>OU342743.1:133257831-135713545 GCA_910589775.1 Avena eriantha
ATTATTGTAGGTATCAGTATCCATTGGATAAATCCCTCTGCATAACACTTCAGCCCTGACTTTTATTAATAAGACGAATGTCTACTCTGCGTGGTTAACAAGCTTCTTTCCTCTCGGCCTAACCGAATTTCCTTCCCTTCAAGCACCCTTTTACTGCAACTAAAGTAGCCCAACTCTTCATGGACAATGTTGTTAAGCTCCATGGTATCCCTAAGTCTATTGTGACTGACAGAGACAAGATCTTTACAAGTTCATTTTGGCAAGATGTTTTTCAAGCGCATGGAGGAACCTTAATCAATGGAGAAGTCAATTCAAAATGATAAGCTTATGAATGGCACAAGGTAAGTATGCGAGAGTCAAATCTTGTAAATGAAAGTATATTCAACCGAGAAGTTAGCCGCCGAGAGCTTGAGCTCGACAAAGACTATTTCTAGGAGATAGAGGTTGTTTTGCCTCACTTTGATCCAGTTGGTTCCTGAACAGGAAGGGGGATAGGTAGGTGGAGGATGCAATGAAAGGTCTCACTGGCTGGCGAGAGGTGTAAGCACCGCGAGGTGTGAAGCGATCTCGTACTAAACGAATGGAAATTGAACAATAAAAAAACATAACTTAGAAACAGAGGTTCTGAAAGGTAAAAGGACTGCAAATCTTGTTTAGCGCCCTAGACTCGAAATCCAATTTGTGCTAGTGGCTCGAATCCACAACAGAACAATGAATGAATGAATGTGGGCGGTCCCGAGACGACAAGTGTGTGATCAGTTCTTTTGAAGCGCGAACCAACATCCGTGATACGAAAACCAAAATAAGAATGAGGAAGAAAAAGATATCGTGATGTAAGTCAATGATTCCTTGCATCATAGGTGTTGCTGCGTCTTGAGATCCTAATTGCTATGGTTCCGCAGCATCACAAAGAGCGATTGTGTAGTTCAACGGACGGTCGCCCCTCCAACAAGAAAATGTAGAAATATGGAAACTTCTCTGCCATTTAGATCGGAGAATTTATAGAGGAAATCGGGTTTTAAATTTCCAGAAACCACACGATTATATAGCCAAAGGGAATACGCCGCGCCTAAAATCATCCCAAGTGCCCAAAACTCAAAATGAGCCTTGCGACGAGACGCGGACATTCCTCATGCTGCGGTTCCCTCCTGTCCGTTCCCGGATTGGGTTAGGGGAAGATCTGAGACCACGGTTGAAACTGCCAGGCACGGACTAAAAGCTGGGCTCAGGGATTCCCGAGTCAAACGACTACCATACATAGCATAGAGCTTCCAGCTGCACTAGTGTACCCCGAGCCGATACATGAAAAAAGAGGGATAATAGTAGTTGCAAGGGTGCTGTATTGGGTCAATCAAAAACTTACTACTTCCACATTGGTAAATGGCTTTGTTCACTTGGCTCTCGTAGAGGAACAATCGATATTACTATTACGCAAGAGAAGGATCTCCGACATGTATCTGATGAATGGCTAAGCTACCGTCTGACGGAACTTTCTTCCCCAAGGAAATACAGATGCAATCTACTTGGAATAAAGGGTCTTGGCATGTAGTTGACTTCATAATGAAGAGCCAGAAGTTTAATGTCACTAGCTTCATTCTTACATAAATTGATCAAGCTAGAAAGAAGGGATTTCCACAAATGTCCGCAGCTATTACTGCGTATGGTAGAATCCATATGCACAAGTTTATATCAAGACCAGACTGCCATTACACTGATACTGACTCGGTGATTTTGTCACATCCTCTCCCAGAGGAATATGTCTCTGAGACAGAGCTTGGTCTATTCAAGCAGGAACATGGTGGGCAAATCCTTGTTGGTATCTTTAAGGCTCCTAAGTCTTACACTCTATTCTTTGCAGATGAGAGTAAGGAAAGGGTTGTTCGATATAAGGGTGCTCCTAAAGGGTCTGTTTCTAATGAAACGTTTCTGAATCAATTAGATTCCTTTAGTGAAAAGCAAGTTTTGAGCTATGAGAACAATTTCAAGATTGACTGGAAAAGATTGATAATCAAGTCTAAAATGAAGCATATGACGCTAGATAATACTAGAAAAAAAAGAATCCAAGTATTCGACGAGAATCAGGTCTGGGTCACCGGTTCCACCGACGTCACCCTTAGATAGAGTTATTCAGTCGATACAGAGATGCGCTTAAAGTAGGGGGTGTGATGTCCCTATTGGGCTGGGCCCTTCCCCATAAGGCCCCACCGTCGGGGCATAAGCACCCTCTTGCTACCCATATGCAAGGCGCCGTCTTAGCCTTGCCTTCCCAGGATCGCTCCCACACCTGTCACATTCGTGATCGGCCTCCTCAACTGTGTATCGATCGAAAGGCAGGGCGGCAGAGCCTCCAACCGTTTGACATGAGCTTATTCCTGCACTCCCTTGCTCCACCCATCTAGAGCACAAGGATGCCGCATCCAAAGAAGCATTGTAAGATAGATTGGATCCAACTGCTGCTTCCACTGTTGTATTTTTGTATTCTGCTGGGATGTACAGAGACCGAAAGCTAAGCTATTATAAGCTCACTTAGTTGAATCAGAAGTTGTACACCACGGTGCCCTGCTTAGTTCGAGACAGATCGGCGTATTGTGAGACAAACCATTCATAATCAACCAAGTCTTTAGCTAGACCCTTGTGCTTTATAATTATATCACCAGTGGGTGTAAGTAACGTATAACTTTTTGGTGCTAAGAAGTATGCATTCTTTACAATGTGCTCCTGTTTTAACTTACCCAATTCCATAAATGAGATTTCATCTTGAGGAAGAGGATTTCCTAGAATAGCGGAGTCTGTATCTGTGTAGTAGTCTGCTAATGTATTGGTACATATGAATACGAGCACATGCTGTAATAGCCGCTGAGATTTGAACAGCTGTGTTAGTAGGAAGATTCCGATCATCTCGTCAAAAAATGGGAAGTCTTGGTTGGTATCTTCATTCGAGTTGGATTCTTCTATACGAAATGAGTTTTAGTTTGAACATAGCCTTGCGCTGCAACTCGAAATGCTAGTGAATTAGCTAGTTTCTACTTTCAACAATTTATTTATCTGCTTCTTCTCCTTTTGCTTTGTTTTTACGCTCCATCCACTTCAGCTTCCTTTGCGCAAACCAACACCTATTTGGATTCGCTTGAGAAGAGCGCATTCTTGAGATGCTAAGGGCTGACCAAAGGGTTAACTAAACTAATAAGATCTCTTCTTCCTTCTCTTTTATGCTTCAGCGAATCGACTTCTTCTCGATGATGGACATTCCACAGGCGGGGAAGCTTGACTTTGACTTCGAGAATCAGATTGATAGCTTTTTGAATGGGGCGAGGCTAACGGTTCCGATAGAAAGCGATGCCTACTAGACTAGCTCGAATAAGCCTTTAAATAGTCTCATTCTTCACCTAGCAGAAGCAGAAGTCAGAGACGCAAGGAAAGAAAAAAGCTTGTCCGAAGAAAGCCTAAATGCAACCCATAGCGTTTGGGGAGTGCAGGGAGTATGATGGACGAAGGAGTGAGAAATAAGAATAGAGTAAGGGCAAGCCTTAATTCCTTCTCCTTCCAGTCTTTTTCCTTTCGTTCCTTCGACTGCAAGTTATTCTCGAACAAATGGGGTTCTCTAACTGCCTATTTTTCCAATCTTGAGTTTGAACATCTGCTCAATCGGCGGTATGGTATGTATCATAGGTCATCAGAGGACAACCTTCAGCCAAAAAGGCACAACAACGCTGCTAAATTAGATGGAAGGCAAGAAAAGGTTCCGAAGTTCAGCCCGTTAGGAAAGCCATTACCACTGATGACTCACGTGTGACGAATATTCTATCTGAGAGAAGTTCGGTCAAGTATAGGAAATTAATATAAGAATGAATAACTTTATCAATGGTTTATTTATTTCTTTTATTTATCTTAATATTCATTCCATTCACGGGAAAATTCTTTCGTTCAATGAAAGTGAACTAGCGGGCAGAATTCCTCTGAGTGCAATTCCCAAGCAAGGTCACTCACTTAAGTATGGTACCACTCTTGTTTGTTAGTCCAGGCCACCAACCCTTCTCAGTTCCTGTAGTTCAGTTTCAGATATTAAAGCATTAAAAGCTTCCATCCTATTAATATGTATTCTGCCATTGTTTCATGAGCAAATCTGATCATGTCCCGCAAAGGTAGATCAACACTATGCACAAAGTTAGTGAGCTCTGACAAAAACATAGCTCTTAAAGACTGTTTGGTTGGACCATAAACATCCACCCAAGCACAATTATCACAAAGCCTCTATACTCAAACACCATGGAGAAATGACCCTCCCCAATGAGGTCTGCATCCATGACATCCAGATTGACTCCAATAAGCATTCCACCTTTACTGCCAACCTCCCCGCTTCTCAAAACAAGGCAGATTAAGGGAGAATGCTATCTTTTTCGTAGATAGTCTGAGTTCGAGTACTGGACTGGCTTTGGCTTCTTCCTTCGAGTTAGAGTGCTCAATGCTAATATTCCAAAATAAATGCCTTAACCGTAATGGGAGTGGCACATTCGTTTATACTTCATCCTATATACGCTTATGGACAGGCAGAAATGAACGGATACCATACGGGATAGAAACAAATTAGCTTAGGTTTCAATCCTAACACACGGGAAGAAAAACGAAAATTCAGAGTTGGACGGTGGAGGCTAAAAAAGGGCCCACACCGGAGGCTCCCAACTGGTGTCGGCAGATTGGGTTGCCCTCCAATTTTTCTGACACACCCTTGCTGCTCTCGGCAACCAGAGGCCGCTGGCAACGCGTGACAACGTGCGCCACGCTGAAAAGGCAGCGCCGAGCTCCCTTGACAGCCACACAAACCATCCACTACACCCCAATTCCATTACCCTTGGCGCATATTTGGTACACCGGCATGCATGAAGGGATGGCAACAGCTGCACCGTCGTGGACTCCTAGCGCACCAGCCTGGGCACCTGCTGGAACAACGTGGCTCCAACTAGCACCAATGCTACTTCACCATCGGCGCAGCCAACTCCGATGGCGATGAAGGACAACGCCGACTTTGTTTGATTGCTTGGTTTGTATGGCGCCACCAGATTTTGGTGTTTTTGGCCGTTGTGGCCGTGAACTATGAATTTGGCCAACGAGTGACCGTGAACTATCAATTTTATGGGTTGCTAGTGTGGGACGACTTCCCAAAGCGCTGACAGTTTGGACGCAGGTCTCTAAACTGTCGGCAATCTTGTAAGCCAACATTTGGGGCTTCCGTAGTGATGCTCTTAGGCGAGAAATTTAAACAAATGTCACACGTTTGGTTGACTTTGACAAACGACATACTCTCTCTATGGTGAATTTTCTAGATCTACATGTATCTCGTTTTATTATCATACTAGGATGAATCTAGCCAAATCTAAGTCACGGATGGAGTACTATAAAGTATAAATCATCTTCTCGCTGACATGCCAGTCTGGGACCACCTGTCATTGACACACAATTGTCATTGGTGGCAAAGTGGTAATTTTGTCAAAATTTTCTTCGTTGCCGAGTCGAACAGCTTCAAAAATCCCCTTCCTCTCGCAAGCTTTCATCCTCCTCGGATCCCCTGACCTGATCCAAATTCCCACCTGCACCGCCGCCGCCTTTTAACACTATCGTCTCCTTCGCCGGCCGCCGCCGCGGCCGCCATGTCCTTCTCTCAGTCTTTCCCGCCAGGCCCAGTCAGGCACCAACCTCAGCCATACCAGCACGATCCTCCTCCTCACCACCCCCGCCGCCGCCGCCGAGAGGACGATGAACCGTACCACCCCTATCCCCAACCCCAGCCCCGGTCACATCCCTACGCCAACGCCGCCACTGTCCCATACCACGCCCACCGCGATCCGCTCGCGTCCTCCCATCACCTACAGGAACTGGCCTCGGGCCCGCCGCCTCCAAAGCGGGCTCGCCGCGCGCCCGAGCCCCAACGGTACGATCCACCGGCCCCGGCTGCGGCCCCCGTGCTCCCCACGAGACAGCCCGATGACGGCGACGCCTTGCTGTCGCGGGACGAGATTGAGCGGCGTTCGCCTTCACGTAAGGACGGGATCGACTCCGCCTCAGAGGCGAGGCTGCGCGCGTCCTACTGCGCCTACCTGCGCTGCCTCGGCTTCCGCCTCGGGCTGTATGTAAACCGGCCGCTGGCTCGGCAGTGTTTTTTGCGTCCGTTTGGTGATTTGGTGTTCATGATTGCTTATCCTAGTTCTTGTTGTTTGATGCAGGCCACAGACGACGATCGCGACTGCGGCGGTGTATTGCCATCGCTTCTTTTTCCGCAGATCGCATGCCTGCCATGACAGATTTGTTAGTTGCCTACCCCTTCTTAATGCTAATGCAAATTATGAGTTAAAGAATTAGCTTTGTAGGTGTCAATGAGATTATTTTGGATGTGCATCTGTTACTCAGAAAGACCTGCTTTATTGTGAAATATGTCTCTTTTTTTCAGTGCCTATTCGAACCAACACTTCTCCGCTACTATGCAGATTGAGATAGTAGCTAGCTACTAGAAGAAAAGAACATCTTGGTCATGTTGACTAATGATCATGAATGATCTGTTATATGCTCCACCAAAGTGTCTTTTGTAAGCAGTTGTTGATTTAACTCAAATGATATGATCGACTAAACTAAAAAAGAATCCAGAGACACACTTTTGTTTGTTGCCATGTAAAACTATATCAACTTAGTGAACTGAAACAAAGATAGTTTTCTTATGTTTGTTTGTTATTTTCGAAGTTGCTAATCCACATTTGGTTGTTGACCTATTGCACTGCACTAACCCACGATGTTATTACCATCTTATGTTCATTTCTGCAACTTGGCTTGTGAATACTTCCTCTGTTCATTAATATAAGATGCTTTAGCAAACTGTGAACGAAGGGAGTAGTTTTTACTGCCTTTGCATAGCTTAGCTTGTTAACTGGTCAATGCCCCATTTATTGTCTAGAATGTAAGATATTCTCTTGAGTGGCACATTCACCTAAGAAGAGATATTGGTTGTTATTTTTTCCTCATCATAATTGGATATGAGAAATCCATCATAACTATTATATTCTTCGATTTGCACAGTTGGTTGCGACTGCAGCATTGTTTCTGGCATCAAAGACAGAGGAAACAACATGCCTTTTGAATACGATTCTGAGGGCTTCTTGTGAAGTTTCCCAAAACCAAGAATTCAACCTCCTTCCTTACATGATGCGTGGTGTAAGTAGACGCAACTGATAGTTTTTCTCACTGTACTATGTTTAGTTTGTTCAGGCCTATGTTGAATTCTTTTTTATTTGAACTAAATTGTTGAGAATTGTAGTGCTATGTCGTAATGTAGCAATGGTTGATCTTTTCTGTGCAGCAAAACTGGTTTGAACTATACCGAGAAAGTGTAATACAGGCGGAGCAAATGATACTGACAACACTTGATTTTGAACTTGACGTGGTCCATCCATATGCTTCACTTTCATCCTCGTTGAGCAGACTAGGACTTTCACATTCCGTCATATTTAACGTGGCTTGGAATCTGATTAATGAAGGGTAAGTATTTTCTATCTCTGAACACATTAATTGATCTTTATTTACTGACATGATTAATTTCTTCAATTCTTATAATTCACAAAGTTCTAGGTATATTGTGCACCATTCATATTCTTGTGGACGCAAGCAATGTCAAATTACAATGTGTACCATTTGGATTTTGGCTTTATTAGATGTTATTCTATGAAACTTGTAGATTTGCTCCGTGTATACCATATGTGGATTATAGTGGTCTAGTCATCAATGCATGTTACAATCTGGTAAATGGACAAAAAAAATAGCTTCACATATGAGTGGTTAAAAGGAGGTTATCAAGGTAAATGCTAGTCAGTCAATGCTTTATGGACCTATAGTTAGCAAGATTGGAATGAAGACACCAACTAACCTCATTTGGAGGTCAAATGATCTTCTGCCAAAGTACAATAACTGGATCTGAATGTCGCAAGGGCAACACTTACTGAAATTGTATGACCGAAAGATTAGGGATTAGGAATTTAGGGATTAGTTAGAGTGTGATTTGTTGTACTCCCCATCTGCCACACAATTAGTTCCCATTGATCTCATCCATGACTTGACACGAAATATTGTATAGACTATCACTTGTAGTTTGCTATGTCGTTGTCAATGTCAACTTGATGTAATTGTTGATTGAAGATCCGAAAACTATATAAGATATATATCCTGCAACTTGTATATGTTTATCTTGATTCTCTCTTGCCTAAATTTCAAAGACAAATAGGAGCTCAATTTTTTATGTGGATTGTCGGTTGTATCTTTATGTACATGCAACCTTTCTGAAAATAATGAAAAGGAATTCTCCATTTTGTGTGTGGAAGTTTATCCTACTGTATTGACAATATGAATTGTGACAGTATGAATTGCCTACAGTTTCTTACATGTCATTCACACTATTGTAAAATGTATAAACCAACCATGTTTGACGACGACGATGAACATTTGCATATTTTAGAAAAGAATATAACCTATTTGGCTACTTCGAGGTGGATAATGTTGTCACGAGTATCGTTTGCAAAGCATCAGCTAAGAATTCCACAAACATGGGTAAATATTAGTAAATAACCATGCTGCCATGTGGACATGAAATCTATGTGACATCTATGCGCATGACTTGGTTAATTCGTTGTTTGTAAATTTGGATGGAGACTATAAAGTGCATTAACCCTAAATCCCTAATTCCCTAAAAGCTCCGAAGAGAAGTTGCAGTACCTTCATATGGCTGGATCGAAGCGATGCTATGCTAGAAGACCGACATATATGCCAAGTGTGGAAAGTGTGAGAGCACCATCGTGGGACATGGAATTCCAATTCCACTATACAGTTGTGTGCTGGAGAAGCATGTCAGGTGTTGTTAACATGCAAAAACAAATCACTAGAATACCATGATAATGTGAACGTCTGGCGCAAACTTTAAGTTTGATAAACCATTTGTGCAAATAATTAGTTCTGTTTTGCAGTCCTAAATAAATATTTTTCTTTCTAGTAGCCTGTTTGGACAAAGGGATTCTGATCCAACTGTTAGGATTTACTGACTCAGTTCAACAGTGAACAAATCCCGAAACTACCATCTCCATTAAGGCCGTGAAGATGTTGATCTTTCATTTTCTTGCTCTCCTTTCAAGTTATGGATAAGAGGGGTCTCTTATAACACCTTACTTGGGTCGGTAATCACAGCCTTGGAAGTTTGTTGTTTTACATATATTGCAAAAATCTTGCAGTGCTACAGTACTACCATATGTACTCCGCGTTCCTGTTGAGTCACTTTTGCTGACACAAATGTCAATGTTTCATTGTTTTGAGAATCATCTCATGTTGTTCAGTGATCTACTATACCACATCATTAATTTATATGAAATTTCTCGATCCTTGTGTCATTCTGAAACAATTTGTTGGGACAAACATACTTAGACAATGTCTCCATTGTCCATTCTAAACGCTTCAACATATTATTGGTCAAACATAAGAAAGCTAGACTTCTAAGTACAACAACAAGAAGAACAACTAAGCCTTTTGTCCCAAGCAAGTTGGGTAGGCTAGATATGGAACCCAATAAGAAACCAAAATGTGAAAGAGAGAGAAAAAAACATAAAAACTGTTCAGCTGGACTTCCAGTACCGACAAGAAAATGTTGAGAGAAAGTACCTGGTAATATTACTATGGGCTTTCTGTGCCACATGTGAATGAAAATTTGATATGCAAACAACATTGATAGAGTAATGATGTGGTCGTGCTACGACTCTTTTCATTTGCAGATGTATCTTGAATTCTTCATTGTTGGATATATATATGTTTTCTTGTAATTTAAGTACATATTTGTAACCAAGAGTTTGAGATGTTGAACAACATTAAACATCACCGAAAATTTATGATCTATTTCGTTTCTATTCAATTGTGCATGCACATTGTATTCAAGATGATTTTGTCAGTAAGGTTTCTATTGGATTATGTTGCGGCACAATGTTGGTATTTTTTAGCGGATTGGTGTGGTTGTCATAAAAGTATATTTAATCTCATTCTGTAGCGAAGTTATTAATTGATGTGATAGTTGGGACAAAATAAAATGGTGAGTCAAGGAAAGGATATGCACCTACCAAATGTATTTAAGTTGTCCACAAACCAATCTACAGATTCACGCCACTGAATTGAAACTCAATCTCCCTAAATCATGTCCATTTAATTTAAAATGAAGTCACACTTATCACTTAAGTGTAACTGTTGAACCCTGTGTTGGACAATGCTTTAATCTCGTAAATGCTATTCTAATTCTTAGCACCTTATTTTCCTGATAGCCATACCATGACAGCACAATCCAATTTAACAAAAAAAGAAGTTTCACGCTGTTCTGCCATCCTATTGAGCCACTACAGATGAACCATGGGCCCTCATGGCTTGTCCATTTTTTTTGTCACTGTATGATTGTGTAATGTTCTATATTTTAACCGAATCGTTACATCAAGCAGCTGTTCCTCTTTGTGTCCAGTTGTTAAGACACATTTCTGATTTATGCCAATTTCCTTATGCTTGTACATTTCTATGTAGGCGATAAAGTGTTCATGCTATGCTAGTTCCTTCATTAGTTGATCCCTCTGAATTTTTGTCTACAGAAGTATCAGCTATCAGTTCCTTCTCAGCTATCATTCTATTTTATAAAAGAGAGTACCTTGATAGCAACACAATGGTATATTCATGTAATATGGTCCTTGACATGGGTAGCTTCATCTTTAGCAAAGGCAGTCACATATGGTAAAAGTCTTGCTTCATGATATTAGGGTCAGTACAAAAGAACAACTCTGACATTTTGTTTGTAAACAAAACCAAGTACAATGCTGGTACTTGCTATCTTTTCAATTCTGTGCATTGCAAATATTACCTTGTTCCCGGGTTGGTATATGCTGCTGGAGCATTATTTGGTCAAGGAATTGTTGTATGCATAACAAGAGGCATGTCTAATTGCTAGAGTTTAGCAATAAGGCAATTCCGCAGATGGTTCTTCGATAATATTATCACCTGAAGCATCTGCTAGTGGTAAGGACAATGGCATATGGCTTGTTTGTTTTTCTTTAATATGTCACTGTCTGGTTGGGCTTTGACATGCTCTTGTGGATATGACTTTGTGATGTCGAAAAGAAATGTCCTTATTTTTCATGGACATAGTTCCAATATCCAATAATCGATGGTTTGTTCAGCTCTTCAGTGTTCATTTATGTTAGTGTTATCCAACTACTAGTCTTAGTTATTTTAACAATGCAGGCTTCAGAGTTCTCTCTGGCTTCAGTTCAAACCTCATCATATTGCTGCTGGAGCTGCATTCCTTGCTGGAAAGTTCCTCCGCTATGACATTACCATTCACCAAAATTTCTGGCATGAGTTCAAAACGGCACCACCCATCGTTCAAGGTAACTTAGTGCTCTTTAGTTGCAATGTGAGCATATTTTATCTTACGGTTGACAACTTTATCTGTTGCAATTGCAGATGTTGTCCAGCAGTTGAAGGAGCTACTTTAGGATAGTAGATTCCATATGTTTGTTTTTATACCAACACATGGTTTTGTGGCCACTGTTACAAATATGTATACCTGAACATGTGGGCAATACGTCTTAACAAGTGGACGTCATTGGTAGTTTGAGAATGTATTCATTCTTCTTTTTTTATTTTATATTCTACAACCACAGAGTGTTGCCATGTACAAAAAGGATAAAAGTTGTATCAAAAGTTCTCCTTGAAGTTCTCTTTTGTTCATTTAGGACATTGTAACTGTTTTAATTAGATTTTTTATGGTTGGGTTTGGCCACCTACGCCTTCCACGAGTGTGAGCATGTCCTTAGTCACTTGCTTCCTGCCTTCCTGATTCGCTTACACGCTCGCCGGAGAAGGGACGTCCACGACAGCAGGTGTACCACTTCGTCTGGACTGCTTGAGGAGGTTAGACGGTTGGTTTGTTTGCTTTGTCTTTTGGTTTTTGTTTTTGCTCACCTTTTTGTCTTGTAGATATGCGCCTGTGTGAGGAAGAGGATAGTGGCGGCTCATGAGGAAGCCAGTACAACCAGATTGACAAAGTGGACGCAGCTTACCGTGGAGGCAGTCCCAAGGCCTTGGTGATCCCCTTCTTTTTGTGATGCTGCGTCTTCAAATCCATTCTGTCTCTCAGGTTGATCTACCAGATTCTTCTCCCCAAATCTCTCTATTTTTATTTGTGGAGGAGTAGATTCCTGTGAAGTATCTCCATTGCATCATATCGGCGCTGGTTCCGACCTTGCAACCCACACCCGGCTTGCAGCTAATTGCCTTATCTCAGCCATTTCATTGAAACCAAGCCAAACCACCCGATCTTGCCTATGGTACTAGTTTAGGGGGTGAAAGCAAAGCAAAAGAAGATACATCAGGATGACCGCTACAAGCCTGAGCTTATTACAACCTTAAATCGGCGCCAAGCCCATCATGTCCCTGCCAAATCTGCATTCTTCCACTTGTGGGTTGAAGGGATCGATTGTAGGGGGAGTAATTATCTCCATATAGTCATTGGGTAAGCTGTTTTCTGCAAACACGTTACATGGGTATTTCAACGAAAAATTATCTATTTACGATTGTCCTCACTTTTTTTTGTTGATGGATCCTCGGGTGGGAGTTATTCTTTCTATGGTGGTGTAAGGGATTGTTGGTTGACAGCTGCGGCGTACTTCTGCTGCCATCCAGTTCACAAGGTTGGGTTTCAATTTTTTTTGCCCTCATGGATTTTTGTGCATTTTCACATTCGAAAAAGTTAGGCTTGTGGTTTAATGCCTATAGGGGGATGTACTTTCTGAGGTGGTTGTTCGCATAGTTGGAGACGCAGTTGCGTAGTTTTATAGGCATGTGGGTCTAGTGGTTGAGCTAGCAGATGGGGTTTTGCAAAGTTGGATAGTTATGTAGTTCGATGAGCATGGGGATTTTTATGAGGTCGGAGATGTGGTTTTGCAAAGTTGGGGATATAATTTGTCTTTATGGCAGTTATAGTTTCTGATTTTTGTGGTAATGCAGAAGTTGTAGGTTTTAGGCGACATGGGTGGTTTTTGGTGTGTGTGTGCTCAAAGCTTTGCGGTGTGAATGTGCTCATAGATGTGTAGTTTAGATCTGCAAAGGGCAAATGATAGTGTTCGAGCTTCATACATGCAAAAGGTACTTTCGTAATTTTTTATTTTGCATGCAGTTATATAATGACTTCATTTTTCCTTTCTACCCACTATGTTTATTTTTCATAGTACACTCTTTGCTGAGTCCAAATCCCGATGCTAATGGCTGTGTTGCTTGTAAGATCAGCAGCATTAGGATTTGAGGAACCCATGGTCATATTTCACTTTGATTACCTCCATCATGCACGCTCCTCGTCAAATACACAATTTAGGCCAAACTCAGCTCCTCGTCAAATACACAATCAGGCCAAACTCAGCGGGCAGATAACTCAGATCCATCCCTGTACATATCAAATTGCACTCCCAATATTTCCCTGTTTCTAGCCACAAAGGAGCCATCTCACAAAGTAATCGTATCAAGAGCAACAAGGACTAAGATGATATGTACATGCATACAAGCAGGGCAGGCAAGGACCTTTTTATTTGTGATTTAGCTTTCTATATGCATACAACCAACCAAGGACATGTAATAATTATCTATATGCTGTAATAGTGTACCTTTCTCTAACCTTTTTGATTGCACTCTTCTTTTGGTTTAAAACAGGGCACCTACATAAGGAAGTGCTGATGAATGATGCTTTTAGAAGTTGCATCCTTTTGAATCTACCGAAAAGAAACTACACCACCGATTTTGTTCTTTTAATGGGGAGGTGTGGAGGGGCCTGGTGTCTCTGCTGTAGATCCAGAGTGAGCTTGCACTATTCATCTGTGTGTGTTGGCGAAAAACTGCGCTGGAAACACATCAAATATGACCATATCGCATGTTGTGGATTTGTCCTTCCGAGGATTGTTTGCATCGTTTCTTCAAGAAATCAAATTGTTTGAGTAATCTTGCAAGTTCTATTCCTGCAAGTTTGTGTTTTGGGGCATGTGGAGTTGTTGGCAGTTGTCTCGAAAGTAAATTTTGACTAATGTTCATGTTTATGTATAATGTATTTTTTTGGGATAGTATTGGGTAAATTTGGTTCTATACTTTCATGCTGGGTAAAGTCGGAATGATTAGCAGGAAGTATATAACAAGTCGGGTGGTTTGGTCAGAATCTTCGCCCACTCATTTGACGAGGGTTCTTTGTTTGTTTTACAAGAACCTGATCTGATAATTTTCTTTCTGATGGAAGTGCCAGTGCTAGACTGCTAGGCGATGCTGTGCAGGAGATTGGACCTCATATGTGTATGAGGTCCAGTTGTGTCGGGCGTCAGTTAATTTTTTGAGATGTGCCATATATTTTTATAGACAGGCCCACGTTGATAGCGGTGAGGGCAGAGAACACCCGCACACTACGCCTGCTCTAGCTATGAACCATGGCTTGCATTCATCAATTATCTGTGATGAGAGGGCCATCTCCGAGAATTGGTGTGCTCTATTGTCAAACACCCAGGAGAACATAGTGTGACGAAAGCATCGAAGTTCATCTTCCCATGTTGAATCTCTTTCTTTCCCTATTACACCGGTCATGCAGCTTGTCCTCAAAGATGGGAGGCCATGCTTTTTTGACCGGTTATGGTATCTCCACCAGGGCCGACCCAAATGATCCGGACCGCGGTCGTTTTTAGGTTGTGGTCTGATCAGCCGCGCCCAGCAGCGCGACCCATCTGTCCGACTCTCCCGTTGTCACCGCTTGTGGCGATGAGACGTTAATGGCAACGTGACGTCAGCTATCAGCGTCGATGGCTTTCCACGCGGCTGACGTTTCCTGCCATCGTAGCTTTCCGTTTCCCGCGTATGCCTTCCCTCCCGCAGCCAGAAAACTTTCCGTGCCTCCCCGGCCGTTTTCCGCCTTTGCCGTGGTCTATAAAAGATGGCCGCTGGCGAGCGGAGACAACAAGCCCAAGGAAGAGCAAGTACCGCCAAAAAAGCACCAACCACTAGCAGCCTGCCTCGCTGCAAGATCGCCAACTAGACCAAGCTCAGGGAGATGTGCCACACCCGCTTCCCGGAGGCCGACATCGACACTGTCGACCTCTAGGCCATGTTGTTGTCCCAGCGCATGGCCGAGGCGGAGGTGGTGGCCTTCGAGGAAGGCCGTGTGGCCGAGGCGGCGCTGGAGCAGGTGGTGGAGGTGCGCGAGATTCACCACGTTGCCGCCAAGTAGGCGGTGGAGGCGGTGGCCAAGGAGGCCGCATCAACGGCCCTTCGCGAGATCCGCCACAAGGTGGCCATGACCACGCTAGACGAGGCGGCCAAGGAGGCCGACAAGGTCTTCGTCCGCGAGTTTCGCCATGCCACCACCACACGTAGTGCGGTGGAAGCGGCGGAGCATGCCGCCGACGTGGCGGCGGAGGAGCTACGCGTGGCTACGACCGCCGAGGTGGCGACCGCGTGGGCTCTCATCGACGGGGACGAGACGGAGGTTGAGGACGACGAGGAGGGGGAGGAGGTGGAGCGGATGAAGGAGGAGGCGGGGCGGAGATGATCACCGTCCCCCTGCAGATCGCGTAGGCGTTGGGCCTCGGCCCCAACGGGTCTTCGGCGAGGGTGACCCCGGCGGAGGCAGAACTCGCCTGACGGGGGAGGCCTTGGCAGTGATGGCAGCGATGGAGCTGGCCAACCAAGAGGCTGATGGGTTCGTAGCATGGAAAACAAAAAATTTCTACCGCAAGAACGAACAAAACCCAGATCTAATCTAGATAAAAGCCAAGATCTAATCTATTAGACATGTGCAACGAGATAGATCTGTACTAACCCTTGTAGATCCGAATAGTGTTACGAGATCGGATCTCGCGGTTGATATAGTCGATCACTTGCCGATCTCAAGATCGAGTAGACGATCCTTCCGGCGCCGCGTTCCGGCAGCGCTTCCGCAGTCGGTCACACGTGCGGAGTCGAAGCAGACCTTCCTCTCCCCGTTCCAGCGAGCAGCGGAGGTAGTAGATCTCTCCACGGAATCCCAGCAGCACGACGGCATGGTGGTGGTGGTGGAGTAGAGAATTCTGCAGGGCTTCGCCTAAGCCAGAGCAGAGGGAAGGAGGAGGAGAGAGGCAACTTGAGATCTAGATAATAGAAGGGGCAAAGGGGCTTTATGCCTCCACCCCTCTATTTAAAGGAGGGAGGCGCCATGGGAGGGGGAGTCCTAGTAGGACTCCCCTCCCTCCTTGGCCGGCGGATTGGGAGTGGGGGGAGGAGTCCTCCTCCCCCACTACTCCTTGTCTTGCCCCACAAGGATTTCTTGATCCTTTCTTGGTTTTCAAGTAAACTCTAAGAAATCTTCTAGAACCTTTTGGAACGTTCCGAAACCTTCTAGAATCCCCATACAAATACTCCGGAACATTTCCTAACTTAGAAAATGATCCCCAATATATGAATCTTATTCCCCGGACAATTTCGGATCTCCTCGTGATGTCCTGGATCCAATCCGAGACTCCGAACAACATTCGGTCTCCAACGCACATTCCATATCTACTTAAAACAACTTCGAACCTTAAGTGTGTCACCCTACGGTTCGTGAATATGCAGACATGATGGAGACACCTCTCCGATCAATAACCATCAGCGGGATCTGGAGATCCATAACGGCTCCCACATACTCAACGATGACTTCATGATCGATAGAACCATTAACATACGAAACCAATTCCCTTTGTCACGCGATACTCTACTTATCCGAGGTTTGATCGTCGGTATCTCCATACCTAGTTCTACCTCGTTACTGATAAGTACTCTTTACTCGTTCCATGTTATGTCATCCCTTGTGACCTAGTCACATGCTTGCAAGCTAACTAGATGACATTCCACCGAGAGGGCCAGAGCATATCTATCCGTCATATGGATGGACAAATCCCAATCTTGGTCCATGCGCTTCAACACATACTTTCAGAATACCCAATGTCACCTTTATAACCACCCAGTTACGAAGCGGCGTTTGATGTCATCAAAGTACCCATCCGGTGATGGTGATTAACATAACCTCATGGTCGAAGGATTAGGTTACTATGCATTTGAAAAGCTTGTAGCAAAACAAACTTAATGACTTGATCTTATGCTATGCTTACTATGGGTGTGTGTCCATTACATCATTCTCCTAATGATATGATCTTGTTATTAACGACATCCAATGTCCATGATCAGGAAACCATGATCATCCATTAATCAACAAGCTAGTTTAACAAGAGGCTTACTAGGGACTCTTTTATGTTTACAAAACACACAAGTATTAATGTTTCTGGTTAATACAATTATAGCATGAGATGTAAACATTTATCATAAACAAAAAGATATAATAATAACCACTTTATTATTGCCTCTTGGGCATATCTCCAACAGTCTCCCACTTGCACTAGAGTCAATAATCTAGTTAAAAACTTATGCATTCAACACCTATGGCTTTCTGGTGTTGTATAGACACTATTGCTAGTGGTAAACATAATCTTCGGATTTGACACTTCCAGATCCGTGTGTATTTGCATGTCCTTGCGTCTCTACGCATTACTCATTCTCCAATGAGATGGCATTGTATAAATTTGGTCCTTTGGTGAGACCTTTAGTTCCTTAGGATTAAATTATGTTGATACAATTGTCATACAATGTATCTTCACAGTATTATCTCGCTATGAACCACACCTAGTTTGATAACAAACTACTTGACGCAAATGCCCTCATTTGCTGCTACAATAGTAGTCATATACTTAGCTTTTTGTTGTAGTATCTGTCACAATGTTTTAACTTTGGTACTCAACCAAATCCGTTATGGAACTTCCTTTCCATTACATTGTGCCACCCATAGTTTAAATTGAGATAAACTTAATTTGTGACAAAACTAGTATCAATGTAACAATTTACAATGAACTATTTGTCACCACTATATAAATAATATATTCTTAGTTTTTCCAAAGATCATAGGAATATCCCTACTATTATCCAATGATCATCTTATGAGTCATTCTGGTATATGCTCATAACATTTAGAGCATAGGACATATCTGGATGTGTACATCTCAAAGAATGATTGATCAAAATATTCTTGTGATTTCACCAAGTGTCAAAACACTTGAATCTCGTGTCAACACACTTGAATCTTGATTCAGTCCTTTCCGTGCGTCAAGAACCTTTCTTGTTGTTTCCATATTGAACTCATTCAACATCTTATCTATGTACATTTGGCAAAACCATATTAGTGCCTCAATCTATTCATATAGACATTGATGCCTAATTCTTGGGTTATGCCTAAGTCTTTCATCGAAATGAAATTCTTAACCTGTGTCAATAAAAGATACATCATTTCTAATCAACAATATGTCTTTCACATAATATATTAGAAATATGTCTTAGCGCTCCCACTTAATTTCTTGCAAAATGCAAACATCTTCATCGTCTCTGATGAAATTAAACCTTTTAACGGTTTCATCACGGTGAAGATTCCAACTCCGCGATGCTCACTTCAACCATTGAAGTTTTGCATACTCTTTTAGCATCCTTTTAATTTAACAAAACCCTTTGGATCGTGTCATGTACACGTCCTAGGTAACCATTCTATTAGAAGAACTTGTTTTGTTTGTTCAACTACCATATACCAAAATATATGTAGTGGTTCCTACATTAATCCGTCCAGACTAAATATCGCTATGAAAGATCAAATCTTATCATAGTCAATTCCTTGAACATTGTCGTAAACTCTTTCCGACATGTCGACTATTTCATAGATGTGAAACATCCATGTCTATTTATAGATCCATATACGACTGTAAGGTCTTGCACCTTTCCAGAGGGTCTTTCAAATTCAAAGCTTGATTTCTCGTGTATGGAATTATCACGGATTTTATGGCTTCAAGCCACTTAACAAAGTCAGGGCCCATCATTGATTATTTGCATGTAGTCGGTTCATCATTGTCAAACAACAATGATTTAACTCTCAAATCTTGGCATTTGATTACTTACCCGACCTACTTGGTTCAATAGGAACTTAGATCTTCGTGACCACAACTTTTGAGGCACGTGAGCCATGAGCATTGTTGCTGCCTCCGGGACACTTACCGACGCTGCGCAACTCAGCACATATTAGCCAAGGTTCAACAACCTTGTCAAAGTTCTATTGTCCTCCCACTTAACTTTTCACCAAAAATTCCTTCTCAAGAAACTCGACATTCTAAGCGAAAAACACTTTTGTCTTCGGTGTTATGGAGGAATACCCAATGGTTATTCGAAATAACCTACAAAGACACGCTCATCCGACTTTGGTTGTAAACATTTTACTTATGCCTAGCATACCAAAAATTTAAGAAAGGACAACCTGGGTTTTATCCCAAACCATGACTTATATGGTGTCATTTCAACGGATCACGATGGAGCTCTTGTCAGTGTAAAAGCGGTAGTCACTAAAGCTTTAATCTTTAATATATAATGGCAGTTTTATAAATGACACCTTTGATCTTACCATGTCAAACAAGGTTTCATTACATATCTTGAACACTCCATACTCCTATGGTGTTTTGGGAAATGCAAATCCATGGAACGATTCCTCAAATCTTAGGTGTTTTGCTAAACTTGTAACTCAAACATCTTTCTTTATGATCCAATCATAAAATTTTTTATTTTCTTGTTACAATAATTTTCCACTTCATCTTGAAAGTTTTTGAACATTTTCAAATGTTTCATACTTCTTCCTTATTGAGTAAGTATATACATATACTCACTCAAATCTTCGGAGAAAGCATATGAAGTTGAAATCCATCGCCCACGACTACACATAATGGACTATATACATCAATATGTACAAATTCCAATCAGTTAGTCGTCATTTCCTCTTTTGGCTACGAACGGAGTTTTAATTATCTCCAGGAAAGTATCACAAGCGTCATTTGATCAAAATCAAAGACTCCAAAAATCCATCAACATGGGGTTTCTTCATGTATCCCTTTCAATATACTTTTAAATGGCGATGTCACTTCGCAAGTGATCTTTCAATCATCTGTCTTGCGACATTTTAGCATTAGTTTTATGGTCGTTATTTCTCCAACCAGACTTGTATATCATCCATCTATTATGGAATACGGTAATTATTTGAACAACCTTTTGTCGTCATAATACCTGATCAAAATAACAATTATTGAAACAAATCTTGAAGGCAAGCTTTGATGTTAACGAGCAACACAACAACCCTTTGTTTGTTTTCGATGAACATCATCACATATTCTCTTGCTAGTTACTTAGGCCATTGCAGTTCATGAGTTGTGTTGTCCTGTATGACACTTCATACCAACCAATTCGGTATCCAATACCGCAGAACCACATTGTTTAACAACCAAGGAATACAGCCATAACATGTATCTTCTATATACCTAAGTTGGATATCTCCAATCTTTTCTTTTCTGCCAAACATTTTATAGATTCTCTTTCAACAATTCCTTTTCTTTTAAAAGAATCTATCAACATCAATAGTGGTGTCATTCACATGACACATAGTACAAAGTGTGTATAGTCAAATACCAATACCTTTGGACTTACACTTTGAAGTGGATCACCTTCATCAAATGTTTGGCATTCTTTCAAAATTCCATTCTTTAGTAATCTTTTAGTGTAGTAAACATTTTACTTACATCTTCTATTCATCCTTATCATGACAACTTTCATGATCAAGCTGCTATAGCTTATAAAGGTGAATTGCGAGTATAATGTTTCTTTTTCAAAAACCTTTTGGAGGATTATGACGACTAGCGTCTCCAACCTTCACAAATTCTCATCAAATATGAGGACGTATACTCTATCATGTTGTAACCAACACATTGTTTTAGATATCGCAATACCTTTCACATATGATGGTTTCTGAAACATTACTTTCAGTTCTTAGATAAACTTGATATTAAAAACAATCTTTTGAGTATCAAGAATCATGGAGGCAAACATGATACATTAGATACTAACACTGGAATTGTTACTCTTGATTTAATACTATTTATTAAACTTCACAGAGTAAACAGAGTTTGCTGAAAGTTTGCAACGGGACTTTTAAACTTTAGATTGACACTCAAAACAATACGATACCAGTTCGTAAAGCAAATATCCAGAATTTCTATAGTTCCACTATCTCAACTATAACTAAGCGTAAGGTGGTGAACGAATGCCAATGACTACAACAAACTATGCAAATTCACTTTGATTGTGTTTATGATAAATTGAGTTCGACTAATCCAAATTACAAATGAACTCCCACTCAAAACAACATCCCTCGAGTTATTTTAGTGATTACATGAACCAAATCCACTACACCAAGTCCGATCATCACGTGAGATGATGTAGCTTTAAAGGCGAACAATCAACATGTTCATCATATCATCCATATGACTCATGCTTTACCTTTCGGTATTCCGTGTTCCGAGACCATGTCTGTACATGCTAGGCTCGTCAAGGTTAACCTTAGTTTCCGCATGTGCAAATCTGGCTTGCACCCGTTGTATGCACACGTAGAATCTATCACATCCGATCATCACGAGATGCTTCGAAACGACGAGTCTTAACAATGGTGCCAAATAAGGACGAACACTTTATTACTTGATATTTAGTGAGAGGGATCATCTTATAATGCTACCGTCGCGATCTAAGCAATACAAGATGCATAAAGGATAACATCACAGGCAATTCATAATATGTGATATGATATGGCCTTTCTTCTTGTGCCTTTGATCTCCATCTCCAAAGCATGGACATGATCTCCATCATCACCAGCGTGGCGTCAAGGTCCGTGGCGCCGCTTCATGGTTGTCCATCACCAACAACAACTATTACAACTACTTGGAATAAAGCTATTACATGATGAATAGACACGCAGGTCTTAAACAAAATTTAAAGACAACCATTAGGCTCCTGCCGGTTGCCATATTACAATAAGGATCATTGCATACATCAAATATAATCACAATCACATAATGGCCATATCACATCACAAAACCCCTGCAAAAACGAGTTAGACGCCTCTAATCTTCTTTGCATGTTTTACGTGGCTTGGGGCTTTCGAATAAGAACGGATCTTACCTACGAACATGAACCACAACGTTGATACAAGTGCTATCAAGTGCAAAGTGTAGATTGGATCTATACTATGGTGGGAGAGACAGATACCCGCAAAGCCACTTGTGCAAAGCAAGTTACACGTCAAGCGTGGAGCAAGTCTCATGTGCGATGACATGTAAGGTTAGCCCGAACCGCTTCATCCCACCATACCGCAAGATGCAAAGTACACAAAGCAAAAGACGGCACGAACACCAACGCCCACAAAACCATTGTGTTCTACTCGTGCAACAGATCTACGCATAGACACGGCTCTGATACCACTGATGGGTTCATAGCATGGAAAACAAAAATTTTCTACCGCAAGAACGAACAAAACCCAGATCTAATCTAGATAAAAGCCAAGATCTAATCTATTAGACATATGCAACGAGATAGATCTGTACTAACCCTTGTAGATCCGAATAGTGTTACGAGATCGGATCTCGTGGTTGATGTAGTCGATCACTTGCCAATCTCAAGATCGAGTAGACGATCCTTCCGGCGCCGCGTTCCGGCAGCGCTTCCGCAGTCGGTCACACGTGCGGAGTCGAAGCAGACCTTCCTCTCCCCATTCCAGCGAGCAGCGGAGGTAGTAGATCTCTCCACGGAATCCCAGCAGCACGACGGCGTGGTGGTGGTGGTGGAGTAGAGAATTCTGTAGGGCTTCGCCTAAGCCAGAGCAGAGGGAAGGAGGAGGAGAGAGGCAACTTGAGATCTAGAGAATAGAAGGGGCAAAGGGGCTTTGTGCCTCCACCCCTCTATTTAAAGGAGGGAGGCGCCATGGGAGGGGGAGTCCTAGTAGGACTCCCCTCCCTCCTTGGCCGGCGGATTGGGAGTGGGGGGAGGAGTCCTCCTCCCCCACTACTCCTTGTCTTGCCCCACAAGGATTTCTTGATCCTTTCTTGGTTTTCAAGTAAACTCCAAGAAATCTTCTAGAACCTTTCGGAACGTTCCGAAACCTTCTAGAATCCCCATACAAATACTCCGGAACATTTCCTAACTTAGAAAATGATCCCCAATATATGAATCTTATTCCCCGGACAATTCCGGATCTCCTCGTGATGTCCCGGATCCAATCCGAGACTCCGAACAACATTCGGTCTCCAACGCACATTCCATATCTACTTAAAACAACTTCGAACCTTAAGTGTGTCACCCTACGGTTCGTGAACATGCAGACATGATGGAGACACCTCTCCGATCAATAATCATCAGCAGGATCTGGAGATCCATAACGGCTCCCACATACTCAACGATGACTTCATGATCGATAGAACCATTAACATATGAAACCAATGCCCTTTGTCACGCGATACTCTACTTATCCGAGGTTTGATCATCGGTATCTCCATACCTAGTTCTACCTCGTTACTGATAAGTACTCTTTACTCGTTTCATGATATGTCATCCCTTGTGACCTAGTCACATGCTTGCAAGCTAACTAGATGACATTCCACCGAGAGGGCCCGGAGCATATCTATCCGTCATATGGATGGACAAATCCCAATCTTGGTCCATGCGCTTCAACACATACTTTCAGAATACCCAATGTCACCTTTATAACCACCCAGTTATGAAGCGGCGTTTGATGTCATCAATGTACCCATCCGGTGATGGTGATTAACATAACCTCATGGTCGAAGGATTAGGTTACTATGCATTTGAAAAGCTTGTAGCAAAACAAACTTAATGACTTGACCTTATGCTATGCTTACTATGGGTGTGTGTCCATTACATCATTCTCCTAATGATATGATCTTGTTATTAACGGCATCCAATGTCCATGATCAGGAAACCATGATCATCCATTAATCAACAAGCTAGTTTAACAAGAGGCTTACTAGGGATTCTTTTATGTTTACAAAACACACAAGTATTAATGTTTCCTGTTAATACAATTATAGCATGGGATGTAAACATTTATCATAAACATAAAGATATAATAATAACCACGTTATTATTGTCTCTTGGGCATATCTCCAACAGAGGCGAGGGACCACTGGGCCGCCGAGATGGAGAAGGCCCTGGCGCACCGGGCGACGAACGATGACGGGAAAGACGGTGGCTCGTGGCCGAGCGCATGACCGTTACCGCGAACGCATCCAGCAGCAGGCCATCTTGGCGGCTAGGGCGCCGATCGACGGGGCCAGCGGCAGGGGCAAGAGTGGCCATGGCAACGGCGGCGAGTAGCCATAGTGACGACCTCCTCTAGTAGTAGTAGTTCCTTTTTTATTTTGTTGAAATGTGCCTTTTTGTAATTGGCAAGACCTAATCTAATTAAAAGCAAGTTTAAGTACTAATGTTTTACTTACGAGCCCCGAGCGGCCGACTGACGGACACCCGCGCGGTCTGTGCTCTGTCTGGGCCGACGCAACCGTTGCTCAAATTTGATGCACGGATGAATCGAGCCAGATGCGTCTTTCCGGTTGGGTGGCTCCGCTGGGAGGCCGCGCACATCCCGCACTTTCGGGTGGACGCGCTCGGACATGTTGGATCGGTCCGGTAGAGATGCTTTGCAGGCTAGAGAAGATAGACTTTGGGGGTCATTGTCCGTGCAGGCTAGGCCAGTACCCCCATTTGTACGGCCATATTTCACAATTTCGGCCGGTTTGAATATATGACACATTTGTACATCTTATAAATAGTTGAAAATTTAAATTAAACATCGTAGTTCGTGACAAATAAAAGATCAAGATCCGCATATAGTTTACAAAATAAAATTACATCAAGTTCCACTTATGATCAACCAAATCATTTTGGAGGTTGTTGTGAGTTGCCCAATCACAGATCTCATGATGCACCTCAAGAAATTGCTCGAACGAACCTGGCTGACCTGGATCAGGTGTAACCAATTATCCCTGAAATCCTCAGCCTTGGTCATATATGCAGTCATCAGCTCCTCTTCGATGATCATTTTGTGCATGATCACAGAAGCAGTCATCACCTCCCACATATGGTTTGCTCTATGTTCTAGCAGAGTGCCACACATCAGCCCAACAAGATTGGAGCACACCAAATGTCGTTCCACATCCTTTTTAGTGGCCTCCTGCTTCTTTGCAAACCTGTTTCTTTTCTACCGGCTTACAGATGGTCTTCAAAAATGTATACTAAGAAGGATAGATACCATCTGCTAGATAGTACCCCTTGTTGTAAAGGTGGCTATTGACCACAAAGTAGTCATGGTATAGTTGCTCGTGGTCGGTCTCTCGGTTACAGTCCAATGCGGTGGTGCAGCCCTTCACGGAGCCGCAGACCTTGGGCAGCGTGGCCTCATTGTGCTTAGGTATAAGCATGATTTTGTCCATTAAAATATCACTATCATCGTTGTACTCGTCCGGCGACGGCTCGATGAAGGTCTTGAAGAAATACTCATCTGAGTTTTCGCCCATGGTCTTCCAGTCCCGGCATGGCAAATGGACGAACATGTGAGATGCAGCCTAGAACAAGGCCAAGTTTGAGGTCTTGGTTGGCAAGATCTTCCAGTAATGGGCGGTTCTGGTACCGGGCGTGGCCGACCAAGGCCCGAGAGCAACGTCCTGCCGGCTGCAGCTGGTTGTTGTTCTGGCGATGCTAAACATGGCCGAACCTCGATGACAAGAGGCCTGGAGGGCGGCTGGGTGAGAGATAAGGGTCCCCACGGCAGCCTTTCTAGAGGGTTGGCGATGCAGGGGTAGGAGGAAGGATGGGAGATTGGGGAAGATGGAGAATGTGTGGCTATCTAGAGGGCCTGGGCTTCAATGAGAGGATGTGCTTGGACACATGGGGTGTCCATCTCACCGCAAATTCGACCCAATTTTGGGCTAGGTTTGCACCAAAACAGACCGGTCTGAGGCACTAGATCCGTTTTGCGGGTGTTTGTTGGGCCATGTCCTCGGTCCGGTGGAAAAGGATTAGACACAGACGGTACGTTTGCAGGCTATTGTCGGAGATTCCCTTAGGGCATACCCAACGGGAGACCCATTTCTGACACAAAATGTATATTATTGTCCTTTTAGGCCTCTTCGCGGACAGTTGTCCAACCGGACAAAGCTACACGGGGACAGTGAATTTATTTGGGTCTAACATGTCCACTTTCTCTTCTTTTGATCTCTCTCTATTTGCCTTGCGAGCCCAACATGAGGGAGGTTTTAATTTGCGTCCCAAAAGTTGAGACGCCAAGGCATATATAGCGGGGTATGAGTTGCTTGTAATTGGATAGTTGACGTGACAAAAGCTTAGAGGATCTTTTTAGACACAAATTTAACGTAACCTCTGAACAAAAAATATCAGGCTACCGCCTTTCAAGTTAGGCCTCTCCCTTACTCGTCGGCGCTAGTTGGGCTGGCCATGATCTTCGGCTTTGTCACCCCGGATCTGCTCGCCAGATCCCCCAAGAAAGGATCTGCGCTGCCGCACCCGACACGGACCTACCCTGCCTCAGTCTCTGCTTCGTCTTCTTTGGGAGGCGCTAACCTGGGGCTGGCTGCCGCCAGTTCGGCGTGGTCTTCCAACAACGCCCATGGCCCGCATGAGCACTCGAGTGCGGTCGCCCTGCAGTGCTGCGCTCCTGAGCTGGAGGCAGCCCTACCACCCCCTCCACCGCTCAAGCCTGGCGTGGTGCCTCGGTCTATTGCCATAGCTAACGAGCTCAGTTGCCGCCCCCTGCTACGAGCACTGCGGCAAACCCGCCTGAGGTCAATAATTGTTTGCCCTTTGGAGAAGGAAGGAAAATTAAAGGAGAAGATTGCGGAAGATCGGGTGGGGATCTGGCGTGAGGTACTGCCCAAGTTTTGGTGGAGAAAAATTAATCCTCCCTCTTTCGGAGCTCAGCGCTCTGACGGGTGAGGAGAAATTCATGGCGGTCCTGCCTAGCCAAGCTCCTCCCCTGCAAAGGCACGTGCTTCCGCTGCCTCTCCCCACTCACACATTTGATGATCTATTATCATCACAAATATCACAAGGTTTAATGAACTAGTTTCATTTATTTTATTTGAGAAAAGTAATTTCTACTCATTGAAATTAACTAAGATTTAATAATTTCCAATTAAAATATGGGATCATCTGGACACATGTCATCACCACATATTCTAACATATGGGAATGTGATTTAAGGGTTGGATCACATTTTAATAAGTTTAAGTTTAATAATTAATGATTTAAAGTGACTAGAAATGCCTATATAGAATTATTGGTATTAGTCCAAAGTCACTGCATGCAAACCTTAATATTATTACATATTCAGATAGGTATGGTTAAATGTGATTTTTGAGAGTTGGAATCAACTCAAAAGCTATCATGGTTGATTTTATAAAAATGTTTGAATGTGCAAAAGCTTCTGTCTTGTTATTTTAGCTAGGAGAGATCTCTAACTCTAAATGATTTAAATCCAACGGGCTTGGATAGATATTTTCATTAGCTTACCAATAAAATTGCAATCACTCAATTTGGATTTGTATAACTCTCTGAATTGATTTTTTAACTAAGGTACAGAACTAAGTCTAAGTCTAGAAAGAAAAATCCTAATTTGAATCATAGGGCCAGCGCGGGAAACTAATTGGGCTGGCCCATATTCACTCCGCGACGCAGAGGACAACTGACAGGAGGGGTCCACATGTCAGCGGTACATCTCACGCGAAGCGGTACGGGGCGATATGGACCGTAGGATTAGAACGAGATCTACGGCTGGGGCTTATCATCGACGACAGACTCGTCGCCAGCGAGGCTGAACCCTAGCGGTTCGGTGGGGTGCAGTGGGGACGTACCGGGGCTCCAACTAGTACGGCGAGGCGGGCAAACGAACAAGACGACAACGACGAGCTCATGTGAAGTCGTGGCAAAGGCTGAGGTGGACGAAATCGACGGCAGCGTCTCCTCCTCTGCTGCGACTATCTCCAGCTCAATTCCGGCGATGTGCTGCTCGAGCTGCTCTGACGAGATGTGGGGAAGGACTGGTGGTGAGAGGGGAGTTGAATGGTGTGGCGATTGAGGCTAGGGAAGGCCTCCTTATATAGGCTCGAGGAGGGGACCGAGGGGGCGACGGCGAGCTCGTCGGTGACGACGATACAAGGTGTTATCGGCATGGGCGGCATAGGAGGACGGTGGCTTGCCTCCTGGTGGTCCTCTATGGATTTATGGTGATGCTAGGGGCGGTGGCTAACGGTCGGGAAAGGGCGACGCTCTGGGAGACAGAGGCGGTGCTTGACGCGGTTCCCGGCGAGTGTGGGTTGCGCGGCGGGGTTCGGCCGTGTCTGGCGGGGTGATGTTGAAGGAAATATGCCCTGAGAGGAAATAATAAAGTTGTTATTATGTATTCCTCGTATATGATAGATTTTTATTTTGCATGCTATAATTGTATTGATCGGAAACGTCAATACATGTGTGTTTAATAAACAAAAAGGGTTCCTAGTTATGCCTCTCTTATAGACTAGCTTGTTGATTAACAAGATGATCAAGGTTTCCTGATCATGGACATTGGATGTTGTTAATAACAAGGTCACAACATTTGTGAAATGATGTGATGAACATTCATCCGAAGTATAGCATTACGATCAAGTCATTATGTTTACATTGCTATAACATCATACGAAGTAATCTTTATCCTTAGACCATGAGATCATGTTAATTGCTAACACCAGAAGAGTATCTTGATAACATCAAACATCACACCGTAACAGGGTGACTATAAAGATGGCTTCAGTGCTACGAAGGTGTTATGTTGAGGCTCATGGATCAAGAGTGGAATTTGTTAATCCGATGACGGATAGATATACTCTAGGCCCTCGCGGTGATATCACATTAAGATAGCTTGCAAGCAAGTGATGCGATCACTAGAATGTTATATCACATGAACGATAAAAGAGTGCATGTCGGTAATGAGATCAAACTAGGTATTTGGATACCGATGATCGAATCTCGGACATGTACTATATCATGAGACAAAGGAGTTAAGTTACTAGCGTTAAAGGTTCTCACGATCACAGAAGTCATCGTTGAATGTGCAGGAGTCAGTATGGATCTCCAGGTCCTGCTTCTGATTATTGATCTGAGAGGAGTCTCAATCATGTCTGCATTATTTGTGAACCGTAGGGTGACACACTTAAGGGTTTCCGGACACCATTTTGGAGCACATATGTTTCAGACGAAAGGATTGCAAAGCGCAGGAATTGTTTCGATAGAAACCGGAATTATTTCGGGTGAAATTGCAGAAAGTGGTTCTGCATATGATATTGAAATGTTGCAAGGGGTTTTATGTGAATGTTTATTAATTAAAGTAATTAAAAAAATTCTGAATAAATTTGATAAAAGAGTTTTATTAAATGAGAGAGCATTAAACTTAGAGAATTTTAATGCATTTAAAGTGGAGACTTTAAAAGAGAATGTGAAGGGGCATTTTAATGTGGAGGAGTTACCACCATATGATGGGAAGGTGAGGGGTCACCCCCATGAGGCGCCGGCCATGGGGAGGGGTACCCTCCCTCCTCCTATAAAAGGCCCCCCTCTTCCTCCTTCTTCCTCACACCTCCTCGTGAAGGATCTCTCTCCCCCTCTAGAATTATTCCCCCATGGTCTCGGATTAGCGAGATACATGTTCCCAATGGCATTTCGTCTAGAAGGAGTTGCTGCTTCCGTTGCATCGCTAGAGCGAGGAGGTGGAGGTTGTCCGGTGGCTTGAACGTGTGTGCGAGGACGGATGCGCTGCTGATTTGCGGCGCTCGGACTTCCACATGATCTTGAGATCGGCAAGTGTACGACTACATCAACCACGAGTTCCTACTGGTTAACAAAACTCGTTGTCTTCGAGGGTAAGTTCTCCATGGATGTATGTCCACCCGTTGCTCTGTATCTAGTAGATAGATCTTGGCGTATAGTTCTCATCGTAGGAATTTTTTGTTTTCTATGTTGCGGACCCACCAGTGGTATCAGAGCCTGATCTATGCGTAGGTGCTTTGCACGGGTACTACACATATGTTTATATGTGGGCGATGATGATCATGTTATTGCATCTTCTATGTATTTTTGATATTGGTGGCATAGTGGGATGAAGCGGCCCGGACCAACCTTACATGTTATCGTACATGAGACCGGTTCCACGACTGACATGCAACTTGTTTTGCATAAGTGGCTGGCGGGTGTCTGTCTCTCCTACTATAGTCAATATCTAATTTAAAACGAGTTGCTAATATCTTGGTTATCCTCGTTGTGGTTCATGTTCGTAGGTAAGACCGGTTCTATCTCCGAAAGCCCTAAGCCACGTAAAACTTGCAATTGATAAATTAGAGGCGTCTAGTTTAGATCATTGTTGGGCTAGTGTCCTGATATGGTATTGTTGTTAGTAGATGTATGATAGATACTCTTACAACACACTCAACGTGTAAGTTCCATAGACCTTGGCCTGACACACAAAGGAATGATAGAGATCATACCACGATGCAAATGATAGAGATCAAATGCATGGACCATATCATCTCACTTTACACATTAGATGTTAGCATCTTATACTGCTAGTTTGGCGCTTTTTGTAGCATTGTAAGATGATCCCTCATTTAGATATCAAGATAAAATGTGTTCTTCCTTAAGTATGCACTGTTCTGTGGATCGTGTTTCGAGACATCACGTGATGATCGGGTGTACTCGACTCTACGCTTTCATATAACGGGTGTAAGACAGTTTTACACACGCGAATACTAAGGTTCTTACTTGGCGAGCCTAGCATGTATAGACATGGCCTCGGAACACGGACCGAAAGGTTAAGCATGAGTCATATAGTTGATATGATGCCCATATAGATGCTCGCCTTTGAAGCTACGCTAACTCACGTGATGATCGGACTTGGTGTAGTTGATTTGGTTCATGTAATCACCAAAAGGACACGAGGGATGTCGTTTTTGAGTGGGAGTTCATTAGTAATTTGGATTAGTTGAACTCACTCTATCATAAACTTAGTCTAAATAAACTTTACAAATTCTGTTGTAGATGGCACCACCGGCTTTTAATTTCAATGTGTTCATGGAGAAAGAGAAACTTGCTATGAATGGTAGCAACTTCACCAACTGGGCTATGAATTTGAGGATTCTCCTCACTGCTGCACAAAAGCAATATGTGCTAGAGGCGCCGCTAGGCCCCCCACCAGCTCCTGATGCCCCTAACGAGGAAAAGAATGTCTATATAACTCGTCAGGAGGACCACAACTTAGTTCATTGCGGCATACTATATGGGCTAGAGCCAGAACTTCGAAAGCGTTTCGAAAATGGCAATACCTTTGATACCATGGGAGAATTGAAATGATTTTCGATACCCATGCTACCGTAGAGAGTTATAATGCTTCTGAAAAGTTCTTTAGCTGCATGATGGAGGAGAACAGCTCCGTTAGTGAGCGCGTACTCAAAATGTCTGGGTACGCCGATAAGCTTATGTCCTTGGGAATAACGATTCCCATTGACTTAGGCATACATCGTGTTCTCTAATCTTTGCCACCTAGCTACAAGAGCTTCGTGATGAACTATAATATGCAGGGCATGAAGAAGTCTCTTCCCGAGCTTCTGTCAATGCTTAAGACTGCAGAAGTGGAGATTAGGAAAGAACATCAAGTGTTGATGATCAATAAGACCACCGGTTTCAAGAAGGACAAGAAATGCAAGCAGAAGGGAAAGAAGGGTGGCAAATCTGTTGCCACACCTGAAAAGAAATCCCGAGCTGGCCCTAAGTCTGATACCGAGTGCTACTATCGCAAGGGTACTGGCCATTGGAAGCGCAACTGCCCCAAGTATTTGGCAGACAAGAAGGCCGGCAAGGCAAACAAAGGTATATGTGATATACATGTTATTGATGTGTACTTGACTAGTACTCGCAGTGGCACCTGGGTATTTGATACAGGATTGGTTGCTAATATATGTAACTCGATTTAGGGGCTGCGGAACAAGCGACAGCTAGCAAGGGATGAGGTCAAGATGCGGGTCGGCAATGGATCAAGAGTTGATGTGATCGCCGTCGGGACGCTACCTCTCCATATGCCATCGAGATTAGTTATAAATCTGAATAATTGTTATTTGGTGCCTATACTGAGCATGAACATTGTATCCGGATCGTGTTTGATGCAAAGTGGTTATTCCTTTAAATCTGAAAACAATAGTTGTTCGATTTATAAGAATGATATCTTTTATGGTCATGCACCTGTGTTGAATGGTTTATTTCTATTGGATCCCGATAGTAGTATTACGCATATTCATAATGTTGATGCTAAAAGGATTAAACTTGATAATGATATATCTGCATATATGTGGCACTGCCATCTAGGTCATATTGGCGTTAAACTCATGAAGAAACTCCATTCCGATGGACTTTTGTAATTACTTGATTTTGAATCATTTGATACATGTAAGCCATGCCTTATGGGCAAGATGACTAGAACACCGTTTTTTGGTTCAATGGAACAGGCGAAAGATTTATTGGAAATCATACATACTGATGTGTGTGGACCAATGAGTGTGTCGGCGCGAGGTGGATATCATTATTTTGTTACTTTCACGGATGATTTGAGTAGATACGGGTATATCTATTTGATGAAACACAAGTCTGAAACCTTTGAAAAGTTCAAGGAATTTCAGAATGAAATGGAAAATCATCGTAACAGAAAGATCAAATTTCTGCGGTCCGACCGTGGAGGTGAGTATCTAAGTTACGAGTTTAGCACACACATAAAAGAGTGTGGAATAGTTTCACAACTCACGCCTGCCGGAACACCACAACGTAATTGTGTGTCGGAATGTCGTAATCGTACTTTATTGGATATGGTTTGATCTATGATGTCTCTGACTGACTTGCCACTGTCATTTTGGGGTTATGCACTGGAAACCGCTGCATTCACTTTAAATAGGACACCATCTAAATCCGTTGAAACGACACCGTATGAATTATTGTTTGGAAACAAACCTAAGCTGTCATTTCTTAAAGTTTGGGGACGCGATGTTTATGTGAAGAAACTTCAGCCGGATAAACTCGAAAGCAAAGCGGAAAAATGCGTCTTCATAGGATACCCTAAGGAAACGATTGGGTATACCTTCTATCATAGATCTGAGGGCAAGGTTTTTGTTGCTAAGAATAGATCCTTTCTTGAGAAGGAGTTTCTCGCGAAAGGTGTGAGTAATCGGAAGGTAGAACTCGAAGAGGTTATTGAACCTTCTCTTCATGAAATGGCGAGTAGCGCAGCACCGGAAATTATTTCGGAGTTGACTTCACCTAATGAAGAGAGAGCTAATGATATTGATCATGAAACTCCGAAAGAGGACACTACCGAACCTCGCAGGTCAAGTAGGACACATGCAGCTCCTGAACTGTACGGCAATCTTGTTATGAATTTCATGATTGATGAAACAGATGACCTTGCGACGTATGAAGAAGCGATGATGAGCCCGGATTCCAACAAATGGCTAGAAGCCATGAAATCCGAGATGGAATCCATGTACAAAAACCAGGTTTGGACCTTGGTGGACTTACCTCACGATCGAAAGGCCATTGAGAATAAATGGATATTCAAAAGAAAAACTGATGCTGATGGTAATGTGACCATCTATAAGGCTCGACTTGTCGCAAAGGGGTTTCAACAAATTCAAGGAGTTGACTACGATGAGACATTCTCTCCCGTAGCGATGCTTAAGTCAGTTAGGATTATGTTAGCAATTGCTGCATATTTCGATTATGAAATATGGCAGATGGATGTCAAAACTGTGTTCCTCAATGGTAATATTGAAGAAGAGTTGTATATGATACAACCTAAGGGTTTTGTCAAACCTAAGGATGCTGATAAGGTATGCAAACTTCAGCGATCCATCTATGGACTGAAGTAAGCATCCCGGAGTTGGAATCTCTGCTTTGATGAGGTGATCAAAGAGTTTGGATTTGTCCAAACTTATGGAGAGGCTTGTATTTACAAGAAAGTGAGTGGGATCAATGTGGCATTTCTGATATTATATGTGGATGACATATTATTGATTGGAAATGATATAGATCTTTTAAACAGTGTTAAAAGTTATCTAAATAGCAAATTTTTGATGAAAGACCTTGGTGAAGCGTCATATATATTAGGCATTAAAATCTATAGAGATAGATCAAGGCGCCTAATTTGGCTATCGTAGAGTACATACCTTGATAAGATATTAAAGAAGTTTAATATGGACGGAAGTAATAAGGGGTTCTTACCTATGTTGCAATGCAAGACATTGAGCAAGACTCAAAGTCCGGCTATGGCGGAAGAAAGAGAGATAATGGATAAGATCCCCTTTGCCTCGGCCATAGGCTCTATAATTTATGCCATGCTATGTACAAGACCAGATGTGTCACATGCTATTAGTTTGACTAGTAGGTACCAATCTGATCCAGGTTCGGAACACTGGATAGCGGTCAAGAATATCCTTAAGTACTTGAGAAGAACTAGGGATATGTTTCTTGTATACGGAGGTGAAGAAGATCTAGTCGCTAAGTGTTATGTCAATGCTAGCTTTGACACCGATCTGGATGACTCTAAGTCTCAATCCGGATACGTATTTCTCTTGAACGGAGCAACAGTTAGTTGGAGGAGTTCCAAACAACCTGTGGTGGCTGGATCAACGACGGAGGAGGAATATGTTGCTGCTTCAGAAGCGGCACAGGAAGCGGTTTGGAGGAAGGAGTTCATAACGGAACTAGGTGTGGTTCCTAGTGCTTTGGTGTCGTCGGTTTGAGGACAAGTACGCCATGAGGGGGTCCTCGAGGCGTGCGGGAGAGAGGGGTGTGAGACGTACGGTGTTCTGGGACGGTGAGCACACAAGTTTACCCAGGTTCGAATCCGCCGGCTTTGGACGGACCCTACTCATGCTAGCAATCCAGTACTATGGCAGAGCCAGAATATGGGTTACAAGGGTTTCGCCTGTGCGAGTTGAGATTGTAGACTATTGAGGTGTCTGGTCTTGCCCTAAAGGCTATCCCTAGGACGGCTTATATAGATATCCGGCCTAGGGTTTACAGGAGAGATCAATCTGGCTACGACTAAGAGTTGGTTACAGAGTACATCTTGAACTACAAGTAACATTATGGGCCTAAGTCGGTAAGTCTTCTGGGCCTTCCCGTAGTCGGATTGGACTCCGTCTTCTCTCCCTAACTGGGCCGCCCGTGAAGCAAAGCTCTAACCCGAAGTGGGCCACCCTGGTCAGTGAGGATCTATGAGGATACCCGGAAAGTATATCCCCAACACTAGCCCCCGGAGGCCTCCAAGATCCAAAGTCGGATTTTATCATCATCAGCTTGATCTTCGGCTTGCAGAATCTTGAAGGGTTCCTGAAACTTTACAACAAAAAATACGATCCGGGTCTTAAAAGTAAGTCAGACCTTTCAATTAGTTACTCGGATTTTCCAGCTCGCTTTTAAACTAAGCTGGAACTTGGTCTCTAACGCCACCTGACACAAGCATGGCCAAGTCACGTCATCTGACAGACGTTCCGTCAGCACGACCGTTGGTGGGTCCGTGGTTCGTGGAACCGAGGCACCGTTTCAATGCGTGCGTGGAGATCGAGGCGACGCAATCATCGTGCGGGCCCTTCCCAGTTCTTTCCACGATGCGTGGAAATTACACTGTAGCGTTTGCACGAATCTTGGTGCAGGTAGGTGGATATAAGGGGTTTAGATTCCTTCTTCTCCTCTCCACCAGTCCTTCGCCGTTCCTTTCTTCCCAATCCTCCAGCGCGCCCAGAGCCTTTTCGTCCTCTTCCCACAGAGCTCCTAGCGCCGCCACTTTAAGGTCACCTTTTCCACCGGAGAGAAAATGGCTTCATCCTCTTCTTCCTCTCTGGCGGCGGCGGCGGCATCGGCGGAAGCAGCTGCGGAGAAAGAGAGCTTTCGGGGAATCTGGATCCCTTGCGCCCTCGACGACGATGGCCTCAAAAACGTGGAGAAGGAGGGGCTTCTCGCCGCCGGCAACTGGCGGAGCGGTTCCGGTGAAACCATCCCCAATCCGCGCGAGGGCGAGCGTGTCCACTTCGGCACCCATCTGGACCGAGGTTTGTCCTTTCCTCCCTCAGAGTTCTTCTCCGAGGTGATTGACCACTATGGAGTTCAACTCCATAATCTTCCTCCCAATTCTCTTCTAGAGATGAGCGCATATGCTGCGCTTTGCGAGGGCTTTCTCGACATTAGGCCGAGTTTGCTTCTCTTCCGGTACTACTTCCATGTCCGGAGAAATTCCATTACTGCCGGTGTTCCTTACATCATCGGCACCATTAGTTTTTCTGTTAGACGAGACCGGGCATATCCCAAAATTTCTGCCAGTGACTCGGTCAAACAATGGCCAGCCACTTTTTTCTACCATAGGGATATTCCGGCTCCCGGCAAAGCTACTGCTTTGCCGGCTTTTGTCGACGGAGCCGCCACAGCCCAGCCTTCCTGGGATGAGGCCGCTCCGGCTTTCACCGACGATCTGATCCTCGCTAAGAGGCGGATCGAATATCTTATCAAGCACAAGGGTCTGAAAGGATCCGACTTAGTCTAGTGCTGGGTCTCACGTCAGATCCAGCCACTTCAGTACCATGGGGATATACTGATGCACTCCATCACGTCTTCCAAAAAAGACTCTCTCCATATCAGCCCCAAAGCCTACACCATCCAAGGTTACATAAGCCAGATCAAGTGGCTGATCAAGGAGCAGATCGAGAGGAAAATTCCGGAGATTTCTCTGGATATGCACACGGCGGAAAACCCCCTGGTAGTGGTAAGCTTCCATCAGTACACCTTTTACGTGTTTCAATCTTTAAGTTATATACTGCAACGCTGATATGTTTTCTTGTTTTCAGCTTGCTGATCTCTCCGAGTCGGAGCTTGCTCCGCTCGAAGGATATCCTCCTGAGTTTTCTCAGGAGACTGAAGTGGTCCCATTGCCGGACCTTGCGCTCAAGAAGCGCAAAGCTCCGACAGTGGCTGTTGGCACAAAGGAAGTGCCCGTTGTGAAGAGGTAACTTTCATTCACAATTTCCGCCTTTGTACCTTTCTCGAATTTCTTTCTGAGATGTAATGTTTCCGACTTTACTACATTCTCAGAGCAAAGCCTCTCATCAAGGGTAAGGGGAAGGGGATTCATGCGAAGCCCCTGCGACAGACGAAGCTTACCATAGCTTCCCCTGCCACGGCTCCTCCGACTCCTGCCCCTCAACCTTCTGCAACACCGGCGATTACTCCTTCTCTGGTTGTTGCAGAAGATCCGACTCCTTCAACGGCGCCTGTGATCCTTGGATCGCACACTGACGTCACCGTGGGTGCGTCAGCTCAAGATAAGGGTGAACCCTCTTCGGGTAATGATCCCTCGGCTGAAGTCTTCGCCGACAACCTCCTCAGCAACTCCGGACTTGCCAAATTTGTCTTATCCCGGAAATCTGCAGAGGAGATCCAGCGGCTGGCTAGGCAAGTCATGGACAAGAGCCATCTATCCCCCGAAGAGGAAGCGCAAGAAGCAGAGGACGTCAAGTTCTCTGACCTTCTTGATCAAGTCCGCCTTCACGATGAGAGGATCAGGACTGGCGAGCTTCCAACAGCCCCAGTAATTCCTCTTACCCTCGTCGAGAAGGTGGCAGCTGAAGTAAATGTGGGGTTAGACAAACTCACCCGCGAGCAATATGTAAGTCGGAATCCCAACTCTTGTTTTTTACCTTATGTTATATTATATCCTCTAGCCCCCAAGCATGAAGTAGGATATAGAAATCTGGGTTTATGCTTTCATTAGGATGCCAAAGAATGAACTAGTATAGCCCCCAAGGCTCGTGCTGATATTTAGCAAAAATATTAGCCTGAGGCTTAAGTAGCTTTCTGACTTTGGGTATTCTGACTTACAGAAAGTATGTTCCTATAACCAGGAATTATTAACCAATGTCTGTGATAAGTGGAGAGAGATCAAAGCTCTCCGGCTTAAAAATGCTGAACTCAAGTTAGCCAAGGATGAAGCCGAAGGTAAACATTTCGAGATTCAAACCTTGTCTTTTACTTTTTCAATGTTGAATTTTTCTGAACTATTGTTCTTTTTGACTTACAGCGTTGGTGAAACAATCCATCGCTATGGTTGAAGAGGCCGAGAACCTCAAGACCCTAGTGGTGGAGAACAAGGGACTTCGCCAAGAGCTGGATAAGCTCAAGGCGGATCATGAAAGGATCATAGCTCAAGTCCTTGAGTCCTCCTCCATGGCCACTGAAGAGCGCGATCTCAAGATTGCCGCTCAAGATAAAGTTATCTCGGACCTCAAGAATGAGCTTGGCAGAGAGAAAGATCTCTCTGAAGTGCTCCGGGCTGAACTCCAGAGTCTCCGAGAGGAGAAGACCAAGATTGACGACGTCATTCTTGGTACGTTCCATCTGTCTAATTTATCATTTCTTCGACTTTCATCAATGTCAGATTTTCATTGACTTGTTTTGTGTAAAGGTCCTCTGAACTTGACGGACGCCTCCTCGTCCGAGCCCCGCACTCACCGGCTTACCCAAGTCGGTGATCTTGTTCATGACTACCGCCAGTCCCTTGAGGACATTGGCGAGTCTCTCAGGATTCCGGACATGCCAAGCATGTCCGACTTCCAGGTGCGGGAGAAGGCCAAGGAGATGCCGCATCTCGTTCAGGACTGGAATATGTCCTACGCGCGGACTGCTGCGCAGAACGCTCTCACCATGGTCATGAGCCACCATGGAAACATGGAGATATGGCAAGTGACCAGAGGGTACTGCAAAGTAGACGAAGACGGCAGGAGCAGGACCTTCAAGCCATCATGCACTCCTGCGCCGGATATGGGTGCCATGTAGCTGACCTGACTAGCTACGAGGTGCCCTTCTTCACCCGCGTGGATACTCTGCCACCTCCTCCAGAAGACGCCGAAGAAGTTTCCGACGATGAACGGACCACCTCGGATCCGGACATCTCGGCACGATATCAAGGCGGAGTAACCAGTGATCCGATAGTTCCTTCATCTCCTCCTGCATCATAGATCAGAAAACTATGTATTATTCTGGAAAAACATGATGCGTTTTGTAAATATTAAGTACTACGACTTTTGCTAGTGCTAAGTTTTTTATCTATTCAGCACTTTTGTCTTAGAATTTTTGCGTGCCTGAAATGTTTTCATAAGCACTTAGAATTTTCCGTCTCTACTTATCGTTTATATGGCTTTCCGCCTCGTCCCTTTCGTGAGCCGGCTAAACCTTCAGCCGGAAACTTTGCCGAGCAACGGAGCTCAATTGCTAAACCAGTTTAAACTCGGAAACAAAGCCGGCTTCCAGTACCAACCATCCACTACTCGTAAGATACCCGCATCCAGCAATCAGACAAATAACCCAAGTAAAGACTAGAATTTTTTTAGAGTTATACCCGAAGGTAGAAGTTTTAGAATCAAAAATCTAAACCAGAATGAACATGAGCATAAAGTACTTTCAAGCATTCTGGGATTTTCGACTATGACATGATCATTAGGAAATAAGATGGTAAAAACTTCTCAGGAAAACTTTGAGGTAACCAAAACTTTTATTTCTCATAGAGCATGTACATATGTATGATTACAAAGAAAGATAAACCAAGAATAAAAGGGACGTAGCTGAGCAATATTCCACGGTCTGTCTAATTCATCCCGATTTGTACTGCCTCCAACTCTCTTTATCTTCTTAGTAGCAGGTCTTTCTTTGACTGGCCTCATGTCAGTTAAGTAGTATGACCCATTGTGCAATACTCGACTAACTAAAAAGGGCCCTTCCCATATTGGGGAAAGTTTGTGCTTTCTTTGTTGCACAAGCCGGAGAACCAAATCACCTTTATTGAAAGATCTAGTTCGGACTCTCTAGCTATGATACTTGCATAACTTCTGCTGATAGGCTGTAGATCTCATTTCAGCAATGACGCGAACTTCTTCGACTAAGTCGAGATCATTTTGTCGAGAACTCTCGGTATCCTCTGCGATATACGTGGCCACTCTAGGAGAAGTATGAATTAAATCACTAGGAAGAACTGCTTCTACGCCATAGACCAAGAAGAAAGGTGTATATCCTGTTGACCTGTTCGGAGTTGTTCGCAAACTCCAAATTACAGAGGGTAGTTCCTCTGCCCAAGTCCCTGCAGCACGTCTCAGTGGTGTTTCGAGTCTTGGTTTCAAGCCTTGTAGAATTAAACCATTTGCTCTTTCGACTTGTCCGTTAGCCTGTGGATGTGCGACTGACGCAATGTCAAGCCGGATATTTTGCTCGTCGCAGAATTCAGCCAACTCTCCCATGGAAAAATTACTCCCGTTGTCCGTGATAATGCTATGCGGATAACCATACCGGATTATAATATCCTCGACAAATCTTTTGGCTGTTGCTCCATCACAACTAGTGATAGGTTTAGCCTCGATCCATTTCGTGAATTTATCCACCATCACTAAGAGGTGAGTAAATCCACTTGGAGATCATTTAAAAGGTCCTACCATATCAAGCCCCCAGACCGCAAAAGGCCATGTTATAGGTATTGTTCGCAGCTGATCAGCTGGAACATGAGCTTGCTTGGTGTACTTTTGGCAGTCTTTGCATGTCTTGACTAATCGTTCGGCATCTGCCTGAGCTGTAAGCCAGAAAAAACCATGTCGAAAAGCTTTTGCCACTAAAGATTTTTCTGCAGCGTGGTGACCACACTCGCCTTCGTGGATTTCTCTTAAGATTTCCACTCCTTCTTTCGGAGATACACAGCGCTGAAAAACCCCAGAAACACTCCGTTTATGGAGCTCACCTTTAACAATAGTATAGGCTTTTGCTCGTCGGATAATCTGCCGGCTTAGCACCTTATCTTCGGGTAATTTGCCATCTACCAAGTAATCAAGGTAGGGTTGAGTCCAGCTGGGAATTACAGCCAAAACTGCTATTAAAGGTGAGTCGGATTTGGTCAGATATTCCTCATCTACTCCCTTTATCGAGGGAACTTTGAGGTGCTCTAAAAATGCGCCATCCGAAACCTCTTTCCGCGCAGAGCCTATTCGAGATAGTGCATCAGCTTCCTCGTTTTCTGCTCGAGGGATGTGTTGAACTTCAAACCCCTCGAACGATTTCGATAGATCATCCACGACAGCTTTATATGCATCCATGTGCTTATTTGCATTACAAATATCCGAGACTTGCTGAGCAACAAGATCCGAATCTCCGTAACACATCAAACGTCGGATGCCAATATCCTTAGCAATCCGGATTCCATGCAGCAGTGCTTCATATTCGGCAATGTTGTTTGTCGCTGTGAAGTGGATCTGCAACACGTATAAAAGTTTATCTCCTTGGGGTGATTTGAGCACCACGCCAGCCCCCGAGCCCCCTCGAGCCTTGGACCCGTCGAAAAAGAGGGTCCAATATTCCGACTCAGGGAGGACCATGTTCTCCTTAGTCTCTGTCCAATCAACGACAAAGTTGGCAAGGATCTGGGATTTGATTGCTGTCCGGGGTTTGTACTCAATATCGAAAGCTGCAAGCTCTTACCCCATTTGGCGACGCGTCCTGTGGCATCGCTATTGTTGATTATATCTCTCATGGGAGCTTTGCTCACCACGGTAATTGGATGCTCCTGAAAATAGTGTCGTAACTTACGAGATGCTAGAAAAACACCGTAAGCCAACTTTTGATAGTGCGGATATCGCTGTTTTGATTCTGTCAGGACCTCGTTGACAAAGTATGTCGGACGCTGCACCAGGTGCTCCTGAATTTCTTCTGGTCTCTCCACCACCATACCTATACTGACAACCCTATTTGTCGCAGCAATGTAAAGCAACATCGGTTCCTGAGGTTCCGGCGCTGCCAGGATAGGAGTAGATGAGAGTACTTTCTTCAGGTCTTGTAGTGCAGCTTCAGCTTCGTCAGTCCAGACAAAATCCTTGGTCTTCTTCAGGAGTTTGTATAATGGTGCGGCTCTTTCACCAAGCCGGCTTACAAATCGACTGACTACAGCAATGCAACCAGTTAATCGTTGTACGTCCTTCAGGCGTGTTGGCCTGGAAATATTGACAATAGCCTTGATCTTGTCACGGTTCACCTCTATGCCTCGTTGAGACATCATAAAACCTAACAATTTTCCGGCTGGTATTCCAAAGAAGCATTTCTTCGGGTTAAGCATGATGTTGTATTTTCGTAAATTGGCGAACGTCTCCTCCAAGTCAGAAATCAATGTTTCCTTCTTTTTGGACATGACCGCAATATCATCCACGTATGCATGTACATTGCGTCCGAGTTGATCATGGAGGCAACGCTGCATCGTGCGCTGGTACGTAGCTCCTGCGTTCTTCAGCCCAAAGGGCATCGTAATATAACAGAAGGTTCCGAAAGGGTTTATGAATGAAGTTTTGATTTTGTCAGATTCCTTCATCCAGATTTGGTGATAACCGGAATATGCGTCGAGAAAACAGAGGAGTTCCGAGTCTGCCATAGAATCGATAACTTGATCAATTCTAGGCAGAGCGAACGGATCTTTTGGCAAGCCTTGTACAAGGCAGTATAATCAACACACATCCTTAAATCAGTGGTGTCCTTTTTAGGGACCATTACAGGGTTAGCCGACCAATCAGTATGGATGACCTCTTCTATGAATCCAGCTAACTCGAGCCGCGCTAGTTCCTTAGCTATTGCCTTACGCTTTTCATCACCAAACCGTCATAAGAACTGTTTGACGGGTTTAGCATTCGGGTTTACATTTAGAGAGTGCTCGGCAAGTTCCCTAGGTACTCCGGTCATGTCAGATGGCTGCCATGCGAAGATGTCTTGATTTGCTCGGAGGAACTTGACGAGCGCGCTTTCCTATGCGCTACTTAGGCCTAAGCCTATCTGGGTCACCTTGGAGGGGTCATCATCCTTCAACGGCATCGTCTTCGTCTCTTCTGATGCCTTGAACTCCGGATTTGGCTTTGTAACCTCTTTCTTTGTTGCAGGCATCTCGGACGGATCTATGCTCTTCTTGATCTCCTGGTGCTCCTGGGCGTGCAGCACGGCTTCGGCAAAGGCGGCATTTCCATCCTCGCACTCTCGCGCTTTCTTCGGGTCTCCCCTGATGGTGATCACGCCGTTGGGACCTGGAATTTTCATCATATTGTAAATGTAACACGGACGAGCCATAAAAGCCCAGTAAGCCGGACGTCCGAATATAGCGTGGTATCAGCTCTTGAACGGGACCACTTCGAAGGAAAGTGCCTACGTCCGATAATTCTTTGGTGTTCCAAAAGTAACATCCAAAGTGATCTCTCCCAGGGAATTAGCTTGTCTTCCTGGGACAACTCCGTGAAAAATCACAGAGCTATGGTTAAGCTATGTTTCCGAGATCTTCATCCGGCGTAGCGTTTCTACATAGAGAATATTGATGCCGCTACCACCGTCCATGAGGGTCTTGGAGAAACCATAACCGTCAATAAGTGGATTGACGATTATGGCGTATTTTCCTCGCCTGTGTAGCTTAGGCGGATGATCAGCACGGTCAAACGTTATTGCCACTTCCGACCAGTCCAGATACTGAGGGACAGCTGGAACTATTGCGTTGAGCTCGTGGAGAACTGCTTTCTTAACCTTTGCTGGTTGAGATCCGAGGAAGGTGACGTAAGTGTCCTTCTTGGTAGGAAAAGTTTTCTTCCCTTCTGACTTGGGATTTGAAGCATCGGCTTCCTCCATGTCGGAATCTTCCTTGGTCTCTTTGTCTTTTTCGGGATTTTTCTTTCCCTTCTTCTGCTTAGCTTTGTAGCCCGCGGTATCATTTCTCTTTATGTCATCGTTAAAACGACATTCAACGTTGGTGTGGGACGAGCCCCCATTGGCGTCCAAGTGATGCACACATGGGTTATTGGCGATGTCGGCCCAAGTGTAGGTTTTGCCGGGTTGTTGCTCTCCTCTACCTTGGACCCTTGATGTCCCACGGCCACGCCCGCGGCCTCTGCCGCGCCCTCCTCGTCCTCTAGACCCGGAAACAGTAGTGACCACTGCCGTCTCCGTGTTGGGTTTTTCTTCCGAGGTGTTTTTGCGCTTCTGAGCCTGTTGCTTTGTCTTTGCTGACTGAGGTACAACCAAGACGCTGAGTAATCCTTCTGCATCGTCGTCAGCATCTGCATACTTGCTCGCTGTTTCTATCATCTCTCCCAAATCAGTGACCTTGTCACACTTCAAACGATGATGCAGTAAACCAATTGGGAGGCCTACAATGAAAGCTTCAATCGCAGTTTGATCATTTACTCCTTCGCAGGAGTTCTTGGTGTCAATCCATCGTCCGAGATAATCTCGGCAAGTTTCTCCGGCTTTCTGGGTGCAACGCTGTAGGTCTCCAACCGTACAGGGCCTCCGATATGTCCCTTCGAAATTTTGAAAGAACGCACTTTGTAAGTCATACCAGTTGTGGATGGTATTCGTCGGAAGTTCATTGAGCCATGATCGTGCCGTCTTCCGCAACATAAGTGGGAGATATCGGGTTGCGACCAGGCTGTTTCTGCCTTTAGCGATGCACCAAGCTTGGAAAAAGTCCTATAACTAGGTGTCTGGCCGAGCAATGCCGTGGTAGGCTTGAATATGTCTTGAGATAGCAAATCCTTCCGGGAATTTTGTAGCTCTGATGTGTGGTCCGAAGCACTTTGGGCCCACGTACACGTCATCGTTTTCGTAGCGCCGTGCCTCTATGTTGGAGTTGATCCTGTGCCTTGCGTCGTTCGGGGATAGGGATCGTCCCGAATATCGGCTGTGGCTGCGGTGCCTTGGATTCGGACTTCGGCTTCTGCCACCACCTCCTCCGCCATGTCTTCCTCCTTGACCTCCTTGGGGGCTGTTGTGATAACAGTGCTGTGGAGAGGGTGGTGCAGCTGGGTTGTTTCCGGCTAATCGCCGGCCTTCGTCCGGAGCGTCATTATTCCGGTTCCGAGGAGGTTCTTGACTGTGACGAGCCCCCTGCCGTTTTGTGCCAGCGTGGTTTCTATCGTTCCTTCGTCCGTCGTTCCCACCATGGTGAGGCTCAGTCGGACGGTTTTCATGTCTAGGAGGTGGCATTTTCTGACGATCCTCCTCTCGACATTTCTCTTTATCTTTTCCTTTTCGGGGAGGATTCCTCAGAATCAGTGCAGCGATCGCGTCTTTCTCGGCTACTGGAGCGACGTTGCTCCAGTTATGTGTAGTTCTGCGGTGCTGTCCTGACGATCCGGTTCTTGAATAATTGTCTTCCCTGCGTTCGGGTTGACGATGCTGCGCCTGATCGTAGTGGGATCTTACGTCAGCCCATGCCGGATCTGTGCGACATTGGTCGGAATCCGAGACCAGCTTTTGACTTCCAGACAGGGCGACCTTTTGCTGCTCCAGTCCCTTATTGAGTAGCTTGATACCCAAACGTATCTCCTCTGGTCCTGGATTAACCGATAGAATTTCGCGAGCTGCCATAGTATTTTGCACTGGTGTTGGGTAAACCCAATCTCCATTGCTGTCCTTTCGTGGCCTTCCCATCTCATCTCCAAAAAGGACGGCACGGACACGTGGGAATTGGTTGTCATCTATGTGACGCTTCCGTGTCTTCTGATGTAGACGGGACATGTACTCCTTGTTTGACATGTGCTTCTTCTCCACCTTGATGTTTTTGGCTTCATCAAGGAGTTGTTGATGACGCGCTTCTAGGGCTTGGGCCCTTTCATCCAGCTCATCTGCAGTAAGTTCTGCAGCTGTAGGGATAGGTGTGGTTAATGCGACATCGATGAGTTTACGCGCACCTTCAGTGATCACGTGTCCATCCACCGATGCTTCTTTTTTCGGCTGGTCTAGGATAAGTGCTCCATCCGAGTCTTCCTCGTATTCCTCGGCAATCACCTCCTCTGTTAGAGGGTCTTTTGCCGGGGTCTTGTTCTTCTTGTTCTTCTTCTTTGCCTTCTTGGCAGCGCCGGTAGCAAAGACGGCTTTGGGTCCGTTTCCCGGAGTCAAGCTCTGATCGGTACTTTCGGACATCTGGACTTCGGGATTGTCTCCGACTTCCATATCATCTTGCGCTTTGGGCGAGTGTTCCCCGGATCCTTCGTCCATGGCTTCTCCATCTTCTGCAGCTTTGGAGTTTTACTCCTCGTCATATTCCACGGGGAACTTTTGGAAATCTGCCGACGTCATGGATTCATCCGAGGATGTGGGAACGTCGACGTTTGTTCCAATTGCCTCCAGCACCGAGTCAGTGTTTTCTCCAGCATCGGCAGAGCCAGATCCGGATCCAACATATCCGACGAAGTGCGATGCGTGCTTCCTGAGGTACCTGTGGCTTTCGCGATCAGCCATATCGAAACTTTTAACGGTTTCGATGATTGCATCTGCGCTAGCGCCTTGCAGTATCATACATCTTAGTGTGTACCTGAGGAAAGGCCTGTTTGTCCCGACATCGTCAGAGTCGGAATCAGTGTCGTTGATGTGCTCCTCCTGGATTTTGACTTCCACGGGTGGGTCGATCTGGGATCCGGCTTCTCCAGGGGGATCCACTCCAAATTCAACTTGGACCGTGAGGTCTTCTTCAGGCTCGGATTTCTCCACTATCTCCACAACTGGTGTGGGCTGGGTGGGATTAGGGTTTTCTGAGATCCGGAACTCTGCCGCCTCCGCGGATAAAGGGGACCTAGAAGATTCTTCTGTCTCTATCATCACCGCTGGGGTGGGTTGGGCAGGTTCAGCGAAACCGATGTAAACATCGATCTCGCCAAAAGACATGATAGTATAGGAAGTCACGGCTTCCCTAGCCAGAATCCAAGTCTCATCGGGACCGATGAGAGGGACGTCGCTGGCGTAGAGGATGCGACCGACGGCGATGGTCTCGCCGATTCCGATTCTTGCAGATTATGCTTGGAACGCAGATCTGAAGCTCACTTGCCCCACGATGGGCGCCAACTGTCGTCGGTTTGAGGACAAGTACGCCATGAGGGGGTCCTCGAGGCGTGCGGGAGAGAGGGGTGTGAGACGTACGGTGTTCCGGGACGGTGAGCACACAAGTTTACCCAGGTTCGAATCCGCCGGCTTTGGACGGAGCCTACTCCTGCTAGCAATCCAGTAATACGGCAGAGCCGGAATATGGGTTACAAGGGTTTCGCGTGTGCGATTTGAGATTGTAGACTATTGAGGTGTCTGGTCTTGCCCTAAAGGCTCTCCCTAGGACGGCTTATATAGATATCCGGCCTAGGGTTTACAGGAGAGATCAATCCGGCTATGACTAAGAGTTGGTTACAGAGTACATCTTGAACTATAAGTAACATTATGGGTCTAAGTCGGTAAGTCTTCTGGCCCTTCCCGTACTCGGATTGGACTCCTTCTTCTCTCCCTAACTGGGCCGCCCGTGAAGCAAAGCTCTAACCCGAAGTGGGCCACCCTGGTTAGTGAGGATCTGTGAGGATACCCAGAAAGTATATCCCCAACAATTGGACCCAATGGTGATCTATTGTGACAACAATGGAGCCATAGCCAAACGCCAAGGAACAGAGGTCTCACAAGAATTCCAAGCATATCAAGCGCCGGATTCACTCCATCCGCGAGCATGTCAAGGATGGAGATATAAAGATTTGTAAAGTACACACGAACCTAAATGTAGCAGATCCGTTGACTAAAGTTCTCCCTAGGGCAAAACACGATCAACACCAGAACTCCATGGGTGTTAGATTTATCACTATGTGAACTAGATTATTGTCTCTAGTGCAAGTGGGAGACTGAAGGAAATATGCCCTGAGAGGAAATAATAAAGTTGTTGTTATGTATTCCTCGTATATGATAGATGTTTATTTTGCATGCTATAATTGTATTGATCGGAAACGTCAATACATGTGTGTTTAATAAACAAAAATGGTTCCTAGTTATGCCTCTCTTATAGACTAGCTTGTTGATTAACAAGATGATCAAGGTTTCCTGATCATGGACATTAGATGTTGTTAATAACAAGGTCACAACATTTGTGAAATTATGTGATGAACATTCATCCGAAGTATAGCATTACGATCAAGTCATTATGTTTACATTGGTATAACATCATACGAAGTAATCTTTATCCTTAGACCATGAGATCATGTTAATTGCTAACACTAGAAGAGTATCTTGATAACATCAAAAGTCACACCGTAACAGGGTGACTATAAAGATGGGTTCAGTGCTACGAAGGTGTTATGTTGAGGCTCATGGATCAAGAGTGGAATTTGACAATCCCGATGACGAATAGATATACTCTAGGCCCTCTCGGTGATATCACATTAAGATAGCTTGCAAGCAAGTGATGTGATCACTAGAATGTTATATCACGGGAACGAGAAAAGAGTGCATGTCAGTAACGAGATCAAACTAGGTATTTGGATACCGATGATCGAATCTCAGACATGTATTATATCATGAGACAAAGGGATTAAGTTAGTAGCGTTAAAGGTTCTCACGATCACATAAGTCATCGTTGAATGTGCAGGAGTCAGTATGGATCTCCAGGTCCCGCTTCTGATTATTGATCTGAGAGGAGTCTCAATCATGTCTGCATTATTCGTGAACCGTAGGGTGACACACTTACGGGTTACCGGACACCATTTTTGAGCACATATGTTTCAGACGAAAGTATTGCAAAGCACAGGAATTGTTTTGATAGAAACCAGAATTGTTTCGGGTGAAATTGCAGAAAGTGGTTGTGCATGTGATATTGAAATATTGCAAGGGGTTTTATGTGAATGTTTGTTAATTAAAGTAATTAACAAAATTCTGAATAAATTTAATAAAAGAGTTTTATTAAATGAGAGAGGATTAAACTAGAATTTTAATGCATTTAAAGTGGAGACTTTAAAAGAGAATGTGAAGGGGCATGTTAATGTGGAGGAGTTACCACCACATGAATGGGGGAGGTAAGGGGTAAAACCCCATGAGGCGCCGGCCATGGGGAGGGGTACCCCCCTCCTCCTATAAAAGGCCCCCCTCTTCCTCCTTCTTCCTCACACCTTCTCGTGAAGGATCTCTCTCCCCCTCTAGAATTATTCCCCCATGGTCTCGGATTAGCGAGATACATGTTCCCAGTGGCATTTCGTCTAGAAGGAGTTGCTGCTTCCGCCGCATCGCTAGAGCGAGGAGGTGGAGGTTGTCCGATGGCTTGAACGTGTGTGCGAGGACGGATGCGCTGCTGATTTGCGGTGCTCGGACTTCCACATGATCTTGAGATCGGCAAGTGTACGACTATATCAACCACGAGTTCCTACTCGTTAACAAAACTCGTTGTCTTCGAGGGTAAGTTCTCCATGGATGTATGTCCACCCGTTGCTCTGTATCTAGTAGATAGATCTTGGCGTATAGTTCTCATCGTAGGAATTTTTTTGTTTTCTCTAATGCAGACCCAACCGAGGTGGTCAAGGCGGAGCGGGGCGCGTGGTATGGTGTCGAGGCGTGGCGTGTGGCGTGCTGGCGGTGATGGCGCTCTGGCGTGCTCTGGCGTGGCGCAGAGAGGATAGTGCGGGGCTTGTCATCGGTGGTCCAGGGCGTGGCAGTGGTCGTGGGATGGACCGTGGACGGCGGTGAGGTCACGGCTTCCTGGAGCGGCGAAGAGGGCTGGCGGTCTGCTGTGGCGTTGGCAAGGTTGCCCGGCTTTCATGTCCTCGGGGCGGCGTGGCACTACTGCTAGGGACAAGGGGATGGGTTAGTTTCAGCCTGGTTAGAGGTAGGAGGGACAGAGGGATTAAAGGAGGTGCAAATGGGTGGCAAAACCCTGTAGAAACAGTGAGCCTAATCTAGAGTGTGATCAGTGCCTGCCAAGTGTTTGACAAAATGGCCGAAAGAATTCAAATTTGGAATTTTGAAATGAAATTTTGTGGAGTGGTTTGTCTCATGCTTAAGCATCTGTGGTTGCTAGGATTTGTCAAATGGAATTCATTTGGATGGTTTTTGAAATAGGGTGATCTATACATATGAACTAGATTCCATTTTCAATTGTCATTTAAAATTAGAGTTTGAAAGTTTCTGGAAGATCACAAAGTGGGCCTTGGTACCTCTTAACTTGTACTAGCAAGGGGTGCAAAGATCCACAATTGTTTCTGTTGGCATTTGAGTGCTAGGAACACCCAAAGTGGGCTAGTTGATTAAAATGGCCAAAATGACCATTCTCCTTTTTGATTTCTTTTTCTTTGGTTTTTGCTTGGGAATGATGTAGATGATGTGACATTCATCATAGAACCATTTTACAACCATTAGAACAAACAATCATGGCATTTCAAAACAACTCCTATTTAAATGCAACACTCATGTGCATGCTTAAATATTTTAAATGGAAAAAGGTTTTGTTGAGCTCTTGGAATTTTTTTGTTGAGCTCTTGGAAATGATCAATATTGGGGCTGAAATTAATATCTTCCTGAGCTCTTGGAAACTAGCTTCACATTTGTCGGTCCATTCAAACTTCTTGTCCTTCTTCAACAGTTGGGTCATGGGTCTTGCGATGCTCGAAAATCCTTCTACGAACTTGCGGTAATATCCCGCTAATCCGAGAAATGCACGGACTTGGGTTTGAGTGGTTGGGGCTTCCCATTCTTCGACATCTTTGATCTTGGTGGGATCAAGAGCGACTCCTCCAGCACACACAATATGTCCTAGGAATCCTACTTCTTTCAGCCAAAACTCACATTTGTTGAACTTGGCATACAAACGATGCTCTCTAAGGGTTTCAAGGATGATTCTCAGATGTTTCTCATGCTCTTCTTTTGACTTGGAGTAGATAAGGATATCGTCGATAAACACAACGACAAACTTGTCTAGAAAATTCATAAAGATCTTATTCATGAGATTCATGAAATAAGCAGGGGCATTGGTTAATCCAAAAGACATGACCGTATACTCGTATAATCCATAACGGGTAGTAAAGGCGGTCTTCGGAATATCCATTGCATGAATCTTAAGTTGGTGATAACCAGTCCTAAGATCAATCTTAGAGAACACACTAGCACCAGTCAACTGATCAAATAGATCCTCTATCTTTGGCAATGGGTACTTGTTCTTGATTGTGACGTCATTCAGCTTCCTGTAATCTGTGCACAAGCGGTTGCCTCCATCCTTCTTGTCGACGAATAACACTGGCAATCTCCATGGCGATGCGCTTGGTTGAATCAAGCCTGTTGCCAACATAGCATCCAACTACTTCTTCAACTCTACTAACTCTGAGGGGTTCATACTATAGGGTCTCTGGGCTATGGGTCCGGTTCCGGGGATTAGTTCAATGATGACCTCAATATCCCTATCCAGGGGCATACCGGGCAATTCATCTGGGAATACGTCAGGGTATTCACAGACTACTCTGACTTGGTCAATGGTGGGTAGGGCTAGACTCTTGTTGCACTTGAATTGACGGGGAAAGGCTTCAGATATATGCTCTAAAGAGACTCCAGAGCTACTGGTCATGGTGATGGCTTTCTTGGCACAGTCAATCAATCCTTTATGCTTTGACATCCAATCCATCCCTAGTACTACTTCCAAACCTTTGGTTCCAAGTACTATTAGATTGGCATAAAAATCTATCCCATGTATTCTGATAGGCATAGCTTTGCAAATTTTTCTAGATTTTGTAGTTGAACCGGGTATTTGAACTATCATGACATGCTTCAAGTTGGTTGGGTGAATCTTACTAGTGCATGCAAATTCTCCGGTGACAAATGAGCATGATGCTCCAGAATCAAACAACACTCTTGCTAAAACTGAGTTGACAGAAAACATACCCAGCACTACATCTGGCGCTTCTTGGGCTTCCTCTGCGTTCATGTGGAAGAGACGGCCGTTGCGGTTGTGAGGGTTCCCTGGGGAAAATCTTCTTCAGGGCTGAACACGACGCTGCTGTTGAGCTGGGGCATTCACATTGGTAGTGGCGACAATCTTCTTGGGACACTCATTTGAATAGTGACCCTTCACTCCACACTCGAAACAAGTAATCTGAGACTTGTCTTTCGCTTCCACGGGCACAGCATTGCTTCCAGTTCTGGGTGCAGTGTTATTGTTGTTGTTGTTGTTGTTGTTTTTCTTGGGAGGTGCACGGTTGAAATTGCTGGAGTTGCCGGGGTGATTGTTGTTTCCTCCAGACTTCACATTTCCTCCGCTACGGTTGGGGTAGCTTGGGCGAGACATTGGGAGTCGATTGTTCTGCGGTGCATATCCGGCAGACGGGTTAGGTCGGTACTTCTGGTGACTGTTGGATCCAACTTGGTGCATCATATGACGTTTGCGGTTGTGGTTTGCTTGATTTATCTTCCCTTCCATCTGAATGGCAAAGTCGACTAGCTCTTCGAGATCCTCGAAACGGATGTTGACGAGGACTGTCTGCATCTCATCATGCAGTCCGTTCAGGAATCTCTCCTTCTTCTTGGCCTCCGTGCTGATCTCATCAGGTGCATACCTGGTGAGATACAAGAATCTGTCATGGTACTCCACTACAGTCATTCTGCCTTGCTTCAACTCTCTAAATTCATCCCTCATTCTGGTGACTAGACCCTGTGGCACGTGGGTGTGGCTGAACTTGATTTTGAAGGCTTCCCATGTCATCACTTGACCATGGTTCATTGTGCGGGTGCTGTTCCACCATGCTCTTGCATCTCCTGCCAAATAGTGGGTGGCAAAAAGAACCTTCTCGTTGGCATCCACTCCGGCTACTTCTAAGTTGTTCTCCATTGTCTGCAACCAATCATCAGCATCCAGTGGGCTTTCAAACTGGCTAAAGATTGGGGGATTGGTATTCTGGAAGTTTTTGAGTTTGGATCCATGATGATCCTGATTTCCATGGTTCTGATTGTTGTGAGCCATCTGGGTGATCTGCTGCAAGGTGGCGAGATTTGCTTGGCATTCTGCCCTACTAGCTTCATGGTCTGCAATGAGAGTCTGCATAATCTACAGCATTGGGTCTTGCGATGAGCTGCTCCCTCCTTGGTTTTCACGAGTCATCTGAAGATTGAGATAGATAAAGGGGTCAGAGGGAAATTTCTAAGGTTCATGGTTTTGGTTTCAAAGCTAAAACTTTGATTTTGACTCGGGTTTTGCAACTAACTTCTTTTCATTCATTCAAGCAAAGCACACAATACAAACACACACACACCACAACAAAAGGAAAATAGATGGTTTTAAGAACCATTCTGCAAGCTAAGATACAATGGGACCGATACTCCTCACTCTACGATAGTGCTCTAGTGCATCTACTCATCATTGATGAAGTCGGAGTCATCATCGTCGGTGTAGAAGTCCATGGCATCATCCTCCAGATAGTCATCATCATTGCTGAGGTAGGAGTCAATATCCCCTTGGATGTATTCACCCTCCTCTTCTTCTTCTTTTGCTGCAATCTGAGCTTCTTGCTCCTTGATGGTCTTCTCGAGGTCGGCTACCTTCTTGCAAAGACGGTCGATGGTGCGATCCTTCTTTGCAGGTTGACGGCAAAGAGACTGACGATCCTTGACTAGCAGTGAGAAAGTTTGGGCCTTCTGGGCGGCAATGGCGAGGTTGTCATTGGCAAACTCTCTAGCATTGTCCAACTCCTTCTGTCTGTCATACAATAGGAAGTCGAGGTTCTCCACTTGACGCTTCAATATTGGGTGACTTGGCATCTCTAGTGGCATTCCCATAGTGAACAAAGCGGGTTCCTTGGATTAGGTTGACACTCTGGGCACACAGACGTGCGAGAGCTTCATGCATTGCCCTGGCTAATCCATCTAGCCAGTTGTTCTCTCTCATGGAGAACTGAATCCTCCCAGATATTGGTGCTTCTATCTTGCCTCGAAGATCAACAATTACTAGCCATTGTAAATCTCCTCTTTGGGGTCCAGTGAGTTGAGCTCCAAGGAATTCCGGATGAGGACGCTCCAAGTACTCAGACAGTGAATCGAGATCCCTCTCGAAGATCAGTTGGCCTCCGTTGCCCAACTGGTAGAACTTGTTGTATTGGGCTTCCATCTATATGAATTTAGGATGAGAAGTTAGTGAAGTGATCAAGTGTGTCAAAGTTTTATGTAGTAATGTAAGAATTTGGAGGAACACGATTTTTTTGAGAGAAAGAATCCCAAGGATAAGAGAGGAAATAGTTTTCATAAATACTCACTTTGTATTTTGAAACTAAGTTTTTGTTCGGATGTCCATTCTAACTAGGGTCTCCTTTGGTCAGGATGGCTCTGATACCAACTTGTCAACACCCGGATTTTTAATCCCAGATGCCTGTTATGCCATACATCGCAATCCTAGGATTACCATTTTTGCGAGACATAACAGATTGGATATCACAGTACATCATCCATTACAAACCATAATAAGGTCTTACACAAATAGCGGATCTCATGATCCAGTCTTAGTACAATCAAGTAGCGGAATAAATAGCGTAGCGGTGGGGTCCATCTTCAGAGTCACAGGCAATTCTCACGATGGGAGATAGTCCTAGTTATCATAGTCGTCCTGCTGTCCTTCATCTTGGTAGTCCTCTTCATAGTCTGGCCATAGGAATAGCCAGGGACAAAGCCATGAGTACTTTTTAAGTACTCGCAAACTATCACTAACAAGTAAGGTATTTCTAGTATGAAATGCTAACTCTAAGTTTATTTGTAAAGTTAAGGTTGAAGCCTAAGCTGAGTTCAGAAACAAAGAAAGATAAAATAAAGTTTGAAATCACCTAAGTGGGAACTTAGTTATCATAGTCACAACCAGGTTGTGGTCAACTCATGTCACAATTCATTTCATAAGTCATTTTGAAAACATCTGACAATAGAACAGTATGGCCACTCCAACTGTCCATAACCGCGGACGCGGCTATTCGAATAGTTTTACACTCTGTAGAGGTGGTACACTTTCACCACAAGATTTGATACATCTGTCAAGGATACCCCTGAATCATCATACTTAGTATGCAGATAATCAAACATAATCTTTCCTTTACACACTCTAGTATAAGCACCTCTCCTATGAGTATGGACTCCCAGCCATGACCATCTGTCATCCTGGGCACTTCATAGGTGGACAACATTGAGAGGTAGCCTCAGATCAAACCTCTCCCGCGAGGGAACTAATACTAATGCATATAAACTTACGGCTAAGCCTTACCCAATTCAGGTATTGTGGTTGTACGGTAAAATTGGAATGGTATCGCATCCGAACCCAACCATCAGTTTTTATAAAAGGGATAAGGCTCATGCCTCAACATTTTCATCATCATCATAAACCATTTGTGTTTCTCAACACATGTCAAAACATCTCAATAGAATGACTCATCATTCCAAGATTTTCACAAGTCATTTTCACGAGTATTCCCATCTAAAGTGATCAAGTTTTGGTTTAGCTCTAAACTACTAAGTTAAGAGTGTTCACTAAGGTGGGATGCTAATCTCAATATCATACCATAGAATGACATCAAAATCTAACTAGATAGGCCAAGTTTTATAATCTTTATGCTACCTTCAAACAAGGTAAAAGACTTTGGTAAAGTAAAAGAAAGTAAAGCTTGTAAGTAAAACTTGGAGTAGGTATAAGTCAAAAGGTATAACCAAGCATTCCTATTGCACTTGCTTAGGTTATCTAGCTTGCAAGGTCTAGCTTGCATTGTTAATGATGGCTTGCATAGTTAAGAAACTTGCAAGTGTTAGCTTGCTCTGGTTGGTGCAGTGGTTGAAATTTTCTTCCTCCTCTTCCTGGTAGAACTCCTCCTCCTCGTAGACTTGGTCGGTACTATCATCTATAAATACATACGAAATACACAATCACCAAACAATACTTAACTAGTCTACTTAGAACAGTAAGGCACACGTTTGATGATCTATTATCATCACAAACATCACAAGGTTTAATGGACTAGTTTCATTTATTTTATTTGAGAAAAGTAATTTCTACTCATTGAAATTAACTAAGATTTAATATTCTCCAATTAAAATATGGGATCATGTGGACACATGTCATCACCACATATTCTAACATATGGGAATGTGATTTAAGGGTTGGATCACATCTTAATAAGTTTAAGTTTAATAATTAATGATTTAAAGTGACTATAAATGCCTATATAGCATTATTTTGGTATTAGTCCAAAGTCACTGCATGCAAACCTTAATATTATTACATATTCAGATAGGTATGGTTTAATGTGATTTTTGATAGTTGGAATCAACTCAAAAGCTATCATGGTTGATTTTATAAAAATTCTTGAATGTGCAAAAGCTTATGTCTTGTTATTTTAGCTAGGAGAGATATCTAACTCTAAATAGTGTTAATCCAATGGGCTTGGATAGAGATTTTCATTAGCTTTCCAACAAAATTGGAATCACTCAATTTGGAATTGTATAACTCTCTGAATTGATTTTCAAACTAAGGGACATAACTAAGTCTAAGTCTAAAAAGAAAAATCCTAATTTGAATCATAGGGCCAGCACGGGAAACTAATTGGGCCGGCCCAGATTCACTCCGCGGCGCAGAGGGCAGCTGACATGAGGGGTCCACATGTCAGCGGTACATCTCACGTGAAGCGGTACGGGGCAATATGGACCACAGGATTAGAACGAGATCTACGGTTGGGGCTTATCGTCGACAACGGACTCGTTGCCGGCGAGGCTGAACCCTAGTAGTTCGGTGGGGGTGTAGTAGGGACGTACCGGGGCTCTAGCTAGTGTGGCAAGGCGGGCAAACGAACAAGGCGACGACGGCGAGCTCAGGCGAAGTCGCGGCAGAGGCTGAGGTGGACGAAATCGACGACAACGTCTCCTCCTCTGCTGCGGCTATCTCCGGCTCAATTCCAGTGATGTGCTGCTCGAGCTGCTCTGGCGTGAGGTGGGGAAGGACTGGTGGTGAGAGGGGAGTTGAATGGTCTGGCGATTGAGGCTGGAGAAGGCCTCCTTATATAGTCTCAAGGAGGGGACCGAGGGGGCGACGGCGAGCTCGTCGGTGATGACGATACAGGGTGTTATTGGCATGGGCGGCGTAGGCGGATGGTGGCTTGCCTCCTGGCGGTCCTCTATGGCTTTATGGCGATGCTAGGGGTGGTGGATAACGGTCGGGAAAGGGCGACACTCTAGGAGATAGAGGCGGTGCTCGACGCGGTTCCCGGCGAGTGTGGGTCGCGCGGCGGGGTACGGCCGTGTCTGGCGTGGTGAGGTGGTCAAGGCGGAGCAGCGTGCGCGGTCTGGTGTCGAGGCGCGGCGTGTGGCGTGCTGGCGGTGATGGCGCTCTGGCGTGCTCCGGCGCGGCGCAGAGAGGATAGTGCGGGGCTTATCCTTGGTGGTCCAGGGCGTGGCAGTGGTCGTGGGGTGGACCGTGGACGGCGGTGAGGTCACGCCTTGCTTCCTGGAGTGGTGGAGAGGGGCTGGCAGTCTGCTGTGGTGTTGGCAAGGTTGGTCGGCGTTCATGTCCTCGGGGCGGCGTGGCACTGCTGCTAGGGACAAGGGGCTGGGCTGGTTTCGGCCTAGTTAGAGCTAGGAGGGACAGAGGGATAAAAGGGGTGCAAATGGATGGCAAAACCCTGTAGAAACAGTGAGCCTAATCTAGAGTGTGATCAGTGCCTACCAAGTGTTTGACAAAATGGCCGAAAGAATTCAAATTTGGAATATTGAAATGAAATTTTGTGGAGTGGTTTGTGTCATGCTTAAGCATCTGTGGTTGCTAGGATTTGTTAAATGGAATTCATTTGGATGGTTTTTGAAATAGGGTGATCGATACATATGAACTAGATTCCATTTTTAGTTGTCATTTAAAATTAGAGTTTGAAAGTTTCTGGAAGATCACAAAGTGGGCCTTGGTACCTCTTAACTTGTACTATCAAGGGGTGCAAAGATCCACGATTGTTTCTATTGGCATTTGAGTGCTAGGAACACCCAAAGTGGGGTAGTTGATTAAAATGGCCAAAATGACCATTCTCCTTTATTAATTCTTTTTGATTTCTTTTTCTTTGGTTTTTTCTTGGGAATGATCTAGATGATGTGACATTCATCATAGAACCATTTTACAACCATTAGAACAAACAATCATGGCATTTCAAAACAACTCCTATTTGAATGCAACACTCATATGCATGCTTAAATATTTTAAATGGAAAAAGTTTTTGTTAACCCTAAATTGGGTGATTTGGATCTTGATTAACCTTGATTAAATATTTGGGATGCAACTCCTCACTGGACAATCACTTGTTGAGCATATATGATGCATACATGAGTCTGGCATACTTCCTGGACAACTGGTTCGCAATCTCTTTTACAATAGGAGTTGTGTTGCGGTCGCTGCCACCAAGATTCCAAGCACAAGTCAGGATTTGCATTATGAGAGGCGACGCGGAAACACAGGATTTCCACGAGTTCATATCATATTTCAGAGATGTGGTGGTTGAACCCATTGTCACTAAGGTCATCAATGACAAAGGTATATATTTGATATAAGATTTTATAAATGTTATAATCTTGCAAACGCATTTGTAGTGTTAAGTATATTTGATACTTGTTTTGTTTTGCTGAAAACAGGTCCTTCTGCATGAGAGGTGCTTGCTGGAGAGGAGGTGACGTTGCATGTTGATGGCGAGCAAGATGATGATGGTAGACGACACTCTCCCTCAACATTTATCACTTAGTTTTTGTTTTGGATAGTTACTGTAATCAAAATATTATGAACATCTTTAGTGTGTCTCACACTTTGTGAGACGGTTATTCATATCAGTTTGTAACAACGGTTGTTCTACTTTTATGAATGATTTCTATTTGTGTTCATATCTTGTTTGATTATATGTGAATTATCCTTGTTGTTTGAAACTAATTGATAATGAGTGAACATTTGTAAAATATTGAAATGCCTTAAAATACCCAACTTAATGATATATTCATTAATGAATGAAACCATTGTTTAAATTCAAAGTTATGTTGACAATATGTGAAAGTCATTCGATTTCTTGTCACATATAAATCATGCCTAAGTTCGGCAAAATAACTTGAACACTGTGTATTACATGAATACAAAGTGTTTAATGAATTGTTGAAAGTAAATACATATTCGATGTATTGTGTTTTAACGAAATGATAATTATCATTATATGATTGTTTAAATGTGTAAATAAGTTTACCAAAGGAAACATAAATATGAAACTATTTGATTTGTTTAAAGTGTTTTATCAACAAAGGGTATAAATATAAAAGAGAATCTAATTACTACGATTTGATCAATAGTAGTGAAATTCAACTTTATAAGGTTGGCATAAAAGAAATTGTGAAATGCAAAGCGTTTTGAAACATCAAAATGCAAAGCATCACAATGTGATATTATATATCAAAATGGGTAAATAGATGGTGCCAAATAAATCGGTGTAGTATAGATATAGAGACCATTAGTTAGAAATAATTAGCACTCGATTAGAATATATAGTGAACCATCTAGATTCGTGAAAGCGGCTCCATATCTAGTATGGATCGTCGTAAAAGTTTTGGGGTTATCCGATATAACCAAAACAATAGCGAATAAGTCCTTGTAGAGTATTCATTGGAAACTTTGAATACAAAATCCATAGCTGAAACCAAAAGAGAAGCAAAACCAATATTGCTTGGATTTTGGTGCATTCTTGAGAAATCTCACTTTAAGTGATATTTCTCAATTATGAAGCAAATGGAAGATAGTGAAAAACACGATGAGGATTCAAAATCCTGCATCAGAGTGTTGAGAAGCGCAACGAAAAGCGTTCCTAAACGATTCTCTTCACAAAGGAAAGAATCAATGATAATGATCATTGTGTTTTCCCACTAGTGTTTTCACTACATGAAGTAGGATCCAAAATGTAATCCATATCTAGTATGGAGACATTTGTGAATCATTTGTCATGATTCTTGGAATATGTCATACCTACGAACTACTAAGGAAATAATGGTAAACTAGAATTATGAGAAATCCTAGAAACAAAATTCCCTTGAGATTAGAAAGCAATTCGTTGCTGAATCTCACAAGTGAAAGGGGTTACTTGGAATTTTCCCAAATGACTGCAAAGCCATAGTGGAAAAGGGGATGAATGACAAAAGCACGATTTTTCTAGTATTGGACGAATTCAAATGAATTTGATTCATGTGTGCTTAATGTCTAGAGGATTTAAAACTGGGAAAGTACTAGTGTCTCATAGTAAATCTCTCACTTTGGTATTTGATCAAAGGATTTGAAGTTGTTCAAAATACTGAGTAGATGTGCAATTTGCATGAAATTGAGTGGGAGCTATAAAAGTCTTCCTAAAACAATATGTGTATGACATATTTTTGAGTGGGAGCAATATAAGTCTCAAATTCAAATATATAGGAACATAGTTTGAGTAAGAGTAGTGACTCATACCCAAATATGTTAGAAACATATTTTGAGTGGGAGCTTATAGGAGTGATTCTTAAGTATGTTAAGAATAAAAGCGCAAGTACCAATAAATAATGATTTATGAGGTGTAGAAGTTGATAATAAGTGTATTATGATATTATGTAGTATTCCTTAAGGGATTCTGAAAAGGGTTTCAGAATAGAAGTTAATTAAGGAACTGGTCCTTAATAACTCAAATTAGGAATAGTATTAAGTTTAAGATCAATGGTTGAAAGAAAGAAAAGGATGATCATCATCCACTATGTTGAGACATAGGTTCTATCTTAGAAAACCATGATGATAAATTAACATAATATGTAATCCAATAAGGAATGTTTGAAAGTGATTAAGTTCGAATCACAGAACGTTGAGCTAAATTTGTCCACAGTGTCTAATAGAGAATTGTAGATATATTTTCAAAATCCATAAAGGATGACATATCTTAAAGCATAAAGGGTTATGTTATAAGGGAATGTGTTGGAAGCTCCTGTAATACCGATTAGAGTCAAGTAGGAAGCGAGGTGAACAAAAAAATCGAAAGTTGCACAGAGTGCACTAGTGTTTCAATGAATACATTTATAATAATAGATAAGGGTACCATTTAAAGTGTTGTATAATGTTATGGTGGGGCTAGTTTGCTTTTAACGTAGAATGATGTGTCCCAGGGCACAATGCCCATGAGAAAGCCCTCGAGGTTGATCTAAAGTCACTATAGGCTCCTGGAATCAGGCCTTGTTCTGCTGCCATAGCGATGATGCATACACACAGATGTTATCATACGATGATAAAGTATTAATGTCAATCAAGGTGACATTAGAAGGTTGCAAAGGATTTGGGATTGTAAAGTACAGACCCAAGACTCAACCTCTTCCATGAGCAAGCATGTTCAGGGTACCGGTTATGGTGCCAATGATTAAGAACAAATGCAGCTAGTGTATTTGTACTCTAGTGAAAGTGGGAGACTGTTGGAAATATGCCCTAGAGAGAAATAGTAGTAAGGACTATTATCATATTTCATATAGTTTATGATTAAGTTTTATATCATGCTATAACTATATTGAGTGGAAACATCAATACACGTGTGATATACAAACAACCAAGGGGTTCCTAGTGAAACTCTAGTCACTGGTTCATTGGTCAACAGATGATCAAGTTGCCTGATCATGTGGCATTTATGCCAGTTGGAAATGGAGTCAACTCATTCCGAGAATGAGATGATGAACCAATACCCAACCTAAACATCGTGACCCACTCATGTCATAAAGTTCAAGTTGCGATGATTAGAAATGGATCCTCGTAGACTATTCCTTATACCGTGAGGCTATATCAATCACTGTCTCCCGAGAGTGCTTAGATAGCATCAAGTGCCACTTGGTAATACATTGGTTATAAAGGTTTGTTTAGGTACTCGGAGGAAACCGTAGAGGCAATATATGTCAAGAGCGGGATTTATTCGTCCATGTGATAGAAACATACTCAAGGGCCCACTCAGAGAGGTTATATCCAATAGCTGCGCAGTGTGTGATTTGATCATAGGGATATCACTTGTCGGAACGAGTCAAGTAGCATTGTTCGGTAACGAGATTGAACATGACATGGTGATGTCATTGATCAGATCTCAGGCAATGCAAGTATCGAGAGACAAAGGGAATAAGACACGACTGTCCCGGTTCAAACTACAGAAGATCTTCGTGGAACGCACAGGGGTCACATGGTCATCCAGGTTCCTCTATCGATCATTGGTGCGAGAGTGTCCCGACCATGTCTGGAATGTTCCCGAACTGGGGGGTATCACGCTTAAGGGCTTGATGATGCTTAGAGAGTGCTTATAGGATCGGAAGAATCACCGAAGAATAGTAGAGAGAAAACCGGAAGGGTTTCGGTAAGTCCGGAGGATGTCTGGAGTGGAGGTGGAAGGTTTTCCATAACCATAGAAGTTGAATAATATGTGAATGAATGTTAAATATTGATTTCATCATTTATTCATAATTATTTAATAAAAGAGAAAATCAATTAAAAGGTCAAAAGGCTTAATGGGCCAATTTTCGGAGGGGAGAGGGCCCATTAGGGAAAGGAGAGAGGGAGAAGGGACAAGGGGGTGGCCGGATGGGCCAAGCCCCTCGCGCGGGGCCCATTAGGGCCGGCCGGCAGCTGCCCCTCCCCCTCCTCTCCTTTAGTCCCACCCCGTGACTTTGAGGGAGGCAGTACCTCCTTTTACCCTATATATAGTGGGGGTATTTGGCCAGGTAAATACATACAATATTCAATAAAGGTCTTCTCACTTTTGGGAAGACCTCCAATTGATATTCTCTCTCTCTCTCTCTCTTGTGACCGTGATCCCAAGTTCGGACTGTGCGAACGAGAGACATCTTCACCGCGGAGAGTCGTCGCACTGCAGGATTCGGATCCAGGAGCTCTACTTCCGCAACTGCTGCTGGATCAGGGAAGCGGGAGTCATCGTTAGAGGCACCGGACGTGTGTAAGTCCCCGCGAGGTGTCACACTTGAGGCACTCAAGTCGTTGGAGCCAAAGGAGCGCAAGGACTTCATCACGACCTTGAGATCGGCTTCGGCTCGTCTACATCAACCACACTCTCATGAGCGTTGACAACGCTTTTCAGTCTTCAAGGGTAAGTTCATGAAAAGCCCTCCCGTTATTGTATTACTAATATATAGGTCCTGGCAACATCAGGGGTTCAGGGGCGTAGGGTAAAAATTTATTGTTTTCATGCGCGGAACCCCTACAAAATGATGGGTTTCCAGCAATTTTGTCATGAAAATACTTTAACATGTTGCCCGCCTGACCAAAAGCCAACTCTCTCTGCCTCTTGGTTTGTAAAAGATTTCTATGGTCACGGCAAGTGTACCCAAGATTCAATGGTCCACCAACTTGACGAGCAGCAAGCTCATATGCAGCTTTAGCCATAATTCTAGAATCATCTACAGCCTTGATTTCAAAAGCTTGAAATTCTGAAATTTTCCTTTGGGATACCATGAGGTGGCAGGTTTGTGGCAAGTGAAGGGCGTGATTGTGTCCAAGAACCACATCAGTGACTTCAAGAATTCCAGAACTATGATGAAACATAATAGCCATGTGAGCATCACACTTAGTTCTTGTTTCGGGTATGAAACACTTTTGAATGAATTCACTTTGTCCTTTTCTTCGAACACCTTCCTTGGCACAAACATATTTGCATGAGGTAACCGTACCATCAGGCTTGTTCACATTAGTGTACCTCTTCCTCACTTCAAAGCCCACACAACCTCCATATGCAACCCAAAAAATCCAAGCCTCCTCTTTACTTTTGAATATCATGCCAACTTGAGGCAAACCCTTATCAGATTCAGCCATTGTGCACCACTCGGTTTATCTACAATTGCCAACACAATAATGAGTAGATTAAGCAATACTGCTACTTCTCTGAACAAATGGCCAAGTGCATGGTTGATCTGATACAAAATCTCAATATAAGCTTCAGTCCTACGTATTGCTAATTTTGGGACAAAGAAGCAAGCAAAATACGGCGGCCTCACATGAGTCATATGTTGGGTAAATAGCTCATATGTGACATGTTTCTTTAGAATTGGACAGAACAAGACATTGTTGAAGGAAATGGCTCTCATGCGACATCTAAGTTGGAAAAATAGCTGTCGTGCAACACTAATGCTTAATCCAAAGACACATGTTGACAACTCGAATCAGGTGAGCCGAGCGGGACCCACTATGTAACGACATGAGCGTAGGACCCACAGAGTGTCTCTCGATGGCCAGACCCACAATGTGGGACCCATTAACTTACCCAGCTCAGCATTGTACAAGAGAGGACCCCGAGTAGTGCAGCACCAGATCCCTACCGCGACCTTCCCGTCCTCCCTCCCCGACCGTTCTTCTTCTTCTTCTCCGGCGATGACATGCAACAACGTCGGTAAACGAGCCACAACCTTCCCATGTCAAGCTCTGCTTCAGCCTCCTGCCGCACATGGCCGCACTATGGCACATTGCCAATGACAAGCTTACCTGTATACCCACGTACTGCGCCCCTAAAGCGGCTGGTCACATTGACCAACAAGAATGGCAACCTTGGGCGGGAATTCGTGAAATGCGAGAGCAAACCAGAGCAGGGGAAGGTGATATTTTACTTCTCAATCTGCCAATTTTTGTTTTTGTGTCCCAATTTCATATTTTTCATCCGATTTGGGGTTTAGGGTTCATCTTTCCGATTTCAGAGATTGAAGCAATGCGCCCATTTTGAGTGGCTAGATTAGTACATAGAGCAGATTCAACTTGAGGGCGCATCAGGGGAGATCAATTTACCGTTGGAGGCAGAGTAGTTTGGATCGGGCCGTCTGGATCTGGCAATTCTATTGGTGCTACTGTGGGGGATGCAGGAGTGACGGCAAAGCTGAAGAACCTGAACAAGTAGATGAAGAAAATCATAGAATTGAAGAAGCAGGACAATTTGATGGCCGGTCTTTTTTATGTTTGTGTAATTGCTCTCGTATTTGTTTATGTGATGATAATTAGTCATTAGTGAAGATAATCAGTGTTGCAGTTAAATTGTGCATCATTTGTAATCGTAAAAGATGTTTGAATAAAAGTGTTGCGCTGCACGAATTCAGCATGTCTTCTTCATTATATTTTGTTTCTTTAGTTCTTCAGTCCGTCATCAGTGTAGGGTGTGCCGAGTGAAGAGTTCAGTGGTAGAGGAAGAAAAGGTAAAAAAAAGTTGGTCGTCAGTTGCCAGAAAAGGCTAGGACCAATTATAACATACGCAGGGCCGAATAGAACATAGCCAGACCCATTGATAAAAGAAGTGTAGCTAGTGCAAAAAAAAGTGCACACGATCATTCACATAGATATATCTTTTTGGCTTACGTTATTTCACAAATTTTAAGCTTCTTGCAATCATTTTTTAAGATAACTCATATGAAAATTATTTGAGCTATTTTTATGCACAAGTTATCGTGTCCAATGGTAAGGTCCCGTGTTGTTTTGGCTCTTTTATCGTGTCTTGCTGCTAGGGTGCACCCGCGTGTTGTTTTGGCTGAAATAAAAGGTTGGTTCTAGTTAGCAGTCTTTGTGAACCAAAACCCGACAAGCACCTTTTTTACCAAAATGTGCACTCGAAGTAACAATTTTAATTTCTTTTGGTTTGTGCATGCTATGGTGTTTTCAAAGTTTTTACACGTGTGTTTCGACCCGAAATGGTTGTGCCCCTCTCAAAAGAAAGAAGACATAGTGTGCCAATATAAGCACAAAGTTTATGATTGGATCATGTTTGAGTGCATTTTTAACTACACATGGCCACATACTTTAACAATGTAAATAAAATGTAATGAAGAAACTTTAGGCACGAATAAATATTAATATATTAGTACACCCAACATAGATAGCACGATAGAGGGGCATCGGGTACCCTAGTAGCATCCCCTTACCCCAACATATAGAGGGGCATCCCCTTACAACATATAGTGCATAAAACATAAAACGAAAATATTTAAAACTTGACACGAGCTAGAAGACACGGGCACACACGCCCCAACCAACACAACACAAGGTAGATAGAAAGACTCGGCCAGCAGACAACGAGTACCCTTCGAACAACTCCTTGGCCCCTCCTTAGACAGCGCCTCTCACTTGTCCTCCTCCGGCATTTGGTAGGGGAGAGTGTGCATGTCATTGGGCTGGGGGAGATGTGGTGGAAATTAGTGAAGATATTGTAGGTGGTGAACGCGATAAACTCGCAGCCACACCAGAACACCTGGACGAGGAGGTGGTAGGCGTTGTAGGGGTTGGTGAACGTCACGTATAGGCCGATGACGAAGTTGTCGTGGCTGCCGTTGTACTTCTCATGGAGCTGGAACATGGGCAGAGTGCCCGTAGGGAGGTGGCGGTAGCCGGAATGGAGGAAGAAGCGAGCCAAATCGAAAGGGCCCTTCCACCTCGATATCTCCCACACCCTGAGGCTACTCTCGACGATTTTGCCCGCCGGGTACTGCATCTCCGGCACGGTGCGAGGGCGGCGGTAGGTAGGACCGGTGAACTGCATGGTGGCTTGGCAAGTGGAGTGGTGGCTCGAGTGGTGGATTTGGCTCGAAAGGAAGAAGCGGGGGCGGCTTGAGAGATGAGTGTGAGAGGGATGAGGAAATGGTGCCCCTTATATAGTTGCGTTGCAGCCGTGGTCAATGTACACGATGCTTCATTTTCTCTCCTCCGTTTGTGGTGGCACAAGTGCATTAAACCGACGGGCAGAGCATCCAAAGCGACACGGGCGACACAAGTGAGATGCTTCGTTTTGGCGCGTGACGGTAAGGCTGCCACGTGAGAAACCGTTCCGTGGCGCGTGACACTGCGCCCAACGCATCCATCTAGTGTCTGCGTGTATGCAATTGTTAAAATGGTTAAACTAGCTTAGATGAGACATACCTATACGCTGCGCCCCTGCCGCTGCTTTACTGCGTCACTGCGTGCATGCAAATTAGGCTGTGCCGATGCGTTCACGAGCAGAATAGCTAGGCTGCGACGCTATTGCATGCATGCCAAGAGAGCACGTCGCGGACAACCCGCCCTCTCGCATGCATGCCAACAGAGCACGTCGTGGTACCGGGCCCGGTCCGCTCGACCCAACGGTCACTTAGATTCTCCCCCGCTCAACGTTATCTATTCGTCAGAGAAAAAAAGGTGGCCAATCAGATTGGAGAATCAGGGCTCCCACGGATCGCCCACAGCTACACCTGTGAAATCCTTCTAAAAGGCTTATCCGACGGCCACAGTTTGGTGTTAGGGTTAGATCAATGCTTGAAATTTGGCGTTAGGGTTAGGGTTAGATTGACGGCTGACGTTTGGAGTTAGGGTTAGATCGACGGTCGATGTTTGGCGTTAGGGTTAGATGGGGTTTGGAGGCAGTCAACGGGGTTTTGAAAGGTTTGACTGAACTTCAAATGTGCATAACTAATTCAAAAAAAAATCGAAAAAATATAAAACCCACGCATAGTCTTATTGTGTTACATACTTATGATATAAAATGATACACTTGATCTAATAATCTTTGCACGAAAAAACCTTCACAAATTGGACTATCTCGACTAAGGTTGCATAGAGTTCAAAGGAGTGAGAACAGGGTTTGAGGTTTTGAAAATGCAAAAAATCTAAAACCTCACCTTAGCTTCATTTTGGAGTGACTAAGGAGGATCGGAAGTTATTTTTGCATTCAATTTTTAAACTTGTTTTATTACTGACTTTGTATTAAAGGGTGTTTTTTCAAAAATTAATAATATGAATACTTATTCAAAAAAGGGTGAGACTTCGTATTGATGCTATATAGGTAGAATATAAGCTAATAAAATCTTTTTGGGTGATTTTGAAAAAGTCGAAAAAACTTTCTTAGAAATGAGGTCGTTTTCAATGTTTGGACAACATTTTCAGTGATTGAGTTGGACTTTGCAAAAAGACTTGGATTTATGAACTAAAGTGCATAATAGTAGATACAACAATGCAACATCACATAACAAACAAATGAACTCCAAAAATATTGGAGATAGGCTCAAATTTGAATGTCGGTTCAAATTTGAATTTGAATTTCAAGTCAAATCAACATCATAGCACATAACTTTTCACATGAAATGACATAACCCAATACATAAATCAAGTTTTATATCAAAGAACATAAGTTTTCACATCACATGACAACAAACTTAAGTTTTCACATCAAAGCATATCATAGTTGAATGATTTTGACTCTATTTCTTTTGCTTCTTTCTACCACTCAATTTTTTCACCCTTTTTCCACTGCTTGGTTCCACATCACACAGTTTGTTGATGCTCTTGGTTTTCCTGCCAACTCCACTAGGCCCCCTTAACTTATGCACCTGACCATGTCCAACTTCTTCAGTTTGCACTTCTGCAGATTGAGTAGATGGCAGCAAAAGCTGGAGACATTGTTCAGTTTGCAACTCAACACTTGGCAGCACAACCTCCAAGGATGGCAACACAACTGCCAAAGCAGATTCGCATGGCACGACAACAGCGAAATCATCTGCAATAGTTTCAGATTGACCTAGCGGCTGCAAAACAGATTCAGTATGAATCACATCGTCCAAAACAGAAACAGTTAGCTCATGTTCAGCAGTAATAGTTTCACTTTGCACCTCAATATTTTGCACTTCATCCTCCAAAACAAGTTCAGATTGCACCTCAACAGCATTAACAAGTTCAATTTGCACCTTAGCAGCACCAAACATGATCTGGTTAGTTCTCTTCTTTCTTGAGCCATTGATTCTTGCCTTTTTCACTGGCTAACATTCTTCAACAACAAGAGGTGGGGCTTTTTCTCCACGCTTCCTCCTGAAAACAAGCAAGTCAGTTGGGGTGAAAAATCATCAACAAGAAATACAGAGATTTTGGATGAGCATACTTTGGCTTTTCAGCAGTGTATCTGCACTTGGTAGAGCCAGCTTGGTGTCCAAGTTCTTCATAGAGTTTGCATCTATTCTTGTTACCTTTTTGGGCCCTTTTTGGCTTGCCATCTTTCTTTTCAGCTTTCTTCCCCTTCTTGCTGCTCCCACCTTTCTCAAACAAAGCCTTGAATCTACTATTCTTGGGCTAGCCAGCCTTTCTTTTCATCAAAGGAGGACACAAGGAGAACTGAATGTCCACTTCAGGCTACTGAGACTGGTCTATAAGTGCTGGAATTGGTGTTGCATATGTAGCCTTAAATTTTGCTACAGAATAATACTCATGCAAATATGGGTGTATATTTAGCTTGTGTGTGGAGGCCAAGAAAAGAATAGCATGCTCACAAGGCTTCCTAGTGTGTTGCCACTCAAGGCATGTGCATTCATGCAATTGAGTGTCAACAACATGCCTCCTGCCAGTCTTTGTATCTCTAACTTCAGCACCCCACAATGAGGATTTCTCAACACACAAATGTGCAAGATTTCTGCTCCTGTTGACCACCCGCTACACTACATCAGGAAGCTTATCTCCTTGAAGAACATCACCAAGCCTTCTTCTCAATTCCCACAACCTCATGATCATGATCCTGATATGTTCAACCATGTCATGGACATGCAAGTCTTTTAACTCCTTCACTTTGTTGTTGAAACTTTCTGCCACATTATTGTTGATATGATCACTTTTGATGGCAGTGTTAAAACCTGTCATGTACCATAAAAGAGAATGGTAGGTGTCCAACCATGTACAAAACTTGACCCTATCCTCCTCAGAGCATGCAGCCTTAATCTTCTCAAGGTGATATGAATGTGTCTATCTGTTGTAAGATCTTGCTGCTGGCCACATGCGCCCAAAATCATCTCCTCGGAATTTTTTGATCAATTCATCCACATATGGCCGAAGCACTCCCTCTTCTCAGCATGAGGGAAAACAATCTTCACTGCATTTTCTAAACCTTTACATGCATCTGTGTGCACTTCCAAAGTAGAGATTGACCCTATGCATCTTTTCAACTGCATCATGAACCATGTCCATGATGCCTCTGACTCAGACTAAAACATGCCAATAGCTACATGGAACATCCAATTGTGTCCATGTAAAGCATTGCATGTTGCTAGTTGACCATTCCACTTGCTAGTCAAGAATGATGAGTCTATACTCAAATATGGACGGCACCCTGCTTTGAAGCCATCGATGCAAGGCTTTAAAGCCATGAAGAATTTAGAGAAGACGGCTTTCCCATCAGCTGTTACCTTAGTATCTATCTCCACAACACTGTCAGGTGACCTCTTCTCTACTTCTGCTTTGAAGTTATAAAGCATTCAAAAGGTATTTACCCAATCACCATATAGCTCCTTCATTGCCCTTTGCTTTGCCTTCCACACTGTAGTATAATTCAGCTTAATGGGATACTGCTTTTCCAAGTCCGTTTTCAGTCTCTTTGCAGTGTTGTTTGGTGTTGTGGCTAAAATAGGCTTGATTTTTCTACAACCCATAAATGTGATGTCATCTTTGTAACGTTTTGAGAAGTTGTACTACAAGTATGAGCTTTTGGAATTTGATTCACTCTTATTGTCCTTCCATCAGGTTGGCGTCTAGCACATATATACCACTTGAAAGGCTTGGCACCACCATCATAACTTATGCATTTTGCATAGAACTTCTTTTTATCTATCCACAAAGTTTTGGTAGCAAACTCACGTTTGACTGCATATGTCCTGAAACACATCCTGAATTCATCCATGCTTGGAAATAATCTCCCAACTTCAATAATTAGGTTCTCTTTGTCATAAACTGTTACTAGCTCATCATCATGTGCATCATCTACATGAACTGTAGCATTTTGCAACAACTCTGGATCTATATCTGCCTCTTCATCTCTTGAATGGTTGTCACCATCATTTGCAGCTTCATCCCTCTCTTTCTCCTTGTCTCTGTCATCTATAGGAATGCCAAAAAAACTTTGCCATTTTAATGTTAGGCATTGGTGCAATGACCAAATTAGTCCGGGCACTTATCTGAATTCCAATCAATAGTTATAATCTTTTCAGCCTCCCCTTGTGGATTAGCATCAGCCTCCACTGTTACACTGCCAACTCAGTAACTATAGGCATTATTTGCCTTTGTGTAGCCCAATCATCCTTGACAATCTGAGAAGTCAACTTCGAGGGCACATATTCAACCCTCGAATCAAATTTCAGATCAATGAGCTCTGCTAAAAACATAGCACTTTTGCTTGTCCAACCGTCTCGCTCATCGATTTCATCAACTATTTGTTCCCCTGTCTCAATCCTAACATACTCACCTTTCCAATCATCAAATCGTAACAAAGAAACTTCTTGCTCTGCCCCCCAAACCACACTCTCCCCAATTTTGTTCACCATATTCCTCACCGCCTCCTCTCCCATGCTTTGTAGCTCTTGGGGATCGACATCTTCCAATTCCACCTCCCATTTAACAACCGTGTCTCTCTCAATGACCTGCGTGCTGCCATCAACTAAAACAACCCTAGAGGGAAAGAATTTTATGCAAAATTTGAAGGTGTGCCACGCAACATCGTTTCCCCTGTTTTTGGCGGCCACTGTGAGCTAGCGGAAGCGAACAAGGAGACAAACCAAACAGAAATTAAGTGTCAGAGATGCGGGATATACCGATTAGAAGTCCCCTCTCGCGGCTCCATCTCGTTCCCCTCGTTCAGCACACCCGGTCTCCACAATCTAGCATCAATGGGCATGCTCAGATCTAGATTTGAGAAGAATGGGAGAGAAATTAGGTTTTAAATGGCACTCACCACCTTCGCCGTCGAACGAAAGCGCCGCCGCCTCAAAGACTGTTGTGCTACCGCCGCCATCGAAGCCGAGAACGATGGGTGAGTTCCGCCGCCGCCGTCAAGGATGCTACGGTACGTGTGACGCGCAGACGCGATCGAAAGCGGTTCGTTTGACTGGCTGTCCCAACCGACCGGTATGTCTTGACCTAATCTTGGAACTAAGTTAAATGTGTCCTTAACGACCGTTTTATGGCCCGCGTGACCCTAGGCTATTTTCTACCTACTAGAAGCTATGCACGCGCACGCGCGTCTCAACTAAGCAATTCTAGGCACAATCCAGGAAATCACATATCACATAATATGTCAAGAGTTTTTGGAATACTTTACATTAATTTCAGCCAACATAATATGTCACTGTATTTCAATAGTTTTTACTTCCTTTATTTTAAATATAATATGTTTTAGCTTTTTTGAAATATATAGACATCTTTTAATGTGTAAGTTCACTTATTTTGATCCGAACAAACATATTAAAATACGTCTAGATACATACGTTTAAAAAAATCTTATAATTTGGGACGGAGGGAGTATATGTTATCGATTATAAATATTCAAGCAGACAACCTTCACTCGTTTTGCTACACCGCTATATATATCGAGATATCCTTTCCCATCTTATAGAAAACTCTCATGTTCCTCTTCATAACACCAAGCTGACGTAGTCCATGCGATCATGGGACTGGTGCAGCTGCTGATTTGGGGACGTTCTTCATATCCAAATTTCTGAGCTAAGTGGGACACTCTGATTTGGAAGTTCCAAATGACCGAAGTTGCTCCAAAATCCACTCTGCAGCATTGCGTATTGACAATGGATATACCAAAACTTGCACTTACATGTATTTTTCTTAAATAAATGCCTCTGTGTCTACAAACTCCAAATAAATGTACATAAGATGCTATAGCTTGGCAAAATAAAAAAGAATTTTCATGTGAAAACTCCCTATCTAGCATCATCCAATACAGGCACAAGTTGCACAAGCAATGAGATTAGTCAATTCTCCAATCAAGGAGATCGGGACGCCAGAGCGACAAGGGCGGAAACCTAACCCCCCTACTCCGGCCGCCTCCTCCATCACCCTCTCTCCTCGCCGCTACCGGAGGGCGCTGTCGGGCAAATCCCGCGCGGTGCCGACGGTGGCAGGGCCGTTTTTTCTGCAACGCGAGCTCCTAGGAGCGACGTGGTACGGTTCCTGGCTGCAGTGGGTTCTCAGCGCGGCGGCGCTCAGGGCTAGGCTATGGCACAGCGTCAGAGGTGCGCCGGCGAGGTTGAGTGTGGGTCCTTCGCCTCCTCGTCCCTTCTCCCCCATCCATCCCCCTCCCCTGCCCTCCTTGACCTCAAGCGCGGCTTTGATGCTGCTATGTCTAGCGGCATTTGCAGCGCTGGCGGCGGGGTAGGTGGTGCGGGGTGGCCGGAGATGGCGCTGGTGGTTGGCTTCCATGGCGGCACGAGCCTGCAGGCCCAGACCTAGGCCCTTCTAGGTCCGATCTGGGTCGTGTGGGCCCCGTCCGTAGTGGAGCGGGCAGCGCTCAGGCGACGTTGTGCGGTGGTGCGAGAGAGACGGCTCGTGTCGGGGGTCTAGGGCGCTACGAGGGTGTGGAGGTCTGAGGACGACGACGGCACCCGTGCTGGTCCATTCTGGCCTGGCCTGGGCCTAGATCTAGGTACGCGGGCCCCTCCAGGCCCGACCTAGGCTGTACGGGATGATGCGCATGTGCGCGACCACGGCTCGGGTTCTATGGTGCGGAGGCCACCGCAGCTTAGCCGCAACTTGTGCACCCCCTCCCCTGCTGCATGGGTGGTCGATCTCGACCATCGCTGGTGGTTCAATCGACGCGGTAGCGAGTCCCTCGCTGTCGGTGTCGAAGACCAGGTGGGTGGTGGAGAATGCCGGCATGGCGTGACGCTGGGCTTGGCCCTGGGCGAGGCGATGGGCGCGCTACGTGTTGGTCGTATGTGGCGGGTTTTCCCCCACATTGGCCACTGGCCTTGTCGCGCCCCTCTCCTCCCACCTACCCCTCCCCACCGCATACAGTGCACACACCGTCTTCGTGATGCCCCACCTCTTCCGGTGGTGGCGACGTTGGACGGGCGATGCACTTTGTGTTGGCGCAACTCTGCCACCAAGAATGGCGAGCTACGGTGTGCATTGGCATTGTGCTGCTGATCTCGGCATCCTTGTCGATTTGAGAAGCTGGCAATGCACGGATGCTCATGCGACGGGGTTACCTCAGGTGGTGCTTTATCGCCATGGAACCTGCAACATGTGGTGGCCTTCGCTGGCATGTTGGCGGGCCAGCCAGTTCTTGGACTGTTGTGAAGTCGTGGACGACAAGATCTTGCTCTCAGGTCTCGGAGGTTGCACCGATGCGTGAGTGGCGATCATGGTGCTCCGGGCAGAATCTCTATTCAAACTTTGTTGGTGCCGACGAGGCGTCGTCACCCTCTTGGGGGCGTTGTCAAGGAGCATTGATTCACCCTACCCCTTGTGGCTTAGTTCCCCGGGTGAAAACCTAGATCTGACTTGCCGAATCGGATGATGATGGCATCCTAGATGTCGCTCCCTCCTTGGAGGCGTTGTTCTTGGTGGTACAGTATTGGGTGGCACGTATGATGTTGGAGCATGCTTTGACTCCAGCGAGCAGATCCTTGGAGCTCTAACGTCATGCTAGTTCGGCTACCCTTCTGGCAAGAATTGTGGACCGCGGAGGATCCTCTGTTGCGGTGTTTCAGTCGCATGGTTTCACTCGATAGTGGTGGCTGACGGCTGCTGGCTTATGTCTCAACTGTTACAGAGGGCGCGATGGTGGGCGGTGGTGCTGCTTCCTGAACATCTAATCCAAAGTCGGGTGGCCCAACTCTGCCCTTCTGTGCGGATTGGTTTCTCCCTCCTATGGCGGGGATCGCGTTCAGTAAGCGCATCTAAGGCTAGGGTTTGTTTGGTGGCGTCGATTCTAATGTTTTCCTAGCGGCATCAGCTATGTACTGTCTTGAGTGTGTCGGGTGTGCGCCCTTTGGTGCCTGAGTTTAGTTTGTACAAAACTCTGTTTTCTATCAATGGATCGAAATACAAGGCTTTCGCGTTTTCGCGAAAAAAGTTGCACAAGCAATCCTGTACTGGTATTATATGAATGAACACCAATAATAACAGTGATTTTATATTTATAACGCTTATAGATTGATTCGCTATAGTATACCGTAACCAACATTGCTCGGGGCTCTCTCGTGAGTCGTCTTCATATTTTGATACAAGCAAAATCAATTGTCTTAATTGCACTGTAGATTTATCTGACAATGCAAATTCTTTCATAGCTTCCAATATCTGCACCAAGCCACCAAGTTAACCAAAAGTTAATACATTAATTAATGAGCTTCAGCATAATTTCAAATTAGTAAGTCAAAACAAAAAGGAGCATTCCTCAATTCAGCAACAAAAGTTTTAGATATGTTGATTGCTACATCCATGAAATACTAATATTAAGTAGCCTGATGAGGATATCTACAGGGAGTATGATGATTCTGACTGCCTGAACTGGAAGGAAATACTGAGTCAAATCAATAATGACTATCAGGTGAATTCATTCCTAATTGAACCTGATGTTTTACTTAATGAGAACTTTATACTACCGAAGTCTATGCATATTTGTATGATCAGGTTTATTGATAATACAAGCGTTGCGCGAGGAGGAGGAGAGTTGCAGAAGGAAGGACAAGCGCTGATTTCCAATATCAACAAGTGCGCGAGGGAGGAGCGGGAGGCAGGCGCACTAGGATGCAATGAGGAAATCACGTATGAGCAAGAGAGAGAGAGATGGCGCACCAAGAATTACAGTTTGAGGTGTTCCACGATGTTTGGACTGCGTGCCAATAAGGCCGAACCCATATATGGGTCGGTATGTATCAGTTTGAGTCGAACCGAGTCAGTTTGGGCCAAGTTATGGCTGTTTTTAGGCCCGTTTAGAGGGGAGGACGCCCCAGCCCTCATATAAACCTCTGTAGCCGTCACAAGTTAGGTTTTTAGACCACGTTAAAATATTTTGGAGTTGTTTCTTTCATAGAACCTCTGGAATTACCCTGTGTTCGAATCTGCCAACTATAATTGAGTGTGATCTGTTGTTCCATTGGGAATTAGTAGATTGCATACTACCGTTCGTGGTCACGGCTGCGTGCGCAAGAGTGTGGTGTTGTGAATATCCTACAAGGTTCGAGTGCTGTTGCATTGGCATCAGGGATCGAGCGGGAGAGATCATAGCTACGCACTAGTTATCTATCATCCACCATCACCATCGCCAAGAGCTTGCTGAGAAGATCGGGCCACCCCATATCATCTTGGTATCAGATTTCCTTGTTGCCTCGGTAAGCAATCCACAATCTATCCATAAATTAGAGAGTGTTTTTCATCCTATACAGAAAAGGCCCCACAAAAAGAGTTGCCATAGCCTAGATTACATCGTATTCGAGTAATAGTTGTTGATCGCGTTCCTCTATTAGATTAGATCTAGATCTGTTCTTCGTAGATTTGTTTTCTAGTGTTCTAGTTGTTTTCCACCATCTTTTTCCGCTACCATCAAGTCAAATCCGATTCAAGTAAAGAGTCCTAGTTGTGTACTACTTGGCGAGCAAAAAAAAAATCGGCTCGCTGCCTCACGCCTGACCGCAGACAAGTCTATGCTCTAGCGTGACCCAAAAATAAAATTCCGAAAAAAAAAACAAACCGTCGCCTTACCACAGACCAGTCTGTGCTAGTAAGAGAGGAAAAAAAATCTGCCGGCATCCTGCCGCGGCAGGATTTTAGGCCGTTTTTCTGCCGTGGCAGAGACCAATTCTCAGGTCAAATTTTTTTTTTGTTTATTTTTTTTACTGAGTCCACATAGCATACCTATCCTTGTGAGCCTTAGTAAGCCTTTCTTTGTGTCTATAACTATCCTACGAGACTAGCGTGCTTAGTGCTCTACGGGCTGCTCAGTTAGCAATCTTGTGTCCATTTCGTTGAGACATTGCTAGTGTCTCTCCTTGTGCATTGCAACACGAGCATTCCTCCGACATACCTTACTTTTTGAGCTCATTTTCATAGTTGCAATTGCCCCATTTATCTCCACCGTGTGTGTTTCCGTGGGTCTTTGTCATACGATCAGTACTAGGACTTGTTTGCGGTGTAGTTAGGATACCATACCTACAGCTCCACCATAAATAACCTGTGTGCCCTGCGATCGTTCTCTATGCCTTTGATATTCACTTCATCACTTCAGTGCATCAGTCTTTGATTACGTTTGGTAGAGCATCTCTATTCACTTTGGAACGGTAAGATCTTCTTTCTTATCAGTTGTGAGTGAGTTGTGAGAGTTTCCACCATACTGATTTTGATTTGTGCACTAATGTACTAATCATGTCTTCTAGTAGTGTTGATGTGATGCAGAAAATGGAGGCAGGTGATGTTACAAATAATGTGGAGACGTATAGTTACAAATTCATTGACAATTGGCGTTGTAGTGGAACTTTTTGGAAGGAAGAACGCGGTATTTTTGATGGTGATGGTCTTTTCCACCATAGTGTGATGATTGGTGAGCGATGTGCTTCCATTACCATTGATAGTAACTCTACTATTAATTTGATCAGCGTTGAAGTTGTACAAAAGTTGCAGCTACCCACAGGTGCCCGTGCGGTGCCATATCTCTTGCATTCATCATATGGCACATTGTTGATTTCACACACCGCTGATGTTCCTATGACTTTTAAACAGCATACTGAGATTGTGCGCTGTGATGTATCTCCTATACCACTTGATTCTTGTCACATACTATTGGGAGAACCTTGGAGCAGAAGGTTTGACGCTCAAATATGTCTTGTTGTTGGAAGGATTTCTTTCAAATGGAACATGAAGAGGCATGTTATGCTCAGGATTTCAGCCGACAAATTTTATGAGTATCATCTCCTTCGCAAGGAGAGGACAAAAGAGTTCAGTTTGTCTGCTAAGTACAAGGTCATGATGAATGGTGACAATTCTATTATTTGTCATCTTGAACACGGTGTGCATTACAACCCATGTGAGAATGAGAGCCACATAGCCAAGCTGAGTGAGAGTGTTATCAAAAGTGCGCTGTGTGATTCCACTAAACGTGAGGTTGAGAGCATCCATTCTAAGAGTATGAGAGAAAAAGAAAACATCAGTGCAGTAGATGCTAATACATGTGAGGATATTTCTACTAATGTAATCATCTCTACTCCTGGTATTGTTTCTTGTGCTATGCAGGTTGCTTTTGAAGAAAGGGAGCCGCCTATTTTACAACCTGCATCACACGATCTGGTATTGTTACTTGAGGAGGATGTCGTAGTACCTACTACAGCTGAGAAGTTTGTTAATGACATTGGTACTGATTTGGAGCTTCAGCCAACATGTGCGACATATTGTGAGTCTATTCCTTTACTGAAGCCTCCTTGTGATTTGCCTTGCACTACTGTTTCAGCACCATGTCATAGTTTACCAAATTCAAATTTTGATCATGTGGTACTGATAACACATAAGGAAATACTTGCTCGAATACCACCTGCTGATATTGTGTATTCCATCATGCTAAATGAACCTATGAGTATGAGTTGTGCTATGGATAAGATTTCTGAAATTTCATTTCTGAATTCTAGCACATATTCTCCTTGTTTCACTTTCAATCTGATTGGTGAATATAGCATGCATGAAAATTTTCTTGTGGATCACATATGCATTACTTGTGATCGAATCGCTGAACTGAAACATGCTGTTTTCAGCCATACATGTTGTGTGTCGACGATTTTGTGTTGTGAGATATATGCTAAAATTTGTGATAATATGAAACTAAAGTCAGGTCTAGTTGATATAATGCAGCCAACACAAGTAATTTTACCTATGTTGGATCGTTGTAATCTTGCTAGAATAGAACCCCAGTTTTCATATTCATTGTGTTTATCCCAAAATTCGTTGTCTAGTTGTGCTAATGCTTTATACTTCACTTATATATGCAAATTGAGTTGCATTTTACATACTGGACAACATGATCATGTTCATAATAATCAGAGTAGCGCAGTTGAAGCATGGCATGATTGAATTTGGTTTTCAGACATATTGAATTGGTTTGATCTTGTTCACAAATTTGATCATAAATCTTCTTTGAGAAAACTGAATTTAATATTGAAGAACGTGACTATCTATTTAGTTGTTGTTTACCATGATCATGATTCTTTGTACTTCACTTATACCTGCAATTTAAGTTACTTGATGTATACTGGACATACTTTTCATGTGAACAACAATAATACAACATGTTATATATACATATACTTTGCGTACACGTTGTTCTTTTTGTTTCTCCCACTTTCAGCTTACCTAAAGCCGATGACGGCTTTTCATGAAGAAAGGGAGGATGATGAGGATATCTACAGGGAGTATGATGATTCTGACTGCCTGAACTGGAAGGAAATACTGAGTCAAATCAATAATGACTATCAGGTGAATTTATTCCTAATTGAACCTGATGTTTTACTTAATGAGAACTTTATACTACCTAAGTCTATGCATATTTGTATGATCAGGTTTATTGATAATACAAGCGTTGCGCGAAGAGGAGGAGAGTTGCAGAAGGAAGGACAAGCGCTGATTTCCAATATCAACAAGTGCGCGAGGGAGGAGCGAGAGGCAGGCGCACTAGGATGCAATGAGGAAATCACGTATGAGCAAGAGAGAGAGATGGCGCACCAAGAATTACATGTTTGAGGTGTTCCACGACGTTTGGACTGCGTGCCAATAAGGCCGAACCCATATATGGGTCGGTATGTATCAGTTTGAGTCGAACCGAGTCAGTTTGGGCCAAGTTATGGCTGTTTTTAGGCCCGTTTAGAGGGGAGGACGCCCCATCCCTCATATAAACCTCCGTAGCCGTCACAAGTTAGGTTTTTAGACCACGTTAAAATATTTTGGAGTTGTTTCTTTCATAGAACCTCTGGAATTACCCTGTGTTCGAATCTGTCAACTATAATTGAGTGTGATCTGTTGTTCCATTGGGAATTAGTAGATTGCATACTACCGTTCGTGGTCACGGCTGCGTGCGCAAGAGTGTGGTGTTGTGAATATCCTACAAGGTTCGAGAGCTGTTGCATTGGCATCAGGGATCGAGCGGGAGAGATCATAGCTACGCACTAGTTATCTATCATCCACCATCACCATCGCCAAGAGCTTGCTGAGAAGATCGGGCCACCCCATATCATAGCCACATTAGAAATACTTGCATCAAAGAAAAAGCATCATGTGCCACTTTATAACAAATGAAGAGAGTGGAGAGATGGAAGAACATTTCGACCTTAGAAGTTTAGCATGGGTGAACTCCCACAAAAAATAGGGCATCTATTCTCCAGGATATCCTATTTCACACCTATTTCACAACAACTTGGTCATGAATAACTCAATGATAAAATAATCAATGAAGCAAGAGGCTGGATTTACCTGTACCTATAGAACTACATCCAGAACTCCAAACATATGCATAGGCCATAAGCCCAGAAAGACGACAAAGATAAGAATTTGCATGCCTCAAACAAAGTTGTTGCATTGCAAAATTAAGCGACCCTCGTGTCCTGAACAAAAGTAATGTGTAGGCAATGCGGAGATAACAATCAGAATTTTCACATAAAGGCTAATTAGTTTTATGCAAAAAAATAACTCAAATCAGAAGTGTTCGCAATGACGAACTCAACCCGAAGATTGCCCCCAAATCAGCGAAGCCACATGTAGCTCTCTAATGGTATCCCCTTTTGGGGGTAACTAATTATCTCAACTCAGCGGTCAGCACATTCAACACAAATTTTTAAACTTGATTGGTGGCAAAGATAGTATACCTTAGGTTCTAAGATAACTAAAAAGCTCCGCAGCATATATCGTTATACCATATTAGAGGAACCGGCAAAAGACTATGTAAACTATCAAGTTCATACATGCAAAGTGACGGAGCTGTATTATATGCTTGACCTGATGGTTTTACCAATTGTGCTTAATATGCTATGCTGCTGCGTTGGAGATAAGATGAACTGCAAGCGGTCGATGGAAACAAAAAAAATAGGGGAAAAGATTACCATGCAATCTCTTGCAACTTCTGTTATAGGACCGAACCTTAGCGGCAGCTGCTAATGCAAGATCCTCAGCGGCGGTGTCTTGATGGGGCCTCCGCAGCGATAGCTCTATGGCTGCGTACTGCCTGGCAGTGGTCGTTCATCCGGCTGGGGCTTCCGCGACGGCATGCCGAAGTGGCGCATGACATCGCATCCGGTGGTGGCGGCGATTCGTGTCCATGCATGTGAGCCGAGGCATCATCCCCTGGTCCAGGGCTGGGGCGTAGTGGCATCGCCGTCATACGTCTCGACGGCACTTGGCAGACACGAGATTGGCTCGTGGCGCCGGAGGTCCGTCGAAGGCCACGCCATCGGCAGGAGCGAGGCGGACGGGCCATGTAATCCGGAAGAGTAGGAGGATCTGATCCGTGAAATCAGGCATGCCCAGCTTGACTTTTTTTTGTTGAGATTGCATGATCTTTTTTGGAGCGTGAAATCAGGGCATCGGGACCGCGGGACATGAGCTTCTTTTCCTCTTTGGTGGAGTATGGTCAGCCAACCTAAAATACTAAGTGCACACAAGATAGCAATAGATTAATGCTAACGGTTAGATTGAACTTTCTAGGCCTAATCATACGGTTGTAATATGTCCATGTACGTTTTATGGGGTGTGTAATACTTGCTCTTTTATTAGTAGTTTAAAAGAAATGTCGTATACTAGCCATTTCCTTCAACTCGATATCTTGTTCTATCCAATCTCAAAGAAACATGTCGCACACGAGCTATCGACCCGTCATACGATTCAGCTAATTTGTCGGTCGGCTGCCAATTTCAATAGACAAAGAAGCTACTCTCTCTGATCTAAATTAATTGACTTGAATTTGTCTACATTCGGATGTATCTAGCACTAAAACATCTCTAGATACATTCGAATCTAGACAAATCCAAGTTAATTAATTTGGATCGGAGGGAGTAGCAAAATACGGTAGCCTCCGTCCGGCCGGAAGACGCTAAATCGCTTGTCAAAGTAGATGAGGTAGTACTCCCCGATCCTGCAGAGAGAAGCGCAGATGAGCAGAAGCTCGAAGCCGACGGTGGCCGTGGCGCGGACGGTGAGGAGGTGGCGGAATCCCCGACGTTGATGGCGCAGGTGAGGCGCGACTGCGGTGGCGAAATCCGGGGCACAGCAGAGCACGGCAGATGCTCTCTCCCTCTCCGCGGAGGCACTGCTCCGTCGGCCGTCGATCCCTCGCCTCCCGCCTCCCGCCTCCCGCCTCCGACGGAACGGCGCGGGAGAAATCAATCTGGTCCTGCCAAATCGACTATGCCCGCGCGTTGTCTGTGCCGAAAGCCTGAAACAACCAAGTCTGTGCCGAAGCTCAGTCCAATGGGGTGAGGCGCGCCCATGCCACGCTCCAGACCTACAAGGAACAGGCTTGGGCCTTCCAGCCACCACAAGGATGGCGGCTATCGCGACGAATGCCGCGACGACAGGGACGAGGGCACCGGCGGCCGACACAGACCTCCTCGTGGAGCTCTCGGGAGAACACATCCCGTCCTCCCCACTCCATCCAAGCCTACGACGGCTCCTGGGTGGCCAGCCCAATTGCAGGACTGGGCCATGCCAGCGGTGGCTGGATGCACGGCCGGCCACCCCCCCCCCCCCCCCCCCCCCCCCCCCCCCCCCTCTCAAGATCACGAGTTGCTCGGGGACAGGCTCTTCGGGCCGGGCTACCTCCAGCCGCAACTGAATCAGAGCACAGCATTTGCGAGCACGCCGGCCGCGGAGAGGGCGGTGTACGAGATCACCGACTACAGCGTGCTGCTGCAACCAGATTCGGCCGGGTGGCAACTGCAAGATATCTTTGCAACACCGCCGATGCCGCCCTCGCCAGACTCCCCCTCCGAGGACGTCGATGACGCGCAGCTGTTGGATGTCACCCTGAAATCAAATGCGTTGTAGGCCTTACGTGAGGATAACCTGTTAGAGCCCACCCAACTGGAGGAAGTCACCTCACGGTCCTCTTCAGCAATCTCATGGGGAAGCTCTCGCCTTCACTGCTAGGCCTCCCCGGCGGCAACTCAGCAGCTAAGAAAAAGTCTAGAGCTAGGAATCTGTTCACTGCCGCTTCCTCATCCAGGTGAAGTGACCGTCCGGCCACCAAGGCCTCATCCATGTCCACTTCTCGCAAGGCTCAAGCGAGGCTTGAAGATGACTTCAACGACGACATCCTCCAGCAGTACATCCAGCGGTTCCAGGAGCCTCTGTCGCAGGACAACATCCGGGGCCTGGAGGCACTAGCTGAAACCTCCAGCAGACCTACCTTCGTGCTGCGATTAGCTTTGGCTGTGGCCTGTGATGCCTTTACCTGTAGTCGGCAAAGACAGTCCCAGCCTCTTTCCAGTTCTTTTTCGTTTTCCACTAGGCAACCGCTTGTCCTGAGACGGCAGGCCAAGCACCTACTTGTATTTTGCGGAGCCCCCACCCCAAGCACCTCTTCTGTCGAACCGAACCACTCATGATGTTATGGACCTGGTCTCCTCAAGCCGATGCATTGTCCTTGGAAATTGATTGGGATCCCCGGACGAGACGAGGCAAACCATCGTCCCGCTCCCCCCATTGGAGTGCTGCACGACACCGGTGATGCTCCGCTCGCACCAGCGTGTTGCGGCGCCCGTCCTCTCCCTCCTCTTTGAGCTCCGGCCAGGCACGCAGCCCTTGATGGTGGTGTTGCAAGCCCGGGACGGCGCTGCTACCAGTCCTAGATGGCACTGCTGCAAGCCCGAGGTGGCAGTGCTACAAGACCTAGACCGTGCTTCTACAAGCCGAGGCGGCGAAGTTGCTTTTTTTGCTGCATTTACTGGATTTTTTTGCTAGAATTGTTTTGAGGTTTTGCTACACTTTTGCAAAGTTTTTGCTACAAGGTGTCCGGCGATGTTTTGCGGGCGAGCCTCTGACGAAGTTAGTTTTTTGCTACAACTGTATTGTGGTTTTGCTACAACTGTCTTTATTGCTACAACTGTCTTGTGATTTTGCTACAACAGTGTCAAGTTTTTGCTTCAAGGTCTTGGGCGAGAGTCACCAGCGAGTTTTTTCCGACGATGTCTGCGGCGAAGTCGTTTTTGCTTCATTAGCATAATTTTTTGCTGCATGACTTCCGGTGAGGTCTCCGGCGGGACGTTCTATTTCTGAAGCGAACATTTTTTTTTTGCTTCGGAAACAAAAACGGTACCATATGTAGCAAAAACGGGATGTTTTGCAGCAAAATCAAGATTTGGGGGACACGTGGCGCGCGGGGAAGGAGGACGATGGGAAACCCCCATCGTCCGGCGGACGCCTAGCATTGTCTTTTGTATACAGGAGACCAAGCAACAGAGCCAATTTAGCAGCGCAAATTCTCAAGGGCTGCGCTTACCTGCCTGCTAACGGTACAAGGGTCGGAGTAGCAACCTTATGGTGCGAGGACACTCTCCACGCAACGAACGTTGTAATTGGAACGTTCTCCATCACCATTCATTTTCTAACCTATCTTCAGGGGCATCCTAGACACTGACATCAGTCTACAGACCGACTAATGACAAACGCAAGCAAGCTTTCCTAAATGAGCTAATCAACATCCACACTAACCTCTCTGGGACCTGAATCGTCATTGCCGAGTTCAACCTCATCCTCCACGACGAAGACAAAAACAAACCCCAAGTTAACAGGAGATGGATGCGACGCTTCAAGGAAGCACTGGATCTCAGCCTCTTGCGGGATATCAAGCTCATCGACAAACGTTTCACTTGGAGCAACGAGCAGAATGAGCCAACACTCGTCCGTCTAGACCATGCTTTCTACAACCCCGAATGGGAGGATTTGCACCAAACAGCCAAACTCCTTCCTCGGGCCACATCAATATCTGACCATTGCTCACTTCTCCTCATGCAAAACCTGGTGATCAAGACTCCATCCCACGTCCTATTTGAGAGTTTTTGGCCACTCCTGGAAGGATACAACGAAGTGGTGGCAGCCTCATGGAATGCACCCTGCAACTTCATCAACCACTTTGCAATACTGGATTGCAAACTTAAGAGACTGGCCAAGCACCTATCAACCCGGACCAAGAATTATGTGGGTGACATCAAAAAAAGATGATAATGGGACAAGAGATCATCACGTGTCTCGACACAGCGCAAGAATGCAGGGAGCTGACAATTCATGAGAAGGAGCTGAGATGCACCCTAAAGGCTAGGGTTGTGGGCCTTGCAGTCATCAACAGAATAAAATCCAGGCAAAGGGAAAGAATCCAATGGCTAAAGCTTGGAGATGCGAACACCAAGTTCTTTCACTCAAGGGCAACACGTTGTGGGAAGAAAAACACCATCCACTCCCTAGACTACAAACACGGAATTACCACATCTCCGGAGGAGATCGAGGAAGTCATCTTCCACCACTTGCAGAATGTTGTTGGCACAAACGTGCCCTGTACTGAATGCTTTGACGGGTACAGTCTTGGCCTCTCGAAGCTGGACCTCTCTGAGCTCGAGGCTCCCTTCTCTCATGAAGAGATTCGACAAGAAATTTTCGAGTCGCCGATTGAGAGAGCCCCCGGGCCAGACGGGTTCTCCGGTGGATTTTTTAGGGCCTCTTGGAACGTAATCAAGGAAGACGTGCTACGGGCAATGAACAAATTCTATGACCTCAGCGACCCCTCCTTCAGCTGCCTCAACTCGGCCCTGCTCATCCTAATCCCCAAAAATGAGCAACCATCGTCAATCCATCACTATCGGCTGATCAGCCTTATTGATGCCTTCAGAAAGCTTGTCTCCAAAACACTAGCCCCAAGACTGCAACCGCGTCTTGACGAGCTAGTATCACCCTGCCAAAGTGCATTCATCCGAGGAAGGAACATACAGGACAATTTCCTCTATGTACAGAACGTGGCCAAGCACTTCCACAAGATGAAGACGCTAACCTTGATAGTCAAGATAGATATTGCAGAGGCCTTTGATACGGTCTCGTGGAAATATATCATGGAGATGCTCGAGGCCCGTGGATTCCCAGAAAGACTGAGGAACTGGATCACCCTCCTATTCATATCAGCCTCATCTAGGGCACTCACCAACGGAGTGTCAGGGAGAAGGATTGAACACCACCATGGAATTAGGCAAGGCGATGCCCTATCCCCTTTCCTCTTTGACCTAGCAATGGAGCCAATGCACCGCCTACTCGAGCTCGCCACATCAGCTGGGATACTCACCAGCCTGCGAGGAAAACAATGCACCTTTCGAGCCTCCCTGTACAATGATGATGTGATACGATTCATAAACCCCTCCCAGGAGGACATCTCTGGCATATGCGGCATCTTAGATACCTTCGGGTAAGCCACTGGGCTGGTAACAAACCTAGCCAAGAGCTCCATCACCCCAATCAGATGTGAGAACATCGTTGTCAATGAGCTGGTCCATGTCGGAAGGATGATCCCCGGATACACCAAAAGCGCTCGAAGACAGACGAAAGAAAAGCTTCATCAACTAAACAAGCCGAAATTGACAAGAAACTACGTCGTTATAAACAAATACTGAAGAAATCTGGCTGGCCTTGCGCTTGGCCTATTGGCCCATGCATTGGTGTGTGAACATATTCATGGCCGATTCTCCTTTAGCTTTTTGCATGGCCGGTTGGCCTTTTTGAGCATGCATGATCCTGCATGCATGTATACCTTTGCATGGCCCACTGGTCCATGCTTGTATGCATGGTGGCTAGGCACTTGCATGTATGACTCCCGACCAGCTCCAGCTCCATCAACTGACTCGAATCGATCAACCTTATTGTATGCTCTTGTATAGCCAGCAAACAGACGTCCGTACAGCCAGAATAAATTCATAAGACAAGAAGAAGACACAGAAAAGGCCAAAACACTATGGCCACGATGCCTTTACCACTTCTACTACTATGCACATAGTGCTATAGTATATATGATACTATACGCTGTACATGCAATAGTATTAGTTAGGCCATGTTGGACTGCCCTTGTCCCTTGGGCATGTTCTATAAATGACCCAAGGGGGCTCACATTGGTAGGGGGTTCACTTTGATCGAGAGCTAGCTCACAGCGTACCTCTCTCACTGTCATTCACGCGTACACATACACGCACTAGCTTAGATGGACACAATCAGGTACTCATACACATACAACTCGAAGAGCGCTTGTAGTTCTCATGTTCATCATCCAGATTATCGGATCGGCAGGAGTAGGAGTGTTACCTCTCACACAGAGGGCTCTGAACCTGGTTACTTCCTGTGTTCCTCTACACTGGCTTGTGCCCAATCTCGCATGCGGTCGCAGTCGTAGTTGCCAGACTTGCTCCTACCCTCTATCTAACCTTCTTAGGCACTTTCGTAACCAGAACTATGATAGTTGGCGCTCACCATGGGGCAAGATGGCTGCGACCGAACTCTGTTCCACACGGGACCTATCTTCATCATCGTCGTCACCGACTCCGCTTCGAAAAAAATACCAGGGGCTCGTTGCCTCCGAGTCGCCATCGCCTTCACCTCGTCAAGATTCTCGGGGCTCGCCGCCACCCCCGCATCGTCGATGTTGCCCTCACCTCGTCAAGGTTCCCGGGGCTCGCCGCCACCTCCGCATCGTCATCGTCTTCGCCTCGTCAAGAGTCTCGGGGGCTCGGCATCACCACAGCCGTCTCGCGAGTGCCTTTCTGGTCGCGCATCCCAGCCTCTGTGTCTCCTTCACCACCATCTCCTCGACGAGCCTGGGGGCTCGCCGTCGTCGCAACTCACGCACTCGCCCGCCGTCGTCCTGTTGCGGTGGCATCGTCTTTTTCAGCCATGTCGATTCTCGTCCGCCTCTCCATGCCCGCGGCCACGCCTGCGCCTCCGCACGTCCCTGCTCCGATTTCTCCTCCGCCCGCGCGCAGCAGCTCCAGCATTTCCCCTCCTTCCCCGCAGCGAGCTCCGCATGCTCAACCCCAGTTCATCCTCACGCTCACGTCCCCCACCCTAGCCACCGCTGCAGCGCCAGCATGGGTAGGCGAGCAGTTTTAGCTGGCCGTGTGTGGCATCCCGCTAAAACCACTACTAGAAAATCGCTGTGTTTTTGTGCATTGCATCATCATGACCGCATGTTCATGTCATCATGCCACATTGCATTTGAGCATCGTCATCATCATGCATCTGTTTGTCTGAAACTATTTACGAAAACCTATTTTCTGTTTTCTAAAATACCCCGTCTTCAATTTCAAATTAAAAACCCCGGCCTCTTCCAGATCTTTTGTTTGTCTAAAATTAATTACAACAGGTCTTTAAAAATAAAACAGAATAATAAATAAATATAAAAATTGTTTTTATTTAGGGAGGCAGCCAGTCCGGCCCAAAAGCCCAGCTGGCCACCTCCAAACCTAACCCTAATTCCTACCCAGCTGCCCTACCTAACCCCAACCGCGCGCCGCCACACTCACCTGCGCGCGCCGCAAGCCACACACAGCAGCCGCACCCGATCGAACCAACCCCATGCCCCGCTCGCTCTGCCTCGATCCCGCCCCGATTCCTCCACCCGGCCCCACCCGCTAGGACCCCCGCACACAGCAGCGCGCGCAGCACGCAACACCCGCGCAGCACACGCGTACCACGCGAACCACCTCCTGCCCTGCACGCAACCGCCCGCCTCGGATCCCCACTTGCGTGAGCACAGGGCCCACCCCACCGACGCTCCACTCCCATGTCTGCCCCGCCTGTCGCCACCTGCCTGGCCCCAACCCGCGTCGGGATCCCCTCCCTCTCTCTCCCTCGCGGCTCTGGCCCAGCGAGACCCGCTCCTCCCCTGCCACTCGCTCATCCCGTGGAGCTCCACCGCCGCCGGGCCCTCCCCTCGCCGGCCCCTGCACGCCATTGCCGCCGTCCGCGATCTCCTCGATCCACTGCCGCCCCGAGCTCCTCTCCGGCCGCACTCTCCTCTGCCTCCGCTCGCCCGCCTCCTCCCTCCGGCCTCCGCGAGCTCGCCTCCTCTACACCTCATGGCCTCGCCCGCCTCGCCCGCGTGCGGCAGAGCCTGCAGGTCCGTCCCCTTCCCGCCGGCGCCAGGGTCGCGGCCGCGACTTCCTCTGCCTTCCCCAGCAGACGCCACCACCGGCCTCTCCCCGGCCTCCTCCTCCCGTCCGCGGCCCCGCCTCCTCTCTACAGGTCGCCGTCCTCGCCGCCCTTGGCCGCCTCAACGAGTTCCGTCCACCGAGCCCAGAGCCCCTTGCCGCTCCTGCGACGGTCCACCTCGCCATCAGCCAAGCGCCGCCCCTTCTCTGTTTTCCCTGCGGGCAGTAGCGCCTCTCCCCGCGTGTGCCTTGCCACCGGGAACTCTCCACCTTGGCCGTCTCAGGCCAGTACCTTTCCTGGTTTCGGCGCGAGACTGGCTCCTCGAGCCCAATCACCCTGTCTTCGGCCGCGCCTGACTCGTCCTTGTCCTACACCATCCTCCTACCACCTACTTTTGCAGTTCCCGCAGCCTGCTCGAGCTAATGCCTGAATGGGACATGGCCCCGTACAGCATTCCTGGGCCCTACCAAAGGGTGCGTGACCTCCTCTGGATGTTTACCTCGCTGGGCTCCTGTTGATGTGCGCCTTGGTGTACCAATGTGTGTGTGGTGTAGTGGTGATACTAAGTTAAATGTTGTTGGTGAGACACTTGTGAAGATGGATGCGGTGATCTGCGGGATACTAGACTCTGATGCGAGAGTTTGCACAGAGCACCGAGACCTTCTTCATGGACGCCGAGACCCCCCGACCCGAAGATCCCTGGAATCGAAGGTCGTCGACACAGAATCCGGACCACCAGAACGCCAAGATCTCCTCACGGATCCTGGAGCCTTATTCTCGGAGTCCGAAGACCGATCCCGGCGAGACCGAACCCGACCCCTCCGAACCAAGACCTTTATAAATTGACATATATATGAATATATATGTATCGAAGGTCGTCGACACAGATGCGAGAGTTTCCTAATGTGCGACCCCTTTATCTGAGCCTTATTTTATAAATTGACATATATATGAATTGTTGCATATCAATTATACATGCTTGCATACATATTTTCGCGGGTCTGGGTTGTATAGTCGATTCACCTAAATTAAATATGGGGACTATAAGCGGGCTATTCTAGTCTTATATTGGCCCCATTTAAAATTGTGTAGCAAACCGATGCTAAGTTTTGCCTTGTTAAGTCAACATTTAAAATGGCGGGGTATCTAAATAACGTGAACCATATAATTATTTGTCGGGACCCCGGTTCCACTTAATATTGACTAATTGCACCGCCCTTTTGCCATTCCATGAATCATACCATGAACATGCCGATTCTTCTGCCGTAGCATTAAATATTGCATCCGGTGTTTCTTCTAGTGTTTGCTTCTTCGCGGATTAGGCCGATGAGTTGATGCGAGTATCGACAAGTTCTCCGAATATGAACCTTCAGCAGTGTTTCCTAGTCGAGCATTCTTCCCCTTTCTACCTATTTTACATTTATAGTCTTTATTTCCTCTTGTTGATCTATTGCTATCCGTGTCGCGATGCTTTAGTGTTCCGTACCAGATATATTCCGTCTAGCCTCTATATTGCCATGGACACATCCTATTGCCTGTTGTTTGATAGATAGTCGGCCTTGCGAGTCGTAGTTGCTTGCTTATGTGTCGCTTCGCGTTGTTGTCGTTCCACCGTTGATGACAAGTTGGCACATGATAATGGTGGAGATGCTTAATGGTGGAGATGATCATGACTTTAAATACAACTATTAAATTGCTGGGACAACTAATGAAAGAGGCACCGGTGGGCAATATATGTTATTTGGTTTTTATGCTCATTTGTGTCCCATGGGTCCCGAGTACTTGATACATGTTCCTTGACTATTCGCACTATCCACATACGGGAGACTCTATGAATCCCCCTTAGCCAGAGCTTGATTCATTTCTTATTTCTTGGGACCACAAGTAGTTTGGGGCTTTATTACTATCCTATACTTATGTCATGCTTACTGCTTTATTTACGATTGTGCGTGGAGCACCTGTACTGTTTAGGATCGTGACATGTTTTCGCTGTATCGACAAGCCCAGTCACACTTTCGGGTTCCTAGTCGTTTACAGCCGTCCACCCAAACCTTGGGTCCGTCTCGGAGCCGGCCAACTTCGTTGCGGGTAGCTTAATGGGGTGGCCCCCTGAAATATTTTATGAATCCTGTGATTGCTTTGTCATGAAAGCCTCGTTGGGTTTTGATTTGGTTTTTCCGAGGTTGATCATGTGTGTGTTGCTATTTGTGCACCCCTGCAGGGTAAATCTTTCTGAAAGCCGTAACCGCAGTTATGGACGACTTGGAGCACAGTATATCGATCATAGACAAGCATAACTAAAGTAGTGCTATAAACTTGACTTAATATATGACTAGTAATTAGATTCAACTATCACGGAATGGATATTAAAATGCCAACAACTGGTGGATCTGGGGTTGTTTTGTGACATGTTGTACTTGCCTAGTAAGTATTGCAACTCCAATGGAATGTGATAAAAGTGCCAACAGTTGCTGGGTTTTGGGATTCCTCAGGACAATTATATCTGACTAGTAAATGTTCCAACTATAACGGAATGATGATTAAAACTGCCCACTACTTATGCTTCGGGATGACTCATGATATCTATATCTGACTAGTAAGTGCTGAAACTATAATGGAATGAATAAAACTGCCAACTGAGTGAGTTCCTTGGTCCGACTTCCTCGTTTGGTCTCGAGGGGGAAATACCAGGGTGGGTATGATTGGTGTTAGTATCAGGTTGGAACCGAATAGGTCTTTCTTATCCCTCGCTAATAGCCGCCAGTTTTACTGAGTCTCTATAGGTTGTTTAGTGCTGCTGCGCTGCCGCTTCAGTCCACCATACCTATGTAGGCGAGAGCCGCCGAATTCTAGCCTCGCCGTGTACTGGCCTCCGTACTGACGCTCCTCTTTTTCCTTTGCCCTTTGTCGGCACCCCTTTTGTTTTAGTAGGTTTGAGATCGACGTCGTTAGCAGGGTTACCCTTCCGGCTTGGCCTAGGTAGGGTTATGGACGCCATTGGTTATTCGTCAGGGCTCTGAGTCCCATTTGCATCTTGTCCGTAGTCGGACGCTCTATCGTTTTCAAGGTGATTTGGATCTTTGTATTGTATATCTGTATTCTTGACTCATGGAGTCGTTGTTGTATATACCTGTTCTGTGGGTCCCATCGAGGACTGTTGTGTAATGGTATTACTTCGTTTTCCACCCGCACGAAAGTGCCTGGTGGGCGTCCTTGAATTGTTTCTATGCGAGTTTGGCGGAAAGGGCTAAAACTTGCATAGGGCCGATTCGAGGGTGTTACAGAGTGGTATCAGAGCCCAGCAGTTGCGGTACCCCACAAGTCCAGCATGTAGGATAACCTAGCTAACGGCCGAAGTAGAGTGTCAAAACTATTTTTAAAAAATCGGTTGGATAGATCTGGTTAGGTCTACTTTTACTCCTTACCCTCTGCTATTCTCCTCTTACCTCTGCGTGTTTTGGATCTGTTCCCTTATCTTCTCTTCGAGTCTAGGATTTCTCGTGGTTGGGTTTCCGTCATACCTTTAGGGTTTCGTTTCCTCCTTTGGTAACGGTGCTTCTACATTCGGTTTTCGTGCTATCTGAGGAATCCTTCATCTGTTGGACTTCTCGTTGTTCCTTCTTTGTGCCTTCCGGAGTTTCCAAGACGACGTCATCAGCTACGCCAGATCCGATGAAGAGCCTGCATCACTCCTTTGTTCCGAACCTCGATTGTCGAGATCTTCAGTCTGATTCCGAGAATGGCTGCACGCTTTTGTACTGATCGTGCGGAGTAATAGTTTGGGTGCGTGATGGATTTGCCCCCATGCCGACTACTCACTCTATTTGCTCGTGTACATTGAAGTGGATGAGAATGCATCGGTTCTCTCTTTCTATCGAAGTTAGAGGTGGCTTTATTTGTTGATACCTTTATCTTCATCCTTTGTTCCCGAAGTGTTCTCTCGACGATCACGGACAACGACCTCTTGTTAGTGGTCTCGCGAGGATCTACACGAAGCGAGAAGATTCAGATCGTCAGCCTTCTTCCCAGTACCATGAGGCGGATCTCGAGGGCGAGATCCATTGTTAGTGGTGCCAATTGTGGCATCCCGCTAAAACCACTACTAAAAAATCGCTGTGTTTTTGTGCATTGCATCATCATGACCGCATGCTCATGTCATCATGCCACATTGCATTTGAGCATCTTCATCATCATGCATCTGCTTGTCTGAAACTATTTACGAAAACCTATTTTCTGTTTTCTAAAATACCCCGTCTTCAATTTCAAATTGAAAACCCCGGTCTCTTCCAAATATTTTGTTTTTCTAAAATTAATTACAACAGGTCTTTAAAAATAAAACAGAATAATAAATAAATATAAAAATTGTTTTTATTTAGGGAGGCAGCCAGTCCGGCCCAAAAGCCTAGCTGGCGACCTCCAAACCTAACCCTAATTCCTACCCAGCCGCCCTACCTAACCCCAACCGCGCGTCGCCAAACTCACCTGTGCGCGCCACAAGCCACACACAACAGCTGCACCCGATCGAACCAACCCCATGCCCCGCTCTCTCTGCCTCGATCCCGCCCCGATTGCTCCACCCGGCCCTACCCGCTAGGACCCCCGCACACAGCAGCACGCGCAGCACGCAACACCCGCGCAGCACACACGTACCACGCGAACCACCTCCTGCCCTGCACGCAACCGCCCGCCTCGGATCCCCACTTGCGTGAGCACAGGGCCCACCCACTGACGCTCCACTCCCATGTCTCCCCCGGCTGTCGCCACCTGCCTGGCCCCAACCCGCGTCGGGATCCCCTCCCTCTCTCTCCCTCGCGGCTCTGGCCCAGCGAGACCCGCTCCTCCCCTGCCACTCGCTCATCCCGTGGAGCTCCACCGCCGCCGGGCCTCCCCTCGCCGGCCCCTGCACGCCATCACCGCCGTCCGCGATCTCCTTGATCCTCTGCCGCCCCGAGCTCCTCTCCGGCCGCACTCTCCTCTGCCTTCGCTCGCCCGCCTCCTCCCTCCGGCCTCCTCCCTCCGGCCTCCGCGAGCTCGCCTCCTCTACACCTCACGGCCTCGCCCGCCTCGCCCGCGTGACGCAGAGCTCGCAGGTCCGTCCCCTTCCTGCCGCCGCCAGGGTCGCGGCCACGACTTCCACTGCCTTCCCCAATAGACGCGACCACCAGCCTCTCCTCGGCCGCCTCCTCCCATCCGTGGCCCCGCCTCCTCTCTGTAGGTCGCTGTCCCCGCCGCCCTTGGCCGCCTCGACGATTTCCGTCCACCGAGCAAAGAGCCCCTTGCCGCTCCTGCGACGGTCCACCTCGCCATCAGCCAAGCACCGCCCCATCTCTGTTTTCCCTGCGGGCAGCAACGCCTCTCCTCGCGTGTGCCTCGCCGCCGGGAACTCTCCACCTTGGCCGTCTCAGGCCAGTACCTGTCCTGGTTCCGGCACGAGACTGGCTCCTCGAGCCCAATCACCCCGTCTTCGGCTACGCCTGACTGTCCTTGTCCTGCACCGTCCTCCTACCACCTGCTTTTGCAGTTCCCGCAACCTGCTCGAGCTAATGCCTGAATGGGACATGGCCCCGTACAGCATTCTTAGGCCCTACCAAAGGGCGCGTGACCTCCTCTAGATGTTTACCTCGCTAGGCTCATGTTGATGTGCGCGTTGGTGTACCAATGCGTGTGTTGTGTAGTGGTGATACTAAGTTAAATGTTGTTGGTGCGACACTTGTGAAGATGGATGCGGTGATCTGCGGGATACTAGACTCTGATGCGAGAGTTTACACAGAGCACCGAGACCTTCTTCATGGGCGCCGAGACCCCCGACCCGAAGATCCCCGGAATCGAAGGTCGTCGACACAGAATCTGGACCACCAGAATGCCAAGATCTCCTCACGGATCCTAGAGCCTTGTTCTCGGAGTCCGAAGACCGATCCCGGCGAGACTGAACCCGCCCCTCCGAACCAAGACCTTCGCCCTAATGTGTGACCCCTTTATCTGAGCCTTATTTTATAAATTGACATATATATGAATTGTTGCATATCAATTATACATGCTTGTATACATATTTTCGCGGGTCTGGGTTGTATAGTCGATTCACCTAAATTAAATATAGGGACTATAAGCGGGCTATTCTAGTCTTATATTGGCCCCATTTAAAATTGTGTAGCAAACCGATGCTAAGTTTTGCCTTGTTAAGTCAACATTTATAATGGCGGGGTATCTAAATAATGTGAACCATATAATTATTTGTCGGGACCCCAGTTCCACTTAATATTGACTAATTGCACCGCACTTTTTCCATGCCATGCATCATACCATGAACATGCCGATTCTTCTGCCGTAGCATTAAATATTGCATCCGGTATTTCTTCTAGTGTTTGCTTCTTCGCGGATTAGGCCGATGAGTTGATGCGAGTATCGACAAGTTCTCCGGATATGAACCTTTGGCAGTGTTTCCTAGGCGAGTATTTTTCCGCTTTCTACCTATTTTGCATTTATAATCTTTATTTCCCGCTGTTGATCTATTGCTATCTGTGTCGCGATGCTTTAGTGTTCCGTACCAGATATATTCCGTGTAGCCTCTATATTGTCATGGACACATCCTATTGCCTGTTGTTTGATAGATAGTCAGCCTTGCGAGTCGTAGTTGCTTGCTTATGTGTTGCTTCGCGTTGTTGTCGTTCCACCGTTGACGGCAAGTTGGCACATGATAATGGTGGAGATGCTTAATGGTGGAGATGATCATGACTTTAAATACAACTATTAAATTGCTGGGACAACTAATGAAAGAGGCACCGGTGGGCAATATATACTATTTGGTTTTTATGCTCACTTGTCTCCCGTAGGCCCCGAGTACTTGATACCTGTTCCTTGACTATTCGCACTATCCACATACGGGAGACTCTATGAATCCCCCTTAGCCAGAGCTTGATTCATTTCTTATTTCTTGGGGCCACAAATAGTTTGGGGCTTTATTACTATCATGTACTTATGCCATGCTTACTGCTTTATTTACGATTGTGCGTGGAGCACCTATACTATTTAGGATTGTGACACGTTTTCGCTGTATCGACAAGCCCAGTCACACTTTCGGGTTCCCAGTCGTTTACAGCCGTCCACACAAACCTTGGGTCCATCTCGGAGCCGGCCAACTTCGTTGCGGGTAGCTTAATGGGGTGGCCCCTTGAAATATTTTATGAATCATGTGATTTCTTTGTCGTGAAAGCCTCGTTGGGTTTTGATTTGGTTTTTCCGAGGTTGATCGTGTGTGTGTTGCTATTTGTGCACCCCTGTAGGGTAAATCTTTCTGAAAGCCGTGTCCGCGGTTATGAACGACTTGGAGTACAGTATCTCGATCATAGACAAGCATAACTAAAGTAGTGCTATAAACTTGACTTAATATATGACTAGTAATCATATTCAACTATCACGGAATGGATATTAAAATGCCAACAACTGGTGGATCCGGGGTTGTTTTGTGACATGCTGTACCTGCCTAGTAAGTATTGCAACTGCAATGGAATGTGCTAAAAGTGCCAACAGTTGCTGGGTTTTGGGATTCCTAAAGACAATTATATCTGACTAGTAAATGTTCCAACTATAACGGAATGGTGATTAAAACTGCCCACTACTTATGCTTTGGGATGACTCATGATATCTATATCTGACTAGTAAGTGCTGCAACTATAATGGAATGAATAAAACTGCCAACTGAGTGAGTTCCTTGGTCCGTCTTTCTCGTTTGGTCTCGAGGGGGAAATACCAGGGTGGGTATGATTGCTGTTAGTATCAGGTTGGAACCGAATAGGTCTTTCTTATCTCTCTCTAATAGCCGCCAGTTTTACTGAGTCTCTATAGGTTGTTTAGTGCTGCTGCGCTGCCGCTTCAGTCCACCATACCTATGTAGGCGAGAGCCGCCGAATTCTAGCCTCGCCGTGTACTGGCCTCAGTACTGACGCTCCTCTTTTTCCTTTGCCCTTTGTCGGCACCCCTTTTGTTTTAGCAGGTTTGAGATCGACGTCGTTAGCAGGGTTACCCTTCCGGCTTGGCCTGGGCAGGATTATGGACGCCATTGGTTATTCGTCAGGGCTCTGAGCCCCATTTGCATCTTGTCCGTAGTCGGACGCTCTATCGTTTTCAAGGTGATTTAGATCTTTGTATTGTATATCTGTATTCTTGACTCATGGAGTCGTTGTTGTATATACCTGTTCTGTGGGTTCTATCGAGGACTGTTGTGTAATGGTATTACTTTGTTTTCCACCCGCACGAAAGTGCCTGGTGGGCGTCCTTGAATCGTTTCTATGCGACTTTGACGGAAAGGGAGGGTGGATTCGAGGGGCGTTACACCGTGCATGCGCAGATGCCCGTGTGCAGCCGGTCGGCCTACTGCGGTCCCGCCCGCCATTGCCTACATCTAGGAAGCCCGCGCGCAGAAGCAGCGGCAACGCACGCAGGCACATGAAGCAACCACCACACCTCCTAATCCAAGCTAAGCATGCATGCGCGTGGTTCATCAGTAGCTCAGCATCAACATGCTTCGAGTCCTTTTACCCTAAGTACGCCAGACTGCCTCGCGCGCAAACAACTTTTTCCGTACAAATACTGCCCAATACGTACATGACTGCGCTATATGGCCACAAATTCCATGCATATTAACCCGTGCATGACATCACGCTGCCTGAGCATTTTCCTACATGTACGACATACTGCCATAAACGCCATACGCTGCTCGCCACATCGGCTCCTGCCTCGCGCGCCCTCGTCCTGCAGCGTCGCCAACCTGCACTTCCGTGGTGCCTCCAGCTCCACCCACAACTTCCCCTCCGCGCCTGCAGCTGCTTGTGTCGACCTCCAACCGTGCACCTCTGTTGTCCGTGTCAAGCTGCTGCGCCGCTCCCCTGCGTGCCCTGCTCCTGCGCCCTCCGGCTGCGATATTGTTGTGATCCGCCCGTCCTGCTCCTCTGCGCCCGCGCCCTGGTCGTCTCGCGAGTCCGGCTGTGCGCGCCTGCGTCGCCCGCCAGCTGGCCACTTCTGTGCTCCCCCGCACACGTCGGTTGTCCACATTCGTGCCATCTGTCCCTCGCACCGCTCATTGCCTGCCGCGGCCAGCTGCACCCCGCGCCCATGCCACTTCGGCTCCCTGTGCTCACGTGCTTCCCTGGCCAGCTACAAGAAGAAGCAAAGATAGAGAAGAAAGTAACCGGTTGGAAAAAGAGAGAAGAAAATGGAAAGAAAGGAAAAGGCAAATAAGAAAGGAGAAAGATCCTGGTCCGGCTGTTCCCTCCCGTCGTTTGGCTCGCCGAATCAGATGGGTTCAGCCTGACCACTCTCGGCTGCTTGATTCATCATCTCGGCTGGGCCTGGACGGCTAGGCCCGGTCAGGATGGCGCTTGTTTACCTGTCTGGTTCGTCCGGATTGGTCCTGATCCAGCTGGCCCAGGACAGCGGGGATCGACTCGTCTAGTGTCGGTTGGTGCCGATCCGGCTAGGCTAGGCCGACCAGGTTCGCCCTTGCGTGTTTGGTTGTCTGGCTGGCTAGGGACTGAATCCGGCTGCGCCGCGTTTGGTAGCCTGGCCGGCTAGAGCCAGTCCATTTGGCTATAGCATCCCTTCGACCGTTTCAGCGCCCGCAGCATCTGCGAAAGCCTTTAACTCTCCTACACCGGTTGCAATAATGTGAGGGTTCTTCTGACCTCAAGCGACCTCCGGGGCTCCTCGCCAGGCATCGATCTGTTTACTGTTTTGTTTTCTGGCTCAACCCAGGGGCTCGCCGGTTGGCCCGACCAGTTGTTCTGTAAATCGGTTGAGTATTGTGTGCGGTGCCAAAGGCCCACTATTCGTCTTAGCTACAGACCGCAATCCGACTGTATGGCTAGAAAGAGCAAAGCTAGAGGCACTCACACACAAAAGAACGTTGAAGGACATGGTAGTTTGGACGTTCCGGCTAAAATGCCTAGTTCGTATATTTACGGATGCTAATCCTCTAGTACAGTGTGTGATGTATTGTTAGCTACCCCTTTGATTCTAGCGGCATGCCGCAACCCGGCACACCCACCGACAAGGACACAACATAAACAACAGAACACACGGGAAAGTGACTAAGTGTTCAGATAGACACGAGCTAGTTTTTTTGATGAATAAAACCATCATTCGGTTGATAGCATGTGTTATGTATGTTAATGTACTAACAATCAATTAATTTTTTGTTTGTTTTGTATAGTCTATGTTGATCCGGTTACAAGATGTAGATAAGTTTTGAAGTAATCGACTACGTCAACTGCTCCGAAACTCGAGGGCTACACCCACTAGGTGTGCCCGCGTGCCCCCATTGGAATCATGAGTTCCCGTCCGGCTGAAGGAGTTCAATCGGATAGCAAGTTCAAGGTGTTGAAAAAGGCAAGAAAGATAAACATTCAAAGCACCTACCTTCGTGTAACATCCCAAAACTTTGATCCAAGCTTATCAAGATCCAAATCATCAAAATTTAGGGTTAACAAAAACTTTTCCAAATTAAAAATAAAAGCATTCATGTGTATGTGCATTTAATTTAGGAATTGATTTGAATTGTCATGGTTCTGTGATTCCTTGCTTGTAAAATGTTTCTTAGGTGATTTAAACATCATCTACCTCTTTCCCAAACTTTTCCCAAAGAAAATCAAATAAAAAACAATTAAAAAGGAGGAATGGTCATTTTGGCCAAATTAACTCTCATGCCTACTTTGGCTATTCCTAGCACTCACTTCTCAACAGAAATAATTCTATGTCTTTACACCCCTTGATAGTACACATAATGAGGTACCAAGGCCCACCTTTTGATCTGCTAAAAACATTCAAATACTTATTTTAAATGGCATGTGAAAATTAAATTCAATGCATATGCCTAGATCACCCCTATTTCAAAAACCATCAATTTGAGCTCCACTTTCAAAACCCTTGCAACCAGAGACTACCTAGTATCAGTGGAGAACACTCAAAAATTTGAAACCAAAATTCAAACTTTGGTCTCTTGCGGCCATTTCATCAAACAGGTGGCAGGCACAAATCTGGCCAAATTCAAAACACTATAGTGAGCAGTGATCTTGGTCACCATTTGGGCCTAACTCGGTCCCCTTGTCCCCCTAGTGCACCCCCTACCCTTTGCTAGCCTGGCCAAGCCCTGTGCACACGACCAAATGATCATGGCCATTAAGGCCGAGCACCTTGAGCACCCTCACCGACGACAGCGCGCCACAACAGCCACCAGCCTTGCCCACCATGTCCAGCACGTAACCCGTGGTCCACCTCCATCGTCCAACCAGCCCCAGCCCAAGGACAGCGACCAGAACGGCCAGGAACTGCCGCGCCCGGAGCTTGTCTACCATGCCAACGTCGCCCGCAGAGCGCGCCCTGTCCCCGCGTAGCCAGACCTCGCCTAGCTCCAGCCGCCCGTCTATGCGATCCCCACCGGCCTAGCAAGCTAACAGACATGCCCAATCCCCCGACCGTACCCCATAGTCGCCGGCCGCCAGGAAACTCGCCGTTAGCAGAGACTTAGTGCGTGATGCGCTCGTCACTGTCCCCGACCGCAAACCACTGCACCAGCACCACCGTGACACTCACCAGGGCACCGCCCACCGTCCTAGCGCACCGCCCACGCCTCTACCTCGTTGTGCCATCGTCACCGGTGAGCACCGCCCATGCTTCTCTACCGCTCAGTCGACCTTATATAAAGAGGTCACCCCAGCCTCATTTCTCCACACTCACTCACTTCCCACCTCTCACTGAACCTCACCCACCTATCGCCGACGGTTCGCCGGAATTGGAGCAGAAGCCGCCGCAGCAGGAGGAGAAGGGCGCCTGCGATTTAGGGGACCCCAAGCTCCGCCGCAACCGCGCCTCACCTCGCCGTCGTCTACCAGCCCGTTTGCCCGCCTCACCGACCTTGCTGGAGCCCTGGTATGCCCCCACTCGACCCCCACCGCCGTGTCTAGGTCAAGTTCTCGCCGGAGTAATCCGTCGTCGATGATGACTCTCCACCGTTAGATCCCCTTTTAATCGTGCGACCTAGGATGCTAGATACCGTTTCGGTGTTTCTGTGCCGCTGACTGGTGGAGCCCGCATGTCAAGCAGCCCGCTGCGCTCACTGTGCGTAGCTAGGCCGGCCCAGTTAGTTCCCGCGCGAGTTAGAGTTTCAAATTTAGCTTTTTCCAATTAGAGTTAATCTAGTTTTCGTCCACTAGTTTAAAAATCAATTCTGGGAGTTTGACAAATCCAAATTGCATGAAACCAATTTTACCTGAAAGGTATTGAAATAATCTATCCAAGTACATTGGATTTAATTCAATTAGGGTTATAGATCTCTTCTAGTAAAAATAACAAAACAGAAGTATTTGAAACTTGCAATATTTTTATAAAATCAACCAAGATAGGTTTTGAGTTGATTCCAACTCTAAAAAATCACATTTCATCATACCTATCTGAATATGTAATAATATTAATGTTTACATGCAGTGACTTTGGACTAGTACCAAAATAATGCTATATAGGCATTTCTAGTCACTTTAAATCATTAAATAATAAACTTAAACCAAAGTAATATTGATCCAACCTTTAAATCCCATTCCCACATGTTAGAATATGTGGTGATGACATGTGTCCACATGATCCCATATTTTAAGTGGTGAATATTAAATCTTAGTCAATTTTTCAATGAGTAGAAATTACTTTTCTAAATTAAAAAGAGTGAAACTATTTAAATTAAACTTGTGAGACTTGAGATGATAATAGATCATCAAATGTGTGTTGTAGAATGCTAAGTAGACTAGTTAAGTTTTGTGTACTCCGTATGTATTTATAGACGATAGTACCGACCAAGCTTTCGAGGAGGAGGAGTTCTACCAAGAAGAAGAAGAAGAAGAAAACTTCAACCACTGCACTTCACAAGGCAAGCCACCATTAACAATGCAAGCTAACACTTGCAATTATAATGCTTAGCAAGCTAGGATTAAACTAGATGGGTTAGCAAAGATGCTTTAGGCATGCTTTGGTCACACTACCTTGACTATTAGTACCCCAAGTCTTATTTACAAGCTTTACTTTCTTTACCTTACACAAAGTTCTTTACTTGTTTTGAAGGTAGCATAAAAAGTATAAAACTTGACCTATTTAGAAACCCTTTAGATGTCATTCTAGGGCATGAGATTGAACCCATCTTTTCAACCTTAGTGAACACTCTTAACTTAGTAGTTTAGAGTAGATCAAAAACTTGAGTCACTTTAGATGGGAACACTTGGTGAAAATGAATTATGAAAACCTTGGAATGATGAGTCATTCTATTGAGATGTTTTGACATGTGTTGAGAAACACAAATGGTTTATGATGGTGAAAATGTTGAGGCATGAGCCTTAACCCTTTTATAAAACTGATGGTTGGATTTGGATGCGATACCATTCCATATTTACCGTACAACCACACTACCTGAATTGGGTAAGGCTTAGCTGGAAATTTATATGCATTAGTATTAGTTCCCTCGCGGGAGAGGTTTGAGCTGAGTCTACCTCTCAATGTTGTCCACCTATGCAGTGCCCAAGATGACTAAGGGTCATGGTTGGGAGGCCATGCTCATAGGAGAGGTGCTTATACTAGGGTGTGTAAAGGGAAGGTTATGTTTGATTATCTGCATACTAAGTATGATGATTCAGGGTTATCCCTGACAGATGTATCGAATCTTTTGGTGAAAGTGTACCACCTCTGCAGAGTGTCAAACTATTCGAATAGCCGCGCCCGCGGTTATGGATAGTTGGAATGGCCATACTGTTTCGTTGTCAGATGTTTTCCAAATTGACTTATGAAATGAATGAGGAATCTTGACTTGACCACAACAGGGTTGTGTTTATGACAATAGCTTCCCACCTTAAGTGATTCTAGAACTTTATCTTATCTTTCTTTTTTTCAAAACTCAGCTTAGGTTTCAAACTTAATTTTTTAGTTAAACTTAGATTTATCACTTTAACTTAGAACTGTATTACTTGTTAGAGGTAGTTTGCGAGTACTTAAAGAGTACTCATGGCTTTTGTCCCTGGCTATTCTCATGGCCAGACTATGAAGGAGACTATCAGGATGATGGCCAACAGGACTATCTGCCTTCATCAACATTGCCTGTGCCCCTGAAGATGGACCCCACCGCTACGCTTATCTTTTATTTCCGCTGCTTGTGGTATTAAGACTGGATCATGAGATCCTTATTTGTGTAATACCTTATGTATGGTTTGTAATGGATGATGTACTGTGATATCCAATCCGTTATGTCTCGCAAAAATGGTAATCCTAGAATTGCGAGGTATGGCATAACGGGCATCTAGGATGAAAAATCCGGGTGTTGACAAGTTGGTAACAGAGCCATCATGACCATAGGATACCCTAGTTAGAATGGACGTCCGAACAAAAACTTAGTTCGTAAGTATTTACGAAAAACTATCTCCTCTCTTATCCTTGTGGATTCATTCTTTCTCAAAAATTCAGGTTCCTCAAAATTATTGCATTACTACTTAAAAAATTGACACACTTGATCACTTCACTAACTTCCTAATCCTAAATTCTTGTAGATGGAGTCTCAGTTCAGCAAGTTTTACCAGTTGGGAAACGGAGGTCAGCTGATTTTCGAGAGGGATCTGGATTCACTATTAGAGTTGTTAGGACGCCCACATCTAGAGTTTCTTGGAGCTCAACTTCCAGGACCCCCAGGAGGAGACCTACAGTGGCTAGTGAAGGAAATATGCCCTGAGAGGCAATAATAAAGTTGTTATTGTATATTCCTTATATATGATAGATATTTATTTTACATTCTAGAATTGTATTGATCGGAAACATCAATACATGTGTGTTTGATAAACAAAAAGGGTTCCTAGTTATGCCTCTCTTATAGACTAGCTTGTTGATTAACAAGATGATCAAGGTTTCCTGATCATGGACATTGGATGTTGTTAATAACAAGGTCACACCATTGGTGGAATGATGTGATGAACATTCATCCGAAGTATAGCATTACGATCAAGTCATTATTTTTATATTGCTATAACATCATACGAAGTAATCTTTATCCTTAGACCATGAGATCATGTTAATTGCTAACACCGGAAGAGTATCTTGATAACATCAAACATCACACTGTAACAGGGTGACTATAAAGATGGGTTCAGTACTACGAAGGTGTTATGTTGAGGCTCATGGATCAAGAGTGGAATTTGTCAATCGAGATGACGGATAGATATATTCTTGGCCCTCTCGGTGATATCACATTAAGATAGCTTGCAAGCAAGTGATGTGATCACTAGAATGTTATATCACGGGAACGAGAATAGAGTGCATGTCGGTAACGAGATCAAACTAGGTATGGAGATACCGATGATCGAATCTCGGACATGTAATATATCGAGAGACAAAGGGATTTAGTTACAAGCGTTAAAGGTTCTCACGATCACAGAAGTCATCGTTGAATGTGTAGGAGTCAGTACGGATCTCCAGGTCCCGCTGCTGATTATTGATCGGAGAAGGGTCTCGATCATGTCTGCATTATTCACGAACCGTAGGGTGGCACACTTAAGAGTTACCGGACACCATTTTGGAGCACATATGTTTCAGACGAAAGAATTGCAAAGCGCAGGAATTGTTTCAATAGAAACCAGAAATTGTTTCGGGTGAAATTGCAGAAAGTGGTTCTGCATGTGATATTGAAATATTGCAAGGGGCTATATGTGAATGTTTTTTAATTAAAGTAATTAACAAAATTCTGAATAAAATTTAATAAAAATAGTTTTATTAAATGAGAGAGCATTAAATTTGGAGAAATTTAATGCATTTAAAGTGGAGACTTTAAAAGGGAATGTGGAGGGGTTACCACCACATGAATGGGGGAGGTGAGGGGTCACCCCCCCCATGCGAAGGCCATGGAGAGAGGGGGCACCCCCTCCTCCTATAAAAGGCCACCCATTCCCTCCTTCATCCTCACACCTCCTTGTGAAGGATCTCTCTCCCCCTCTAGAATTATTCCCCCATGGTCTCGGATTAGCGAGATACATGTTCCCGGTGGAATTTCGTCTAGAAGGAGTTGCTGTTTCCGCTGGATCGCTAGAGCGAGGAGGTGGAGGTTGTCCGGTGGCTTGAACGTGTGTGCGAGTGCGGATGCGCTGCTGAGTTGCGGCGCTCGGACTTCCTCACGATCTTGAGATCGGCAAGTGTACGACTACATCAACCACGATGTAGCATCACATCTGTCTAACATCTGTAATGCTACATGGTCTAATAATAAAATACTACTTCCTACATATAATTGTTGCATCATAATTATATCATGCTCATGTCATCATGCCACCTTGCATTTGAGCATCATATAAAACCCTTTTTCTTTTGGTTCTTATCTCATATGCATTATTATTTGTGTTTGCCTCTTGATATATTGTATTTGGTTCTTGATAAATGCTTGATGCCCAAGTTGAGTTGGGGAGCATATCTTTTATCGAAATCCACCACGTTTTATGGTCACCACCCCATAATTCCACCATTCAACTATATGTGAGCTTTGCATTTTTATTGGGTTTACCTCTAGCTCATGTGGGTTGGGATGGATCCACTTCTATTTACGCATGCTTCCATATATATGCCTCATGTGGTTTTCACATTGTTGATATGTGGAGAGCCACATGGCCACCTTTGCCTACATGTGGTTAGTTTCACTTGCCCTATCTTCCATATGGTTTGTTTTGGGAATATTTGAGCATTGTTTAAATATAATTGTGGCCAAATGATCTTCTAGTGGAACATACACACTAGCATGGCCTATTATATTCATTATTGCTTAAATCCACCCTTGCCATATTTTATCAAGCTCGTAGCTTATGTGGTGGTCTTTATTCAAGTGTGGATGTGCATGGGGGTAATAGATGCCCATGTGTATATGTAGTTGTTTTCACAACTAATGAATGTGGCAAGTATTCTTCATGCATGGCCCATGCAAGACCCTCACTTGTTCTTATATTTTGGGTTCTTTTGGAATATTTTTGGGTGGAGTTTGTTTGAACTCAACTGAACAAATGAACTAATTAAATACTTCTTTTCCACTTGTCTTCCACCTTACCCCTCTTTTAGTGGTTTCCTCTTTGTCAAGTATACTTGGGATATATTTTGTTTTCACAAAATATTATCATGTGCATGAGGCATGCAAGATCATTTTCTTTCTTCCACCTCTCTCACTTTTGGTCCTATTGTTTCTTCCTTGTCATAGGTTAAACCTTTTGGTGTTTCCTAGCTACTCTAAAACATAGCTCATCCATCATGTTGTTTTTCCCTCTCTCTTCTTCTAGCTAAACATGGCCATTCTTCTCTTTCTCTAAACCTAGCTATTCTTTTCCTCTCTCTTTTTTTCTAGCTAAACCCTAGCTACTCTTAACTCACCTTATTCCACTCCCAAACCGATCCACATCTAGTGTGTGGCTTGGCCAAGAGCCTCCCTAACCTAACCAGCCCGAGCCACCCTTCCTCATGCTCGACACTAGCCCTAGCTACCCTAGCCGAGTCCTTCCCTCTCTGTTCTTCTCGTCCTCGCTGCCAGGCATACCCCACTGCCCCACACCTGCCCTTCCCCTCTGGTCCCAGCCGTTGCTCACGCCCTGGCCCCTCCCAAGCCGTGCCAGCACGTGAGCGGAGGGAGAAAGGTGGCCACCTCCACCTTTTTCACCCTAGCCACCGAGCCCATGTGCTCTCCCTCTCCCTGCCCTTATCTACTCCCCTCTGCCTTGCGTTGCCTCCCCAGATCCACCCAGGGCCCTGCCCTTCCACCCCTCCTTCCCCACCTACCACTACCCCCCTCTCTTCCACCTACGTCGGCCACCGTCGGCATCGGCTCGCCGCAGTAGCTAGGAGGAGGCGGGCGAGGCGTTGGGCGTTGGGAAAGACCGTGGAGAACCCCTGCGTCGCCCTTGTCCACGCCGTCGAGGAGGAGGAGGCACAGACCTGCTACACGTCTTCGACACCGACGGAAACCCTAACCCGCCGGCCGCCAGTTCCCCCAGCGATCCCCTGCTTCCCGGCTTGAACCACCGCCTCCAACCCTCTCCCGGTGAACCTCCGAACCTCCCAGACACCCCCTCTGGCCGATCTGCTACATGGACACGCAGCGCACTCCGACGAGCGCTCTCGGTGCACCGCCCTCGAGTTCGCCACCCCGTCGTTGCACCGTAGTAGGGTCATCTTGCCGCGCAGCGTCTACCCAGCACCAATCCCCGCTAGCCGCAACGGTCGCCGCCGTCGCGTCCACGCGCTAGGTCGCGGGTTCGACCCCGGCCGCACCTCTGTTTCCCATCCGCGCGCGCGCCGTCAGTTTTGTCAGAGAAAGACGAGAAGAAAAGCAGTGCCCGGTGGCTTTTTCTCATATACCCCCTGCGCTTTTTGCGGCTCAACCCGCGCTCCACTGGGGCCCGCCTATCAGCCGCTGTTGTGCTTTTTCCAAAAAGGTACCTCGGCTATTGTTTTCCTCAACCCGCCGTCCCCGTCTGTGCCACGTGGCTGCGCCCCGTTCGCGCGCCCGTGCGTGGCCCCGCGCACAGCCGGCCCCACCTATCAACCGCACGGGCTCGATGTCCCCTCGGTTAGAAAAGTCCCGCGCGTACCGCGTCGCCCCACCTGTGCTGAGTCAGCGGCTGGCCCACCTGTCAGCGTCAGCGGCTAGCTGCCTCTGTGTGCAAAAACTCTGAGATCTTTTCTATTTAATAAAAATGTTTTCCAGAAATGTTTAATAAGATTTTAAATGCAGAATTTAATAACTTTTATTGGATAAATCCAAATAATACAGATAGTATATGTTTTTGAATCAGAAAAATATGAGGATTTCAAATATGTCATTCAAAATAATGTTTGACTAATTTAAATTTTCGAAATTGTTTAATTGCAATAAAAATGCTTTTTTCTTAATTAATTAATAACTTTAATTCTAAAACTCCAAATTTGACAAATAATATGTCTAAATCGATCAGCGCGACGAGCCCGTTCCAACTATGCATTCCATGTTATGAATTGAAGCATGCCTCATGTCATTATTAAAAATCAGAACTGTTTATGGCAATAAAACTTGACCAAATAATTAATAAAATGATTTAGTCTTGTCCCCACACCTCACCATTGCCATGCTACTTTATTGCCATGTAAATTGTGCATCATTCATCATGGCATGCTTGTTTGCTTGTCGCATTTTATTTATATGCTTGTGCACTTTATTTATGTTGGGCCTTGTTTGTTTGGTTCTTCTTTTCGGATAGACGCCGAGCAGGGGAAATATCAGGAATCCCAGGAGTACTACCCAGATCCACCTCTCGCTTCAACTGAGCTGCCAGGCAAGCACTACCACATGCTTGCATACATATAGTACCTATTGCTTCTATCTTATTCTTGCATCATTGAGTCGCGATTGCATTAAATTGAATCTCAGGTACTGCATAGCCTTTACTTTTAAACCCCACCGAAGCTTGTTCCTCCATCCTATGAGCCATTACTACAGGAGTTGTTTGACCCATGCGAGTTGTAGAACATCATGTGTAGGGTATGTGAGTGTCTGATGGATAACGAGGTACCTAAACAACTCAACCTGAGTAGTAATGGGATAACTAATGAAAGAGGCACCGGTGGGCAATATCTGTTATTTGGTTTTTCCTGCCCACTTGTGTCCCGTAGGACCCCGATTACTTGATTCCTGTTCCTTGACTATTCGCACTATCCACATCCGGGAGGCCATATGAACCCCCTTGAGCCAGAGCTTGATTCATTTCTATTTCTTAGGGCCACAAGTAGTTTGGGGCTTTATTACTATCTTGTACCTATGCCATGCTTTACTGTTTTGTTTAAGATTGTGCGTGGAGCACCTGTACTATTTTGGATCGTGCCACGTTTTCGCGGTATCGACAAGCCCAGACACACTTTCAGGTTCCCAGTCGTTTACAGCCGTCGTCAGAAACCCTGGGTCCGTTCCAGAGCCGGCCAACTTCGTTGTGGGTAGCTTCGTGGGGTGGCCCTCTGAAATATTTTATGAATCCGGTGATCGCTTTGTCGTGAATGCCTCATTGGGTTTTGAGTTGGTTTTTCCGAGGTTGATCGAGTGTGTGTTGCTATTTGTGCACCCCTGCAGGGTAAATCTTTCTGAAAGCCGTGTCCGCAATTATGGACGACTTGGAGCACAGTTTCTCGATCATAGACAAGTATAACTAAAGTACCGCTTTTAATTGACTAAATACCTGACTAGTAAATAGTGCAATACTCATGGAATGGTTAATAAAACTGCCAACAGATGGGTTGTTCGTCCGCTTTCTCGAGGGTAAGCGAGAAGGATGATGGATCTGTTACTTTATAATGTTATAACTGTTGTTTCTAATTAACGGACATCCGTCTATCATTGGTTAGGTGGATGGTTAGCGAGAATCTATAGACTTGTTAGTTATTATCTTTTGCTGCAATTGCGTCACCCTAGATTATGTCCCCTTTAGAGGCATAAAGACTTGCTGAGTACCCCTAGGGTCTCACACGATAAATTGTTTGATTCAGATGAACAGGTGTATTCGCAAGATGGATACTGGGTGGAGGAGACAGATGATGTTGGAAATGATCACTCGGGATGGGGATCCGCGAGATCTGTGGGCGGGATGTGCCTACTTATTTGGCATCTTATGCCGATTTGCTTCTTATCCGTACTCGGATCTTGTTTCCCGCTTCCGCTTGATACTCTAATGTTTGATGTATGAGGAGCTATCCTACACTATTATCTCTATCTAGGATATTTGGATCTTGCCGTATGGCGTTGCAATATTTCCATTTCTTTTAGAGGGTATGGCTCTGAGAACTGTTGTAAGGTAGCTTACATACATACTCACTTGTGTATGTATTTGATCTCTTCGCATGTTGCCTACGCCGCTCGCTCTTGTCCCGATGTTCTTGGAAGTGGTTAGGACGGCCGACGGGTCTACACGTGAGTGGCCCGTGGGCCCCCGCTGTTCTATTTTAACCACTTCTGGTTCATCCAAGCTTGAACTTAGAGCGTAGGGTCCAAGGTTGTTACAATTGGTATCAGAGCCATCCCGCCCTTCGGGGTCTCAGCCAAATGGTCGTTGTCAGTCTAGCAAATATTTTGGTAGCTATGTATACTAGGGAAAAACAAAAACGCGAGAGTAGGACTGCTTCCATTTTTCTTCTTACCCACCCACCCACCCTTTTCTGGTAAGGAAGTGTAACGTTTTCAATCCTCTTCTAAAATTCAAACTAGAATTCACGTGTTCTGGGTTCCGTAGTACCATAGGTTGTGTGTGTGTGTAACTCCTTGTCTATCTATTGCATCCAAGTTGTTGTCGCTCTCTGCCTTTGGGTTATCAACTGTTGGTACATTCCATACTGACAGGCTTTTGTAAACCGACGCGATCTATCTGATTCATTGTAAACCGACATGATCTGTCTTACTCTTTGTTATCCGACGCTATCTTGTTGGGGTGTTTGTTTTTCCATAGTTGCTAATCCTTAGGTTCATCTTAAGAAGGAAGGGAGTTGGGATATGTGTTTTACTTATTCATGTGCGGAGTAATGATTTGAGTGCGGGATGGAGTCGCGACCATACCACTACTTTTATCATTCGCTCTTGTATATTGAATCGGTAGAGTTACTAATCTTGATTCGTTAAGTGGTTTTGCGCATATAGTGGTATTTTAATGCCGAAATTTGTGGAAATCTTTTTCTTTGATAGCTTCGTGTACCACACTCCTTGTTCAGTCGTGTGCTATATGCTTACTATCTTCTAGGTGCTTTGAACCTTGTTGATATTTTAATATCATCTTAGTAATTTGTATCATTTAATCTTGGTTAATTCCATTTTGGTACTATTTTGGATTATTATTATTCTCCATTATGGTACTGACTTGAGTTTTATATCAATCACAGGATGGCACCACCACGCCGTTCTGAGGAGGACATACCACCTGAACTGGGGGCTGCGTTGGCAAGTATTGCTAATGCCTTGGGAACAATGCAGCAGAACCAACAACGCTTTGAAGAAAGTGTTAGGAGGAATGAGTTTGTTCCGCTACCTCCACCTCCCAAGCGAGGAGACATCAAAAGTTTTCTGAAGTTCAACCCGCGCCACTTTGAGGTGTCTGATCAGCCACTGGACGTTGATGATTGGTTGCATGAGATGTCAAGATTGCTGATGACTGCTGATGTTCCACAGCAAGAATGGGTAAAATGTGCCACTCACCTTCTGAAGGGAGACGCAGCTCTGTGGTGGGAGAATTACCTAAAGGCAAACCACTCTGGTTTTCAGCCTACTTGGGAGCAGTTCACTGGGGCTTTCAAAGAGCAATACCTGTCAGAAATTGTCATGGAAAGGATGAAGGAAGTGTTTCTCAACCTCACGCAGGGCAATGACAATGTCAATACCTATATCAGAAACTTCATGAATCTTTCTCGGTATGGTGGCGATGAGATCTCTGATGACAAGAAGAAGCAAAAGAGGTTCAGGCAAGGGCTCAATGCATCTATCAAATATGCAATCACTCATGCAAGGTCGGGGTCTTTTCTGGAACTCCAACATACAGCTCTACAGGAAGAAGCCAGTAGGCAAGTGTTTGAGGAGTCCAAGAAACACAGCCGTGACGCAGCAAGCTCTTCAGCTTTGACAGCTCCTTCTAAGCGCCACGTGTGGGTTCCTAATACCGCACCGCCGCTCCCGGCTCCACCAAGAACTCCAAGCTACGCAGCAAGGCCACCAAACTCCTTCAACACGGCTCCTAGGGGCTACAACCACAACTACCCTAGAGCGCCTGGCGGAGTCCCTGGCTACGCTGCTCCACGTCCACCTGGTGCTTGCTACACTTGTGGGAACACTGGGCATCAACACTGGAGTTGTCCCATGAACAACAAAGCTCTTCCTCCACCACCTCCAAGACCTGCGGCAAGTTCTTCTATGGTTCGTGCACCTCCACCTCGGGCTCTCAACATCAACACCAAGCCCGGGTCTACTGTTGCTCGTGCCAACTATGTCAACGTCGCTCAAGCCAAGCATGCACCTGGAGTTGTGATGGGTATGTTTCCTGTTAACTCAGTTCCTGCACGAGTTTTATTTGATTCTAGTGCATCACATTCATTCGTGTCATACAAGTTTGCGGAGAGTAATGGGTTACCTTCTGATGCTTTACCAACTCGCCTCATGGTGCAATCTCCTGGATCAAACATGAGGGCTTCTAAAATCAGCCATGGCAATCAAATTGAGATTGGTGGTTCTTCGTTCCCGGCTTCCTTAATTATTCTGGGCAATTCTGACATTGATGTTATCTTGGGCATGGATTGGTTAACAGCAAATGTAGCTGTGATTGATTGTGCTGAACGCTCGGTTTCTCTGAAAAATCCTGAAGGCCATATAGTCTATTCTCCAAGTCTGACTCCTACAATTCAGCTTTTCTCTTTGGCGGCTCTAAATGATGATGCTATGGATGCTATTCAGAGTGTTCCGGTGGTCCGTGAGTTTCCAGATGATTTTCCTGAAGAGTTACCAGGTATGCCTCCTGGCTGAGAGGTCGAGTTTGTGATTGAGCTTGAACCTGGTACCGCTCCTATCTCCAAGCGGCCTTATAAAATGGGTCCTGCTGAGTTGGCTGAACTCAAACGTCAGCTTGATGAACAAGAGAAGTTGGGTTTCATTCAGCACAGTACTTCTTCTTGGGGTAGCCCAACCATCTTTGTGAAGAAGCGAGATAAGACTGATAGACTTTGTGTTTCCTATCGGGCTCTCAATGCTAAAACCATCAAGAATAAATATCCCCTTCCGTGGATTAATGATCTCTTCGATCAGCTAGCTGGAGCTATGGTATTCTCTAAGCTTGACTTGAGAAGTGGATATCATCAAATCAAGATCCGCAAGGATGATGTTCCCAAAACAGCTTTCACCACCCGCTATGGCCTGTATGAGTATACGGTCATGTCTTCCGGTCTCACCAACGCACCTGCCACCTTCTCGAGGCTTATGTACTCGGTTTTCATGGAGTATCTTGATAAGTTCGCCGTGGTCTATCTGGATGACATTCTAGTCTATTCTAAGTCAAAGGAAGAACATGAAGAACACCTTCGGTGTGTCTTAAACAAGCTTCGTGAGAACCGCCTGTATCCAAAGTTCTCCAAGTGTGAGTTCTGGCTGCCTGAAGTCACCTATCTGGGTCACGTTATCTCTGCTAAGGGCATTGTCGTCAACCCAGAAACTGTTCGGACAATTGTTGAGTGGCTTCCACCCAAAAATGTCACAGAAGTTCAGAGTTTCCTTGGTTTGGCTAGTTACTGTCGTCGCTTCGTTCAGAACTTCTCGAAGATTGCGAAGCCTCTTACCGATCTCCTCAAGAAAGGCAAGAAATACCTTTGGTCTCCTACATGTCAAGCTAGCTTTGAAACACTCAAAGAGAAGCTCACTTCCACACCAGTCTTGATTCCTCCAGATACATCAAAGCCTTTCCAGATATTCCGTGATGCCTCATTGCAAGGATTGGGTGCGGTCCTTATGCAAGAAAAACAAGTTGTTGCTTATGCCTCTCGACAGTTGAAGACGCATGAAATCAACTATCCTACACATGACCTCGAACTCGCAGCAGCTGTCTTTGCTTTGAAAGTATGGAGGCACTACTTGCTTGGCAACCGTTGTGAGATCTTCTCTGATCACAAGAGTCTGAAGTATATCTTCACACAACCTGATCTCAACCTTCGTCAGAGGAGGTGGATTGAAGCAATTAATGATTTTGATTTGACCATCAACTACACTCCGGGCAAAGCTAATGTCATGGCCGATGCTCTCAGCCGAAAAGCTTATGTCAACAACCTCATGGTGGAAGAACAACAACCTCTCTTGTGCGAGGAATTCCGTCAGTTCAACCTTGAAATTGTGGATCAAGGGTATCTTCTGAACCTTCTGGCAACCCCTCTCTTGGAAGAAAAAGTTTGCTCCATTCAACTTGGTTATCCTTACACTAAAAGATCATCTCCAACATTCAGCTTCCGAAGTATGAGTCCTTCCACATCGACGACCAAGGCGCTCTATTCTTTGAACACCGGATGTTTGTTCCGAACTACCCGGGTTTGAGAGAGCAAGTTCTAAAGGAGGCGCATGATTCTGTTCTTTCTATCCACCCTGGCAGCACGAAGATGTACATGGACTTGAAAACACAATATTGGTGGCCTGGGTTGAAACGATATTGTGCCAAGTATGTCTCGGAGTGTGATGTCTCCCGCAGAGTTGAAGCGGTCCATCAGAAACCTTCCGGTCTTCTACAGCCATTGAAGCCTCCGGAATGGAAATGGGAGAAAGTTGAGATGGACTTCATAACTGGTTTTCCAAGGTCGCAGAATGGCAACAATGCAATCTTTGTTGTCATCGACAGGCTTTCTAAAGTGGCTCACTTCTTTCCCGTCAAGGAAACAATTTCTGCAATTCAGTTGGCTGAGCTCTATATCAACAGAATTGTCTCTCTGTATGGGGTTCCTCTTGAGATTAGCTCAGACCGTGGAAGCATCTTCACTTCCAAGTTCTGGGGAAGTTTCCAAAATGCTTTGGGAACAAAGTTGAACTTCAGCACTGCCTACCACCCTCGGTCGCAAGGACAAGTTGAAAGGATCAATCAGATTCTGGAAGATATGCTCCGTGCTTGCGTAATATCTTTCGGCATGAAGTGGGAAGAATGCCTTCCTTATGCTGAATTCTCTTACAACAACAGCTTCCAGAAAAGTCTAAAGATGGCACTATTTGAGGTTCTCTATGGTCGCAAATGCAGAACTCCGATTGGTTGGTCGGGCGCAGGTGAAAGAACATTGTTTGGCCCCGACATTGTAACTCAAGCGGAGGAGAAGGTTCACATCATTCTCGAAAATCTGAAGGTTGCTCAAAGTCACCAGAAGAGCAACTATGACAGAAAGCACACGGACATGGAGTATGTCCCTGGTGATCTCGTTTACCTTCGTGTCACTCCCATGAGAGGCACGCACCGGTTTGGTATCAAAGGAAAGCTGGCTCCTAGATACACCGGTCCTTTCAAAGTTCGTGGAAGAAGAGGAGAAGTCGCTTATGCTCTTGAGCTCCCTGAAAAACTCAAGGTCCATGATGTTTTCCATATCTCTCAACTCAACAAGTGCTTCAAGGATCCCGGCAGAACCGTGGACCATGAGCTCATCAACCTCAAAAGAAGATCTCTCTTATCAAGAACACCCCACAAAAATCCTAGAAGTCGCAGAAAGAAAGACTCGCAACAAGTCTATAAAGTTCTGCATGGTGCAGTGGTCGCACCATTCCGTTGATGAAGCCACTTGGGAACGCGAGGATGAGCTCCGTGCCAAGTATCCTACCCTCTTCGTGTCTTCTTCTTCTTCCTAGAATCTCGGGGCCAGATTCCTGTTTAGTGGGGGAGAGTTGTAGCATCCCATCTGTCTAACATCTGTAATGCTACATGGTCTAATAATAAAATGCTACTTCCTACATATAATTGTTGCATCATAATTATATCATGCTCATGTCATCATGCCACCTTGCATTTGAGCATCATATAAAACCCTTTTTCTTTTGGTTCTTATCTCATATGCATTATTATTTGTGTTTGCCTCTTGATATATTGTATTTGGTTCTTGATAAATGCTTGATGCCCAAGTTGAGTTGGGGGGCATATCTTTTATCTAACTCCACCACCTTTTCTGGTCACCACCCCATAATTCCACCATTCAACTATATGTGATCTTTGCATTTTTATTGGGTTTACCTCTAGCTCATGTGGGTTGGGATGGATCCACTTCTATTTACACATGCTTCCATATATATGCCTCATGTGGTTTTCACATTGTTGATATGTGGAGAGCCACATGGCCACCTTTGCCTGCATGTGGTTAGTTTCACTTGCCCTATCTTCCATATGGTTTGTTTTCGGAATATTTGAGCATTTTTAAATATAATTGTGGCCAAATGATCTTCTAGTGGAACATACACACTAGCATGGCCTATTATATTCATTATTGCTTAAATCCACCCTTGCCATATTTTATCAAGCTCGTAGCTTATGTGGTGGTCTTTATTCAAGTGTGGATGTGCATGGGGGTAATAGATGCCCATGTGTATATGTAGTTGTTTTCACAACTAATGAATGTGGCAAGTATTCTTCATGCATGGCCCATGCAAGACCCTCACTTATTCTTCTATTTTGGGTTCTTTTGGAATATTTTTGGGTGGAGTTTGTTTGAACTCAATTGAACAAATGAACCAATTAAATACTTCTTTTCCACTTGTCTTCCACCTTACCCCTCTTTTAGTGGTTTCCTCTTTGTCAAGTATACATGGGATATATTTTGTTTTCACAAAATATTATCATGTGCATGAGGCATGCAAGATCATTTTGTTTCTTCCACCTCTCTCTCTTTTGGTCCTATTGTTTCTTCCTTGTCATAGGTTAAACCTTTTGGTGTTTCCTAGCTACTCTAAAACCTAGCTCATCCATCATGTTGTTTTTCCCTCTCTCTTCTTCTAGCTAAACATGGACATTCTTCTCTTTCTCTAAACCTAGCTATTCTTTTCCTCTCTCTTTTTTTTCTAGCTAAACCCTAGCTACTCTCACCTCACCTTATTCCGCTCCCAAACCGATCCACATCTAGTGTTTGGCTCGGCCAAGAGCCTCCCTAACCTAACCAGCCCGAGCCACCCTTCCTCATGCTCGACACTAGCCCTAGCTACCCTAGCCGAGTCCTTCCCTCTCTGTTCTTGTCGTCCTCGCTGCCAAGCGTACCCCACTGCCCCACACCTGCCCTTCCCCTCTGGTCCCGGTCGTTGCTCACGCCCTGGCCCCTCCCAAGCCGTGCCAGCACGTGAGCGGAGGGAGAAAGGTGGCCACCTCCACCTTTTTCACCCTAGCCACTGAGCCCATGTGCTCTCCCTCTCCCTGCCCTTATCTACTCCCCTCTGCCTTGCGTTGCCTCCCCAGATCCACCCAGGGCCATGCCCTTCCACCCCTCCTTCCCCACCTACCGCTACCCCCCTCTCTTCCACCTCCGTCGGCCACCGTTGGCATCGGCTCGTCGTAGTAGCTAGGAGGAGGCGGGCGAGGCGTTGGGCATTGGGCGTTGGGAAAGAGCGTGGACAACCCCTGCGTCGCCCTGTCCACGCCGTCGAGGAGGAGGAGGCCCAAACCTGCTGCACATCTTCGACACCGACAGAAACCCTAACCCGCCGGCCGCCAGCTCCCCCGGCGATCCCTTGCTTCCCGGCTCGAACCACCGCCTCCAACCCTCTCCCGGTGAGCCTCCGAACCTCCCAGACACCCTCTCTGGCCGATCTGCTACCTGGACACGCAGCGCACTCCGACGAGCGCTCTCGGTGCACCGCGCTCGAGTTCGCCACACCGTCGTTGCACCGCAGTAGGGTCATCTTGCCGTGCAGCGTCTACCCAGCACCAATCCCCGCTAGCCGCAACGGTGGCCACCGCCGCGCGCACGCGCTAGGTCGCGGGTTCGATCCCGGCCGCACCTCTGTTTCCCGTCCGCACGCGCGCCGTCAGTTTCGTCAGAGAAAGACGAGAAGAAAAACAGTGCCCGGTGGCTTTTTCTCATATACCCCCTGCGCTTTTTGCGGCTCAACCCGCGCTCCACTGGGGCCCGCCTGTCAGCCGCTATTGTGCTTTTTCCAAAAAGGTACCTCGGCTATTGTTTTCCTCAACCCGCCGTCCCCGTCTGCGCCACGTGGCTGCACCCTGTTCGCGCGCCCGTGCGTGGCCCCGCGCACAGCCGGCCCCACCTATCAACCGCACAGGCTGGATATCCCCTCGGTTAGAAAAGTCCCGCGCGTACCGTGTCGCCCCACCTGTGCTGAGTCAGCGGCTGGCCCACCTGTCAGCGTCAGCGGCTAGCTGCCTCTGTGTGCAAAAAGTCTGAGATCTTTTCTGTTTAATAAATTTTTTTTCCAGAAATGTTTAATAAGATTTTAAATGTAGAATTTAATAACTTTTATTGGATAAATCCAAATAATAGAAATAGTATATGTTTTTGAATCAGAAAAATGTGAGGATTTCAAATATGCCATTCAAAATAATGTTTGACTAATTTAAATTTTCGAAATTGTTTAATTGCAATAAAAATGCCTTTTTCTTAATTAATTAATAACTTTAATTATATAACTCCAAATTTGACAAATAATATGTCTAAATCGATCAGCGCGACGAGCCCGTTCCAACTATGCATTCCATGTTATGAATTGAAGCATGCATCATGTCATTATTAAAAATCAGAACTGTTTATGGCAATAAAACTTGACCAAATAATTAATAAAATGATTTAGTCTTGTCCCCACACCTCACCATTGCCATGCTACTTTATTGCCATGTAAATTGTGCATCATTCATCATGGCATGCTTGTTTGCTTGTCGCATTTTATTTATATGTTTGTGCACTTTATTTATGTTGGGCCTTGTTTGTTTGGTTCTTTTTTTCGGATAGACGTCGAGCAGGGGAAATATCAGGAATCCCAGGAGGTTGATCGAGTGTGTGTTGCTATTTGTGCACCCCTGCAGGGTAAATCTTTCTGAAAGCCGTGTCCGCAGTTATGGACGACTTGGAGCACAGTTTCTCGATCATAGACAAGTATAACTAAAGTACCGCTTTTAATTGACTAAATACCTGACTAGTAAATAGTGCAATACTCATAGAATGGTTAATAAAACTGCCAACGGATGGGTTGTTCGTCCGCTTTCTCGATGGTAAGCGAGAAGGAGGATGGATCTGTTACTTTATAATGTTATAACTGTTGTTTCTAATTAACGGACATCCGTCTATCATTGGTTAGGCGGATGGTTAGCGAGAATCTATAGACTTGTTAGTTATTATCTTTTGCTGCAATTGCGTCACCCCAGGTTATGTCCCCTTTAGAGGCATAAAGACTTGCTGAGTACCCCTAGGGTCTCACACGATAAATTGTTTGATTCAGATGAACAGGTGTATTCGCAAGATGGATACTGGGTGGAGGAGACAGATGATGTTGGCAACGATCACTCGGTGTAGAGATTCCGGGGATGGGGATCCGCGAGATCTGTGGGCGGGATGTGCCTACTTATGTGGCATCTTATGCCGATTTGCTTCTTATCCGTACTCTGATCTTGTTTCCCGCTTCCGCGTGATACTCTGATGTTTGATGTGTGAGGAGCTATCCTACACTATTATCTCTATCTAGGATATTTGGATCTTGCCGTATGGAGTTGCAATATTTCCATTTCTTTTAGAGGGTATGGCTCTGAGAACTGTTGTAAGGTAGCTTGCATACATACTCACTTGTGTATGTATTTGATCTCTTCGCCTGTTGCCTACGCCGCTCGCTCTTGTCCCGATGTTCTTGGAAGTGGTTAGGACGGCTGATGCGTCTACACGTGGGTGGCCCCTAGGCCCCCGTTGTACTATTTTAACCACTTCTGGTTCATCCAGGCTTGAACTTAGAGCGTAGGGTCCGAGGTTGTTACACACGAGTTCCTACTCGTTAACAAAACTCGTTGTCTTCAAGGGCAAGTTCTCGTTGGATGTATGTCCACCCGTTGCTTTGTACCTAGTAGATAGATCTTGGCGTGTAGTTCACACCGTAGGAAATTTTTTGTTTTCTATGCTACGGACCCAACAGTGGTATCAGAGCCTGATCTATGCGTTGGTGCTTTGCACGGGTAGTACACATATGTTTATATGTGGGCGATGATGATCATGTTATTGCATCTTCTATGTATTTTGGATATTGGTGGCATAGTAGGATGAAGCGGTCCGGACCAACCTTACATGTCATCGTACATAAGACCGGTTCCACGACTGACATGCAACTTGTTTTGCATAAGTGGCCGGCGGGTGTCTGTCTCTCCTACTATAGTCAATATCTGATTTACAACGAGTTGCTAATAACTTAGTTATCCTCGTTGTGGTTCATGTTCGTAGGTGAGAACGGTTCTATCTCTGAAAGCCCTAAGCCACGTAAAACTTGAAATTGATAAATTAGAGGCGTCTAGTTTAGATTGTTGTTGGGCTAGTGTATTGATATGGTATTGTTGTAAGTAGATGTATGATAGATACTCTTACAACACACTCAACGTGTAAGTTCCATAGAGCTTGGCCTTACACACAAAGGAATGACAGAGATCATACCACGATGCAAGTGATAGAGATCAAATGCATGGACCATATCATCTCACTTTACACATTAGATGTTAGCATCTTATACTGCTAGTTTGGCGCTTTTGGTAGCATTATAAGATGATCCCTCATTTAGATATCAAGATAAAAATGTGTTCTTCCTTAAATATGCACCGTTCTGTGGATCATGTTTCGAGACATCACGTGATGATCGGGTGTACTCGAATCTACGCTTTCATAGGAACGGGTGTAAGACAGTTTTACTCACGCGAATACTAAGGTTCTTACTTGGCGAGCCTAGCATGTACAGACATGGCCTCGGAACACGGACCGAAAGGTTAAGCATGAGTCATATAGTTGATATGATGCCCATATAGATGCTCGCCTTTGAAGCTACATCAACTCACGTGATGATTGGACTTGGTGTAGTGGATTTGGTTCATGTAATCACCAAAAAGACACGAGGGGTGTTGTTTTTGAGTGGGAGTTCATTAGTAATTTGGATTAGTTGAACTCAATCTATCATAAACTTAGTCTAAATAAACTTTACAAATTCTGTTGTAGATGGCACCACCTACTTTTAATTTCAATGTGTTCATGGAGAAAGAGAAACTTGCTGCGAATGGTAGCAACTTCACCAACTGGGCTATGAATTTGAGGATTCTCCTCACTGCTACACAAAAGCAATATGTGCTAGATGCGCCGCTAGGCCCCCCACCAGCTCCTGATGCCCCTGACAAGGAAAAGAATGTCTATGTGACTCGTCAGGAGGACCACAACTTAGTTCATTGCGGCATACTGTATGGGCTAGAGCCAGAACTTCGAAAGCGTTTCGAAAATGGCAATGCCTTTGATACCATGGGAGAATTGAAAATGATTTTCGATACCGATGCTTCCATAGAGAGTTATAATGCTACAGAAAAGTTCTTTAGCTGCATGATGGAGGAAAACAGCTCCGTTAGTGATCACGTACTCAAAATGTCTGGGTACGCCGATAAGCTTGTGTCCTTGGGAATAACGATTCCCATTGACTTAGGCATACATCGTGTTCTCCAATCTCTGCCACTTAGCTACAAGAGCTTCGTGATGAACTATAATATGCAGGGCATGAAGAAGTCTCTTCCCGAGCTTCTATCAATGCTTAAGACTGCAGAAGTGGAGATTAGGAAAGAACATCAAGTGTTGATGATCAATAGGACCACCGGTTTCAAGAAAGAGAAGAAAGGCAAGCACAAGGGAAAGAAGGGTGGCAAGTCTGTTGCCACGCTTGAAAAGAAACCCCGAGCTAGCCCTAAGTCTGACACCGAGTGCTTCTATTGTAAGGGGACTGGCCATTGGAAGCGCAACTGCCCCAAGTATTTGGCGGACAAGAAGTCCAGCAAGGCAAACAAAGGTATATGTGATATACATGTTATTGACGTGTACTTGACTAGTACTCGCAGTAGCACCTAGGTATTTGATATGGGATCGGTTGCTAATATATGTAACTCGATTCAGGGGCTGCGGAACAACCGACAACTAGCAAGGGATGAGGTCACAATGCGGGTCGGCAATGGATCAAGATTTGATGTGATCACCGTCGGAATGCTGCCTCTCCATATGCCATCGGGATTAGTTATAAACCTGAATAATTGTTATTTGGTGCCTGCACTTAGCATGAACATTGTATCCGGATCGTGTTTGATGCAAAGTGGTTATTCGTTTAAATCTGAAAACAATGGTTGTTCGATTTATATGGATAATATCTTTTATTTTCATGCACCTATGTTGAATGGTTTATTTCCGATGGTCTCGATAGTAATATTACGCACATTCATAATGTTAATGTTAAAAAAGATTAAACTTGATGATCATATATCTGCATATATGTGGCACTGCCATCTAGGTCATATTGGCGTTAAACGCATGAAGAAACTCCATTCTGATGGAATTTTGGAATCACTTGATTTTGAATCATTTGATACATGTGAGCCATGCCTTATGGGCAAGATGACTAGAACGCCGTTTTCCAAATCAATGGAACGGGCGACAGATCTATTGGAAATCATACATACTGATGTGTGTGGACCCATGAGTGTGTCGGCGCGAGGTGGATATCGTTATTTTGTTACTTTCACGGATGATTTGAGTAGATATGGGTATATCTATTTGATGAAACACAAGTCTGAAACGTTTGAAAAGTTCGAGGAATTTCAGAATGAAGTGGAAAATCATCGTAATAGAAAGATCAAATTTCTACGGTCTGACCGTGGAGGAGAGTATCTAAGTTACGAGTTTAGCACACACATGAAAGAGTGTGGAATAGTTTCACAACTCACGCCTACCGGAACACCACAACGTAATGGTGTGTCGGAACATCGTAATCGTACCTTATAGGATATGGTTCGATCTATGATGTCTCTGACTGAATTGCCACTGTCATTTTGGGGTTATGCACTGGAAACAGCTGCATTCACTTTAAATCGGGCACCATCTAAATCCGTTGAAACGACATCGTATGAATTATAGTTTGGAAACAAACCTAAGTTGTCATTTCTTAAAGTTTGGGGGTGCGATGTTTATGTGAAGAAACTTCAACCGGATAAACTCGAACCCAAAGCGGAAAAATGCGTCTTCATAGGATACCCTAAGGAAACAATTGGGTATACCTTCTATCACAGATCCGAGGGCAAGGTTTTGTTGCCAAGAATGGATCCTTTCTTGAGAAGGAGTTTCTTGCGAAAGGTGTGAGTAGTCGGAAGGTAGAACTCGAAGAGGTTATTGAACCTTCTCTTCATGGAATGGCGAGTGGCGCGGCACCAGAAGTTGTTTCGGAGTTGACTTCACCTGATGAAGAGAGAGCTAATGATAATGATCATGAAACTCCAAAAGAGGACACTACCGAACCTCGCAGGTCAAGTAGGACACGTGCAGCTCCTGAACTGTACGGCAATCCTGTTGTGAATTTCATGGTTGATGAAATGGATGACCCTGCGACGTATGAAGAAGCGATGATGAGCCCGGATTCCAACAAATGGCTAGAAGCCATAAAATCCGATATGGAATCCATGTACGAGAACCAAGTTTGGAACTTGGTGGACTTACCTCACGACCGAAAGGCCGTTGAGAATAAATGGATTTTCAAAAGAAAAACTAATGCTGATGGTAATGTGACCATCTATAAGGCTCGACTTGTCGCAAAGGGGTTTCGACAAATTCAAGGAGTTGACTACGATGAGACATTCTCTCCCGTAGCGATGCTTAAGTCGGTTAGGATTATGTTAGCAATTGCTGCATATTTCGATTATGAAATATGGCAGATGGATGTCAAAACAGTGTTCCTCAATGGTAATATTGAAGAAGAGTTGTATATGATACAACCTAAGGGTTTTTTCAATCCTAAGGATGCTAATAAGGTATGCAAACTTCAGCGATCCATCTATGGACTAAAGCAAGCATCCCGGAGTTAGAATCTTCGCTTTGATTAGGTGATCAAAGAGTTTGGATTTGTCCAAACTTATGGAGAGGCTTGTATTTACAAGAAAGTGAGTGGGAGCAATGTGGCATTTCTGATATTATATATGGATGACATATTATTGATTGGAAATGATATAGATCTTTTAAACAGTGTTAAAAGTTATCTAAACAGCAAATTTTCGATGAAAGACCTTGGTGAAGCATCATATATATTAGGCATTAAAATCTATAGAGATAGATCAAGGCGCCTAATTGGGCTATCGCAGAGTACATACCTTGATAAGATATTAAAGAAGTTTAATATGGACGAAAGTAAGAAGGGGTTCTTACCTATGTTGCAAGGCAAGACATTGAGTAAGACTCAAAGTCCGGCTACAGCGGAAGAAAGAGAGATGATGGATAAGATCCCCTATGCCTCGGCCATAGGCTCTATTGTGTATGCCATGCTATGTACAAGACCGGATGTGGCACATGCTATTAGTTTGACTAGTAGGTACCAATCTGATCCAGGTTCGGAACACTGGATAGCGGAAAAGAACATCCTCAAGTACTTGAGAAGAACTAAGGATATGTTTCTTATATACGGAGGTGAAGAAGAGCTAGTCGCTAAGTGTTATGTCGATGCTAGCTTTGACACCAATCCGGATGACTCTAAGTCTCAATCCGGATACGTATTTCTCTTAAACAGAGCAGCAGTTAGTTGGAGGAGTTCCAAACAACCTATGGTGGCTGGATCAACGACGGAGGCGGAATATGTTGCTGCTTCAGAAGCGGCGCAGGAGGCGGTTTGGATGAAAGAGTTCATTACGGAACTAGGTGTGGTTCCCAGTGCATTGGACCCAATGGTGATCTATTGTGACAATAATGGAGCCATCGCCAACGCAAAGGAACCGAGGTCTCACAAGAATTCCAAGCATATTAAGCGCCGGTTTCACTCCATCCGCGAGCATGTCAAGGATGGAGATATAAAGATTTGTAAAGTACACACAGACCTAAATGTAGCAGATCCGTTGACTAAAGTTCTCCCTAGGGGAAAACATGATCAACACCAGAACTCCATGGGTGTTAGATTTATCACTATGTGAACTAGATTATTGTCTGTAGTGCAAGTGGGAGACTGAAGGAAATATGCCCTGAGAGGCAATAATAAAGTTGTTATTATATATTCCTTATATATGATAGATGTTTATTTTACATGCTAGAATTGTATTGATCGAAAACATCAATACATGTGTGTTTAATAAACAAAAAGGGTTCCTAGTTATGACTCTCTTATAGACTAGCTTGTTGATTAACAAGATGATCATGGTTTCCTGATCATGGACATTGGATGTTGTTAATAACAAGGTCACACCATTGGTGGAATGATGTGATGAACATTCATCCGAAGTATAGCATTACGATCAAGTCATTATGTTTATATTACTATAACATCATACGAAGTAATCTTTATCCTTAGACCATGAGATCATGTTAATTTCTAACACCGGAAGAGTATCTTGATAACATCAAACGTCACACCGTAACAGGGTAACTATAATAATGGGTTCAGTACTACTAAGGTGTTATGTTGAGGCTCATGGATCAAGAGTGGAATTTGTCAATCCAGATGACGGATAGATATACTCTGGGCCCTTTCAGTGATATCACATTAAGATAGCTTGCAAGCAACTGATGTGATCACTAGAATGTTATATCACGGGAATGAGAAAAGAGTGCATGTCGGTAACGAGATCAAACTAGGTATGGAGATACCGATGATCGAATCTCGGACATGTAATATATCAAGAGACAAAGGGATTTAGTTACAAGTGTTAAAGGTTCTCACGATCACAGAAGTCATCGTTGAATGTGTAGGAGTCAATACGGATCTCCAGGTCCCGCTGCTGATTATTGATCGGAGAAGGGTCTCGATCATGTCTGCATTATTCGCGAACCGTAGGGTGGCACACTTAAGAGTTACCGGACACCATTTTGGAGCACATATGTTTCAGACTAAAGAATTGCAAAGCGCACGAATTGTTTCAATAGAAACCGGAAATTGTTTCGGGTGAAATTGCAGAAAGTGGTTCTGCATGTGATATTGAAATATTGCAAGGGGCTATATGTGAATGTTTGTTAATTAAAGTAATTAACAAAATTCTGAATAAATTTAATAAAAAGAGTTTTATTAAATGAGAGAGCATTAAATTTGGAGAAATTTAAAGCATTTAAAGTGGAGACTTTAAAAGGGAATGTGAAGAGGCATTTTAATGTGGAGGGGTTACCACCACATGAATGGGGGAGGTGAGGGGTCACCCCCCCATGCGCCGGCAATGGAGAGAGGGGGCAACCCCCCTCCTCCTATAAAAGGCCACCCATTCCCTCCTTCATTCTCACACCTCCTTGTGAAGGATCTCTCTCCCCCTCTAGAATTATTCCCCCATGGTCTCGGATTAGCGAGATACATGTTCCTGGTGGCATTTCGTCTGGAAGGAGTTGCTGCTTCCGCTGGATCGCTGGAGCGAGGAGGTGGAGGTTGTCCGGTGGCTTGAACGTGTGTGCGAGTGCGGATGCGCTGCTGAGTTGCGGCGCTCGGACTTCCTCACGATCTTGAGATCGGCAAGTGTACGACTACATCAACCACGAGTTCCTACTCGTTAACAAAAATCGTTGTCTTCGAGGGTAAGTTCTCGTTGGATGTATGCCCACTCGTTGCTTTGTACCTAGTAGATAGATCTTGGCGTGTAGTTCACACCGTAGGAATTTTTTTGTTTTCTATGCTGCGGACCCAACGGCTAGTCACCACAGATCTTAGAGGAAGCATTGAAGCACCAACTTCTGGGAGAATTCAGTTCTCCGTGAGAGAGAACAACTGGCTAGATGGATTAGCCAGGGCAATGCATGAAGCTCTCGCACGTCTATGTGCCCTCAGCGTCAACCAAATCCAAGGAACCCGTTTTGCCCACTATGCAAGACATGACTTCATGGGAATGCCGATGGAGATGGCAAGTCATCTAGCACTGAAGCGCCAAGTGGAGAACCTTGACTTCCTATTGTATGACCGTCAGAAAGAGCTGGACAATGCTAGAGAGTTAGCCAACCAGAACCGTGCCATTACCGACCAGAAGGCCCAGACTTTCACACTACTCGTCCAGGATCGTCAGTCTCTTCGCTGCCAGCATGCAAAGAAGGATCACACCATCGCCCGTCTTTGTAAGAAGGTGGCCGACCTCGAGAAGACCATCAAGGAGCAGGAAGCTCAGCTTGCAGCAAAGGAAGAAGAAGATGAGGGTGAAGACATCCAGGGAGACATGGATTCTTACCTCAGCAATGATGATGACTTTCTGGAGGAGGATGCCGTGGACTTCTACACTGATGATGATGACTCTGACTTCATCGACGATGAGTAGATGCACTAGAGCACTATCGTAGCATGAGATGTATCGGTCCCACTGTATCGTAGTTTGCAGAATGGTTCTTCAAACCATCTGTTTTCCTTTGTTTGTTGTGGTGTGTGTTGTACCGTGTGCTTGCTTGCATGAATGAAATGAAGTTAGTTGAAAAAAAAACCAGAGTCTAACTCAAAGTTTTAGCTTTGAAAACCAAAATCATGAACCTTAGAATTTCCCTCTTACCCCGAGATCCATCTCAATCTTCAGATGACTCGTGGAAACCAAGGAGGAAGCAGCTCGTCGCAAGACCCAATGCTGCAGATCTTGCAGAATCTCATCGCAGACCATGAAGCAAGCAGGGCAGAGCGCCAAGCCAACTTAGCAACACTGTAGCAGATCGCCCAGATGGCTCTCAACAACTAGGGTCATGGAAATCAGGATCATCAAGGATCCAAGCTGAAGAACTTCTAGAATACCAATCCCCCAATCTTTAGCACCTCTGAAAACCCACTAGATGTTGATGACTGGTTACAGACCATGGAAAACAACTTAGAAGTTGCAAGAGTTGATGAAAATGAGAAAGTTTTCTTCGCCACCCACTATCTGGCGGGAGATGCAAGAGCTTGGTGGAATAGTATCCGCCTGATGAACCATGGTCAAGCTATGACATGGGAAGCATTCAAAGTCAAGTTCAGCCGCACCCACGTGCCGCAAGGTCTAGTCAACAGAATGAGAGATGAATTCCGTGAATTGAAGCAAGGAAGAATGACTGTGGTGGAGTACCGTGACAAATTCCTGTCACTTGCCAGATATGCACCTGATGAGATCAACACGGAGGCCAAGAAGAGGGAGAGATTCCTGAACGGACTACATGATGAGATGCAGACAGTCCTCGTCAATATCTGTTTCGAGGATCTCGAAGAGCTAGTCGACTCTGCCATTTAGATGGAAGGGAAGATTAATCAGGCAAATGACAATCGCAAACGTCGTATGATGCAGCAATCAGGATCCAGTAGTCACCAGAAGTACCGTCCCAACCCTTCATCGGGATATGCACCAAGGAACAACCGACCCCCAATGTCTCGCCCAAGCTACCCCAACTGTAGCGGAGGCAATGGGAAGCCTGGAGGAAACAATCACAACTCTGGCAATGCCAACAATTTCAACCGTGCACCTCCCAAGGCCAACAACAACAACACTGCACCTAGAACTGGCAGCAATGTTATGCCTGTCGCAGTAAAGGACAAGTCCCAAATCACTTGTTTCGAGTGTGGAGTTAAGGGTCACTACTCCAATGAGTGTCCCAAGAAGACTGGAGCCAATGCCAATGTGAATGCCCCAGCTCAGCAGCAGCGTCGTGTTCAACCAGGAAGAAGATTTGCCCCAGGGAACCGTCACAACCGCAACGGCCGTCTTTTCCACATGAACACAGAAGAAGCCTAGGAAGCGCCAGATGTAGTGCTGGGTATATTTTCTATCAACTCAGTTTTAGCAAGAGTATTGTTTGATTCGGGAGCATCGCATTCATTTGTCACCGAAGAATTTGCATGCACTAGTAAGATTCACCCAACCAACCTGAAGCATGTCATGATAGTTCAAATCCCCGGTTCAACAACCAAAGCTATAAAAATTTGCAAAGCTGTGCCTATCAGAATACATGGGATAGATTTTTATGCCAACCTAATTGTACTTAGAACCAAAGGATTGGAAGTAGTACTAGGTATGGACTGGATGTCAAGGCATAAAGGACTGATAGACTGTGCTAAGAAAGCCATCACCATGACCAGTAGTTCTGGAGTATCGGTAGAGCATATCTCTGAAACCTTACCCCGTCAATTCAAGTGCAACAAGAGTGTAGCCCTGCCCACCATTGACCAAGTCAGAGTAGTCTGTGAATACCCCGACGTATTCCTAGATGAATTGCCAGGTATGCCCCTGGATAGGGATATTGAGTTCATCATCGAACTAATCCCCGGAACCGGACCCATAGCCCAGAGACCCTATAGCATGAACCCCTCAGAGTTAGTGGAACTGAAGAAGCAGTTGGATGCCATGTTAGAGAAAGGCTTGATTCAACCAAGCGCATCGCCATGGAGATCACCAGTGTTATTCGTCGACAAGAAAGATGGAGGCAACCGTCTATGCACAGATTACAGAAAGTTGAATGACGTCACCACCAAAAACAAGTACCCCTTGCCAAAGATAGAGGATCTATTTGATCAGTTGACTGGAGCTCAGGTATTCTCAAAGATTGATCTTAGGACTGGTTATCACCAACTTAAGATTCGTGCAACGGATATTCCGAAGACCGCCTTTACTACTCGCTATGGTTTATACGAGTATATGGTTATGTCTTTTGGATTAACCAATGCCCCTGCTTATTTCATGAATCTCATGAATAAGATCTTTATGAATTTCCTAGATAAGTTTGTAGTTGTGTTTATTGACGACATCCTTATCTACTCCAAGTCAGAAGAAGAGCATGAGCAACATCTAAGAGCTATCCTAGAAACCCTGAGAGAGCATCAGTTATATGCCAAGTTCATCAAGTGTGAGTTTTGGCTGAAGGAAGTAGGATTCCTAGGACATATTGTGTCTGCCGGAGGAGTCTCTGTTGATCCCGCCAAGATCAAAGATGTCGAAGAATGGGAAGCCCCAACCACTCAAACCCAAGTCCGTGCATTTCTCGGATTAGCGGGATATTACCGCAAGTTCGTAGAAGGATTCTCGAGCATAGCCCGACCAATGACCAAATTGTTGAAGAAGGACAAGAAGTTTGAATGGACAGACAAATGTGAAGCCAGTTTTTAGGAGCTGAAGAAGAGATTGATATCAGCCCCAATATTAATCATGCCAGACATCAAGAAGTTGTTTGATGTATATTGGGACGCATCCAAGATTGGTCTAGGATGTGTATTGATGCAAGAAGGCAAAGTCATCACGTATCTGTCTCGACAACTGAAGCAGCATGAGCAGAACTATCCGACCCATGATCTTGAGCTAGCAGCTATGGTTCTAGCATTGAAGACATGGCGTCATTCTTTGATGGGTAATCACTGTGAGATTTACTCAGATCACAAGAGTTTAAAATATATCTTCACTCAGAAAGAGCTGAATATGAGTCAAAGGAGATGGATAGAGTTAATCAAGGATTATGACCTTGACATTCACTATCACCCCAGCAAGGCCAATGTGGTAGCGGATGCTCTTAGCAGATTGTCGGGTAGGCTAAACACCATAATCAAAGAAAGGCAGCCAATCTTGTATGAGGAGTTGGAGCAGTTCAGGACTGAATTAGTTAGCAAAGGATTCTTAGCTAGCATTGAACTTCAACCCACTTTGATTAGCCAAATCAACGAAGCCCAGAAGGAGAATGAAAGTATCGACGGAATCAAACGTCGTATTGGTACATGAAAGGTACCTGGATTCACTGAAAACAAAGAAGGAGTACTATGGTACAAAGGACGTATCTGTGTGCCAGCAGATTTGGAGCTGAAGCAGGTCATCATGAAAGAAGCTCATGATACTCTTTATTCTATCCACCCCGGAGGAACGAAGATGTATCAGGATTTGAAGGAACAATTTTGGTGGCACAAGATGAAGAGAGAAATCGGAAGCTACATCGCCAAGTGTGACATCTGTCAAAGAGTCAAAGCAGAGCATCAGAGACCTGCAGGACTATTGCAACCATTGCAGATTCTGGAATGGAGATGGGATTCCGTCGGAATTGACTTTATCACCGGTTTGCCTACTTCTAGTAGGGGAAATGACTCAATCTAGGTCATAGTGGATAGATTGTCCAAGGTAGCCCACTTTATACCTGTCAAGACTACCTACCAGAGTGCGAAGCTAGCAGAACTGTACATCGCTAGAATTGTTAGTCTGCATGGAACCCCCAAGACCATTGTATCAGATCGAGGAACTCAATTTACCTCAAGATTTTGGCAGAAAGTCCAAGAAGGATTAGGAACCAAGTTGAACTTCAGTACCTCTTATCACCCGCAAACTGATGGATAGACTGAGAGAGTCAACCAGATCCTAGAGGATATGCTTAGAGCTTGTGTGTTGGAATATGGATCAAAATGGGAAAACTGCCTGCCTTTCGCAGAATTCTCATATAACAACAGTTATCAAGCTAGTTTGTAGATGGCACCCTTTGAATTCCTATATGGTAGAAAGTGTCGTACCCCTTTAAATTGGTCTCAAGTAGGAGAGAGTCAGATCTTTGGACATGACATTATCAAAGAAGCGGGAGAGAAAGTTCACAAAGTCCGTGAGCACCTCAAGACCGCCCAATCCAGACAGAAGAGCTGTGTTGACAAAAGAAGGAGAGACATGACTTTCAATGTCGGAGATTTTGTGTATCTCAAAGTTTCACCATTGAAAGGAACTCAACGCTTTAGTCTGAAAGGAAAGTTAACCCCCAGATATATCGAGCCCTTCAAGATTCTGAACCGTCGAGGAGAAGTATCGTATCAACTGGAACTGCCTGAAGAGATGTCAGCCATCCATAATATGTTCCATATCTCGTTACTTCGCAAATGCCTGGAAGTGCCCGAGAAGACTGAAGTTTTCAAGAACATCGATCATAGAGCTGTGGAAATCAACAATGACCTGACTTATCGGGAAGTGCCCATCCGTATCTTAGAAGAAGCTTACAGAACCACCAGGACCAGGAGCATCAAGTTTCTCAAGATTCAGTGGAGCAACCATACCGAAGAGGAAGCCACTTGGGAGCGTGAAGATTACATTAGGACAGAGTTCCCAGATCTCTTTAGTTCCTAGTTTTCTTTGTAAATCTCGGGACAAGATTTTGTTTAAGGGGGAAGGTTTGTAACATCCCAAAACTTTAATCCAAGCTTATCAAGATCCAAATCATCAAAATTTAGGGTTAACAAAAACTTTTCCAAATTAAAAATAAAAGCATTCATGTGTATGTGCATTTAATTTAGGAATTGATTTGAATTGCCATGGTTCTGTGATTCCTTGCTTGTAAAATGTTTCTTAGGTGATTTAAACATCATCTACCTCTTTCCCAAACTTTTCCCAAAGAAAATCAAATAAAAAACAATTAAAAAGGAGGAATGGTCATTTTGGCAAAATTAACTCTCATGCCTACTTTGGCTATTCCTAGCACTCACTTCTCAACAAAAATAATTCTAGGTATTTACACCCCTTGATAGTACACATAATGAGGTACCAAGTACCACCTTTTGATCTGCTAAAAACATTCAAATACTTATTTTAAATGGCATGTGAAAATTGAATTCAATGCATATGCCTAGATCACCCCTATTTCAAAAACCATCAATTTGAGCTCCACTTTCAAAACCCTTGCAACCAGAGACTACCTAGTATCAGTGGAGAACACTCAAAAATTTTGAAACCAAAATTCAAACTTTGGTCTCTTGCGGCCATTTCATCAAACAGGTGGCAGGCTCAAATCTGGCCAAATTCAAAACACTATAGTGAGCAGTGATCTTGGTCACCATTTGGGCCTAACTCGGTCCCCTTGTCCCCCCAGTGCACCCCCTACCCTTTGCTAGCCCGGCCAAGCCCTATGCACACGACCAAATGGTCATGGCCATTAAGGCCGAGCACCTTGAGCACCCTCACTGGCGACAGCGCGCCACAGCAGCCGCCAGCCTCGCCCACCATGTCTAGCATGTAACCCGTGGTCCACCTCCACCGTCCAACCAGCCCCAGCCCAAGGGCAGCGACCAGAACGGCCAGGAACCGCCGCACCCGGAGCCTGTCGACCATGCCAACGCCGCCCGCAGAGCGCGCCTTGTCCCCGTGTAGCCAGACCTCGCCTAGCTCCAGCCGCCCGTCTACGCGATCCCCACCGGCCTAGCAAGCTAACAGACATGCCCAATCCCCCGACCGTACCCCGTAGTCGCCGGCCGCCATGAAACTCGCCGTCAGCAGAGACTTAGTGCGCGCCGCGCTCGTCACTGTCCCCGACCGCAAACCACTGCACCAGCACCACCATGACACACGCCAGGGCACCGCCCACCGTCCTAGCACACCTCCCACGCCTCTAGCTTGCTGTGTCGTCGTCACCGGCGAGCACCGCCCATGCTTCTCTGCCGCTCAGTCGACCCTATATAAAGAGGCCACCCCAGCCTCATTTCTCCACACTCACTCACTCCCCACCTCTCACTGAACCTCACCCACCTATCGCCGACACCGCTCGAGCTCTGCCTCGCCGGAATTGGAGCCGAAGCCGCTGCAGCAGGAGGAGAAGGGCGCCTGCGATTTAGGGCACCCCCAAGCTCCGCTGCAACCGCGCCTCGCCTCGCCGTCGTCTACCAGCCCATCTGTCCGCCTCACCAACCTTGCTGGAGCCCTGGTACGCCCCCACTCGACCCCCACCGCCGCGTCTAGGTCAAGTTCTCGCCGGAGTAATCCGTCGTTGACGATGACTCTCCACCGTTAGATCCCCTTTTAATCGTGCGGCCTAGGATGCTAGATACCGTTTCGGTGTTTCTGTGCCGCTGACTGGTGGAGCCCGCATGTCAAGCAGCCCGCTGCGCTCACTGTGCGTAGCTAGGCCGGCCCAGTTAGTTCCCGCGCGAGTTAGAGTTTCAAATTTAGCTTTTTCCAATTAGAGTTAATCTAGTTTCTGTCCACTAGTTTAAAAATCAATTCTAGGAGTTTGACAAATCCAAATTGCATGAAACCAATTTTACCTGAAAGGTATTGAAATGATCTATCCAAGTACATTGGATTTAATTCAATTAGGGTTATAGATCTCTTCTAGTAAAAATAACAAAACAGAAGTATTTGAAACTTGCAATATTTTTATAAAATCAACCAAGATAGGTTTTGAGTTGATTCCAACTCTAAAAAATCACATTTCATCATACCTATCTGAATATGTAATAATATTAATGTTTACATGCAGTGACTTTGGACTAGTACCAAAATAATGCTATATAGGCATTTCTAGTCACTTTAAATCATTAAATAATAAACTTAAACCAAAGTAATATTGATCCAACCTTTAAATCCTATTCCCACATGTTAGAATATGTGGTGATGACATGTGTCCACATGATCCCATATTTTAAGTGGTGAATATTAAATCTTAGTCAATTTTTCAATGAGTAGAAATTACTTTTCTAAATTAAAAAGAGTGAAACTATTTAAATTAAACTTGTGAGACTTGAGATGATAATAGATCATAAAATGTGTGTTGTAGAATGCTAAGTAGACTAGTTAAGTATTGTTTGGTGATTGTGTACTCCGTACGTATTTATAGACGATAGTACCGACCAAGCTTTCGAGGAGGAGGAGTTCTACCAAGAAGAAGAAGAAGAAGAAGAAAACTTCAACCACTGCACTTCACAAGGCAAGCCACCATTAACAATGCAAGCTAACACTTGCAAGTATAATGCTTAGCAAGCTAGGATTAAACTAGATGGGTTAGCAAAGATGCTTTAGGCATGCTTTGGTCACACTACCTTGACTATTAGTACCCCAAGTCTTATTTACAAGCTTTACTTCCTTTACCTTACACAAAGTTCTTTACTTGTTTTGAAGGTAGCATAAAAAGTATAAAACTTGACCTATTTAGAAACCCTTTAGATGTCATTCTAGGGCATGAGATTGAACCCATATTTTCAACCTTAGTGAACACTCTTAACTTAGTAGTTTAGAGTAGATCAAAAACTTGAGTCACTTTAGATGGGAACACTTGGTGAAAATGAATTATGAAAACCTTGGAATGATGAGTCATTCTATTGAGATGTTTTGACATGTGTTGAGAAACACAAATGGTTTATGATGGTGAAAATGTTGAGGCATGAGCCTTAACCCTTTTATAAAACTGATGGTTGGATTTGGATGCGATACCATTCCAAATTTACCGTACAACCACACTACCTGAATTGGGTAAGGCTTAGCTGGAAATTTATATGCATTAGTATTAGTTCCCTCGCGGGAGAGGTTTGAGCTGAGTCTACCTCTCAATGTTGTCCACCTATGCAGTGCCCAAGATGACTAAGGGTCATGGTTGGGAGGCCATGCTCATAGGAGAGGTGCTTATACTAGGGTGTGTAAAGGGAAGGTTATGTTTGATTATCTGCATACTAAGTATGATGATTCAGGGTTATCCCTGATAGATGTATCGAATCTTGTGGTGAAAGTGTACCACCTCTGCAGAGTGTCAAACTATTCGAATAGCCGCGCCCGCGGTTATGGATAGTTGGAATGGCCATACTGTTTCGTTGTCAGATGTTTTCCAAATTGACTTATGAAATGAATGAGGAATCTTGACTTGACCACAACAGGGTTGTGTTTATGACAATAGCTTCCCACCTTAAGTGATTCTAGAACTTTATCTTATCTTTCTTTGCTTCAAAACTCAGCTTAGGTTTCAAACTTAATTTTATTGTTAAACTTAGATTTATCACTTTAACTTAGAACTGTATTACTTGTTAGAGGTAGTTTGCGAGTACTTAAAGAGTACTCATGGCTTTTGTCCCTGGCTATTCTCATGGCCAGACTATGAAGGAGACTATCAGGATGATGGCCAACAAGATGGCTATGATAACTAGGACTATCTGCCTTCGTCAGCATTGCCTGTGCCCCTGAAGATGGACCCCACCGCTACGCTTATCTTTTATTTCCGCTGCTTGTTGTATTAAGACTGGATCATGAGATCCTAATTTGTGTAAGGCCTTATGTATGGTTTGTAATGGATGATGTACTGTGATATCCAATCCGTTATGTCTCACAAAAATGGTAATCCTGGAATTGCGAGGTATGGCATAACGGGCATCTAGGATTAAAATCCGGGTGTTGACACTTCGTAAACTACTTCGAATCTCGGGGGCTACACCCGGTGGGTGCTCTCGCAGGCCCCCACTAAAATCGTGTTGCTTTCCCGGCTAGAGGTGTCCAGCCGGACGCCGTTCATGATGACTTCATGTACAAGGGCAATTTCAAGTTTTGAGAGAGCTTGCGCGAATTTCCCCTCCATACGAAATCAGCGCGTGCTCGGGGGCTAGTGTTGGAAGGATAATCCCTGGATACCCCCGAAGCACTCGAAGACAGATGAAAGAAAAGCTTCATCAACTAAATAGGCTGAAACAGACAAGAAACTGTGTCGTCATCAACAAATACTGAAGAAATCCGGCTAGTCTTGTGCTTGGCCGATTGGCCCATGCATCGGTGTGACGTGTGTGAGCATATGCATGATAGATTGGCCTTTGGCTTTTTGCATGGTCGGTTGGACCTTTTGAGCATGTATGATCATGCAACATGCATGTATGCATGGCTGGCTAGACACTTGCACGTATGACTCCTGGCCAGCTCCAGTTCAATCAACTGAATCGAATCAATCAATCTTGCATTGGATGCTCTCGTATAGCCAGAATAAAGCCACAAGACAAGGAGAAGACACGGACAAGACCAAGACGTTACGGCGATGCCTTTACCACCACTACTACTATACACATAGACACATAGTGCTACACTATACATGACCCTATACACGCAATAGTACTAATTAGACCATGTGGGTCCACCCTTGTCCCTGGACATGTTCTGTAAATGACCCAAGGGGGCTCATGGTGGCGGGGGTTCACATTGATCGGGAGCTAGCTCACACGTAGCTCTCTCGCACTCATTCACGCGTACACATACACGCACTAGTTCGGATGGGCACAGTCAGGGTTAGACTCTGTTAGATTACTCATACGCATACAGCTCGAGGGGTGCTTTTAGTTCTCATGTTTATCATCTAGATAGTCGGATCGACAGGAGTAAGAGTTTTACCTCTCACACAGAAGGCTCCGAATCTGGATACTTTATGTGTCTCGCTACACTGACATGTGCCCAATCTTGTCTGCAGTTGTCGTCATAGTCGCCAGACTTGCTCCCACCCTCTATCTAGCCTTCTTAGTTACTACCGTAACCAAACTGAACCGAGTTAGGTTCTCCACTTCATCGTCCACACATGGCGGCGCCGACAGATGCGCCTCTGTGGCTGCCAGCGGGTATCATTCTAGAGATCTTGTCCCGCGTGGGCGATGCTGTCGCTGTTGTCCGCTGCGCAGCCACCTGCAAAGCATGGCTCCGCCTCATCCTAGAGCCATACTTCCTCTCCCGCACACGGGCCCGTTGCCGCCGCTACCTCCGCCATCCCACGTGCTTCCTCCTCCTCCACCCCTCTCAGCCGGAGGCAACCATCGAGCTCCACATGTCCCACTTCTCGCCGAACGCGGCCGGCCTCAGCGGGTTCTACGCCGTCACATTAGGCGCCGGCAGGCTCTTTCCGTCCGCCGTGCCAAGGGAAACTCCCGCGACCCCGTCAGGATCTGTGTCTACGACCCCATGGCCAGGACCTCCACCTTTCTTCCCTCTCTCCCTCCCACCACCGATATTGATAGTGTCGTATTTCTCGACGCTGATGGCTCCTTGTTCCGCCTGCTTGCAGCGATGGATATGGGCATGGGCCAGGCACGGAAGATCCTCCTACGCGTCTTCACCTCTCGAACTAGACAGTGGGGCACGACTCTGGCAGCCCAACTGCCTGACAACCTAGTGCTCAGCCTCAGCTGCTCTACCGTCATCCACCATGGCGCCGTCCACTGGATATGTTGTGTCCGTTCCCCCTCCCGTCCGTGTTCCACACACTGTCCTTATGCCTCGGCCAGGCCGAGGTGTCCGTGTGCCAAGTCGACCTTCCACTGCACACACGCATAAACCACCTGAGCTACCTCCAAGGGGTTGCTCGCCTGTCCAGTTCAGCTCAAGGGTGTCTCTCATAGGTTCTTCTTGACAGACCTGTGATCTCCATCTGGATAACTTCTTCCTCGTCCAACAAACTACGAAGATTCTCCAATGTAAGAAGATATCGTCGCTGCTCCTTAAGCTGGATATTTCGCGCGCCTTTGACTTGGTGTCATGGACTTTCTTGTTGGAAGTGTTGCAGCACTGTGGCTTTGGCCCACAGGTCAAAGAAGTGATCATAGCCCTCCTGCGCACCTCGTGCTCCCTTATGATAATCAATGGCAGCCCGGGCGAGACCTTCTTCCATTCTCGAGGGCTACGGCAGGGAGATCCGATCTCCCCAATGTTGTTTCTCGGCGTGATGGGAGTGCTAAATGCAGTTATCACTCGCTACGATCAGCTTAACCTCTTCCGCCTTTGGCCACTAATAGGAATCAAACACCGCATTTTACTCTTTGCGGACGACGTGCCGCTCTTCCTCCAGCCGTATGCGTAAGATTTCAGAACCATCAAAGATGCACTAGATCTCTTTGCATCTACCTCTGGTCTTAAGGTGAATTTGGCTAAATGTTCCCTAGTGACAATTCGTTGTGTGGAGGATGATATCCAGGAGCTCCTCACACTCTTCCCTTACAGCACTGCCTCATTCTCGATCAGTTATTTGGGGCTTCCCCTCTCCTATCTTCACCTCCGTAAGATTGACCTGGTAGACCGGATGGCGCGTAAGCTGCCGACATGGAAGGCAGGGCTGATTGCGCAAAGTGGTAGGGGAATTCTGGTCAAGGCCTGTATTTCCTCCATGGCAGGTTACCACATGATGGCCCTCGACCTGCCGCCATGGCTGATCTCCCTTCTGAACAAGATCAGCAAGGGGTTTTTCTGGAGTGGTTCAGAGAAAGGTTAAGAATGGACAATGTGTTGTGGCCTGGGAGAATGCCTACATGCCTATGGAGTTTGGAGGCTTGGGGTTCCATAATCTCAAATTGTTGAACAACACATTCGCACGAAGTGGTTGTGGGAGTCTAGGACATCGGACAATCTGCCATGGTCACTTTACAAAATCAACGTCTCCAAAGAGGCCCTGGCCATCTTCAGAGCATCGACAACAGTGATAGTACTTAAGGACGGCAAGGCCACCCTCTTCTGGCAGGATCCATGGATCGATGGCTGTAGTATCTCCGCAATTGCGTCGATCTTTGGGGTTTCTTCAAACCTGCTGCCTTGCAATCACGGACCGTGGCGGAGGCAAGGGATAACAGTGCTTGGACCTGTGATTTGAAGGGTTATCTCTCCCCATTGGCGATCTTGCAATATCTGACGCTTTGGAACTTAGTTACGCAGGCAAGCCCCTGCAGGATGGCTCAGATATTTGGGCTTGGAAGTGGACTCCATTAGGTGAGCACTCTTGTAGATCGGCCTACAAGCTGGAGTTTGAAGGCAGAGAGCGTTGCGGTTCGGACAATCTCATCTGGCGGCCGTGGGCGTCGTTGAAGTTCAAGACTTTTGTGTGGTTTGTGTTGTGTAACTGTTGTTGGACTTCTGACCACTTAGCGAGAAGAGGTCTGCAGCACCAACCCTTCTGCCCCCTCTGCGCGCAGGGCCCTGACGCGATCGAGCATCTACTAATACAATGCCCTTTCACGTGCGAAGTCTGGTTCTACATCCTGAGTTGGATCGGGTTCCACCATCTCTTGCCCCACATCATGGATACGCTGCACGACTGGTGGGATAATTGCCAACGACGAGTGCCTCTAAAGATGAGAAAGGGTTTCAACTCGGTGGTCCTCTGCTCACTTCGGCACATCTTGCTAGAGAGGAACCAACGAGTGTTTGAGGACTCCGGCACGTCACCTTGGTTGATCGCAGGGAAGATCAAGGTTGTGTGCAAGGAGTGAAAGCTTCTAGGTGGAAGTAGTCTACTGAGAGTAGTACCATAGTGGGTTGGGGTAGAGTTAGTTGGGGCGCGTGTTGAGCGACCGATCCGTGAGCGCTCGAACACCCCCAATATTTATAAAACTCTTGTACTTTGTTGCTCTCTATCTTAATATATAGATTCGCAGATGTCCTGCGAATTCTCGAAAAAATCTCCATCTGGAATTTCCAAGACGACGACAAGTCGTGGGTGCTTCATAGGACGATCTCCGATTTTCCTTTTGCAAATCGATGGCTCTCTATTAAAGCATTGTGGGACCAGAGCGGCTCAGTGTTCTTGTGTTTCAGGCGAGGGCCTTTTCGTGCTGAACCTCGAGACAGAAATGATGTCAAAAGTATGCAATGACCATTGTTACGAGTACAAGTGGAAGTGGCCATATATTCCGGATTTGAGTTCTTGCCTACGAGCCATGAAAAGTTTATGATGTTTGATCAAAATTCAGGTTTCTATACTCATGACCTATTAGGAGAGGAGTATATTCAGTTCTGTTTGGATGTATTTTATTATTACGGGTCTACTCTTATCTGTGATGCATCACCTTTTTATGCAAATATACCTTATATTTATTTGCGCTTAGAACTTTATAATGTATTAGGGAGCATGCCCGTGCGTTGCCCTTCATTCAGTTATGCCCTTCAATTATGTCCGCTCCTTAGTTGTGCCCCGACTTTGAAGCTTTGTCACCACTACAATTTAGGCATACCTCATACGTGGTTTAGTCAACATGATTAGTGTGAACTTCTCGTCTTAAAGTTATGAAAATTCTAACATAAGAGGACAATAGATGTTTGCTTAATATATTTCTTGCATCCTTATATACTTATTTAATAGGAGAAAAGAAAAGAAAAACTCTACCGTATTGGGTGCACTAAACGACTCTCACATTTACATGAACTGTTCCTTAGAAAAGAAACACAAGTATTAAGTGTAACAAAACACTGATAAACATGTAACCTTCTCTGAACCATGACATCTTTTTTGCAATTAATATTTTCGAATGGCTATACCAAGAGATTTGATATTCTCTACATCACAAATTTTAAACTATTGCTGTCACTTCTCTGAATCGGCATGTGCTATTCACAGATTCTCAAGGTTGCACAATTTCTATGGAAGGACCGCATCAAATTCCTATGCATCAGCGCCACAGGTAACACACATGGGAATCTAACAGCAATAGATCCTCCGTAGTGGCAGTACCACGTCGTGGAATAGAATGCCCTGCACAGGGACAGGCCGGAGAAAAAAGACAGCAGCAGCTCTTCTGAGCTTGACCGAGGCAATGTAAGAGAGCGTCTCGTCCAGAACCGTTGTAGGCGTCGGCAAAGTCGTGGGTGCTCGGAGCCGCCGGAACTCCGGGGTCAGGGCGGTGGCAGCGGACGGCGTCAGGGCAGGGAGCAGGTGCTCGGGACGGCGTTATCTTGGTCGTTGCAGAAAAGCAGAGCAGGTCGGGGCAGGAGGGGCTCGGGGGCCGTGCTCCACCGCGGCCAGCCTCACCCATGCGCACAGCACCGACTCTGACGTGAACTGGTCCGTTCGGAGCCCCTCCGCCCGCATAGAGCCGAATATGTGCCGGAGAAGGAGGCATTATTCTGGTCGGCCGCCCATTGTTAAGGAGATCCCTGTCCTAACTGCGAGGCGGAGCATATAGGGAGGCCAGCGGCGAGCTCCTGTACAGGCCAGCGGCGAGCATATCATATCGGGAGATCGGGACTCGGGAGGCTGGGGGCGAGCTCCTGTCCAGACCGGCGTCGAGAAAGTTGGGAAGCCAAGAAATCGGGTGTTGAGGAGGTTGCGAAGCGGCGGCGCAGTGGGGAAAACCGCTCGACATAAGAATCTGTTTTTGTTTTTACCTTCGATGTACACGAACCCGTGGTTTTCTTATTTCCTTCAATTACAGAGGCGGTCTGTGAATATTGTGACGGGAAACACCAAAATTTAACCGTTTTCGGTGGCATTGGATGTACTGTAGTATTTGATGAGAGGGTAAAACCGTCTAAAAACCGAAACCCGTAAAAAACACTTCGTACTTTATTATTAAATAATATTATATATTATATATTACTAGCATAATGCCCGCGTGTTGCTGCGTAAAAGCGTGTTAACCAAATTTAAAAAGAAGGAGATGATGACGTACATGTTCGTTCCCCAACCATAATCATTACTAATTTTTTTAAGTAAATAACTTCACTATATATAATTTAAAAGTAGAACCCTATTTTTGCTTTTTTTTATCTGTAAAACTATTTTGAAAATGATTTTAAAAGAGAGCAGAAACAATAATAAAAGAGACATGTTTAACAGAGAAAAGGAGATACTCCCTCCGTTTCAAAATATAAGATGTTTTAGCTTTATAAAATGAGTGTATCTAGACCTCTTTAGTGTGTCTGTTCACTTCAAACCTAAATGAACGTATACACTAAACGGTTCTACATACACTTATTTCACAAAGCTAAAACATAGTATATTTTGAAACAGAGGGAGTATCTCTTTTCTTCTATAAAACATATCTCTTTTATTATTGTTTCTGCTCTCTTTTAAAATAGTCTTAGACATTAAAAAAAGCAAAAATAGGGCTGAGCACAGCCTCGAGTGAATTCATTTATCCTCCAGATTATAAAATGGGAAAAACAAATGGACATTTCTATTAATTAATTTACATAAACAAATAGAAGGATGATTTCGGCTAAGTTCATGTGCAATTAAGATAAAAAAATCGATGAAAAAACACAGAAGATACACGCATCTAACAGCCACATACATCCAACCACTAATTTCGTATACAGACCAGGCACGCATGGCACGTACGCGCGCATCTCTACATAGCATCGCGCAATCTCCACGGGACAAACAGCGCAAGTCAGGGCCAGACAGCTTTCACGACGCGGATGACTGCTAGTGTCAGCAGCGGGCAGCGGCCGTGATCAAGGGGGAGCGTCAGCGTGGCGGAGGCGAGCGCACCGAGGAGCCGTAGCAGCTGGATACGTCCTCCATCCCCGATCCCCCACACCACTTCGCCTCCTTCCGAAGATGGGCAAGCCGGGAAGTGGTAGCGACCGAGGCAAGGGATTTGGGGATCGGAGGTGGGTGCGAGGACGATGTATGGTGCGGAGACGGAGGAATAGAATCAATGAACCGGTACGGTGGCATAGTGAATTATATGTAAATTGGTGGGAGGGTAAAAGGGTCCAAAAAAGTATTGGACCGGAAGAAACAATCCGTCCTTTATTATGTGTTCACACACCTCACCATGCCATTCTACATTATTGCCATGTAAATTGTGCATCATTCATCATGGCATGTTTGTTCGCTTGTCGCATTTTATTTATATGCTTGTACACTTTATTTATGTTGGCCCTTGTTTGTTTGGTTCTTTTTCCGAAGAGACGCCGAGCAGGAAAATATCAGGAATCCCAGGAGTACTACCCAGATCCATCTCTCGCTTCAACTGAGCTACCAGGCAAGCACTACCACATGCTTGCATACATATAGTACATATTGCCTCTATCTTATTCTTGCATCATTGAGTCGCGATTGCATTAAATTGAATCTCAAGTACTGCATAGCCTTACTTTTAAACCCCACCGAGCTTGTTCCTCCATCCCATGAGTCATTACTACAGGAGTTGTTTGAGCCATGCGAGTCGTAGAACAGCATGTGTAGGGTATGTGAGTGTCTGAAGGATAACGAGGTAACTAACAACTTAACCTGAGTAGTAATGGGATAACTAATGAAAGAGGCACCAGTGGGCAATATCTGCTATTTGGTTTTTCATGCTCACTTGTGTCCCGTAGAACCCCGAGTACTTGATTCCTGTTCCTTGACTATTCGCACTATCCACATATGGGAGACTCTATGAATCCCCAAACAGCGCAAGCCAGGGCCAGACAGCTTTCACGACACGGATGACTGCTAGTGTCAGCAGCAGGCAGCGGCCGTGATCGAGGGGGAGCGTCAGCGTGGCGGAGGCGAGCGCACCGAGGAGCCGTAGCAGCTGGATACGTCCTCCATCCCCGATCCCCCACACCACTTCGCCTCCTTCCGAAGATGGGCAAGCCGGGGAGTGGTAGCGACCGAGGCAAGTGATTTGGGGATCGGAGGTGGGTGCGAGGACGATGTATGGTGCGGAGACGGAGGAATAGAATCAATGAACCGGTATGGTGGCATAGTAAATTATATGTGAATTGGTGGGAGGATAAAAGAGTCCAAAAAGGTGTTGGACCGGAAGAAACAATCCGTCTTTTATTATTAGGTGATATATATACATATATATATATATATATATATATATATATAGATAGATAGATAGATAGATAGATAGATAGATATAGATATAGATTACTGTGGTTCGGCTTATTGTACTCTCTAGCTTTGCTTAGTTACTTATAGACTTGCTATCAAGCCAATGGCTGCAAGGATGGCAACATTACTCTGAATTTTAGTGTCTCTTTCTAATCAGGGTCCTTCTAGTGCCAAAATTAAATTCGAACCCAATTATCTATGGTCCGGTTGCATGTAGTTCCAAACAAAAATTTCTACCAGGTCCAAACCCCATGGAGAAAAAACTTTGTTTCGGTGGCAACTATGGCAATGCACCTGCCTTTAATTCTTCGTATGGTGCAACCAAACATCAACTCCTTTCGTCCTATAATATAAGATGTTATTGCAATCAATTTACTCATACGCATATTGCTTGTAATCATCTTATATTGTGAGACAGATTAAACATATTTGTGTTTTTGTTTTTGACAATAAAGATGTAGAAACTATAGCGATTATAAAAATAAAGTCTAAAATAAACGAGCAGGTTTCCAAGGTCTTCAAACTCTTTCTTCCTCCATCACATAATCTTGTATTTTTCCTATGGCAACGAAACTAATATTCATATCAAATCATAGACATGTAAATATCAACAAGGATTCTTCCAAATTTTAATTTGAGCCGCAATGCCAGAACTACATGCACGCGCACAACCATTAAAGTAATCAACCAACACCAGTATTCTAGGGAAAAGCAACCGAACAACCTGATTAAGGTTGCTAGGGAGGCGCGAATCACCATTGTCGAGGACGTAGCAGCTGGCACAAATATTGCAAGGAAAATTCTCCTTAGCAGCAACCATGAGAAAAAAATCCAAAATTAATCTAGCGAAGCAAGATGTGAAGGCTCTTACCTAGAGAATTTTAATCTTCCAACATCATCATTGATGTCGGAAAGAAAATCCCGTCACCGAGCGAAGGGGACAGTTGGAGGAGGGGGAACTGACATATGGACGAGGCTGAGGTGGAGGCGGTGGCTAGGTTTTGAGAGAGGCAGCGGAAGACAGAGAAAACCTGATCGTGGCTAGGTTTTGAGGCAGTGGAAGACAGAGAAAACCTGATCGTTCCTAATCAATAAAATGTTCTCAATTCTTGTAGAATTCAACACTGCCATGACATCTATTCCTCCAGTTTTTGCTATTCCTGTGTTCCTAAAATCTTGTAACCAAAAACATGCCCTTACCATCAAAGCATTGACTGAAGTTCCACTGTTCCAGGTTTGTAAACTACAACCATTTATAAACCGAAATTTTGTGGATTTCGAAAGCAGGAATATCAAAATAACAAAAATGATTTATTGGATAAATACAAATCATTTATTGAGCTATTCTTTTACGAAGGAACAGAACCACCTTGTTGAGAAACAGGCGATTAACTTATTATATGTACTTGTCCAAAAAAACTTATTATATGTACAAAGATCACCATAGGACAACTATTATTACAGAAAATCTAAATCAGAAACATGGAGTCTAGGATGAGAAGTCCACCGATCTAATTACAAGATCTGCAGCCTTTCTTGACTCCATGATAAGCTCAGCATTCGGCCGGTCATTGTATGAAATCTGGTTCACAAGGCAAATTATGAGACAGTAAGGAGTTGCAGACTTGCAGTGCTCAGAAGAAAATCAGTGATTAAGAACATGAAATAATTTAATGTCTTAATTGAACAGAGTGGCATGCTTAATTGAAAATCTCCCTAGGATGTAGCTACTTATGTAGGTTGTCTTATGGCAGAACAATATAATCAAATAATCCTACTAAATAGGCAGCAGGGACAAACCATTTCTGACCTGAATGTTTACTAGTAGATGAAGTATGGAAGTCTATACTAAGCAAATGAACCTATCCCCTATTGATAGGTCAATATAAGACATTTTTCATAACATGAACAAAAGTGTGTTTTATCACGCTGTACGTAAGCAGCATATATGTGTGTGGTTTTTTCTGTAAATGGACACTTACCCGCCATGCTGCTACATCTGGCTCTTTTCCTGGCAAAATGAAACCAAACAAAGATACGTAATTGAAATACATCTGAAAAGGAGCAGAAACAATGGTGAATAGTGCAGGCTAACCTGTGCCAATATGTCTCTGGAGCACTCTTTGCATGGATACATCAATGTCGATGTCAATGAACCTGGGAGTAAAGGTTCGGCCGTTAGAAACACAAATTTGTACCTTTTGAGATGAATAAGAGATTAATACGTACTGCTTATGACTCAATATACAGGTCATAGACAAGGGTGTATCGCGTTAGTTATCGTACTGGTGGTTGATGAAATTATATCGCCATGAAATATGGTTGCAAAGCTTAGCCAAAGTCCTTCACAGGCTCTCTCGGTCTCTCCACATGCCAGGACTCCTGATGTGGGGAGTTCTTGATAGGGATTGCCATCTCTCTCTATTGTAAAGATTAGAATTGGCTAGAATAGCTGTGGCTTTTTCTGTTCGTTTCTTTTTTAGTTTTTGCTTGGGTCTTTTTTGTTTTGGTCTGGTCGTCCCCACAGTTGGTGGTTTGTACTTTGCGTCTTCTCGGTGTTTTCTTCTAATACCCGATGATGTGAAATTCAGTGCGTGTTCGACCAAAAAAAGTAGCAAAGCCTGCATACTCACCATTTCTCGTCAAACAAGTCTCTAATCTCCCTCCAAATATTTTCTTCCAGTAATAAATAATTTCCCTCGACTATCACTATTTTGTGCCTGCCAAAATCATAGTAAGTACCAAACAGCATGGGTCAATAACCACCTGTACTCAGGGTAAAATGGTGCAATGTTGAAGAAGTTATGAAAGTATTATGGTACACTCTCATCGAAAGTACAAAGTAGAAACAACAAGGTTAGCTTCTGATGAAGATTAACAGCCCAGCAGTCGCATAAAGTTATAGGATTAGGACATTGTAACTGTGTTTTGAGCAGATAGGATATGCTAAAATTGAGTTACCACAATACTATCCAGTAGTTCATCACTGTTAATTTATCACAATGCGATAAACTTGGGCAGGTTTCACGCCTGAACTGAGTGAAATATAAGAAAATAACGTCCAGTTATTCTGAAAAATAACTTACTCTGGCTTTACAAATATGTCATTTTCAACTGGGTCACCAACACCATGATCAAATGATGGAGCATAAACTGACCCCTGTAAAACAAGATGCTTCAAGTGTAAGTCCAAATACATTCACTGCTAGAGAACTCACATTATTTGACAATGAAATTGGTAATACCTCTTTTTTCAGTGCCTGAAGGCATTGCAGAAAAAGTGATGGACTGAATGTCCATGGTGCTAATTTATCGAATGAAATGTTAGTAGTTGCGAAAATAATATTCAATTAAAACATATGAAGCAAAACCCCCTTCTAACCTCCTCTTCTAGCATGTGCTTCTTTTGGATCCTAGAATCACCACCATGTCAATAACTCAGAAGAAGAAAAAGATCATGGAGTTGATTCCATAACAGAGAACAAACCTCCATTGCATCAAGCTGAGAACGATAAAGGTGGAAACCGTCCATGGGAAGCATTGTTGCAATGTCTTCATTTGAATTTAGTGAACTGTCTTCTGCATGCTTCTGAGACCACCGTGTATTGACGCGTCGAACAACTTCAGAGGCAACAGTTGACTTGCCTGCACCAGGTGGGCCAGCTAAACCAACAATGTATCTGTTCAGACTTAAGAGCAGTAGTATTAAGTGTGTCAGCAGGAAAGTAATTCAATAAATGCTGTCAGTAGAAGCATAAACCACTGTTCCAATAATTTCATCAGATCGACTTCATTGGCATATCAACTGTCAAATGTAGCAGCCCCCGAAAAGGGAAACAAAAAGGAGACAAGAAGGTAGAGGGAGACGTTCTAGAATGATAAGTTTCATGTTTCTGCCTTCAATAACAATTAAACATAGAATGCGTTATTTTTTATGACATTCACATCTCAACAAACACACCATTTTTAGATTGACACGGTTGTCTGTCTCGGTGATTGCAAGGTATTTAACAGGAAAAACTACATACTCTTCTCATATATCATTGGGCAAAAAAATTATTGCGTTCCCATTTGACTTTAAACAAGGATGGAAATCATGACACCAACAGATCTATGTTTCTGCTTGCTTATTACTACCTCTGTTTCTAAATATAAGGCATTTTGGGAGTTCAAATTGGACTGTCAAAACGTCTTATATTTAGCAACAGAGGGGGTATTTATACCGAAACAAACGTCAGGATGCGAATAGAAAATAGAGCATACTTGGTTGGGAATGTTCAAGAAGTGATGCTCTAGTACAGAACCAACATACAAAAATAAGACCAAAAGAAAATATTCACTCTGTCTGTACCAGCATTGCTAGATGCAGCTTACTTTGAATCAAGATGATCAACATTCTTCAAGACAGAAAGAAGGCGCTCAGCCAAAGCATCATAAACTTCCTCCATTGACCTTCACGTTTAAATTCATAGAAAACTTTTCTTAGCATGCTAACTTATGTAACTCGACTGTTGTGGATAAGATATGAAAATATGTACCCCAACCAGATACTCTAGATATAATCCATTGTAAATGAAGGCAGCAAAAAGGTGACAGCATATTAACATGTCATGGTAGTTTTCTACTTCCTCTATTCCAAAATATAAGACGATTTGGTACGGAGGTGGTAGCTCTTTAAACAACAGGCAGAAATATGCTGGTTGATGCAAAAAATAGCAGAACAGGAATTTTGTTTTACTTCACTGGTGGCATCAGCTAATTTTTATGTTTTAGAAAATATTTTCCCCTCTGAATCAGGATTTCTGCTGTTTGGGAGCAAGAACTACAAGAACTCCTGGTTAGTGCATAAAAATAATGGGGCATGAAAATACTACTTTTTAGCTAAGAATTTCTGCATTGTCACACGAAGGATCAAAATGAAAAATCATTTACAGGAGTTGTCTAAAAAAGCAACAGTGGTTTTACTTTATTTTTGCTTATTGACCCGCCTCCACGAAACACACCAGTATGAACTGTGATTTTTTACTTAGTAAATCAAATAGGCCCATTATGAAGAGGCAGCGAGTGGTTATTAGTGATATCAGTAACTTACTGGGCTTCTATATGTGGAGCTCCCTGGCTCTGGTAGCAAGTAACCTGGAAAATCATATGGAGTCAAACATCACAAAAACACGCGGAACAAGACTGTAAGAGAAGGCCGCTCACATTGTGTTTGTTCTTCTGTTGAGCCCAAACAACTGGTTGAAGAAATGCGGATTGAAAACTCACGCTAATTGAAGGTGGTGCCTTCATCACTTTTCTTTGCAAAGAAAAACTCCTACAAGATATATATCCTGAAGAGGTAGAGAAATTGTACTTCAGAGTTATACGACAAAGGAAGGAAAAAAATAACGAGTACATTCAAAGCAACAAGGAATTGTATGCGATACTGAACACTAGATAAGAATCAAAAGAAATTATCAAACAGATGCCAGAAGTTAGGGGCTACAGAAAGTGTGATAAATTCTGTGTATCTGTTCAAGTCAACAGGTAACTGCTGTTCACTCAATACAAGCTGCTCATCACAGATTCACAGTACCTGACTGCCAACTGATACTCCATCTGTTTCTAACTACTTGTCCGTCAGGACATTGGCACGGTCTTCGGTCTAGTAATTTGGCCATCAATTTCTTGGAAAACATATTGCTTCATCAAACAAAAAAACTTATGCATCATGAAAGTGCATTCCACGGTTGATTTAGCAGTATCAATTTAATGTTTTCAATGTTGGTAACTCTTCCGAGCTTTCAAACATGAACAGGTTTGACCAACACAGTCACAGATTCTAAATGGAGGACAGATAATTTGAGACGGAGGGAGTAATTTGCACTGTTGAATTCTCTGCCGAGAGAGCAAACATCCTGACATCGTCCAAGCGGATGCGGCGAACTAGGGAGGGCGCCACAGGCATCAGCTACTGATCGAGACGGACAGAGGCTCTCTCACAAGCGGCTCCCTGATTGCTAGTTGCTCTGTGCGCCTCCAGCCAGACTCAGTCAGACTCATTCGTGCCGACTTGCTGCGTTCATAGTCCGTCTACGAATTAGCCGCCGCCCTACTTGCTGGTTGGGGAAATCGAGAGAGAGAGAAGCGGGTCGATTACTTACGGGGCGAGCCGACCCGGCGACGATCGGCAGTCCGCCGAAGCAGCCGCGACTGCGCCACCGCCGCCGCCGTGGGGTGGGCGATAGAACCCAGGAACTCCATGACTCTGAACTGAATCGAGGTGCGTGTGCCCCCGTCCTGTTCTTCTAGAGTGAGATTAACGCACAGAACGCTATGGTTGTTAGCCTGGAGAGTGGATTAATCCTAGAGTATATCGCTTTCGTAATCCATATCCAATTCGGTAAGCAGTGTTGGATATATATTTGGCAGTTGTAGATCGTATTGAAATTATTTTCATATTATCTCTAGGAGATTTTTTAGCCTCTAAGTTTTGTACTACTTACTATATATAACTAGGGATTTCTATTTTCGTGCCACTGGTTCGTGAAAGAATCTCCAGCGGGTGCGTTATAGCAGGCGCGCTATATTCGGGTTCACAGCGCGCGCTATGTGGATGCAGCGCACGGCGCCGGCGAGAGCTTCACCGGGTGTTGTAAACCGTCGCGCCAAACTGCAGCGCTGAATTAGTCTTTTTGCAGATACGCTAAAATGCAGCCTAAAAACTATATTTTCACACAATTGCATATGTAAATAGATCAAACAAAATGTAATAATAGACTACAGTTATTAATATATTACATAGTTTAACACACAATTAATTCGTACTAACTAGAACTAGACTAAACTAGAACTAATCGGACTCCCAGTCGGAGGAGTCACATGTTGTGGACGACACCGGAGTCGACGACCACTCGTACTCCGATGAGGAAGAGTCGACGGTGATGGTCGACGGACCGGCGCCATTCTTCTTCTCCTTCTTCTTCCTCACAGCCTTCTCATCCTTCTCCTTCTTCTTGGCCTCCTTCTTGGCCCTCCTCGCCTCCCGATCTTGCTTCTTCACCGCCTTCTGCGCCTCCTTCTTTTCTTTCTTGTCGGCGTAGAAGGCAACCTCCGCGGCCACGTCCTCCAGGAAGCGCCGCGCCCACTCGAGGCGCATGCGCTCGCCCTGCTCGGCGATGATGAGGCGCTGCTCGAGCTCGCGTTGCTGCTGCCTCGCCTCTCGTGTGATGCCCGGCGGTGGCGACGCGAGGTCTTCCGCCTGCTGGCGCGTCTAGACGTCCGTGAAGTTCATGGAGCTCCGAGGACGGCCGAGGCGCCATGCGACCGCGTCGTACGCGCGCGCCGTCTCGAACGTGCCGAGCCCGATGCGCTCGTCGCCGCTCTGGATCTCGGCGTAGAACGTCCCGTTCGGACACGCGCGCACACCGCGGTAGCCGGAGCTCAAGCGGCGGCGGGGAGGCATGGCACAGGAGGAGCGACGCGCGGCGAGGTCGAGGCGGAGGGCCGGGGCGGTGGTGAGGCCGAGGCCGAGGCGGAGCGACGCCCGGCGAGGTCGAGGCGGAGGCCGGAGGTGGTGGCGATGGGGTAGCTAGGTGCTGGCGGAGCGACGGCGAAACGGCGCAACGAAGGCGGGGCGACGCGCGGCAGTTTTCGCGAGAGGACGCGTGGGGGCTGATGAATGTTCTAGGCGGTTGGGTGCGCGCAGGCGGCTCGCTTTATTACGCGCGCTCGAAGCGGCGTGCCAGATTTCCCGCGTAGGATGCCGCAAACTCCCACGCGTGGCAAAAAAATTAGCGCGCACCGCGTTTTCGCGCGTCTACTGGAGCTGCACGCGCCCGCTCCTGTGCTGTATTTCGGCGGGGGTTTTAGCACGCGGATGTTATAGCGCGACTACTAGAGATACTCTTAGTTGTACACGGTTCCCCAACCGCTTAACTTTTTCTCACCTTTTGCCCTCTCCTTCTCGAAAAACCATCAAAGAGCTCGAATGACAGCTGCCGTCAGGTTGACCGTTGGCTGACGTGTAGGGCCGCGCGGTGTGGGACCACATGGTGTCGTTTGATCAGAAACGTGTTATGCTGACATGTGGGGGCGCGCCATGTGGGACTGCGTGGGGCAGGTTTGTTGGGAACGCGTTATGGGGGACGTGGTGTGGGACCATGTGGGGACGCGTTTAGTGCTTACGTGCGTCATGTCGTCTAAATTGGAAGTTTTTTTTTGTTATTTTTATAATTGGCCTATTTAAGAGCGTCTTTTCGTCTCTCTCGCTAACAGTTGTGTTTTTTTTGCTAAAAAGATAGCAAATCTAGAGCAGCTTCTCTCTTTATTTATTGTTCGTTTGGCTCTTATTTTTTCCCAATCTAGTAGTAAATCTAGAGCAGCAAATCTAACCATCATCATAAATAAATTCAGTAAACAGAACAGATGTAGATAAAGCAGTTAATATAGGATATATAGTATGGTAGTTAACGAGGTTCAGCAATTAGGCTGCTCAGCAGCAGGGGACAAGTTCAACGCACACAAGACAAAAAAAAGATGCTTTACAGCAGCAGCACAAGATCAGTAGCCCTCATGGCCTCCGTCAGGAGGGCCTTCGCCTCCTCCCTTTAGCGCTTTCTCCACTTCTTGTTGCCCAGTCCCTTGACCTTGGGCGCTTTGGGCTTGATCGGGGACATGTGACGCTCCTCGATGGTCACCTTCTGGAGGGTTGTGGAGGTGAAGACCGAGCGCCTGGTGTTTTGCTATGAAGTTGTGGACGTTCACGGACTTGCCGCAAGTCCTCATGTCATCGGCATGCTTCACGAGGAAGTTGAAGTCGGTGGCGTAGAGCCTCTTGGTGGTGCAGAAGGGGCACTTGTAGACGTCGTCGACGAAGAATTTGTCGTACTGGCCGGACTTCAGCCTCCTCAGCACATGACGAGTCTTGGTGTCCTTGGACTCGTCGTCGCTGCTATCCTCCTGTTGGAAAAAACAATAGAGTACAATAAGGACATGATTGAGATACCTTGTTTATCGAGATTGATTATTTGCATAAATTAACCAATTGAGATCCACTAATTATTCTCCAAATCTCAAACCAAATTGAATACTGATCCCAACTACGAACAAGGGATTCAAATACGAGCAGGGGGATTCATCGAAATACGAATAGGGGGATTAATCGAAATACGAGATCTAACACAAGAGTATTAGCTACTGTAAAAATATGAATAGTTGAACCCTAATAATATATGATCTAGCATCCAACGATGGGAACGGGGGAAGAACAAGGAAGGGAAGAAACCCTGGTTACCTCCGGCCATGGGTCAGCGATGCTGGTGTCGTAGGGGTTCTCTAGCCTTATGTAATCAACCTCCTCATAGGGGTCCTAGCCGAGTGGGATCTGCCCGAGACCGGCGGGGGCCTCCTCGCCGGCGGCTACGGCGGAAGCGGGGACGGGGGTCTAGACGGGGATGGCGGTTGCCTTCGATGCCTCGAAGGGGGCCTATACGGGGATGGGGGCCTCCTCGCTGGCGGCCTTAGAGGCGCCGATGGCCACCGCGCCGTTCATCTCCATCGCCAGCGTGGTTGGGGTTTTCTTGAGGGTTTGTAGAAGGTGATGGGACAGTGGAGACAGTTGAGTGAGCGAGTGAGTGATAAGTGAGAGCGAGGAGGCCTCTATAAAGGAGAAGGGAAGTGGCGTTTCTTTGTAGCACCGTGCATCGCATAACCGCGTACACTACTACACTGTGCACGGCCATACGTGTCCGCTACCACCCCGTGCACCGCACACGTGTACTGTGAGTCACGTTTTTCCCTCGTTTCTAACCCTGACGACTTAGTTGTGCTCAGTTTTTCCCTCGAGTGTAACACTGGTTGTTTGGTTGTACTTAGTTTTGCCCTCTAGTACTAACACTGTCGTGTGCAATATACTCCGTTTTACCCCCGGTGGCTGGTCAACAGAGAGTCAACGAATGGATTTTAGCTAGCTAATTGAGTCATTTTATGCACAACAAATTTAAAAAGATCAAAACATAGTGGCATCTACCCAGGGAGTCTTATTATGTGACCTGCCACCATAAGAAATGTATATAAATCAAGTTTTAACCTAAATCACTACTTTTCAAATCACCTACTATCTATGAAGGTTCATGGCTTTCTACTCGAGCCTCTTCCCAAAACATCCCCACCCAAAACATAGTTTGTCTGAATGAGGCAACAATTGTCAAACTGGTATATATTTGAATTGCAAATAGTTTGATGTATGCCAAGATGTATTTTATTGTATAAAAGATGCATTTTCCATTTTTTAAATCTCTTTCTATTTTCTTTTTGAATCCCTTTATCAGTCTTGTCCTTCGTTTTTAAGTTCTACTCAGTTTTGCCCTTGGTTCTTAAATTCTACTCAGTTTTCCCCTCGCTTAGTCACAATCTCTCACACATGTGCTCATCTTGGCTGCTACGCTTTGATTGGTTGAGACAATTGTCACACGGATCATGCCACCAACCGTTGATCCTTTGTGATCTAGCAGACAGGATAACCCCTATGTCTGTCGGGGAATACCCCTCTATCCATGCAAAATAACGAATTTTCCACCGGTACTTTAACTCCATAAACAAATGAATTTGCATATAATTTGAAGGGAAAGTGTTCAAAGGTGTATAATTTGTGCATTACATTCCACTCTATGAAAATTATAATCTCTCAAGATTTTCTTAGCACAATATTATCACGTATTAAGTGGGATTTCAAAGAGTTCAAATGTGTATAATTTTCATATATGCAAGTTTATACATTACATTCTACTCTTTGAAAATGGGGGATAAAATGATAATCTCTCAAAATTTTGCTAGCACATCATTATCTCGTTATTAAGTGCGATTTCACAGTGTTCAAAGGTTTAAAATTTTCGTATACGCAAGTTTATGCATTATATGCCACTCCATGGAAATGGTAAATGATCAAGATTTTATTAGCACAATATTATTATGTCCTAAGTGCGATTTTAAAGAGTTCAAAGGTGTATAATTTTCGTATATACAAGTTTATGCATTACATTCACTATACGAAAATAATAATCTATCAAGATTTTCTTAGCACAACATTATCACGTATTAAATGCGATTTTAAAGAGTTTAAATGTGTATAATTTTCATATATGCAAGTTTATGCATTACATTCCCCTCTATGAAAATGGGTGGAGAAAATGATAATCTCTCAAAATTTTGTTAACACATCATTATCACGTATTTAGTGAGATTTCCAAGTGTTCAAACGTTTATAATTTTCGCATATGCAAGTTTGTGCATTATATTCCACTTTACGAAAATGATAATCTCTTAAGATTTTCTTAGCACAACATTATCATGTATTAAGTGCGATTTCAAAGAGTTCAAAGGTGTATAATTTTCGTATATGCAAGTTTATGCATTACATTCCACTCTAATCTCTCAAAATTTTGTTAGCACACATTATCATGTATTAAGTGCGATTTCAAAGTGTTCAAAGGTTTATAATTTTCGTATACGTAAGTTGATGCATTATATTTCACTCCATAAAAATGATAAATGATGAGGATTTTATTAGTACAACATTATCATGTCCTAAGTGCGATTTTAAAGAGTTCAAAGGTCTATAATTTTCGTATATGCATTACATTTTACCATATGAAAATGAAACTAGACAAAGGGCCACCATCGCCGGAGAAGAAGAAGAAAGGGGAGGCAACGACACGGGCACGGGCGCGAGGCTAGCTTGGGGTCCCATCTTGCAACGCCAACCTGGATAAGCTGTGGGTCTGGCACTCACATAGATAAGCTATGGGTTCGATGCTGATCTGGATAAGTGAAGAGAGCTGTCCACTACGGGAACTGACTGAACGTGACCCCACTTGTTAGCATGTAACGATAAGGGTACACTACGGGACCCGACAGAACGTGACCCTACTTGTCAGCACATAACGCAAGGGTCCACTACAGGACCCGACTGAACGCGGCCCCACTTGTCAGCATGTAATGGCAAGACTAACGGACAGCGAGTTTTTAGACCGTGTGAGAGTTTCGTACAAGGAGATAGGCAAAAGAGAGGAAAAGTTAAGCGGCTGGGGAAACCTGAGTACAACTAACAAACCGATGGTACGAAAATAGAAATCCCATATAACTAAGCCTGAGGCTCAATACAACACCAAAACGCATTACGCATATCCACATACTCTTTCATGATATAGTACTAATCTTGATCCAAATCCTAGTTGTCAACAAGCTTCCGTCGCGCTGTCCACGGGGAGATCGATCTCCATGATCTCTCTCGGGGGCTGCGCCACCCGTAGCAGGCTCGTCCGTCGATCCATGATCGACTACCGTTCTAAGTATTCTTATGATCTTAGATTGATTTTTCTCTGATTTTTTAGCTGATTGTAGATTGGTTTTGCATTGATTGTCGCCGACCGTCGATCACGATTTGCCCCGACTTGTCCGCTTGGGATAATTCCCATCTCCAAGTGTGTGCACATCGCCGCCGATCGAGCTACGGGTTGTTGTTGTGTCGCGGCCTTTGGTCCTCGCCTACTGGCTACCAATGCGTCTCCCAAGCATGTACGCATCGGTGGCATGAGCTGCTACACCAACTCGTGCCCTACAGTTATACGCACCCCTCGGGTCGTTGCATCGATGCACGCAGTCTACTTCGTTGTTCTCGTGCACTGAGATTCTTGGCTTCTACCGCGCCATCTCCTACAACACGGATCATCGTTGTCTGTGCATGATCTTCGTCACACCGCCAGGTTCTTCCTCGCGTACTTCGAGTACCGCTGCTACACCTCTCTAGGTGTCCAGCATGAACACTCTAGGTTGCCACCAGATTTGTCACCTTCTACGTCTTCGTCCACCATGACTTCATCGCTACAGTCATCGCCTCGTCCTCGACCACACCTTTGCGTCTACTCTGACAACTGTGGACTACACCTATCTCCCTTCGCCGCTCCACGCCTCACAACCGTCTAGAGGCCTCCTCTGCTGGTCTCTATGACATAGCAAAAGTACATGATGGTCCCTGCCCTCGCACGCCTTGTACTGCCAACATCGGGAGTACCTTCATCTCCGACACGTTGCCGAGTCTAGCAAGTTCAGATCGGCGCCTCGTCTTTATCAGCATCGATAATGCCTACTTCGGCATCGACACCCTCCTGTACGACTGCCTCGACCGCGTCACCGACGAGTTCTTCTTTGCATACTTGGTTCTAGCAAAACTATAGTATACCTTCGTCCCTGATGTGCGCCTAGTTCCGGCACAACTATGGCCGCACCTCATCCCCAATGGCTCACACTGCATGGTCTTTATCATCGACATCCTCGAGGACTGCCTCGGCGTGTCTCTATCCTTCTACTCGCGCACTATGTGTTGGGAGTGACCCCTTAGGATTTCTCGATCTTTCATGAATCACCATGGAAATCGAGATGAAGGCGTGTGGGGGAAGAGGGGAGGATGAAATCCACGAACACACACACGAAGAACTCGATGAACACACACACGAAAACACGATACAAGCCAATAGCTCACATCGGTGGCAACCGGTCTGACACAATCCCTAGGATCGGTGGCAGGCAAGGATCTCTCTCTCTAACTGGCACGTCGAGCAGGAGGCTTGGTGAGATCTTGACAACTTGGCGAAGGACTCCAACGCCAAGGCCTTGTACAACTTGAACGCACGTGGCAAAGCTTAAGAGATGGGGGATAATTGGTGGTCCTTGTCAAGGATCATGATACTAGAATTAGGTAGATCCACAAGGGTTTCTTCTAATTCAATTATCCAAATATGAGGTTACAATAAGGAGGTGAGGGACTATATATAGGCCATCCACTTAAGTATGGGTAATTTGGGTAAAATGGAAAGTATTGAGGGGGTTACAAGGCCTGAGGGCCGAGCTGGAGCGCGTAGGTACTATGACAGCCGGTAGTACCGGGTTTCACCGGTAGCAGGCGGGGAAGGGGCGGTAGCACCGGTCTCAGCCTAATGCCGTGCTCTAGGAGTGGTAGTACCGCACGTGGTAGCAGGTAGTACCACTTGCAGCGGTAGTGCCACCCTCTTGGTACCGGGGAGGTCTAGGGACTCTAGCTGGTGCTCTATGTCCCATGTGGTAGTACTGCTAATGTCGGGCGGTAGTAATGCTTGTCCGGTAGTACCGTTGGTGATGGCCGGTAGTACGGGCTGATCCAAGCAGCTTCTGGGTGCTTTGGTTGTTGTTGCACCGCTCTGCTGGTTTGTGTCTTCATACCTGAGGATGCACAGCGTCGGGGCATGAATTAGCAAGCCATTCATGGGTGTATCAAAGTCACATGAGGAGAGGAGCGAATTAACCTTATCTTGTAGGAGTTGGGCTCGGGCACGAGTCATTGGTCTACTTGGGGGTGAGGATGTAGGTGCCTCCATAGGATGGGTTGCATCAGCTCCCCCTTGGGAAAGAGTCGTCCTCAAATCTTCGTGCTTATTATCTTGATCATCTCCATGGAAAGGTGAGAGGTCCTTGATATTGAATGCCGAGCTCACGAGATACTTCGAGGTCGGTATGTTGATGACGTAGGTGTTGTTATTGATCCTCTTTAGGACTTTGAAGGGGCCATCTCCTCTTGGCTTGATCTTGGAGTCACGATCCTTGGGGAAGTTATCTTTGCTCAAGTGTATCCACACAAGGTCACCTTCTTTGAAGATCATCTCTTTCTTGCTCTTGTTTAGGCTTGAAGCTTGGTGAAGCCTTATTTCTCGATAGTAGCTCTTGTGTCTTCGTGGAGTTTCTTCATAGCTTGGGCCCGCTTGTGAATGTCCATGTTGGTGCTCTCATGGAGAGGGAGTGGTACTATGTCGAGCGCAGTGAGGGACTCGAAGTTGTAGACGATCATGAATGGGCTCATCTTTGTTGTAGAGTGCTTGGCTCGATTATAGGTGAACTCGGCGTGGGGAATGCATTCCTCCCAATTGTTCAGTTTTTCTTGATCAACATGTGAAGTAGTGTTCCGAGGCATTGGTTGACGAGCTCGGTTTGGCCATTGGTTTGAGGATGCGATAGATGAGAAAAGGAGCTTGACACCGATCTTGGCCATGAGTGTCTTCCATAAGTAGCTCATGAATTTGACGTCGTAGTCGGAGACGATAGTTCTTGGCACACCGTGAAGACGGACGATTTCCCTAAAAAAACAAATTTGCAACATGTGAAGCATCGTCTGTCTTATGGCACGAAATGAAGTGTGCCATTTTGGAAAAGCAATCCACTATGACAAATATAGAATCATGACCATGCTTAGACCTAGGCAATCCTAACACAAAGTCCATGCTAATGTCTGACCAAGGTGCATGAGGAATTGGCAATGGCATATAAAGACCAAATGGGTTAGACTTAGACTTAGCTTGAACACATGTAGTGCATCGTTGGACGTGGCGCTCCATGTATCGCTTCATCTTGGGCCAATAGTAATGTGTGGAGAGCATGTCCAATGTATTTTCACGACCAAAGTGACCCATGAGGCCTCCACCATGAGACTCTTGGAGAAGCAAAATTTGGAGAGACAACTTCAGATTGCAAAGCTTGTTTTGTTTAAATAGAAAGCCCTTATGCAAATAGAAATCATCAAGTCCCTTTTGAAGCGGGATGAGCAAAAAATTAGGAAATATTGTTTTCTTGTTGATGTTGGTGCTATTCTAAGTATCCAAAGACCTAGAGGGGTCTTCAATGATATATGGTCATGGAGTGAGGAGAAATCAGGTATTTATTCAGTTAGATCATGTTATAGGATGCTTTTGAGGATTTCGAATCAGGATTCAGAGGCTCCTGCTGGTTCGACTACTGATTGTAGTATATTATGGAAGAAACTTTGGAAACTCCAAGTGATCCCAAAAGTCAAGATTTTTTGGTGGCGTGTCCTAAAGAATCTTCTTCCATGTTACAGTGAGCTCACAAGGCGCCACGTGATGACCTCGTCTTCATGTAAGCTTTGTGGAGGTGCGGATGAGCTCACATTGCACCTTAGAGAGTTGTTGTTAGACCATGGATTTGAGGTTGGGAAAATTGATCCCACTCTTTTTACTAAGAAGGTTAATGGGGAGCTTTTCGTTTGCCAAATATATGTTGATGATATTATCTTTGGCTTGTCTAAAAAAGCTTTTAATGATGAATTCTCAAAGCTTATGGACGATAGGTTTAGGATGTCTATGATGGGAGAGTTGAGGGTATTCCTTGGCTTTGAGATCAAGCAAATAAGGGGAGGAACCTTCTTCAATCAAGCCAAATATACTCAAGACATGCTCAAGAGGTTCAACATGAAAGAACTAAATGGAGAAACTACTCAGACTCATCTTGAACTAAATCCAAATGGTAAATATGTGGATCAAAAGGTATACCAATCCATGATTGGTTCTTTGCTTTACCTATGTGCATCGAGACCCCATATTGTGTTAAGTGTAGGAGTGTGTGCAAGATATCAAGTGTCTCATAAAGAAAGCCACTTGATGGCGGTCAAAAGAATCTTTTGATATTTGGTTCATAACCCAAACTATTGAAGGGAATATGCCCGAGAGGCAATAATAAAGCGGTTATTATCTTATTCCATGTTTATGATAAATGTTTATTTTGGATGCTATAATTGTATTGATCGGAAACGTCAATACATGTGTGTTTAATAAAAAATAAAAGGTTCCTAGTTATGCCTCTCTTATAGACTAGCTCGTTGATTAACAAGATGATCAAGGTTTCCTGATCATGGACATTGGATGTTGTTAATAACGAGATCACAGCATTGGTGGAATGATGTGATGAACATTCATCCGAAGTATAGCGTTACGATCAAAGTCATTATGTTTATATTGCTATAACATCATACGAAGTAATCTTTATCCTTAGACCATGAGATCATGTTAATTGCTAACACCCGAAGAGTATCTTCATAACATCAAACGTCACACCGTAACAGGGTGACTATAAAGATGGGTTCAGTGCTACGAAGGTGCTATGTTGAGGCTCATGGATCAAGAGTGGAATTTGTCAATCCCGATGACGGATAGATATACTCTGGGCCCTCTCTGTGATATCACATTGAAATAGCTTGCAAGCAAGTGATGTGATCACTAGAATGTTATATCACGAGAACGAGAAAAGAGTGCATGTCGGTAACGAGATCAAACTAGGTATGGAGATACCGATGATCGAATCTCGGACATGTAATATATCGCGAGACAAATGGTTTTAGTTACTAGCGTTAAAGGTTCTCACGATCACAGAAGTCATCGTTGAATGTGTAGGAGTCAGTACGGATCTCCAGGTCCCGCTGCTGATCATTGATCGGAGAGGGGTCTCGATCATGTCTGCATTATTCACGAACCGTAGGGTGACACACTTAAGAGTTACCGGACACCATTTTGGAGCACATATGTTTCAGACGAAAGAATTGCAAAGCGCAGGAATTGTTTTGATAGAAACCGGAAATTGTTTCGGGTGAAATTGTAGAAAGTGGTTCTGCGTGTGATATTGAAATATTGCAAGGGGTTTTATGTGAATGTTTGTTAATTAAAGTAATTAACAAAATTCTGAATAAAATTAATAAAAGAGTTTTATTAAATGAGAGAGCATTAAATTTGGAGAAATTTAATGCATTTAAAGTGGAGACTTTAAAAGGGAATGTGAAGAGACATTTTAATGTGGAGGGGTTACCACCACATGAATGGAGGAGGTGAAGAGACACCTCCTCCATGCGCCGGCCATGAAGGAGGGGCACCCCCCTCCTCCTATAAGAGGCCCCCCTCTTCCTCCTTCATCCTCACACCTCCTTGTGAAGGATCTCTCTCCCCCTCTAGAATTATTCCCCCATGGTCTCGGATTAGCGAGATACATGTTCCCGGTGGCATTTCGTCTGGAAGGAGTTGCTGCTTCCGCTGGGTCGCTAGAGCGAGGAGGTGGAGGTTGTCCGGTGGCTTGAACGTGTGTGCGAGTATGGATGCGCTGCTGAGTTGTGGCGCTCGGACTTCCTCACGGTCTTAAGATCGGCAAGTGTATGACTACATCAACCATGAGTTCCTACTGTTAACAAAACTCGTTGTCTTCGAGGGTAAGTTCTCATTGGATGTATGTCCACCCGTTGGTTTGTACCTAGTAGATAGATCTTGGCGTGTAGTTCACATCGTAGGAAAATTTTTGGTTTCTATGCTACGGACCCAACAACTATGGTGTGTGGTATCCTAGGGGCTCAGCATTCTCTCTTTGTGGGTACACTGATGAGCATGGGGTTGAACCGTCTACAGAATCAGGTCACACGCTCTCTTTTGGTGCCTGGAATGCAATGAATGACAGCTTAGTTGATTGTAAGACCTTCTCATAGGTCACATCTGGCTTTGCTTCTCAGGGTACTTCCTCCTCTCGCCCTCGTGGCAAAGGCCCCTAGGTTCTAGTGTTGGTGATGACTATGAGGAGGAAGAGGATGACGATGATGATGACGATGACTCCGAGTGATTCCTTTGGGGCGATAGCTTGGTTGTTTCCCTTTTCGACATTTCGATGCCAAAGGGGGAGAAGATGTCTATTAGGATTATCCGGGATTTTCATGGGTTGGTGATGTCTATGCACTTCTATTCTTGTAGACAGTTGTTAGGCCTCCAAGTGCAGAGGTTTGTAGAACAGCAGCAAGTTTTCCCTTAAGTGGATCACCCAAGGTTTATCAAACTCAGGGAGGAAGTGGTCAAAGGTATCCCCTCTCAAGCAACCCTGCAATCAAGATACAAGAAGTCTCTTGTGTCCCCAACACACCCAATACACTTGTCAGGTGTATAGGTGCACTAGTTCGGTGAAGAGATAGTGAAATACAAGTGGTATAGATAATTATAAGTGGTAATGGTGATAGAAAATAGCTTGATGGCGTGGAAAAGACTAAAGTAAAACTGAAATAAAGATGGAAGCAAGCAAACATGTAACAGATCTAGTTGCAAACGGTGTTTCAATGCTTAGAAACAAGGCCTAGGGATCATACTTTCACTAGTGAACACTCTCATATAAATATATTCTTCTTTATGATACTACTCTCCGGTTGAACACTCTAATCGATGGTAGGGCTATAACAGCACACCTCAAAGTTCGTCTTTCCCATCTAGAAAACCCCACACTGTCACCTTGAGTACTAGATGAGTCCAACAAACACCACAATTTCATAAAGACATCCAACTCCAAATATAACTCATAACAAGAATTTGTAATCTCTAGCCTAAGAGCCACCATGGTGTGCACACTCTCACTTTCACACACATGGGGAGAGCAGAGATCTATTAAGCACTTGAGTAGCAAGGTAGATCTATAGACTACAAGCTCATGATCTCAATAAGATCATGCATAGAGAGAGATGAACACATAGCTACCGGTAGAACCCTTAGCCTCGAGAGAGAACTACTCCCTCCTCATCATGGGAATCGGCAATGGTGATGGAGATGGTGGTGGAGATCGATGGAGATGGCTCCGGGGGCACTTCCCTGTCCCGGCAGGGTGCCAGAACAGAGACTTTCTGTCCCCTGAATCTCCCCTTCGGTTAACTTTTCGTGGATTTCTGATTGACGATTTAGGGTTTTGGTATCGGGAGGCTCTTATAGGCGAAGGAGGCAAGGTCGGTGGCCGGCCAGGGGACCCACACCATGCCCTGGCGCGGCCTGGGCTGGCCCGTGCAAAGGGGGTGTGGCCACCCTGTGGCCCCTCTCCGACTCTCCTTCTGGCTCCGTGAGTCTTCCGGGAAAATAGTAACTTTGGCTTTTATCCCGTCCAATTCTGAGAATATTCATTTTCTGACTTCCTAGAACCAAAAACAGCAGAAAACAGGCAACTGGCACTGTGGCATCTTGTTAATAGGTTAGTCCAAGAAATCATATGAAAAGTACTCCAAAGTTGGAACAAAACACAAGAAAGTAGATAAAACCAAGCATGGAACATCAAAAATTATAGATACATTTGCAATGTATCAACATCCCCAAGCTTAACTCTTGCTCGTCATGCACCATCATAAACTTGATCAAAGTATTTGTAAAACATTGATAGCTGGGATCATAGTACTCCAACATAGCATGAAAGATAAAGTTCTAGCAATAAGACAAAGAAACTATGTTGCAACATGAAAAGGCATAAACAAAATATTCATGAATAACAATGCTTTGCAAGACGTTTGTTTGTTTCACATAAAGAAAACATAGCATAATAGTATTCAGCTTGTCCCGCATAGAGTAGCAAATATAAATGCATAGGACACCTTCAAAGTTCATAAGAGTGACTAGATACAAATAGTTTAAAACAAGCAATATCAAGTTATGCATCAATCAACTAGTCTTGGGACAATGCACATAGAACTAAGAATGGCCACTATGCTCTCAAAGTAGGTGCATAAAGGTAGAAGGTGGAGACTCAACATAAAAGTAAAAGAAAGGCCTTCATAGAAGGAAGCAGAGATTCAAGTTTCATAAAGAGCTTCCAAAAATTATGGTACTTATAGCTTTCAGCTCTCATTGCCCCTATCATAAGCATCTTGAAGTGATTAAGGTTAAAGTGAACAATCTCTGGTGTATATGCTTGACGAAGTATAAGTTAGAAATATCATGTCCCTTGAATACGAGGGTCGCTCCTCATGCCACTCAAGTTTAGTCACCGGTAAGTTCTTTTCATCGTAAGTACATGTGTATCATAGAGAACCGCCAACGGGGTACCCCTTGCCCGATGATACGGAAGAATCCCCATATCAAAATGACAAGGCAAGCAGACAATGAGCATCTCAGCAATCTTCTTATTTACCATGGGAATATGGTGCTTTTTTCTCTCCTTCCTCTTTTCATAATCTCTTTTTTTTCTTTTTCTCTTTTTTTCTCAATATAGGACTCTTTTTTTGTAAGAAGAATGCTTCATAGACAGCTTATTATGGTTACGCTACAGGTTTCCACCATGTCAACATGGATTAGACTAGCGGCCCAGGCGTTTCTCTAACACATATACATAACTCCATAGACTTACAAGCTCCCCTTTCATTTCACACCGACGACATCCATATACAAAAGAGCATGATATCAAATAGGTACAAGTACCAAGTGCAATGTTGAAAGCGTTCCCATGAAAGCATGGTTCTGCTAATTCCCAACATATAAGTGCAAGCATGTACAACATAGAGGACACAATGGTTCAAGTTTATTAAGGGCGAGAAAAGTAAAGTGTGCCATCAAGTTTGTGAGAGCTTTAATCACTAGTTTTCTCATAACAAGTTTAATTTGGAAGGTAGATAAAAACATGAATATACTTGGAATAGCAAATGCTAATAGGTAGGTATGGTGGACTCTTTGGAATAACTTGGTTTTAGGAGTTGTATGCATGAGTGGAACTCATACTTGGTTACGGAGGCTAGCAAAAGACTGGGAGCGACCAACTAAGAGAGCAATAATGGCCATAATCATGCAGAGTGACAAAACATCATTAATCGAAGCATAAAGTGATACTACAAGTCGAAAACTAAAGGATCATAAAAGCTTATGGTGACTTGGGATAGTCATAACATGGTGTGAGCATGCGCCAAGTCAACCCAAATAAAGCATCAAAGGAGAATACCACAATACTATGCTTTAATATGCTAAAACAACACATGATTCTTCCAAGGCACATTAAAAAATCTCAATTGTTTATAACAAGTCATGCTACAGCAAAGAATACTAAGCATAAAGCCAAAACAATATCAAGCATGGCATGACAAAGCATAGGCCACAGTCAAAAACAAGCTCACTTTACCACTTAAGCATGGACTTTCCTACTCTTTTCCAATCCAAACCAAACTATTTGAAAACCAATGTATGAAAGAGGGGGTCCAACCAATTTATTCAGAAAACTAAGCAAACCAAGAAAACTGAAAACCAAAACAAAAACAAAAAATAAGACGCTCCAAGAACAACACAACTGTGCATGAAACAATAAAAATGAAGCGTTTGGAAGAAACCTGGGATTTTTATTGATGAAGAGGGGGATGCCTTGGGCATCCCCAAGCTTTGACGCTTGTACTTCTTAGATATTTCTTGGGGTGACACGCGTGGAATCCCCAAGCTTGAGCTTTATTCCATACTTCATCTCATTACTCATTACTTTCATACACCTGAAATTTTTCCTTCATACAAAACTTCACGCAATCTTTATTAGCAACATTAGTGCACTCAAGATAATAAGTCTTTAGGTTCAGTTTCAACACCAATAAAACTTCCATTAAGACACAAGATACTGTAGCACTTCCCTCAATAAGACCAATTCCTCAAAAGAACTCAAAAAGGAACCAACAAGAAGCAAATGCAGAAAATGGCAGAAATCTGTCAAAACAGATTAGCAGGTAAAGACGAATTTTTTCGAAGACCTTATGTTGCTCAAATCAAAAAGTGTTGAACTAAAGAAAGTTAGATAACAACCTGGGTCAGAAGCACAAAAATTCATGCCTCAAAAGGACGTACAGAGATTTTACACGAATTTTTACGGTGAAGCATAGAAATCTGTTTCGGGACAGCAACTTTACCAATCATTACTTCTCTCTCATTAGAGGTTACTCTTGGCACAAAAAGCAAATAAAAAGGATAAGGGGCGATTATTACTGAAGTAATAACTTCCAAGACTCATCTAGAACTTTTGGGTTATCTCCCAATAAATACCTTTCTTTAACGCCTTTAAGTTAGGCTTGATAGTTTGAGAAGATGCTCACATAAGAAATATGAATTGAAGTAAAAGAGAGCATCAAGAAGCAAATTCAAAGCACATTTAAGTCTAACCCACTTCCTATGCATAGGAATCTTGTAAAGAAATAAGTCATGAAAGCACAAAGCAACAAGCATAGTAAAGCAAAACAAGTGCAACTTCAAGACTTTCAACATAAACAGGGGAAACTTAATATTATTGAGATGCATAAAACCATGTTTCCTCTCTCATAATAACTTTCAGTAGCATCATGAATGAAATTAACAATATAACTATCACATGAAACATTCTTATCATGAGCCACATGCATAAAAGAATTAATACTTCCCACATAAACATAGTCATTCTTATTGATTATAATGGGAGCAAATTCAACAAAATAGCAATCATTATTATTTTCATCACCATAATCATCAAATATAGGAGGCATATTGTAATCATAATTAATTTCCTCCTCAATAGTAGGTGGACTGAAAATATCATAATCATCATTGCAATCATCATATATTGGAGGTATAGAATCATCATAAGCAATAGAATAGTTATCTTCCCAAGTGTGTTCATTTGTAAACATATCATCATTGGAAGGATCATGGATAGCACTAATAGTATAGCAATTATTAATATCATCATTTTCAGAATTGGTACCGAAGAGATTTTCAATATCAAAGGTGGTGTGCTTTTCCCAATCATGATCACTACTATAGGTAATAGGCATAGGAACATCATCGAGTTCAGACTCATGAAAAACTATAATAGGAGCAACATGCTTAGGGGAAAATACCGTTTCCTCTCTCCTTTTACTCCTCCTTTTCTTCTTTTTCTTCTCCTCTTTAGGAGGGAGAGGCTTGAAAGGAAGCTTCTCCATATACTCTGGTTCATTGTTAGAGACAATAGAAGAAACTTTGGAGGATTCCTCCTTTTCATTAATAAGACCAAAACACATATTAGTCATGTCATATTTTGGTAAGATCTCATCTTTTATAATATTTTGTATGTAAGTATTTGTGTGGCAATTATCAACACAATAAAGATGAGAACCATGCATGACACTATTCATATCAAAAGCACCCATATCTACCAAAGAGGTTTTTCTTGATAACTCTTCACACCCCAAAAATAATGTAAGTTCATCATGCTGATTAGGAGTGATCATGTCATCACAATACAAACTTGCAGTACTCATTGGTAGGGCTATTATTATGGCCTGAGCATTGAAAATTGAAATTACCCACTTCAAAGCAAAGTTCACAAATAAAAGGATAGAGGGCACAAACTTTTTTACCAAGATCATTTAGAGCCCTATACCACGTTCTAGTTTTTTTATTCCTGTGGGTGATACAATATTCTTCTTCAATTTGATTATTCTCATAAGGTCTATGTATTCCACAAAAATTAACATGCTTATAAGAAGTAGTACTTTCAGAGGTTTGAGCATGTTTATTACTATCATTAATAACAATTTCATTTTCCATGCAAGTGTCTTTATAAGGCTCATGATACATGTCCCATTTTTCTTTAGGAGCATTAATATGAGAAGCAAAGGTTCTATAACAATCAACAAGAATTTGAGGATCAAGACCATATTTAGCACTAATCTCTTGAAAATCAATAGTTTCAGCAAAAGACTTAATGCAATCATACTCATAGTTTATACCTGGTTCTTTACCTTTGTTGTTATCCCAATCTTCGGTATTGCTTTGAATTGTTTTAAGAAGATCCCACTTAGCTTTGACCTCCTTACTTGTGAAGGATCCCTCTAAACAAGTATCTAGATAGTCCTTGTAATGTCCTGAAAGCCTTGCATAGAAATTATTAATAACAATATTACTAGAGAGCTCATGAATGGGACATTTGAGCATTAGTGACTTCAATCTCCCCCATGCTTGGGCAATACTTTCTCCATCATGTGGATGAAAATTATAAATGTAATTCCTATCTTTATGAATCTCATGAGGAGGATAAAATTTAGAGTAAAAGAGAGATTCAAGTTCCTTCCACTCCAAATGATGAGGATCATCTAGTAGCTCATACCACTCCCTTGCTTTGCCCTTAAGTGAAATAGGGAATAGCTTCCTCTTAACTTGGTTCATTGAAATACATGCACAATTGAACATCTCGCATAATTCATGTATAAAGAGTAAATGATCGCCAGGATGGACAGTTCCATCTCCAAAATAGCAGCTATTCATAACACGTTCAACAATTTTTATAGGTATTTTAAAAGGGATGCTTTCAGTATGTGGATTTAACATATCACAAGTATCATTAGAATTACCACATATGGGAGATAAAGTATCATCAAAGCAAATTTTCTTCTTCAAAGCTGGGGAATTAAAAAGATCATTTTCATAAAAACTAGCTTCCCCAAGCTTAGAATTTTCGATAACATTAGCAATAATGGTGTCCAAAGAATTCATACTAACAACATTGCTATTAGCATGCAAATAAAGTTCCATAGGTTATTTAATTTTCTCTTCAAACACTTCATGTCCTAACTCAAGATAAATACTATAAAGCTCTCTAATTTTGTTGTTGTTTTCCATTAAGCCTAACTAGTGAAAACAAGAAACAAAAAGACAAAATTGCATAATATAAAGGAAATAACTTCGAGCACTCACACCGGAGGATTGAGTACCTTTTACCTTACCTCCCCGGCAACGGCGCCAGAAAATAGGCGTTTGCCGTGGGAGGTTCTTCTTCTTTAATCCTCCGGTGTGAATACTTTTTACCTTACCTCCCCGGCAACGGCGCCAGAAAATAGCTTGATATCTACGCACTTCTATTCTTGTAGATAGTTGTTAGTCCTCCAAGTGCAGAGGTTTGTAGAACAGCAGGAAGTTTTCCCTTAAGAGGATCACCAAGGTTTATCGAACTCAGGGAGGAAGTGGTCAAAGGTATCCCCTCTCAAGCAACCCTGCCATCAAGATACAAGAAGTCTCTTGTGTCCCCAACACACCCAATTCACTTGTCAGGTGTATAGGTGCACTTGTCAAGTGATATAGATAATTATAAGTGGTAATGGTGATAGAAAATAGCTTGATGGCATGGAAAAGACTAAAGTAAAACTGAAATAAAAATGGAAGCAAGCAAACATGTAACAGATCTAGTTGCAAACAGTGTTTCAATGCTTAGAAACAAGGCCTAGGGATCATACTTTCACTAGTGAACACTCTCGTATAAATATATTCTTCTTTATGATACTACTCTTAACTACTCTCCGGTTGAACACTCTAATCGATGGTAGGGCTATAACAACACACCTCAAAGTTCATCTTTCCCATCTAGAAAACCCCACACTGTCACCTTGAGTACTAGATGAGTCCAACAAACACCACAATTTCATAAAGACATCCAACTCCAAATATAACTCATAACAAGCATTTGTAATCTCTAGCCTAAGTGCCACCATGGTGTGCACGCTGTCACTTTCACACACATGGGGAGAGCAGAGATCTATTAAGAACTTGAGTAGCAAGGTAGATCTATATATTATAAGCTCATGATCTCAATAATATCATGCATAGAGAGAGAGATGAACACATAGCTACCGGTAGAACCCTTAGCCTCGAGAGAGAACTACTCTCTCCTCATCATGGGAATCAGCAATGGTGATGGAGATGGTGGTGGAGATCGATGGAGATGGCTCCGGGGGGCACTTCCCCGTCCCGGCAGGGTGCCGGAACAGAGACTTTCTGTCCCCCGAATCTCCCCTTCGGTGGCGGCGTGCTGCGGAACTTTTCGTGGATTTCTGATTGACGATTTAGGGTTTTGGTATCGAGAGGCTCTTATAGGCGAAGGAGGCAAGGTCGGTGGCCGGCCAGGGGGCCGACACCATGCCCTGGCATGGCCTGGGCTAGCCTATGACAAGGGGGTGTGGCCACCCTGTGGCCCCTCTCCAACTCTTCTTCTGGCTCCGTGAGTATTCCGGGAAAATAGTAACTTTGGCTTTTATCCCGTCCAATTCTAAGAATATTCATTTTCTGACTTCCTGGAACCAAAAACAGCAGAAAATAGGCAACTGGCACTGTGGCATCTTGTTAATAGGTTAGTCCAAGAAATCATATGAAAAGTACTCCAAAGTTGGAACAAAACATAAGAAAGTAGATAAAACCAAGCATGGAACATCAAAAATTATAGATACATTTGCAATGTATCAGTTGGGCATTTGGTTGTTTCGTATTTGCCTATGTCATTATCTTAAAAAAATTCGAACAATTGCTTTACTTGGTTCTTGTGATACTATCTACTATTTGTATGGACATGTTATGCCCAGGTTATGTGAGCCCTTATCTTCTATTATCTAATATGTGTTGCACTACATGTATATCTTGATGCACATTGTCAGGGGGAGCATAGCTATGTTTTTCTATTTTAAGAATTCCATGCAAAACCTCTTGTTATCATCGAACACCAAAAAGGGGGAGATTGAAAGGACATTTTTGTCTTAATCAGTTTTGGTGTTCATTAAAAACTTGAGGATCATTTTATAGTGTGCTAATATTGCCAGGTCAATCTACTGAAAAGAGAAAAGTCTGCATCGTAGTAGAAAAATCCCTGGCTGAAAAGAAGTTTCCTGGAAAGTCCAGACCGGAGTCTCTGGTGTGCAAATACCGGAGTCTCCGGTGTGGTCTAGAGTTTCGCCTCAAACCTCCGGATTGGAGCTAAGATGAAGCCCATGGATAGACTGTCTTGAGGTCCAGAGACAGGCTGGATATTGGCCAGAATCTCTGGTGTATTCTGACAAGACCGGAATCTCTAGAGTGAACAGTCCGGAGTCTCCGGTGTGCTCAAGTCCAGAGTCTCTGCCAAATTTCTGGAGGGAGCATCAAGGCCAGGCCCAGGACATTCTGATTGGTGGTCCAGAGATGGACCGGAGACTGACCGGAATCTCTGGTGTAGACCGGAGTCTCCGGTCTGCAAACCGGAGTTTCCGGTGTGGAAACTCCCCAACGGGTAGAAAATGATCAGAAATATGTGGGGATGTAAATAGGGGACTTCATCCCCTACCTCCAGCTGCTCGTTCTAGAAAAGAAGAACACCCCCATTAGAGCCACCAAATCAACAAGATCTCCCCATCCAACCATCCAAAGTCGTTGATCTTTGGAGAATCAACGGAGGAGGGCTTGATCTACAACTTCACCAAGAGAGATCTTCATTTCCCCCTCATTCACTTGACGGCCCCTTGCTCTAGGGTTTCATTGGAAACCCTAGGTCTTGATTTGGTTCTTACTAGGGATGGCACCCGCCGGGTTCGGGGCCAGGTCCGCCCCCCATACCCGCCCCATTTATCTTGTCGGGTCAAAATTTTCTCCAGACCCGCCACCCGCCAGGTACCCGGGACCCGATGCGTACCCGCGTCCAGCTCCTGCAAGGTGGCAGCGACAATGGTGCGAGGCAACGCAGTCCCGTAGAGCCGCGAGAGGCAGCGACAGAGAGATGCGAGACAGCAATGCAGAGGCTATTTGGTGGGCTGGGAGCCTATGACGCGTGCGTAGGCCGATGGTGGGCTGTTGGTGGGCCGATCATTGAGGCTATTTGTATGAATTAGACAATTTGTTGGGTCGATGGCGGGTCTACGGGTCTGCGGGTACGGGTCCGGCTCCTCCATACCCGCCCCATATAATTTGGCGAGTCTAATTTTTTACCAAACCTGCCCCATTTAAGGCGGGTAACTGTTGGGTTAGCGGGTATCAGGGCCCCATTGCCATCCCTAGTTCTTACAAGCTTGTTTTTAATTGTTGTGACAGCTTGCTTGGATTCGGGAGCCTCCAATTTAGTTGTGGATGTGTGCATCGAACTTGTTGTAAGGGTGTCAGCTACCACCTTGAAGGTTGCCGATATAGTGGAAGCGTGAATCGATACCTTTGGGGTGAGGTTCACCGGAGAACAAGGGAGGCCTCTTGTGGCGTTGGTGGTTTGATACCACCCCCTCTCCAAACGCAGACGTACTTTCCTTCAAAAGGAAGGAACCACGGGAAATAATCCTTGTGTCTCCGCGTGCTTCATTTCGGTAACTTCTATCCTTTACCGCACCTTACTTATATCTTTCTCTTGCTTAATTAGTTGTGCTAGCGAGACATATAGGTAAATTCACCTTAGTTGCATATCTAGAGAATTTACCTTTTGTGTCAAACCCTAATTGAAAAAAAGAGTAAAATTTGAAGTAGCGCCTATGCACCCTCCTCTAGGTGCCCTATACGATCCTTTCAGTGTTGATGATGAACACACCAGAGGGGGTGGAGCCCTTCGGAGGCGATTCCGGTGGCTTTCCCCCCTCCAATCTTCTCCGATGGCAGCCTCCTAACTCTTTGTTTCTATGTTTTTGATCTTTGTCTCTGTCTGTCTTGAGGGTTGCCGAAAGGGGGTATATATAGTAGGTTTTAGGTCAAGACAAGTCGTTTGGCAAAAGAATCGATGACATCAGAGACTCGAGGGAGGAAAGAGCATACCAGCCGCGACCAGGGGGTGGGCTGCGGTTACTGTGCATGTTCCCTCCTCAGTCTTATTTTCTCGCAGATCTTTGGCCCATTTTTCTTCATTCTGATAAATGTTGGGTCCCGTGAAGTTTCAGGTCAATTGGATGTCATTTGGGTACCTGGAAGTCAAAAACATTGAAATAGGGGTTTTCTGCCTCAGCATGGTTAATTCAAAAGCAATATGGGAAGTGTGAATTATTCCCAATAATCATTATAAAACATGAATATAACCCATATATGATGCAAATATGTTGGAATATCAAGTAATAAAGTGCAAAGTTCATGTATGAATTTTACATGCATCAGAGGCTCTCCTATGTCATCACGAGTGACTTGGACTTGTTCCCACCAAAGGTTGGCATAATCATCAAACTCAAGTGAGGCCATGCTGACTATTTTATCATCACTATAGTTATGCATTAGGAAGATTTTGTCCACTTTGAGTGCCCATGAGAGGTATTTTTCAGGGTCATTCGAACCGATGAACTTAGGCATGGTGAACTTGAGCTTGCCAAAAGTTTCTTCCTCATTGCGGTCACGGTAGTGGTGGTTGTCATGATGTTGACGGTCTTCATCTTCCATGCCATCATTGCGACGAGCTTGGTGACCTTGTTGTTGCACTTGCGGTTGAGGAGCCGCATTTGGTGGAGGTGAAACTTGGTTCTCGCGACATTGTTGGGGAGCTTGATCTTACTCTTAACACGGTTGTTAATGAGGTTGAGGTGCTTGGGCCTCACAAGGGTGAGTAGGCTGTGGAGCCTCTTGCCATGGTTGATGGTGAGATGGAGGCTTATTCCTCGATTGGTGACGTGGATTAGGCACATGGGCCTCTTGGTGAAGGTCATGGTCTCGAGACTCTTGACGTGGTTAGCGATGCTCCACATGTATCATGTGATGCTCCATGTCTTGATGTTGTGGAGGAGGCTCGTCATGGTGACCATGGTGGCGGCATGGACGTTCATGACGATGATAACGAAGAGGAGGGTCTTGAAGAGCTTCATGTCGATGATGGACATGTTCCTCCAAGTTGGAGTCATTACTTGTTGTTGAGAGAATGTTGTGGCGTTGACGGTGAACGTGAGGTTGCACTCAAGGTTCTGCTCATGGTTCTTCACATGGTTGATCTTGTTGGATCACTAGTGGTCTTGCATGATGATGGTGTTCGTCTCGCCTTGCTTGCAGCCTTGAGGAGAAATCACCATCATAGCTTGACGTAGTGGCGTGCCAAGGGGAAGGTACATAGTTCGAAGAACTTCCATCTTCAGCCACGGGTGCTTCATTGCATCTTGGAGCACTTGCATGAGAATCTTGTTGATGCGGAGAGCGCGGGCGTGAAGAGCGTGACGCACTTGAATGGTGTCGTGAAAAGCTTGATGCGTGTGAACGTAGTCTCGTGTTTCGCGCGAGCTCAGGCATCGACCTTTGTAACGCTTCATTTTGGTTGGCGAAATTAATGTGCATGGCCCTCGTTTCTTGAGAAAGGTTGGAGAAGCCTTGTCGCATGTCATGCATTTTTGTTGAAGGCCATCAAAGTAGTTGTAAATGTTCTTGAATTCGGCTTGAGTTTCTCCGAATTGTTCATCTTGGCGCATCTCGAGGGCATTGCAACGATCACGGAACTCTCACCGAATGATGTAGTGGCTTGCGCGTGGCTAATGCATGTAAAATGCATACATGAACTTTGCACTTTATTACTTGATATTTCAACATATTTGCATCATATATTGGTTATATTCATGTTTTATAATGATTATTGGGAATAATTCACACTTCACATATTGCTTTAGAATTAACCCTGTCGAGGATAAAAAACCTATTTCGATGTTTTTGAATTTTAGGTACCCAAACGATGTCCAATTGACCTGAAACTTCACGGTACCCAATATTTACTAGAATGAAAAACAATGGGCCAAATATCCGCAAGAAAAGAAGACCGAGGAGGGAATGAGCATAGAAGCCGTGGCCCACCCCCCTGGTCGTGGCTGGTATGCTGTTTCCTCCCTCGAGTCTCTGATGTCGTTGATTCTTTCGCCAAACGACTTGTCTTGACCTAAAACCTACCATATATACCCCCTTTCGGTGATCCTCGACACAGAGGAAGGCGGAGATCGAGAACACAGAAACAGAGAGTCGGGAGGCTGCCACCGGAGAAGATCGGAGGGGGGAAACGCTGCCAGAATCGCCTCCGGAGGGCTCTATCCCCCTCCGGTGTGTTCATCATCAACACCTACATCAAGATCCTCTCCATCCCCCTACTGCAATCTCTTGGCAAACATGATGTGTGAAGCAACATTTTATCTTCCCTTGATCTATTGTGACTCCATGTCTTTGTTTGAGTAGTGAATTGTTATGGCAAAAGTGAAATAGTTCGTTTATTGGTTGCATACAGTGTTTTTATCTTTTATGATTTTCTTCTTGTACAATGTATGAGTGCACACATATGTTGGGGAATGCATGTAAGGTAATCACCGTAGTGTAATGGCGTGGGGATGACTGTGGAGGACAGAAAACCATTGTCCAATCCATAAAGTTACATTAGAGGGACATATATCGGGGACCCTAGAGTTTATATCTTGGTGGGACAATTATGTATTAATAATTCCTATGTTTGCTCGGTAACATGGCCTTAGGATCCATCATAAGAGTTGTGTATGCGCATTTATTTGGCTGCACCTAATTAAGGCTCCATCCTGGAAGAAATAATAAATAACCAAACAAACCAATGAAATAACAATTGCCTAAAAATTTACTCTCTTAGATAAACTTGCTACTTGAGAAAACTTGCCACCATTCCACTCCACTTCATTAGATCAATTTAACTTGCACTAGTTTACTTGTAGTTTCCACTAACATATACTTTATTTATTTTCTACCTAGTACCAAAACAAAACACACACTTAGATCCTAGCTTTTCATAGAAGGCCATATAAGAGGGTTATAGGGCTTTAGAGAATAGATAGTTTACCTTCAGATCCTCGTGGGTTCGACACTCAAATACTTATCGAATTGTACTACGGTGATCACTCACTTGGGGGTTATCAAGATACTTTTCTGGCGCTGTTGCCGAGGAGCGTAGCACTAGGCTTCTATTCTTTCTTGCATTGTTAGTTTATTTTTAGTACCTTTTTCTTTTATATAAAACTAAAACCCCAAAAAATTAGATGGATCCTTTTTCCAAGATTAACCATGAGATATATGATTTTTATGTCAAATATATTCTTTTGGGCACTAACCTTTTGGATGCAAGAAGGTGCCTAGAAAGGAGATGACTAAATCCTAAGCTTGGGGATGTCCATGCCACCCCAAGAAGAGTAAAAGAAATAACAAGTGGAGGAAGAATGGAGTAGCTACCCATCTCCTACACCCAACAATGGTAATGAACACATTCTTATTAATTATGATGATCTTTCATTGTTTAGTAGTCCTCTATGTGGAACAATTATGACTAATATATGTGAGGATGAAAGTGATATAATTGATTTAGATGATCCATTATGCTCATTAGATGATAAGTCTTTATGTGGTGATTCTATTCAAAACTATGTGGTTATGTTTAACTTTAATGCTTGCAACTATTATGAGAGAGGAAGATATAAGAATCCTCTTTATATTTCTATGTTATTTAAATTGCAAGCTATTGATCATTATATGCATTGTTTACCACAAAGTTGTTGTTATTTATTCACATATAAAATGCCAATGCATAGGAAGAGAGTTAGACTTAAAATAAAATGGTTTAATGTTTTGTGGTGTGTTCCTTATGCTTTCATTTCCTATTCAGTTTGAGCACACCCTTATATCTTGTAAACATGTAAAATAAATTTACCTACTGTTTTCTAATAATTAGTTTAAGATTTTCACTTTTTATAAATTTTGGGAAAGTAAATGAGAAAGATGAGCAATGGAGAAGTTGGGCTTGACCTTGAACATGTGGTGTTCATGCCAATGGAACCATTGCAAAATCTCTATCATTAAAACTTCTCCCATTATAAAACAAAATAAAAAGAGTGTTTATTAATATTGTAACATCACCCTTGTATCTTACTTTCTCATATTTGTGCCAAGAATAAACTCTTTTGAGAGGTAAGATCAAACAATTGTAACTTGTTGTCTAGAAAACAGATTCCTGAACTTCACTACGAAAAACTGTTAAAAATCACAAAAGAGGAATTTTGACCTGAAATTTCACGTCAAAAATATTCAGATATTTACCCAAATTTCATTAGTTCAAAGTTTTTTGATTTGAGCAAAGTAAGTGCCTCTGAAAATTCGATCTTTATAGACTGTCTAGATTTTGACAGATTTTATTTCTATTATGCATTAGTCTTGTTACCTTTGTTTTGTGCGGTTCCTTTTTATCAAAGAGGAATGCGAAACATAGTACTAATGTTAATTTCATGATATGTCTTTTCTGTACCTATTGGGATTTAATTTATGGAGGCACTAACCACTCTAATCAAGTTTGATGATGAGTTTTGTGTGGAAAGAGTTTTCAAGTGAAAGAGTTGAAGGTGATGAATGAAGATTAAGAGGAACGAACGCTCAAGCTTGGGGATATTACCCCTAGTTTCACCCCACATGTATCAAACGAATACAAGCATTCGAGATTGGGGATATCCAAGCTACCTCATAAACTCAAACCATCTTGATATCAAGTAAGTAAGCCTAGCTATATGGTTATAAAGAAAGCGCTCAGGAGGTAACCCGATTAATTTTTGTTTTGATTTTATTTGTGTACTATTTCTATTAAAATAGACTTTAGTTTTTGTTTTTGTTCTGTAATTTTCAATAAAGTACCAAGTTTTACCCATTTTGGATTGAAAAAGTTGAACATATATATGGAGTTGCATATTCTTGCATGAATCTGTTTACCATGTGATTTTTCATTTCTTCTCTGTAACTCCGATTGATATCAAATTTTAAATTTAGTTACAACTTTTCATCCTCTATATGTTCGAAAATTTTCAAAAAATTGGACATGTTTAAGTAGGGTAACCAACTGTGTTTTGCTGCTGCTGTTTTCCTGGACAGATTCTGTCCCATTTTATTTGATGCATTCTTTGAGCTTTTAAGTTGAATATTTTTGATTAATTTGAGTTTATGAGAAATAATACAACATTATATACCTACTGGACGCTTCATATATACATTTTTTAGGAATTTCTTGCAGCAAACATTATGTCTTTTATACCCACTAATGTCACCCCACAAAAAAGAGATGGGAGAAAATTTTGTGTTGAAGTTTTTTTCACAAGGATTAGAGGAGATGCACCAAGAGCTATCCAAGTATGGTTAAAACCATAAGATTGGGGATGCCCAAGTCACCCCACTGGACCAACCACACTCTCGGTTTGCACGCGTCTACTCTCTGTTTTTTGAGCAACACATCACTATCGCATAAACTTGGAGCATTTGTGTCTTACTTCCTTTATTTTTAGTTTTCATTTTGTTCATGTTGCCAAGACCATTATCCATATATAGTTATTGTAGAAATAAATTAAGTTGGATGCTATAGTAAAATTGGGATTGGGATGTTGAAGTTGATTTTAAAAAGATTGCATATAGTTACATGGTTCATAAGTTTTGAATGAATATCAACTTGCAACTGCATTGTGTAGAGTTATCTTTTATTCATATTTTGATGCTTTCTATTACTTTCCATTTTTTGAGATGTATTGATTAGAACTATGGACTCTTATGTATGCATGAATACGGTCAACTTTCTCCCTCTTGCTAACCCAAAAATAAATCCAACAAGTTAAAACTTATTTATCCAACTCCCTTTGAACCAAGTTTTTCTATAGTATTCACCATAATACGTACTAGCATAATTGCTATTCCAAGTATATTTCTCGTGCTTTATTGTTTTATCTAGCTTCCAAATTAAAATGCTTATGATTGTGTTTGCTATAAGAAAATTGGTTAGTAAAGCTCTCACAAACTTGATGGCACACTTTTATTTCTTGCACATAATAAGCTTGAACCATTGTGACTAATTTATGAAGTTGTGTTCTTGAAAAATTATGAGTTGGGAGTTGTCATAACCATGCATTCATGGGGCACATTTTCAACATTGAACTTATTCATATCTAGTTGACATCATGTTCTTATGTTATGGATGTCTATCATTGTGAAATAAATTGGAACCTTTGTAAGCTCATGGAGTTTGTATATGTGCTAGAGAAATGCTTGGGCCGCTAACACAAGCCATGCATCATTCATGGTAGAAACTTACAGCATCACAGAGTGAGCATTCTATGAAGCATCTTCAATAAAAAGCTATGCCAATAGTAAATAAAAATAATTGCACATTTTGGTATGGGAAACCTTCCATACCATGGGGCAAGAGGTACCCCGTTGGTGTTCTCGATGATACATATAAACTTACAATGACAATAACTTTCTTAGGATCCTAAGTTGACTAGCATGTGGTGTAGGTACTCGTATTCAAGGGGCATGAGGCATCCAACTTATACTTTGTCAAGCATATGACTCATATTGGCCATCACATTAACCTTAACCACTCAATATGCTAATGATAGGGGCAATGAGAGCTCAAAGCTAATGAATACCATAGTTCAAACATAATCATAAGAGGAAGCGTTTGTAATCTATATGAAACTTATCCATGATTAATCTCTGCGTATTATCTATCTTTTCAAAGTGTCCACTTTAAATATTCAGAATTTAGAAGAAAACTCTTTGACCACTATAGGATGTTTTTACTTTTGCTTTTGCTTTTGCATTTTGCATTCATTTGGTACATAGCTCTTTCTTCATGTTACACTTTGTGAATTACTATTGATCATCCTTTCATTATATGTGAGATATCACTTCATTATCTATCTTGCATATTGTTATTCCTTTGAAGAATGAATCATTTGACTTTGTAAAGAAATAGTAATAAGTTTTGATATCCAAAATAGTATTAAAGTACAAAGTCCATGTTAGTTCTATCACCTTCATACTCGAGGACGAGTATAGGTTAAGCTTGGGGATGTTGATGCATGTAAAAATGCATACATGAACTTTGCACTTTATTACTTGATATTCCAACATATTTGCATCATATATGGGTTATATTCATGTTTTATAATGATTATTGGGAATAAGTCACACTTTTCCCCATATTGCTTTGGAATTAACCCTGCCGAGGTAGAAAACCCCTATTTCAATGTTTTTGACTTTCAGGTACCCAAACTACGTCCAATTGACCTGAAACTTCATGGGACCCAGCATTTACCAGAATGAGGAACAATGGGCCAAAGATCCACGAGAAAAGAAGACCGAGGAGGGAACGGGCACAACAGCCGCGACCCACCCCCTGGCCGTGGCTGGTATGCTCTTTCCTCCCTTGAGTTTCTGATTTCGTTGATTCTTTCGCTAAACGACTTGTCTTCACATAAAACCTACTATATACATACCCCTTTAGGCGATCCTCAACACAGAGGGAGGCGGATATCAAGAACACAGAAACAGAGAGTTAGGAGGTTGTCGCTGGAGAAGATCGGAGGGGGGAAATGCCGCCAGAATCGCCTCTAGAGGGCTCCACCCCCTCCGGCGTGGTCATCGTCAACACCTACAACAAGATCCTATCCATCTCCCTATTGTAATCACTTGGCAAACATGATGTGTGAAGCAATATTTTATCTTCCCTTGATCTATTGTCACTCCATGTCTTTGTTTGAGTAGTGAATTGTTATGGAAAAAGTGAAATAGTTCGTCTATTGGTTGCATGCAGTGTTGTTATCTTTTATGATTGTCTTCTTATACAATATATGAGTGTTCGCATATGTTGGAGAATGCATGTAAGGTGATCACCGTAGTGTAATGGTGTGGGGAGGACCGTGGAGGACATAAAACCATGGTCCAATCCATAAAGTTACATTAGGGGGAAATATATCGGGGGCCCTAGAGTTTATAGCTATGGTGGGACAATTATGTCTTAATAATTCCTATATTTGCTCAGTAACATGGCCTTAGGATCCATCATAAGTGTTGTGTATGCGCATTTATTTGGCTGCACCTAATTAAGGCTCTGTCCTAGAAGAAACAATAAACAACCAAACAAACGAATGAAATAACAATTGCTTAAACATTTACTCCCTTAGAGAAACTTGCTACTTGATAAAACTTGCCACCACTCCACTCCACTTCATTAGATCAATTTAACTTGCACTAGTTTACTTGTAGTTTCCGCTAACACATACTTAATTTATTTTCTACCTAGTACCAAAAGAAAACACACACTTAGATCCTTTGCATAGAAGGTCATATAAGAGGGTTATAGGGCATTAGAGAATAGATAGTTTACCTTCAACTCCTCGTGGGTTCGACACTCAAATACTTATCAAATTGTACTGCGGTCATCCCCTGCACTTGGGGGTTATCAATGTCATGTACGGTCCTTCTTCTTCGTTGGGTGGAGGTGGTTGGCTCGCCTCACCATGCATATCCATGATGCAAGATGATACCTTCGATCCAGATTCACGGATGTAGTATAATAGCTTTTTCCCTAGAAGACCTAGGTTTAATCGAACCTCGGAAAGCACTGCTAAAATGTAATAAAAAAGGACACGTCTATAAGACTTTGTTTGTTCGTTTTACCTTAGTTGACCGGACCAATCTAGTTTACTTTATAACGGGTTTGAATCAATGGATGGAGATAGTCCAGGGTTGAAGATCCACCTGGAGATGCACGTCAAATGGGATAAAAGATAATAATAAGCATAGTCATGTATAATGTTTGAATGGAGATAATCTCTTGTGGGCAACACATCCTAATATTCTAGAGCCCCTATGATGCAGTGGGCATAGCAATAGACTTTCAATCCAACCGAGAGCAGACCGAAGCCACGGGTTACAAATGATTATTAAGTGTAAAACATAGATCAAAGCTTTAAGCAAAGACCATACTACCCTTTCTGTCACTGAGGTTCCTATGAGATTGCCGCTAGCCAAGTATCCCACCTCAAGCCTTTATCAATATATGGGATCTGGGGTACCTACAAGTCCACAGATCGAGACAAGAGACGAAGAAACAAAAGATACAAATCACAATTCCAAACAAAATACAATTCTCCCATGATCTTGATGCACATAATCGCTGTGAGGTTTCTCCCCAACCCGTAGCTTGTGAGGACTACTCACTCATAACAAATAGACCGTGGATAGAAAACATCATACAAATACTTAGATTGAAATCAAATATTCTTACAATGGTCGCCAAATCACAAGGAGATCTAAATACAAAGCAATGGCTATGTCTAGTGGATGGATGGATGGGGGAAGTGATGAAAAATGGATGAACAATGGTGTGGATATCCTTTGGTGGTGTTGTGATGCAATATGAGAATGGTGTCCCCTCTGGTCGGCGGCTGGAGCCTCAAAATATATAGGCGTCTTCATGAAAGTTGTAGGGTTTGACGAGATGAAGCCGCCGCCACCTGGTACAGGCGGTACGGGCGGACCACGCCCGTACCAGTGGTCGTTAAGCATTCTAGCGCCTTGGTATAGCATCCCAATTACTTGGACATGTGTACTTCCTCAAAATCCTTCATTATGACTCCTTATTTTGCATTAAAATCTGTGATTTCCTGCACAACATAAATCAAAGAGAGGATTTGCATACCTTTGCAATTATTAGTCATTAGTGGCAAGAGTTAAGAGTTTCTTTGGCAATTGCTTGACCAAAAACAATGTTTAAACGCATTGGAAGATGGCAAAAATCAGAGCCATCAACTTCCCCAAAGATCAAACCTTGATCATCCTCGAGCAAGAAGAACCAAAAGAACTATAATAAATTCAACGTTTAAACTTGAAACAATGAGAATAAGAGTTCACTTACAGTTGGTAGTCATATGTGATCAACACTTCATTCATTCACGAAGCTTATCAAAGTTAGAAATATGACAAGAATACTATACAAGCTTCGGTAAGTCAATATAATCAAAGTAAAGTTTAATATAAGTATAAATAACTTGAAGTGTAGCAATCAATCCAATTCCTCCAATTAACTCTCAGCTTGCCAAGGAACACTAAGATGTTTAAATAGCATAATTGAGTAAGAGAGTTTCATGTCCCAAGTAGTATAACAATGAAGTATCTTATTTACACCCACATCAATAAATCAAGTCTATCAAAAACACTTCCAATCATTGTCTTTCAAGAAAAACTCGTAAAGTAGTAATGAGACCATGCCAAGGACTTGTTATGTGGATCCTCATAGATATCTTTTTTCTTTCTTTCATTTTTTCCAAGAATAGTTGATTGTTTCTTTTGCAAGTGTTTGCATAACCATTGAGAGTACCAATACGTTTGCCCATATATTGACACGGATGCCACTCATGTCATCAAATCATATCCAAAATCCGGGGTTATACCATACATCGTTCAAAAGATAGCGGAGTTGTTGGCATCCCAAAGGTGTGCATTAGAGACATAGAACAAAGTTGTCTCACTTATTTCTCTTTTTTTGAGCTAGTACCACGGTTTGATCCACAAGGTTTGGCATGCATCAAAATTACCACTATACTTTATTTCAATCAGACAACTCCTTTCATGAGTGTCATCAAGACTATCAAAATATCGATGGGGTTAAGTATCAGCAAGGGTATACTCTCAAGACAATCATTCATCAAACAAGTCGTAAATTTCAGACTTTTTCTTATTGTACTTGTTTGGCATTATTATTTCCAAGGCAAGACTCGGTTAAATAAAAGAACTAGAGCAAGAGCTTCAACAACTAATCATCATACCAATAAAAAGCCTTACTCTAACCATATTAAATTACTTCCCACTAGCATGGCATCTTAGCAAATCAACCAACTAAGATAAACAACTCAAACTTCATAAGTGGGAGACATATGACATACCTCTCATAAGTGACTTCATGATCCTCTTCCTTATGGGATGTGTTCCTTCAAAACTCAAACACGATTACTCTCGTAATGATATTAAAGAAAAGAGGCAAAGTATGAATCCACGTTTACGGAAAAAGGAAAAACAGAAAAATCTTTTTGTATTTTTGAGGATAGGGATTAAAGAATAGAAAATAACTTGCGACCAAGCAAGGGTTTAAGAAGATAAAAAGAAATGAAAAACAAAAATAAACTAAAACAAAAGCAAATTATAAAGCAAAGGAAAAAAGCAAAGTGTTGGAACAAACAAACATGAGTGTTTCAAAGCTCCCAAGGAGCTGGAGTACAACCTCATTATTACACAAATAAATTTGTCGGGGGAACACATGCCCAAGCTCGGGCTTTTGCAAGCCCTTTTGTTTCTCATTTGGTGGCGGTGGATAATCTCCCACATTCCATTGGCTGCTCCAATCATGGAACTGGGTGGTGAGGCTTGCAGTGGCATCTAGAAGGTTGATGGAGAGGTTGTTCATGTTTTGAATATTTCCTTCGAGTGCATAGATGTCTTCATAGGTGGTGTAGTAGTTCGGTGGCTGCACATCTTGTTTGGGTCCTCCTTGTTCTACTTCTTCATCTTCTCATCCTCCCACAGATATTTCTTGTTGGGGTAGATTATCTTCAACCTGCGCGTCATAACGCAAACGTCCATCCTCGATAGAGAATAAACCGTTAGGCAAAGGAGCTGGGATCGAGTGACCCGCTCTAGGTATGTTGAAGAAATATCTACCATGATTTTTAGAAATCATACCACATGCTCTTAGAGTAGAAAGACCAAGACGGTTACTTCCAGTCAATGGTTGGATGTTACCTAGGTTGATGCGAAGTGCGCGTGCAAGAACGGTCACAACTCCTCCGCATATGGGTCCTCGAAATTGAAGAGTCTGATACTTAAGGTAAAACACGAGAAGAGCGCCCAAATTTTGTGTTAAGTTACAATTAATAAGAGAAAGTTTTGCGAGGATCAACATGTCCTCCTCATTAACTCTAGTAAACTCACCACGTCTCTGAAATGTGTTAGCAATCACATAAAATAAATATTCAATAGCAGGATGATCAATTTGGTTCCCCTTGGGTGTGTTTCCACGAATTATCATCAAATTAAAGTATTGTGAAGGGGAAGGATCTAAAACAAAGGTAGTTGTGCGTACATTAGTGGTGTTGTTGGCAAACCCAAAGCATTGAGCCCATTGGCTGAGTGTCAAAGTATACTCACAGTTCATAAGACGGAATTTGATTCGATCAACTCCGGGTCTTTGTTCCTCGGAACAACCATAAGGATCTACAGTATGTGTTAAGGTGCTGAAGAACTCAAGCGTCAAGTGGCGATACATCACAACATCCTGAAACACAAAATTATACAAACCAACATTGTTGCAAAGTAAATCGACATCACCACGAATGCCAAGTTCGTTCAGGATATAAGGACATTCCCACTTGGTGGACTTGATTTCTCGAATCTTGAGACGGTCGAAACGGCTCAGTTGGAACTCCTTGGTGAACTCGATACCGAGTGACTCAAGGGTTAACATATCAACAGGTGGTGCGGAGGATTCCGTAGCCATCTCACGTGTACGACTCCTCGTGTTCATCTAATAAATAAAAACAAGACAAAGTAAATAAAGATTGCTAATAATGTTTTTGGTCTAATAGAAATATAGCATAAGTGATTCTCTACACTAACTACAAAAGAACCTCCTCTAAAAACAATGTTAAGCACACTTAATATCAAGATTGAATCAAGAACAAGACCTATGTCTAGATTGACAATGATGAATGATTGAGTAAAGCTTTTGCACAAATAAGTTGGGGATCGGAGGAGAATCATACCATAGATCGAATGAGTGCAAAGAATCGAAGAAAGATTAAGTAAATTTGAAGATCCAATGGAGGTGGTTTGGAGTTTGGAGTAAGAAGAAAGAGAAAAAATGATTTGGGGATTTTTAGGTTACCTCCTCGGGGTGCTTATGGTAGCCGCGTACGTGGTACCGGAAGGCGGTACGGCCGGATCCCGCCCGTACCGGGTGACTTACCTTGGGGGCGACGACTGCTCCTAGGCGGTGCACTCGGTACGGGCGTGCGCGCTCGTACTGCTGGTCGTTATCGCTGCGGTGACTTTGCTTGAAATCTGATATTTGCTCGGGGGTATGGTACAGGAGCATCCGACCATACCAGTGGTTGTTATCGACAATGTTTCCTTTGGCAAACATTAAAACTTTTATCTCCCTTTGTCTTGATGTGGTACGGGCGCATGGTACGGCCCACTCCGGACGTACCAGTGGTCGTTAAGAATACCATGAACTACAAAACTCAAGGAATTTCATTAGTAGCTCTGTGCGCCTTTGCACATCTTATCAAACAACTAGATAACATAAAAAATACTAAGTAATGATCTAGCAATACTTCTTAGGCCATGTGTCAGTAAAATAAAATATAGAGGATTACCTTGTTTCTTCTCATCTCTCCATAGGTCTTCTTGAACACCCTTTATTAAAACAAAAACAAAAACAAAACTAACACAATACTAATACAATATAAAATACATAAAGAAAGAAATTTATTTCACATGGGTTGCCTCCCATGAAGCGCTTCTAGTTAAGGTCAATTAGCTTGACCTCGATGGAAATCACTTTGTTTTGTGAAGTGGAACACCCACTCCAAAATAATTGGCTTTCAAAGTAATTACACCATCATTATCATTAGGCTTGGCCTTCTTCTTCCTAGGGAAGTGGACTACAAAAGGATCTCTAGATGGTAGCCCTATTCTCACATTCCCTTCATGTAAATTAATCAAAGCTTTAATAGTTCTTAGGAATGGCCTACCTAGAATTATAGGTGCTATGGGATCTTCATGCATGTCCACAATAACAAGATCAATAAGAGCGGGACTACCTTTAATTCTAACAACTATATTTTCTTTTATCCCAACAGCTTGTTTATAAATTGAATTAGCTAGATGGAGTCTCAATTTAGTTGTGACAAATGGCCCCAAATTTAATTTATCTAATAGGCTTTTGGAAATTGTTGAGACACTCGCACCAAGATCACAAAGTGCGGATATCTCATTAACTCCCAACTTAACTTTAATAGTGGGCTCAAATATATCATCTAGCTTAGCTGGAAGCTTATCAGCTACTCTTTTATACTCCATCGCTAAATCGCGAACCTTAGATGCTACTTGTTGTATAAATTGTTGGTACATAGCATCATTACCTTGTTCTATACCTAGATTCTTAACGGTGATCATCTTCAATAGATCTTCCATGGTATATTCCGGTGTTGGCGTGTTGCTATAATCCAGCTCTTCAGGTTTTTCTTCATTGGTTACCACCCTCATCATCTTGAGGTCTTCTATCGGATTTGGCTCGGGTTTTCCAGCAAACTTTTCTAGTATGAGAGCTAGCTTGGCTCTCGGCTACCTTACCCAGCTGAGCCTCCACGGTCTTTGTTCTTTCATGTAGAGCCTACACATCATTTCCAATTGCAATGGCCTGGTTACACAATCTTCCTATACTACTTTCATGATTCTCCATGATCTTAATAAGCATATTAGTTTGCTTGGTTTGAGCTTGTTTAAATGGTCTAACAGTTTGCTCAAATGGGAGATTGCCATGATTTGCGCCATTAGTATTATCATAATTATTATAAGGAGCTCCTGCAAGATTAGCATGATATTTTTGAACATTAGAAGCATAATTATTTTCCATGCAGGATTAAAAGGAGTACGAGCTATAAAACTAACATCATTAACATCGATAGTGATAGCATTAACTTGGGTATCTTCCTTACCCTTTACTAAGCTAAGCAACTCATCTACCTTAGATGTAAGCTCTTCATTATTTACTGTGATAATTGAACTTACTCTCTTCGAGGTTCTTTCCACATGCCATTGGGCATGGTTATTTTGCATATAATCAAGTAACTTCTTTGCAACACTCACTTGCTTTCCCATGACCGTTCCTCATGCTGTAGTATCTAGCATAGACTTAGACATTGGGTTAAGACCATTATAAAATAAATGTAATATAAGCGACTCTTCCATCCCATGACTAGGACAGTTCATTATGGCTTCTTTCGTCCCTTCCCACGCAAGCGCTAGTGTCTCACGGTCTTCTTGTCTAAAGCTTCTAATGTTGGATCTTAGCTGCATAGTCTTAGCTGGGGGGAATTTAGTCATAAACAAATTAGTAAATTCCTCCCAAGATTTAATAGTTCCCTTTTGTAGAGCTAGCAACCAATCCTTAGCATATCCTCTAAGAGAAAAAGGAAACAATCTTAGCTTAACAAAATTTGGATCTACATCCTTAATATGCATCATGTCGCAAATTTTAGTAAAAGTATTTAAGTGTGATCCCTAATCTTCAGTGGATGAACCCCCAAATTGGTTTTGTTAAACCAAACTTAAAAGGTTAGGTTTTATCTCATATGTTTTTGCATCAACTGCGGGCTGAGTGATGGATGCACGAATAAAATCTTTAGTGGGAGTAGCATACTCCCCTAATCTCTTTTGAGCCATGGCTCTTATATTTTTGGTAATTTTCAAGTAACAAAAATGAATAACAAGCAACTTTTTGGGGGGGTTTTCAAATAGATAACAACAAAGTAAACTAGTAATAATAATTAATCTACAACTAATAATAAAACTAAAAACAAGGTCTCTAATGACCTCACCAGGATATCGAAATTGCTTCCCGGCAACAGCGCCAGAAAAAGGGTTGATACCTTCGATCTGGATTCACGGATGTAGTATAATAGCTTTTCCCTAGAAGACCTAGGTTTAATCAAACCTCAGAAAGCACTGCTAAAAGGTAATAAAATAGGACATGTCTACAAGACTTTGTTTGTTCGTTTTACCTTAGTTAACCGGACCAATTTAGTTTACTTTATAACGGGTTTGAATCAATGGATGGAGATAGGTCAGGGTTGAAGATCCACCTGTAGCTGCACATAAAATGGGATAAAAGATAATAATAAGCATAGTCATGTATAATGTTTGAATGGAAATAATCTCTTCTGGGCAACACATCCTAATATTCTAGAGCCCCTCCGAAGCAGCAGACATAGCAATAGACTTTTAATCCAACCGAGAGCACACTAAAGCCACGGGTTACAAACGATTATTAAGTGTAAAGCACAAATCAAAGATTTAAGTGGTGATGTTGTTGTTGATCCAAAATGGGGCGCTAAGCGAAGACCGTACTACCCTTCCTGTCACTAAGGTTTCTATGAGATCGCCGCTAGCCAAGTATCCCACCTCAAGCCTTTATCAATCTATGGTATCTTAGGTACCTACAAGCCCACAGATCGAGACAAGAGACGAAGAAACAAAAGATACAAATCACAATTCCAAACAAAATACAATTCTCCCATGATCTAGATGCACATAATCGCTGCGAGATTTCTCCCCCACCCACAACCCGTGAGGACTACTCACTCATAACAAATACATCCGAGATAGAAAACATCATACAAATACTTAGAATGAAATCAAATATTCTTACAATGGTCGCAAATCATAAGGAGATCTAAAGTACAAAGCAATGGCTATGGCTAGTGGATGCATGGATGGATGGATGGATGGATGGGGCAAGTGATGAACAATGGTGTGGATCTCCTTTGGTGGTGTTGTGATGTAATCTGAGAATGGCCGCCCCTCTGGCCAGCGGCTAGAGCCTCAAAATATATAGGCATCTTCACGAAAGTTGTAGGTTTTGACGAGAGGAAGTCATCGCCATCTGGTACGGGCAGGCGTTACTAGCGGACCGCGCCCATACTAGTGGTCGTTAATCATTCTGGCGCCTTAGTACAGCATCCCAATTACTTGGTCATGTGTACTTCCTCAAAATCCTTTATTATGACTCTTTATTTCGCATTAAAATTCGTGATTTCCTGTACAACAAAAATCAAAGAGAGGATTTGCATATCTTTGCAATTATTGGTCATTAGTGGCAAGATTTGAGAGTTTCCTTGGCAATTGCTTGATCAAAAACAACATTTAAATGCAGTGGAAGATGGTAAAAATCGGAGCCATCACAAGACAAACAAGGAATGTATATGGAAGGTAATATGGTAGGGGTTAGCCTTTTACCTCACCTTGAGGATTGTATCGAACTAGTAGCCACAAGTGAGAATATAAGCTTGCAAAGTGAAATCGCAAAAAAAGCTCACACTAAAGAAAGAACTAAAACTCTCAAAAGCTTTTGGTGGAAGCTGCGGTAACCCAGCATACCACTACATGTGTAGTACACTATAGTTGTTGGCATAACATCCACAGAACACCGTTCTATAAATATCACATCCCTCGGAGTGATACAATAGAAAAATTGCAGGTCCATATTACAAACATACACACTTCGTCATTGTTACAAAACCAGAAGTTCCAAACTTCAAGTGATACAAAATTACAAACCAAACTTAAGTAGTTTTAGCGGAAGATATAAAGTTCAAACTCATACTCTGAATTGAGCTCAACAACTTATTTTATAAGGTTTAGGCTGCTCAGCTCAACTGGTTTACTAATAACTGAGGCAACTACTCGGACTCGTTGCCCTCCACTCCATAGCGTATTTCGTAGTACACCCATTCCACTCCTCTCGACAGGTCTGGCTCCTCGTAGTAGACATCCTCTTGCCCTTCAGCCGCGTACATCGAAGTGTCTTCTGGCTTCTCAGAGTCTAAGAAGGGGGTTCAAAGGAAAGGGTGAGTAACAGCGTTACCCAGCAAGTTCATTATATGAAAGGTGGGAAGTTTGATGCTCTATCTACCACCTCGGACTATCAGCCCTTGGCTCTATGCAGTTTTCATAAACATTTCTTCAAAGATTGATTTTATTGTCAAAAACTATGCCCACCAGCCTTCACAGGTTGACCAGAACTTCATGGAGTTCCTTTCTTGCCACGTTCATAGCTCCTTCCCGGAACAGGGAGTAACAAGTTACAGTTCTTACACTCTGCAGAGGTGCGTTGCTTTACCCATGAGAGATCAACTCCTTGTTGCACAACCGGGCGTACTTTCCCATCAATAATTCCGTGATGTGGGGCCCAGTAGGTGATCCAAGCTAATCACTACCCCTCTCTGCGACCCCATATGTCTGCACGATCCTCCGGGCCGAGCTACATCTCCGTTAAGCCCCCTTTCGGGCAAGCTACAACCCTGATGAGTTCCCGAAGACTTCATGAGCCGGTTATGCCCCTGGCAAGCTCCATAAAGGTATGACTATACCTCCGATAGCCGCTCACAGATAATCTAGATACCAAAACCGTGGGGCCTAAGTGTGCCCACCCATATGCTGGATCCGCGCAAGGAATCACAGCGTCACGTTAAGGTCATCTTGCCTACATATGAAAGGAAGAAGGTCCAACTGACTTCTCCGTCCCATTCCAAATCTCATGGTTAATGCGTAATATACGGCGCTAGAATCACTGATGTCATGGGTTGTTAATCCTATGGTGACTTGTGCAATTGGAAACTTAAGTTCCATTGCCAATCTTATATTTATCATCACTTAGGATGATAACCACATTTTATTTATTTGAGAAGATAATATTTTATTTCACCACATCATAGATGATAACACACCATTTGCAATATCTTTGATAAAGACTCTTCAAAGGACATGAGCAAGTGATGAACTTGCCTTGTGACTATAAGGTAGTGAAGTCGGATGCTTCCACCTGACCTTGAGCTCCGGTTTTTACAGAGAACCATTATTGCCTGGTAAGGATAATATTTAAAGAAGCAATATGCAATGCATAGTAATGTCATGCAAGGGTTTATTATCTGCTTATTTGTGTGTTTTACCCTCTTAGTAAAAGTTTGCTATTTTCTTTAATTAAAAGAAAAGTATTACTTAAAGTCTTTGAAATTTTCATAAACATTATATTTAGTATTTTTATAATACTAGTATGATTTTAAGAGTTCAAAATTGGATTTATATAGTTTTTAAATCTTTTAAATATTTCACTAAAATTCCTTTAAGGAAATAAGACTTTATTTTTATTACACTTAATTTACTATTCAAAAATACAAACTAGCATTTTTCTATAATAGCACTCCCTTTTAGAATCGTCAAAATGAATTTTATTTAATTTTATGTGTTTGGTAAAAAAAATTAAAATTCCAAAGGAATATATACCTTAATAATAATAATTTTAAATTTAATTATCTAAAATTCCATTTGTTATTTTTCTTGAATAGAGGACATTTCTATGAGTCCATTGATATTTTATTTATATCTTAGGATTTTATTTTATTTCTTAGAACCATTTAATTCCTAGGGGTATTTTGGTCATTTGACAATTTAATTAGGATTTTCCTTTTAAAACTGGACCTAGCCCATTGGGCTGGCCCAACCCTGACCCGGCCCATCTGGGCTGGTCAAACCCCTCTACCTCGAGCGGCCCAGTGCCACTCGATTCCTCCCTTTCTCTCTCTTGTTCCCCTATTGTCTCGTCCCCGTAGAGCCGTCGCGCTGCTGATGCTATCACTGCTTGATTCCGGTCTCCCTAGGCTGCACCAGCCGCCACCATGGTGTGCGGCGAGGTAGCCAACGCTGCTCCACCATCTGGTCCTGTTCGATTCGTCTGTAGGCCCCTCTCTCGTCTAGGCTGACTCCACCCGAACCCTAGGGTTTGGGGGTTGCCGGTGATGTGGAGGTCCACCGCCCCGGTGGTGCTGTGCTGGGCTCCTGGCGGTTCTGTGGTGCCGCCACTGCTGCCCGTGTGGCTGTGGCCACCATGCCATGGCTTGGCGCGAGTTGCAACGCCCTCGGGTGCTCCCCGTGCTGCCGTGTGCGCTCGCCGGTGATTCTGCTTCCTCTTCTAACTTTAGCGAGGACCACGGGTGAGTTCCTATCCTCTCCCTCTCTTATTATCAGGCTTACCTTGCTACCCTCTGAGTGCTTGCAATATATGAACCCTAATTATATTTGTCCATGGCACTAGGGTTCATCCCTATGTGCTAGGGTTCATCCCTTGATGCCATGTTTATCTGAGATGGTTTCCTACTAAATCTAGTTGTGTAGGGTTCACTGCTATACTGTGGTTGTTGGTGTTGACCGTTATTTCTATCAATAAGCTGTTAACTGAAGTTTTATTTACTGTCTTATATCGAATTGGTGACATCATGGCTATGATCTAGATTGAGATTAGTTCTCTGGTTCTTGTTGATATGCTTTGGTATGAAAGAATTGGAGTTGGATATCTAATCCAATTACACTCTAATAATTGCAGATGATAGAATACATAGGTGTTTAAATATGATTCCTAATTTTTATGTTAGGAAAATGATTAAGTGTTCTTTTGAAAGCATTGGATTATGGAATCCCTGGTAGAAACTGCTTGGTTAGGATGGGCTCTTGTGACACCCTCACTTGAGTGGTAAACAGGTACCATCCATATACTGGTTGTTTTCTATTTGTGTTCTATAATGCCTGAGAGTTGCAAACATTCAATTGGATAAATTAGCCTGTGATACTCCAGAAATTTCATAAAGCTTGGGATGCTAGTCTGAGGCAATAATAGATAAAAACTAATGTTTTTATCTAATGTTTCCCTCTCAATTGTTCTTTGGTATTCGGTTTAAGACAATGATTTTTATAGCCTTTAAGAAAATGATTTGATATCCATGTTGTGTACTATAGAGCTTTAAGATGAACTAATTTCTAAGGTGCTGCCATCCATTGGATGTGCCCAGAAACATTTAGTTAAAGATGCTATGTATGTGGATATATAAGCATGTTTTATTCTCCAAGATCAATGATGCCCAGACTGAGATCTTGCAGTGGTTTGCTAAGATAGGTAATTTGGCTTTATTAATCTCTTTTGTGATGGATACACCCCACTTGGGTGCTTTTTTGAGAAAATCATATATGAGACAACACATGCTCATCTGATATTTAGCATGTGATGGTTTTGTATAACTCACCACACAAGTTGCTTGCTGGTGTTGTGATGGTGTTGCTTGTGGCTGCTGTCTTGATCTTGGCCTGCACCTCCTGGTGCTGCTCCTGCTCCTGCTAGTCTCATGTGATATGGAACTTGCCCTTGTTATCCTCCTGCACCACCCCCTCCTTATGTCACCATCTGGTGGTGAACTGGTGGTTAATTTGGTAAACTGGATGGTGGTTTTGTTAAGGCTTTGGCAAGCTTAATGAGCTCTGAGTGTGTGCTTGAGAAGGAGAAATGAGTTCCATGTAATTGTGCTTCGATTGGGTGATCTGTTTGAGTGCTTGTACTATTGTTGCTGTCTTGACAAGACGCTCCATGCATTTTGGTGACTAAGTTGTCTAGCTGTGTGGTCTGGTTATGGATCAGATCAAGTGAAATAATCTTCACATGTTACCCTTTTACTAGTTATTGCCCTGGTGAAACTTGTTGATGGCCCAAAATATATCGAGCTCGTTGGGGAACCCCAAGAGGAAGGTATGATGAGCACAGCAGCAAGTTTTCCCTTAGTTATGAAACCAAGGTTTATCGAACCAGTAGGAGCAAGGAAACACCTCCAAGGTGTTGCTAGATGGCCTTTGCGGGGCGCACTACCGGTGCTAGCAGCAACGTGGAAACCTGCACAACACAACCATAGAACTTTGCCCCCAACTTACAGTGAGGTTGTCAATCTCACCGGTTTTGCTGAAAACAAAGGATTAAACGTATTGTGTGGAAGATAGTAATTGCTTGCAGAAAGTAAACAAAAAATAGTAAACAGTTGTAGATTGATGATAAAAGAAAGGACCGGGGTCCATAGTTCACTAGTGGTGGCTCTCCTTAAGATAGATGACATGTTGGGTGAACAAATTACAGCGGGGCAATTGACAAACCTCGAGAAAGCATACAAGCATATACTAAATATCTTGACTCCTTTGAGATTTGATTGGGAATTACAACATTATACATAGACCGTAATCGCATCTATGACTAATAATCCACCTTCAGGTTATCATCTGAACCTCTCCAGTATTAAGTTACAAGCAACAGATAATTGCATTACGCACTGCGTGTAAAGTAAACAATACGATTGTTCTATGAACAAAGGATTGTTGTTTTCTCCCTAGTAGCAACAGCACATCTAGTACCTTAGAGATTTCTGTCACTTCCCTAGATTACTAGAGGAATGAACCCACTATCGAGCATAAATACTAACTCTTGGAGTTGCTAGCATCTACTTGGCCAAGATAGCTACTAACAACGGAAAGCAGGCAAGATCACAAATAACAAAGACATGAAAGAATCAATAATCAATCTGAAATAGCATCTCGATCCCCGCAAACACAACATGTAGGATTACAAATAGATGATCTTGATCATGAACAGAGCTCATAAGATCTAAACATGGTAGCACAAAGGAGAAGAGCCAACCATATAGCTACTACATGGACCCGTATTCCAAGGATGAACTACTCACGCATCACACAGGAGGCTTGCATGGTGATGAATAAGGCCTCCAGGGTGAATTCTCCCCTCCAGCAGGGTGCCGAGAAGAGCTTGAGATCCCTCCCGATCTAGGGGTGGAGATGACGGCAGCTACATACTCTTTCATGGAATTTTTATCGGGTACTTAGGGTTTCTGTATTGGAGGCATCTTATAGGCGAAAGGGGAGGCCGAGGGGGTGCCCTAGGCAGCCAGACCACCCTTGGCGCGGGCCAGGCCTAGCCGCACGGCCAGGTGGTGTGGGCGGCCCCTGTCCCCTCTCCGTCTTGTATTCTGGCTCTGTGTCCCCCTTGGTGAAAAACTGACTTTGGCTTTTGTCCCGTCCAATTCCGAGAATATTCATTTTCTGACTTTCTTGGAACCAAAAATAGCAGAAAACAGGCAGCTGGCACTTTGGCATCTTGTTAATAGGTTAGTCCAAGAAAGTGTATAAAAAGTACTCCAAAGTGTGGACAAAACATAAGAAAGTAGATAAAACCAAGCATGGAACATCAAAAATTATGGATACGTTAGCAACGTATCAACATCCCCAAGCTTAACTCCTGCTCATCCTCGAGTAGGTAAGTGATAAAAAGAAAGAATAATTTTTGAGGTGACATGCACCATCATAAACTTGATTAATGTATTTGTAAAACATTGATAGCTGGGGTCATAGTACTTCAACATAGCATGAAAGATAAAGTTCTAACAATAAGACATAGCAACTATGTTGCAACATAAAAAGGCACAAACGAAAGATTCATGAATAACAATGCATTGAAAGATGTTTGTTTGTTTCACATATAGAAAACATAGCATAGTGGCATTCAGCTTGTCCCTCATAGAGTAGCAAACATAAATTCATAGGACACCTTCAAAGTTCATAAGAGTGACTAGATACAAATAGTTTAAGAACAAGCAATATCAAAATTATGCATCAATCAACAAGTCTTGGGACAATGCACATAGAACTAAGAATGGTCACTATGCTCTCGCAATAGGTGCATAAAGATAGAAGGTGGAGACTCAACATAAAAGTAAAAGAAAGGCCTTCGTAGAAGGAAGTAGAGATTCAAGTTTCATAAAGAGCTTCCAAAAATTATGGTACGTATTAGCTTTCATCTCTCATTGCCCCTATCATAAGCATCTTGAAGTGATTAAGGTTAAAGTGAACAAACTATGGAGTATATGCTTGACAAAGTATAAGTTGGAAATCTCATGTCCCTTGAATACAAGAGCCGCTCCTCATGCTACTCAAGTTTAGTTACCGGTAAGTTCTTGTCATAGTAAGTACATGTGTATCATAGAGAACCGCCAATGGGGTACCCCTTGCCCGATGATACGGAAGAATCCCCATATCAAAATGACAAGGCAAGCAGACAACGAGCATCTCAGCAATCTTCTTATTTACCATGGGAAAATGGTGCTTTTTTCTCTCTTTCCTCTTTTCTCGTATCTCTTTTTTTCCTTTTCTCCTTTTCTCAATATCTGACTCTTTTTTTATAAGAAGAATGCTTCATACACAGCTCATTATGGTTATGTTGCAGGTTTCCACCATGACGGCATGGATTAGACTGGCGGCCCAGGTGTTTCTCGAACACACATACATAACTCCATGGACTTACAAGCTCCTATTTCATTTCACACCGACGACATCCATAGAAAAAAGAGCATGATATCAACTAGGTACAAAGTACAAGTGCAATGTTGAAAGTGTTCCCCATGACAGCATGGTTCTGCTAATCCCCAACATATAAGTGCAAGCATGTACAACATAGAGGACACAATGGTTCAAGTTTATTAAGGGCGAGAAAAGTAAAGTGTGCCATCAAGTTTGTGAGAGCTTTAATCACTAGTTTTCTCATAACAAGTTTAATTTGGAAGGTAGATAAAAACATGAATATACTTGGAATAGCAAATGCTAATAGGTAGGTATGGTGGACTCTTTGGAATAACTTGGTTTTAGGAGTTGTATGCATGAGTGGAACTCATACTTGGTTACGGAGGCTAGCAAAAGACTGGGAGCGACCAACTAAGAGAGCAATAATGGCCATAATCATGCAGAGTGACAAAACATCATTAATCGAAGCATAAAGTGATACTACAAGTCGAAAACTAAAGGATCATAAAGGCTATGGTGACTTGGAATAGTCATAACATGGTGTGAGCATGCGCCAAGTCAACCCAAATAAAGCATCAAAGGAGAATACCACAATACTATGCTTTAATATGCTAAAACAACGCATGATTCATCCAAGGCACATTAAGCAATCTCAATTGTTTATAACATGTCATGCTACAGCAAAGATCACTAAGCATAAATCCAAAACACAATCAAGCATGGCATGAAAAAGTATGGGCCACAGTCAAAAACAAGCTCTCTTTACCACTTACTTTTCCTACTCTTTTTCCAATCCAAACCAAACTATTTGAAACAATGCATGAAAGAGGAGGGTCCAACCAATTTATTCAGCAAACTAAGAAAACCAAGCAAACGAACACCAAAAACAAAAACAAAAAAGAGGACGCTCCAAGAACAACACAATTGTGCATGAAACAACAAAAATGAAGTGTTTGGAAGAAACCCGGGATTTTTATTGATGAAGAAGGGGATGCCTTGGGCATCCCCAACCTTTGACGCTTGTACCTCTTGAATATTTCTTGGGGTGACACAGGGTGGCATCCCCAAGCTTGAGCTTTAGTCCATTTTTCATCTCATTACATCATTCTGTTCATACACCTGAAATTTTTCCTTCATACAAAACTTCACACAAACTTTATTAGCAACATTAGTGCACTCAAGATAATAAGTCTTTAGGTTCGGTTCAACACCAATAAAACTTCCATTAAAACACAAGCTACTGTAGTACTTCCCTCAAAAATCTCAATTCCCCAAAATAACTCAAGAAGGAACCAACAAGAAGCAAACGCAAATAATGGCAGAAATCTGTCAAAATAGACCAGCAGGTAAAAACCAATTTTTTCGAAGACCTTCTGTTGCTCAAATCAAAAAGTGTTGAACTAACGAAAGATAGATAACAACCTGGGGCAGAAGAAAAACAATTCACGCATCAAAACGACGTATAGAGATTTTACACGATTTTTTACCGTGAAGCACAGAAAACTGTTTCGGGACAACAACTTTCTCAATCATTACTTCTCTCTCATTAGAGGTTACTCTTGGCACAAAAAGCAAATTAAAAAGATAAGGAGAGGTTATTACTGAAGTAATAACTTCCAATACTCATCTAAAACTTTTGGGTTATCTCCTAATAAGTACTTTTCTTTAACGCCTTTAAGTTAGGTATAAAAAGCAAGAAAAAGAATCAAGTGTTCTCAAATGAAGAAGCATTAAGCGAAAAAAAATTTTCATAGGAGAGGCAAAATAAATCTTCTCTCTATTCTTAGGGAAGTGTTTTATACCTTTCTTGAGTGGGAGTTGATATCTAATGGTGCCTTCTTTCATATCAATAATGGCACCAACAGTTCTAAGAAAAGGTCTTCCCAAAGTAATAGGACAAGAAGCATTGCATTCAACATCCAAAACATAAAATCAACGGGGACATTGGCATTGTTAACCATAATAAGAACATAATTAATACTCCCCATGAGTTTATTTTTAGCATTATCATCAAGTGGGACATTCAAATAACAATCTTCCAATGGTGGCAAATCAAGCATATCATAAATCCTTCTAGGCATAATAGAAACACTACTATCAAGATCACATAAAGCTTTGAAATCAAAGTCATTCACTTTCATATTAATGATGGGTTCCCAACCATCTTCTTGTTTCATAGGTATGGAAGCTTTATGTTTCATCTTTTCTTCTTTAATTTTATGAGAGCATTAGTAATGTGTTTTGTAAAGGCCATATTCATAGCACTAGCATTAGGACTTTTAGCAAGATTTTGTAGGAACTTAATAACTTCAGAGATGTTGCAACCATCAAGATCAAAATCATAATTATCATCTAAAGTAGTAGAGCTATTACTATCTTCAACACTAGTGGTAGTGATAGTAGAAACACTAATGTTTCTAGCAATTTCATCTTCTCTTTTCCACTTAGCATGCAATTCAGCTAATAGTCTAACATTTTCATCAATTCTAACTTATATGGCAATAGTAGCAGCAAAGGGATTATCAATAGTTTCAGGTTTAGCAGCTATTTTATTCAAAGAAGATTGAGCTTCAGCCAATGATGCTATATTTCTTTTGGCATTAGAGAGTTTTTCCTCAATAGTTTTATTGGAAGCAGTTTGTTTACTAATAAAATCTTTAATCATAACTTCAAGTTCAGAGGGAGCACTCCTATTATTGTTGTAGGAATTTCCATAAGCATTACCATTATTGGGAGGATATGGTCTATAATTGTTGTTACCAAAATTATTCCTGTAGGCATTGTTGCTGAAGTTGTTATTTCTTATAAAGTGCACATCAACTTGCTCTACTTGAGCAACCAAAGAGGCTAAGGGAACATGGTTTGGATCAATATGAGCCTTCCCATTAACAAGCATAGACATAATAACATCAATTTTATCACTCAAGGAGGAGGTTTCTTCAACAGAATTTACCTTATTACCTTGTGGAGCTCTCTCGGTATGCCATTCAGAATAGTCAACCATCATATTATCTAGAAGCTTTATTGCTGCACCCAAAGTAATGGTCATAAAGGTACCTCCAGTAGCAGAGTCCAATAGATTTCTTGAAGAATAGTTCAATCCTGTATAAAAGGTTTGGATAATCATCCAAGCAGTAAGTCCATGAGTGGGACAATTCTTTACCAAAGATTTCATTCTTTCCCAAGCTTGAGCAACATGTTCATTATCAGATTGTTTAAATTTCATTATTTCACTTCTCATAGATATAATCTTTACAGGAGGATAGTATTTTCCAATGAAAGCATCTTTGCATTTAGCCCAAGAATCAATACTAGTCCTAGTTAGGGATTGCAACCATTCTTTAGCTTTTCCTCTCAAGGAGAAAGGAAACAATTTAAGCTTAATAATATCTCCATCTATATCCCTATGCTTTTGCATCTCACAAAGTTCAACAAAGTTATTTAGATGAGAAGTAGCATCTTCATTACCAATACCAGAAAATTGTTCTCTCATAACAAGATTGAGTAAAGCAGGTTTAATTTCAAAGAAAGTAGCTTCAGGGACAGGTGGAGCAATAGGTGTGCACATGAAATCATTGTTGTTGGTGCTAGTGAAGTCACATAACTTAGTGTTTTCAAGAGTAGTCATTTTTTTGTGTTTTTAATAAAGAAAGCAAAGTAGTAAAACTAGTTTTTTTGTGTTTTTGATAAAGAAACAAGCAAACAAAGCAAAAATAAACTAAGAAAAACAAAAATAACAAAGTAAAGAGATTGGTTATGAGGGACTCCCCATGTGAAGATGTCCTTGACTCCCCGGCAACGGCACCAGAAAAATAGCATGATGGCCCAAAATATATCGAGCTCGTTGGGGAACCCCAAGAGGAAGGTATGATGAGCATAGAAGCAAGTTTTCCCTCAATTATGAAACCAAGGTTTATCGAACCAGTAGGAGCAAGGAAACACCTCCAAGGTGTTGCTAGCTGGCCTTTGGCAGGGCACACTACCGGTGCTAGCAGCAACGTGGAAACCTGCACAACACAACCATAGAACTTTGCCCCCAACTTACAGTGAGGTTGTCAATATCACCGGTTTTGCTGAAAACAAAGGATTAAACGTATTGTGTGGAAGATAGTAGTAGCTTGCAGAAAGTAAACAGAAAATAGTAAACAGTCGTAGATTGATGATAAAAGAAAGGACCGGGGTCCATAGTTCACTAGTGGTTGCTCTCCTTAAGATAGATGACATGTTGGGTGAAAAAATTACAGCGGGGCAATTGATAAACATCGAGAAAGCATATACTAAACATCTTGACTCCTTTGAGATTTGATTGGGCATTACAATATTATACATAGACCGTAATCCAACTGCATCTATGACTAATAATCCACCTTCAGGTTATCATCCGAACCCCCTCCAGTATTAAGTTGCAAGCAACAGATAATTGCATTACGCATTGCGTGTAAAGTAATAATACGATTGTTCTATGAACAAAGGATTGTTGTTTTCTCCCTAGTAGCAACAGCACATCTAGTACCTTAGAAATTTTTGTCACCTCCCCATATTACTAGAGGAATGAACCCACTATCGAGCATAGATACTAACTCTTGGAGTTGCTAACATCTTCTTGGCCAAGATAGCTACTAACAACGGAAAGCATGCAAGATCACAAATAACAAAGACATGATAGAATCAATAATCGATCTGAAATAGCATCTCAATATCCATTGGATCCCCGCAAACACAACATGTAGGATTACAAATAGATGATCTTGATCATGAATGGAGCTCACAAGATCTAAACATGGTAGCACAAAGGAGAAGAACCAATCATCTAGCTACTACATGGACCCGTAGTCCAAGGATGAACTACTCATGCGTCACACCGGAGGCTTGCATGGTGATGAAGAAGGCCTCCAGGGTGAATTCTCCCCTCCGGCAGGGTGCCGGGAAGAGCTTCAGATCCCTCCCGATCTAGGTACTATAGGTTTTAATTGTAACCTTCTTTTTATTCTTTTTGTAAAGAATCTTGTAAAGATATTATTATAAGTTAATAAAGTTTTATTTCTATTCTCTCTAATATTTTGTTTTTGGTGTATTTATCACCATTTGTAATATTATTATGGAATCAGAAAATAAGAATTCATTTCTTATTTAATTTTCCTTGTCTTAAATCCTTATTGTTGTTTAATATATCTATAATGTAATCAAACAATGTTAATAAAGTATTTTGGAAAACAGTTTAATATTACTAACTTCTAATTTTCAAATACTTTCAAATTGATTTAAATTTCAAACTTGAATTCAAAATAACTTCCCCAAAGACTCAATAATTCCTAAAGGTCATGTCAAAATTCATAGCAGTCACTAACAAGAGCTATTCCTACCTCTAGTTAGTGAAAGAAACTCTGATCCCTTTAGGTTTTGGTTTGGCGAAAAATTTACCCTGATTTTTACAAATGCATGCATGCACAAACTTAGATTCCTATTTCTACTCTTCGTTGGATCCTAATGCTGGGGTGTTACAGAAGGTTAGGATGGTGGAAAGCCAAACAAAATGATCCAAAGAAAAGGTTATTGTTAAAGGTGGAAAAGAACCAAAGATAGCAAAAAAAGGATACGATCTACAAAACACGAGGATACACACATGTGTAGATGGATGGGGTTAGCACGACTATGAAAATGAGCACAAAATGTCCTAACAAAGACTAAGCTCGGTTGTTGTGCCAAGGCAAGGAGAGACCATAACTCGTTTGCCAAAAGAGGATAAGAAACGGATTTGTGCACTTGCCTTGGTCGCGCTTTATCTCCCTCTTTGCTTACAAGCTTGATACTCTCTTTGTATTGGGAGGCTATGTATCTTTCTATTTTCTTTTGCTTTTGCTTTTTTATTCTTTTTCTCCCTTTATATACTACTATTTCAACTTTTGTATTTTCTTACACACTCCCACTTTCCAAGGGCAAGTGCACAATGCTTAAGCAAACACAAAATGAGCTGCTGTCATAGGTTAGGTACAGACAAAGGAAGATAGGGGTTAACAAGGTGAAGAAAGTTATACCTTCGGTATTGATGAAGACTTGCAACCGGTGTTGGGGATGATGTTTGGGAGTCGCAGTGTCGGAGAACGTGAGATGTAATGTGTTGTGTAAGCTTATTGTTAGTTAGACGACACCTACACGAAACAAGAACAAACAAAAGGAGAAATTCAAAAAACAAACTTGAGGTGAAAAGGGATGGTGAAAAACTCTCTAGCTCGGGAGGTAGTACCGTCGTTTTCGTCCGATAGTACCGCTTCAAAAAGCCGGTAGTACCTCTTGCGGCTGGTAGTAACGCTTGAGATCTCCGATAGAACCGCTCTACGGGTTCCTGGATTTGGAGATCACGAAATTGGGCGAAAATTTGGCACAAAAATCCTCAAATTCGTGGAAATCTGACCAGAATTGGGGCTGGAAACACACAAGGAAGGTAGATCTACACCAATAGCAACAGATCTATGGATCAAATCCACCAAAAACACAGCAAAACACAAGATTGATCTGAAGGCCGTGGGGCTCTTTTTTGGGGCAATTTTCGAATTTATGGTGGATAGAAGAAAGTTTTGTGGGGAAATTCGTGAGCAACGAAGCTCTTGATACCAATATGTTGGGGGTGACCCCTTAGGGTTGCCCGATCTTTCACGAATCCCCATGGAAATCGAGATGAAGGTGTGTGGGGGGAAGAGGGGGGATGAAATCCACGAGCACACACACGCGAAGAACTCGATGAAAACACACACATGAAAACACGATACAAGACAATAGCTCATGCCGGCGGCAACTGGTATGACACAATCCCTAGGATTGGTGGCAGGAAAGGATCTTTCTCTCTCTAACCGGCACGGCGAGCGGGAGGCTTGGTGAGATCTTGACAACTTGGCGAAGGACTCCGACGCTATAACACCCCAGCATTAGGATCCAACGAAGGGTAGCAATAGGAATCTGAGTTTGTGCATGCATGCATTTGTAAAAATCAGGGTAAATTTTTCGCCAAACCAAAACCTAAAGGGATAAGAGTTTCTTTCACTAACTAGAGGTAGGAATAGCTCTTGTTAGTGACTGCTATGAATTTTGACGTGACCTTTAGGAATTATTGAGTCTTTGGGGAAGTTATTTTGAATTCAAGTTTGAAATTTAAATTAATTTGAAAGTATTTGAAAATTAGAAATTAGTAATATTAAATTGTTTTCCAAAATACTTTATTAACAATGTTTGATTACATTATAGATATATTAAACAACAATAAGGATTTAAGACAAGGAAAATTAAATAAGAAATGAATTCTTATTTCCTGATTCCATAATAATATTACAAATGGTGATAAATACACCAAAAATAGAATATTACAGAGAATAGAAATAAAACTTTATAAACTTATAATAATATCTTTACAAGATTTTTTACAAAAAGAATAAAACCTATACTACCTATCTACTCCTATACTAAATCTTGTATATCCAGATCTTGTTCCTGCAAATAAGATAAAACAACTAAAAGGAAAATAAAGGGTTAGTACTTAGTTTTACTCTTAGTGGTAAACAGTGAAGTGCACTATTCATATTACATCATAGAGTAATAAAAAGAGGGGCAAGTGTCACCAGGGCAGTAACTAGTAAAAGGGTAACAGGTGAAGATTATTTCACTTGATCTGATCCACAGCCAGACCACACAGCTAGACAGCTTAGTCACCAAAATGCATGGAGAGTCCTGTCAAGACAGCAACAGCAGTACAAGCGCTCAAACAGAGCACCCAGTCGAAGCACAGTTACATGGAACTCATTTCTCCTTCTCAAGCACACACTCAGAGCTCATTAAGCTTGCCAAAGCCTTAACAAAACCACCAGCCAGTTTACCAAATTAACCACCAGTTCACCACAAGATGGTGACATAAGGAGGGGGTGGTGCAAGAGGATAGCAAGGGAAAGTTCCAGATCACAGGAGACTAGGAGGAGCAGGAGCAGCACAAGGAGGTGCAGGCCAAGATCACAACAGCAACCACGAGCAACACCATCACAGCACCAGCAAGCAACTTGTGTGGTGAGTTATACAAAACCATCACATGCTAAATCTCAGATGAGCATGTGTTGTCTCATATATGATCTTCTCAGAAAAGCACCCAAGTGGGGTGTATCCATCACAGAACTGATTAATAAAGCCAAATTACCTATCTTAGCAAACCACTCCAAGATCTCAGTCTGGGCATCATTGATCTTGGAGAATAAAACATGCTTATATATCCACATACATAGCAGCTTTAACTGAATGTTTCTAGGCACATCCAATGGATGGTAGCACCTCAAAAATTAGTTCATCTTAAAGCTCTATAGTACACATCATGGATTATCAAATCATTTTCTTAAAGGCTATAAAATCATTGTCTTAAACTCAATACCAAAGCACACTTGAGAGGGAAACATTAGATAAAAACATTAGTTTCTATCTATCATTGCCTCGGACCAGCATCACAGGCTTTATGAAATTCTGGAGTATCACAGGCTAATTTATCCAATTGAATGTTCTGCAACTCTCAGGCATTATAGAACACAAATAGAAAATAGCCAGTATCTGGATGGTACCTGTGTACCACTCAAGTGAGGGTGTCACAAGAGCCCATCCTAACCAAGCAGTTTCTACTAGGGATTCCATAATCCAATGCTTTCAAAAGAACACTTAATCATTTTCCTAACATAAAAATTAGGAATCATATTTAACACCTCTGTATTCTATCATCTGCAATTATCAGAGAGTAATTGGATTAGATATCTAACTCCAATTCTTTCATACCAAAGCATATCAACAAGAACCAGAGAACTAATCTCAATCCAGATCATAGCCATGATGTCACCTATCCGATACAGGACAGTAAGTAAAAGTTCAGTAACAGCTTACTGACAGAAATAACTATCAACACCAAGAACCATAGTATAGTAGTGAACCCTACACAACTAGATTTAGTAGGAAACCATCTCAGATAAACATGGGATCAAGGGATGAACCCTAGTGTCGTGGACAGATATAATTAGGGTTCATATATTGCAAGCACTCAGAGGGTAGCAAGGTAAGCGCGAGAATAAGAGAGGAGAGGAGAGGAACTCACTCGTGGTCCTCGCTGAAGTTAGAAGAGGAAGCAAAATCACCGGCTAGCGCACACGGCGACACAGGGAGCACCCGAGGGCGCTGCAACTCGTGCCAAGCCATGGCACGGTGGCCACAGCCACACGGGTAGCAGTGGCGGCACCACAGAACCTCCGGGAGCCCAGCACAACACCACCAGGGCGGCGGAACTCCACATCGCCGGCAACCCCCAAACCCTAGGGTTCGGGTGGAGTCAGCCTGGACGGGAGAGGGGCCTACAGACGAATCGAACAGGACCAGATGGTGGAGCAGCGTTGGCTACCTCGCCACACACCATGGCGGTGGCCAGAGTAGCCCAGGGAGGCCGGAATCGAGCAGCGATAGCATCAGTAGCGCGGCGGCTTTGCAGGGACGAGACAGTAGGGGAATAAGAGAGAGAAAGGGAGGAATCGAGTGGCACTGGGCCGCTCGGGTTTGACCAGCCCAATGGGTTAGGTCCAGTTTTAAAAGGAAAATCCTAATTAAATTGTCAAATGACCAAAATACCCCTAGGATTTAAATGGTTCTAAGAAATAAAATAAAATCCTAAAAATATAAATAAAATATCAATGGACTCATAGAAATGTCCTCTATTCAAGAAAAATAACAAATGGAATTTTAGATAATTAAATTTAAAATTATTATTAAGGTATATATTCCTTTGGAATTTTATAAAAAATTACCAAACACATAAAATTAAATAAAATTCATTTTTACGATTCTAAAAGGGAGTGTTATTATAGAAAAATGCTAGTTTGTATTTTTGAAAAGTAAATTACATGTGATAAAAATAAAGTCTTATTTCCTTAAAGGAATTTTAGTGAAATATTTAAAAGAGTTAAAAACTAAATAAATCCAATTTTAAACTCTTAAAATCATACTAGTCATTATAAAAAATACTAAATATAATGTTTATGAAAATTTCAAAGACTTTAAGTAATACTTTTATTTTAATTAAAGAAAATAGCAAACTTTTACTAAGAGGGTAAAACACGCAAATAAGCAGATAATCAACCCTTGCATGACATTACTATGCATTGCATATTGCTTCTTTAAATATTGTCCTTACTGGGCAATAATGGTTCTTTGTAGAAACCGGAGCTCAAGGTCAGGTGGAAGCATCTGACTTCACTACCTTGCAGTCACAAGGCAAGTTCATCATTTGCCCATGTCCTTTGAAGAGTCTTTATCAAAGATAGTGCAAATGGTGTGTTATCATCTATGATCTGGAGAAAGAAAATATTATCTTCTCAAATAAATCAAATATGGTTATCATCCTAAGTGATGATAAATATAAGATTGGCAATGGAACTTAGGTTTCCAATTGCACAAGTCACCATAGGATTAACAACCTATGACATTAGTGATTCTAGCACCATAGATTACGGGTTAACCATGAGATTTGGAATGGGACGGAGAAGTCAGCTAGACCTTCTTCCTTTCATATGTAGGAAAGATGACCTTAACGTGACGCTGTGATTCCTTGTGCGGATCCAGCATATGGGTGGGCACCCTTAGGCCCCACGGTTTTGGTATCTAGATTATCTGTGAGCGGCTGTCGGAGGTATAGTCAGACCTTTATGGAGCTTGCCAGGGGCATAACCGGCTCATAGAGTCTTCGGGAACTCATCAGGGTTGTAGCTTGCCCGAAAGGGGGCTTAACGGAGATGTAGCTCGGCCCAGAGGATCGTGCAGACATATGGGGTCGCGGAGAGGGGCAGTGATTGGCTTGGATCACCTACTGGGCCCCACATCACGGAATTGTGGACGGGAAAGTACGCCCAGTTGTGCAACAAGGAGTTGATCTCTCATGTGTAAAGCAACGCACCTCTGCAGAGTGTAAGAACTGTAACTTGTTACTCCCTCATCTGGGAAGGAGCTACGAACAAGGCAGGAAAGGAACTCCATGAAGTTCTGGTCAATCTATGAAGGCTGATGGGCATAGTTTTTGACAATAAAATCAATCTTTGAAGAAATGTTTATGAAAACTGCATATAGCCAAGGACTGATAGTCTGAGGTGGTAGGTAGAGCATCAAACTTTCCACCTTGCATATAATGAACTTGCTGGGTAACGTTGTTACTCACCCTTTCCTTTGAACCCCCTGCTTAGACTCTGAGAAGCCAGAAGACACTTCGATGTACGCGGCTGAAGGGCAAGAGCATGTCTACTACGAGGAGCCAGACCTGTTGAGAGGAGTGGAAGGGGTGGACTACGAAATACGCTATGGAGTGGAGGGCAACGAGTCCGAGTAGTTGTCTCAGTTATTAGTAAACCAGTTGAGCCGAACAGCCTAAACCTTATAAAATAAGTTGTTGAGCTCAATTCGGAGTATGATTTGAACTTTATATCTTCAGCTGAAACTACTTAAGTTTGGTTTGTAATTTTGTATCACTTGAAGTTTGGAACTTTTGGTTTTGTAATAATAACGAAGTGTGTATGTTTGTAATATGGACCCGCAATGTTTCTGTTGTACCACTCTGAGGGATGTGATATTACAGAACGGTGTTATATGGATGTCATGTCAATGACTATAGTGTACTACACATGCAGTGGTATGTTGGGTCACCGCAGACACCAAGGCCTTGTACAACTTGAACGCACGTGGCAAAGCTCAAGAGGTGGGGGATAATTGGTGTTCCTTGTCAAGAAGCATGAGACTATAATTAGGTAGATCCACAAGCGTTTCTTATAATTCAATTATCCAAGTCTGAGCTTACAATAAGGAGGTGGGGGCTATATATAGGCCAGCCACTTAAGTAGGGGTGATTTGGGAAAAATAGAAAGTATTGAGGGGGTTACAAGGCCTGAGGGCCGAGCTGGTGTGCGCATGCACTATGACGACCGGTAGTACCAGACTCAGGTCCGGTAGTACCGGGTTTCACCGGTAGCAGGCTGGGAAGGGGCGGTAGCGCCGGTTTCGGCCTGATGTCGCGCTCCAGGAGTGGTAGTACCGCACGTGGTGGCCGGTAGTACCGCTTGCGGTGGTAGTGTCGCCCTCTTGGTACAGGGAGGTTTGGGGCCTCTAGCTGGTGCTCTCTGTCCCATGCGGTAGTACCACTGACGCCAGGCGGTAGTACCGCTTGTCTGATAGTACCGTTGTTGATGGCTGGTAGTACCGATTGATTCAGGCAGCTGCTGGGTGCTTCGGTTGTTGCTGCGTCGCTCTGCTGGTTTGTGTCTTCGTACCCGAGGATGCATAGCGTTGGAGCATGAAGTAGCAAGCCATTCATGAGTGTATCAAGGTCACACGAGTAGCGAAGCGAGTTAACCTTATCTTGTGGGAGTTGGGCTCAGGCACGAGTCATTGATCCACTTGAGGGTGAGGATATATGTGCGTCCGTAGGACGGGCTGCATCACTATGCGCCTATGGCTTCACATGCGACTACCTCACCAACAACCCCGACCATGACATTCCCTCTCACGGCCCCTTAACTACTAATGTCCATTGCACATGCATCCAGAGGACCAGGCCATAAATAGTTCCAGCTCAGACTAGCTCTACACTAGACAGTAGGTTCAGGCTTGCAGCAGCATCAGCCATGCAAAACAGGACTAAATCAGCAGGATCGGTGACAGAAGATTATACATGAATAAAGCAATAAATAATCAAATATGTAATCATTATTTTCCTGAACGAGTCAAGGATTCATAGCACAAGCTTGTTTACATTACAAACAGGACCTTATTGTCCTACAGAATTAGTAGGAAAGAAAGAAAAAGATTACATAGAAACAAGAACAAGGATCTAGTAGTGTTTACAACAATACATTCAGGCGACCAATCAAATTATGTGACATCTCAACCAGCCTTACTACATTACAGCCTCACTAATCTTCATTTCTTGTCGACGAAATTGGACTGCTAGCTAAGTATTACACCGGCTCTGAAAATGGCTGCCTTGCTTCACTTGAGATGAACAGTGCACTGGCTCCGTGGGGATCCTCCGGCCTTCTCGTCCTCAAACAGCTGAAAAGGTTTCAGGGTTTTTAAAATGTTAGCCGTCCATAGAGAACGATGAGCTGCGGAGTTTACAGATAGATGTGGGTGTTGGGAAGGGTTGCAGCCTTGAAGGTGCAGTTCATACCTGTTCTACCATGAAGTGTGGGACTTGCACCCGCTTAGAGCCATCCGCTAGGCGCTTGCAAGGCATGCGAGGTTCAGCCCCAGCAAACTCATTCAGAACCTGGCAGAATTCAGAGCAGCGACTCATAAGAAACAGAGACAAAAGATTGTTGCAATGCTGCACCAGCAATGTCCAGGAGCTCAGGATGCAACTAGTGGCAATGAGATTGAAACAGCCATGGGGCTTATCATACAAAAGGTTTTGGAATTTGGCAATACCTGGTTTCTGATTGCTCCAATCAACATATCACGGCATCCAGAAACATGGACATCTTTCAGGTTTGGACACTGGAGAAGCAACCGCTCTGGAGAAAGTTTCTTAGGCTGTAAATACTTGTGTACTAATAATTCAAGTTTGGACTATGAAGAAGCATCCACTTCGATACCAAACAAGAACATGATGTCACACCTGGATTAAGATTTATGCAAGAGTTGAGGTTCAGATCATTCAGCTCTGGACAACTTACATATAGGGCCTGTCATACATGAAACAAAAAAGGTTTCAGAACACAGCTTCACTATGTACATGAACCAAAAACAAATTAATGAGCAATCAAGAATTTTGAGTGCTTACATCTATCGCTGAGCAGCCCCAAAGGCTTAGCTTTTTCAGATTAGCATGCTTTATAATCAGCTTTTGGCAAGTAGGTTGTTGCTTCCGCGCTGTCTGTAGTTTTGAGCAAAACCTAACCCCTCCGTTGAGATCACCGAAGTATGATCTCGCTGTTTCAGGCATTTTAGCACATAAGCTCTTGCCACAGTCCATGAGCTGAAGAAGTGGCAACTGTACTGCAGCAACCTGGACCCCATCTACATATCACATGAACAAGACAAGTTTTAGATATTTACAGGCATCAGCAACTTTGTATTTCTGAAATTATTGGAGCAAGGGAACACAAGCTATGTAAAGGTTACTTACATGAGGTGATATTTGGGCACATAGCAAGGAGCAGCCGGGTTAGAGTATCAGGGAATGCCTTGCTGACCATCCCAATCCCATTATCAGTAATACTAGATCTGGAGTTTAAGCATGTGACATTTATTTAGGCTTAATTTTGCATAACTCCATAGGAAAAAAAGAATTTGATCATCTTCAAACCATTAGATTATATAAAAACAGCACCTACCCGCTTAAATCAAGCAACTCCAAGCTCGTATAAGAACGAACAATAGATGCAACAGCTGCGTCTGTCAATTTTTTACCTAGAAGCAATGACAACATGCACAAGTCCCTGGTGGACAAGAAAAAATTAATAAGGTTGTTAAAATCAAATAAACATGAATCTTAGCAAGACTGCATCTAGCTTAATTCCTGAAGTTTGAGCAGCAATCCATAGCAATAAAGATATGAATTTACCTGAGATTAGCACTCCCAAGAGCAAACACGGCCTCATTGCATAAGTGAATTGAGGAGATGTGCAAGTTTCTCAAATTTGAGCAGGTTCGGCCCAGAGTATCCATCAGACTAATCAGATCAGTAGAATCATTATCTTGTTGCAAAAACATCAGTGAGAGTTCACTCAAATGAGGACAGTTAATGACCTGTAAGAAATGAACACCTAATCAATTTATAGTGCAGCAAATCAAAATATAACTGGAAACAATTGTAAAACCATGCTGACTTACTGATTTTGTAAGGGGAGAAAGATCTGACAGCCATAGGGTTGTGATGCTTGGAGAGCTTATATTAAGAAAACCAAGACTACTGCATCGATCGACTTTGAGAACTGCGAGAGACCTCTTCTCCGAAACAAACCTAGTTAGCTCATCCCTGTTTAGAAGAATAGTGTTGGTTAAAGGATCACTAAACTTAAATTATAAATTAACATCTAGTCCATAAACTGACATCCATAAATATTTTTATGATCATTTAACGTTTTATAAGCACAGATAAGTAAGGCAGAACATTGCAGCATGAAACAACAACTGAGTAGTATGCATCTTCATGGGCTAACACTACAGTTTGGTATTACTGAATTGTGAAAGAATGTGTACCAAATATTGGCCATAAACCAAGGCATTTCAGTTCAACATACAGCATTAGAAATCATACTATGTAGTTTAATTTCCGAGGACAAAACACATGGAAAGACAGCATTATTTTAGATTTAGGAGTGTTCTGCGTACCCGGTCATCCGGTTGACTGCACTACCAGCCATGCTTATCTCCAGCGATTGCAGGTTTGGGCAGGAAAATGCAAGGCATGCAAGCATCGTGGCATCAACATCGCTGTATCAAATGTCAAAAGGAACATCATAGTTAGAACATAAAAATGTAATTGAATAGAATGTGTGATCGAATCATGACTTAAGCCCATAGAACTAGATCAATGCAAGCAATTAGATCCTTGCTTTTCTAACACTATCTGAAATTAACTCAGGAGAAAAACAATGCATTTTACTCATTTCATTCAAAAAAAACATGTTTCTAGCAGAGCATTGACAGACGAAAACAGATCTGCATATTGATTCACATATTATTGCATAATAAAGAACCTACAAAATCAGAAAATATCGTCTCCTAAGCTAAAGCTGTGACCAAGCTGACCAGAATTATTATGTATTTGATTGCACAAATTGCAGCACAATAACTAAGATAGACATGGAGTACTTAGATGTAGATAAGAGTTTTGTACCATCTGCCATCACGATGGATTTTTCAGCCCATCCCCGATCTCATTGGCACTATCAGATCTGCGTGTCCTAATGACAAATCAAGCCCGTTACCGGTCAGGGACCCATATAACGATCTCACGGCACCATGACTAGATCTACCCCCAAGAAGATGGTATGCGACCAGAAGCTAAGTTCAGACAGGCAGATCAGATCGCTGCAACAATCCATTTCTAACATGAACCATTCGGGATATGTTTTGTCCTGGAGAATTGCTTGTGTATTGGGGATCTACTAATCAAGCACCGGTCAAGGATCCACACGCGGTGAGATCTCAAGGCACCAGATCGGATAACACATCGGCAATTGGAAATCGGCCACCGGACATGGGTACGCGTCCTTGAGTTAGTCATCCCATTTCGATCGAGGTTGGTTGATTTACGGTCCTGCTACATCCTGTTATGGGGATCAGCGCGTCGATCGGATCGGGGTTCGTTTGTTGTTGATGTTTTGTTCCTCACCTTTCCATTCGGAGCACGAGCCTGGACAGCGCGGGGCACCGCGGGAGCAGCGCCCCGACGGTGGTGACGCTGGCGGCTCGGAGGCGGATCTCCTCGGCCCCGCGCCAGACCCGCCGCGCGCAGTCGCGCCACCCACGGCTGACCGCCGCAGCCGCCGCCACGCCCCTCGGGGCCAGCCGCCGGAGCACCTCCATCACCACCTCCCCGGGCACCCGCTTGCCCGGCCCGACCGCGACCCACCTATGGCTCCGAGCGGCCTCTTCGGGGTCCGACTCCTCCACGTCCACCACCTCCACCCTCGCCTTCTTCTCCGGCGGCCGCGGCGGCGTCGGGGACGGCCCGGCCATCGCCAACGGAGTAACCGTCAGCACCGCCGCCTCGTCGAAGTAGAGCGCGCGCCTCGGCTTGGACTCCCCCGCGGCCGCGGCGGGCGGCGGGGGGCCGGGGATGGAGCAGACGTGGCCCTTCTTGGGCTGCCCGCACCGGCCGCAGTTGTAGCTGCCCCGCCTCTTGGCGACGGGAGGCTGGGCAGCATCCCCGGCAGCGGCGGCGGCGTCGGCGGCGACGGGATGGGGCACGACGGTGTAGGAGATGTCGGAGCAGGCCATGGGCGGCGCGGAGATCTGGGTGTGAGGCTCCGGATTGGATCGGGTAGCTAGGGTAGGGTTTGTGAGGGGGAGTGTGGAGAGGTGAGGAAATAGAGGCAGACAGGGCGGGAGCGGGGCGCGCGGTTGGCGCCATTTCTCGGGCGCGCGAGCTCTTTTCTTTTTCTTTTGCCATTTTTGGTTTGGTTTTTCGGGTTGCCGCCGCGCGCGGAGGGGAGGGGAGGGAGGGGCAGGCGGGGTTCGGTTTTGGTTTGTGTGGCTGCTGCGTGTGACGTGCGGAGCGAGTCAGACACGGGCGGACGGGCGGCTGAGATGGGATCGGAAACCGGTGGGCTCGGTCTCCCTGTTGCGTGCGCTGCGGACGAGGCGTTCCAGCTGGTGTGGGTGATGATGACTCATGGATGCACCTGTCCTCTCGTGATGCTCCACGCAAGCTATTTTTCTTTTTCTCTGAGTAAATCGGAGAGCTTTATTGGGTTATAACAAAGCCTGATTGATTCCTCAAAAAAAAAAACTGACTGATGATGACGTTGTCTCTTCACACTATTCTCCTCTCCCTCATCCCTCCTCCTGGAGCTTCTCCCTTCCAGGGTCGTCTAGCCAATCCCTCTCTTCTCCGGCGATTGCTGACATCGAGATTGGGAGAGGGTCCCACCCATGTGTACCATAGTAGTTGTAGGCTTGTCTTTGGTGGCGTTTGCCCCTGTGGCGCCTAAGGTCGGACGGTGGACTCCGGCGGTCAGATCCACCGCGCCTCGTTCCTCTCCTGCTTCGTTGCATCCCGTCGGTGGCAAGCGGTGATGCGGAGGAGCTGGTCTAGGGCTTGCATCCCTCTGAATAAGGTCTACCTCGGGTGCTTCGAGCTGGTGGGTTTGGACCTCCCCCTGCTCGATGTGGTTTCTCTTCCCTCTGCGACGGCGCTCTCGTGGGGAGAGTCGAAGGCGGCGGCAGGGAAGACCACCACTCACCCTCCAAGTAAGGTTCGTTTTCCCGGCGAGGACCTAGCCCGATCGATCTTCGATTCTAGTTCCTACTATCACCATGGAGGAAGGCGTGGGGATCGGAAGTGTGATGATTGGCTTGGTCCTCAACGATGGGGGCTCGTTGCTGCATCCTGCGGAAATCCCAAACGACGGCGATCTGGCGCTACTGTTATCTCTGGTCAAAGTGGCCATTTTGGCGTTGCGGCTTTGCGTGATCCGCGGCTTCATCACCCTCCAGGTCGACGCTCCTAAGTGGAGGCATTTTTGCTTCTTCGTCGCAATGTTCATCGCCAAGTCTATGCCAAGTGGTTTCGTCCCCGGCAGAGACCCTGGTGGCCACGGTGTTGAGAGCTTCTTCTTCCTCGGTGGTCGGGGACCCGATTGCATTTTTAGAGTTAGTCATGAGGTCCTGTTTGTAATGTGCAAGGGCTTGTTTGTATTTTCCTCTTTCTATAAGGTCCTTGTTGTAATTTGTCTGACCATCGTTTTATGGCAGCTCTGGACCCTTCGGGGTCCTTCCCCTTGACGAGGGGTAACCTCGGCAATGCCCATGATGATGGACTTGGGGTTTCGCGGAAAAGAGAACGCCGGGGATTGCGTCGATGTCAGGAAAACAATGAAGACAAAGTCGCCTGAATATTGGGGAAACACTATATTACAAGTTGTCCTCTAGATTCCTGTATCCTTGCTTGGGCTTCTCCCGCCCTATATATAATAGGCCGGGTCTCAAAGTTGTATGCGGATAGGTTTCATACACACGTTATTACAATACCAACATAATGTCAGTTCATGGTTTCTTTTCTAATACAATAAAAGTCTCTGTTGGTTGCTTCCTTGGGCCGTTATCTGGAATCTTTATGGGCCATAGACATTTTACCCAATGTAGGGTAGCGAATACTGAGCATCCGAGTAATCATACCCATGACAGTAGCCCCCGAGACTCTACCTGAATCCGCAGTTTTTAGGTTGAGTCTCAAAGTTTCTTTTATCCTTTACTTTGTTACTTTCTGTGCTTTGTAGGGATTTGGTACAACGAGTCTGATGCTTTCGACGGATCGGAAATCAGTCAATTGCTCCTGGGAAAAAGCAAGGTTGACCTACATCAAATTCAAGTCCCTAGGCTTGAGTCCAGAATTTGTAACTGGCGTAATTCAGTTCAAGCGGCTGAGGTCTTACCGAATACTGAATTCCAGTTTTCTATTTTTATTGGGTACCCAACACGTCCATCGGGATTTTTCATCGTATCATTGATACGGATATTTTACTGGTAGAGCACATTCTTGTGCGATTACCAGCCACACAAGACGAATCCTGGGGTCTTACCTTCATGTTTCTGAACACGGCATTCAATTTTTTGTCGCGTTGGGTGCGATCCGAGAGTTTTTGTTTTATAACAGCTGAAGAATCTTTTTGCTTTTTTATAACCTGCTCCCGATAGGAGTATCTGTCATTTGAATTTTATCGGGTGCGCGCCAGCGCTCCTAATAGGAGTAGCCCCGAGGCTATGTTTGGATATATGTATCAAAACATAGGCTCGAAAAAATGCATCACTATGGATTTTGTCTGGTGCACGAGCAGTGCTCCCAATAGGAGTAGCCCCCGAGGCTACAGTCGTAATGTTGTATATTTTGAGTGTAGTCTCAAATCTGCTCCTAGGAGGAATTTACTTCGACTCCAATTGAATTTCTTCGGGTCATACCCTGAGAAAGCCGCAATTTTTGCTGTAGTGCTTTTTGTAACATCAATGATGACGTATCTGATGTTGTTAGTTTTTAGAAAAACACGCCATGACGGGACGTGTCGAACATGGGCCCATGCATAGTAATGATGACGCGTGGTGGCATTTTTAGCGGAGATTCTTGACTGCACGTCCCCTCGCTGCGCGAGAATCGAGGCGTCACGCGCTATTCTCCGATTTTACCGTAGTTATAACTTCTTTTGTATTTTTCCTTATCGAGACCTTTGTAAACATGTGTCGTCATCGCGCAATCCTCGGTCGTTTTGATTTTGCATCAAACGATTGGGCCCTTGCGTTGTTGCTCTTTATAAGGGAAGGGATGTGCTTTTTACTGTTTCACCTAGCCTCATTCTGCTCCTTCTTCCTCCTTGTGCTCTTGCCCCTTGCGGACTTTGATTTTCGTGCCCTCGTTCCTTGCTCTGCCGCCATGGGCAAAAGCAAAGCCGACGGGACTTCCACTGCTGCCACAAAGGCCACCAGGAAAAGGGTCGTCGGGTGGGCTCCCACCAAGTGCACGACGTGAGAGCTCCACGAGGCGCGGAACTCTGGCCTTCTGACGGAGGGCTCCTTCAAGCTCCCCGGTGATGAAGCTGCTCCCATCGCCGAGCTTGGATGGAGGGTAATGTTCCTCTCCTTCCTCTTCCACGGTCTTTCTCTCCCCGTCCATGAATTCCTGCGAGGCCTCTTGTTTGTTTACGGCGTGCAGCTTTATCATCTCACGCCCAATTCCATCCTCCATGTTGCTTGTTTTGTCACTCTTTGCGAGTGTTTCCTTGGGATTCATCCCCATTGGGGCCTTTGGAAATACTTCTTCTATGTTCGCCGCAATGCCACTGACACCATTGTCCATGATGTTGGTGGCGCCATTTTTTCTGTCCGTTTCGACGTTGATTACTTAGACTTCAAACTGACGGATTTTGTCCAAGGTTGGAAGTCTAAGTGGTTTTATGTCAAGGACCAGCCACTCGAAGGCCAGTCTTTCAGGTTAGCCCCCTTTGAACCTAAAAACGTTTGTCGTAAACTCGACTCCTGGGATCAGGGTCCCTCTATCGAGGAAATGGCCGAAATCCAGCCCTTTGTTGATCGTATTTCCAAGCTGCGGCATGAGGTTGGCAATGAATTGTCGGGTCTCCAGGTCCTGGCATATTTTTTGCGGATCCGTGTCCAGCCGCTTCAAGCCCGGTTGTCGGGTATGTGGGCGTATATTGGGAAGAAGGACCCGATGAGGATTTCCTCGGAGGACCTCACCCTTAAGCTGTATGAGAAGAGAGTCCGGAGCTTTACAACTTTAATGGCAAAGAAACATGTTCCTTTGACTTTCCTTGTAGAGCCTTACGGCAAGAAAAAACGTCTTCTCGAGGTACATTTCTTTCGCCTTTGTCTTTTCCTTGTCTTCTGTTTATAGATATATTTTTCAATTCTTTCGCTTTCTGTAGGATTTTGATCACTTGAGATCACTTCCTCCCTTTCCTGAAAGTGGTGAGCCCCCTGTCCACCCCTTTGCATCTGACGATCTCCCTATGACTTGGACTGCCGCGAATGAGAAGGGGAATATTTTTGCGTCTGACTCTTCGTCGAAGACGCAGTCTCTTCCTTCGGCTGGCTCCGGGGATTTTCACATGGAGCGTGCGGCCGAAAAGAGGAAGCACCCTTGCGCTATGGAAAGGGTTGAGGATTCGGATGACTCGGCTGCTTCCAAGCCCTTCAGCACTTCTCCGATCGCAGCCGCTCTTGCCCGGATGAACTTGTTTCGTCTCGCGCAGGATGTGTCTTCATAAGTATTTGCTTTCTCCTTCTTCTGTTTTCACCGGGTGTTTTTATTGATGATGCTTACTCTTGGTCGTGTCGTAGTGATGATGAAGATACTCCCGCTTCTCCTCTTCCCGCATCTGTGGGCTGCTCCACAAGGAAAACCCCTCCACCATCGGCAGAGCCGAAGGAGAAAATGTTGTCTCCTGTGGAGAAAGAGGTCCAGAAAAATGTCGCCGCTTCATCCAAGCCGCCGCAGAAAAGGAGGAAAATGTCGGGTAAAGGGGTGGTGATATATGAAGCACATGTTGATGTGGACATGAAGAATGTAAGTTACTTTTGACGACGAATTTTTTCCTTCCCCACATATTTACTCTGCCTTGATATCCTTTTGCTGTGTTTTTCCCTTGCCCAACCTTTGATGCATGAGATGGTCGGTATGGCCACTCGCTTTATAAGGATCCATGATGATGCCGAAGAGCTGAAAGGTATGTGTTGATCGCTTTTTGTAATTTCCTTGTAAACATGTTCATCCTCATTTTTGTGTTTCGCTCCTGCAGTCGCTGCCAAGTAATCTGCGATTATTCGGGATGAGGCGATGAAGCGTGCCGATGATCTTGAAGGCAGGCTCCGAGCTGCCGAAGAGGCCAATCAGAGGGCAAAAGCTGATGCTGAGGAAGTGGCCAGGCAAGTCGCTGCTCGAGATGCAAATCTGCGGCAGCGCTTGGAGGCCCTAAATAACTCGATGACCCGTAAGTTTTTACTTGTGCGTGCATTTGTTGTTTCATTTCTTTTTTTTGGTTGTCAACCTCCTCCTCTCTCTTTTTGTTTGTCAGAGCTGACTAGCCAGAACCTGACGCTGGATAATGATAAGAAGGTTGATCCTTTATCGGATGTTGTTAGCATTTTGGAAGCTAACAACGTTCGTGGCGCAATCTTCTTGTCTGTTCATGTCGCGCCTTAAAGAAGATCCATGCCGAAGTATTTCCAACCATGGATGTGCCGGAGGACCTGAATGATCTTGTCGCCATTTTCGGTGCTGATCCTGGCCCCTTGTTGGTTATAGTCTGACACAATCAAGGAGCGGTGCCGAAACTTCGATGGCTCTGGCGATGGCGCATGGAGAGAAGGTTGACTGGAGAAGGTTAGCTCTTCTGTCCCAGTCACCTCCTATGGCAAAGCGGTTGACCTGAAGCCGCATATTAGAAGGGCAAGAAAATATTGTTGGCTACTCGTGGGTCTGGTTTCAGGTTCAGGGAAATTGGCTGCTCCTTCCTCGACTCCTCTTACTGCGTCCGGCACACCTTCTTCGGCTACTCCTGCCGCTGCTGTAGCTAGTGCTCCTTCTGCTAGTGCCACCTTATCTTTGAAGGACGCAGCCCCATAGGCCCTTATTTTTGTCGTGTCTCCCCTTATTTTGTAATGGATTCTGAACTTGTTCGGGATTCATTTGCTTCTTTTTGCAAGAAAGAAACTTTTGAATATATGCGTGTGACCTTGCCTTTGTATGCTGAGTGTTTCGTATACTTTTTTGTCTTGTCAGATCTTGAGCGATTCTTCAGCTCCTTCTGATTCCGCGCAACCGTCGGGTGTTGTTGCGCCCTCTACTGTAGCGGGTGCGATCAGTCCTGTTGTCATGCGTATGGTGGACCCACCGCTATATGCTGAAGATAAAACAAGTGAAGAAATTTGAGGGAAAACTGCGGGTAGTTCAATCACTGGTGGATGTTTCCCAATCAAAAACACGCCAGGATCTCAACCGTGAAGCTTTTTTCTTGGAAGAAATCTCTAGGGCGAGCGAAAAGCTATTGTGTAAGCTGCCTTCTTCTTTGGTTGCCTTTTCGTCTTGATAGAAATTATTTTTTCTCCAATGTGCAGGTATTCGATTGTGCGAGAGGGAGGAAAGCCAGCGTCTGCACGACCGGATGCATGCCCTTGTATCTGCCTCTCGAAGTTCTGAGACAAATTTTGGACTAACCATCGACGTGCCTATATTGTGGCGCTGTTGCAGGATTGTATATCGGAGCTGGAGCAATTTGTCGAGTGCTATCGGAGATCTCTAGCTATTGTTTATAATGCCATGTTTCCTCGGGATCCTCAGCCTCAGACCTTAGCAGATTTAATTACGAAGTTTCGGCAAGGCGAAAGGATCCACCATTATGTGAAGCTTCAACTTGTGGCGGGTGCCAAGCTTGCGCTCTCTTGGGTGCATGCACATCACCCTAATTGGATCTGGACTTCATATCTTCAGGTCTACCTCTTCCTTCCGATGGCGCCTTGTTTATATGGCGCCTCACTATGTCGTTGCTCGAAGACCCGCCATTAGGATTGTGCGTAGGTGCTTAGAAGCAGACGAGATTTTTTTTGTAAATTTTGAGATCTGACTGCTTGTCTGCGCAGCTTTGTAATGTGACTAAAATATTGTATAGACATTTTATCAAAAAGATCGCATGTTTCATACGAGATTTTGATTGTATGTTGTTTTTCCTCGTTGGGGGATCCGACGAACTGATGTTCGTGTACCATAGAAGTTTCATGTCACGAAATACTTTCTTTATTTATTGATAATAATTGATAGAGGTACATTGCGATTGTGTGATCGCCTGGCCGTTGCCCTTTTTATGAAGTTTGCGTCTTAATACAACTTTTCTGGAGGAACTTCGGCTTCTGTCCTTGAGGGTCTTAGTCGTCTTCCATATGGTGGTTTTTGTAACTTGGCAATCAGTAGATCTCCTTATGCGGGACCGTTATTGGAGGCCGCATGCATTGCTTGTGCGAGACTGCTACATGCTTGCTCTTTCAATATTTTCTTTTTTTGGGTGTGCCCTTCGTGTATCAATTCCTCATTCACCAGTTTCAGCTGTCCAAGCTCCGCCTCCATCCCGAAAGATTCTGAGATTTTATTGAATTCTCGATCGCAGCTGTCTGCATGGCTGAAGCTTCCTTTTACTGTGATCACCCCATTTGGGGCTGACATTTTGAGCACTAAGTATGCATAGTGAGGTATTGCCATAAACCTGGCGAAAGCTGGTCGTCCTAGGATCGCGTGGTATTGGGATGGCCAGTCCATGACTTTGAATTCCAGCTTTTCTCGTCTGAAATTATTTTTTGACCTGAAGACTACGTCGAGGTGGACTTTGCCCAATGAAATGTCGGCTTTCCCTGGAACTATCCCGTGAAAAGTTGTGTCTGTTGGCGTTAGGTTCATCATGGACCAGTTCATGGCCCGAAGAGTTTTGGCGTAAATCAAATTGATGCTGCTTCTTGCATCCAGGAAGACTTTGCTCATGTCAAACCCGCTGGTTAGTGCTCCCACTATTAGTGCTGATTAGCCTGGCTGAGGGACCCGTAATGGATGATCAGCTCTGTTGAAAGTGATTTCTGTTCTGACTAGTGGAGGTACTCCGATGTAGGTGGTTTTGTTACCGCCAAATTTACTTGCCCAGTGATCAATTTATGTGTTCTGTTAGAGGGTGGCCCCTTCTGGATCATCGACATTGCTCCCTTTGGTCTGGGATATTCGTTGTCTTGTCATATTGTATTTTTCGGCTGTCCTGCTGGTGGAGGCCCCTGCGGTGGTGGTGGGGCACCAATGGCCAAAGTGCTAGGTGTGGGGTAGTAGTTTCTGTTTGTTGCTTCGGCTGCCTTTGCGTTGCATAGTTCTTGCATCTTTAGGAATGTCCGACAGTATTTTAGGAGGTGATTTGATCGCCTTTTTCCTGTTGAGTCGACATAATAGTGCATATTGCATGGTCCTTCCAACATTTGTCCTGCTAACATTGGTGGGTCGCGGTTCGTCGACTGGTATCGTTGTCGTGGTTGACTTTCCCCGATGTTGTTCCTGCTGCCACGATACCTGCCGTTGTAGTCACTACTTCGTCGGTTGTCCATTCTAGAAAAACCCGCTGCGAGTAATTGGGTGTGTGATATCCATCGTTGGTTCATCGTCGTCGGTCGTTATTACGCCAGTCTCTGTCATCGGGTGCACAAGCCCTTTTATTGTGTAATGTGTCCTCTTCGTCGGCCCAACGATCAGTTATTTCCATCAGTTGTGAAATTGTCTTTGGCTTGGTTCGTCCTAGTTCTTCAATGAATTCATGTCGACGAAGACCATCGTTAAAGGCGTCGATTGCTCTTTCGTCGGATATTTCCTCGGCCGAATTTTTAGTAATGTTCCATTATTGGATGAAGGCTCGTATTGATTCCCCTGACTTTTGCTTGCAGGCACGCAATTGCTCTAAAGACGTGGGTCACTTGAATGTAGACTGGAAGTTTATGATAAATTTGTCTTCAAGGTCATTCCAGCTGCTGATAGAATCTTCTGGTAGTTGCTTCAACCAAGAGCGCACCGCACCGGTTAAGTGTAGTTGTAAGCTTTGCATTGCTGTGGCTTTGGATCCGTCTTGTAGTCTAACAGTCGCCAGGTAATCTGTCAGCCAAGCTTCGGGTTCTTGGAGGCCATCGTATTTTTGTCGATCTTGGGGTAGCTTAAAATCTTTCGGCACCAGATTTTTGCGAACCCGTCGGGGAAAGCAGCTAGCTCCGCATAATTCTTGTTCATCCTCGCTTTCGTTGTCATGGTATCCTTTGTTGTTGCGCTCTTCTCTTGATCGATCGATCGTTCGCTGAGTGATATCGTTCCTCGCGTCGTTGCGCGGTTCTTGTTCTGAGAAGTGTACCCGAAGTGGAGACCTTGATCATCGGGTGTGACCTCCTCACCGAGGGCTGCTGCGACGGCCAGGGGACCTATCAAGTTGCCTCGTGATTCCTTTATTTACTTGCACGGGAGTTTCTCCCATCAAACCGAGGTTCATTAAGGCGGATCGGTAGAGGGTCGCACGAGGATCGTCGGGTGCAGGCTGTGTTGTGATTAGGTATGTTTGCGCGGCCACAATAGCTGCCTGAGTTGTTTTTGTCTTAATATTTCCATCTTGGTCTACCGACATAAATGAGAGATCGAGGTCTCGGATTAATCCGCTTCTCCCTTCTTCGGGTATTCCTCGTAATCTAGACGTTCCTCTTCTTGACGATGCTCCTCCTGTTATACTTCTTGATCCTCGGGTGGGGCTTAGTTGTGCCCGTCATAAGCTAGATTCGTTGGCTACCTTTTTCCTTTCATCGAGTTGCCTTTGCATCATGAGGATTTCTCTCTTTTTGCAGTGTAATAGGTACTGGTATGCCAATAAATATTCGTGGGTGGCGTTTGTTGCCATTGGTACCGCACCTGAGATTGTTGCTCTTGCTTTTTCCCATGCGCTGGCTGGTAGGTTAAGGGTTCGCCTCTCACCTTCACATGATTGCTCATCTTCCTCATTTTCCCGGTTGACTGTTGGGTCAGCCCCGTTTGCTCGACTCTCTTTGTTATCATTACTTCCTGCATTATGGTTTGAAAGAATATCGTCGGGGTTAAGAATTGGGTTACCCTTGGAGTCTTGCTGGGTCGTGGCGTCTCCGATGATTACGCAGATTTGGTGCTGAGTGGCGTATGGATTGGAGACACTATCGGATGAGCCAGCGAAGTCCATTAGTTTTTGTTCTGGATATATTTCTGCCATCTGAATTCCGAAGTCGATGCTTTCACTACTTTCTTCGGGTTCTGAATTGGCTGGGCTTGCTTCGCGTTGTAGTGTGAGCAGGTGGTCTGATCCGAGGGAGAGATTGTCGTCAAGACCATCAAGATCCCCTGGATTTGCATCGATTTGGCCTCTTTCATTATCTTCTTCGATCTGTGCTTCGACTTCCGTTGAGAATCCGACAGAAAGTTCCTGTACTTCTGTTGATGTAGCTCTTTGGGTGGGCGGGCATGGATCTTTCGTCGAGTTGATATTTGGTGCAGAGCGTTCCGCCGAATCCAGTTTTCCAGCGTTCAGGCTTTCCACAGACGGCGCCAATTGACGAGGGGTAACCTCGGCAATGTCCATGGTGATGGACTTGGGGTTTCGCGGAAAAGAGAACGCTGGGGATTTCGTCGGATGTTAGAAAAATAATGAAGACAAAGTCTCCTCAATATTGGGGAAAACACTCTATTACAAGTTGTCCTCTAAATTTCTGTACCCTTGCTTGGGCTTCTTCCGCCCTATATATAATAGGCCGGGTCTCAAAGCTATATGCGGACAGGTTTCATACACGCGTTATTACAATACCAACATAATGTCGGTTCGTGGTTTCTTTTCTAATACAATAAAAGTCTATGTCGGTTGCTTCCTTGGACCGTTATCTAGAATCTTTATAGACCGTAGGCCTTTTATCTAATGTAGGGTAGCGAATAATGAGCATCCGAGTAATCATACCCATGTCACCCATGTTAAAAAAAAGATTGATCATGACCATTAGAGAGTCAGAAATACGAACGTGCCAACTATCTATCACTGTTATATTGCACGTTAACTTGGCACACAGATGAGATGGCTAATTAGCTGACCTAGAAATATGTTGAATTACAAAGGAATTGAAACTACAAAGTAACTCTTCAATTTCTTGTAGAACTTGCGCCACGACTGAACGGCTATTGCAGCGAGAATTTCAGAGATTAAGGATCTCCAGAATCTAGGGTCACATGTAATATCCCGTGACAAGACTGTGCCTCGACCCAGAACTTGCGTGCATGCTCACAACTGATCAGAGCATGTGTGAGATCTTCGTTTGATGCAAGACAGATCTTGCACCTACCAATAGGGGCAATGTGTATATTCTTCATAGTAGCTTTGGAAGGTAAAATACCATGTAGTACCCTCCACCAAAATACACGAATTTTGGGCATAACTTTCAGTTTTCGGAGGGTTGCCCAAGACTGTTTTTCTGAATCTGGGGATTCGGTCATTGTCCATTCGTTTAGATCAGCTTGCTCATTGCGACTCATTAGAGCATGACGCAGATTTGACGGTATAGACTCCCGTCTTCTCGAGTGACCATGTCCAAAAAATTTCACCCTCTAAACGCCTCAAAAGAATGTTCAGGATTGCATTGGCCACCTCTGGAGCAATGAAATTTCTTCGGACCATGTCAATCTTCCAACATCCAGATTCATGATCAAACAAATCAGATATAGTAGTTGTCTCGTCTCTCTCGATATCATCACCAATTTGTGTTGACGGCTTCATGGACAGGATCCCAGGCCATTTGTCGTGCCATACTGAAATAGAAGTGTTGTCTCCAATCCGTTTTATGATCCCCATCTAAAGGGCATCTCTCCCTGCCACTATCACCCACCATGTAGCAGGAGATTTGTTCAGAGATATCATGCAGCAAATCCGAGTTTGGATAGTATCTCCCTTTGAGAACCTGAGAGCATAGGGAATTAGGGTGTGTCATAAAACTTCAGCAATGTTCGCCCAACAGAGCTATGTTAAACAGCTCGAGCTCCCTAAACCACATTCCTCCATTTACCTTTGGTATCGTGAGCACGTTCTAGGACACCCAATATAGTGAGTTCTGGTCCAAAGAACTACACCACCAGTACTTCGCAATAATAGACATTAATGACTTGTAAACTTTCTTTGTCGGTTTGCTCATACCATATGTGGGGATTGCTTGAATAACATTTTCTAGGAACACTTCCATGCCCGCACATGATAGAAATCTTTTACAGCCTTTGATCTTGTCGCTGATGCGTTCAGCTATATGATCAGAACAACCACATGTAATCCATCCAACTGCCGTTGGCAAAACCCAAGTACCTTTCATTAAATGCTTCTACTTGAATTCCCAAATGTTGTTTTAAATTCTATCTTGCCGGTTCAGTAGTGTTGGGGCTAAAAAATACCGAACTCTTCTCTCTATTCACACTCTGCCCCAACATTCTCCATAAATCCTCAGAATCTCATTCAAACACTCTCCACTTTGGATATTAGCACTCATAAACATAAGACTATCATCCGCGAACAACAAGTGATTTATCCATTGGGATTGAAAACTCGCCCTTATCCCTCTATCAATGTATTGGCCACCAAAATGTTCAATATAGTAGTAAAACCCTTTGCACATAGAAGGAAATATATGGGGCATTGGATCCCCCTATCGCAAACCTCTCGATGGTGTGAAATAGGACAAAAGTCCCACGTTCACACGTACGTAAATCTGACCAAAGAAACACATTTCAGTATCAGTCGCATGGTGTTGTCACCGAAGCCCAGTTGTAACATCATTGCCTCAAAAAATGCCACTCAACACAGTCGTATGCCTTCATCATATCAAGTTTTACTGCACATACTTGGTTGTTGCCTTTCTTCCTTCTCCTCATTGCATGGACACTTTCATAAGCATTCGATACAGTTGTAAGTCGTCTAGGAACAAAAGCACTCTGTTCTTCCCCAATAATAGCATCCAAAAAGACTCGGAATCTATTTGAAATACACTTAGCACCAATCTTACAAAGAACAGAACAAAGTGAGATTGGTCTATATTGGGAATTTTTCTGAGGATGTTGTACCTTTGGGATTAAAGTAATCGACATTTCATTCATCCCATCCGGTAATGGTCCCCATTCAAGAAATCCAACACCACGAGCACCACATCATATTTAATTAAACCCCAATGCCTTTGGAAGAAATCCTCAGAGAAATCACCAACCCCTTGAGCCATTGACAGAGCCATTCGGAATAATGCCTTTTTAACCTCTTCATCCGTGTAAGGTGCATACATCCCATCATTCATTTGTTGGGACACTTTGAGATGAACAAAAGTTAGAAGCTCATCCATATCTCTAAAACCTTGAGGCTGATAGAGACTCTCAAAGAAAGCTTGTACTTCTACATGGTTTTCCTCCATATTTTCACAAGCAATATTGTCTTCCTTCACCAGCGATTCAATTTTATTTATCCGCTTTCTTGCCAATGTTTGTTTATGGAAATATGAGGTATTTTTGTCCCCTTCGTGCAACCACAACGGACGGGAACGTTGACTAAACCAAATCTCTTCCTAGTCCAGGGTTCTCTTCAACTTCTTCATTACTGGCTGCTCCTCATCAGATGGGTTGTGTCCCATCGAGATCAGCCTCAGTCAGTCCAGCTTAGCCCTGATATTTCAAACAATACGAGTGAGGTTGTCGAACTCTTTGGCTCCCCATGTAGATACTTTGCTTGCAAATGACCCAATGCATCAACGACTCATGCAGTCCACACTGCCATGACCCACTAGACCAATTTTCTGAAACCAGCTTGTCATAATCCACATGCATCTGCCAGACATTCTCGTAACAAAATTGTTGTGCATGCTATTTTTCCTTGTCGCATATGTAATCACACGTGGATATTTGATGTACGTTGTTTGCCAATTAATACCACGATATATTTAGAGCTTCTCTAACAGCTGACACATAATAGGGCAGGAGAGAGAAGGTTTCAGGGCACACACAAAAATCCCGTCGTAGCAGTTGGCCTAAAATGGGACACCCAGCATCAATCCAGTGGGGAGAGGCCGGATGGTGGTTGAGATGGTAGTTGGGCTGCATGTAGCTAGAGACTTAAAATGGGGCAGATGCTGCACTACCCCATATTTCAGCACGAGACGGTCGTGCCCCCAAAAAGGGGCAGCAAAACCGGATGGAACAGCTGTTGGAGACTGTTTTTGGCCCCAAAATGTCCTATTTGACAGTTATTTGTGGCCCTGTCGCAAATGGAGTAGCTGTTAGAGATGCTCTTATAGCCATGATATATTGATAGTAACAAATAGTATATGGTAGAGATACATATACTATCTTCAACGATTATAAAATATAGTCTAAAAGAAAACGAGCAAATCTTCAAGTTCTTCAAACTCTTCTTCTTTCATGACATAATCTTGTACTTTTCTGAAGGTGAATAAACATGACATAGATATCAAATCACGGACCTGAAAATACCAATGAGCGTTCTCCCATTGATAGATCGGTATAAGCGACTAGAGGGGGTTGAATAGGCGCTACTCAATTTTAGCTTATTTTCAAATTAAGGCTTAACACAAAGTAAGTTCTCTAGATATGCAACTAGGTGAGGGAACCTATATGACAAGCAAGGAAACAACAACAACAATAATAGGGAGTAAATGATAGAAATAACCGAGAGTAGACACGGAGATGTTGTTCTGAAGTTCCTCCCCTTTAACGAAAAGTACGTCTCTATTCGAGGGGTGGACGGTACTAAGACCACCAGCGCCACAGAAGACCTCACCCTATTCTCCCGCGGACCCATCTCACAGCCAGCACACAGTCCACTATATTGTGGCCTTGAAGTCGGCGACTGAAACCTCTACAACAACTTGGGGCACTTCTCCACAACCGAATTGGAGGCTCCCAACTCGACCACGAGCTCTTACACATAAGGATGATATTGGGGTGACTTCTTCTTCTATCTAGGGTTTCTCAACCCAAGAGTAACAGGTAACTCAACAAAAAGTGGGGGGATTTCAATTCCCTTTATTGATAGTGTAGATCTAGGCCTCTTCCCTTGTTTCCCAAAAGGGATTCAAGTTCTATTGGCTAGGAAGGAGATCTAGGTGATTTGAAGCTCAGCAGCAATGGTGGAGAGAGTGTGTAAGTAATAACCTGAGCTAGAGGTAAAAGACATGTATATATAGGAGCTCCCAGAAATTAGCCGTTGGAGTCCACTTAGACCGGAATCTCCGGGCCAGTCTCTGGTGTACAAGAAAAATGCTTCTATAAACCTAGTCGGAGACTAATCCAAAGACTAGGCGCCAGAGTCTCTGTGGCTTGGACACCTAAGTCTCTGATGTAATCTCTAGCTAGTTTCCAAGGCGAGGTCAATAGCTTCTGCAAAGCCATGACCGAAATTAGGCCAGAGACCACAACCAAAGTCTCAGTGGTGCACACACCGGAGTCTCTAGGGTTGAACCCCAGAGTCTCCAGACTCAAGACACTAGGAGTTGGTTTGGACACCGGAGTCTCTGGTGTAGTCTCCGGGCTAGTTTTCGGGGTGAGGTCTATAGATTATGTAAAGGTAGGTCGAAAACTAGGCCGGAGACTACATCCAAAGTCTCAGTGGTGCACACCCTAGAGTCTCCAGGGTTGAGCCCCAGAGTCTCTGAACCCTGGACACCAGGAGCACATTCCTAGGAGGATTCCACTTCTGCAAAAATAGGAAGGTGTAACATCCCAGGATTAGCACCTAGGAATAGTGAGGACACATGTGTGTGCATTGTATTCATGCATAGAAAATCCGGAGATTTTTCACGAAAACTAAGAAAACACGAAAGGATCAGGGTTCCTCTCATTCTGATGGTTTAGTTTAGCACATCAGATTGAATGCGATGCATTTCGACATGACTTCTGCTGATTTATTTGATTTGAGGGAAACAAATTTGAATTCAGTAAACAATTGATATAATTCAAGAGTATTTGAATTGAAAATTTAAAACACAAACAATTCAATAATTAAGAGAATACAATTAAGGATAATAAATATTACTATTACAAACAAAAAGTCTTATTGTTTTACAAATCTCGATTAATAAGATACATTACAAGAGAAATTAAAATAATAAAAAGAAAGAAAACTTAGCTTTATTAAATAAGATACAAACCTTTACAAGTTTCAACTAACAAAAAGGAAAACGAACTTTATTACGTTAAAATAAGAATAAAATATTCTTTACAATGTTTAAAAATAAAAGAAAGTTGTAAAAGAATAAAAAGGAAATCCTAAATTAAATCTTCTTGTCTTGAAGATTTTATTCCTATTCACTTTCATTCCTACATAATAAGGAGATAAAAAGAAAACAAATAACAAAATGGCTTAGTGTTAGTTGAACCCTTAGATTTGCAATGAAATGCATTGATGATCTCATCATTGGGTATTTCTAAAAAAAGGTCCAAAGAGTAGTATCTGTTCTTATCAAAGTTGCCTCAGTACAACCTCATTGGCCAAGGGGAAAATTTCATGAAAGTCAAATATAAAGGCAAATGGTACAACATCAGGTTTTCACCTAATCTCATCCATAATAGATAAGTTACAGTTCTTGTAACTTGAACCAGAGAAGGGCCAGAAGTAAGCTACTCACACAGCCATGCATAGGGGTGTGCTGTCAACATAGTAGCAACCCAGGAAGTAGACAAGAAGGAGGAAATTCCTGTACACAAAGAGGAGTGAACCAGTCATAGCTAGCACACCATTCTCACTCTATAGTGACACCACATCCATTTCTCCATATCACCCCACACCATCAACTCGTCTATATCCCAATAAATCAGCAAGAGCACATGTGTTCTTGTAGTTCATCACCAAATCGATTCCAACCAATAGCTAGCACCACAATAACCATTAGAGTTACTTAGAAGATACCAGGAACAAGAATAAGCAACTGAAGGGATAGGTAGGAGCCACAGGAGGTGCAGTTCAGCAACACCAGGAGGAGAGGTTCAACAGCTCAAGCAGCTATGGATCAAGATCAACAACAAGCCAACACAGTGTTAAGCCAACAAAAATAGCAGGTTGATACTAAATCTATAGTACTAGTTCTTATATTTTCTAGGACATAGATTTGTGGGGGACATGGAGCTCTCAGACTGGTGTAGAAGTGCTACACCAATATCATCCCAGAGCTAAGAAAAGCCAACAATAAAACTCTGAATTTAAGCAACCATATTAGCTTCAGCCTTTTGCATCATAAGCTAAGAGATCTATTTTTGTTGGATATCAACATCAATTACATCATTATGGTGGTTCCCAACAGAAAATCATGCTACCTATGTTGCCACTATGCACACTCCAAGGTTGGAGGTACCACAGTAGCAGCCCAAGGCAGCAGAAGCCACTAGGATAGTTTTTCAATAGTAGCCAATCACCAAGATTGGTGAAACAAGATAGTTATATCATTTTCCTAGTAAAAAAATCTAGGAATCAAATAGGTATATTAGTTGCCTGTTAGTAGTAACATGAACTCAGAAATTTCTCAAACCATCAAGCTAGCATTGTACTTGAATCATGTATTCTCCTTATTTACTGTCAAATTTGACAGGTATTTGTTCCAGTAGTTTATCTGCTAGAACAAGGATTCACATCAGCCAATTATCCCCAACGTGTGGCAGCGCCAAAGAACCAAAACCCTAATACCAGTGGGGGTGAGTGCGGCCAGATGCGGGTATATTTCCAAATCAAGCTGGACCAAATGGTAGTGCGTCGTGAGGGTTGTGTCAGAGGCATAGGGTGGAGGTCGAGGTGGTCAGAGCCGGATGGAACAAGGGTGACTATTGCAAAGCCGCGTGGTTGCCAAAGGAGGATAGAGAGAATATAGATGCGTACGAGATGAATTGGGATGGGTTGACTAACCCAGTTAGGGGAATTGGGCCGGACTGGGCCGAGCCAGCCTGTAGGCCAGGTTGGTTCGTAGATTTGGCCCAAAAGTAAAAGGAAACAAAAATTAATAAATAAGTAAAAAGGAAAATTACCAGAATGCCCCTAAGATTCTTTTAGCCCTAGAAAAATATAAAAAAATTCTAAAAATATATATAATATATCAAAATGATCACAAAAATAATTTCCATGAGAGAAAAATATAACTACACTTATTTGAGTTAAATAAAATACAAATGAATATTAAGCCTACTTAAATCCTAAGAGACATTTAAGAAAATAAGGAAAAGTCCTAAAAATGAATAAAAATAATTTTTATATAAAAATAAATCTACCATTTTATAAAAATACTAATTTAATTTTTTACAAATAAACCTTAAAGAAAATATTTAAGGACATGTAATCCTTTGTGGATTTTTATAAAAATAAGAATACTCCTTAAACATAAATACAAATAATTTTTAAGATCTTAAATAAGTATATTTGACTAGAAAAATTCTATGTATATTATTCCAAAACATTTTAACGTTCTTAGGTAATAAATTTCCATTTATCTATATTAAAATGAGATAACTATTTTGTTAATTCTTTAAAAATATTCCCTAAGTAAGAAATAATCACATCTCTTTATAAAACCTTAAATCCTTTAAATCTAAGTACTAATTCCAAAATCATAACTTGGATGCATAATAAAAATTAAGTGTAAACCTTTAACTATATAATACTCTTTTAAAACCTTGAATTTAAATTAAAACCAATAACTTTTAAATTAACTTTGTGTATCATTCACCTATATAGATGGTGAATGCTCTTTATCTTTTAACCATACTAATCATAACAACAACCCTTAACAAGTAATAAGATCATCTAATTATGTTTCCATTAACAAGTTACATATTATTTTCATAATTGCAAATCACATTTAAACTCATCATTCACTTAAATTGAAAGTGCATGATCCCACACTCTTAAACATGCTTATTATGAAACTTAAACCTTATTAATACTTTAGACACATCATACCCTAAGTCTACTTATGGTTTAAATTTAACTTTGGTCCACAAAGTTATAAACACGATGCATAAAGTTTAATTATGTTTTATAGTTAACTTTGGTCGGTTTCAATTAAGTCATAAGTCATCTCAAGTCCAAACTATTCGAGCAAACTCAAACGACATCGATCACGTTCTATTAACCATAAATATTTGTTAAATCTTATCAAAGAAACCTTTTCTTCAAAAGTTATTCATTTTGCCACTTTAAATAACAACCTTATAATAAGTCCTTCAACTCTTAATAACCTAACACATTAACTTCCATCATAATTACTAGATAGTAATTCACCTCAGTCTTAGAGTGTTATCATACTTCACTTGTATACTTTGCATGTTAAACTCTTAAATGCTTTATAGATATATTTACCTAAAAGGTAAACTTGAGAAATAACTAAATCCTCAAAGCATCGCCTAAATTAACTCATTCACGTTATTGATAATCTCGGGATTTTACAAAATGCATTACATTACTTATGCACAATAGCATCTTGGTTCTTAAAGCATTGGTCCTTACCAGACCAATGATGGTGGTTTCAGATATTGGATCTTATATTGTCTCGAAGACTGTGAGTGCATAATCTTGCAATCATAAAAGACAAGTTCACACTTGCTCATGTCCTTTGATTATTTTCTATCAAGTATTTGCAAACTATTGTTGTCATCACTTGTATTTCAAAAAAGATGGAAGAAAATACTATTTTCTTAATAATATGACTTTATGGATATCGACCCGAGTGGTGTTAACCTAATATGGCAGGCAAATGGAACCATGGAAAGGCTTGTTGATTGGTGGAGGTTCCATTTGTACGGGGAAGTATCACCTAGGAATTAATAACAAATGTCGCTAGTGATTCTTGCACCGTAAATTATGCGTTAACCATGAGATCTATATGGCTCTAGGGAAGTCAGTTGGATGAATACTTAATCTTCTAAAGATTATATCAAGGTATTATCTACAACAAACCCTGGATACCAAGTTAAGTTTATAACTGAAGTAAAGAAATCTCATAACTAAATCTTGATACACTTGCTTGCCATAGTTATTCCTACCATGGGTATCATGGTAGTTCTTAAACATTATTTCTTATCACCACATTAATAGATAACATCTCTAGTGAAATATGTTCTAGAGCATGTGACCATCAATGTGGAGTGATTAGTCTTTGGCCTAGCACTTAATAACCTTTAGCTTTGACCTATTATAATGACCTTCCAAAGACTTTAGGTAAATTAATAAGAAGGAGGAACTAGATATGGTTGAGTGTGCCATCATCAATGGAATGTGTTCCTTAGTGGAGATCAAACCATATGATGTTGGAGGAGTTAACTCAACCTTGAGTTAACTAGAAGAAGCATCTAAACCTAATAAATAATTAGTACTTGATAAGTTATAAGAAAGCTAGGAATGATACATAATCAAATAATAATCTTGGTAAGCCAAGTAGATACTGTCATCAGATTGAAGACATGTACGCCGAGAGGGGGTACTCGAGGCGTGTGGAATAGAGGGGTGTGAGTCCTATGGAGTTCTAGGACGGTGAGCACACAAGTTTACCTAGGTTCGAATCCGCCGATAGTGGATGGATCCTACTCCTGCTAGCAATCCAATAATACGTCAGAGCTAGAATATGGGTTACAAGGGTTTCACCTGTGCGAGTTGAGATTGTAGACTATTGTGGGGGTGCCCTAAAGGCTGGTCCCTAGGACGGCTTATATAGATATCCGACCTAGGGTTTACAAGAGAGATCTATCCGGCTATGACTAAGAGTTGGTCACAAAGTACATCTTGGACTACAAGTAACTATACAGGCCTAAGTCGGTAAGTCTTCTAGGCCTTCCCGTAGCTGGACTGGACTCCATTTCTTCTCTCTGACTGGACCGCCTGTGGAGTGAAGCTCTAACCCGAAGTGGGTCACCCTGGTCAGCGAGGCACAGTGAGGATACCTGGAAAGTATATCCCCAACAGCAGCCCCCGGAAGCCTCCAAGATCTGTAGTCGGATTCCACCATCTGTCTTGATCTATCTTCGGCTTGCAGAATCATGAAGGGTTCCTGAAACTTTCAAAAACAAAGGGCAGGATCCGAGTCCCAAAGCGAGTCGGACCTATGAGTACATCATCTAGATTTCCAACTTGAAATTCAAACTAAGCCAGAACTTGGTCTTTGACGTAACCTGACATCACTCAAGGTCAAGTCACGTCACTGACAGACATTCCTGACAGCACGACCGTTGGTGGGTCCGCCTTTAGCGGAATCGAGGCGTCGTTTTAATGCTCGCATGGAGATCGAGGCGACGTAATCCTCGCGAGGAGGTTACCTAGCTCCTTCCATGACACGTGGCACAATCACTATTCACTCTGCACGAATCTTGGCGCAGGTGAGGGATATAAGGGGTCAAGATCTCCTTTCTCTTCCTTACCTCCGCCATTGCCTTCTCCTTCCTCTTGACTCCACCGTGCAAAAGCTCATTTGTCTCTCTCTCCAAACGCACAATGCCGCCCATCTTAGGTGACCAGCACCCACAAAATGTCCGAGGCTTCATCTTTCGGCACGGCAGAGACAGCGACGATGACCTCCGTAGCAGCGGAAAAAGAGAACTTTCGCAGGGTCTGGATCCCCTGCCTCCTTGATGACGAAAAGCTTCGTGTCATCGAGAAGGAAGGCCTCCTCCGCGCCGGTGACTGGCAGAGCGGCTTTGGTCAAACCATCCCCTCCCCCAACACCGACGAGCGAGTGCACTTCGGCACCCACCTCGATAGAGAATTGAGGTTTACTCCCTCATATTTCTTTACTGAGGTCATAGATCACTACGGAGTTCAACTCCACAACCTCCCCCAAACACAATCCTTGAGCTATTGCTTTTGTGTCTCTGTGTGAGGGTTATCTCGGAATTAAGCCGAGTTTCGTTCTTTTCTGGTACAATTTCAATACTCAGAGAAATTCTATCACTTTCGGTAATCCTTACATTATTGGAACTCTTAGCCTCACTGTTAGGAGAGACCGAGTCTACCCTAAGATTAAGGCTAGTGAGTCTGTGAAGAAATGGCCATCTACCTTCTTTTACCATAAGGATAGACCGGCCCCCGGCAAAGAACATGCTTTGCCGGCTTTCATCGATGGTGCTGCCACGCCCCAAGAGTCCTGGGATGCGGAAGCTCCGGCTCTCACCGACGATCTACTTCGCCCCAAGAGGAAGATCAAGTACCTAATGAAGCACAAGGGTCTGAAAGGATCCGACTTAATTCACTACTGGTTGGCGCGCCAGATTCATCCCCTCCAACACCATGGTGACCGACTCATGCATACGGTCACCAAGAGCAAGACAGATTCTCTCTAGATTTTCTCAAAGTCATATTCGGACAAGGACTACGAGTACAAGATCAAATGGTTGATCAAGGAGCAGATCAAGAGGAAGATTTTGTATCTTTCCTTGGACATGCATACGACTGATGATCCTGTGACACTAGTAAGTTTCCTAGCTGTTAGTTATATATGTGCTCATCCATATCTTATTATAATTTTCCGCAATAGTGAGATAATACTTCTTTCAGCTTGCTGACCTCCCCGAGTCGGAGCTTGCTCCTCTTGAGGGATATCCACCTAAGGATCTGGCTCCTCAGGTTGAAGAAGATCTTGAACTACTACCGACGTTTAACTGGAAATGCAAAACTCCGACTGTTTCCATTGGCACAAAGGAAGTGCCCGTTGTGAAGAGGTAACTTTTCGCACAAGGTCTTATATTTTATTTCTCATTCTTTCCAAAGCATAATGATTTTGATCTATCACTCTTTAGAGCTAAACAACTCGTTAAGGGCAAGGGGAAGGGAACTACGTCAAAACCCATGCGCCAGTCAAAGTTAATTTTGACTTCTCCTGCCGCACCGCCTCCGACTCCTACCCCAACGCCTTTTACAACACCGGAGGTTACTTCATCTCCACGTGCTGCAGAAGATCTGGCTCAACATTCTAAGCCAACGATCCTTGGCTCGCAGACTAACATCACCATGGGTGACTTGGCCACTGATATGGGTGAACCCTCATAGGGTAATGATCCCTCAGCAGAGGTTTTTGCAGATAACCTACCGAGCAATCCGGGTCTTTCCAAGCTTGGCATTACTCGGAAAACAGTAGAAGAAATCCAGAAGCTGGCTCAACAATGCTTGGAGAGCCGGAACATCACTTCTGAAGAAGAGGCCCAAGAAGTCGAGGACATAAAACTCTCCGAGCTTCTTGACCAAGTTTGTCTTCATGACAACAAGCTGAGGGCCAGTGTGGCTCTGCCACCACCTATGATCCCACTGACTCTCGCCGAGAAGGTTTCTTCTAAGGTGAACACGAGTCTGAATAAGTTAACCCATGAACATTATGTAAGTTGGAATTCAACTCATTCTTTTATTTTATTATATATCATATCCTCTAGCCCCCAAGCATGAAGTTGGATAGGAAATCCGAATTTATGCTTTTATAGGATGCAAAAGAATGAACTAGTGTAGCCCCCAAGGCTCGTGCTGATATTTAACTTAGTTAAAATATTAACCCGAGTCTTTAGTAGACTTCTGACTTTGGGTATTATTTTGACTTACAGAAAGTTAATGCTTATAACTAGCAATTGCTGAAGAATATCTGCAATAAATGGAGAGAGATCAGAGCTCTCCGTCTAGAGAATGCTCAGTTCAAGATTTCCAAGGATGAAGCTGAAGGTAATCATTTCCATCCTCATACTTGCCCTTTTTGATTTCATAGTCGAATTCTTATTTGACTCTTTCTTGTCCTTACAGAACTGGTCAAACAGTCATGTCAAATGGTTGAAGAGGCCGAGAATTTCAAGACCCTGGAGGTGGAGAATGCTGACTTGAGGAAAGAGCTGAATAAGCTTAAGGAAGATCATGAGCGCAATATCAATAGTGTTCTTGAATCATCAAACATGGCCACCGAAGCATGTGATCGAACAATCGCGATCCAGGACAAGAAAATCTCGGATCTCACAGATGAGTTAGCCAGGGAGAAGGACATCACCCAAGCTCTTCAGAATGAACTCCAGAGTCTTCGGGCGGAGAAAACCAAAGTCGATGATGCCATCTTTGGTAAATTTCCTATCTCTGACTTTTTATTTTCCGATTCTATGAATTCAGATATAGTTTTTGACTTTGCTTTGTATGTGCAGCTCCTTTGAATTTGCTGGATTCTTCTTCTACCGAGTCTCGCACTAGCTGGCTTACTGAAGTCGGAGATCTGCTTCACGATTTCCACCAATCAGTGGAGGATATTGGTGAAGTCTTGAAGATTTCCGATATGAACAGAATGTGTGCCTTTGAAGTGCGAGATAAGGCAAAAGAGATGCCTCAGCTCATCCAAGATTGGAACATGTCATATGCGTGAACCGCAACACATAATGCCCTGACAATAGTCATGAGCCACCATGGAAGCATGGAAATTTGGCAAGTAACCAAGGGTTATTCGACTATTGATGAAGACAACAATGAGTAGAACATCAAGGACACCATGAATTCCTGTGCCAGTTATGGGTGTCACGTAGCTGATCTGACTAGTTACGACACTATATTCTTCACTAGCATGGAAACGCCTCCTCCGCCTACAGAAGAAAACGCCGAAGTTTCCAACGATGAGCAGATCGAGTATGATCTCCTTGTTGCCTTAAGATGCCAAGGCGGGGGTGATGTCACTAGTGAGCCGGATGATGCTCCATCTTCACCTGTGGCATAAGAATTGCCAGAAAAACAATGTGTTATTCCGAAAAACAAATCTTATTGTAATAAGTAGAAATACTTTATTTTGTTGTGTTAGCTAGTAAGATTTGGAATGCCTTTACTTCTTTAGCACTTTTATTTTATACTATTGTGCTCTAAAATTGCATAAGCACTTTTTGGTGTTTGCTCTTATCGTTTATCTGTCTTTCTTCCTCGTCCCTTTCGTGAGCCGGCCAACCTTCAGCACATAAACTTTCCCGAGCAACGGAGATCAATTGCCAAACCAGTTTAAACTCGGAATAAAAGCCGGCTTCCAGTACCAACAAGTCACTACTTGGAAAATACCCGCGTCCGGCAATCAGACAAAAACCAATGTTCAAACAAAACTTGTTTTATACCCTAAGGTAGTTTTTTAGAATCGGAAATCTATCCAGAATAAACATGAGCATAAATTACTTTCAAGTATTCTAGGAGTTTTGACTTATGTCATGATCATTCAGAAATAATATGGTACTATAAAAATTCTTAGATAAACTTGAGGCAACCAATACTTTATTTCTCATTGAACATGTACATATATATGATTACAAAGAAAGATAATTTTAAGAATAAAAGGAACGTAACTAAGCAATATTCCATGGTCTGTCTAATTTGTCCAGATTTGTACTGCCTCCAACTCTCTTTCTCTTCTTAGTAGCATGTCTTTCTTTGTCTGGCCGCATATCAGTTAGGTAGTAAGAACCATTGTGTAATACTCGACTAACCAAAAAGGGCCCTTCCCAAACAAGGGAAAGTTTGTGCTTTCTTTGTTGAACAAGTCAGAGAACCAAGTCGCCTTTATTAAAAGAATGATTTCTGACTCTCTGACTATGATACTTGTGTAACTTCTGCTGATAGGCTGTTGATCTCTGCTTAGAACCGACGCGAACTTCTTCGATTAAATCGAGATCATTTTGTCGAGAAAATTCGGCATCCTCTTCGATATACGCAACGACTCGGGGAGAAGTATGAATTAAATCACTAGGAAGAACTGCTTCTGCGCCATATAGACAAAGAAAAAAAGTGTGTATCCCATTGACCTGTTCAGAGTTGTTCTCAAGCGCCAAATGACAGACGACAATTCGTCCGCCCAAGCCCTCGCAGCACGATGAAGTGGTGCTTCGAGTCTTGGTTTGAGGCCTTGAAGGATTAAAACGTTCGCCCTTTGGACTTGTTCATTGGCCTATGGATGTGCGACTAATGCAATATCGAGCTGGATTTTTTGATTGTTGCAGAATTCAACAAGTTCTCCAATTGAAAAATTTCTCCCGTTGTCCGTGATAATACTATCGGATAACCGTATCGGATTATAACATCCTCGACAAATCTTTTGGCTGTTGCTCCATCACAATTTGTGACGGGTTTAGCCTCAATCCATTTTGTGAACTTATCCACCATCACTAAGAGGTGAGTAAATCCACTTGGATCCCATTTAAACGGTCCTACCACGTCAAGCCCCAAGACCGTGAAGGGCCATGTTATCGGAATTGTTCGCAGCTGATCAGCCGGAACATGAGCTTGTTTGGTGTACTTTTGGCAACCTTTGCACGTCTTGACCAGCCGTTCGGCATCAGCCTTGGCTCTAAGCTAGAAAAATCCGTGTCTAAAATCTTTTGCCACTAAAGATTTGGCTGCAGCGTGATGACTGCATTAGCCTTCATGGATCTCTCTTAGGATTTCCACTCCTTCTTCCGGAGATACACAACGCTGAAAACCCCCATATATACTCCGCTTATAGAGCTCACCATTTATTATCGTATAGGTTTTTGCTCATTGGATGATCTGCCAGCTCAGAACCTCGTCTTACCGGTAATTTTCCATCCACCAAAATATCAAGGTAGGGTTTTCTCCACCTGGGAATCACAGCCAGAACTGCTACTAAAGGTGAGTCGGATTTGGTCGTGTAGTCCTCATCAACTTCTGCGATAGAGGGAACTCTAAGGTGCTCTAGAAAAGTGACATCCGGTACCTTTTTCCGTGCAGAGCATATCCGAGATAATGCATTTGTTTCCTCATTTTCTGTTTGAGGGATGTGTTGAACTTCAAACCCATCAAACGATTTAGATAGTTCATCCACGACAGCTTTGTATGCTGCCATGTGCTTATTTGCATTATAGTGATCCGACACTTGTTATGCCACAAGATCCGAGTCTCCGTAACACATAATTCGTTAGATACTGATATCCTTAGCAACCCGGATTCCATGTAGCAGTGCTTCATATTCGGCAATGTTGTTTGTTGCCGTGAAGTGGATCTGTAGTACATAGAAAAGCTTATCTCCTTGGGGTGATTTGAGTACCACTCTAGCCCCCGAGCCTCTGAGTGCTTTAGAACCGTTAAAATGCAAGGCTCAATATTCTGACTCTGGCAGGGTCATGTTCTCCATTGTCTCTGTCCAATCAGCGACAAAGTCAACGAGGATTTGGGATTTGATTGCTGTATGAGGTTTATACTCAATGTCGAAAGCTGAGAGCTCTATTCCCCACTTTGCGACACGTCCTGTAGCTACGTTGTTGTTGATTATGTCTCTCATGCGAGCTGTGCTCACCATGGTAATCTTGTGCTCTTGAAAATAATGTCGTAGCTTTCTGGATGTAAAGAACACACCATAGTCTAACTTTTGGTAATGAGGATACCTTTGCTTCAATTCAGTCAAGACCTCGCTGAGATAGTAAGTCGGACACTGCACCAAGTGTTCCTGTTTTTCTTCCAGCTGTTCCACCACCATGACCACGCTAAAGACTCTGTTTGTCACAGCTAAATATAACAACATCGGTTCCTGTGGTTCCGGTGCTGCAAGAATAGGGGCGGATGAAAGTACGGATTTCAGATCCTGCAATGCAACTTCAGCTTCATCAGTCCAAATGAATTTCTTGGTTTTTTCAAGAGCCTATATAGTGGTGCGGCTCTTTCACCGAGCCGGATTACAAATTGACAAACTGTTGCAATACAACCAGTTAGTCTCTATACGTCCTTCAGGCGAGTCGGCCTGGAAATGTTGAGTATAGCCTTTATCTTGTCATGATTCACCACTATGCCTCTTTGAGACACGATGAAATCTAACAATGTTTCGGCTTGGATTCCAAAGAAACACTTATTCGGATTAAGCATTATGTTGTATTTTCGTAGATTGCTGAATGTTTCCTCCAAGTCGGAAATTAGTGTTTCCTTGTTTTTGGACATCACAACTATGTCATCCACATATGCATGTGTGTCCGATTTGATCATGGAGGTTCTTGAGCCCAAAAGGCATTGTAACGTCGCAGAAGGTTCCCAAAGGTGTGATGAACGAAGTCTTTATTTTGTCTGCCTCATTCATCTGAATTTGGTGATATCCAGAATATGCGTCGAGGAAACATAGGAGTTCCGAGCCTGATGTCGAATCAATCACTTGATCTATTCTAGGCAAAGAGAACGGATTTTTGGGACAAGCCTTGTTCAAGGCAGTATAATCAACACACATCCTTAAATGAGTGGTGTCCTTTTTAGGGAACATTACAGGGTTGGCCGACCAATCAGTATGGATGACCTCTTCCATGAATCTGGCTAACTCGAGCCGGGCTAGCTCTTTAGCTATTGCTTTTCTCTTTTCATCGCTGAAACATTGTAAGGACTGTTTGACGGGTTTAGCGTTTGGGTGTACATTTAGAGAGTGCTCGGCATGTTCCCTAGGTACTCCGGTCATGTCAGATGGCTGCGATGCGAAGATATCTTGATTGGCTTGGAGGAACTTGACGAGCGCACTTTCCTATGCGTAGTCTAAACCTACACCTATCTGGGTCACCTTGGAGGGGTCATCATCCTTCAACGGTGTCATCATTGTCTCTTCCGATGCCTTGAACTCCGGAGTCAGATTTGTCACCTCCTTCTTTGCCGTGGGCATCTCGGACGGGTCGATGGTATTCTTGATCTCCTGGTACTCTTGGGTGTGCAGTACAGCTTCAGCAAAGGTGGCATTTCTGTCCTCACACTCTCGTGCTTTCTTCGGGTCTCCCCTGATGGTGATCACGCCCTTGGAACCTGGAATTTTCATCATACTGTAAATGTAACATGGATGAGCCATAAAAGCCCAGTAAGCTGGTCATCCAAAGATAGCATGGTATGCGCTCTTGAACGGGACCACTTCGAAGGAAAGTGATTTCGTCCGATAGTTCTTTGGAGTTCCAAAGGTAACATCCAAAGTGATCTCTCCTAGAGAATTTGCTTCTCTTCCGGGGACAACTCCGTGGAAAATCATAGAGCTGTGGTTCAGCTGTGTCTCCGAGATTCTCATCCGGCGCAGTGTTTCGATGTAGAGGATATTGATGCTGCTTCTTCCGTCCATGAGGGTCTTAGAGAAACCATATCCATCAATAAGTGGATTGACAACTAAGGCGTGCTTTCCTCGACTGTGCAACTTAGGAGGGTGATTGCTTTGGTCAAAACTAATTGTCACTTCCGACCAATCCAAAAACTGGGGAATAGCCGAAACAGTGGCGTTGAGCTCATGAAGAACTGCTTTTTTGACTTTGGCGGGTTGAGATCCAAGGAAAGTGACATAAGTGTCTTTCTTTGTTGGGAAGGTCTTCTTTCCATCCGACTTGGGATTTGAAGCTTCTGCCTCCTCCATGTCGGAATCTTCCTTGATCTCTTTATCTTTGTCAGACTTTTTCTTTTCTTTTCGCCACTTGGCCCTATAGCCAGCGGTTTCGTGTTTTTGATGTCGTCATTAAAATGACACTCAGCATTTGTATGGGAGGAGCCCCCGTTGCTATCCAAGTGATGTACACATGGATTATTGGAAATGCCAGCCCCAAGAGTAGGTTTTTTTGGGTTGCTGGTCTCCCCTACCTTGTACCCTTGATGTTCCACGACCCTGACCGTGGCCGCCTCCACGCCCTCCTTGTCCTCCAGACCTGAAAGTGGCGTTAACAACTGGCGTTTCCCTAGTTGGTTTCTCTTCCGAGCTATTTTTGTGCTTCTGAGTTGGTTGCTTCAACTGTTTTGCTGACTATGGTACAACCACAACGTTTAGTAGTCCTTCTGCATCATTGTCAGCATCTGCATACTTGCTTTCCATTTCTATCATCTCTCCCAACTCAGTAACTTTGTCACACTTCAGGTGATGACGTAGTAGACCAATTGGGAGTCCTACAATTAATGCTTCAATTGTAGTTTGATCATTTAATCCTTCACAAGAGTTCTTGGTGTCAATCCATCATCCGAGGTAATCCTGGCAAGTTTGTCCGGCTTTCTGGGTGCAACGCTATAGGTCTCCTACCATACATGGCCTCCGATACGTGCCTTCGAAATTCCGAAAGAACGCGCTTTGCATGTCATACCAGTTATGGATGGTGTTTTTCGGAAGTTCATTGAGCCACGATCATGTCGTCTTCCTCAGCATAAGCGGGAGATACTGGACCGCGACCAGGCTGTTTCCGCCATTGGCAATGTAGCAAGCTTGGAAGAAGTCCTGTAGCCAGGTGTCCGGTCGAGCTACACCGTCATAGGGCTGGATGTGTCTTTAGATAGAAAATCCTTCCGGGGATTGTGTTGGTCGAATGCACGGTTTGAAACATTTTGGACCCACATAGACGTTGTCTGACTCATAGCACCACACCTCTATGTTAGAGATGATCTAGTGCCTCGTGTCACTACGTGATAGAGAGCGCCGCCATGGTTGTTCACTATGGCTGCGGTGCCTTGGTGCTGGGCTTCTATTTCCACCACCACCTCCTCCAGCACGACGCCCTCCATGGCTCCCACGAGAGTCAGTGTGATGGCTACTTGGTGGAGAGGGTGGTGCAGGTGGATTGTTTCCGGCTGAACGCCGGCCTCTGTCCAGAACGTCATAATTCTGGTTCCGAGGAGGGTCTTGATTGCGACGAGCCCCCTAACGGCTTGTCTCAGCATGGTGTCCATCGTTCCTTCATCCGTCATTTCTTCCATTGTGGCGAGGTTCAGTCGGAGGACTTGTATGTCTTGGAGGTGGCATCCTTTGTCGGTCCTCCTCTCGACGTTGTTCTTATTCATCTTCCCTACGATTGTTCAACTGTCACCGAGGAGGCTGCCTTAGAACCAGTGCTACAACTATGTCTCACTCTGCTGCTGGAGCGACGTTACTCCAGTTTTGTGCGGTTCTGTGTCGTTGCCCTGAAGATCCGGTTCTTGAATAGTTGTCCTCCCGACGGTCCGGCTGATAGTGTTGTTTCGGGACACGTCTAGGCCTTATGTCATGCCAAGCTGGATCCGTGCGACATTGGTCGGATTTGGAGACCAGTTTTCCACTTACGGACTTCGCGGCTTGGTGTTGCTCCAGGCCCTTGGTCTGTAGCTTTACGCTCAACCGAATTTGGTTTGGGTTTGAATTGTTCATTAGGATATCTCGGGCTGCAGGAGTGTTTTCCACTGGTGTTCCATACACCAGATCTCCCTTGCTGTCCAGCCAAGGTTCTCCTTTGACGGTGTCATCTCCCTCGAAGAGGGTCTTTTGCACTTCCGAATTTTTGTTAGCCCGCACAGGGCCATTCTAGGTCTTCTGGTGCTACAGGGAATTGAATTGCCCTGCAGCTGCAATGCGCGTTTTCTCCTCGATGAGATTGTTAGCTTCATCCAGGAGTATTTGGCGATTCTCTTCTAGAGCTTGAGCCATATCTTCCAATTCTGCAGGTGTAAGATCTGCATCGGTAGGGATTGGAGTAGTTTGTGCTTCTCCGATGATTTTGCGGGCACTAGGGGTGACCACGTGTCCATCGACCAAAGTATCTTTTGGCTCGTCTGGGATTAGAGCTCCATCCGAGTCTTCTTCATACTCTTCGTCAATGGCCTCCTTAGCCAGAGGGTCCTTCACCGGAGTCTTCTTCTTCTTCTTATTTGCCCTCTTAGCAGCGCCGGTAGCAAAGACTGCTTTGGGTTCGTTTCCTAGAGTCAAGCTCTGATCAGTACTTTCCGACATCTGGACATCGAGATTTTCTTCGAGATCCATGTCATCCTGATCTTTGGGAGAGTTTTCTCCATATTCTTCATCCATGGCTTCTCCTTCTTCTGCAGCTTTGGAGTTGATCTCCTTTTCATACTCCGTGGATAACTTTTGGAAATCTGCCGATGTCATCGAATCATTCGAGGATGCCGGTAAGTCGGTGTTTGTTCCGATCGCCTCCAGCACCGAGTCTTCGTTGTCTCCAGCATCGGCACATCCGGATCTAGATTGAATGTATTCGACAAAGTGTGATGCGTGCGTCTTGAGGTAGTTTCGGCTTTCCTCATGCGTTTCCTCGAAACGCTCTATGGTCTCAAGGATCTCATCCATGCCGGCGTTCTTCAGCATCATGCGCCTTAACGTGTACCTCAGGAATGGTTGTCCTGCTCCAACATTGGCAGAGCTAGATCCAGAGCCACTATTGCTTTGATCCTCCTAAACTTCGATCTCGCTCGGAAGATTGATCTAGGATTCGACCTTGCTAGGAAGATCCACTCTAGAATCGACGTTCACAAGAAGATCTACTTCATGCTCATTGTTCTCCACTATCTCCACATCAGGTGTGGGCTGGGTGGTATTAGGGTTTTCTAGAATCCGGAACTCAGCCGCCTCCGCGAACAAAGTGGACCCAGAAGCTTCTTCTGCCTCTATCATCACCGCTGGGTGGGTTGGGCAGGTTCAGCGAAACAGAGATAGACGTCGATCTCGCCGAAAGACATGATTGTGTAACTAGTCACGGCCTCCCTAGCTGGAATCCAGGTCTCATCGAGAAGAACAAGAGGGACATCACTGGCGTAGAGGACGCGACTGATGGCGATGGTTTCGCCGATTCCGATTCTTGTAGATTCCGCTCGGAACGCAGATCTGAAGCTCACTTGCCCAACGGTGGGCACCAACTGTCATCGAATTGAAGATATGTACGTCGAGAGGGGGTACTTGAGGCGTGTGGAAGAGAGGGGTGTGAGTCGTATGGAGTTCCGGGATGGTGAGCACACAAGTTTACCCATGTTCGAATCTGCCGATGGTGGATGGATCCTACTCCTGCTAGCAATCCAATAATACGTTAGAGCCAGAATATGGGTTACAACGGTTTTTCCTGTGCGAGTTGAGATTGTAGACTATTGTGGGGTTCCCTAAAGGCTAGTCCCTAGGACGTCTTCTATAGATATCCGGCCTAGGGTTTATAGGAGAGATCTATCCAGCTACGACTAAGAGTCGGTTACAAAGTACATCTTGGACTACAAGTAACTATACATGCCTAAGTCGGTAAGTCTTCTGGGCCTTCCTATAGCCGGACTGGACTCCGTTTCTTCTCTCTGACTTGGCTGCCCGTGGAGCGAAGCTCTGACCCGAAGTGGGCCACCCTGGTCAGCGAGGCACAGTGAGGATACCCGGAAAGTATATCCCGAATAGATACAAATGTGGAGTAAGCCTCCTTAACAAGGTAAACTTTATAAAGAGATTAGTACAAGTCTACTACTTAGTTGAGGAAAGATATTGATCAGACAATTAGAATCCTAAGCTTAGTATGATCAAAGGATGGTGGTCATTATTCTCAAGTCACTTGAGAATAGATGACTAGGTGTTGAAGAAGAGTTGTGAGTATACCAAATTAGGCAAAACCCTAGTAAGCTGAATCGCCTAGCTTGATCAGGAGAAGTCAATCTAGAGTTTGATGAAGTATTATATGAGTTGTATGGAGTAGTTGGAGGCATGGTAGTTTAACCAAGCTAATACAAGAACAAACTTGTATTATGGAGAGTAGTACCATACCTATTCAAGAGGATTGGTATCACCTATTATGTAGTGAAGATTGTAATCTTGCAAGCCTTGGAAGTAGATGCAAGATTAGTATAAACGAGTTAATGGATGGATTTAGAAATAGCTACACTGATGGATTCATTAGAGGTAGTTAAGAAATGGAAGTTTCATACTAGAGTAAGAATGGAGAATGGGTATTGTGAAGTGGCATGACCATGTCATCATATGATGATGGATATGGTGGAGCCAGATGACTAGTTCATTTAGGTCGAAGAGATCTTAGTGAATTAGATGGGGGATTTAAATAGAGTATATTTAGGAAAGGAATTCCTTAACTAAAGATAATCTTAGTAAGGTATTAAGGATAGGAGTTCTTGAGAAATCCTTAACCAAGATCATATCAAACTAGGACAAGACCCATGTCTACCTCTTTGTCCAAAACCCCAGAATCAAATTGATAGTGGAACCATTTCCTATTTCTAGGTAACCACTGAATAATATCTCTTGGACAAATGAAGCTTTCAAGAGATAATTAGAGAACCAGATGAGTGTTTATGGATGAAATCCTTGTCTACTCTATTATCTTAAACCCTAACATAAACCTAGAATAATAGAACTATCAAGATCACTTTAGGAAAGCAATCTCAATAACTCATTCTAAGTGAGTTATTAAAACATGAAGTCAATATGTCTTAGCCCTTAATCTTCATTCATATCAACAACAGAATATGAGTCCATGAAATCCTCTCAAAACCCATGATAACTACTTGTAAATGAATATCTTCATTTCTTTATAAATGATTGTTATTCATGCCTAATGACTTAACCAAGATTTCTCTATAGTAATTATAAACACTACAAATCAAGTAGAAGTTGAATAGGAGGAATCACCAAATTTTGAGGATCATGAAATTTAAACCACCATATTATAAACCATAAGATTTAATCCATATACATTAATCCCTAGATGATGCTAAGTATGAATAGCATTCTTATAGATATCATTAATCATTTTAAATCATTACCATTACCATTGTCAAGTGAAAAGAAAATCATTTTATAAAACTTTTGTATAATAAACATAACATTAACTTCCTAAGGGATAATTGTTATAATTAATAAAATCCTTTTCTACTAATTTAAAATTTATGAAGAAACATGAAAAATATAAACATCACTTGGTCTCAAGGCTCACTATAATATTCCACAAACTTTCTGAATGATTAAACAATTTAGAAATCAAATTTGAAAGGAAATTGAATAAGAAAATTGAAAACACAAAATAGAATTAGAAAATAAAAGATAAAGGGGAAAACCAGCGGAACCGGCCCACGATCCATCTTTTACTTGTCGCCTAGAGCAACATCGGTAGCTTCCTGCTCACTTGGCAAAAGCCCAGAAGTAGTCCAAGTACCAGTCCATGCAACCCACACAACGGTTCGATAGTCACTGACAGGTGGGACCGCGTGGGGGATCGCAGGTTGAGACAGAAGATTTGCCACGGGTTTTCTACAAAAAAGATGATGTCGTCTTCCTCCCGACATCACAAGCAGCTGGTTGTCGGCATCACCGCCGTCCGCCGCCATGCCATGACGTAGGCGTCCATTTAGATTCGTGCCACCGTCACCAGGGAAGATAAGAATGCCACGGAGTCCTCCTGCTCATCCTCATCCTCACATTCTCTCTCGCGTGCTTGCTCTCTTCCTCTCTGTACACGAATCGAAACCCTAGCCCCACCAGAGCCGCTCGTCACCATTGCTCCTTAGATCCCCTTGCTCAATCAAGCTCACTAGAAGAACCGCCTGGTTCTTCTTGTTCTTCTCGTACCAACCACGCAAGCGGAGGTGGTCCCTATCGCCTCAATCAGGACCTCAGTCCTCGGTGCCGGCCACTGCTCTCGCCATCGATTCCGGCCGCACCTCGCTTCACCGACCACCCCGTCACGTTCCTGGTGAGTTACTGAACATGCTAGTGCCTCCCGTTTCCTCGATTGGTTCCAGAATCACCACCGCTGCTCGACCTCATCGCGGACCATCTTCCGATGACCTTTACGAAGTGGCGCCGCCACTATTAGGTTCCCCATCGCGCCTTCTATCCAACACACACCTCCGCAACCGCGCACACATGCCCATTCAACAGATTGATCATCGATCTGTGATGATCATCTCCGGATGACATCAGCATGATGTCATGCTGACATCACCCCAGCCTAGTCAACAATTTTGACTCAGTCCATGACCATGTGGCATGTGACGTGTACTGACCCCACATGTCTGTGACTTGGGCTAGGTGTTGGCTCGGTATAAAAAGGATGTCCCTGTTTATTAAATAGATAAAACATTATAAATTCAAATATAAATATTTTCTAGGAATTTAATAAAATGATTAAATCTTGTAAATTCAATAACTTTTGTTTTATAATTCAGAAAAATATATTATATATATCATAATGTTCACAAAAATATACTATATAATTTAAACATATTATTATACTTTATTTTCTAACTTAAATGAAATAGTTATTATTATTAGCAAATATTCTATTAAGGATAAATCTTTAAAAAGCATATACTATTATTTAAAATCATAAAAATAAGTATAATATATCAAAAAAAATAGAAAAACAAAATATACATTTATAAATTTATTTTGTACATTTTTGTGTCACCTAACTAAATATTATTATTTGTGAAGTCTTTATAAAGTGATAAAGCTTATAAAAATAATATCTTATTATTTTTAAATCATAAAAATATTTATAATATACCAAAATGTTCACAAAAATTATAACTACAAGTTAAAAATATAATATTACACTTTTGATGTAAATAAAAACCTAACCCTCTAATAATTTGAATTAAACCTATCTCTTTTATTTTAATGCATAAAAATTGTATAAATCCTTGCTTATGCCTTTAATATAATTTATTTAAATTCTAAAAAAGTATGAAATAACAATATCACTTAATGTTATATTAAATAAAAATGGACCCAACCATTTTAAAGTATAGTTCTTAAAACTACCATTTAAAATTATGTGCATCTCATTTTCCAACAAAAAGTTATAAATTGCAAAAATCATCAAAAATAATGTTTTGCCTTATTAAAACTTTCCAATACCAATTCCCTTACAAATTTACAATGACCTTTTAAAATATAAAGGTAACTCATAAGTAATCTAAGGATAATGTTAATTCCATAATCATTAAGTCTCTAATGGATGAAGTATTCCATTCACTTATAATATCAACAAAACTCTACTTAAATAAAGGTAGTACTATTTTGATTTAAACTTTAATAAAGTATTAATAAGTTCTAAAGGGAATAGAATGTGGTACCATCTTATATTAATGCTCTACAAATTCCAAATGCTAATAGATGTTTAATTCAATTAAAAACAATGATTTCTTTGAAAATGAGGAGTAAACCCCAGTAGTAACTACTTACAAGTTTATTTGATTTTGCTTAGTTAAATAAAATTTTCCTCAAAGGTTATTCTCTTAAAGTAATTACAAATGAACTCTAAATTTGTCTTTAAGTCTCTAAGTATAAGGGGCTTAACAGAGGTGGGGCATGTCCTGGTGGGTCGTGTCTTCATGCGGGGTCGCAGAGAAGGGCAGTGATTGACTTGGATCATCTACTTGGGCCCACACCAAAGTAAGTGTGGACGGGTAAGCTGCCCGGATGTGCACCAATTATTTGGTATCTCATGGGTAAAGCAACACACCTCTGCAGAGTGTAAGAACTATGACATGTTACTCCCTGTTCTGGGAAGGAGCTACGAACATGGCAGGAAAGGAACTCCACGAAAGTTCTGGTAAACCTGTGAAGGCTGACGGACATATTTTTTAGAATAAAAGCAACCTTTGAATAAATGTTTACAAAAACCTACATTGCCTACGACCTATGGCCTGTGGTTGTAGATAGTGCATCAAACACTCCTTTTTAGTGAACTTGCTGAGTACGCTCGTACTCAACCGTACCTTCTTAACCCTTGCTAGGTTCTAAGCTGTTGAAGACGACATCAATACCAACTTATGCTCAAGAAACCTTCATCGACAACTCAAGTTCTTCAATAAAGTCCACGAAGTCGACATATACATCAATCGAAGTGAAGCCGAAGTTCCTGAGTAGATAGGAATAAATACTCTAGCCATAAAACCTACTTCTGTAGAGCATTGCAATAGCAGCAATTGCAAGCCAAGTGGTTTAGATACTCGTCTTAGTCACTAGATAGTTATGAGTTGTTAATTTCTGATTGTTCTTTGTAAGAAGTTGCTTTCTTTCTCTTTAACCAAGGATATTCTCTGGATCATTTGTAAAGAGTCGAGTTGTAACCTATAGTCATGTCTTGGACCTGCTGTGTTTCTATTGTACCACTCCGAGGGATGTAATACTAGTGGAACGGTGTTTCATTGGTGTTATGTCAACGACTATAGTGTACTACATCATGCAGTGGTATGCTGGGTGATCGCAGAAGGTTATGGGGAAATATTTGGGCTCTGGGAGAGAACAAAAAACCCACACACCTTCCATTGATTAACCCCTCTTGATAGTTCAGGATCCCTAATAAACTAGCAAATAAAGCTAAGGAATCCTTAAACTACTCTTCAACGATCTTTTCAACTCTTTGGGGGGTCAACCACCGTCTTGTGATTTTCACCATATCTAACTGAAACCATCTTAGCACACAGTTAGAAGATCCTTGTGTTGATGCAAATCACCAAAACACAATTAGAGAGAAATTCCCTTTCACCCATAATTTTAATTCGAGTCACAATTCCAAGGTTACACGCACACGCGTAATCATTAGATTAATCACCAACATTGACAAGAGTATCAAGACCAGTATTCTAGAGAAAAGAAACCAAACAGTCTAGTAAATGTCAATGGGATCAAAAGTATGAATTTTCATTACCGAGGATGTAGCAGCCTAGAAAAATATTAGAATATCCTCCTCATGGAAACCATGAGAAAATCTCCAAAATCGAACTAGTCAAGTAAGATCCAAAATACCATACCTATAGAACTTAACTCTTATATCACGACCATTGACGGTGGTAAGGAGATCTCGTCATTGAACAAAGGACCGAAGATCACTTATTATAGGTGACGCCATATCCATTGACGTAGATGCCAAGAAGAAGATGGCTACCAAAACTCTAACCCAAACTCCATCTCGATATCAGCGAGGTCATCGAAGGAGGGGGACTGCGGTGACCGAACACACCACTGCATGTTGTAGTCACAAGTTGAAGGGGTTTGTAGCAAAAAACAAAAAAAAATCTTAGCTATCACAACACCACCGCCAAGATCTATCTATGAATTAATGAAGTAATGGGGATGGAAGTTTCAATGACATACCCTTATAGACCGAAAGTGTTACGTTCCACGAGGAACGTTGGTGATGTAGTCGTACTCGTAGCCAACATCGAGGGCATGTTTATCCTCACAGGTCACCTCCTGGTCCTTGCATGGCAGCTCTAGAGCCACAATTGGTAGCGCCTTTGTGGTTTCGCACACACGTACGGTGTCCGACAATGGCTCCCATTCTCCTTGATCTAGTCGGGATGCAAAAGTAGACCCTCTCGAACTAGGATCTAGCAGCATGACAACATGTCGGGGTGGTGTCGTCTCCCACGTACGTAGTTCTTCTTGGAACTGCACTCGCGAGATTCAATAGAGAGAGAGGGAGAAATTCCCTAAGGAAAATGCCTTGGGAAATTCTCAATGAAATGTTGTATTTATTCCACCAATAAAGACCTTCTTATATAGGGGAAAGGGGGAGAGCCTTTCTCCCCAAAGTCCCGGGGTGGGACTAAAGAAGAAGAGGAGGAAGGAGGCGCGTTGGCCAAGGGAGAGGAGCCAGCCAGGTGGGCCCCTCCCATCCCGTGTGTGGCCCAAGGTCGGCTGGGTGGCCACCCCTGTCCTCGAAATACACCCAACAGTCATACATAGATCCCATCCTTGCCCCCAATCCATCCAGACATGATGAATGTGGATTCGAGGCACAACCAACTAAACGACATCTAGATGAAGGTCAGCGACGACATCTTCAATGAAATAGCTATGCGTTTGGACACTATTAGTGTCATCTGACTGGCCACATGCTCCAAGGATCTGTACTGCCAAGTCGCTGGTGGAAAAGGTAGTATATGCCCCAACGACATATGCTGGACTTTGGTCTCCTACAAGGACGTCCACTACCACAAGGTCGCCTACAACTGCCGCCGGTGTGTCTGCACGGATCTAGGATTCGAGAAGTGTTCATCGAGTACCTCAGATCTGCCCACTCAATGACAATGCTCAGATACAGCCCCCCAAAATGGGACCTGTCTGTGTCGGTTCATGCACCGGGCTCTCTAAGAGCTGAGATTATCAACATCAGGAAGGAGGGCAAGCTATTTGTCGCTCAAATTGATGAGCATAGCACGAACTTGCTCCTGTCTGTCAGGCCGGTCAGGTTGGCGGTGTGCGAATCACCGTGGTACGAGGTGAGGTTTTGGTTATTGGTCTTGTTCGCTAGATTCAATCAGATTATAGTAACAAGGTCATCCGAGACAATGATTATGCCATTGTCGGCCGACACCATGCAGGAAGTGCTCACGACTTTTTTGTCGAAGCCGCGGCTTTACTGGCATACTACTAAACCTATCATCGGACAATATTCACTGGTGAGATATCACATCTTAATCCTCTTTTGATTATCCTACTGTGAGTGTATGTAATGTTGTACTAATTGTCTAGTTTATGTTGGTGGTAGATTCCCTTCGTAATTGGAATTGCGGAAATTAAGGATCCCGAATTTCCTAGTTTGTCGTATGAATTTTACATGTATGCTGCTGACCTAGAGGCCAACATGGGACAATGAAACGAGAGACATGTCCCAGGCAGGAAATCAAGCTCGTTGCCCGACCAGCACTTTGACATGCTAAATCATTCTCTTTTCTTCGAGTACGTATGATGGGACATGTAGTGGTTCCTAGCTTAGTGTAGACCTGCAGTACTACACTTCTACTAAGTATTTTGTATGGAGTTCAGATACTACTAATATATTTTGTAGTAATACCTATGTACTGGGACTTGTTCATACCGAGTGGTGAATATGCATGGTCTCGCTTGCCTTTTGAAACCTGGCCTTGCCGCATTGTTGTACATAAATTGAATTTCGATGTCGGCATTGCTAAATCTGTCAATTCTTTTGGTCATTTTGTGCCACCATTGAATCAGCCACTTTAAATTGCTGCTGAATCTTCCAAGTGCTGCTAAATGTGTACTCGGAACCTATAAGATACTTTTCTAGTCTTATTCTGTACTGCCAAATCTTTCAAATGCTATTGAATCTGTCAAATTTTTTGTCGTTGCTTTTACTAAAGTATTTCGTAGAGCTAATACTGATTGACATGGGTATACCCTACAGGTACTCGAGCTTGGTATATACGGTCTAAATACGTATAGGCCTACGGTGTCGCCAAGGCCCAGACGAAAGGACTCGAGTGACCTGCGGACTCTCGATTGCTTGAGAGGCAAGAAGAAGCTAAAGATAGAAAGTTTGAAGGGGAGAACCCTAACTTGTAACCGACTCGACCTGCTACCCGAGACCTAGCCCATCTATATAAAGGCTAGGAGGGGGCGGCGAGGAGGACACACACAACCCTAGTTTCCACAACTCTCGCCAGATTGCATCTGCGCACCATTGTAACTTTCGACTCCTTCAATAATTCCACAAGCAGACAAGCAGGAGTAGGGACCTCTACGAGGCCTGAACCTGGGTAAATCCTTTGTCCCCTGTGTGCTTGTTTGCTAGCCGATAGATTTCTCCAGCACTCCCTCCTTCTCCAAAACCCAAGTCCATAACAATGGGCATTGATGAGTTAAACCCTCGTCAGTTGGCGCCGTCTGTGGGAATTGGGAGTGCTGATGTTGCGGTTTCTTCGGCCCCATGAACCGCGATCTACAACTCCGCAACATCGGAGATTCGCCAGCTCTTCGGCGCCTTCGACTTCACCGTCCACACGCCGGCCACCCGCCCGGCCTTTGAATCCGTGGGTGACGGAATCAGCCTGGCGATTGGGAACTTCCGCTTCCAAGTTGGTCAGATGGGCACGCTTCGCATGCCTGATCAACCGACGACACTGGCGATTGCCCCGGCATCATGGTTCCCTCCATCAATCGGCACCCTCAGTGAACTCAATGCTCCGGTGACAGTCGGGAACACGATCAGCGACAGCAGTTGCGACTCCGATCTGGGCGATCTGGCCACAGAAGATGGAGCCTACGGTTCTGAATCTGAAAATTGTGGAAGCAGCAGCTTCCCCAATCACTTCATGTGCGCCGTCATTAACGCAGGCGACACCTCCGCCAATCGCGGCAACGCCATTATCAATGGCGGTAATGGCGCCAACGGGGGAGCAGTCGAACCTCCCAATATAATCAACGAGCAAACCGGCGAACGCGTCGTAATCAAGCTCAACGAGCAGGAGTGGGAGCGCCGCCGTGAGGCCCTATGAGGTACACCATTACCCCTCGGGTCCCTGCAAGAACTACTGATGGGCTACCACTGGCTCCTAAAAGAGGAGTTCACGCGCCAAAAACAAGCAATCGCGCAACTTGAGGCGCGTAAAAAGGTGGCGGATGAGTCAAGCCTTCGTCGCGCTGGGCTCTCCTCCTACGGAGGATCCTCTTCACGAGGCAACGAGTACATTGCCAAGAAGAGGCAGTCGCGAATGGCTCACCTCACCGAACAAGAGTGCATAGACGCCGCGAAAGTCCTCGACTTCGGCTCTATGACAGTCGACACGAGAGGCAACGTGGTCCCCAGAACGCCGCAGGCCGCGGTGACAGTAGCCACCATGTACCTCCTCAACAACCAGCCACCGGCTGGAGATCCCCGAACTGCCATGCACCGATCTACGATCGCAGGTTTGGAGCTAATCGAGGCCGCCCTCGACAAGGAGCCGGTACCAGACCCGAAGAAGGGCAAAGCACTAGCAAAACGCTACTCCTCGCCCTCATCCAGCGATGACAATCACGACCTGTCTCGACGCCGTAGTTCACGGCGACACGATCGTGACTACGATGCGCGCAACAACCTCACACAACGTAAGATCGACAAGTCAAGAGCACGACGTGCTCGGTCGACTGACTCCGAAGAGGAAGACGGGGAACTCTGCGGCGCCAGATGCTTCAGCAGATCGATTAGGCAGAAGCGAATGCCTAAGGGGTTTAAACTTCCGTCAGAAAATCGAAAGTTCGACGGTCTACATGACCCTAAAATCTGGCTAGAAGACCACAACTCCTCCGTCAGGCTCCACGGCGGCAGTCGAAGTACTGCCATGCAATGCTTGCAGCTACAGCTGCAGGGCGCCGCTCGAGCATGGCTCAATAGCCTCCCACGCGGATCCATTCGCAGTTGGGATGAGCTAGTCTATAGCTTCGTGCGCAACTTTAAAGGCACATACAAACGGCCCACATCAATCGAAGAACTGAGATGCTGCCAGCAAAGATCTGGCGAATCGCTACGCTCATACATACGAAGGTGGTCCATCATTAAGAACTTCGCGGAAAACATCTCGGAAGACCGCGCGATTGATGCATTCAACGGTGGCGTCCGTCGTCTAGAACTCAGGGAGGAGATGGGCCGCTCAAAGCCCCAGACCATCGACCATCTGATGGAGATCGCGAATCGGTGGGCTGATGGAGAGGATTCGGTGAAGAACCGCGCTCACTCCGACGAGGAGGCAGAACTCGAACGCAGACGCGAGCGCCGAGGCAAATGCCGCACACGCATCTACGACGACCGTGACGACATCAACATGGTCGCAGCCGGCTACGCCGATAGACGCGACGACAACCGCAATAGTGGATACCGCAGCGGTGGATACCGCGACTCTGGGAAAACCATGCAAGTATGGCAACGCCGCACTCACGACGAGGCACCCGCGACCTCCATCGAGGAAAAACTGTCCGGACCATGCATGGTACACTTTTACATCGACAAGCATGACGGCAAGAGAAAGTCCAGCCACCTCCTCAAGGACTGCCGCGAGTTCCTCAAACTACACGAGGGATTGGTTCGGATGAACCGCAACGCAGTCGAAAGAGGCTACGGGGCCGCTCCAGGCGTCGTGGCACATGGCGCACCGCCACCTCCACCGGGGCCACCACCGAACGGAGCTGCACCGGACCAACACCACGGAGGTGAACCGTACCCACGGGCCATGGGTACCATGATGATCGAAAAGGGACGCCCCTCCAATAGGGTGCAGAAAGCCATCACTCGCCAAGTCAACTTGGCCACGCACTCACCACCATCCACCACTGAGTACCTCAGTGGCAGTGAGTCATGCATCACCTTCGATAAACGAGACCACCCGCCTCAAGTACCTCGCCCAGGCCATTGCCCCCTCGTACTCAAAGCGCAAATTGGAGGCTTCGACATGAGTTGCGTCTTCATGGACGAAGGAAGCGGCATCAACCTCATATTAGCGAGTACCTTGCGAGCAATGAGGATCCCTCTAACTTGCTTGGAGGCATCGGACACAACATTCCAGGGCATCGTCCCAGGGAAAGGCATATACCCCCTAGGAAAAATCAACCTCGACGTCATATTCGGCACGCCAAGGAACTTCCGGCGCGAGCGCATCGATTTTGAGGTCGTTGACTGGCCCTCACAATACCACTGCATCCTCGGACGCGTCGCGTTCGCTAGGTTCATGGCGGTACCCCACTACGCCTACCTGCAGATGAAAATGCCAGGTCCCAACGGCGTCATCACAATCAACTGAAGCTTTGAGCGATCTGACAGCTGCGACAGGGAATTCAACAGAATCTCCCAGTCCTTCGGCATGCAGGAAGAGCTCGCGATTGAAGGAAATGACAGACAATAGCCTTCCTCCCCTAAGCAGGACAAGCTCACCTGATCTCTCCTTTGACTCATCTATGCACACAAAGAAGGTGTAGGTCCATCCGACAGATCCAGCCAAAACGGCCCTCATCGCCAACAACTTGAGTCACGCATAGGAACTTGCGCTTGTCGAATTCCTCCGTGAGCACTGGGAAATTTTTGCCTGGTGTCCTGCGAACATGCCAGGAGTTCCCAGGGAATTCGCCGAGCACGCACTCAACGTCAACCCCGACGCAAGGCCAGTCAAGCAAACAATCAGGCGACTGTCTGAGCCACGAGCGCAGGCAGTCGGCATGGAGATCAACAGACTCCTCGAGGCCAAATTCATATGCGAGATCAAGGAAAGCACTTGGTTCGCCAATACGGTGCTGGTGCCAAAAAAGGACACGGATATCCTACGGATGTGCGTGGACTTCACTTCTTTAAACAAGCACTGCCCAAACGATCACTTCCCGCTACCACGGATCGATCCAATCATCGACTCCACCGCTGGATGCGAGCGCCTCTGCTTCCTCGATGCCTACTCAGGCTATAACCAAATTCGAATGAAGGAGGAAGACCAAGAGAAGACCGCGTTTACAACGCCCTTCGGTGTGTTCTGTTACAACACAATGCCCTTCGGGCTAAAAAACGCGGGAGCCACCTACCAGCGGTGCATGCAGGCTTGCCTCAAGGAGCAATTGGGTCGGAACATCCAAGTCTATGTCGACGACATAGTAATCAAAACCAAAGAGGAAGCCTCTCTAATCGACGACCTGCGCGAAACATTCGCCAACCTCGATCATTACCGGATTAAGCTCAATCCGGACAAATGCGCCTTTGGTGTACCATCTGGGCAGCTGCTCGGGTATCTCATCTCCGCGAGAGGGATTGAGGCAAACCCGAAAAAGATAAAGGCCATACTGGCCATGGAGAAGCCAAAGAACATAAGAGGCGTCCAGCAACTAGCCAGACGAATCGCGGCCCTCAGTCGATTTATTAGTTTAATGGGGGAAAAGGCACTGCCCTTCTATCAGCTCCTCCACAAAGCTGACAAATTCGAGTGGACCAAGGAAGTGCAAGAAGCATTCGAAGACCTCAAGCGCCTGTTATCCACCTCGCCAGTACTGGTGACTCCACGAGAAAGGGATCCACTACTGCTATACATCTCCGCTACCAACCAAGTGGTTAGTACAGTGGTCATCGTCGAGCGCGCCGATGAAAACAAGGTCCATGGCATACAATGCCCGGTATACTACCTCAGCGAGGTTCTCACACCAACAAAACAGCGGTACCCGCACTACCAAAAGCTGGCGTACGGTGTCTTCATGACCGCCCGACGACTGCGCCATTATTTCCAGGAACACCCAATCGTGGTAGTCAGCGACGCCCTATTGGGACATATCCTCAATAACCCCGACGCCACGGGACGAGTCGCGCTTTGGGGAATCGAACTGTCTCCACGAGACATCACATACGGAAAGCGCGACGCAATCAAGTCGCAAGTTCTCCCTGACTTTCTCGTGCATTGGATGGAAAACCAACTCCCGGACAAGCCAGATATGTCCTACCTCTGGACAATGCACTTCGATGGATCCAAACGGAAAGACAGAGCATGAGCAGGTGTCATATTGACGTCACCTCAAGGAGATAAGCTGAAATACATCCTGCGAATGCAGTTCAGAGCCTCAAACAACGAGGCTGAATACGAGGCCCTGTTGCACGGGATGAGGATGGCAAAAGCCTGCGGCGCAAAGAGGCTCATCATATATGGCGATTCCAAGCTGGTCGTCAACCAAACAATGCACGAGTGCGATGCACTCAATGACAACATGATTGCATACTGCGACCTCTATGATACACTTGAGGGAGACTTCGATGGTTGCGAGTTGCGACATGTAGGTCACGAAAGCAACGAGGAGGCGGACGCACTCGCCAACATAGGCTCTACCTGCGCCCCCATACCACCTGGGGTATTTCTCGAGCGCATCTGCGAATGCTCCATCAAGCCAAAGGCCGCAGAGAAGAAAACAAGCGCAGCAACAGACTCGGGGGCTACGCCACCCAATGAGCAAATGGCACTCGAAAACTTGGAGCCAGACACAGGACTCGAAGAGCCAATGAGCGTCATGATGATCGGACAATCCTGTATGCAACCGTACATTACATATCTCCTCAGCAAGCGCCTACCGGACGACTCGACGGACGCACGGCACATCGCACGACGCTCCAAGGCATTCGCTGTTATCAACGGCGAACTACATAAACGCAGTATCACAGGCGTGTTACAACAATGCGTCTCCCTGGCCGATGGAAAAGCAATCCTCCTCGACATACATGAAGGAACCTGCGGATACCACGCCGGTAGTCGCGCCCTCGTTGCCAAAGCTCTACGAGCTGGATTTTACTGGCCCACAGCCATGCGCGACGCCAAGGACGTAGTCCAAAAGTGTAACGCTTGTCAGCGATTCGCGGACAAACCACACGCTCCAGGCGCGGAACTAAGACCTATCCCATTGGCCCGGCCCTTCACACAATGGGGGCTTGACATGGTAGGCAAGCTCCCAAGGTCCTCGCAAGGAGGCTACGTCTATCTTTTGGTCGCAATCGAGAAATTCACCAAGTGGATCGAAGCCATGCCGGTGACCAAGCAATCGGGTCACAACGCGGTCAAGTTCTTCGAGTCTATCGTCTACCGCTTCGGCGTGCCGCACAGCATCATCACTGACAACGGGACGAACTTCACATCCAAGGAGTTCCAAGAATTCTGCGAAAACCTGGGGATCAACATCAGCTATGCCTCAGTCGCTCATCCATAGACCAATGGTCAGGTAGAAAAAGCAAACGGGCTCGTCTGCAGCGGCATCAAGAAGCAACTCCTTCGACCACTCGAACAAGCTGCGGGTTGCTGGCCAGACGAGCTCTAATCCGTACTCTGGAGCCTACGTACAACTCCAAATAGCACCACAGGCTACACGCCATTCTTTATGATGCACGGGGCAGAAGCGGTACTACCCGCCGAAGTAAGGTACAAGGCGCCGCGCATAGTCGCTTACAGCAAACAAGAGTCATCTCTTGCACTCGAAGACTCCGTCGACCTCCTCGACGAGGCGAGAGAAATCGGCGCAGAAAGGTCCACGATCTACCAGCAGAACCTGCGCAACTACCACAGTAGAAGGCTTCGCCCCAGATCCTTCGTCGAAGGTGACCTGGTCCTGCGACTAAAGCAGCAGGGGCATCTCAAGCTCGAGTCCCCTGGGAAGGACCATACTTGGTTACAGAAGTAATCCCAGGTGGCGCCTATCGCCTTCAAGACCTAGAAACAGGAGTCGCATACTCCAACCCTTGAAACGTCGCACAACTGCGATGCTTCTACCCCTAGTTGTTTTACTTTTACATTGCAAATAAGGCTACTCAGCCAAGGCTACTTAGCCACACATTGTACCTCATACTGTTCTCCAAATAATAAAAGCTAAGTGCCCCAAAACTCTGTGTTTTTTATTTTCACTTCTGTTACTATTGTACTCGGGGGCTATGCCACCCTACACACATTTGTTCTTCGAACTAATAAACGCGACATCCTGAGTAGCTGGCACATCAATCGAACCCCTTAATGCAAATTCAACCCAGCTGCAACGCACCTGGCAGGTTGATAAAAGGGATGGCCAGGCTAACGAGAAGGACTCGCATAGTGCAACGCACCTTACGCTTACAAAAGCTATTTGTACGCATTCAACAATAAATTACATACAAATATATATATATATATATATGAACTTTACAACACAAATACACTTATGTGTAGGATACAAATCTGGTTACTGCCGCAACAGAAGAACATTGGTTTGCTCCTCGAAGAAGTCGACAATCTCCTCTGCTGGGCGGTCCACCGCTTGATAGTGCGGCACCATATTCCAAGCAGATCCGGCTGGCGGCACTAGCAGACCGGAAGCTACGACGGCGGCATCCACATCAGGCCTGTGCAATCGCACCATCGAGAGGGCAACCTTGGCACTAGCCACCAACTGCTGCCTCACGCACTCGCGAACCGCGGACATATCTTGAAATTTGGCCAGAAGAGACAACAGGCTTGACGTCATGTCATCCAACGGGAACATCGCTCGGTAGATATTCTTCAAACATGACTGCAACTTATTCAGGAAGAGCAACACTCGTGAAGCGCGATCCTGCAGGGTCGCCAATGCAGTCGCACGATCATGATCCACCCAGAAGTATCCACTCTCTTGGAGTTGCTCCTGGGTGAGACCATGAAGGCGGATGGCAATCCTATCCCTCTCCTCTTGCGGACGGTGTGCGCTAACAACTACACGAAGCAGCACCAATAGCATGAGTACAACGTACCACTGCGACTATCTACAAAGGAAAAAGATGAGGACGAGCAAACTAACACTTAAACTAGTCTCCCAGCTGCATCACCTCGCCAAGCAGATACTGCTCGCGGGCGGCGGATTTTTCCGCCTTTGACTTCCACACATCTGCGTTACCGCGGATCAAGGGCAACTCACGCTCCAGCTGCTTCACGCGGTCACGAAGTCGCGACAGCAAAGACAGCTCCTCTACCCTAGAGCGCGGCGGTACCACTGTCTCATCAAGAGATGATGGATCCTGATTTCCCCCTATGGGACCACTCGATGTGCCCTACCACAGATCAAGACAGAAGCAAATAAGGCGATCAAACTAACACAAAGGCAGGGATAGCAGATGCATTCAGGATAAGCATAAAAAAATATTCACAAGCACACTCGCCAGCAGGCATGTTCTTACAGCAAAAGGACAATTCATCATCTACTACACAAGCTAACTACGGAGCAGCTGGCTTCTTTGACTTCGACGCCTTCGGAGGCTTCATCATGTCCGTGGCAGTATCAGATGCCAATGATTTTCCGCCTGCCCCTGAAGCCGAAGCTTTCGCCGCCTTCTTAGCACGCTGGAGCTCCTCCGAATACTTGGCAATGCTATTAATCAAAGAATGGTCGTATTTGGCACAAGTAGTCGCAAAGGGAGCGAAAACTACCTGCTGACCATCCGCGCCAATAGGCATTGTCTTCAACACTGCAGAGGGATCTATCTCGACTCCGTGGGCCTGCACCATGGCGAGTGACATCGTTGCACCAGCCGCCCGGAGGGAGTTCTTGTAGGTAGAAGGCACGCCCCCGGCGAGCGACTCCACCAGCTCGTCCATAGTATCGACCTGCTCTGCCTTTGGCATCAACTCCTCCCGGAGGCGACTAAGGGCGACCTTGGCCTTGGATAATGTATACTGGACGGCGGCGCTTCGATCTTCGACCGCGGACACCGCGCCGGCCAGAGTGTCATCACGACGAAGGGCCTGCGGGTCAAAACTCAAGTCGCCAGCATCTACACCAAAAACATGGATCAAATTTCTAGTGCCACCGGCAAAACTCCAGAAGCAGAGAAAAAGCATCAATCAAAAATCAACCAGTAAAAGGTACCTGAGAGGGCCTTGGCAACTAAGAATAGTTGCTCCTCGAATAACTTCTCCCTGGCCGCAAAAGAGGCGCGCAGATCCTCTTCGCGCTTTCGGGCATCATGACGAGCCACGATTGCCTCATCGCGCCCCTTGACAGCTGCGGCCAATGTCTTCTCCAAGGATGCGACATTGCGCAGAAGGGCGTTATGCTCAGCTACATGGTAGTCAAAATAATTGGCTATCAGTCGAACATACCAAAACAGAGAGAAGATGAAAGGAACAAGCGTGGAAGCACTCACTTTCGACCACGCGGTGACGCGTCTCCAGCATCGCATGCTGACGACCCATCGCCATCACCTGCTCCGCCACTCGCGTGGCCTCCTTTACAAGGAGATGTTGCACCAATCAAGGAATCAGAGAGGGCAACCGAAGGCGTTGACTGCCAAAATACAAAAGAAGGAAAGATATACTCACATGGTCCTCTAGCGACTCCGAAGAAGTCTGTTGAGCTGTCATCCGAGCAACTATTCGATGCTCCCCTCCGTGAGGAGAGCTCGAAGAATTATGCCTGGAGTGGGTCGCCGTTGGAGGAGATGGAGCGTGCTCGACTTCTACTTTGGCCCTTGAGGTCGCGACTCCTGATTCCTTTAAAAACTCAACGTCGCCAGAAGATGACGACACCTCTTGACTGCAAGACCAAGTTCGCATTAAGAAAAGGCAAAATTCCAGGGCACAGCCAACAAATAGAAAACAGAAAAGAATAAATGACCTCTTAAACTTACTAGTCAAACTTGTCAAGATCAAACGTGGCCTCCGCCGACTCCGACGAAGACTCCTTGGGCAATCACATCTTCTTGCGAGAAGATGGTGCTACAGCCCTCACAGGGACGGCGGGAATTGGTGACTCCGCACCAACAACTGTGCCTTCTAGAGTTGAAGGAGTTGACGCATCGGAGTCCTCGCTGCGCGAACGCTTGCGAGTATCCGGGCTCCCGGACTCGGGGGCTTCCTCTTCCACATCAGAAGGGATGGTCGACTCAGACTCATCCTCTTCAAAAGCTTCACGAGGAATAATGCCCTCAGGGAGAGGAGGCATGCAAGGCGACACCGCCCAATCCTGCATACAAACAGCGAAAAGGAGCAAGTAAGCAACAGAAAAGAAATCGCGAACATAAGCTACTGCGTAGCACGACTGTACCTCGGGAGGAGGATTCGAAGCATCGAAGGGAGGAACGACTGGCTCATTCGGAAGCACATCCTTGAAGGTGTACGTCGTGACCAGTCGCACCCTCTTATCTACCTCACTTGCGGACATGCCATCAGCAGACACACGAGTGACATCATCAGCGCCACCCCATTGAAACATGGGATGGACCCTAGCCTGGAGATGCTGGACGTGACGACGCAGCCAAGTCCTGACAAGGGCGTAGCCTCCCTCTTCTGCGCCTATGCGACTCTCGAGGTCGCAGACGCGTTGATATAACACATCTGTCTCCGCGAGTTCGGAAGGCATGATCACGTTCTTCCAAGAATGCATCTTCTTGCAGGGAGTCGCGGGGTCGAAAGGCGCGAGTCCAAAATGCTCGTCCTGAGCCTTCTGGTCGCGAACATAAAACCATCTGTCCCTCCATCCCTGGACGGACTTGGCGAGCTTGATGTCGAAATAGGTGGCGGATGGGTCGACATGGATACCACAACCACCTACGTCGTAAACTAAAGAGCCAGATGCGGACTGACGCTTTAGCTTAAATAAGCGTTTGAAAAGGCCAAAGTGCGGCTCGATTCCAAGCCTGCACTCGCAAAGGGTGATAAAACAAGAGATGTGACGAATTGAATTTGGGGACAGCTGATGGAGCTGGAGCCCGTAGAAACAGAGGAGACCCCTAAGAAAGGGGTGGATAGGCAAAGAAAGGCCACGAATGATGAAAGCAAGAAACATCACTCGAAACCCAGCGGGAGGCATAGGAATGGTCTCACCGCTAGGGACGCGCGCGTCGGCGACTGCTGCGGAAATAACTCCATCTTGGCGAAGAAGACGAAGATCGGACGCCTTGATGATTGAAGGGCGCCAAGCGCCATTGGTCACGCGGGTGCCCGCGACCTTCTTTTTCCTGCCGGCGGCGGCACTGGTGCCCGCAGCAGCGGAGCCACCCCTCTTCTTCGCCGCAGCAGCGGTGGCGGCGGATTCAGCGGCAGCACCTCCTTTCTTCTTTCCCATTGCGCGGTGGCGATGAGAACGCAGAAAATAACTTGGAAACGAGCGGAGATGGTCCAGAGATAAGGAGGAGATGAGCGCGGGAGAAAAGCAGAGGAGAAGCGGCAATGGCGATGGCAGCAAGGAAGAAAAGGGCGCAAATGGAAATTTACCGCCGTAGCATCGCTACTTAACCCCTAAGAGATGCAATCCAACGGCTCGCAAAAACCCTATTGGATGCGTGGCACATATCGTGCTCGACACGTGGGGAAGAGGAAGCACGAACCGTCCCTCCACTGCGCGGAAATCGAGGAGGCACAGTTAATAATAAGATTACGCATGCCCAGTCAAATCAAAGTCAGAAAGTGGGACCCACCGCTCGTCACGTCCCGTCAAAGCCGCTCACGCGGACAACTGAGGTCATGAAAGCGTCAGCACTGACGTCATCAACAACTACGCAGCGGAAAACTACGACTACTTTAGTCCTTGCTAGAGTCTTCGACTCCACCAAGCACTCGGGGGCTACTCCCATAGGGAGCACTGGCCGCGCACCCTATGATTTTTATTTTCTTATTACAGGGATACAAGCAATCGCAATCAAACCCAGCCACTCGAAATACGATTCGACTATGGATGTGGGTTACTCCCATAGGGAGCGCTGGAAACATTTTCGACTGAAACAAGCAAGCAAAAGACGACAACAGTCGCAACCCAAGTTTTTTACTCAGACAAACAAAAATGACAGCAGTCGCAAAATTTCTTTAGTCCCTGCCTGAGTCTTTGACTCAACCAGGCACTCGGGGGCTACTCCCATAGGGAGCGCTGGTCGCGCACCCTATGATTATTTGCACAAAAGCTGTGCGTCGATTACATCAGCACTCGCGGATCATGGCGACACCGCCTCATATTTACCCTACAAAGAGATTACGTCTCCTGGGTTGCCCGAATCATCTTCGCGATGATAAAAATTCGGATGTCGCGCTTACAGCGTGAAGGTAAGACCTGAATAAAGGCCTGGCAACGCATTTAACTGCGCACTACCAGAAACATATCCGTGCCTACAGGCACGATGAACATGCCTTGACGGACGCATTAAGTGCTTACACCCATATAACTGGAATTCGACTCCTGTAAGACCTCCACGTCCTGAGTCGAATTACGCCAGCACTTTTTCGGATTCGAGTCCGGGGACTCGAGTTCGAGTAGATTGCGTTGTTTCACCCTAAGGTTGTTAACTGATACCGATACTTTGGCTATATCAGGCACGTATATCAACAATCCCTATGACATAAATGAAAGCAGTCGGAAAACGTACTCATTCAAGCACTCGAAGACTTCAAAAAGTACCCAGTCGAATCTACGATTCCACTGGATACTCGGGGGCTACTGACATGGGTATACCCTACAAGTACTCGAGCTTGGTATATACAGTCTAAATACGTATAGGCCTACGGTGTCGCCAAGGCCCAGACGAAAGGACTCGAGTGACCTGCGGACTCTCGATTGCTTGAGAGGCAAGAAGAAGCTAAAGATAGAAAGTTTGAAGGGGAGAACCCTAACTTGTAACCGACTCGACCTGCTACCCGAGACCTAGCCCATCTATATAAAGGCTAGGAGGGGGCGGCGAGGAGGACACACGCAACCCTAGTTTCCACAACTCTCGCCAGATTGCATCTGCGCACCATTGTAACTTTTGACTCCTTCAATAATTCCACGAGCAGACAAGCAGGAGTAGGGACCTCTACGAGGCCTGAACCTGGGTAAATCCTTTGTCCCCTGTGTGCTTGTTTGCTAGCCGATAGATGTCTCCAGCACTCCCTCCTTCTCCAAAACCCAAGTCCATAACAATGGGCATTGATGAGTTAAACCCTCGTCACTGATGTACTGGTACTTGTTTATATCAGGGGCACTAGATGGCTGATCTTGATTTTGTTTTGAAACATGGCCTTGTCACAATCTAGATGAGGATTGGGCATTTTGGGTTGCATATATGTTGGTCACATAGGCATTGATGTAAGAATGAGGTATGCACACAAAAGCAGACTTGATCGTTAGTTTTGCATGCTCTAATGATGTAGTGTGTTCGGAGAAAAGGGGTAAACTCATTGTGCGCCAAGGATTTTAGCTCTGAAACAAGAAATGATTATCTTTGTATTGCTATTGAATTTCAGTGTCTATATTGCTGAATCAGCCACTTTGAAATGCTACTGAATCTGTTAAGTGCGGCTGATTATGAACTGGGAATTTGTCGATATTTTTCTATCTTATTCTATACTTCTAAATCTTTTAAATGATAGTACAAAATCTGACAAAAGTTTTGTCATTGCTAACTGGCTATTTGCACCAGATCTTTTGCCTTTATGTCATTGGAATCATTGGATGTGTGTTTTGGACAGATATGTGAGGGGTAAAGATCCAACGTGATTTCACCAAGTGAAGTCATAGGGTATCAGTCTAGTTTTGGAGCGGGTGAAGGGCGTGTCCATGGTTCTTTTGACTTTTCGATGAATATTTGTGAAAATAATTATCATGTTTCCACCTCCCTCTGTGAGGTCTTTGTTTTGGATCTGACCGAGACACACCACAATGCAATTTTCATTAACGAGGAGAAGAAATGTAGCCCATTCCGCCCCTTTTTAGCCCATGACATTTTAATTCGGCCTTTTTGGGTTCAAGGGACTGCTGACCATAGCCCACTGAAATTTGAGAAAGGAGGCCATGGAGCATAGCCTAGAACATTATATTTCGGCCTTTTCAGGGTAAAGGGACTGTTGAGCACAACATAGTGAAATTTGAGAAAGGAACCCATGGAGCATAGGCCATGGAGTATATCCCAAAATATTTTTAATTCGTACTTTTGGGCACTGCCGCCCACCCCTTAAAAAAACTCTATCTTCCCATGTTTTTAAGAAACTACTCTATTATGTGGCATTTTATAAATTGAGATGCATGGAGCGCTGCCCTCTTATATTTTAAAAGAGATAAACATGACACAAAATATTTATAAAAAGACTAATACATAAGTTGTAGTACTAATAAACATTTAATGATATCTTTTCTATAGATATCTTTGGTTTAGTTGTAACGCACTCATTTTACATCTATTTAATTCGAAGGTCTTGAGTTCGAATCCCCTGTGTGCACATATATATATCCTGAGTTTAAATATATATATCTTAGGTTTGCATGTTTTTTCTAGCAATATCGCATTACAGAGAGGCTAACATCGTGGACCCCCAGCCTACAGCGTCCCTCGACTTTAATTGGCGGGTTTGAAAAAAAATTAAATACTTGTACAGAGAGGCTGGCATCAGGGACCCACCAGCTAGAATATACAAGGCTGTATCGGGGACCCACAAATTAGAACATACCAGAGAGGCTGACATGGGGGCCCAGCAGCAAGACCATACACGGTTGCCACATCGAGCAACATTTCCAAGGTCAAAATAGCAGATGTGGACAAAAAAATTCCATCATACACACATTTCATTTAGAGAGAGACCGACATGTAGGACCCTGTAGCACGACCTTATACAGGTGCTGCATCGAGCAACATTGCCAAGTTCTAAATAGGGAGGTGCGAGAGAGAAAAAAGTCCAGCATGCACACATTTTTTCTAATGAGAGGCTCACATGGGGGACCCAACAGCCTAAAAAAGGCTGATGTAGTGAGCAACATTATCAAGTTCGAAACATGGAGGCGCGAGCGAAGAAAAAATTCAATCATACAACCGATCCTTCTAACGATCTGCTGACATGTGGGACCCAACTACGTGACCAAACGGCAAATTCATCGAGCAACGCTATCTATAGTTCGGAATAGGGTAGCACTAGAGAAGAAAAAATTCCATCATACACACGATTCTTCTAGTGAGGGGTTGACATAGGGGACCCACCAACCTGAATAAATGACTGATGCAGCGAGCAATGTTATCAAATCCGAAACACGGAGGCACGACCGAGGGAAAAAATTCCATCATACTCACGTTTCTTCTAATGAGAGGATGACATGTGAGGCCCATCAGCGTCATTAAACAATAGAGCCATCGAGCAATGCTATCAAGTTCAGAACAGGGTAGCGTGAGCGAAGGCAAAAATTCCATCATACACACGATTATTCTAATGAGAGGCTAATATGGGGGACCTAACAGCATGACTAAACGGCAGATGCATCGAGCAACGTTATCGAGTTCAAATCAAGGAGGCACGAGCCAAGGGAAAAAATTCATCATTGTAACACCCTAGCATTAGCATTTAGAAATAAGCTGAGATGAGGTGTGTGCATTGCATTCATGCATAGAAAATCCGGATAATTTTCGCGCTTTTAAGTAAAACTTGTCAAAGAGATTGAAGCTTCTCTTAACTTGGTGGAACTGAAGTAGATAGTCAAGATGACTGTGGTAAGTTTCTATATGACCTTTGCTAAAATCTTATCTTGGGTAATATAATTTGATCTAAGGGTAGGTCAAATGTAATAAAACTAAGTCACAACACACTTCTTAATAAGAAGTACTTGATCTTTTAGATATCATTAAATGGTGTTCTATACAATAACTCAAGGCTGAATACTTAATGTTATAAAGAGGATATCAAGGTATTAACTAGCACATACCCTGAATACCCAATCAAGTATTAGATCAAGCCAAAGAAACTCAATAACTCAATTTTGAAACACCTGTTTGTCATAGATGTTTCTCCCATGAATATCATGGTAGTTCTTAAATATTAATTTTTATCTTAAAAGTAGTAGAATGGAAAACAAGCCAACAGATTCATCATAGACTTTGTTGTTATATTAACATATGTCATTCCTAAAAATATAAGCCCTAGTGTCAATTGATCATCAATATTGAGTGATCAACCCTTGACCTAGTACTTAATAACCTTTAGCTTTGACCTATTGTGCTTACCTTCTAAAGACCTTAAGTGATTAATAAGAAGGAGGAATTAGCTATAGTAGAATGTGTCATCATTGATAGAATGTGATCTTTAGTGGTGATCAAACCGTTTGATATGGGAGGAGTGAACTCACTCATGATTAACTAGAAGAAGTATATAAACCTAAGAGTTAACTAATACTTGAGAAGGTATGAGAAAGCTAGTAGTGTTAGAGTATCAAGTAATAACCTTGTTAAACCAAGTAGGTATTAACCTAAAGTAAGTTTCCTTAACAAGACAAGCCTATAAAGAGGCTAGTAACAACCTGTTGCTTAGTATAGTATAGATCCTGATCAGACAAATAGAAGCCTAAGCTTGGTATAGTCAAAGGATGGTGGTCATTATTCTCAAGGCTCTTGAGGATAGATGACCAGTTGATGAAGAAGTGTTGTGAGTAAGTGAACCAGGATAGACCTGAGTAAGTTGAATTACCTAGTTTGGTCATGAGGAATCAAGCTGGGGTATGCTATAGTAAGTGATACTAATTATATAGAGTAGTGGAAAGCAAAGTAGCTTAATCAAGTTTATAACAAGAACAAACTTGTGTTTAGAGGAGTAGTACCTTACCTATTCTAGGAGTTTGATATCATAGGTTATATAACGAAAATGGAAACCTTGCAAGTCTTAAAAACAGATGCAAGGCTAATGTAATAGGAGTAGAATGAAGAAATGTTGTAGAAGGGACATGATCATGCCATCATATGTTAATGATTGTGGTGAAGCCAGATGACTAGATCAGTTGGACAAAACAGATCTTAGTAAAGCAGATGAAAATTTAAAACAAGTATATTTAGAAAGGGAATTTCCTTAACCAGTTCCCAAACTTAGAGGTTTGTTGAGGAAAAGTATTCTAGAGAAATCTTTAGTCGATACCATAGTGTGAGGTTGTATAATATTCCACTCTGGCCGGGATATCAACTATAACTACCTGGACAGAAGTCAATCTTTAACCTTTAATCCTTAGGGATTATAATGTTTTGAGAGAATAAAGTGGGTTTTATAGTTAAAAATTGGAAACAAATGAATTGGGTTAGAACATTAAAGGTAATTAGCATTTATCTAATTTCCAAAAAGAGTTAGTTATTATTATTGTTTGAATATATCATTGTTATAAAACAATAAAGGAAATTAATAACAATATATTAGTACAGCTTAAATAGCACTTCTTAATTCTTCCCTTTATTCCATAGGTGTTAAATAATACAACTCTATTTGAAGTAAAGACATTACAGAGATAAATAAAAAGCTTTATTAAAGAATGAATAAATATACATTGATCTTTACAAAAAACTAGAAACTGGAATTACAAAAGATAACTAAAAGAAAAACCTAAACTAACCCTAAACTATTATTTCTGATCACTTGATCTTGTACCTGCAAATAAGAGGGAAACAAAAATAAAACAAAGAGTGGGTTAGTGTTAAATTGCTCCCAGTATCTAAGAGTGCAGTGCAATGTTTCTAATAATCATTGGGCAAGTTAAATTAAAGAAGGGACAAAGACCATCTGTCGTCGGATTGATGACAAGTACGCCATGAGGGGGTCCTCGAGGCGTGCGAAAGAGAGGGGTGTGAGACGTACGGTGTTCTGGGACGGTGAGCACACAAGTTTACCCAGGTTCGAATCCGTCGGCTTTGGACGGATCCTACTCCTGCTAGCAATCCAGTAATACCGCAGAGCCGGAATATGGGTTACAAGGGTTCGCATGTGCGAGTTGGGATTGTAGACTATTGAGGGTGCCCTAAAGGCTCTCCCTAGGACGGCTTATATAGATATCCGGCCTAGGGTTTACAGGAGAGATCTATCCGGCTACGACTAAGAGTCGGTTACAGAGTATATCTTGAACTACAAGTAACATTATGGGCCTAAGTCGGTAAGTCTTCTAGGCCTTCCCGTAGCCAGATTGGACTCCGTCTTTTCTCCCTGACTGGGCCGCCCGTGAAGCAAAGCTCTAACCCGAAGTGGGCCACCCTGGTCAGTGAGGAACTGTGAGGATACCCATAAAGTATATCCCCAACAACACCCCCGGAAGTCTCCAAGATCCAAAGTCGGATTCATCATCGTCTAGCTTGCAGAATCTTGAAGGGTTCCTGAAACTTCACAACAAAAAATACGATCCGGGTCTTAAAAATAAGTCGGACCTATCAACAGGTTACTCGGATTTTCCAGCCTGATTTCAAACTAAGCCGGAACTTGGTTTCTAACGCCACCTGACACTAGTCATGGTCAAGTCACGTCATCTGACAGACATCCTGTCAGCACGACCGTTGGTGGGTCCGCAGTTCGCGGAACTGAGGCGCTATTTCAATGCGTACGCGGAGATCGAGGCGACATAATCATCGCGTGGGTCCTTCCCAGTTCCTTCCACGACGCGTGGCGGTTACACTGTACCATTTGCACGAATCTTGGCACGGTTAGGTGGATATAAGGGGTGAGGATTCTCCTCCTCCTTTCTTCACCTGTTCCTTTGCCGTTTCTTCTCCTCCAAATCTCCCCCCGCGCACAGAGCTCCTCTGCTTTCCCCAAAAAACTCCCAACGCCGCCCATCTTAGGTCACCGGCGCACCGTAGAAATGGCTTCCTCATCCTCTTCTGGTTTGGCGGCGGCGGCAGAAAAGGAACTCTTCCGCGGGGTTTGGATCGCCTGCGTGCTTGACGACGAGAAGCTCCGCGACGTGGAGGCAGAAGGGCTCCTCCGTGCCGGCGACTGGTGGAGTGGCGTTGGGGAGACCGTCCCCAACCCGCGCGCCGGCGAGCGGGTACACTTCGGCACCCACCTCGACAGAGGTTTGTCGTTTCCTCCCTCGGAATTCTTTTCCGAGGTAATACATCACTATAGTGTTCAACTCCGCCATCTTCCTCCGAACTCCCTCCTAGAGATGAGCGCCTATGCGGCTTTGTGCAAGGGATTTCTCGGCATTAGGCCAAGTCTTACCTTATTCCGGTACTACTTCCATGTCCGGAGAAATTCTATCACTGCCGGTAATCCGTATATTACCGGTACAATTAGCTTTTCACTTAGACGTGAGCGTGCATATCCCAAGATTCTAGCCAGTGACTCAGCCAAACAATGGCCAGCCACCTTCTTTTATCACAAGGATATTTCGGCTCCCGGCAAAACCACTGCTTTGTCGGCTTTCGTCGACGGAACCGCCATGGCCCAACCGTCTTGGGACGAGCCTCCTCCGACTCTCAGTGATGATCTGATCCTCGCTAAGAGGCGGATCAAATATCTGATTAAACACAAAGGACTGAAGGGATCCGACTTGGTCCAATGTTGGGTGTCACGCCGGATCCAACCCCTTCAGTACCACGGAGACCGACTGATGCACTCCATCACGTCGTCCAAAAAGGATTCCCTCCGCATCAGCCCCAGAGCCTATACCTCACAAGGTTATATAAGCCAGATTAAATGGCTGATAAGGGAGCGGATCGAGAGGAAGATCCCGGAGGTTTCTCTGGATATGCATACAACGGAAAACCCCGTGGTGCCGGTAAGCTTCTAACAATAAACCTTTTTAGGTGTTTCATTCTTTAGATTATATCGCAATACTGATATGTTTTCTTCTCTTCAGCTTGCTGACCTCCCCGAGTCGGAATTTGCTCCACTCGAAGGATATCCTCCAGAGTTTTCTCAGTAGGCGGAACTGGTCCCATTGCTAGACATTGTGCCCAAGAAGCGCAGGGCTCCGACAGTGGATGTTGGCACAAAGGAGGTGCCTGTTGTGAAGAGGTAACTTTCAATACAACTTCCGCCTTTGTACCTTACTCGAATTTTCTTCCGAGATGTAATGTTTTCGACTCTATTACATTCTCAGAGCTAAGCAGCTCATCAAGGGTAAGGGGAAGGGAACTTCTTTGAAACCCATGCGACAGACGAAGCTTACCATAGCTTCTCCTACCGTAGCTCCTCCGAGTCCTGCCCCTCAACCTTCCGCAACATTGGTGATCATTCCTTCTCCGGCTTTCGTAGAAGATCCGGTTCCTTCAACGGGGCATGCGATCCTTGAATCGCAATCTGACGTCACCATGAGTGAGTCAGGTATAGTTAAGGGTGAACCCTCTTCGGGTAATGATCCCTCGGCAGAAACCTTTGCCGAAAACCTTCTCAGTAATCTGGGACTTGCCAAGTTTGGCCTATCTCGGAAATCTGCAGAAGAGATCCAGCGGCTGGCCAAGCAGTGCCTGGAGAAAAGAAATCTATCTGCCGAAGAAGAAGCGCAAGAGGCAGAGGACATCAAGCAATCTGACCTTCTTGAACAAGTGCGTCTTCGCAACAAGAGGATAAGGTCCGGTGAGCTTCCAACTACTCCAGTGACTCCTCTGACTCTCGCCGAGAAGGTTGCTGTTGAAGTGAATGCGATTTTGGATAAACTTACTTGCGAACAATATGTAAGTCGGAATTCTAACTCCTGTTTTTCCTTTATTTCATATCATATCCTCTAGCCCCCAAGCATGAAGTAGGATATATAATCTGGGTTTATGCTTCCTTAGGATGCCAAAGAATGAACTAGTGTAGCCCCCAAGGCTCGTGCTGATATTAGTACAAATATTAGCCCAAGTATTTAGTAGACTTCTGACTTTGGGTATTCTGACTTACAGAAAGTATATTCCTATAACCAGGATTTGTTGAAAAATGTCTGCAACAAGCGGAGAGATCAGAGCTCTCCGAATTAAGAATGCTGAGCTTAAGGTTGCCAAGGATGAGGCCGAAGGTAAACATTCCGAGACTCAAACCTTGTCCTTCATGTTTTCATAGTCGAATTTTACTGAACTGTTGTTCTTTTCGACTTATAGCGCTGTTAAAACAGTCTTGCACTATGATTGAAGAGGCCGAGAACCTCAAAACCTTGGTGGTGGAGAACAAAGAGCTTCATCAAGAGCTGGATAAGCTCAAGGTGGATCATGAGAAGAGCATAACTCAAGTTCTCGAGTCCTCCTCCATGGCCACTGACGAGCGTGATCGTAAGATTGCTGCTCAGGATCAGAAAATCTCGGACCTCAGTAATGAGCTGCGCAGAGAGAAGGACCTTTCTGAGGCGTTCTAGGCTGAACTCCGAAGTCTTTGGGAAGAGAAGACCAAGATTGACGACGTCATCTTCGGTATGTTCCATCTGTCTGATTTGTCTATTTTCTTCGACTTCTTTCAATGTCGGATTTTATTAACTATTTTGTGTATAGGTCCTCTGAACTTGACGGATTCCACCTCCGCCGAGCCCCGCACCCACCGGCTTACCCAAGCCGGTGACCTGCTTCATGACTTCCGCCAATCCCTTGAGGATATTGGCGAAGCTCTCAAGATTCCGGACATGCATAGCATGTCGGATTTTTAGGTGCGGGAGAAGGCGAAGGAGATGCCGCAACTTGTCCAGGACTGGAACATGTCCTATGCGCGGTCCGCAGCGCAGAATGCTCTTACCATGGTAATGAGCCACCATGGAAACATGGAAATATGGCAAGTGACCAAAGGGTACTGCAAGGTGGATGAAGACGGCCAGGAGCAGGACATCAAGGCTATTATGGACTCCTGCGTCGGATATGGGTGTCACATGGCTGATTTGACCAGCTACGAAACTCCCCTCTTCACCCGCGTGGACACTCCGCCTCCGCCTCCAGAAGAATCAGCAGAAGTTTCCGACGATGACCACACCATATCGGAAGTGGACATCTCAGCACGATATCAAGGCGATGTATCCAGCGAGCCGGCAGCTCCTTCCTCTCGTCCTGCATCATAGATTACCAAAAATATTTGTATTATTCTAAAAAACATGATTGGTTTGTAAATATGCAGTACTATAATTTTGCTAGTGCTAAGCTTTTGATCTATTCAACACTTTTGGCTTTAAATTTTTGTGTGCTTGAAATGTTTACATAAGCACTTATATTTTTTCGCCTATACTTATCGTTTATCTGGCTTTCCGCCTCGTCCCTTTCGTGAGCCGGCTAAACCTTCTGCACGGAAACTTTGCCAAGCAACGGAGCTCAATTGCTAAACCAGTTTAAACTCGGAAACAAAGCCAGCTTCTAGTACCAAAAATTCACTACTCAGAAAATACCCGCATCCAGCAATCCGACAAATAACCAAAGTGTAGACTAGAAACTTTAGGGTTATACCCGAAGGTAGCATTTTTACAATCGGAAATCTAAACTAGAACAAACATGAGCATAAGTACTTTCAAGTATTCTGGGATTTTCGACTATGACATGATCATTAGGAAATAAGATGGTAAAAACTTCTCAGAAAAAACTTGAGGCAACCAAGACTTTTATTTCTCACAGAACATGTACATATATATGTTTACAAAGAAGGATAAACTAAGAATAAAAGGGACGTAGCTGAGCTATATTCCATGGTCTGTCTAACTCATCCGGATTTGCACTACCTCCAGCTCTCTTTCTCTTCTTAGTAGCAAGTCTTTCTTTGACTGGCCTCATGTCAGTTAAGTAGTATGAACCATTGTGCAATACTCGACTAACTAAAAAGGGTGCTTCCCATACTGGGGAAAGTTTGTGCTTTCTTTGTTGCACAAGCCGGAGAACCAAATTGCCTTTATTGAAAGATCTATTTCTGACTCTTTGGCTATGATACTTGCGTAACTTCTGCTGATAGGCTGTTGATCTCATTTCAGCAATGACGCGAACTTCTTCGACCAAGTCGAGATCATTTTGTCGAGAAATCTCGGCGTCCTCTTCAATATACGCGGACACTCTAGGAGAAGTGTGAATTAGATCACTAGGAAGAACTGCTTCTGCACCATAGACCAAGAAGAAAGGTGTGTATCCGGTTGACCCGTTCGGAGTCGTTCGTAAACTCCATATTACAGAGGCTAATTCCTCTGCCCAAGCCCCCACAACACGTCTTAGTGGTGCTTCGAGTCTCGGTTTTAGGCCTTGTAGGATTAAACCATTTGCTCTTTCGACTTGTCCCTTAGCCTATGGATGTGCGACTGATGCAATGTCAAGCCGGATATTTTGCTCGTTGCAGAATTCGGCCAATTCTCCCTTAGAAAAGTTACTCCCGTTGTCCGTGATAATGCTATGCGAATAACCATACCGGATTATGACATCCTTGACAAATCTTTTGGCTATTGCTCCATCACAACTAGTGACAGGTTTAGCCTCAATCCGTTTGGTGAATTTATCCACCATCACTAAGAGGTGAGTAAATCCACTTGGAGCTCGTTTAAACGTCCTACCATATCAAGCCCTCAGACCGCAAAAGGACATGTTATAGGTATTGTTTGCAGCTGATGAGCCGGAACATGAGCTTGTTTGGTGTACTTTTGGCAGCCTTTGCACGTATTGACTAATCGTTCGGCATCTGCCTAAGGTGTAAGCCAGAAAAATCCGTGTCTAAAAGCTTTTGCCTCTAAAGATTTGGCTGCAGCGTGGTGACCACACTCGCCTTTGTAGATTTCTCTTAACATTTCCACTCCTTCTTCCGGAGATACGCAGCGCTGAAAAACCCAAGAAACACTCCGCTTATAGAGCTCACCTTTAACTATAGTATAGGCTTTTGCTCGTCGGACGATCTGCCGGCTCAGAACCTCGTCTTCGGGTAATTTTCCATCTACCAGATAATCAACGTAGGGTTGAGTCCAGCTGGGAATTACAGCCAGAACTGCTATTAGAGGTGAATCGAATTTGGTCGGATATTCCTCATCTACTCCCTTTATTGAGGGAACTTTGAGGTGCTCTAAAATAGCGCCATCCGGGACCTCTTTCCGTGCAGAGCCTATCTGAGATAATGCATCTGCTTCCTCATTTTCTGCTTGAGGGATGTGTTTAACCTCAAACCCTTCGAACGATTTAGATAAATCATCCACGATAGTTTTATATGCTGCCATGTGTTTATTTGCATTACAAATATTCGACACTTGTTGAGCAACAAGATCCGAATCTCCGTAACACATCAAACGTCGGATGCCAATATCCTTAGCAATCCGGATTCCATGCAGCAGTGCTTCATACTCGGAAATATTGTTTGTCGCTATGAAGTGGATCTGCAACACGTATATAAGTTTATCTCCTTGGGGTGATTTGAGCACCACGCCAGCCCCCGAGCTCCCTCGAGCCTTAGACCCATCAAAGTAGAGGGTCCAATATTCCGACTCAGGGAGGGTCATATTCTCCTTTGTCTCTGTCCAATCAGCAACAAAGTCAGCAAGGATTTGGGATTTGATTGCTGTCCTAGGTTTATACTCAATATCAAAGCTGAAAGCTCTATGCCCCATTTGGCGACGCATCCTGTGGCGTCACTGTTGTTGATTATATCTCTCATGGGAGCTGTGCTCACCACGGTAATTGGATGCTCCTGAAAATAATGTCGTAGCTTATGAGATGCTAGAAAAACACCGTAAGCCAACTTTTGATAGTGTGGATACCGCTGTTTTGATTCTGTCAGGACCTCGCTGACAAAGTAAGTCGGACGCTGCACCAGGTGTTCCTGATTTTCCTCCGGTCTCTCTACCAACATGACAATACTAACAACCTTGTTTGTCACAGCAAGATAGAGCAACATCGGTTCCCGTGGTTCCAACGCAGCAAGAATAGGAGAAGATGAGAGTACTTTCTTCAGGTCTTGTAGTGCAGCTTCAACTTCGTTGGTCCAAACAAAATCCTTGGTCTTTTTTAGGAGTTTGTATAGTGGTGCGGCTCTTTCACCAAGCCGGCTTACAAATCGACTGACCGCAGCGATGCAACCAGTTAGTCTTTGTACGTCCTTCAGGCGAGTTGGCCTGGAAATATTGAGTATAGCCTTGATTTTTTCCCGGTTCACCTCTATGCCTCTTTGAGACACGATGAAACCTAACAATTTTCCGGTTGGTATTCCAAAGAAACATTTCTTTGGGTTAAGCATGATGTTGTATTTTCGTAGATTGGTGAATGTTTCCTCTAAGTCGGAAATCAGCGTTTCCTTCTTTTTGGACATCACCGCAATATCATCCACGTATGCATGTACATTGTGTCCGAGTTGGTCATGGAGGCAAGACTGCATCGTGCGCTGGTACGTAGCTCCTGCGTTCTTCAGCCCAAAGGGCATCGTAACAAAACAGAAGGTTCCGAAGGGGGTTATGAATGAAGTTTTGACTTTGTCAGATTCCTTCATCCGGATTTGGTGATAACCGGAATAAGCGTCAAGAAAACAGAGGAGTTCCGAGCCTACCGTAGAATCGATAACTTGATCAATTCTAGGTAGAGCAAACGGACCTTTTGGACAAGCCTTATTCAAGGCAGTATAATCAACACACATCCTTAAATCAATGGTGTCCTTTTTGGGGACCATTACAGGATTGGCCGACCACTCAGTGTGGATGAACTCTTCTATGAATCCGGCTAACTCGAGCCGTGCTAGTTCCTTAGCTATTGCCTTACGCTTTTCATCGCCGAAACGTCGTAAGGACTGTTTGACGGGTTTAGCATTCGGGTTTACATTTAAAGAGTGCTTGACAAGTTCCCTAGGTACTCCGGTCATGTCAGATGGCTGCCATGCGAAGATATCTTGATTTGCTTTTAAGGAACTTGACGAGTGCGCTTCCCTATGCGCTATCTAGGCCTACGCCTATCTGGGTCACCTTGGAGGGGTCATCATCCTTCAATGGCGTCTTCTTCGTCTCTTCTAATGCCATGAACTCCGGATTCGGCTTTGTCACCTCCTTCTTCATTGCGGGCATCTCGGACGGATCTATACTCTTCTTGATCTCCTGGTACTCCTGGGCGTGCAGCACAGCTTCAGCAAAGGCGGCATTTCCATCCTCGCACTCTCGCGCTTTCTTCAGGTCTCCCTGATAGTGATCACGCTGTTGGGACCTGGAATTTTCATCATATTGTAAATGTAACAAGGACGAGCCATAAAAGCCCAGTAAGCCGGACGTCCGAATATAGCATGGTACGCGCTCTTGAACGGGACCACTTGGAAGGAAAGTGCCTCCGTCCGATAGTTCTTTGGAGTTCCAAAGGTAACATCCAAAGTGATTTCTCCCAGGGAATTAGCTTGTCTTCCTGGAACAACTCCGTGAAAGATCACATAGCTATGGTTCAGCTGGGTCTCCAAGATCTTCATCCGGCATAGTGTTTCAACATAGAGAATATTGATACTGCTGCCGCCGTCCATGCGGGTCTTGGAGAAACCATAACCGTCAATAAGTGGATTGATGATTAAGGCGTATTTTCCTCGCCTGTGTAACTTAGGCAGATGATCATCATGGTCAAATGTGGTTGCCACTTCCGACCAGTCCAAGAATTGGGGGACAGCCAGAACTGTGGCATTGAGCTCATGTAGAACTGCCTTCTGAACCTTTGCTGGTTGAGATCCGAGGAAGGTGACATAAGTGTCTTTTTTGGTCGGAAAATTTTTCTTCCCTTCTGGCTTGGGATTTGAAGCATCAGCTTCCTCCATGTCGGAATCTTCCTTGGTCTCTTTATCTTTTTCGGGATTCTTCTTTCCCTTCTTCCGCTTAGCTTTGTAGCCCGCGGTGTCATCTCTTTTGATGTCGTCATTGAAATGACATTCGGCATTGGGGTGGGACGAGCCTCCATTGGCGTCTAAGTGATGCACACATGGGTTATTGGCAATGTCATCCCAAGAGTAGGATTTGCCCGGTTGTTGGTCTCCTCTACCTTAGACTCTCGAACTCCCACGGCCACGCCCGCGGCCTCCGCCGCATCCTCCTCGTCCTCCAGACCTGAAAGTAGCAGTGACCACTGCCGTTTCCACGTTGGGTTTTTCTTCCGAGGTATTTTTGCGCTTCTGAGCTTGTTGCTTTGGTTGTTTTGCCGACTGTGGCACAGCTAGGGCATTGAGTAATCTCTCTGCATCATCGTCGGCATCTGCATACTTTCTCGCTGTTTCTATCATCTCTCCCAAATCAGTGACTTTGTCACACTTCAAGCGATGGCGCAGTAGACCAATTGGGAGACCTGCAATGAAGGCTTCAATCTTAGTTTGATCATTTACTCCTTCACAAGAGTTCTTGGTGTCGATCCATCATACGAGGTAACCCCAACAAGTTTCTCCGGCCTTCTGGGTGCAATGCTGTAGGTCTCCGACCGTACAGGGCCTCTGGTATGTGCCTTTGAAATTCTGAAAGAATGCACTTTGCATGTCATACCAGTTGTGGATGATGTTCTCTGGAAGTTCATTAAGCCATGATCGTACTGTCTTCCGCAACATAAGTGGGAGATATCGGGTTGCGACCAGGATGTTTCTGCCTTTGGCGATGCAGCAAGCTTGGAAGAAATCCTTTAGCCAGGTATCTGGCTGAGCAATGCTGTCGTAGGCTTGGATATATCTTGAGATAGCAAATCCTTCCGGGAATCTTGTAGCTCTGATGCATGGTCCGAAGCACTTTGGGCCCACGTAGATATCATCGTTTTCGTAGCGCCGTGCCTCTATGTTGGAGTTGATCCTATGCCTTGCGTCGTTCGGGGATAGAGATCGTCCCGAATGCCGGTTGTGGCTGCGATGCCTTGGAGCCAGACTTCGGCTTCTGCCATCACATCCTCTGCCACGTCGTCCTCCTTGTCCCCCTTGAGAGCCATTGTGATGAATGCTTGGTGGAGAGGGTGGGGCAGCTGGATTGTTTCCGGCTGTTCGCCGGCCTCCGTCCGGAGCATCATTATTCCGGTTCCGGGGAGGGTCTTCATTACGACGAGCCCCCTGCCGGCTTGTACCGACATGGTTTCCATCGTTCCTTCGCCCATCGTTCCCACTACGGTGAGGCTCAGCCGGACGGCTTGCATCTCTAGGAGGTGGCATTTTTTGACGATCCTCCTCCCGACGTTTCTCTTTATATTCTCCCCTTCGATCGTTCGACTCTCGTCGGAGAGGATTCCTCGGATACAGTGCAGCAATGGCCTCTTTCTCGGCCGCTGGAGCGACGTTGCTCCAGTCACGTGCGGATCTGTGATGCTGTCCTGATGATCCGGTTCTGGAGTAGTTGTCTTCCCGTCGATCGGAACGGTGATGCTGTTCCGGAACACGCTGGGGCCTTATACCATTCCAGGTTGAGTCCGTGTGACATTGGTCGGATTTGGAGACCAGCTTTCCGCTTCTGGATTTCGCAGCCATCTGTTGCTCCAGACCCTTGGTGAGTAGCCTGATGCCCAATCGAACCTGCTCTGGGCCTGGGTTATTTGACAGGATATCTCGAGCTACGACAGTGTTCTGTACCGGTGTTGGGTACACTAGATCTCCTTTGCTGTCGAGACGAGGTATCCCTGGATCTCCTTCAAAGAGGACCCTGTTCACTTCCAGAAATTTACCGTCACGTGTGTAACGTTTCCATGTCTTCTGATGCAACCGAGACATGTAATCCTTAGTTGCATGCGTTTCTTTTCCTCCTCGATGTTTTTGGCTTCATCCAGGAGTTCTTGACGACGCACTTCTAGGGCTTGGGCCCTTTCGTCCAGCTCTTTAGCAGTAAGTTCTGTAGCTGTAGGGATAGGTGTGGTTAATGCAGCATCGATGAGTTTACGCGCACCTTCAGTGATCACGTGTCCATCCATCGATTCTTCTTTTTTGGCTCTTCTAGGATAAGTGCTCCATCTGAGTCTTCCTCATATTCCTCGGCAATCACCTCCTCTGTTAGAGGGTCTTTTGCCGGGGTCTTGTTCTTCTTGTTCTTCTTCTTTGCCTTCTTGGCAGCGCCGGTAGCAAAGACGGCTTCCCGGAGTCAAGCTCTGATCGGTACTTTCGGACATCTGGACTTAGGGATTATCTCCGACTTCCATGTCATCCTACGCTTTGGGAGAGTGATCCCTAGATCCTTCATCCATGGCTTCTCCTTCCTCTGCAGCTTTGGAGTTATACTCCTCTTCATACTCCACGGAGAACTTTCGAAAATCTGCTGACGTCATCGATTCATCCGAGGATGCGGGTACGTCGGCGTTTGTTCCAATTGCCTCCAGCATAGAGTCGGTGTTGTCTCCAGCATTGGCAGAGCCGGATCCGGATCCCACATATCCGACGAAGTGCGATGCATGCTTCCTGAGGTACCTGCGGCTCTCGCGATCAGCTTCGTCGAAACTTTTGATGGTCTCGAGAATTGCATCTGCGCTTGAATTTTGCATTATCATACGTCGTAGTGTGTACCTTAGAAAAGGCCTGTCTGTCGCGGGTGGGTCGATCCGGGATTCAGCCTCTCCGAGGAGATCCACTCTAGATTCGATTTCGGCCGCCAGGTCTTCTTCAGGCTCGGATTTCTCCACTATCTCCACAATTGGTGTGGGCTGGGTGGGATTAGGGTTTTCTGAGATCCAGAACTCTGCCGCCTCCGCAGACAAAGGGGACCCAGAAGATTCTTCTACCTCTATCATCACCGTTGCGGTGGGTGGGACAGGTTCAGCAAAACCGATGTAAACATTTATCTCGCCAAAAGACATGATTGTGTAGGCAGTCACAGCCTCCCTAGCCGGAATCCAGGTCTCGTCAAGAACGACGAGAGGGACGTCGCTGGCGTAGAGGATGTGACCGACGGTGATAGTCTCGCCGATTCCGATTCTTGCAGATTCCGCTCGGAACGCAGATCTGAAGCTCACTTGCCCCACGGTGGGCGCCAACTGTCGTCGGATTGATGACAAGTACGCCATGAGGGGGTCCTCGAGGCGTGCGGAAGAGAGGGGTGTGAGACATATGGTGTTCCGGGACGGTGAGCACACAAGTTTACCCAGGTTCGAATCCACCGGCTTTGGACGGATCCTACTCCTGCTAGCAATCCAGTAATACGGCAGAGCCGGAATATGGGTTACAAGGGTTCGCCTGTGCGAGTTGGGATTGTAGACTATTGAGGGTGCCCTAAAGGATCTCCCTAGGACGACTTATATAGATATCTGGCCTAGGGTTTACAGGAGAGATCTATACGGCTACGACTAAGAGTCGGTTACAGAGTACATCTTGAACTACAAGTAACATTATGGGCCTAAGTCGGTAAGTCTTCTGGGACTTCCCGTAGCCGGATTGGACTCCGTCTTTTCTCCCTGACTGGGCCGCCCGTGAAGCAAAGCTCTAACCCGAAGTGGGCCACCCTGGTCAGTGAGGAACTGTGAGGATACCCGAAAAGTATATCCCCAACACCATCAAGTGGAGAATCTGTTCTTTTAAAACAAATAAGCCTCAGAACAACATCACAGGCTGAAGGGAGCAAGTTTCACCCAGATAGGTAACAATAAATGGATGAGGGAAGTTTAAATTATAGTTACCTGATCTCATCCACAACCAAAGCAAACAGGGAAGCAGCTTACACACCTAAGTGCATGCATTGAGGTGTCAACAGTAGAGAACAAAGGGACAATCCAAGTTACATCCGTATAGAGCAAAGCAAGCTCTGCTGCTCACTTCACAGCGAGCTCAACCACAGTTTCTCACCAACACAACCAAGAACAGCACAAGAACAACACGAGATCTTACCATAATAGCATTAGATCAAACTATTTTCCACCATAGAAAACTGATGACCCACAAGTATAGGGGGTGTATCACAGTATTTTTGAGGGAAGTGAAACCCAATTTATTGATTCGACACAAGGGGAGCCAAAGAATATTTATAAGCCTTAACAACTGTGTTGTCAATTCAGCTGCACCTGGAAACAATCTTGCTCACAACAGTTTATCAGTAGCAACAGTTTTGTAGTAGGAATAGTAAAGTAGTAGCAGTGGTAAAGCAAGGACAGTAGTAACAAAAGCAGTAAACAATGGGATTCGAGTGCGGTAGGCATAGGGATGGATGGACGGGCGTTGCATGGACAAGACAATTCACATAGCAATCAGAACATAGGGCAATTGCAGATAAATAAGATAAAGCATCCAAGTACTAGACAATCCTAGGCATGTGTTCCATATATAGTCATACGTGCTCGCAATGAGAACTTGCACAACATCTTTTGTCCTGCCAGCCCGTTTGCAGCGGGGCCTCTAGGGAACTACTGGCAATTAAGGTGCTCCTTTTAATAGAGCACCGGAGCAAAGCATTAACACTCCGTGAACACATGTGATCCTCACATCAAAGTCTTTCCCTTCCGGTTATCCCGATTTCTGTCACTTCGGGGGCATAGGTTCCGGACAACAACGTGTGTATACAACTTGTAGATAAGACCAGAAACAATACTATCATAATGAATCAATAATAAGTTCAGATCTGAAATCATGGCACTCGGGCCCTAGTGACAAGCATTAAGCACAACAAGTTGCAACAAAGTCATAAAGCACTAATAAAAGATACTAGGCACCATGCCCTAACAATCTGATGCCATTACATGAACGATCTCATCCAATCCCTACCATCCCATAGCCTACAGCGGGGGATTACTCACTCATACATGGGGGAAACATGGATGGTCGATGGAGATGATTGTGGAGATCGATGGAGATGGCTCCGGGGGCACTTCCCCGTCCTGGCAGGGTGTCGGAAAAGAGACTTTCTGTCCCCCGAATCTCCCCTTCGGTGGCGGCGGCGCAGCGGAACTTTTCGTGGAAAAACGTCAACCCCCCCCAAAGTTTTTAGGTCAGAAGGCTTCTTATAGGCGAAGAGGGAGACCGAGGGGGTGCCTAGGGGGCCCACACCACCCCTGGCGCGGCCTGGCCTGGCCCGCGCCACCAGGTGGTGTGGCCACCCCCTAGCTCTTCTCCGTCTCGTATTCTGGCTCCTAGAGTCTTTTGAAAAAATAGACGCTTTGGCTTTTGTCCCGTCCAATTCCGAGAATATTCATTTTCTGACTTTCCTGGAACAAAAAACAACAGAAAACAGGCAGCAGGCACTGTGGCTCTTGTTAATAGGTTAGTCCAAGAAATCATATGAAAAGTACTCCAAAGTGTGGACAAAACACAAGAAAGTGGATAAAACCAAGCATGGAGCATCAAAAATTATAGATACATTTGCAATGTATCAACATCCCCAAGCTTAACTCTTGCTCATCCTCAAGTAGGTAAGTGATAAAAAGAAAGAATAATTTTTAAGGTGACATGCACCATCAAAGACTTGATCAAAGTATTTGTAGAACATTTGAAGCCGGGATCATAGTACTTCAATCATAACATGAAAGCCAAAGTTCTAGCAATAAGACAAAGAAACTATGATGCATCATGAAAAGGCACAAACAAAAGATTCATGAATAACAATGCTTTGCAAGACGTTTGTTTGTTTCACATAAAGAAAACATAGCATTGTGGCATCCAGCTTGTCCCTCATAGGGTAGCAAACATAAATGCATAGGACACCTTCAAAGTTTACAAGAGTGACTAGATACAAATAGTTTAAAACAAGCAATATCAAGGTATCCATCAATCAACAAGTCTTGGGACAATGCACATAGAACTAAGAATGGCCACTATGCTCTCAAGGAAGTGCTCATAGAATGTGTGGAGACTCAACAAGGAAACGAAAAGGTTTTGAAAAGTTTGAAAGGCTTCCAAATGGTGAAAGTAAGGTACTCATTAGCTTTGAGCTCTCATTGCCCCTATCATAAGCATCTTTAAATGGTTAAGGTTAAAGTGACACAACTAAGAGGATATGCTTGACAAGTTATAAATCGAAGTCTCATGCCCCTTACTTACGAAGACCGATCCTCATGCTACTCAACTTTAGTCACAATTAAGCTCTTGTCATTGTAAGTATATACGTATCATAGAGAACTGTCAACGGGGTACCCCTTGCACATGATATAGGAGCTATCCCATAATCAAAATGACAAGGCAAGCAGACAATGAGCATCTCAGCGATATTTTATTTACTATGTGCATAGATTTTTATTGAGGATGCTTCATAGAATGCTCATCATGGTTATGCTGCAAGTTTCCACCATGATTAGGCATGGCTTAGGCTAGCGGACCAGGCGTTTCTCTAACATACATACAAACTCCATGATCTTACAAGTTCCACTTTTATTTCACACCGTCGGGATCCATAAGCAAAAGAACATGATATCAACGAGGTACAAAGTACCAGTGCAATGTTGAAAGCATTCCCCATGATACATGGTTCTGCTAACTTCAACTTATAAAGCACAAGCATATACGCAACAAAGAAGGACACAATGTTTTAGGTTTATTAAGTGCAAGAAAATAAAGTGTGCCATCAAGTTCGTGAGAGATTTACTAACTAACTTTCTCATAACAAGCAAACATTTTATTCAGAAGAAAACAAGGCATAATGAATATGCACGGAAATAGAAAATGATGCTAATAGGTAGGTATGGTGGACACTTTGGCAATATTTGGTTTAAGGGAGTTGGAAACATGAGTAAAATACTCAGTGAAAGTGAAGGCTAGCAATTGTAAGGGAGCGACAAACGAGAGAGCAATAATGGCCATAATCATGCAGAGCGACAAAACATCATTGATCAAAGCATAAAGTGATACTACAAGTTGAAAACTAAAGGATCATAAAGGCTTATGGTGACTTGAGATAGTCATAACATGGTGTGAGCATGTGCCAAGTCAACCCAAATAAAGCATCAAAGGAGAATATCACTATACTATGCTTTAATATGCTAAAACAACGCATGATTCATCCAAGGCACATTAAACAATCTTAATTGTTTATAACAACTCATGCTACAGCAAAGAATACTAAGCATAAAGCCAAAACAATATCAATCATGGCATGATAGAGCATAGGCCACAGTCAAAAACAAGCTCTCTTTACCACTTAAGCACGAGCTTTCCTACTCTTTTCCAAACCAAACCAAACTATTTGAAAACCAATGCACGAAAGAGGAGCTCCAACCAATTTATTCAGCAAACTAAGAAAACCACGCAACTAAAAACCAAAACGAAAAAGAAAAAGAAGATGCTCCAAGAATAACACAACTGTGCATGAAACAATAAAAATGAAGCGTTTGGAAGAAACCTGGAATTTTTATTGATGAAGAAGGAGATGCCTTGGGCATCCTCAAGCTTTGACGCTTGTACTTATTGGATATTTCTTGGGGTGACACGCGTGGCATCCCCAATCTTGAGCTTTATTCCATCCTTCATCTCATTACTCATTCCTTCCATACACCTGAAATTTTTCCTTCATACAAAACTTCACACAATCTTTATTAGCAACATTAGTGCACTTAAGATAAATAAGTCTTAAGGTTCAGTTCTAACACCAAATAAACTTCCATTAGAACACTAGATACTGTAGCACTTCCCTGAAAAAGCTCAAATCCCCAAAAGAACTCAAGAAGGAACTAACAAGAAGCAAATGCAGAAAATGGCAGAAATCTATCAAAACAGACCAGCAGGTAAAGACGGATTTTTTCGAAGACCTTCTGTTGCTCAAATGAAGCACATAAATCTGTTTCAGGACAGCAACTTTCCCAATCATTACTTCTCTCTCATTAGAGGTTACTCTTGGCACAAAAGCAAATAAAAAGGATAAGGAGAGGTTATTACAGTGGTAATAACTTCCAAGACTCAACTAAAACTCTTGGGTTATCTCCCAACAAGTACTTTTCTTTAACGCCTTTAAGTTAGGCATAAGCAAAAACTAGAATGGATAGAATAGAAGTAAATAGAAATAATCATAGTGAAAACATTGTTTTGTTCAATGAAATCCTTTTGTTAACAAGGTTGATCAGGTCTTGCTACCAAAACATTTTCATATGAGACAAAACTTTGTATCCCACTAATGATTATGTTACCTCAACCTTGATAGCAATGTTCCCAATCATAATAGTTTCAGATTTTTCTCTTCGTATGGGACAATATATTTCTCCAACTTGAATGCCCTCAACATGTTCAATTTAATTCAAACCATAAGTCCTTTCAATCTTCTTGAGGAAATAGACAATGTGTTCATTGAAGGTCACCTTCCCTTGATTACAATTAATAACAGCTCCTGCAGTATTTAAGAAAATGTCTCCCAAGAATAATAGACATATTATCATCTTCAGGCATAAAAGTTTGAGAGGATGCTCTCATAAGAAATATGAGTTGAAGTAAAAGAGAGCATCAAGAAGCAAATTCAAAACACATTTAAGTCTAACCCACTTACTATGCATAGGAATAATGTATGCAAATAAATTCACAAAGAACAAAGTGGCAAGCATAGGAAGAATAAACAAGAGTAGCTTCAAAACTTTCAGCACATAGAGAGGTGTTTCTATACCATGAAAACTTCTACAACCATATTTTCCTCTCTCATAATAATTTTCAGTAGCCTCATGAATAAACTCAACAATATAACTATCACATAAAGCATGCTCTTCATGATATACAAGCACTAGAGCTTTATTATAAACATTTTCAAGAGAAACCTCAGGAACATAACATTCATTCTCCTTTAGTAAGCAAGGGGGACAATCAAATAATGTAAGGGATAAAGAGTTACTCTCATTATAAGGTAGGCATGGGTAGCTAATCCATTCTTCCTCCTTTTGTTCATCACTCTCCTCCTCTTTTTCATCTAATGAGATTTCAAGTTCATCAATTTCTTCTTCCATAGGATCCTGCAAGGCATTAGTCTCTTCCATTTGTGGAAAGCATCTATTAAAATATTCAAGAATATAGCCATTTTCATCCTTGTAATTATCAAAGAAAAATTTAAGCATACCATACACCTCATATTTGTAAGGTGAATCATCAATATTTTCAAGCAAACTAGCAAGTTCAAAAGCACCCTTCCAAGCAATAAATTCTTCAATTTGTTCCGCATCATAAAAGTCATAAATTCCTTTAGCATAGGAAGATATGGTATCATTATCACTATACTCACATTCAAAAGGGAGGTGTTTATACCTCTTTCTGCAACAAGACTCATCACAACAATAAGTAACATTATAAGTAGAGCACACGTTCCTAGCAATGGTATACAATCTATCAATTTGTTCCCATAAGTGTTTCCCTTTTTGTGACAAGCGGTGTTCCTTATAATAATATTTTTGACCTTCCATGAACCCACCTTGCCAATAAGCTTCAGTTTCAAAGAAACTAACCATTTCCAACAAGCATGATAAGGCAAGACAATAACGGAACAACGAAAATAACAACTAGAGTATGAACTATTTTTTTGTATTTTGATAAAGAAACAAGCAAACAAGGAGAAAGATAAACTTAGCTTGAACAATAGTGAATCCAAGTGAACTTGATAAATAAAGCTATGCTCCCCGGGAAAGGCGCCAGAAAATAGTCTTGATGACCCACAAGTATAGGGGGTGTATCGCAGTATTTTCGAGGGAAGTGAAACCCAATTTATTGATTCGACACAAGGGGAGCCAAAGAATATTTATAAGCCTTAACAACTGAGTTGTCAATTCAGCTGCACCTGGAAACAATCTTGCTCACAACAGTTTGTCAGTAGCAACAGTTTTGTAGTACGAATAGTAAAGTAGTAGAAGTGGTAAAGCAAGGACAGTAGTAACAAAAGCAGTAAACAATGGGATTCGAGTGCGGTAGGCATAGGGATGGATGGACGGGCGTTGCATGGACAAGACAATTCACATAGCAATCAGAACATAGGGCAATTGCAGATAAATAAGATAAAGCATCCAAGTACTAGACAATCCTAGGCATGTGTTCCATATATAGTCATACGTGCTCGCAATGAGAACTTGCACAACATCTTTTGTCCTGCCAGCCCGTTTGCAGCGGGGCCTCTAGGGAACTACTGGCAATTAAGGTGCTCCTTTTAATAGAGCACCGGAGCAAAGCATTAACACTCCGTGAACACATGTGATCCTCACATCAAAGCCTTTCCCTTCCGGTTATCCCGATTTCTGTCACTTCGGGGGCATAGGTTCCGGACAACAACGTGTGTATACAACTTGTAGATAAGACCAGAAACAATACTATCATAATGAATCAATAATAAGTTCAGATCTGAAATCATGGCACTCGGGCCCTAGTGACAAGCATTAAGCACAACAAGTTGCAACAAAGTCATAAAGCACTAATAAAAGATACTAGGCACCATGCCCTAACAATCTGATGCCATTACATGAACGATCTCATCCAATCCCTACCATCCCATAGCCTACAGCGGGGGATTACTCACTCATACATGGGGGAAACATGGATGGTCGATGGAGATGATGGGGGAGATCGATGGAGATGGCTCCGGGGGCACTTCCCCGTCCTGGCAGGGTGCCGGAACAGAGACTTTCTGTCCCCCGAATCTCCCCTTCGGTGGCGGCGGCGCAGCGGAACTTTTCGTGGAAAAACGTCGACCCCCCCCCCCAAAGTTTTTAGGTCAGAAGGCTTCTTATAGGCGAAGAGGGAGACCGAGGGGGTGCCTAGGGGGCCCACACCACCCCCTGGCGCGGCCTGGCCTGGCCCGCGCCACCAGGTGGTGTGGCCACCCCTAGCTCTTCTCCGTCTCGTATTCTGGCTCCTAGAGTCTTCTGAAAAAATAGACGCTTTGGCTTTTGTCCCGTCCAATTCCGAGAATATTCATTTTCTGACTTTCCTGGAACCAAAAACAACAGAAAACAGGCAGCAGGCACTGTGGCTCTTGTTAATAGGTTAGTCCAAGAAATCATATGAAAAGTACTCCAAAGTGTGGACAAAACACAAGAAAGTGGATAAAACCAAGCATGGAGCATCAAAAATTATAGATACATTTGCAATGCATCAAAAACCCAGGCATCACCAGCCAAGATGGTGACTTGAGGAGGGGAAAGCATTGGGTGGATAGTAAGGTCACAAGAGCAACAACACCAGGAGGAGCAAGCCAAGACCAAAGGGGAAGGCAGCAATAGGCCAACACAAGGCTACTAAGGGTAATCCCCAACATTTTCAATCCAATAGTGAATCTGGGGCATATTCATATGAGTAATCATGTTTATATATGGATCTGATCATGCAAGTACATGATACATACATAAGAAATAAGCCATCAAGTAAAAACAAGGGGTTTCTACTTGAGGATGTTCTCAGACCAACATCATAGACCAGGGAATCTAGTTTTAACTAGATGATACTCATCATAGTTGCTGGTACAGGGCACATCCCCAACTAGGTAGCACCTTTGTACCAACAAGTTCATCACTTCTTGAGAACAAGCCTAAGCCTCATCTTTTAAAAAACACTTAATCATTTTCCTAAATGATTTAGGAATCATCTATAACAAAATTCAACATCTATCATAAGGCAAAGCCTTTGATCATAAAAGTTTTACACTAAAAGCATCAGGCAAAGCTATATCAGCTAGCAGTAAGGCATCATCACTCAAAAAGAGTGAGCTCACAACCACAACCACACAGATAGTCACACCAATTTAGACTTGCTCAACCAAGTGTTCTCTGACAGAGAACAGGGTAACACCAACAAGATCGACAGAGTGCTAACTAACAAAGATAGAGCAACACATCATGCTCAACAGAGAGTATCACATGCACCACTAGTAGGTCAACATCCAGGAGATTAACACAATCATATTAACCCTAGAAACCTAATGGAACATCACTGCAAGGATGGTCAAACCCTAGACATTTAGGGATGAACCCTAAATGGGGAAAATCCATCGCAAGTGGCCACATATCATGGATAGGGCAAGGAACAGCACAGAGAGAGAAGTAGAAGAACTTACTCGAGGACCTTGTAAATTTATTTGAAGAGGAAGCAGAGAGGAGGCCGACGACAGAGGGGTGGCGGCACGGGGAGCACCCCGAGGGGACACTGCAACCCGCACCTGCACACGACCGTGGCGATCATGGAGGAGAGGCACCACGAGCACCACGAGTACCACAGCACCGGCGGGGAGCACCAGAGCATGGCGAACCCTAATCCTAGCCTCGTGAAGTGGCCAGTGCGGCCAGAGAACAGGGCACCAGTGACGAATCGACTTGGACAGTGTTGTACAACATCATCGACTTGGTTGTCCTGTACCGCAGCGGCAGCCACGGTGGCCGAACTTGGCCGGAATCGTGCGTAGCAGCAGCGGTGGCATCGAGCGCCAGAGAGAGTCGCGAGAGATAGGGGTGAGGAAGAGAGAGTGTGCATGGGGGGTACTGGTCCGGTGGGCTACCCAGTACAACCAGGTGGTCTTTGACCAGGCCTGGTGGGCCGGGTCTGGTTGGGCCGGTCCCATATCTCAAAAGACATATCTAAAAATAAATATTTACAAATAGGTCACTAGAACAAAATCATCTCTAGAAAAATAAATAAAAATCCTAAAAATACAAAAAATATATTTATGAAATCACAAAAATATCCTCTATCCAATAAAAATAATAGATAGTAAATTTTTGGATTGAATAAAGATCTATTATTAGAATTATATTTGATATTTCTGGAATTTTATAAAAATACACAAAATACTTAAAATTTAATAAAATACATTTTTAGGATTCTAAAAGGAAGTACTATTCTAGAAAAATATTAGTTTATATTTTTGAAAGGTAAATCATGTATAATAGAAATAAAGTCTTGTTTCCTTAAAGGAATTTTAATTAAATATTTAAAAAGTTAAAAAATCTAATAAATCCATTTTTAAACCCTTAGAGTAATACTAGTTATTATAAAACTGCTAAATGTTAGCATGATATGAATTTAATGAATTCTTAAATAATGTTTTTCTTTTATTAATTAAAAGAAACTTAAACCTATACAAGATGGGTAAAACACGCAAAGAAGAAAGACAATAAATCATTGCATGACATTACTATGCATTGCATATTGCTTCTTTAAATATTGTCCTTACCGGGCAATAATGGTTTTCTGTAGAAACCAGAGCTCAAGGTTGAGTGGAAGAATCCAACTTCACTACCTTGCAATCAAAAGGAAAGTTCACAACTTGCTCATGTCCTTTGATTATTTTCTATCAAGTGCTTGTAACTCAAATGTTGTCATCACCTGCATTTCAAAAAGGTCGAAAACACTATTTTCATAATTAACTTGAAGTATCGGTTGCTGATTCAGGGTGATTAGTTAATCTATCATAACTGGCAATGGAAACACCATTGTATATTAATGTGTCATCTAGGACTTAATAACCAATATCGCCAGTGATTCTAGCGCCGTATATTACGCGTTAACCATGAGATGTGGAATGGGATGGAGAAGTCAGCTGTATATTCTTCCTCTCGCATGCATCCAGATGGCTAGGTCGTGGATGTTATCCTCGTAGCATGCATTTATTGGTAATTCATAGAGGATATACAGCATATGGGTGGGAACCCTCAACATCCAATGATAGTTCTGGCATCTAACTGTTTGTACTAACCAGTGCCGTAATTCAAGATGTGGGCATGGCGTATGCCAAGGGGACATGCGGGGTCACGAAGGGGGTAGTGATTGGCTTGGATCATCTACTGGGCCCCACATCACGGAATTGTGGACAGGAAAGATCGCCCGGTTGTGCAACAAGGATTTGGTCTCTCATGGGTAAAGCAAGGCACCTCTACAGAGTGTAAGAATTATGACATGTTACTCCATGTTCCGGGAAGGAGCTACAAACGCGGCAGGAAAGGAACCCCATGAAGGTTCTGGTCAACCTGTGAAGGCTATCGGACATAGTTTTCAAAATAAAAGCAACCTTTGAAGAAATGTTTACAAAAACCTGCATTGCCTATGACCTATGGTCAATGGCTGTAGAGATAATGCGTCATACACTCCTTTTTAGTGAACTTTCTAAGTACGCTCGTACTCAACCGTACCTTCTTAACCCATGCTAGATTCTAAGCCGATGAAGACAACGCCAACATCAATTTTTGTTCAAGAAACTATCATCGGCAACTCAAATTCCTCAATAAAGTCAATGAAGTCGACATATACATCAACCAAAGCAAAGGCGAAGATCTTGATTAGTTAGTAGTAAATACTCTAGCCATAACACCTATTTCTGTAGAACATTGCATTAGTAGAAATTGCAAGACGGATAGTTTAGATGCTAATCATTTTATCCAGAGGGTTCTAAGTTATAAATTTCTAGTTCTTCTTCATAAGAAGTTTCCATCTTTCTCTTTAATCTAGAGAGTTCTCTGGATCTTTTGTAAAGAGTTGAGTTGTAATCTGTAGTCATGTCTTGGACCTGCTTTGTTTCTGTTGTACCACTCTGATGGATGTAATACTAGTGAATGGTGTTTCATTGATGTTATGTCAACGACTATAGTATACTACATCATGCAGTGGTATGCTGGGTCACCGCAATCATGCACACGTTTCTTCTAATGAGAGGATGACATGTGGGACCCAAAAGCCTGATTAAATGACAGATGCATCGAGCAACGCTATCAAGTTCAGAACAGGGTAATGCGAGCCAAAAAAAAATCCATCATACACACGATTCTTCTAATGAGAGGCTGACATGTGGGACCTAGTAGCCTTACTAAACGACAGACGCATCGAGCAACATTATCTAGTTCAAATCAGGGAGGCACAACCAAAAAGTATGGTGCGCTAGAGATACTAATGTTTGGGACCCGCACGCCTCAAAAGACTTTGGCGAGTCAACATCGAGCGAGGAACCGGAAATCTTCCTTCTGCCACGCGCTTGCCGAGATTTCTCCATGTTTTTAGTGGTTTCGTCGTAGTAGAGGGCCACGAAACTAGAAAAAAAATATTCCATCAGCCACAGTTGAGCCGAGAAATTTGTCGCAGAAGACGCACCTTGTACGATGACTAACGAGCCAAGTCGTTGCGGATGAACACTTTTCTTGTAGTGTTGCTATATTAATATAGCGGGGCAAAAGCCTGATTCAAGGTAAGATCATATCTGGTGACATTCTAATTGAGTATTTAGATGGTTTATTTGTTTTATTCTGATTCTATTAAGCTACAGTTTGGAGTGTTGAACTGTCAAGTGTTCATCCTCCAAATTTAATGTTCTTACATGAATTCATGTCTTGGGTGTTTGATTTGATTGAAACTATTTTTATTTTGTTCTTGAACACATTCTATTATCTTATTTGTACTGGATGAGATCCTAGTTACTACTAGTATTTTCTTCAGGACCTTGCCTAGTGCTCTAGTGTTGGTTGGCTACTATCCACTTTGTAGGTACTCACCCAAACTAGGTTTTGGTTCCTGGTATTCCCTACTGTTTAATTTTTGCTGTCATTCCTGGGGCTTTTGGTTGTTCAACTCAAGCCACTGGGATTTAGGACTTGTTCCTGCATCTTAGTTTAGGATTGAACATTAACTTGGTCTTGCCTTGGTGCAAAACCTACATTTTAACTTTCACAAAATGTTCTTTTGTGATGATTGTGTTTGCAGGTTTGAAAGATAAGATGAGAATGAAGAGTAGAATGAAGATAAGAAGATGATCATATGGATAAGAAGTATATAGGTTTAGTTTTTAGGATTTTTATTTTGCTTTTGTATCAAGCTTTGTAACTTTCAAACTTGTACACATTTGGATTATGAATAAATTTCAAATTTCTAAAGTTTGAGGTGATTTCACTTATGATGATTTTGTCTTTAGTTGTTGTATATATTATCTTGTGAACTCACGTTTGAATAATTCAAACCTCCATTTTGAATTCCAAGTATGTATGTGTGTGAGTTCTCTTGTTTTCTTTCTTGTTCATAAGCGAGTGTCTGATTTGCACAAGTGTTTTAAGTTTGGTGAAAATATTTCTCAATGACTCTCAAACAATACACTTTTGAATTTGAATTCAAATCCTAGGGTTGACTTGAGTCAAACTCAACTATAGCTTCAATTTTCCAGGGTTAACATTTAAACACACAAAAAGTTCGAATTCCCCTCAATTTGATGACTTAAAATGCATCATTTCAATATCCACCCATAGCCCCTTTCCTATTCTTTGGGATATTACATGGACGCTACACTCGACTCCCGTCATCTTGTCAGGCGGGATCTTGTACCTAGGTATCCCCGGCGTTCACACATTTTTTATGGATATGGGTTCTCCCAAGGGGCCTCATGAGTTGACCACGTATATAATGGTTTCTTCTCCTGTGCCCAGCATGATCTTGCCCTTTTAGGATAGGAGTTCCAAGATTTCTAGATCATGCTATGTTAAGGATATGCATAATGGGTATAACCATATCGTAGACTTAATCCTGGATATCCCGGGTGGCCACAGATGGTTGCAAGGCCTATGTCCTACTGGGTGGCACATCTAGGGGATTCTAGAAAGGAGGCCAAGCCGGATTAAGGAAGGTTACACGCACCGCCTAAGGACTATGCCTAAGCCTTGGAGTACACAACACATAGAAGTATTCGAGTAGGTGTAGAACTCTGTAACATGTACGGCTAGGACATTTCCCTATAACCCTAGGTTATGGTGCCTTTATAATTTGGACCTACGGGAGCCTTTAGGGCAAGATGAGAATAACATAATAGAGAATCTATGTAATGTGGCTTATTTCCAATATAGTGATTGAAAATGGGAGTAGGGCCTCACCACTGGTGTGAGGTTTGGACCTTGGTAACCCCATGTTCCAAACCCTCACTGGACGCTTGCTGCTTTCCCCCACATATCTCTAACTCGTTGTTACGATCCCCCTATAGCGTACTCGTCGACAATACCACAATAGTTGGCGCCTATAATGGCGCCAGAAGCACTTGGAGCACAGATCCGGGAAGGATCTGCCTTCATAGGCATCAACGACACTGTCACCATCGGGCGTGTCCTCTTTGCTGGCAACATTCTGATCGTCCCCAACGATCACCTCTAGACTCTAGCTAGGGAGAACATCACCTGCCATCACATCGTACCCTTCGACAGGATCCACATATTCATCGGTGAAGTCGGCCTTGGAGCTCTCCGATACGTCCATTTTGCATCACTATTGTATGTCATAATTCACTGTTATTCATGATATATTTCATATTAAGAGATGATACTTATGTTATTTCATCTGTTTTTGCATGGGTGTTGACTTTTGGAGCATGTACCGCTGCAGTCAGGATTCTGATGGAAAAGGTGCTGTTTGGAGGCAAAATTCACGAAGATCAGAAAATATGGGAGAATATACGGAAAATATTATTTTTCTAGAAGACGAAGGAAGCCAGAAGGGGGGCTGGAGATGGGCCACAGGGGGCCCACACCACCCCCTGGTGCGGGTCACCCTGGGCCGCGCCACCAGGTGGTGTGGCCGCCCTGGTCCACCCATGGCACTCCCCTTTGGCGTATATTATCCTCCCGAAACCCTGAGACTCGGTGGGCGACCATAGAAAGATTCCGCCACCTCTGCGGGGCGGAAAACACCGAGAGAGAAAGATCTCTTCGGCAGACAGATTTCTGTCGGGGGAATTCCTTCCCGAAGAGGGTAGATCGTCGCCATCAACACCATCATCAAGCTGGACTTCATCGGAATCATCATCATCATCACCACCATCATCACCATCAACACCCTCATCACCATCTCCATATTGCTATAACAATTGCGTTGAATCTTGCATAGTTGTTAGGGGGAACTTTCCCGGTGTTGATTACTCTTTGTAGTTGATGCTATTGAGTGAACCATTGAATTATTGTTTATATTCAGATTGTTATACATCATTATTCCATCTCTGATCATGATCCATATGATGTCTTGTGAGTAGTTCGTTTTGTTCTTGAGGACATGGGAGAAGTCATGTTGTTAGTAGTGGAATTGCGTTGAGAAATATTCAATGGTTTGATATTTAAGTTATGGTGCACTTCTTCTAGTGGTATCATGTGAACGTCGACTACATGACACTTCACCTATATGGGCCTAGGGGAATGCATTGTGTATTTGGCTACTAATCGTAGGGGTTGCCGGAGTGACAGAAACCTGAACCCCCGTTAACCATTGCACAAGGGACGTAAGGGTCTTAGAGTTTAAAGCTGTGGTTAGGTTTTAACCTTAATTACTTTCTTGTACTTACAGATGTTTGCAAGGGGTATAATCACAAGTATGTATTAGTCCTAGGAAGGTCAGTACATTAGCACAGGTTCACCCACACAACACTTAGTAAGCTAAAGAAGATTAATCAACTATATGAAGCGAAAGCACTTGACGGTCTTCCCATGTGTCCTCGAGAACGTTTGGTCATCTTAAGTAATACAACCGGCTTGTCCTTTGCTGCATAAAGGATTGGGCCACTTGCTGCCTTTATTCCTACTGTCTTTTATTTACTCGTACTTTGTTTACTCGCTATATCAAAAAACCCTAAAAATCCGTTTGCTAAGTATTTGCAGAGAATTCCTGATCCATACCACTAGCCAGCACCTTCTGCTCCTCGTTGGGTTCGACACTCTTACTTATCGAAAATACTGCGATACACCCCCTATCTTGTGGGTCATCACTCTCCTTCAGGATGCCAGCTTCACCCCTATACCCATTGGGAATGCCTTCAGGCAGGATACGATAGTGGAAGACAAATCGGAGTAGGATCTCTCTCAATAGTTTTCTACTTTAGATCTAAAGAAATCAAGGCCCACCCAAATGACCCTAGAGCAGGATATAACATTGGAAGACCAAAGAAAATCTGCATGTGTTTCCCAGGTGTTAGAAAATCAGAGGTATCACTTCGTTGGCTATGTTATGTAACACCCCGTCCACTGGGCCCGGGGGTGTCACTCCTGGTAGCTTAATAGGATATCTAGACTGTCCCCACAAACCAATACTAGTATTTTATGCGCACTTTGTCCTCACTCGTGCGCACCTGGTACCCACTTCCTAGTCGGTCACCCATGCTAGAATTTCTCTAGGCCAAGCACGCTTAACCTTAGAGTTCTTTTCGAATGAGCTTCTGGAAAAGAAGTTGCAACTTGTTGGTATGAGTATTCTATCAATCCTATTAAGCCATGTGCCTGGTCTCACATACACCCACCCTTTAGAAAATCGATGCCCTCATCGATCAAGCACACCCCAGGAACGTTCCCTCTTGGCACACATCTGTGCGTCCAGTGCCGGCACATGTGCCATGCTGTGTCCACTCTGGGCCACACGCGCCATACTCCACATGTCCCACCACTAACCCCGCACACACCCATTTAACCGCGAGGATCAACTCTGATACCACTTTGTAACACCCCATCCACTGGACCCGGGGGGTGTCACTCCTAGTAGCTTAATAGGATATCTAGACTGGCCCCCCAAACCAACACTAGTCTTTTCTGCGCACTTTTTCCTCACTCATGCGCACCCGGTACCCACTTCCCAGTCGGTCACCCATCCTAGAATTTCTCTAGGCCAAGCACACTTAACCTTAGAGTTCTTTTTGGATGAGCTTCCGGAAAAGAAGTTGCAACTTCTTGGTATGAGTATTCTATCAATCCTATTAAGTCATGTGCCTGGTCTTATATGTTAACATAGTGGATTTGGCTCGGTGTGTCTAGATGCCAGATGAGACCCTAGTCACCTTCCTCGTCAGGTGGCTTGAGATGAAGGGTTCATGCTAGGGAATCACGGATGATACTATCATCTAGTGCTTTGTCAACGGACTGGCTGAGGGTTCGCTCCTAAAGCATAAACTCCTACGTTTGATGGCCAAGAGCCATCTTGACTTTAATGACATGACCAAGATTGCTAGTTAGTACACTGACGCGGTTTTTGATGGACATCATGTAGTATCTCAGTAGTCTGAAAAACCAAATAGTTACTTCATCGGTTATGTGGAAACAAACCCAAGCTCTGACTCTAAGGAGGGCCAATATGATTCTAAATCTGGAGGCACTCAAATCTGATATCAATTACTTTGATTGCTAGTCAGGCAATTCAGAGGAATACGAGGCTATGATGAAGGAGTACGAGTCCGAGCTCGCTTCCGACAAGCTCATAGACCAACCTACAACAATCCAACATGTCTACATGATGAACCGGGACAACATAGCCAATGATCGAGTCTTCGCTGAAGACAGAGCCACGGGACCAGCAGTAGATTAGATGTAGAAGGTGGCGACCACATGTAATAAGACTATTGTCATAAACGACACAACTAGAGCGATGTTGCATGCGGCTATGATTCCAACACAGGACCAACAACCCTAGGAACTTCAAACCTATACTGGTGGGACTAATCAACGCATAAAGGATCTTCCCCCACCTCCGCCATCATCCTTAAGGGCAGGAAATCCATTCATAACATCAACGGACACGATTATCTTTGGTGATACCCTTATAGAGCCGATTACGTTGGATCACATCAAGAATGTCACAGAGCTTGACGAAAAGTGCAAACAGGTTCCCGAGGAGGCCAGATGTGTTTTGGAAGCCAAGGAAGCAGCCAAGATGGACATGGCAAGGGAAAAGAAGTCCCTCAAGTGAACCAAGAAGCTGGAATCTGAGTACAAGCGCATGCTTACTCAAATAAATAAGAAACAAACTTACCACATTACCGATGATGTGGGTACGTAGAAAGTTTTGGACTTTGTCTCGGCTAAAAAGCCTAAAGGCCAGTCAATTTAACTCAGTGATGTGTTATATTATAACAAGGATGGTTGTCAAATCATGGAAAATCCCATCCAGAATATGGCCGCAAAAAAATACTCTATTGGATCAGGATCAATCCCTAGAGACTGTTGCCCAAGTCTATGACTTTGTCACTAAGTCCCTACAAAAGGAAGATAAGGCTACCACCTTTGGAAGATTAGTCTCCAGGGTGGACGCTTAGTGCTCGCAAGGGCCCAAGGGCGAAACCATCAATGGAAGAAGTACACGGAGATCCTCGAGATGGCAAGTCGCACACATGGTCCATCGAGCACCGAAGGCAGGAAGCACACAACCGTATAGATGCAATCCAATATCATATGGTTCCGCCAAAGGGAAACACTATCTACATCCGGTTCTACTTGTTTCCTGTTACAACAAAGATAAAGTGCAACCTCGTCGAGAAGTTCACCGTCATGAGGAACCATGGCCATGCTCGCGCTTCAACATGGCACCTCCTAGGTGGCTAGGTCACGAGAATCTATAAGGTGGCATCATAATTCACGATGCAGGAGAATAGCATCATAGCAGGGATGGTGTACACAAGGACCATGGCATAAGATATATCCAAGAGCACCACAATGACCAAGGTGGACAACACAACAACAACGAGCAGCACAAGGACCAAGGCAGACACCACCCTAACAATAACATGCACGATGGTCAAGGTGGCTCTCATGGTGGAAAACATGGAGTACATGGTGGTTCTCAAGGCAGAGGAAGTAGCAGGGTTGCACCACCACCACCATCCTCACCACCACTACCAAGCAACCACCATGGAGGTGGAGATAACGGCAGAGCCAGATCGCGTACACCATAAAACAATTCCCCTGCTCCCGTGTCTCATGGCAGGGATAACTAGGCACAACCTGAAGGGTCACGTCTAACACCATTTAACCTTGGCCCGAAGTGCTTCGGCCTATGTATTCGTGATGAGGCGATGCCTTCTGGCTTCAAGATAGGAAGAAATATCAAACCTTATGATGGCGAAGCATGACCACCTGGCTACAAGACTACTTCTACGTGATTGAGCTAGCCAGAGGATCTCCAAATATCCCAGTACAATACCTCCTGCTTATGCTCTCAGGTACAACTAGGCAATGTATAAATGACTTGCTAGAAAATTCCATTCAATGATGGTTCGACATGCATTTGGCATTCACCAATTTTTTTCGAGGGAACGTATAAACGACCTCATACAGTTGGGGATCTCCAGAGGTGTGTCCAGTAGAGCAATGAAACTTCTCAGAAGTTTCTCGCTCGATTGCTAGATCTGAAGAACTCCTGCATCATTGATAGTGCTGAAACTTCTATGCTCGCCTTCATGGGTGGTCGCGAAGAAGGCTCTCTGCTCCTGCATCACTTGAAGTGCAAGCAAGATCAGGGAAAGTAGAACTTGTTTAAGATGATCTAAATCACCAGCAGCTTTTCCGCAGCTGATGACGATGTCCGTTGTGTACTCAAAGCCCTTGCAGTGCTTCCCAAAAAAACCAATAAGCTAAAAGCTTCCCTAGGAGAGAAGCAAGGATCCGAGATGGTCACCATGATGTTCGAAGGGCGAGGTCAAGGTGGACAACATGATCGTGCATGCAGAGGCAGACACGGACAACAACATAGTAGTGAAACTACACCTATAACTACCCGCCTTCCCTAGAAATACAACGAATATCACGACATGCCTTGTTTTTCTCATCTAGATGCAAACAACAAGTCCACATATACCAACCGCAAATGCAGGTTCATGAAAAATCTCAAGGCAGATGCTGAAGTAGGCTACACATGTAGCTGGAGGAATAGGCCTCATGGAAAGGGCAATGCAAAAAAGGAGTCCAAAGATTCTGACAATATGAAGAATACCAAGACCCCATGTCTAACTTCGAGAAAGATGCTAGTGGAAAGGCCAAAAATCTGTTTGAGAAGAAGAAGGAAGTGTTCCACACATTCCGCGGAACTCCCATAGTAAGGGTGAGAAAACATGCTTGGGTGTGCTAAACGCCACTGCACCCAAGGTACCTCAGTACGTGAAAGGATCAAAAATCTCGATCTTGTGGGATCATCGAGATCACCTGAAATCGATCCACGAAGTCGGATGTTATGCCATGGTCGTTAATCCTCTTATTGACGGCTATGAATTTACAAAGTGCCTATTGGACGGTGGAAGTAGCATCGACATTATGTACATCGAGACTCTTTGCAGAGTTGAAGCTATCCACAACTCATTTGAAATATAACAACACCATATGCCATGGTGTTGTTCCTAGGTGGCATGTGCACTCTTTGGGGAGCATCACTGTCAATGTGGAATTTGGTGATGTCAACAATTTCTAACAAGAGTCGATGACATTTTAAGCTGTACCTTTCAAAAGGGCATACCATGTCATATTCGGTTGACAGATTTACCACACGTTCCATGCCCGGTCATGTTACATCTACAACAAGCTCAAGATGCCAGGACCAAATAGTGTAATCACCATCTCTAAAAGCTTCAAGAAGGCTTAGGAGTGTGAGCTAGGAAAGGTCGGCTTTGCTGAGTCCATCCTCTTCGAAGAAAAATTCTAGGCGATCCAGAAGGAAGTGGATTCTTCGTAAATGCTAGTTTTGAAGAAGCAAATTTCTGACTCCGAGCTTGCCTTCAAGGCGGACGATGCTACCAAGCACGTGGAACTTGTGGAAGGCAATACCTACAAGTCCACCGCCATAGATACAAACCTGGATCCCAAATAGGAACGCACGCTCGTCGAGTTCCTCCGTGCAAACAAACATATCCTTGCATGGCAGCTTTCTAACATGACTAAAGTACCAAGGGAACTCGCTGAGCATAGCTTAAACATCTACCATGGCACCAAGGCAGTGAAATAACCTCTATGACGCTTTGGATACGAGAAACGACATGCCATTAGCAAGGATCTAGCTAGGCTAATAAAATCCAACTTCTTGAAAGAAGTGATCCATACCAAGTGGATGGCTAACCCAATACCTATACCCAAAAGAACACTACTATTTTAAGGATGTGTGTCGGTTACACCGGTTTGAAAAAATCGTGTCCAAAATATCTGTTTGCTTTGCCTCGCATTGACCAAACCATTGACTTGATGGCTGGGTCCTACTTTTGTGTTTCCTGGATGCATACACCGACTAACACCAGATAGAAGATGCGAGAGTTTGGCCAGCTAGCGACCTTGTACATCACACCCTACGACACATACTTCTATGTAACCATGCACTTTGGGATAAAAAATGTAGCTGCCACATACCAACAAATAATGCAGAGCTTCCTACATGACCAAATTGGTCGCAACGTTCGCACTTATGTGCATGACATCATGGTGATGTCAAATAAAGGAAACAAACCTCATCGCCGAATTGTAGAAGACCTTTGATAATCTCTAGAAATACAACATGATGCTGAAACCAACGAAGTGCATCTTCAGAGTGCCAGCCAGATAATTGCTTGGCTTCATCATTTTGCACCACGACTAAAAGGATCATATGGGCATCTAGAAGGGGGGGTGAATATGTGCTACTTCAAATTTTACTCTTTTTCAGTTTAGGATTTGACACAAAAGGTAAATTCTCTAGATATGAAACTAAGGTGAATTTACCTAGATGTCACACTAGCACAATTAACTGAGCAAGAACAAGATACAAGTAAGGTGCAGTAAAGGATAGAAGTAACTGAAATGAAGAACGCAGAGACACAATGATTATTTCCCGCAGTTCCTTCCTTTTGAGGGGAAGTACATCTACGTTTGGAAAGGGGCTGGTATCAAACCACCTACGCCACGAGAGGCCTCCCTTGTTCTTCGGTGAACCTCATCCCAAGGGGATCGATTCACGCTTCCACTATATCGGCAACCTTCAAGGTGGTAGCCGGAACCCTTACAACAAGTTTGAGGCACACATGTACAACTTGATTAGAGGCTCCCGAATCCAAGCAAGCTATCACAACAATCAAAGACAAGCTTGTAAGAACCAAATCAAGGCCTAGGGTTTCCAATGAAACCCTAGAGTAAGGGCCCCTCAAGTCAGTGAGGGGGAAATGAAGATCTCTCTTGGTGAAGTTGTAGATCAAGGCCTCCTCCTTTGATCCTCCAAAGATCAGCGACTATTGGTGGTGTTATTCTTTTATGGAACGAGCAGCTAGAGGTAGGGGATTAAGTCACCTATTTATAGGCCCACATATTTCTGACCGTTTTTTGTCCGTTGGGGAGTTTCCACACTGGAAACTCCAGTTTGCACACTAGAGACTCCGGTCTACACCGGAGATTCCGACCTATCTCCGGTCCATCTCCAGACCACCTATTAGAATGTCCATGGCCTGGTCTTGATGCTCCCTCCGGAGATTTGGCAGGAACTCCGGACTGAGCACACTGGAGACTCCGGTCTATCAGAGTACACCGGAGATTCCGTCAAATATCCGGCCTGTCTCCGGACCACTTGTCAGAGTGTCCCTGGGCTTCAACTTCGACCCACTCGGGAGATTTGTGGAAAAACCTCGGACCACACCGGAGTTTCCGGTCTTTGCACACCGAAGACTCCGGTCTGGATTCTCTAGAAAACTTATGTTTCAGCCAGGAATTTTTCCATTGCAATACGAACTTTTCTCTTTTTAGTGGAATGACCTGGCAACATTAGCACATTGTAAAATGATCCTCAAGTTGTTAACGAACGGCAAAACTGGTTAAGACAATAAATGTCCTTTCAATCTCTCCCTTTTTGGTGTTCGATGACAACAAGAGGTTTTGCATGGAATTCTTAAAGATAGTAAACATAGCTATGCCCCCCTGACGATGTGCATCAAGATATATATGTAGTGCAACACATATTAGATAATATAAGATAAAAGTTCACATAGTCTAGGCATAGAATGTCCATACACATAGTAGATAGTATCACATGAACCAAATAAGGCAAATGTTTGAATTTAAGATAACGGCATAGGAAAATACGAAGTAGCCAAATAGCCAACCCATGAAAATCCCGGATGTTCCTAATGGACATATTCTCCCCCTTTGGCATCAAAATGCCAAAAAGTGAAAAGTCCAAGCTATCACCCCAACGAAATGACTCGAAGTCATCATCGTCGTCCTCATCCTTGTCCTCCTCATAATCATCATCAACACATGGAAACTGGGACCCTTTGCCATGAGGGCGATATGAGGAAGTGCCCTAAGAAGCAAAGCCAGATGTGACCTCTAAGAATGTCTGCCAATCAATTAAGCTATCATTCATTCCATTCCAAGCACCAATGGAGAGCGTGTGATTAGACTCTGCAGATGGTTCAACCCCATGCTCATCATTATATTCAGTCTCCCTTCCTATTCTCCTCGAGACTTGATTTCCTTAAGGAGCTTTTCAATTCTGCGGTTGCTCTTATAGGAGGCATGATGTTCCTTGCGAATGTCCACATTCATGCAGCACAGAGTCTTCTCCCAAAATGATGCCTTCTTGACCTTCTCCTAAAAAAACTCACGTGTGACAGGTGCCATAGGAGCATTGGAGCCATTCTTCCTCCTAGAGCCCCTTGCAGGAGTCGGAGCATGCTCAGCCTCAGAAATCTCCTCAACTTCACTAGTATATGGCTGCCTAGGGATGTACCCATTTTTCCTTTCTGCTGGAGATCCACAGTGACATGTGCTTCAAGGTTGGGTGGAAGGGCGAGGGGTGAACCGTGGGCTTGAATATTGATAAGCCTCATTGGTAGAGTATGATACAAACACAGTTATTATGGTAGTTTAGGATAGTTAGGACTCTAGCCTAACTTGACTAGTACTCCAAGATAATCCTCTGTACGCCTATATATACTCGCCCATGAGGCTCAATAATATATCCAACATATTATGCCAATCTCATACTCTTACATTGAAAGGATCGTATGGGCACCTAGAGGGGGGGGGGGGGGGGGGGGGGGGGGTGAATAGGTGCTACTTCAAATTTTACTCTTTTTCAAATTAGGGTTTGACAAGATAGGTAAATTCTCTAGATTATGCAACTAAGGTGAATTTACCTATATGACAAACAAGCACAAACTAAACAATAACTAGATAAGTAAAGTGCGGTAAAGGATAGAAGGAACCAAAGTGGAGAACACGGAGACACAATGATTTGTTTCCCGTAGTTCCTTCCTTTTGAGGGGAAGTACATCTACATTTGGAGAGGGGGTGGTTTCAAACCACCAATGCCACGAGAGGCCTCCCTTGTTCTCCGATGAACCTCACCCCAACAGGTTCGATTCACCTCTTCCACTATACGGCAACCTTCAAGGTGGAAGCCGACACCTTTACAACAAGTTCGAGGCACACATCCACAACTTAATTGGAGGCTCCCAAATACAAGCAAGCTGTCAAACAATCAAAGACAAGCTTGAAAGAAGCAAATCAAAACCTAGGGTTTCCAATGAAACACTAGAGCATGGGGGCCCTCAAGTAAATGAGGGGGAAATGAAGATCTCTCTTGGTGAAGCTGTAGATCAAGGCCTCCTCCTTCGATTCTCCAAAGATCAAAGACTTTGGATGGTTGGATGAAGATATCTTGTTGATTTTGTGGCTCAAATGGACATGGTGTTCTTGAGGTGGACGAGCAGCTAGAACAAGGGGATAAGGTCCCCTATTTATAGCCCTTCTGTCAGCGAACCGTTTTTTTGACCGTTGGAGAAGAAGCAGACCGGAGACTCCGGTCAACACACCGGAGACTCCGGTCTACACCGGAGACTCCGGTCAACCTCCGGACCAGCCTCCGGACCCCTTGACAGAATGACCCAGCGCACTTGGGAGCCAAGTGGACCGGAGACTCCGGTCCCTACACACCGGAGACTCCGGTCTGAGATAGGGACTGGAGACTCCGGACCAACCTCCGGACAACCTTACTTGCTGACCCATGCAAGAAAATAGAGGCCACTCCGGAGACTCCTAGGGAAACTCCGGACCAGACCGGAGACTCCGGTCTGTGTAGACCGGAGATTCCGGTCTGGAATCCCCAAGATACAAGAACAAATGCAGGGAATGATCCGCAGGCCAATGGTCCTTTTTATTTTGTAGAATATCACCCTATAGACAATAGAAAACTATAAAAAGGGTCTACTAGTTGTTAACGAACACCAAAAGTGATTATGACAGTAAATGTCCTTTCAATCTCTCCCTTTTTGGTGTTCGATGACAACTATTGAATTTGCATGAACAAAAGTTCGTAATTATGTATGACAGAGTATGGACATGCTCCCCCTGTCTATGTGCACAAGATAAATAAGTAAAGCAGGCAAGGTAGGTAGAACAAGGATAAAACACATAGTCCTCACATGAGTTACAATAAAGTTGGAGCACCCACATAGTCACACACACACACAAATAGCAAACAGTGTCCCACAATAACATAAGGCAAATAGAGACGAGAAGGAAAATACGAATCAAGTAGCCAAAACCCATGCAAATCCCGATGACAATGTCTTCTCCCCCTTTGGCATCGAAACACCGAAAAAGGGAAAAGACCTAAGCTAGCGTCCCAACGGATCAGTAGTCCTCATCATCATCCTCCTTGTCCTCCTCATCCATATCCTGATCCTCATCATCATCATCATAGTCCTCATCACCATCTGGAGCTGCAGGCCCTTTGTCGTGAGGGCGAGAAGAGGAGGTACCTTGATACCCAAACCTAGATGTGACACCAGAGAAGGTCATTCAATCCACCAAGCTGTCCCGATGGGCATTCCATGCCCCAAACGAAAGAGTGTGATCTGACTCGGTGGAAGGCTGAGCGCCATGCTCATCAGTGTACTCATCCTCACCTTCCTCATCATACGCTTCACCCTGAGCCTTGATCTCCTTGAGTAGTTTCTTGATGCGGCGGTTGCTCTTGTAGGAATCATGCTGTTGCTTGCGGATGTCCACATTCATGCAACACTGGGTCCTCTCCCAGAATGAGGCCTTCTTGACCCTCTCATGGACATAGTCACGTGACATGGGGGGAAGAGGTGCATTGGAAGCATTCTTCCTCCGAGCCCTAGGAGGAGAGGGGGCCATGTCAGTCTCTGAAATCTCCTCCTCCTCATGTGCATGGGAGCGTCTAGGAGGAGCCCTCATAGCCCCTTTCTACTGCAGAGATACGAGAGTGTGCTCGGTAAGGTTGGGAGGCATAGCAAGTGGCGATCCATGTTGCTGAGTGTTGATGAGTCTCATGACCAGAGGTGCATATGGAGGGGCCTTCTTGTATAAGATGGCATGATACATCTCCTCAAATATGTAATCCATCACATCAATAGGATCAGCATCAGCATTGGGGCCAGCCATGTAAGTCTTGTGGGTGTGATACAGCAAGTTGACCAAACCACATCTGATGGCATCATCATTCCTAGCACTAGGGGAAATGGTATGGCGGAAGATCCTCAACATCATATTGTAGAGAGGCTTGAGTCCCTTGGACCCTCCCACAACCCCTTCACTACCATATAAAGGGGCAAGCTTGTTCTTGTTCACCCCAAGAGCTTCTGAGTGCATGCGAACTCCAACATGAGTAGATACCCCCTAAAAAGTCTTGAAGATGGCCTCAACAAAGTCATAGAAAGTGGCAGAGTGATGTCTAAGCACTTCTATTCTTGTAGACATTTGTTGGGCCTCCAAGTGCAGAGGTTTGTAGAACAGCATCAAGTTTTCCCTTAAGTGGATCACCCAAGGTTTATCGAACTCAGGGAGGAAGTGGTCAAAGGTATCCCCTCTCAAGCAACCCTGCAATCAAGATACAAGAAGTCTCTTGCGTCCCCAACACACCCAATACACTTGTCAGGTGTATAGGTGCACTAGTTTGGCGAAGAGATAATGAAACACAAGTGGTATGGATAATTATAAGTGGTAATGGTGATAGAAAATAACTTGATGGCATGGAAAAGACTAAAGTCAAACTGGAATAAAGATGGAAGCAAGCAAACATGTAACACATCTAGTAGCAAACAGTGTATCAATGCTAAGAAACAAGGCCTAGGGATCATACTTTCACTAGTGAACACTCTCTCATAAATATATTATCTTCATGATACTACTCTTAACTACTCTCCGGTTGGACACTCTAATCAACGGTAGGGCTATAACATCACTCCTCAAAGTAAGCCTTTCCCATCTAGAAAACCCCACACTGTCACCTTGAGTACTAGATGAGTCCAACAAACACCACAATTTCATAAAGACATCCAACTCCAAATATAACTCATAACAAGTAATTGTAATCTCTAGCCTAAGTGCCACCATGGTGAGCACGCTGTCACTTTCACACACATGGGGAGAGCAGAGATTCATTAAAGCACTTGAGTAGCAAGGTAGATCTATAGATTACAAGCTCATGATCATAATATGATCATGCATAGAGAGAGAGAGAGATGAACACATAGATACCGGTAGAACCCTTAGCCTCGAGAGAGAACTACTCCCTCCTCATCATGGGAATCAGCAATGGTGATGGAGATGGTGGTGGAGATTGATGGAGATGGCTCCGGGGGCACTTCCCCGTCCCGGCAGGGTGCCGGAACAGAGACTTTCTGTCCCCCAAATCTCCCCTTCGGTTGCGGCGGCCTCAACACTAGTGGTGGTAATAGTAGAAACACTAATGTTTCTAGCAATTTCATCTTCTCTTTCCCACTTAGCATCTAATTCAGCTAATAGTCTAACATTTTCATCAATTCTTACTTGTATAGCATTAGTAGCAGCAAAGGGATTCTCATTAGTTTCAGGTTTAGCATCCATTTTATTAATCAATGAAGATTGAGCTTCATACAAAGATGATATATTTCTTTCAGCATTAGAGAGTTTCAATTGTAAACTAGGAATTTCCCTATTTAGACTCTCAAGTTGATGGCTAATGTTCTTCAAAATGATAGATTGTTCCTCCATAGTTTTAGTAAATAGTTTATTTTGCTCATATTGCATTTGCATGAAGTTTTTGGTGGCTCTTTCAACTTCTAAAATTCTTCCTTCACTAGGTAATTCAGGTTTACCATTATAGCCATAAATATTACTAGGAGGGTAGGGCCTATAATTGTTGTTACCAAAATTGTTCCTATAAGCATTATTACCATAAGCATTGTTGCCAAAGTTGTTATTTCTTATGAAGTTCACATCAAGTTGCTCTTCTTGAGCAATCAAAGAGGCTAAAGGAACATTATTTGGATCAATATGGGCTTTCCCATTAACAAGCATGGACATAATAATATCAATTTTATTACTCAAGGAGGAGGTTTCCTCAACAGAATTTACCTTCTTACTTTGTGGAGCTCTCTCAGTATGCCATTCAGAATAATTAACCATCATATTGTCCAGAAGTTTTGTTGCAGCACCCAAAGTGATGGTCATAAAGGTACCTCCAGCAGCTGAATCTAATAGGTTCCTTGAAGAATAGTTCAATCCTGCATAAAAAGTTTGGATGGTCATCCAAGCAGTCAGTCCATGAGTGGGACAATTCTTTACCAAAGATTTCATTCATTTCCAAGCTTGAGCTACATGCTCATTATCAAGTTGTTTAAACTTCATTATTTCACTTTTCATGGATATAATCTTAGTAGGAGGACAGTATTTTCCAATAAAAGCATCTTTGCACTTAGTCCAAGAATCAATACTATTCCTAGTTAAGAAATTCAACCATTCTTTAGCTTTTCCTCTCAAAGAGAAAGGAAACAATTTCAGCTTAATAATATCACCATCTATATCCCTATGCTTTTGCATCTCACAAAGTTCAACAAAGTTATTTAGATGGGAAGCAGCATCTTCATTACCAATACCAGAAAATTGCTCTCTCATAACAAGATTGAGTGAAGCAGGTTTTATCTCAAAGAAAGTATTTTCAGCCACAGGTGGAGCAATAGGTGTGCTCATAAAATCATTGTTGTTGGTGCTAGTGAAGTCACACAACTTAGTGTTTTCAAGAGTAGTCATTTTTTTGGGTTTTCAAATAAGAAAGCAAACTTGTAAAACTAATTTTTTTTTGTGTTTTTGAAGAACAAAACAAGCAAACAAAGCAAAAATAAAACTAAGCAAATCAACAACAAAAAAGTAAGGAGATTGGTTATGAGGGACTCCCCTTGTGAAGATGTCCTTGACTTCCCGGGAACGGCGCCAGAAAAGAGCTTGATGTCTACGCACTTCTATTCTTGTAGACAGTTGTTGGGCCTCCAAGTGCAGAGGTTTGTAGAACAGCAGCAAGTTTTCCCTTAAGTGGATCACCCAAGGTTTATCGAACTCAGGGAGGAAGTGGTCAAAGGTATCCCCTCTCAAGCAACCCTGCAATCAAGATACAAGAAGTCTCTTGTGTCCCCAACACACCCAATACACTTGTCAGGTGTATAGGTGCACTAGTTCGATGAAGAGATAGTGAAACACAAGTGGTATGGATAATTATAAGTGGTAATGGTGATAGAAAATAACTTGATGGCGTGGAAAAGACTAAAGTAAAACTGAAATAAAGATGGAAGCAAGCAAACATGTAATAGATCTAGTAGCAAACGGTGTATCAATGCTAAGAAACAAGGCCTAGGGATCATACTTTCACTAGTGAACACTCTCTCATAAATATATTATCTTCATGATACTACTCTTAACTACTCTCTAGTTCGACACTCTAATCAACGGTAGGGCTATAACAACACTCCTCAAAGTAAGCCTTTCCCATATAGAAAACCCCACACTGTCACCTTGAGTACTAGATGAGTTCAACAAACACCACAATTTCATAAAGACATCCAACTCCAAATATAACTCATAACAAGTAATTGTAATCTCTAGCCTAAGTGCCACCATGGTGAGCACGCTATCACTTTCACACACATGGGGAGAGCAGAGATTCATTAAAGCACTTGAGTAGCAAGGTAGATCTATAGATTACAAGCTCATGATCACAATATGATCATGCATAGAGAGAGATGAACACATAGCTACCGGTAGAACCCTTAGCCTCGAGAGAGAACTACTCCTTCCTCATCATGGGAATCAGCAATGGTGATGGAGATGGTGGTGGAGATTGATGGAGATGGCTCCGGGGGCACTTCCTCATCCCGGTAGGGTGCCGAAACAGAGACTTTCTGTCCCCCGAATCTCCCCTTCGGTGGCGGTGGTGCTGCGGAACTTTTCGTGGCTGGAGGCTTGACTCTTTAGGGTTTTCGCATCGAGAGGAATATATAGGCGAAAGGGCAAGGTCGGTGGAGGCCGTAGGGGCCCACACCACCTGGTGGCGCGGCCAAGGGGGACCTGTGCCACCCTATGGTGTGGCTGGCCCCTGGCCCCTCTCCGTCTCATCTTCTGGCTCCGTGAGTCTTCTAGTAAAATATCAACTTTGGCTTTTGTCCTGTCCAATTCCGAGAATATTGATTTTCTGACTTTCCTGGAACCAAAAACAGCAGAAAACAGGCAACTGGCACAGTGGCATCTTGTTAATAGGTTAGTCCAAGAAATCATATGAAAAGTACTCCAAAGTTGGAACAAAACATAAGAAGGTAGATAAAACCAAACATGGAACATCAAAAATTATAGATACATTCGCAATGTATCACAGAGCAACGGTGGTTGCCAGTCATCCAAGTCATAGTCCTGGCTTGGTCAGTCCCAAACACAACTGTGGCGTAGAACTCCTGCACAAGGGTGATGTTGTAGTCTTCACGGATCTCCATAAAGTTGAACAGCCCCAACTTCTCACTAATCCACAAAGCATCAGAGAAGTAGGGGCCCTTCCTCATCTGCTCAACACTCAAGTACTTCTGGGGACATACAGGAGATCTCTTGAGCACACTGTAAATGTCTTTCATGAAGACAACTTGCTCCTTCCTCCAATAACATGGGTCATCACTAGTGCGAGGCAATTCATAGAAATTGGTCTTCCGCAGCTCATGGTACTCTTGCTTAGACATGCGAGCTAAAGACTGAATGTTATCATATTTTGCCCCCTTGGCACGTTTCTCTTCATCAACCCTTTCCTGCTCCCGCTGCATATAGGCTGCATCACGGGCTTGCTGTCTACGGTTGGATGGGGGCACAATGTACTGACCCTCAGACTCATCATAGCGAGGATCCCCTCTCTTCATCTTGGCTTTGGTGCGAGGAGGACGATGAGAGCCAGAGCCTGTGAAAAGCAGCGAGGGAGATAGCATGAGGGTAAGTATATGTGTCCCCTGGAGGTAGCACAGAATCATTGAGACCTTGTAAAATGTGTTAGATTCAAACCACACCGGAGTCTCCGTGGTCCACACTGGAGTCTCCGGTCAGGAGACTCAGGGGAAGATCATGGAGGCTCCAATGGGGTTGAATCCAACAGATCGAGCAGGGTAACAATGATAAAGTACTCAGGTGCACGCAAATAAGGAATTCATGTGGTCAAAACTAGTACCAATCCTCAAAAACAAGGTAAGGAAGAACCCTAGATGAATAAGAGGAGGAGAGGTACCGGATCTGTCCATGGAAGGGATTCCACCGGTGCGAATCACCCAATGGTGTATCGGAGATGATTGGCCGGCGGCACGGCGGATCCCGGGGGCTTCTTGACCTCCGGGGAGAAGATTTGGGAGAGGAGGCGACGGGGGCAGAGAGGGGAGGACGAGGGTGGATGAATGAAACTGCTGTTTCAGTTCACCCCGTCCTCCTTTAAGTGGACAGAAACCGCCCCGACCGGAGACTCCGGTCCACACCGGAGACTCCGGTCCTCCTCAACCAAACACTTCCAAGGTGTGTGTATGGGGACATATATTAGATAGAGAGGGTTTTCAAGACAGAGAGAGGGCTTGGGTTAAGATGACATACTGTGAAAACTCAAGAAAACCACGGAAAACTCTTCAAATGTTCATCAAACGTCAAAAAAATCCGAGCTAAGAGCCAACTCTTCGAATGAGGAGAGGGTGGTGGCCAAAGCCACCATGTAGGAGTTTGTGGCATGAAACCGCGAAGAATTATCCTTGGGTTCATAGCCACTACTCATCAATGATGCTCACATATCACTAAATGATACTAAGAGAACTGAATTTCTTAATGTTGGCATTATGGGGGGAGGGATAGTCCAATGAATTAGGACCACACTCCCTCTATCTCCATGCCTACACCTACACCAAATATGGGTCAAGACATAGGTGAGTATGCAAGGTAATGAAGTCAAGCTCTTAGAATCCACGATATTTAGTTCATTCCTCAAATAACATAACCTTGCTTCATCAAGTGGCTTCGTGAAGATATCGGCAAGTTGGTCTTTGGTTGACACATATGAAAGCTCAATATCACCTCGGGCAACATGATCTCTAATGAAGTGATGACGAATCTCAATGTGCTTTGTTCTTGTATGATCCACTGGGTTATATGCAATCTTGATAGCACTTTCATTGTCACATAGAAGAGGCACTTTTGTCACAATGGACACCGTATTCCTTTAAAGTTTGCCTCATCCATAGCAATTGTGTACAAGCACTAGCAGCTGCCACATACTCGGCTTTGGCGGTGGAAAGAGATATACAGTTTTGCTTCTTGGAAGACCAACACACCAAGGATCTCCCAAGGAATTGCCAAGCCCCGGAGGTTGATTTTCTATCATCCTTGTCACCAGCCCAATCCAAATCCGTGTACCCACAAAGAGAGAAAGTAGAGCCCCTAGGATACCAAATACCATAGTTTGGGGTATGAACCAAATATCGAAAGATTCTCTTGACTGCCATCAAATGGCTTTCTTTAGGAGCCGCTTGATATCTTGCAGACACTCCTACACTCAACACAATATCGAGTCTAGATGCACAAAGGTAAAGCAAAGATCCAATCATGGACCGGTATACCTTTTGGTCCACATCTTTACCATTTGGGTTTAGTTCAAGATGAGTCTTTGTTGCCATGGGAGTGGGAGCTCCATTGAGATCTTTCATGTTAAATCTTTTGAGCATATCTTGAGTGTACTTGGCTTGGTTGAAGAATGTACCACCTCTCACTTGCTTGATCTCAAAACCAAGAAATACTCTCAATTCTCCCATCATAGACATCCTGAACCTATCAGTCATTAGCTTAGAGAATTCATCATTAAAAGCTTTGTTAGAAGAGCCAAAGATGATGTCATCTACATAAATTTGGCATACAAAAAGTTCCCCATTGACCCTCTTGGTAAAAAGAGTGGGATCGATTTTCCCAACCTCAAACCCACGATCTAACAACAATTCTCTAAGGTGCTCATACCACGTGCGTGGGGCTTGCTTGAGCCCATAGAGAGCCTTATCAAGTCTGTGGACATGGTTTGGAAAGTTGGGATCCTCAAATCCTGGGGGTTGTTTCACATATACCAACTCATGCAATGGACCATTGAGAAATGCACTTTCTACATCCATTTGTTGTAATTTAAAATTATGATGTGCCGCATAAGCAAGAAGGATACGGATGGACTCAAGTCGGGCCACGGGAGCATAAGTCTCTCCATAATCAATGCCTTCAATTTGAGAGAACTCTTGTGCAACCAATCTTGCCTTGTTCCTTATCACAATTCCATGCTCATATAGCTTGTTCTTGAAAATCCACTTGGTGCCTATAACATTGCGGCAATCTTTTGGCTTTTCCACTAACTTCCATACTTTGTTTCTTTCAAAGTTGTTTAGCTCTTTATGCATTGCATCCAACCAATCCGAATCTTCAAGAGCTTCCCATACTTTCTTTGGTTCCACCATGGAAATGTGTGCTTGGTGCTCACCAAAGTTCTTCAATTGAGCTCGAGTAGATATCCCTCTTCTTAGATCCTCAACCACATTCTCAAGAGTGTGGTCTCTTAATTCCAATATTCTATCCATTCTAGCTTGGCGACGAGTTTCGATCTCCTTGTTATTTCTTGGTGGGATCACTTCATCATTTTGGTCCTCGTCTTGACCATTAACTTGACCTTGATCATAATTGGGAACATTCTCTTCTATAGGAGGAGAGGATTGACCTTGGTCTTGATCAGTCCCACAACTAGCCAGGTATTCAGCTGTACTTATGGTAGTTTGTATAGATCTTGCTTGTGTAATGGCCTTAGCACCACTAGACATCCTGGCAAACGGAGAATCAAACACCTCTTGGCTGGAGGCATCTTCTCTATCAGTAGGTTGAGGGTCCACAACTTGTATTTGGCATGGGTCATTGTCCACCTCGACAGTAGCTTGTTGAAGTTGTGAAGATGAGGGCTCCACATGAGTAGAGCATAGTTCTTCTCGATCCACCATAAGGGGTTCCTCAACAGGGCGGATGAAACCCGCACCCATTCTTCCTATGGCATCCTGAGGCATTTCATCATCTACATCACAAACATCAACACGCCCCGCTTGGGGACCATCATATTCTTCAAACACCACACTACAAGATTCTATGACAATTCCTAAGAGCTTGTCATAGATTCTATAAGTGTGGGATTCGAGACCATAACCAACAAAAATAGCCTCTAATGCTTTGGAATCAAACTTGGATAAACGAATGCCCTTAATGCGATAGAAGCACTTACAACCGAATACTCGGAAGTAAGAGACATTAGGCTTCTTACCGGTAAGGATCTCATATGGAGTCTTGATATATTCTTTGCAGAGGTAGAGATGGTTTGATGCATGGCATGCGGTGGAGATAGCTTCAGCCCAAAAACTGTATGGAGATTTGAATTCTGCCAACATAGTCCTAGCCATATCAATGAGAGTCCGTTCTTCCTCTCAGCTACACCATTTTGTTGAGGGGTATATGCAGCGGAATATTGATGTTTTATTCCCTCATCACTAAGAAATCCATTTAATGTGTAGTTCTTGAACTCGGTACCATTGTCACTTCTTATTGTTAATACTGGGACATTGTGTTGACGTTGAGCCATGTTGATGAAGTCAATGAAGTTCTCTTGGGTCTCACTTTTTAACTTGAAGAAATATACCCAAGTGTATCTTGAGTAGTCATCAACAATCACCAAACAATATTTCTTCCCACCAAGACTTGCATGAGACGGAGGACCAAAGAGATCCACATGAAGAAGCTCCAAGATCCTCTTGGACTTGATGTAGTTCTTTGGCTTGTGGGGAAAATCATGCATCTTTCCTTCAACACATGCCCTGCAAACACGATCTTTGGCAAAGCAAACATTTTCTTTTAGTCCAACAATATGACCATCCTTGTGGAGGCTTTGCAAAGTTATCATGGTGACATGGGCTAGACGGCGGTGCCATAGCCAACCCACATCAGCCTTTCCGAATAGGCACATCGGACTTGTAGTGGTTTTCCCTGAGAAGTCCACCACATACAAGTCATCCTCGACGTACCCAACGAAAGCAACCTTTAGAGTCTTGCTCCACAAGAGGATCACATTATCAACATCAATGAAGACAACAAAACGCATCTTTCCTCGAGCACGGACTGAAAGTAAATTATAGCCAAGGGTCTCAACAAGCATGACGTCCACGAGAGTGATATCGTGTGCAACCACAACTTTGCCGAAACCCATTACCTTAGACTTTGATTTGTCAGCATATCTCACAGATATTTGATCAACATCTGGTCTCAATTCCTTGACACTCGAAGTGCTTCCGGTAATATGACTTGTGCATCCACTATCGAGCACCCATTTTGACCCTCCGGAAGCATAGGTCTACAAAATATCAAACTAGTATTTAGGTATCCATTTCTCAATGGGTCCTCTTTTGTTAGCAACAAGGGTCTTGGGAACCCAAATTGACCATGCAATATAACCATCAAATGGGCCAACATATTGTGCATACACATTACCATAGTAATCACGCATTAAGACATAGTGAGGGTTAGCACTACCCACAAAATCATCATGAGACATAGTGTTGCCACTTGTGGTCTTACTTCCCATAATGACCTTGTTCTTTTCTTGATCAGGCTTGGCCTTCTTCTTCTTGTTATTCTTTTCCTTCTTGGCTTTAGAGACAAAGCCTAGGCCCCTTTTTTCACCATTTGACCTTTGCTTGTTTAAGAGGTCATCAATAGACTTGTTTCCTTTGGGAAAGGAAGTCTTAGCTAGCTCCCCCTTCAACCTAGCATGTTCTTCAAGAGTATTTGTACAACTAGAAGGAATGAATGTACTAGGTGAGGGAGTGTTGATCAATTGAGTTTGAAGCTTTTAACGAGACTTTGTGAGGGACAAGAGTTCACTTTCCAAGGCCTTGTGAGCCTTGTCAAGTGTCCTAAAGTCCTCAGCAAGTTTTTTATGAACAACATCAAACTCGATCTTATCATTTTTATCCTTTTTGTATTTAGCAATAGCATGATCACATTCCTTGATGAGTTTATTAATAATGAGGTCATTAGCTTCATCAAGGCCCTCTAGTTTAGTTTCAAGAGATATTCTAGTTTCTTGTTCTTCTTCTAGAGCATTATTAAGAGCTTCTACCTCAATCATGTGCTCTCTTCCTAATTGGCATCTCTCATCTAGAAGTTCTTGTGTGTGTGAAAGTTGATTTAGGAGGTCCACAACATGTTTCTTGTGTTCCCCTTGCAAGTTATTCATAAACACATCAAAAGCAACTAGTTCCTTTTTGACCTCAAGAGATAACTCATCATCAAAATCATCATTGATTAAGGAAGTGGAGCGTGATGATGATAATACCTCTATTCCTCTTGCCATAAGGCAAGTGACATTCTTGTTGGAGATATTCTCATTTGGAGAGTCGAAGAGTGAGAATGAAGGAGTAGATGTAGTGGCAAGAGCCGCCACACCACTTGGTGTATCCTCTTCTTCCTCTTCATCATCATCATCATCGGAGGAGTACTCTTCATGTGTGATCAAGACAATTTCTCCCTGCTTCTTGTTGGTTGGGTTTCTTTTGATGAAGGGTTTCTTGTATGGAACTTTGGAGGTCTTCTTCAACACAAGTTTACCCCCATGATCTTCTCTTTTCTCATAGGGACAAGCTGCAACGAAGTGATAGCGGTCACTAGAATTGAAACAAGTTCTCAGCTTGGACCCATTGTCTCTTCTCCCATTGGGGTTGCTTCTTCGTTGCATTTCCATCTTGGCCTTGGTGGGGTCTTTCCAAAAGTTTCTTGCATAGAAGGCCATGTATTCACCATGAGCAGTATTGACATCATCAGGGTGGCTCATTGAAGGTCCCTCATCACTTCCTTCATCTTCATCATACTCCACAACCTTGGCCTTCAAGGCAAGATTGGCACCACTACTCATTCCAATGGCACGAGCACGGGCATCTTTGGCATTCTTGGCAGCAACCTTGAAGCCTGCCATCTCTTGCATCACTTCATTGGAGGTCATGAGATGGTAGTTGTGTCTTCCTTGGAGACTCTTCAAATCAGTAGGCTCGAAGGGCATGAGAGCACTCACATACTTCCTTTTGATCCAAGCGTCATCAATGTGAGAGGCGCCAACATTCCCGAAGGCGGTGGCAGTGGATTTGAGTCTTCGATACATGTCTTCATGATCCTCACCATCCTTCATGAAGAAACATTCGGCCTCATTGCTTAAGGCATCATATCTATTTCTCCTCATACTCTCATTGCCAACAAACAAGTCAATGAGAGCATCCCAAGCTTCCTTGGCGGTGTTGTAGTGCTCAGTGTGGGGAAAATCCTTTGGCCCCACCCAAAGTTGGATCATGTGCAAGGCAGTCGCATTGAGTTGGCTATTGACCACTTCTCTTCTCGTCAAGTTGGTTGGATCCTCAATTTTGAGTCCTTCTTCAATAATATTCCACAAATCAATGCAAGAGCTGCGCACATGAGATTTCATTAACACTTGCCATTGAGCAAAAGTATGTGCAGCTAACTTAGGTGGGTCTCCTCTATTGTTTATATGTGGATGAGAGATAGGAGGGTCGGGAGAGTACCATCCAGGAACCGTATGGAACTCTTCCTTCCCATCACCCTTTTTGGTGGCGGAGTTAGTGGAATTATGTTCATCCCCTACCACTTCCTCCAAAGGCTTTGCCGGAGCATTAGACTTTGGGTTTGGTGGTGTTTCCACTGGAGAGGGAGGAGGTGCGGTTTGCTTATCCTTAACAAGTTGCTCAACGAGTTGATGCAACTGTAGGATTTCGTTCCCCAAGGTAGAGCTCAAGCTTGTTTCCAAATTCTTGAGATCTACCATGGTCACCAAATGGCTAGCCTCACTTTCTCCCTCCTCTGGGTTGCCCATAATATCTTAGGCGGTTAAGCCCGAATAAAGAGCCGAGGCTTTGATACCAATTGAAAGGATCGTATGGGAACATAGGGGGGGTGAATAGGTTCTACTTCAAAATTTTACTCTTTTTCAAATTAGGGTTTGACAAGAAAGGTAAATTCTCTAGATTATGCAACTAAGGTGAATTTACCTATATGACAAACAAGCACAAACTAAACAATAACTAGATAAGTAAAGTGCGGTAAAGGATAGAAGGAACCAAAGTGGAGCACATGGAGACACAAGGATTTGTTTCCCGTAGTTCCTTCCTTTTGAGGGGAAGTACGTCTACGTTTGGAGAGGGGGTGGTTTCAAACCACCAATGCCACGAGAGGCCTCCCTTGTTCTCCGATGAACCTCAACCCAATGGGTTCGATTCACCTCTTCCACTATACAGCAACCTTCGAGGTGGAAGCCAGCACCTTTACAACAAGTTCGGGGCACACATCAACAACTCAATTGGAGGCTCCCAAATACAAGCAAGCTGTCAAACAATCAAAGACAAGCTTGTAAGAACCAAATCAAAACCTAGGGTTTCCAATGAAACACTAGAGCATGGGGGCCCTCAAGTAAATGAGGGGGAAATGAAAATCTCTCTTGGTGAAGCTGTAGATCAAGGCCTCCTCCTTCGATTCTCCAAAGATCAAAGACTTTGGATGGTTGGATGAAGAGATCTTGTTGATTTGGTGGCTCAAATGGACATGGTGTTCTTGAGGTGGACGAGCAGCTAGAACAAGGGGATAAGGTCCCCTATTTATAACCCTTCTGTCAGCGAACCGTTTTTCTGACCATTGGAGAAGAAGCAGACCGGAGACTCCGGTCTAAACCGGAGACTTCGGTCAACCTCCGGACCCCTTGACAGAATGACCCAGCGCACTTGGGAGCCAAGTGGACCGGAGACTCCAGTCCCTTTACACCAGAGACTCTGCACCAACCTCCGGACCACCTTACTGGCTGACCCAGGCAAGAAAACAGAGGCCACTTCGGAGACTCTTGGGGAAACTCCGGACCACACCAGAGACTCCGGTCTATGTAGACCGGAGACTCCGGTCTGGAATCCCTAAGATACAAGAACAAATGCAGGGAATGATCCGCAGGCCAATGTTCCTTTTTCTTTTGTAGAATATCACCCTGTAGATAATAGCAAACTGTAAAAAGGGTCTACTAGTTGTTAACGAACACCAAAAGTGATTATGACAGTAAATGTCCTTTCATACATGGTATCAGCCTAAATTCGAGCCACCACCGACTCGCTTCTGCCGCGCTGCCCTCGGCGGGATCGATCTCGATGATCTCTGCTGGGGGCCACACGATCCGTCGTAGGGCTCATCCGCCAATCCGTGATCGGCTGCCCTAGTGAGTCTTTTCCGATCTCTTGATCGGTTTTTCTCTCCGCCGGTCGTTCAACCGGTATTTTCTTTTTTGTTTACCGATCATAGATCAGATTGAGTCGCCCTCCACCGAGGTCGTCATCGCCGCGCCTCTACTCTGACCATCGGCATCGAGGATCTACACCGTGCCCATGCACCTGCCTCCTCCGCTGTTCCGCCTGCCTCGGCAGGCTGTCGTGGCCTCACGGCAGGCTGCCGCGCATCGCGGACGGCTGCTACGCCTTCCTCGAAAGGCTACCACGGCCACCCCCGGATCCTCTTCGTTGTTATCATCCAGGACTTCACCGACAACGCCGCCATCGAATCCGATCTACGTGTCATCCACGCCATGGCGCATACGGTGCACCGTCGATCTGATCAATCAATCCCGCTCCTGTCTACGCCAAACACGTCCCTGAGCACGCGCCTACCACCGATCGAGCTACGGGCTGCCGCTGTGTCGTCCCGTCGGGCCGCAGCGCCGCCGCCTTTGGTCCATGCTACTGGCTTCCAACGTTCCTTCCTTGGTGTGTATGTTGCTGGTGGTCTCCCAGTCGCTGCACCGACTTGCGCCCTGCAGATATGCCACCCCCTCGGGTCGTAGCGTGGCTGCACGCAGTCTACTTCGCCGTCCTCGTGCATCGACGGCCTCGGCTTGTACCGCACGATCTCCTATGGCGCGGATCGCCGCTGTCTGCACGTGGTCTTTGTCATGTCGCCGGGTCTTCCTCACCTACTTCGAGCACCGCTGCCGCGCTTCACAAGGTAACATGCAGGGCGCCCTCTCACCGTCATAGGTCGCGCTGACTACCCCATCGCCACTCCAGGCATCCAACATGACTACCCTAGGTCACTGCTATTTTAGCCGACTTCTACGTCTTCGTCCACTACAACTTTGCCGCCAACGTCATCGCCTCATCCCCGACTACACCACGTGCTACTCTACTTTGAATACCGCGGACAGTGCCGACATCTCTCCCTTCGCTACTCTGCGTGTCGCAACCGCTCTGGAGGCTTCCTCTGCTAGTCTTTCTAACATGGCGACAAGTTCATGATGGTCCCTGCCCCCACACACCTGGTACTGGCAATACCAGGAGTGCCTTTGTCCCTAACGTGTTCCCGAGTCTGGAAAGCTCGGATCGGCGCCTCGTCTTCATCGGCTTCGACAACGTCTTCTTCAGCATCGACCCCTCTCCGACTGCCTCGACTGCATCACCGACGAGTTCTTCTCTGCATACTCGGTTTTGGCAAAACCGGAGTGTGCGTTCGTCCACGACGTGCACCTAGTTCTGGCAAAACTATGGCCGCACCTCATCCTCGACGGCTTGGACTGAATCGACTTCGACATCGACACCCTCGACGACTGCCTCGACACGTCTGCGCCATCCTCCTCGTGCACTATGCATGTGCGGCTTCATCTGCGGCTACCTCGACACCGGCATCCCCGACCACGACATTCTGTTGGGTTCGCAGCATAGAAAACAAAAAATTTCCTACGATGGGAACTATACGCCAAGATCTATCTAGTAGATACAAGCAATGGGTGGATATACATCCATAGAGAACTTACCCATGAAGATAACAAAGCTTTGTTAATGAGTTGGAACTCGTGGATGATGTAGTCGTACACTTGCCGATCTCAAGATCGTGATGAAGTCCAGCAGGTCCGGCTCCAGCACGTCCATCAGATCCAGCTCCAGCAATTCCAGCACCACCAAGTCCAGCACTACAAAGCAGCGGTGCATCCGTGATCGCACACACGTCCAGTACCTCGACAACCTCCATCCCTCGCTCCAAAAAAGCAGCGGAAGCAGCAACTCCTTTCCAGATAAGGCCACCGGGAACATGTATCTCGCTAATCCGAGACCATGCGGAATAACTAGAGGGGCAGAGAGATCCTTCACGAGGAGGTGTGTGTTGTGAGGAGGAGAGGGGGGCCTTTTATAGGCAAGAGGGGGGCACCCAAGGGCCATGGCATGGCAACCATGGTGGTGCCCCCACCTCTTCCATCATTCATGTGGTGGATGCTCCACTCACATAAATATGCCTCCACTCACACTTCCACTCACATGCATTAAATTTCCACCAAATTTAATGCAAGCTCTCATTAAATAAAACTATTTTATTTATTTTATTCAGAATTTTGTTAATTACATTAATTAACAAACATTCAAATAAAACCCCCTACACATTTCAATATCACATGCAGAACCAATTTCAGCAATTTCACCCGAAACAATTCCGGTTTTCATTGAAATGATTCCAGCGCTTTCTTAAATCTTTATCTGAAACATATTCGCTCCAAGTGGTGTCGGTATCCCTTAAGTGTGCCACCCTACGGTTCGCGAATAATGCATACATGATCGAGACCCCTCTCCGATCAATAATCAGCAGCGGGACCTGGAGATCCGTACTGACTCCCACACATTCAACAATGACTCTTGTGATCGTGTGAACCTTTAACGCTAGTAAATTAATCCCTTTGTCTCGTGATATATTACATGTCTGAGATTCGATCATCGGCATCAAATACCTAGTTTGATCTTGTTACCGACATGCACTCTTTTCTCGTTTCCGTGATATAACATTCTAGTGATCACATCACTTGCTTACAAGCTATTTCAATGTGATATCACCGAGAGGGCCCAGAGTATATATATCCGTCACCGGGATGGAAAAATCCCACTCTTGATCCATGAGCCTCAACATAACAGATTCGTAGCACTGAACCCACCTTTATAGTCACTCTATTATGGTGTGACGTTTGATGTTATCAAGATACTATTCGGGTGTTAGCAATTAACATGATCTCATGGTCTAAGGACTAAGATTACTTTGTATGATGTTATAGAAATATAAACATAATGACTCTCATCGTAATGCTATACTATGGATGAATGTTCATCACATCATTCCACCAATGTTGTGACCTTGTTATTAACGACATCCAATGTCCATGATCATGAAACCTTGATCATCTTGTTAATCAACGGTCTAGTTTATAAGAGAGGCATAACTAGGAACTTTCCTTTTTGTTTATTAAACACACATGTATTAATGTTTCCAAATTAATACAATTATAGCATGCAAAATAAACATTTATCATAAACAAGGAATAAGATAATAACCACTTTATTATTGCCTCTTTGGCATATTCCCTTTAGTCTCCCACTTGTACTAGAGTCAATAATCTAGTTTGAAAAACTTTGCATATTGAACACCTATGGCTTTCTGGTGTTGCATATACGCGATTGCTAGTGGTTAACATAATCTCCGAATCTGACAGTTTCAGGTCCGTGTGTATTTGCATGTCTTTGCGTCTCTACGCATCACTCATTCTCAAATGAGATGGCATTGTATAAATTTGGTCCTTTGGTGAGACCTTTAGTTCGTTCGGGTTAAAATATGTCGATATTATTGTCATACAATATATCTTCATAGTATTAGCCCACTTTGAACCACACCTAGTTTGATAACAAACTACTTAACACAAATTCCCTCATTTGTTGCTACTATATCAGTCATATACTTAGACTTTTGTTGTAGTATCCGTCACAATGTCTCAACTTTGGAACTCATCCAAATCCATCATGGAACATCCTTTCCATTAATTGTGCCACCTATAGTCTAAATTGAGATAAATTTAATTTGTATCTTGTGACAAAACTAGTATCAATGTAACACTTTACAATGAACTACCTTTAACTATTTGTCACTTACACATGATATATTCTTAGTTTTTCCAAAGCTCATAAGTATATCTTTACTATCGTCCAGTGATCATCTTATGAATCATTCGGGTATGTGTTCATAACGTTTAGAGCATAGGACATATCTGGATATATACATATCATGGTATAATCGATCAAAATATTCATGTGATTTTACTCACCAAGTGTTCAAACACTTGATTCTTGATACAATCCTTTCCATGCAGCAAGAACCTTTCTTGTTGTTTCCATATTGAACCCTTTCAATATCTCATATATGTACGTCTAGCATAACCATATTAGCGCCTCAATCTATCCATATAGACATTGATGCCAAATATTCCGAGTTTGCCCAACTCTTTCATCGAAATCCTATTTTAATAAAATTCTTAACGTGTGTCAATAAAAGATACATCATTTCCAATCAACAATATGTACTCTACATAATGTATTGGAAATTTTTCTTAGCGCTCCTACTTAATTTCTTGCAAATGCAAGCATCTTTATCGTCTCCGATGAAATTAAACTCCTTTAACATTTTCATCACGGTGAAGATTCCAACTCCGCTATGCTCACTTCAACTATTGAAATTTGCATGCCCTTTTAGCACCCTTTGAATTAACAAAACCATTCGGACTGTGTCATGTACACGTCCTAGGTAACCATTCTATTATAAGAACCTTTTTTATTCAACTACCATATACCAAATTATATGTAGTGGTTGCTACATTAATCTGTCAAGACTAAATATCGCTATGAAAGATCAAATCTTGTCATAGTCAACTCCTTGAACATTGTCGTAAACTTCTTTCCGACATGTCGACTATTTCATAGATGTTAAACATCCATGTCTATTTCTTTATAGATCAAAACATAACCGATAGGCTTCACGCCTTTCCGGAGGGTCTTCCAAGTTCAGAAACTTGATTTCTCATGTATGGATACTATCACGGATTCTCTGACTTCTAGTCATTTTATAGAGTCAGGGCCCATCATCGCTTCTTTGCATGCAGTCAGTTCATCATTGTCAAAACAATAACGACTTCTGTTTCAAATCTTACTATTTGGTTCTTACCGACCCACATGGTTCAATAGGAACTCTAATCTCCAAGATCACACCGTTTGTAATCAAGGGAGCCATGAGCATTGTGCCCCTCCATAGGGACACTTTCCGGCGCTGCGCTACCTAGCACATATAGCTAAGGTTCAACAACCTTATCAAAGTTCTATTGTCCTGCCACTAAACTTTTCACGAAAATTCCTTCTCAAGAAACTTGACGTTCCAAGCGACAAGCTCTTTTGTCCTCGGTGTTATGGAGGAATTCCCAACAAATACTTAGGGATAACCTACAAAGACGTGCTTATCCGACTTTGGCTGTAAACATTTTACTTATGCATAGCATACCAAAATTTAAGAAAAGACAATTCGGGTTTTATCCCAAACCATAACTCATATGGTGTCATTTCAACGGATCACGATGGTGCTCTTTTTAGTGTAAAAGCAGTAGTCTCTAAAGCTTTAATCTTTAAAACATAATGGCAGTCTTATAAATGACACCTTTGATCTTTCCATGTCAAACAAGGTTAGATTTGATCTCTCGAACATACCATACTCCTGTGGTTTATTGGGAATGCAAATTCATGGAACAATTCCTGAAATCTTAGGTGTTTTGCTAAACATGTAACTCAAATAACTTCCTTTATGATCGAATCATAAACTCTTTATTTTCTTATTACAATGATTTTCCACTTCATCTTGAAAGTCTTTGAACAATTTTTCAAATGTTTCGTACTTCTTCCTTATTAAGTAAATATATAGATATATTCACTTAAATTTCTGTAGAATGCATATGAAGCAAAAAGATCCATCGCATATGGCTACATATAATGGACTATATACATCAATATGTATAATATCCGATAAGTTAGTCATCCGTTCCTCTTTGGCCTATGGACGGAGTTTCAATTCTCTCAAGGAAAGTCTCACAAGCATCAGTTGATCAAAATCAAAGACTCCAAAAATCCATCAACATGGAGTTTCTTCATGTTTTCTTTCCAATATAATTTAAACAGCGATGTCAAAGTGATCTTTCAATCATTTGTCTTGCGACATTTTAGCTATAGTGTTTATGGATGTGAATTCTCCCACTAGACTTGTAAAAGTTCATCCATCCTTTATGGAATACGGTAATTATTTGAACAACCATTGTTCTCATAATACCGGAACAAAATAACAATTATTAAAAACAAATCTTGAAGGCTAGGTTTGACGACAACGAAAAACACAATAACACTTTATTTGTTTTCGATGAATATCATCACTTATTCTCTTGCTAGTTGCTTAGGCCATTGTAGTTCATGAATTGTGTTGTCCTGTATGACACTTCATACCAACCAACTCGGTATCCAATACCGGTATCCAATACCTCAGAACCACATTGTTTAACAAGCAAGGAATACAGCCATAACATGTATATCTTCTATATACCTAAGTTGGACATCTCCAACATTTTCTTTTCTGCCAAATATTTTATAGATTCTCTTTCAACAATTCCTTTTGTTTTAAAAGAATCTATCAACATCAATAGTGGTGTCATTCACATGACACATAGTACAAAGTGTATATAGTCAAATACTAATACCTTTGGACTTGCACTTTGAAGTGGATCACCATCATCAAATGTTTGGTGGTCTTTCAAAAATCCATTCTTTAGTAATCTATTAGTGTAGTAAACATTTTACTTACATCTTCTATTCATCCTTATCATTACAACTTTCATGATCAAGCAACTATAGCCTATAAGGAAGAATCGCAAGCATAATGTTAGTTCCCAAAACCTTTTTGGGAGATCCGGATGCCTAGCATCTCCATCCTTCACAATTTTTCATACAATATGAGAACATGTATTTTGCTAAATTATACTCTATCATAATGCAACGAAAAACATTGTTTCAGATATCACAATATCTTCCACACATGATGGTTTCTGAAACAATTTTTCAGCTCCTAGATAATCTTGATATTAAAACAACTTTTGAATATCAATAATCATGGAGGCAAACATGATACTTTAGATACTAATATTGGAATTCTTACTCTTGATTTAATACTACTTATTAAACTTTATGGAGTAAATAGAGTTTGCTGAAAGTTTGCAATAGGCCTTAATACAATACTAGTTCGTAAAGTAAATATCTAGAATTCATAGTTCTATTATCTCAATTAAAACTAAGCGTAAGGTAGTGAACAAATGCCAATACTACAACAAATTATGCAAATTCACTTTGATTTATTTTATGAAAAATTGAGTTCGACTAATCCAAATTAGAAATGAACTCCCACTCAAAAACGACATCCCTCGTGCCTTTTTGGTGATTACATGAACCAAATCCACTACACCAAGTCCGATCATCACGTGAGTCGGTGTAGCTTCAAAGGCGAGCATCTGTATGGGCATCATATCAACTATATGACTCATGCTTAACCTTTTGGTCCGTGTTCCGATGCCATGTCTGTACATGCTACGCTCGCCAAGTAAGAACCTTAGTATTCGCGTGTGTAAAACTATCTTACACCCGTTGTATGAAAGCGCGGAGTCAAGTACACCCGATCATCATGTGATGTCTCGAAACACAATCCATAGAACAGTGCATACTTAAGGAAGAACACATTTTATCTTGATATTTAAATGAGGGATCATCTTACAATGCTACTAAAAGTGCCAAACTAGCAATATAAGATGCAAACATCTAATGTGTAAAGTGAGATGATATGGTCCATGCATTTGATCTATATCATTTGCATCGTGGTATGATCTCTATCATTCCTTTGTGTGTAAGGCCAAGGTCTATGGAACTTACACGTTAAGTGTGTTGTAAGGGTATCTACCATACATCAACTTACAACATTAACATATCATGACACTAGCCCAACAACAATCTAAACTAGACGCCTCTAATTTATCCATTGCAAGTTTTACGGGGCTTAGGGCTTTTAGAGATAGAACCGGTCTTACCTACGAACATGGAACCACAACGAGGATAACCAAGTTATTAGCAACTCGTTGTAAATAAGATATTGACTATAGTAGGAGAGACAGACACCCGCTAGCCACTTATGCAAAACTAATTGCATGTCACTCGTGGAACCGGTCTCATGTGCGATGACATGTAAGGTTGGTCCGGACCGCTTCATCCCACTATGCCACCAATATCCAAAATACACGAGAGAAGCAATAATATGATCATCATCGCCCACATATAAACATATGTGTACTACCCGTGCAAAGCACCTACACATAGATTAGGCTCTGATACCGCTGTTGGGTTCGCAACATAGAAAACAAAAAAATTCCTGCGATGGGACTATACGCCAAGATCTATCTACTAGATACAAGCAACATGTGGATATACATCCATAGAGAACTTACCCTAGAAGATAACAAAGCTTTGTTAACGAGTTGGAACTCGTGGATGATGTAGTCGTACACTTGCTGATCTCAAGATCGTGATGAAGTCCAGCAGGTCTGGCTCCAGCACATCCATCAGATCCAGCTCCAGCAATTCCAGCACCACCAAGTCTAGCACCGCAAAGCAGCGGTGCATCCATGATCGCACACACATCCGGTACCCCTACAACCTCCGTCCCTCGCTCCAGCAAAGTAGCGGAAGCAGCGACTCCTTTCTAGATAAAGCCACTGGGAACATGTATCTCGCTAATCCGAGACCATGGGGAATAACTAGAGGGGGAGAGAGATCCTTCACGAGGAGGTGTGTGTTGTGAGGAGGAGAGGGGGCCTTTTATAGGTAACAGGGGGAACCCAAGGGCCATGGCGTGGCATCCATGGTGGTGCCCCCACCTCTTCCATCATTCATGTGGTGGATGCTCCACTCACATAAATATGCCTCCACTCACACTTCCACTCACATCCATTAAATTTCCACCAAATTTAATGCAAGCTCTCATTAAATAAAACTATTTTATTTATTTTATTCAGAATTTTGTTAATTACATTAATTAACAAACATTCACATAAAACGCCCTACAACATTTCAATATCACATGCAGAACCAATTTCAGCAATTTCACCCGAAACAATTCCGATTTTCATCGAAATGATTCCAACGCTTTCTTAAATCTTTATCTGAAACATATTTGCTCCAAATGGTGTCGGTATCCCTTAAGTGTGTCACCCTATGGTTCACGAATAATGCAGACATGATCGAGACCCCTCTCCGATCAATAATCAACAGCGGGACCTGGATATCCGTACTGACTCCCACACATTCAAAGATGAATCTTGTGATCGTGTGAAACTTTAACGCTAGTAAATTAATCCCTTTGTCTGGTGATATATTACATGTCCGAGATTCGATCATCAGCATCAAATACCTAGTTTGATCTCGTTACCGACATGCACTCTTTTCTCGTTCCCATGATATAACATTCTTGTGATCACATCACTTGCTTGCAAGCTATTTCAATGTGATATCACCGATAGGGCCCAAAGTATATCTATCCGTCATGGGGATGGACAAATCCCACTCTTGATCCATGAGCCTCAACATAACACCTTCGTAGCACTGAACCCACCTTTATAGTCACCCTGTTACGGTGTGACGTTTGATGTTATGAAGATACTCTTCCGGTGTTAGCAATTAACATGATCTCATGGTGTAAGGACTAAGATTACTTCGTATGATGTTATAGCAATATAAACATAATGAATCTGATCATAATGCTATACTTCAAATGAATGTTCATCACATCATTCCACCAATGTTGTGACCTCGTTAACGACATCCAATGTCCATGATCAGGAAACCTTGATCATCTTGTTAATCAACGGGCTAGTTTATAAGAGACGCATAACTAGGAACTTTCCTTTTTGTTTATTAAACACACATTATTAACGTTTCCAAATTAATACAATTATAGCATGCAAAATAAACATTTATCATAAACAAGGAATAAGATAATAACCACTTTATTATTGCCTCTCAGGCATATTCCCTTCACATTGACCACGGTGACCCCTCGCACGGCCTACCTCGACCATGGCACTGCCTCACGCTCTCGGCTCCCTCGACATTGGCACAAGGGCTACCACCTCCGTTGAGCATCACCAGCTTCCTCTACAGTCCAAGCAACCGCAACGCGATACCGTCCACGATGTTCCCGCTACAACTGCGGGGGGATGTCAGCCTACTAGATGCTTCTTCGGTTTATATCTAGTCTGACCGTCCGTGATGTTCCAGGTTTTCACGACGCTACCGCTACAACTGTGGGGGGGGGGGGGTGTTAGAGTATGATACGGACATGGTTATTATGGTAGTTTAGGATAGTTAGGACTCTAGCCTAACTTGACTAGTACTCCAAGATAATCCTATGTACGCCTATATATACAAACCCATTAGGCTCAATAATATATCCAACATATTATGCCAATCTCATACTCTTACACTCATCACAAGAGCAGCATATGGAGGAGATTTCTTGAAGAGAATGGCATGGTGCATCTCCTAAAAAATGAAGTCCATAATGGCATGGCCCAACAGAAACTACCTTGTGAGCATGGTGGAGCAAGTTGACCAGGCCACACCTAATAGCATCATCATTTCCAGCACTTCAGGAAATGGTGTGGCGAAATATCCTCAATAGCAGATTGTATAGGGGCTTGAGTCCCTTGGACTCCCCAATAACGCCATCTTTCCCATAGACAGGTGCTAGCTTGTTTTTGTTCTCACCAAGAGCAACATCGTGCATACGGTGGCCAATCGGAACAGACACTCCATTGAAGGTCTGGCGAATGACACGGGCAAAGTCATGGAAGGTAGCAGTGCAGCGGAAGTCACCGGTTATCCAAGTCATGGTACTAGCCTCATCATGGTCAAACACAACTGTGGCATAGAATTGTTGCACCAGGACAATGTTGTAGTCCTCATGGAGCTCCATAAGATTGTGCATCCCCAGTTTTTCAGTGACCCAAAGAGCATATGTGAAGTAATCATTGGCACACATGTGATGGAAGTCCATATACCATTGTGGACACATAGGGGACTTGGTGAGCTTGCGGTAGATGTCGGTCATGAACACTTTATGCCCCTTTCTCCAATAACATGGGTCATCGTAGGTTCTTGGAAATTCATAGAACCTTGTCTTGCGCAACTCACGATATTATTTCTTTGACATATGGACAAGGGATTGCAAATTGTCATACTTGGCCCTATTGGCATGATTTTCTTCCTCAGTGCACTCATGGTTCCTTCTCATATATTCAGCATCTCTGGCAAGCTGCCTCCGGTTAGATGGCAGAATAATGTATTGTCCAGCTTCCTCATCGAACTGTGGATCTGCTCTTTTGGACTTGGCTTTGTTGTGACCACTACGAGAACTAGAGCCACCTGTGAATATAGAGAGAGGGGGGATCGCATGTAGGTGAGCATATATGTCCCGAAGACAAAACAAGACCCCCAAGACCTTGCAGGATGTGCTAGAGGTAATCCACACCGGAGTCTCCGGTGTGTAATGCCAGAATCTCTGGACCAATCCGGAATCGCCGGTCTGGAGAGGTCGGGTTGCACATGGAGGCTATGGGAGGCATTACTTCTATTAGATCAGGCAATGAATTGAAGCTATTGTGATAGTAGTGCACTCATACATGAGTTTCCAGTGGAAAAATCGGTATATTGCTCAAAATAAACGAAGGGAATGAACCCTAGGTCCATGGTGAGAGAGAAGGTACCAGATCTATCCATTGGAGTGATTCCACTGGTGGGAACAACCCAAGGGTGGATAGGGTGGAGGTGGCCGGCGGCACGGGGATCCCAGCGGCTTGAAGGCCCCCGGGCGACAGTTTTGGAGGAGGAGGCGATGGGTGTGAGGGTGGGAGTCGGGGGTGGAAGAAAGAGTTGTGTGAATCTTTCACCCTGCTCCCTTTAGTCATAGCTTGAAACCGTCCCAGATCAGAGACTCTGGTCTGATGGACCAGAAACTCCGGACTGACCGGAAACTTCGGTGTGCTTACACCGGAATCTTCGGTCCTCTTCAACCAAAACTGCGAGGTTCAAGTGTTTGGGGACATATATGATGGAGAGCAGGTTTTGTAGGCAGGGATAAGGCTTGGGTTAAGATGCCAAACTGTGAAGAACCAAGAATAAGTGAAAACTGACATAAATATCCAATAAAGCTCAAATTCAATCGAAACAAGAACCAACTTTTCATGACAAAGAGGGCGGTGGCCGGGGCCACCATGTAAGAGTGTGAGGCATGACACCGCAAAGAATTATCCTTGGGTTCATAGCCACTACTCATCAATGAAGCTTTCATATCAAAAGAATGATACTAAGATAATTGAGTTTCTTAAATTTGGCATTATGGGGGGGGGGGGAGGGGGATAACCCAATAGATTAGGAACACACTCCCCCTATGTCCATGCCTGCACCTAAATCACATAATGATCAAGTAAATAGGTGAGCATGCAAGATGATCAAGTCAAACTTCTTGAATCTATGATATTTAGCTCATTCCTCAAATAGCAAAACCTTGCTTCATCAAGTGGCTTCGTGAATATGTAGCAAGTTGGTCTTTGGTTGATACATAGGATAACTCAATATCTCCTCAGGCGACATGATCTCTAATAAAATGATGACGAATCTCAATATGCATTGCCCTTGTATGATCCACCGGATTGTAGCACTTTCATTATCACATAAAAGAGGCACTTTGTCATAATGGATGCCATATTCCTTTAAAGTTTGCCTCATCCATAACAATTGGGTGCATGTACTAGCGGCAGCCACATACTCAGCCTCGGCGGTGGAGAGAGATATATAGTTTTGCTTCTTAGAAGACCAACACACCAAGGACCTACCAAGGAATTGGCAAGACCTAGAGGTTGATTTTCTATCATCCTTATCACCAGCCCAATCTGAATCAGTGTATCCACAAAGAGAGAATGTTGAGCCCCTAGGATACCACACACCATAGTTTGGTGTGCGAACCAAATATCAAAAGATTCTTTTGACCGCCATCAAGTGGATTTCTTTAGGAGCCGCTTGATATCTTGCACACACTCCTACAATTAACACAATATCGGGTCTAGATGCACATAGGTAAAGAAAAGAACCAATCATGGATCAGTATACCTTTTGATCAACATATTTATCATTTGGGTTTAGCTCAATATGAGTCTTTGTTGCCATGGGAGTAGGAACTACATTTAGTTCTTTCATGTTGAACCTTTTGAGCATGTCTTGAGTATATTTGATTTAATTGAAGAACGTTCCTCCCCTTATTTGCTTGATTTCAAAGCCAAGAAATACCCTCAATTCTCCCATCATAGACATCTTGAACCTATCATTCATAAGCTTTGAGAATTCATCATTAAATGCTTTGTTAGACGAGCCAAAGATAATATTATGAACAAATATTTGGCAAACGAGAAGCTCCCCATTAACCTTCTTAGTAAAAAGAGTGGGATCAATTTTACCAACCTCAAATCCACGGTCTAACAACAACTCTCTAAGGTGCTAATACCATGTTGAAAGAACATTTCATGGTTCCCTATGTTTTGTGTGTTAGATAACAACACCGTGGAGTTTCTAATGTGCACTAAGTGTTGCAGGAAAGTTTTTGGATGTTTGGGGGCCGGATTATCTGCTCCCATCATGGGCCACATAATTTGGCCTGACCATCTTGGCTAGGGCTGGCTGCGCGCGAGCTTCTATCTAGGGGTGGATTTCCCCCGGACAGTCTGGCTCTGGGGCGGATTTTCTCCCTAGACTGTATAATCCGGCCTCCCTCTAGGGCCGGATAATCCGGCCCTAGGGGAATCACCCAAGGGAGCGTCTGCACGAGGTTCTGTCTGGGGGTGGAATTTCCCCCGGATATTCCATGGCTGGGGTAGAATTTTTCCCCAGCCGGATAATCCGTCCCTTCCCTAGGGCCGGATAATCCGGTTCTCAGGAGAAGATGCCAAGGAGCGCCCTGCGCGAGCTTCTGTTCGAAGGCAGATTATTTGCCAGATATTCTGAGTCTAGGGCGGAGTTTCCCTAGGCCGGATAATCCGGCCATCACTTGGGCCAGATAATCCATCTCCCAAAGGCTCCAACGACTCAGTTGGGGCAGGGGGTATAAAAGCCCCATCACCCCCTTCGGTCAGGGCTCTTGGTTCATTCGAAAAAGACCAGTCCTATTGCAAGTGCTCTCTCTCTATATCTCCCACTTCAACCACCTGAAGACTTTGATCTTTGGGGGAATTGAAGGAGGAGACAATCTACATCGTCATCACGAATCAATCGGATCAACTCCTGTCCATTCACTTGGAGAAATCCCTGATCTAGTATTCTCGTTAATATCTAGATCTTGTGTTTTGTTATTGATAACTTGTTCTTGTGGAAACTTGTTGTCATTACGAGAGCCTCCAATTTGGTTGTGGAGTTGTGCCCTGCTAGTTGTGTAAAGGCGCCGGTTCCCGCCTCGAAGGGTTCCTATAGTGGAAAGGTGGATCAGGCCTTTGGTGGCGGGATCCATCGGAGAATAGGGTGAGGCCTATTGTGGCGTGGTGTTCTTAGTACCGCCCACCCCTCCAACGCAGATGTACTTCCCTTAACAAGGACATAACTGTGGTAAAACAAATCCTGTGTCTCCGCGTGTTCCACTATAGTTTACTCGTTCCTCTATATCACTCGCCATCGCGGACTCGCCATCGCAGTCTCGCCATCACGGGCTCGCTGCGGACAGGCCGCGCTCGAGGACTACCCGCTGCGGACTCACCATCGCGGTCTCGCCATCGTGGGCTCGCCGCGGACACGCCATGCTCAAGGACCGCCCGCCGCCGACTCGCCATCGCGGTCTGGCCATCATGGGATCGCCGCGGACACGCCGCGCCCGAGGACCGCCCGCCACGGACTCACCATCGCGGTGTCACCATCATGGGCTCGCCGCGGACATGCCACGCTAGAGGACCGCCCGCCGCGGACTCGCCATCATGGGCTTGCCATCACGGGCTCGCCGTGGACATGCCGCGCTCAACGACCGCCCGCCGAGGACTCGCCATTGCAGTCTCGCAATCGTGGGCTCGCCATGGACTCGCCACGCTCGGGGACGAGCTCGCCACGGAGTCACCATGTTCGGCGAACTCGTTCGCCGCGAGCTCGTCATGGACTCGCCATGTTCAGAAAACTCGCCCACCGCGAGCTCACCATGCTACCGGATAAACACCACGTGGCTGCTTCAGGGGACCTCCGTCCGCCGCCTCGACTTCACCCTAGCGCGACCTCTGTCCGTCGCATCGACCCCGCGTCCGCCGTGTCGACTTCGCCCTCGCACGACCTCTGTCCGTCGTGTCGACCCCATGTCCTCCACGTCAACTTTGCCCTAGCACGACCTCTGTCCATCGCGTCGACCCCGTGTCCGTGATACATTGCAAATGTATCTATAATTTTTGATGTTCCATGCTTGGTTTTATCCACGTTCCTGTGTTTTGTTCCAACTTTGGAGTACTTTTAATATGATTTCTTGAACTAACCTATTAACAAGAGCCACAGTGCCAGCTGCCTGTTTTCTGTTGTTTTTGGTTCTAGAAAAGTCAGAAAATGAATATCTTGGAATTGGACGGGACAAAAGCCAAAGTGCCTATTTTTCCCGAAGGGATCAAGTGCCATAATACGAGAAGGAGAAGGGCTGGGGGCCGGCCACACCACCTGGCCACGCGGCCAGGCCTGGCCCACGCTAGGGGGTGGTCTGGCCGACCCCAGCACCCCCTCGGCCTCTCCTTCCGCCTATAAGTTGCCCTCGGGACGAAAACCCTAGGTACCCGATCAAAAATCCACGAAAGAGCCTGTAGCCTCCGTCGTCTCTGTCCCTAGATCGGGGGGGGGATCTGAAGCTCTTCCCGGCACCCTGCCGGAGAGGGGAATTCACCCTAGAGGCCTTCTTCATCACCATGCAAGCCTCCGGTGTGATGCGTGAGTAGTTTATCCTTGGACTACGGATCCATGTAGTAGCTAGATGGCTGGTTTCTCCTCCTTTGTGCTTTCATGTTTAGATCTTGTGAGCTCCGTTCATGATGAGATCATCTATTTGTAATCCATACATGTTGTGTTTGCGGGGATCCGATGGATATTGAGGTGCAATTTCAGATTGATTATTGATTCTATCATGTCTTTGTTATTTGAGATCTTGCATGCTTTCCGTTGTTAGTAGCTATCTTGGCCAAGTAGATGCTAGCAACTCCAAGAGTTAGTATTTATGCTCGATAGTGGGTTCATGCCTCTGGTAATCTAGGGAAGTGACAGAAATCTCTAAGGTAGTAGATGTGCTGTTGCTACTAGGGAGAAAACAACGATCCTTTGTTCATAGAACAATTGTATTGTTTACTTTACACGCAGTTCGTAAAGCAATAATCTGTTGCTTGCAACTTAATACTGGAGGGGGTTCGGACGATAACCTGAAGGTGGATTATTAGTCATAGATGCAGTTGGATGGCGGTCTATGTATTATGTTGTAATGCCCAATCAAGTCTCAAAGGAGTCAAGATGATTAGTATATGCATGCATTGCTTTCTCGGTGTTTGTCAATTGCCCCGCTGTAATTTGTTCACCCAGCATGTTATCTATCTTAAGGAGAGCCACCTCTAGTGAACTATGGATCCCGGTCCTTTACTTTACATACAATCTATAAACTGTTTCTGCTTTGTGTTTTCTTTCTGCAAACTTTTACTTCTTTCCATTCGATACGTTTAATACTTTGTTTTCCGCAAAACACGGTGAGATTGACAACCTCATCGCAAGTTGGGGACAAAGTTCTGTGGTTATGTTGTGCAGGTCTCCACGTTGCTACTAGCACCGGTAGTGCGCCCTGCCAAAGCTCAGCTAGTAACACCTTTGAGGTGTTTCCTTGCTCCTACTGGTTCGATTAAACCTTGGTTTCATAACTGAGGGAAACTTGCTGCTGTGCTCATTATACCTTCCTCTTGGGGTTCCCAACGAGCTCTACATCAACACCGCCATCAAGCATTTTTCTGGGCACCGTGCATTGAGCCATCAAGCATTTTTCTGGCGCCGTTGCCGGGGAGTCAAGGACATCTTCACAAGGGGAGTCCCTCATAACCAATCTCTTTACTTTGTTGTTTTTGTTTTGCTTAGTTTCTTTTTGCCTTGTTTGCTTGTTTTCTTTATTCAAAAACACAAAAAAATTAAGTCTCCTATAGTTGTTGGTCTATTATTGCCTTGCTTTGTCATGCTTACTATCAATGGTTGGTTTCTTTGAAACTGAATCTTATTGGCATGGTGGGTTCACGGAAGAACAAAAAAATTATTATAAGTAACACCACTTGTCACAAAAAGGGAAACACTTATGGGAACAAGTTGATACATTGAATACCATTGCTAGAAATGTGTGCTTTACTTACAATGTTACTTATTCCTTTGATAAATCTTGTTGTTATAGGAGGTATAAACACCTCCCTTTTCAATGTGAGTATAATGATAATGTTACCATATCTTCTTATGTTAAAGGAAATTATGACTTTTATGATGTGGAACAAATTGAAGAATTTATTGCTTGGAAGGGTGCATTCGAACTAGCTTATTTGCTTGAAATACTGATGATACACCTTATAAATATGAGGTTTATGATATACTTCAATTTTGCTTTGATAATTACAAGGAAGAAAATGGCTATATTCTTGAATATCTTAATAGATGCTCTCCACCTATGGAAGAGACTAATGCCTTGCAGGAGCCTATGGAAGAAGAAATTGCTGAAACTGGAAGCTCATTGGATGAAAAAGAGGAGGAGAGTGATGATCAAGGGGAGGAAGAATGGATCTACTCAACCCTACCTTCTAATGAAAGTAACTCTTTACCCCTTACATTATTTGATTGCCCCCCATGCTTACTAAAGGAGGACGAATGTCATGTTCCTGAGGATTCTTTTGAAAATGTTTATAATAAATCTCTAGTGTTTGTAGATCATGAAAAGCATGCTTTATGTAATAGCTATATTGTTGAGTTTATTCATGAGGCTACTGAAACTTATTATGAGAGAGGAAAATATGGTTGTAGAAGTTTTCATGGTATTGAAACACCTCTCTGTGTGCTGAAAGTTTTGAAGTTATTCTCGTTTTATCCTCCTATGCATGTCACTTTGTTCTTTGTGAATTTATTTGCAAACGAGATTCCTATGCATAGGAAGTGGGTTAGACTTAAATGTGTTTTGAATTTGCTTCTTGATGCTCTCTTTTACTTCAATTCATATTTTTTATGTGAGCATCTTCTCAAACTATCATGCCTAACTTAAAGGCGTTAAAGAAAAGTACTTGTTGGGAGATAACCCAAGAGTTTTAGTTGAGTCTTGGAAGTTATTACCTCTGTAATAACCTCTCCTTATCCTTTTTATTTGCTTTTTGTGCCAAGAGTAACCTCTAATGAGAGTGAAGTAATGATTGGGAAAGTTGCTGTCCCGAAACAGATTTCTGTGCTTCACCGTAAAAATTCCTGAGAGAGCTCTGTATGTCGTACTAAGCTGTAATTGTTTGTGCTTCTACCCCAGGTTGTTATCTAACTTTAGTTAGTTCAACACTTTTTGATTTTAGCAACAGAATGTCTTCGAAAAAAATTGTCTTTACCTGCTGGTCTGTTTTGACAGATTCCTGCCATTTTTCTGCATTTGCTTCTTGTTAGTTCCTTCTTGATTTAATTTAGGGAATTGAGCTTTTTGAGGGAAGTGCTACAGTATCTAGTGTTCTAATGGAAGTTTATTTGGTGTTAGAACTGAACCTTGAGACTTATTTATCTAAAGTGCACTAATGTTGCTAATGAGATTGTGTGAAGTTTTGTATGAAGGAAAATTTTTAGGTGTATGGAAGGAATGAGTAACGAGATGAAGGATGGACTAAAGCTCAAGCTTGGGGATGCCACGCATGTCACCCCAAGAAATATCCAAGAAGTACAAGCGACAAAGCTTGGGGATGCCCAAGGAATCCCCTTCTTCATCAATAAAAATTCCAGGTTTCTACCAAACGCGTCATTTTTATTTTTTCGTGCACAGTTGTGTTTCTCTTGGAGCGTCTTCTTTTTTGTTTTCGTTTTGGTTTTTAGTTTGCTTGGTTTTCTTAGTTTGCTGAATAAGTTGGTTGGACCCCCTCTTTCACACTTTGGTTTACAAATAGTTTTGTTTGGTTTGGAAAAGAGTAGGAAAGTTTATACTTATGTGGTAAAAAAGAGCTCGTTTTTTACTGTGGCCATGCTTTGTCATGCCATGCTTGATATTGTTTTGGATTTATGCTAAGTATTCTTTGCTGTAGCATGACTTGTTATAAACAATTGAGATTGCTTAATGTGTCTTGGATGAATCATGCGTTGTTTTAGCATATTAAAGCATAGTATAGTGGTATTCTCCTTTGATGCTTTATTTGGGTTGACTTGGCGCATGCTCACACCATGTTATGACTATCTCAAGTCACCATAGCCTTTATGATCCTTTAGTTTTCAACTTGTAGTATCACTTTATGCTTTGATCAATGATGTTTTGTCGCTCTGCATGATTATGGCCATTATTGCTCTCTTAGTTTGTCGCTCCCAGTCTTTTGCTAGCCTCCACAACAAAGTATGAGTTCCACTCATGCATCCAACTCCCTAAACCAAGTTTTTCCAAAGAGTCCACCATACCTACCTACTAGCTTATGCTATTCCAGGTATATTAATGCTTTTGTTTACCTTCCACTTGTTATGAGAAAACTAGTGATTAAAGCTCTCACGAACTTGATGGCACACTTTGCTTTATTGCCTCTAATAAACTTGAACCATTGGGTCCTTCTTTGTTGCGTATATGCTTGCGCTTTATAAGTTGAAATTAGCAGAACCATGTACCATGGGGAACGCTTTCAACATTGCACTTGAACTTTGTACCCCGTTGATATTATGTTCTTTTCCTTACAGATCCCGGCGGTGTGAAATAAAAGTGGAACTTGTAAGATCATGGAGTTTGTATATGTGTTAGAGAAACGCATGGGCCGCTAGCCTAAGCCATGCCTAATCATGGTGGAAACTTGTAGCATCACCATAGTGAGCACTCTATGAAGCATCCTCAATAAAAACCTATGCAAATAGCAAATAAAAAGATCGCTGAGATGCTCATTGTCTGCTTGCCTTGTCATTTTGATTATGGGAAAGCTCCCGTATCATGTGCAAGGGGTACCCCGTTGGCGGTTCTTAATGATACACATATGCTTACAATGACAAGAGCTTACTCGTGACTGAAGTTGAGTAGCATGAGGATCGGTCTTCGTAAGTAAGGGGCATGAGATTTCGGTTTATAACTTGTCAAGCATATCCTCTTAGTTGTGTCACTTTAACCTTAATCACCTTCAAGATGCTTATGATAGGGGCAATGAGAGCTGAAAGCTATAAGTACCATAATCTTTGGAAGCTCTTTATGAGACTTGAATCCCTACTTCCTTTTACAAAGGCTTTTCTTCCACCATTATATTGAGTCTCCACCTTCTATCTTTATGCACTACTTTGAGAGCATAGTGGCCATTCTTAGTTCTATGTGCATTGTACCAAGACTAGTTGATTGATTCATAACTTGTTATTGCTTGTTTGAAACTATTGTATCTAGTCACTCTTATGAACTTTGAAGGTGTCCTATGCATTTATATTTGCTACTCTATTGAGGGACAAGCTGGATAGTATTATGCTATGTTTTCTTTATGTGAAACAAACAAATTTCTTGCAAAGCATGTTATTCATGAATCTTTTGTTTGTGCCTTTTCATGTTGTATCATAGTTTCTTTGCTTATTGCTAGAACTTTGTCTTTCATGTTATGATTGAAATACTATGATCCTAGCTTTGAGTTTTGCAAATACTTTGATCAAGTTTTGATTGTGCATGTCACCTCAAAAATTATTTCTTTTTATCACTTACCTACTCGAGGACGAGCAGGAGTTGAGCTTGGGGATGTTGATACATTGCAAATGTATCTATAATTTTTGATGTTCCATGCTTGGTTTTATCCACTTTCTTGTGTTTTGTTCCAACTTTGGAGTACTTTTATTATGATTTCTTGGACTAACCTATTAACAAGAGCCGCAGTGCCAGCTGCCTGTTTTCTGTTGTTTTTGGTTCCAGAAAAGTCAGAAAATGAATATTCTCGGAATTGGACGGGACAAAAGCCAAAGTGCCTATTTTTCCGGACAGGATCAAGTGCCAGAATACGAGACAGAGAAGGGCTGGGGGCCGGCCACACCACCTGGCCGCGCGGCCAGGCCTGGCCTGCGCCAGGGGGTGGTCTGGCCGACCCTAGCACCCCCTCGGCCTCTCCTTCCGCCTATAAGTTGCCCTCGGGACAAAAACCCTAGGTACCCGATCAAAAATCCACGAAAGAGTCTGTAGCCACCGACGTCTCTGTCCCTAGATCGGGGGGGGGGGGGGGGATCTGAAGCTCTTCCTGGCACCCTGCCAGAGAGGGGAATTCACTCTGGAGGCCTTCTTCATCACCATGCAAGCCTCCGGTGTGATGCGTGAGTAGTTCATCCTTGGACTACGGATCCATGTAGTAGCTAGATGGCTGGTTTCTCCTCCTTTGTGCTTTCATGTTTAGATCTTGTGAGCTTCGTTCATGATCAAGATCATCTATTTGTAATCCATACATGTTGTGTTTGCGGGGATCCGATGGATATTGAGATGCTATTTCATATTGATTATTGATTCTATCATGTCTTTGTTATTTGAGATCTTGCATGCTTTCCGTTGTTAGTAGCTATCTTGGCCAAGTAGATGCTAGCAACTCCAAGAGTTAGTATTTATGCTCGATAGTGGGTTCATGCCTCTGGTAATCTGGGGAAGTGACAGAAATCTCTAAGTTACTAGATGTGCTGTTGCTACTAGGGAGAAAACAACGATCCTTTGTTCATAGAACAATTGTATTGTTTACTTTACATGCAGTTCGTAAAGCAATAATCTGTTGCTTGCAACTTAATACTGGAGGGGGTTCGGACGATAACCTGAAGGTGGATTATTAGTCATAGATGTAGTTGGATGGCGGTCTATGTATTATGTTGTAATGCCCAATCAAGTCTCAAAGGAGTCAAGATGATTAGTATATGCATGTATTGCTTTCTCGGTGTTTGTCAATTGCCCCGTTGTAATTTGTTCACCCAGCATGTTATCTATCTTAAGGAGAGCCACCTCTAGTGAACTATGGATCCCGGTCCTTTACTTTACATACAATCTATAAATTGTTTCTACTTTGTGTTTTCTTTCTGCAAACTTTTACTTCTTTCCATTCGATACGTTTAATCCTTTGTTTTCCGCAAAACACGGTGAGATTAACAACCTCATCGCAAGTTGGGGACAAAGTTCTATGGTTGTGTTGTGCAGGTCTCCACGTTGTTACTAGCACCGATAGTGTGCCCTGCCAAAGCTCATTTAGTAACACCTTTGAGGTGTTTCCTTGCTCCTACTGGTTCGATTAAACCTTGGTTTCATAACTGAGGGAAACTTGCTGCTGTGCTCATCATACCTTCCTCTTGGGGTTCCCAACGAGCTCTACATCAACACCGCCATCAAGCATTTTTCTGGGCGCCGTGCATTGAGCCATCAGTTTGCCATGTTGACTTCACCCTAGTGCGACCTCCGTCCGCTGCGTCGACCCCGTGTCCGCCGCGTCGACCCCGTGTCCCCCATGTCGACTTCGCCCTAGCGCGACCTCTGTCCGCCGCGTCGACCCCGTGTCCGCCGCGTCGACTTCGCCCTAGCGCGACCACCGTCCGCCGCGTCGACCCCGTGTCTGCCACGTGGACTTCGCCATAGCACGACCTCCGTCCACCGCGTCGACCCCATGTCCGCCACGTCGACTTCTCCCTAGCATGACCTCTGTCCGTCGTGTCGACCCCGTGTCCGCCACGTCGACTTCACCCTCGCGCGACCTCCGTACGCCTCGTCGACCCCGTGTCCATCGCGTCGACTTCGCCCTCGCGCGACCTCTGTCCGTCGTGCCAACCCCGTGTTCGCCACGTCTACTTCACCCTAGCGCGACCTCTGTCCGTCACGTCGACCCTGTGTCCGCCACGTCGACTTTGCCCTAGCGTGACCTCTGTTCGTCGTGTCGACCCCGTGTCTGCCACGTCGACTTCACCCTAGCACGACCTCCGTCCGCCGCGTCGACCCCGTGTTCGGCGCGTCGACTTCACCCTCGCGCGACCTCTGTCCATCGCGTCGACCCTGTGTCCGCCACGTCGACTTTGCCCTAGCACGACCTCCGTCCGCCGCATCGACCCCATGTTCGCCGTGTTGACTTCGCCCTAGCGCGACCTCCGTCCACCGTGTCGACCCCGTGTCCACCGCGACAAATTAGCCCTAGCGCGACCTCCGTCCACCACGTTGACCCCATGTCTGCCGCGTCGACTTCTCCCTAGCGCGACCTACGTCCGCCGCGTCGACCCCGTGTCCGCCGCGTCGACTTTGCCATAGCACGACCTCCATCCGCCGCGTCGACTCTCCCAAAGCGTGCCTATACTTCCGCTACGTCGAATGCGTACACCGCGCCTACTAAGGAAACTTCATCATCCGACTCACCAAAGAGGGTCACATGCCACACTGCATGGACTCACCACTGGGCGTCTCTTCCCCCTGAGAAAAATTGATTCGCCTTTGTCAACCTTTGAAAGAGCAACTCGCAATGGCCAAGTAGTGCGGACGAGGACTTGCAAACCGAGCCTCAGATCGTCCACGAAAAACGCTAAGCGAGAGCCATCATTGGAGTCGCCTTGCTCGACTGGCCTTCCGGGCCAAGACAAATGGGAGTGCTACACAAACAGCACCATGTCCTCCTCAACCTTAGACAGAGCGACTCGCACGGCCAATTACTGCGGACGAGGACTCGCAAACCGAGCCTCGGATCGTCCAGGAAAAACGCCCATCCGAGAGCCGTCTTTGGAGTTGCCATGCGACTGGCCCCCCAGGCCAAGACGAGAGACTCGCTAACAAAAATAGCGCAATCAACGTCATCGCAGACTCGCAATCATCATGGACTCGCCACACTCGGGGACTCTCCCCTCGCGGACTCGCTCACCGAACTCTCTGAAAGAACATTTCATGTTTTCCTATGTTTTGTGTGTTAGATAACAATACCGTGGAGATTATTCATGTGCGCTAAGTGTGCAGGAAGCATTGAGGGGGGCCGGATTATCTGCCCCACCAAGGGCCGGATAATCCGGCCTACCTCATTGTTCAAAGGGTGCCAAGGCGCGTCGCTCGGAGTCCGGTCGGATTTTCTCCCGAAAAATCCGAACTGGGGCGGTTTTTCTTTCCCAAGCCGAATAATCCGGCTGTCGCATGGGCCGGATAATCTGGCCCCCAGTTTTTGAGCAAAGCATGCCAAGACGCGTCGCTCGGAGTCCGGTCGGATTTTCTCCCAGAAAATCCGAACTGGGGCGGTTTTTTCTCCATAGGCCGGATAATCCGGCCTTCACATTGGACCGGATAATCCGCCCCCCAGAAGTTGATCAAGGACAAGCTCGGTGCAACGCTCTGATAGGGGGCGGACTATCTACCGGATATTCTGAGTCTGGGGCAGAGTTTTCCCCAGGCCGGATAATCCGGCCCTCACTTGGGCCAAATAATCCGGCCCCCAAAGTCTCCAACGACTGGTTTTGGAAGGGGGTATAAATACCCCTTCTTCCCCAACGTTCAGAACTCTTGATTCATTCGAAATTGTCCTGACATTGTGCAAGAGCTCCCATTCTCGATCTCCCACTTCAACCACCCGAAGGCTTTGATCTTTGGGGGAATTTAAGGAGGAGAGGATCATCATCATCATCACGAATCAACCGCATCAACTCCTCTCCATTCACTTGGAGAAATCTCTGATCTAGTATTCTTGTCAATATCTAGATCTTGTTCGTTGTATTTGATAACTTTGTTCTTGTGGCAGCTTGTTGTCATTTTAGGAGCCTCCAAGTCGATTGAGGAGTTGTGCCCCGCTAGTTGTGTAAAGGCGTCGGTACCCGCCTCGAAGGGTCCCTATAGTGGAAAGGTGGATCAGGCCTTTAGTGGCGGGATCCATCGGAGAATAGGGAGAGGCCTATCGTGGCGTGGTGGTCTTAGTACCACCCACCCCTCTAACGCAGACGTACTTCCCTTAACAAGGAAGGAACTGCGGTCAAACAAATCCTGTGTCTCCGCGTGCTTCACTACGGTTTACCCGTTCCTCTTCCACTCGCTCTTTACTCGCTAGTAGATAGGTTTGCATATAGGGAAATTCCACCTAATAGTTTATCTAGAGAATTTACACTTTGTGCCAAGCCTAAAATTCAAAACGTTTTAAAATTTGGAGTAGCACCTATTCACCCCCCCTCTAGGTGCCCATACGATCCATTTCAATTGGTATTAGAGCCCCGGCTCTTATTTCGGGCTTAACCGCCTAAGAGTAGTATGGGTACCAAGGGTGATGGGAATGAGGCTGTGGATAAGGTCACAATGGATGACCTCAAGACGTTGGAAACAACCTTGTTGAAATCCTTTGAGGCCAAGATGGAGGAGATGAATCAAATGATTGCTCGCCTCACATCATCCATAGCCCCATCTCCATCCTCCTTTGAGGTAGCCACACGATCATCTAAGGAAAAGGGTAACACCGGATCCAAGGATAATGATGCGGAGGGTGGAAAACTTAATGGTTCCACCCCCAAGAAGGGAAGTGGTAAGGATGAATATAGTGAGGTTCGTCACGTATATTCCCCCGAACCACCTATCCCTCATCCTCATATAAACAATAGGGTGATCCACCCAAGCTCATTTCATCCTCTTTCAATCAATGGCAATTCTTAATGAAGTCATTTACATATTTATTGCGAGGGGCTTTGAAAAGCGAAAGGGTGAAGACTGATTTAGCATGTTTGCAACTCCTCTATTAAACTTTGGAGGATTATTGAAGAGGGTCTTCATATTGGAGATCAAACCAACCTGACAAGAAGAGAAGTCATGGACAGCCAATCGAATGCCACTGCTCTCCACATGATACATCTTGATGTGGGTCCCAAGGACATGCAACACATTGAACATCTCAACACAGCTAAAGAAGCTTGGGATGCCCTTACTGATCTCTTTGTTGGGAATGAAAGCATGAGAAGGAATAGGTATGATGCCCTTAGTAATGAAGCTGAGGGATTCTACATGTTGGATGGTGAAAACCATGAAGACATGTATAGAAGACTCAAGGGCATCGCAACAACATTTAGCAACCATGGAGCCACTCACATTGATGATGCATGGATAAAAAGGAAATATGTGAGTGCCTTAATGCCTTTCGAGCCAACAGACTTGAAGAGCCTGCAAGGTAGACATAACTACCATCAAATGACATCCAATGAGGTCATGCAATAAATGGCGTCATTCAAAGTGGCGGCAAGGAATGCTGAAGATGCCCGTGCTCGGGCCATTGGAATGCAAAAGGGTGTCACTGTTGCTCTAAAAGCCAATGTTGTTGAGCAAGAGTGTAGCACCCCAATTGTCTAACAATTGTAATGCTACTTGTCCTAGTAAGATATTGGCTACTTCATATATATTATTATTGCATCATAATTATATCATGCTCATGTCATCATGCCACCTTGCATTTGAGCATCATATAATTCCCTTTTTCTTTTGGCTCTTCTCTCACATGCATTATGAATTGTATTTGCCTCTTGATATTGTATTTGGCTATTGATATATTGTTCAATGCCCAAGTTGAATTGGGGGCATATCTTTTATTTCCATTCCACCACCTTTCTCTTCCACCACTTTATAATCCCACCATCCCATTAACTATGAGCTTGTAATTCTTTTTCTTCTGATATTTTATCCTAGCTCATGTGGGTTGGGGTGGATCAATCTTTTAAATTCCTTTGCTTGGCTTATTTCCATTTCTTGGAAATGCATAAGAATAATGCCATCATATTAATATTGTTGTCACAAAAGATATCATGGCATTATTATTTTTGCATGGGCCATGTAAGCTTCTCCACCACCTTTTTCCTCCATTGGTTTTTCTTTGGATTTGGTGGATCCTATCTAGGAAAACCATCTCTCTCCTTAGTCACAACCATATCATCTTATTTTATTATTATTTCTCCATGCATGGACCATATGAGGCCTAGCCCATAATTCTTTTCTTTTCTTTTTCTTGGAATTCCCTTTTCACCTTCACCTCATGACAAATTCTAACACTCACCATGTTCCACTTGAGATGATCTTACCACATTCTTTTCTTTTATTTTCTATTTATCTACATGTATGATCACATGAGCCTTATTCCACCTAATTCTTTTCTTCTTCTTTCTTTCTAGTTTCTTCTCTACATTAGCCATGCAAGATCAAGCCCCATGTGTTTTCTTGGTTTGGCACCATAAACAAGATAAAAATCTAAATATCTAATTAAACCTAACCTAGCTATTTTCCTCTCTCTCTCTCTCTAATTCTCTCCTAAACCCTAACCTACTCCACTCCCTCTCTCTCTCTCACACCCTCTCTCTCTAACCTGCTGGGCACCACCTGGCCACTCTCTCTACCTGACCCACCACCCCAGCCACTCCTCTCTCTAACCTAGCTAAGCCTAACCCTAACCCTAGCCATGCCCTAACTAACCCGAGCTCAACCGAGCCCCTTCCCTCTTTCTCTCTCTGCCGAGCGGGCCTAGCTGCACCACCATCGCCAAGCCCCACCTGCAGCCACCCTACCTCGCCCAGGACCAGCCCCAGCCAGCGCAGCCATGTTCTCGAAGAGGAGGAGGAAGAAAAGGTGGAACCGAGTCCACCTTTATTCTGCCATGCCCCAGCTGCCCTCCTCCTTCTCTCCCTCCTTTTCCTCCTCCCGCACGCTTCCTCTGGCCTCCCCAGATCTGCCCCGAGACGCCCTCCTCTTCTCCTTCTCCCTCCCCGACGACTGCCACCTGCCGCCGGTCGCCGCCAGGTACCACCCCGCCCCGACGAACCAGTCGAGCAGCGCGACCGGGAAGTGGCGGAGAAGATCAAGGACGTTCCCCTGCGACGCCCGGTATACGCTGACGTGGACGAGAAGCTCCCCCGCGTCGCCAGTACCTCGCCGCCCCCGAAACCCTAGTTCGTCGGAGCGCCAGCGACCTCGACGCCTCGCCGCTCCTCGCGCCAATCCGAGCCCGCCAGCGAGCCCGCGGTGAGCAGCCCTTCCTCCCTGACAACCTCCGCCTCGTTGTACCACCCTAGAGCCGCTGATCTTTTCATCGAACACCCACCGCGCGCCAGAGCTCGCCGGCATCTGCAGCTTTCTCACGCCGCACAACCCCTCTTCTAGTCCCCCGCCACCCTCCTGTCAGCTACCCGAGCCAGCCGCACTGGCTAGACCCCTCCGCGCGCACTCCCACGTCCCCGGATCGAACCCCCGCCCCGCGCCGCGCGCCGGATTTGCGTCAGACGCGCGAAGACGATAAACAGTAAACTAGGCCGTGGTCATTTTCTAAAAATCCCCCCACCTTTTTAATTCTCGCAACCCGCGCTCCTAGTGTCCCCACCTGTCAGTCGCCCAGGTCATCTTGCAGAAAACCCCTTGGATTTTCCCGACCGCAACCCGCGCTCCAGCCCCTAGCCCCACCTGTCAGCCCCTGTCTCCCTCGCCGCTGTCACGTGGGCCAGCGTCAGCTGTCCCCACCCCGCAGTCTCAGCGGCTAGCCAGAACCGCGGTGGAAAAAGTGTTTTCCGCGCGCGTGGCCCAGTCAGCGCTAGGCCCACCCGTCAATGGCTGTGGTTAGAATTGCCTGGGTATAACAAGTTTTTCCCTGAATCTGTTTTTATTCAAATCTTTTCCAAATTAATTTAAATTCAAATTCTTTTCAGATTCAAATAATTTTTAAAATACAGATCCAAATAATACATGCAATATATGTTTTGGAATCAGAAAAATGTGAGGAATTCAAATATGCCCTTAAAAATATGTTTTGAACATTTTAAATTTCGAGATGATTAAAATTACAAGAAAATGCCCTTTTCCTTAATTATTTAATAACTTTTGTTTTATAACTCCAAACTTGACAAATAATATGTCTAAATCGATCAGCGCGATGAGCCCGTTCTATTTATGCAATCCCTGTTCTGAATTGGAGCATGCATCATGTTGTCATTTAAAGTCTGAACTGTTTATGACAATAAAACTTGGGCAAATAAATAATAAAGTGCTTTATTTCTTGTATCCACACCTCACCTTTGCCATGCTACTTTAATGCCATGTAATTGTGCATCATTCATCATGGCATGCTTGGTTGCTTGTTGCATTTTAATTCATATGCTTGTGCACTTTATTTATGTGGGCCCTTGTTTGTTTGGTTCTTCTTCGAATAGACGCCCAGCAGGAGAATTACCAGGAATCCCAAGAGTATTACCCAGATCCATCTCTCGCTTCAACTGAGCTGCCAGGCAAGCACTACCACATGCTTGCATACATACAGTACCTATTGCCTCTATCTTATTCTTGCATCCTAGAGTCACGATTGCATTAAATTGAATCCCAAGTACTGCATAGCCTTTACTTTTAAACCACATTAAGCCTGTTCCGGTCCCATGAGCCATTACTACAGGAGTTGTTTGAGCCATGCGAGTCGTAGAAAAGCATGAGTAGGGTATGTGAGTGTCTGATGGATAATGAGGTACCTAAACAACATAACCTGAGTAGTAATGGGATAACTAATGAAAGAGGCACCGGTGAGCAATATCTGCTATTTGGTTTTTCATGCTCACTTGTGTCCCGTAGGACCCTGAGTACTTGATTCCTGTTCCTTGTTTATTCGCACTATCCACATCCGGGAGGCCTTATGGACCCCCCTGAGCCAGAGCTTGATTCATTCTTATTTCTTGGGGCCACAATTAGTTTGGGGCTTTATTACTATCCTGTACTTATGCCATGTTACTGCTTTATTTAAGATTGTGCGAGTAGCACCTGTACTGTTTTGGATCGTGGAATGTTTCCGCGGTATCGACAAGCCCAGTCACACTTTCGGGTTCCCAGTTGTTTACAGCCATTGACACAAACCTTGGGTCCGTCTCGGAGCCGGCCAACTTCGTTGCGGGTAGCTTAATGGGGTGGCCCCCTGAAATATTTCTGAATCCTGTGATTGCTTTGTCGTGAATGCCTCGTTGGGTTTTGATTTGGTTTTTTCGAGGTTGATCGAGTGTGTGTTGCTATTCGTGCACCCCTGTAGGGTAAATCTTTCTGAAAGCCGTGTTCGCGGTTATGGACGACTTGGAGCACAGTTTCTCGATCATAGACAAGTATAACTAAAGTACCGCTTTTAAATTGACTAAGTACTTGACTAGTAAATAGTGCAATACTCATGGAATGGTTAATAAAACTGCCAACGGATGATGGGGGTTGTTCGTCCGCTTCCTCGTTGGTAAGCGAGGAGGAGGATGGATCTGTTAATTATACTGTTATAACTATTGATCTTAATTCACGGACTTCCGTCTATCATTGGTTAGGCGGAAGGTTAGCGAGTCTCTATAGAATTGTTAGGTATTATCTTTTGCTGCAATTGCGTCACCCCAGGTTGTGTCCCCTTTAGTGGCATTAAGACTTGCTGAGTACCCCTAGGGTCTCACACGATAAATTGTTTGATTCAGATGAACAGGTGTACCCGCAAGATGGATATTGGGTGGAAGAGACAGATGATGTTGGCAACGATCATTCGGTGTAGAGATTCCGGGAACGGGGATCCGTGTGATCTGTGGGCGGGATGTGTTTATTTATGGGGCATCTTATGCCAATTTGCTTCTTATCCGTACTCGGATCTTGTTTTCCGCTTCCGCCTGATACTCTGATGTGTGATGTATGAGGAGCTATCCTAAATTATTATATCTATCTAGGACATTTGGATCTTGCCGTATGGCGTTGTAATATTTCTATTTCTTTTAGATGGAATGGCTCTGAGGACTGTTGTATATGGCTTGCATACATACTCATTTGTGTATGTAGTTGATCCCTTCGCTTGCCGATTACGCCGCTCGTTCTTGTCCCTTTGTTTGAAAGTGGTTAGGACGGCCGAAAGGTCTACCGTGAGTGGCCCTGGGCCCCACCGTACTATTTTAACCACTTTCGTTCATCCAGGCATTAACTAAGAGCGTAATTCACCGAGGTAGTTACAAAGAGGAGGATGAAAGAGCATTTGAGGGGGCCTCCATGGACTGCCCCGATGAAGTCAAACGTGCTCATGGTGAGTACATGGCGTTTTATGCAAGGAACTTTTGGAAGGATCCTGCCAAAACCAAGTCAGAACTCGAGCGCAAGAACGGGTCAACTGGAAGAAGAGAAAGTGGCCCAAAACTGAGAACTTGCTACAACTGTGGAGATAGGATGCACTTTGTAGCCGAGTGTCCGTATCAAAATAGAGAAGACAATGGTGGCAGACTCATTCTTAAAGAAAAATCCAAAGCACTTAAGAAGAAGCCATTTATTAAGAAGAATGGCCCCTACAAGAAGCAACCCAAGATCTTCTTAGTGGCACAAGAAGAATACTCCTCTGCAAGTGAAGATGAAGAGGATGGAGATAGTTCTCGTGAGGTGGCTGCTATAGGCACCACATCGAATCCATCATCTCTCTTCGACTCGCCAAACGAGAACGTCATCAACAACAACGCTACTTCCCTAATGGCAAGAGGGTCTGAGGTATCAAGATCTAGCTCTTCATTTCCTAAGCCTAACATAATTTTGGATATGGGTGATCATGATAGTCTTAAAATGAAAGAAGAAGTTATTGCTTTGGACACCTTTTTCTCTAACCTACAAGGTGAGCACAAACTCCATTTTGATGCTCTTATGAGTCAACTTGATCAAGACGAAGATCTTCTTGAAGAAAATGGCAGAATTGAAAGAGAAGATGCCTTGGAGATAGCTTCTTTGAAGAATGCCTTGGAAGAAGAAGAGGAAGCTCGAGTATCTTTGGAAGAGAGACTCAAATCCATTGAAGAAGAAGCTGTGGCTCAGCTCATCAAAGAACGTGACCATACTCTTGCCAAGGTAAAGAAACTAAAGAAAGAAAAGATTGAATTTGGGGCTGTTCATGCTAGACTTTTGGAGAAGTTTGATAATCTTGAAAGTGCTCACAAGGGATTGAAGAGTGATCATTCTACTTTAAATGAGTCTCATGACCAGCTCCAAACTCAATTGAAACGGTATGATGTGCCAAGTACCTCCACTTCATCTTATGGAAAAGAAGATCTTGCAAGAGGTTCTCAACACAAAGGTAAAGAGGTTATTGATGAGATATTGAGCAAGCAAAAGACAAACAATAGAAAAGAAGGTCTTGGTTACATTCCCAAGACAAAGAGCAAGAAAAACAAGAAGAAGAAGAAGAAGAAGAAGAAGAAGAGCAAGACTGCTCAACCAAAGACTAGCAACACTACCAATGACAAGACTAATTATGATGGTTTTGCAGGAGTTAACAATCCTAACTTTGAATTATATTGCGATTATTATGGTGATGTTTATGCTAGTTATGTAGGCCCTTATGATTGTTACATTCCTTGGTCTATTTGGGTTCCCAAGACCCTTGTCACTAACATGAGAGGACCCATTGAAAAATGGGTACCTAAAACCAAGAAGTAATTTTCTTGCAGGGCTATGCTTCCGGTGGTTCTAAATGGGTACTCGATAGCGGTTGCACGAGTCATATGACCGGAAACAAGGAGATCATCACGGAGATGTGGCCAAATCACGATCATATAACCGTCTCCTATGGCGACAAGTCAAAATCTGAGGTATTGGGTCTAGGCAAAGTTGTGGTGGCTCACGATATCTCTCTCGTGGACTTAATGCTTGTTGAGACCCTCAGATACAACTTACTTTCAGTTCGCGCCCTTGGTAAGATGGGCTTTGCAGTTTATATTGATGCTGATTTGGTGGTACTCTTGTGGAGCAAGTCTCTAAAAGTCGCTTTCATGGGATATGTCGAAAATGACCTGTACGTGGTGGACTTTTCGAGGAAAACCACTACAGGCCCGATGTGTCTCTTTGGAAAGGCTGACGCGGGTTGGCTATGGCATCGCCGACTAGCCCATGTCAACATGAGAACTTTGCAAAGTCTCCACAAGGGTGGCCACATCCTTGGACTAAAAGAAAATGTCTCCTTTGCCAAAGATCGTGTTTGCAGGGCGTGTGTTGAAGGGAAAATGCATGACTCTCCTCATCGAAGGAAGACTATTATCTCGTCAAAAAGGATCTTAGAGCTCCTTCATGTGGACCTTTTCAGACCTCCATCTCATGCAAGCCTCGGTGGGAAGAAGTATTGTCTAGTGATTGTTGATGATTACTCAAGATACACTTGGGTTTACTTCTCCAAGTTGAAGAGTGAAACTCAACAAATGGTCATCGACTTCTCCAACGAGGTTCAACATCAACACAACGTCCCTAACTGGCTATAAGAAGTGATAACGGCTCTAAGTTCAAGAACTACACCTTAAATGAGTTCCTAAGTGAAGAGGGGATAAGACATCAATATTCCGCTACGTACACCCCTCAACAAAATGGTGTAGCCAAGAGGAAGAATCGGACTCTAATGGATATGGCAAGGTCAATGCTAGCCGAATTCAAGTCTCTATATAACTTCTGGGTTGAAGAAATCTCTACCGCTTGTCACTCATTCAACTGGTTATACCTCCATAAAATCTTGGACAAGACTCCGTATGAAATACTTACCGGTAACAAGCCAAACATCTCATACTTTCGGGTATTCGGGTGTAAGTGTTTCTTTCTCATCAAGGGAGTTCGTTTATCTTAGTTTGAATCTAAGGCTCTAGAAGGTATTTTTGTTGGTTATGGTGCCAAATGCCACAGTTATAGAGTCTAGAATAAGCTCTCCGGAACTGTTGTAGAATCTTGTAGTGTGGTGTTTGAAGAAAATGACGGTTCCCATGCGGAGCAAGTTGGTGTTTGTAATGCAGATGCTGAAATACCCCTAGATGCCATAAGAAGAATGGGCGTGGGATTTTTCCGCCCCATTGAGGAACCCCTTGTTGCGGATCAGGAAGGACAATGCTCTACTCATGGAGATCCCTCATCTACAAATACTGAACATGTTCCAACCATGGGAGCAACTCCTACACCATCTCCATCAACTACTGAAGGTCAAGATGTTCCAGAAAGCTCTAGGCCGGATTATCCGGTGCACACCGGATTATCTAGCCATCCTCATCCTGATGACCGAATTGCTCTTGGTGCTGAAGAAATCGCTGGAAGCTCCAGGCCGGATTTTCCGAGTGACCCTAGATTATCCGCCCCCTCGACAGTTTAAGCAAGCCCCAGACAGCCTGATGAAACTGCTACAAGTGCTCCCAGGCCGGATTATCCGGCCTCTCCATCGGCCGGAATATCCGGCCCTGACTCACCTGCTATTCAACAATCTCCTATGTCGACTACTGAATCATCTGAAGGGCATGCTTCATCACCGCCTACTACTGTTATCCCAGATTCTAATCAAGGTCGAGCAAATGATTCCAATGAAGATTCAAGTGATGAAACTTTTCCACCAAGAGACAAAAAACTTATTGAACTTAGTCGCAAGGCTCGGGCTGATCGGAACCTTGAGTTAAGGGGTCACACCCTCGACAAGGTTGTTGGTGATCTTCGACGAAGGGTTTCTACAAGAAGGGAATTGGCCAGTTTTGGTGAGCACCAAGCTCACATCTCAATGGTGGAACCCAAGAAGGTCTTTGAAGCTCTTGACGATCCAGACTGGGTTGTTGCTATGCATGAAGAACTAAATAATTTCGAGCGAAACAAAGTTTGGAAACTCGTGGAAAAACCCAAAGATTGCTGCAATGTTATCGGCTCCAAATGGATATTTAAAAACAAGCACGATGAGAATGGCATTATTGTGAGGAACAAAGCAAGACTTGTGGCACAAGGTTACTCTCAAGTTGAGGGCATTGACTTTGGCGAGACCTATGCTCCAGTGGCTCGCCTTGAGTCCATCCGTATCCTTCTTGCTTATGCTACCCATACCAATTTTAAGTTGCAACAAATGGACGTCAAGAGTGCTTTCCTTAATGGTCCTCTACATGAGTTGGTATATGTAAAGCAACCCCCGGGCTTTGAGGATCCTAACTTTCCGAACCATGTCTACAAACTCGATAAGGCACTCTTGTTGGGTCCGCAGCATAGAAAACAAAAAATTTCCTACGGTGTGAACTACACGCCAAGATCTATCTACTAGGTACAAAGCAACGGGTGGACATACATCCAACGAGAACTTACCCTCGAAGACAACGAGTTTTTTTAATGAGTAGGAACTCGTGGTTTATGTAGTCGTACACTTGCCGATCTCAAGATCGTGAGGAAGTCTGAGCGCCGCAACTCAGGAGCGCATCCGTACTCGCACACACGTTCAAGCCACCGGAAAACCTCCACCTCCTCGCTCCAGTGATCTAGCGGAAGCAGCAACTCCTTCCAGACGAAATTCCACCGGGAACATGTATCTCGCTAATCCGAGACCATGGGGGAATAATTCTAGAGGGGGAGAGAGATCCTTCACAAGGAGGTGTGAGTGAGAAGTGAGGAGAGGGTGGCCTTTTATAGGAGGAGGGGGGTGCCCCTCCTTCATGGCCGGCGCATGGAGGAGGTGCCTCTTCACCTCCTCCATTCATGTGGTGGTAACCCCTCCACATTAAAATGACACTTCACATTCCCTTTTAAAGTCTCCACTTTAAATGCATTAAATTTCTCCAAATTTAATGCTCTCTCATTTAATAAAACTCTTTTATTATTTTTATTCAGAATTTTGTTAATTACTTTAATTAACAAAGATTCACATAAAACCCCCCTGCAACATTTCAATATTACATGCAGAACCAATTTCAACAATTTCACCCGAAACAATTTCGGTGTCTATTGAAATAATTCCAGCGCTTTGCAATTCTTTCGTATGAAACATATGTGCTCCAAAATGGTGTCCGGTAACTCTTAAGTGTGCCACCCTACAGTTTGCAAATAATGCAGACATGATCGAGACCCTTCTCCGATCAATAATCAGCAGAGGGGCCTAGAGATCCGTACTGACTCCTACACATTCAACGATGACTTCTGTGATCGTGAGAACCTTTAACGCTTGTAACTAAATCCCTTTGTCTCTCGATATATTACATGTCCGAGATTCGATCATCGGTATCTCCATACCTAGTTTGATCTCGTTACCGACATGCACTCTTTTCTTGTTCCCGTGATATAACATTCTAGTGATCACATCACTTGCTTGCAAGCTATCTTAATGTGATATCACCGAGAGGGCCCAGAGTATATCTATCCATCATCGGGATTGACAAATTCCACTCTTGATCCATGAGCCTCAACATAACACCTTCGTAGCACTAAACCCATCTTTATAGTCACCCTGTTACGGTGTGACGTTTGATGTTATCAAGATACTCTTCCGGTGTTAGCAATTAACATGATCTCATGGTCTAAGGATAAAGATTACTTCGTATGATGTTATAGCAATATAAACATAATGACTTTGATCGTAATGCTATACTTCGGATGAATGTTCATCACATCATTCCACCAATGTTGTGACCTCGTTATTAACAACATCCAATGTCCATGATCAGGAAACCTTGATCATCTTGTTAATCAATGAGCTAGTCTATAAGAGAGGCATAACTAGGAACCTTTTATTTGTTTATTAAACACACATGTATTGACGTTTCCGATCAATACAATTATAGCATGCAAAATAAACATTTATCATAAACATGGAATAAGATAATAACGACTTTATTATTGCCTCTCGGGCATATTCCCTTCAGTCTCCCACTTGCACTAGAGTCAATAATCTAGTTTGAAAAACTTTGCATATTGAACACCTATGGCTTTCTGGTGTTGTATATACGCTATTGCTAGTAGTTAACATAATCTCCGGATCTGACAGCTTCAGGTCCGTGTGTATTTGCATGTCTTTGCGTCTCTACACATCACTCATTCTCAAATGAGATGGCATTGTATAAATTTGGTCCTTTGGTGAGACCTTTAGTTTGTTTTGGTTAAAATATGTTGATATTATTGTCACACAATATATCTTCATAGTATTAGCCCACTTTGAACCACACCTAGTTTGATAACAAACTACTTAACACAAATGCCCTCCTATGCTGCTACTATAGCAGTCATATACTTAGCCTTTTGTTGTAGTATCCGTCACAATGTCTCAACTTTGGAACTCATCCAAATACATCATGGAACATCCTTTCCATTACATTGTGCCACCCATAGTCTAAATTGAGATAAATTTAATTCGTATCTTGTGACAAAACTAGTATCAATGTAACACTTTACAATGAACTACCTTTAACTATTTGTCACTTATACATGATATATTCTTAGTTCTTCCAAAGCTCATAAGAATATCTTTACTATTGTCCAATGATGATCTTATGAATCATTCTGGTATATGCTCATAACATTTAGAGCATAGGACATTCTGGATATATACATATCATGGTATAATCGATCAAAATCTTCATGTGATTTTACTCACCAAGTGTTGAAACACTTGAATTTTGATACAATCCTTTTCATCCAGCAAGAACCTTTCTTGTTGTTTCCATATTGAACTCTTTCAATATCTCATATATGTATGTCTGGCACAACCATATTAGCGCCTCAATCTATCCATATAGATATTGATGCCTAATATTCCGGTTTTGCCCAAGTCTTTCATCGAAATCTTATTTTAATGAAATTCTTAACTTGTGTCAATACAAGATACATCCTTTCGAATCAACAATATGTCCTCTACATAAAATATGTCTCAGCGCTCCCACTTAATTTCTTGCAAATGCAAGCATCTTCATCATCTCCGATGAATTTAAACTCTTTTAACAGTTTCATCATGGTGAAGATTCCAACTCCGCTATGCTTACTTCAACTATTGAAGTTTGCATGCCCTTTTAGCACCCTTTGAATTAACAAAACCCTTTGGACCGTGTCATGTACACGTCTTAGGTAACCGTTCTATTAGAAGAACATTTTTTTGTTTATTCAATTACCATATACCAAATTATATGTATTGGTTGCTACATTAATCCGTCAAGACTAAACATCGCTATGAAAGATCAAATCTTGTCATAGTCAACTCCTTGAACATTGTCGTAAACTTCTTTCCGACATGTCGACTATTTCATAGATGTTAAACATCCATGTCTTATTTCTTTATAGATCTAAACACGACCGATAGGCTTCACGCCTTTCCAGAGGGTCTTCCAAGTTCAGAAACTTGATTTCTCGTGTACGGATACTATGATGGATTCTATGACTTCTAGTAATTTTATGGAGTCAGGGCCCATCATCGCTTCTTTGCATGTAGTCGGTTCATCATTGTCAAAACAATAACGACTTGCTTATCAAATATTACTATTTGATTCTTACCGACCCACATGGTTCTATAGGAACTCTAATCTCCGAGATCACACCTTTTGTAATCACGAGAGCCATGAGCATTGTGGCCGCCACCGGGACACTTTCGGGCGCTGCGCTACTTAGCACATATATCTAAGGTTCAACAACCTTATCAAAGTTCTATTGTCCTCCCACTTAACTTTTCACGAAAAATTCCTTCACAAGAAACTTGACGTTCCAAGTAACAAACTCTTTTATCCTCGGTATTATGGAGAAATTCCCAACAAATTCTTTGGGGTAACCTACAAAGGCGTGCTTATCCGACTTTGGTTCTAAACATTTTACTTATGCATAGCATACCAAAATTTAAGAAAAGACAATTCGGGTCTTATACCAAACCATAACTCATATGGTGTCATTTCAATGGATCACAATGGTGCTCTTTTCAGTGTAAAAGCGGTAGTCTCTAAAGCTTCAATACTTAAAACATAATGGCAGTTTTATAAATGACACATTTGATCTTACCATGTCAAACATGGTTGGATTTCATCTCTCGAACATACCATACTCCTATGGTTTATCGGGAAATCCAAATTCATGGAACAATTCCTCAAATCTTAGGTGTTTTGCTAAACATGTAACTCAAATATCTTCCTTTATGATCGAATCATAAACTCTTTATTTTCTTGTTACAATGATTTTCCACTTCATCTTGAAAGTCTTTGAACAACTTTCAAATGGTTCATACTTCTTCCTTACTAAGTAGATATACAGATATATTCACTCAAATTTTCGAAGAAAGCATATGAAGCAAAAAGATCCATTGCATATGGCTACACATAATGGACTATGCACATCAGCATGCACAATTTCTAATAAGTTGGTCATCCGTTCCTCTCTGGCCTATGGACGGAGTTTCAATTATCTCGAGGAAAGTCTCCCATGTGTCAATTGATCAAAATCAAAGACTCCAAAAATCCATCACATGGAGTTTCTTCATGTTTTCTTTCCAATATAATTTAAACACCGATGTCACTTCATAAGTGATCTTTCAATCCTTTGTCTTGCGACATTTTAGCAATAGTGTTTATGGATGTGATTTCTCCAACTAGACTTGTAAAATTTCATCCATCCTTTATGGAATATGGTAATTATTTGAACAGCCATTGTTCTCATAATACCGGAACAAAATAACAATTATTTAAACAAATCTTGAAGGCTTGGTTTGATGAGAACGAAAAACACAATAAGACTTTATTTGTTTTTGATGACATCATCACTCATTCTCTTACTAGTTACTTAGGCCATTGTAGTTCATGAATTGCGTTGTCCTGTATGACAGTTCATACCAACCCATTCGGTATCCAATACCGGTATCCAATAACTAAGAACCACATTGTTTAACAAGCAAGGAATACGGCCATAACATGTATATCTTCTATATACCTAAGTTGGACATCTCCAACCTTTTATTTTCTGCCAAATATTTTATAGATGCTCTTTCAGCAATTCCTTTTCTTTTAAAAGAATCTATCAACATCAATAGTGGTGTCACAACATGACACATGGTACAAAGCGTATATAGTCAAATACTAATACCTTTGGACTTGCACTTTGAAGTGGATCACCATCATCAAATGCTTGGTGTTGTTTCAAAAATTCATTCTTTAGTAATCTATTAGTGTAGTAAACATTTTACTTACATCTTCTATGCATCCTTATCATGACAACTTTCATGATCAAGCTACTATAGCTTATAAGGAAGAATCACGAGTATAATATCAGTTCCCAAAACCGTTTTGGTAGATTCGGATGCCTAGCATCTCCATCCTTCACAAATTCTCATACAATATGAGAACATGTATTTTGCTAAATTATACTCTATCATAATGCAACCAAAAAACATTGTTTCAGATATCACAATATCTTTCACACATGATGGTTTCTGAAACAATTTTTAGCTCCAATATAATCTTGATATTAAAACAACTTTTTGAATATCAATAATCATGGAGGCAAACATGATACTTTAGATACTAACATTGGAATTCTTACTCTTGATTTAATACTACTTATTAAACTTCATGGAGTAAATAGAGTTTGCTGAAAGTTTGCAATAGGACTTATAAACTTTAAATTGACATTCAAAACAATACGATACCAGTTCGTAAAGTAAATATCCAGAATTCTTTAGTTCTATTATCTCAAATAAAAACTAAGCCTAAGGTAGAAACCGAATGCCAATGACTACAACAAACTATGCAAATTCACTTTGATTTCATTTATGACAAATTGAGTTCGACTAATCCAAATTACTATTGAACTCCCACTCAAAAACGACATCCCTCGTGTCTTTTTTGTGATTACATGAACCAAATCCACTACACCAAGTCCGATCATCACGTGAGTTGATGTAGCTTCAAAGGCGAGCATCTATATGGGCATCATATCAACTATATGACTCATGCTTAAACTTTCGGTCCGTGTTTCGAGGCCATGTCTGTACATGCTAGGCTCTCCGAGTAAGAACCTTAGTATTCACATGTGTAAAACTGTGTTACACCTGTTCCTATGAAAGCGTAGATTCGAGTACACCCGATCATCACGTGATGTCTCGAAACATGATCCATAAGCATACTTAAGGAAGAACACATTTTATCTTGATATTTAAATGAGGGATCATCTTATAATGCTACCAAAAGCGCCAAACTAGCAGTATAAGATGCTAACATCTAATGTGTAAAGTGAGATGATATGGTCCATGCATTTGATCTCTATCACTTGCATCGTGGTATGATCTCTATCATTCCTTTGTGTGTAAGGCCAAGGTCTATGGAACTTACACGTTGAGTGTGTTGTAAGAGTATCTATCATACATCTACTTACAACAATACCATATCAAGACACTAGCCCAGCAATGATCTAAACTAGACGCCTCTAATTTATCAATTACAAGTTTTACGTGGCTTAGGGCTTTCGGAGATAGAACCGTTCTTACCTACGAACATGAACCACAACGAGGATAACCAAGTTATTAGCAACTCGTTGTAAATCAGATATTGACTATAGTAGGAGAGACAGACACCCGCCAGCCACTTATGCAAAACAAGTTGCATGTCAGTCGTGGAACCGGTCTCATGTACGATGACATGTAAGGTTGGTCCGGGCCGCTTCATCCCACTATGCCACCAATATCCAAAATACATAGAAGATGCAATAACATGATCTTCATCGCCCACATATAAACATATGTGTACTACCCGTGCAAAGCACCTACGCATAGATCAGGCTCTGATACCACTGTTGGGTCCGCATCATAGAAAACAAAAATTTCCCTACGGTGTGAACTACACGCCAAGATCTATCTACTAGGTACAAAGCAACGGGGGGACATACATCCAACGAGAACTTACCCTCGAAGACAACGAGTTTTGTTAACGAGTAGGAAATCGTGGTTGATGTAGTCATACACTTGCCAATCTCAAGATCGTGAGGAAGTCCGAGCGCCGCAACTCAGCAGCGCATCCGTACTCGCACACACGTTCAAGCCACCGGACAACCTCCACCTCCTCGCTCCAGCGATCCAGCGGAAGCAGCAACTCCTTCCAGACGAAATGCCACCGAATAATTCTAGAGGGGGAGAGAGATCCTTCACAAGGAGGTGTGAGTGAGAAGTGAGGAGAGGGTGGCCTTTTATAGGAGGAGGGGGGAGCCCTCCTTCATGGCCGGCGCATGGAGGAGGTGACTCTTCACCTCCTCCATTCATGTGGTGGTAACCCCTCCACATTAAAATGCCTCTTCACATTCCCTTTTAAAGTGTCCACTTTAAATGCATTAAATTTCTCCAAATTTAATGCTCTCTCATTAAATAAATTTTTTTTATTATTTTTATTCAGAATTTTGTTAATTACTTTAATTAACAAACATTCAAATAAAACCCCCTACAACATTTCAATATTACATGCAGAACCAATTTTAGCAATTTCACCCGAAATAGTTTCGGTGTCTATTGAAATAATTCCAGCGCTTTGCAATTCTTTCGTCTGAAACATATGTGCTCCAAAATGGTGTCCGGTAACTCTTAAGTGTGCCACCCTACGGTTCGCGAATAATGCAGACATGATCGAGACCCTTCTTCGATCAATAATCAGTAGCGGGACCTGGAGATCCGTACTGACTCCTACACATTCAACGATGACTTCTGTGATCGTGAGAACCTTTAACGCTTGTAACTAAATCCCTTTGTCTCTCGATATATTACATGTCCGAGATTCGATCATCGGTATCTCCATACCTAGTTTGATCTCGTTACCGACATGCACTCTTTTGTAGTTCCCGTGATATAACATTCTAGTGATCACATCACTTGCTTACAAGCTATCTTAATGTGATATCACCGAGAGGGCCCAGAGTATATCTATCCGTCATCGGGATTGACAAATTCCACTCTTGATCCATGAGCCTCAACATAACACCTTCGTAGCACTGAACCCATCTTTGTAGTCACCCTGTTACGGTGTGACATTTGATGTTATCAAGATACTCTTTCGGTGTTAGCAATTAACATGATCTCATGGTCTAAGGATAAAGATTACTTCGTATGATGTTATAGCAATATAAACATAATGACTTTGATCGTAATGCTATACTTCGGATGAATGTTCATCACATCATTCCACCAATGTTGTGACCTCGTTATTAACAACATCTAATGTCCATGATCAGGAAACCTTGATCATCTTGTTAATCAACGAGCTAGTCTATAAGAGAGGCATAACTAGGAACCTTTTATTTGTTTATTAAACACAAATGTATTGATGTTTCCTATCAATACAATTATAGCATGCAAAATAAACATTTATCATAAACATGGAATAAGATAATAACCACTTTATTATTGCCTCTCGGGCATATTCCCTTCAACTCTATGGCCTTAAACAAGCCCCGCGTGCATGGTATGAGCACCTTAAAGAGCTTTTTCTAGACCGTGGCTTCGAAGTTGGGCAAATCGATCCCACTCTTTTTACTAAGAAGGTTAAGGGGGAGCTCTTCGTATGCCAACTATATGTAGACGATATCATCTTTGGTTCTACTAATGAAGCTTTTAATGATGAATTTTCAAAGCTTATGACTGACAGGTTTGAGATGTCTATGATGGGGGAATTACGGTTCTTTCTTGGATTCGAGATCAATCAACTTAGAGAAGGAACCTTCATTAATCAAGCAATTACATCCAAGACATGCTCAAGAGATTCAAGATGACGGATCTTAATGGTGTTGCCACTCCGATGCAAACAAAATGTCATCTTGAACTTAACCCACATGGTAAAGATGTGGACCAAAAGGTATACCGGTCCATGATCGGCTCTCTTCTTTTCCTCTACGCATCTAGACCCGATATCGTGTTAAGTGTGGGAGTGTGTGCAAGGTATCAAGCAACTCCTAAAGAAAGCCACTTAGTGGCAGTCAAGAGGACCTTTCGATATTTGGTTCATTCCCCTAACATTGGTCTCTGGTATCCCAAGGGCTCCAATTTCTCTCTATGTGGTTACACTGATTCATATTGGGCTGGTGATAAGGATGATCAGAAATCCACTTCTGGAGCTTGTCAATTTTTGGGAAGATCTCTTGTGTGTTGGTCATCTAGAAAGCAGAATTGTATATCTCTCTCCACCGCCGAGGCTGAATATGTTGCTGCTGCCAGTGCTTGCACTCAGTTATTGTGGATGAGGCAAACTTTAAAGGAATACGATGTCAATTGTGACAAAGTGTCTCTTTTATGTGATAATGAAAGTGCAATCAAAATTGCGTACAATCCGGTATAGCATACAAGGACGATGCATATTGAGATTCGGAATCATTTTATTCGAGACCATGTTGCTCGAGGCGATATTGATCTATCTTTTGTGAGCACGAAGAACCAACTTGCGGACATTTTTATGAAGCCACTTGATGAAGCAAGATTCTGCTACTTGAGGAATGAGCTAAATATCATTGCTTCTAGGAGTTTTTCTTGATTACCCATGCACTCACTCGTATATCTCAGTCCTATGTGGTCTAGGTGTGGGCATGAATATAGGGGGAGTGTGGTCCTAACTCATTGGGCTAACCCTCCCCCCATAATGCCAAAAGCAAGATAAATAATTTCTCTTAACATCATTTTGTGATATGTGAGCTTATTGATGAGTATTGCTTGTGAACCCAAGATATATCTTCGTGGTGTCACACCATACACTCCAACAAGGTGTCTTCGGCCACCGCCCTATCCCTTGAGGAGAATTGGATCTTTTTGGCTGTTTTTGCTCTCTCATGTTCTTATGGGAATCACACTCAATCTTGGCTTTTATTTGATTTGGATCTTGCAATTTTGAGCGTCTAGTACCATCTCAGTTTGGTTCTCTTAATCCTAAGCCTTTCTGTAGCACCCCGATAAAACCACTACAAGAAAATCGTTGTGTTTTGCCTGAGTGCATCATCATGACTGCATGCTCATGTCATCATGCCACATTGCATTTGAGCATCGTCATGTCATCATGCATCTGTTTGCCTAAAACTATTTCTCTAAAAGCCTACCTTTGTTTTCTAAATACCCCCGTCTTTATTTCAAATCAAACCCTGGTCTCTTCCGGATATTTTATTTTATCTAAATGTTATTTACAAAAGGTCTTTAAAATAAAACAAAACCATAATAAATATACAAATTTTTTTGGGAGGCAGCCAGTCAGGCCCAAAAGCCCAGCCAGCCACCTCCAGAACCAAACCCTAAACCTACCTAACCCCAGACCCCAGTCCCGCGCGGCACTCCCTTTCGCCGCCGCTGTGCACCACACGCCAACCCGCCTGCACCCTGGCCCTACCTCCCGCTCGACATGCTCCCACGTCCGGCACGCAACCACCCCACGTCGCGCCACACTGCCGCCACTCGCCTGCTGCCCCCGTACCGTACCGACCCGCCGCGCGTGTTGATCCGACCGTCCCACCCACCTGGACGCGCTCCACCACGCGGCCTCGATCCACACTACCGACGCATCCTCGTCCCCATCTCTCCTGCACCGGCACGCGACAACCCCACCCCACGCTCCACCCCGGACCCATCCCGACGTGACCCCGCGTCAGCGCACGCGACCCCGCTCCTCGCTAGATCCCCATCGCTCTCATCCCGAGCCGCCGTCGCTCGGTCCCCTGCGTCGCATCGCGCTTCCCAGGCCACGCCACCCCCTTGTTCTTCCCCGACCGCCTGAGCCTCTCCTGCGGATCCCCATCACCGCTTGCACCCACGGAGACCCGTGCCCCTCCTCGTCGAACCGCCGTCTGCGCCCCCTCGCTGTCGAACCCAACCCCTCGTGCCGCTGCTAGATCCCCGCGCGTAGAGCTTCTTCCAAGGCCACCTGCGTCTTTACCTCCGCTGAGCCCGCACCTCTGCTCTGCGGCACACCGGCCGCTGCATCACCGAGCCCGCCGTTTTAGCCCGGTCGCCGCTCCGTCCGTGGTACCCCTCGAGCGGACCTCGCCGAGCCCTCTTCCTCGACCTCCGCCGTCCCTGTTTCCCGCAGCCCTTGTCCTGCAGCGCCATCGAGGTCCATGCCGTCCTCTGCATCTCCTGGTCGCGCGACCCCGCGTGCCTCCCTGGTGCATCGTCGACTGCCCTCCTCCGTTCCTTGTCGGCTGCCGCCGCTAGCGGTCGCCTGCTTCGGCCTGCAGCTGCGCGCGAGCCCGCCTTCGCCTCGACCTTCTCTGCCCGCAGTCCAGACCTTGCTCGGCCTGCCGCATGTGCAGGGATAATGTGCTGCTGCTACTATGGTACTATTGTCATGCGACTGCATCGAGCCCTTCAAGTTCTACCGTCTAAACCACGTCGTCTAAGACCAAGCTCATCAAGATCTATTGGGAAGCTATGTACTTGAGAGGTGACAAGTTACCACAAGATCTTCTTGTCGGCCGGTACCTCGGAAGAATGAACATGGTGACACTCGAGGGGCCATCGACAAGATCCCCGACCCTAGAACCGAAGAGCGGGCCTGAAGGCAAGACCCGGACCTCCTTGATTGCCGAGACCTCCCTCGGAACCCCGAAGCCCTGATCTGAAGACCGAATCGAACTCCTCTGAGACCTCAAGACCTTCGGAACCGAGATGTCTGACCCCTATTCGAGACCCCCTATTTTTATAATATATGACATATATCTTGTTGCATATGAATTGAACATTCTTGCATACATATTGCGGTTTTGGGGTATTTTGTCGACTCACCTAATAATTAAATATGGAGTCCATATGCGGGCTTTTCTAGTCTTATATTGGCTCTATTTAAATTTGTGTAGCAAACCAATGCCATGTTTTGCCTTGTTAATTCAACATTTAAATTGCGGGGTACCTAAATAACTTGAACCTTCTATTAATTGTTGGGACCCCGGTTCCGCTTAATATTGCCTAATTGCACCGCATCTTGCCATGCCATGCATCATATCATAATCATGTCGGATCTTCTGCCATAGTATTAAATAGTGCATCCGGTGTTTCTTTTAGTGCTTTAGTTCTTCGCGGATTAGGCCAATGAGTTGATGCGAGTATTGGCAAGTCCTTCAGATAATGTATCTTTGGCACTGTTTCCCAGGCGAGCATTCTCCCCCTTTCTATCTATTTTGCATTTATAGTCTTTATTTCCTCGTTGATCTATCGCAATCCGTGTCGCGATGCTTTAGTGTTCTGTACCAGATATATTCTGTGCAGCCTTTATATTGCCTTGGACACCTCATATTACCTGTTGTTTGGTAGATAGATGGTCTTGCGAGTCGTAGTCGCTTGCTCAGGTGCGATCCCGTGTCGTGAAGTACCACACAGTTGTTGGAATGTTGTCATATGCTTTATGGTGGAGATGATCATGACTTTAAATACAACTTGATTAATTGTTGGGAATAGATATAACTAATGTAGAGGCATCGGTGGGCAATAGCAAATATTTGGTTTTTACCGCTCACTTGTGTCCCGTAGGCCCCGAGTACTTGATACCTGTTCCTTGACTATCGCACTATCCGCATGTGGGACCATGAATCCCCTTAGCCAGAGCTTGATTCATTTCTTATTTCTTAGGGCCACAAAGTAGTTTGGGGCTTTATTACTATCCTGTACTTATGCCATGCTTTACTGCTTTATTTACGATTGTGCGTGGAGCACCTGTACTGTTTTGGAACGTGGAATGTTTTCGTGGTATCGACAAGCCCAGTCACACTTTCGGGTTCCCAGTCGTTTACAGCCATTGTCACAAACCCTGGGTCCGTCTCGGAGCCGGCCAACTTCGTTGCGGGTAGCTTAGTGGGGTGGCTCCCTGAAATATTTTATGAATCCTGTGATTGCTTTGTCGTGAAAGCCTCGTTGGGTTTTGATTTGGTTTTTCCGAGGTTGATCGTGTGTGTGTTGCTATTTGTGCACCCCTGCAGGGTAAATCTTTCTGAAAGCCGTGTCGATGGTTATGGATGACTTGGAGCACAGTATCTCGATCATAGACAAGCGCAACTAAAGTAGTGCTATAAATTTGACTTAATATGTGACTAGTAATCAGCTTCACTATAATGCAATGGATAATAAAAGTGCCAACAACTGGTGGAACTGGGTGTATAGTGTCATGTTATACCTGCCCAGTAAATATCGCAACTCCAATGGAGTGAAATAAAAGTGCCAACAACTGCTAGGTTTGGGATGTCACATGCTAATTATATCTGACTAGTAAGTACTGCAACTACAACGTAACAGTTAACTAAAACTGCCCACTACTTATGCTATCAGGATGACTCATGCTATCTATATCTGACTAGTAAATGTTGCAACTATAACAGAATGAATAAAACTGCCAACTGTGTGACTTCCTCGGTTTGACTTCCTCGTTTGGTCTCGAGGGGGAATACCAGGATGGGTATGATTGGTGTTAGTATCAGGTTGGTCCCGAATAGGTCTTCCTTATCCCTCTCTAATAGTCGATAGTTGAATCGAGTCTCTATAGGTTGTTTAGTGCATGCCGTGCTGCCGCTTCAGTCCACCATACCTATGTAGGTGTGAGCCGCCGAATTCTAGCCTCGCCGTGTACTGGCCTCAGTACTGACCGCTCTCTTTTTTCCTTTGCCCTTGTCGGCACCCCTTTTGTTTTAGCAGGTATAAGTTCGACGTTGTTAGCAGGGTTACCCTTCTGGCTTGGCCTGGGCAGGGTTATGGACGCCATTGGTTATTCTTCAGGGCTCGCAGCCCCATTTTGCATCTTATCCGTACTCGGATGTTGTATCGTTTTCGAGGTGATTTGGATCTTTGTACTGTATATCTGTATTCTTGACTCATGGAGTCGTTGTTGTATATATATGTTCTATGGGTCCCATCGTGGACTATTGTGTAATGATATTACTTTGTTCCACCCGCACGCAAGTGCCTGGTGGGCATCCTTGAATCGTTTCTATGCGGGTTTGGCGGGAATCGCTAAAATCTGCATAGGGCCGATTCAAGGGTGTTACACTTTCCCTTCCCCTAAGCCATCTATTCTTGCACACAAGTCCCTTGTACACCTTGTGGGGGTGTTGATTGGGGACGCGTGGGCCTGAATCTGTGTATAAAAGAATTTCAGATTTGAGGCCGGATAATCCGACCCTGGCGGATTTCATCTTAAAGGGCAGGGATCGGGGGGAAGGGCTCATAACGAGCAACACTTCTCCCCAACCCTGTCCTCCTCCTCAGCCGCCGCTTGCCGTCCCCCACCCTCCCCGTAGCCTCTCCGGCCACTGGATTTTCCGGGCCTCCCCGGATCTTCTTCTCCACGCCTCTGGGTACCTTCTCCTCCGCGTTCTTCCTCCAATGAGTGAGGGTAACTCCCTCTATCCCCATCTTTGGCTAGATGTGTTACTTGTTGGGTGGAACGTTGTCTAGAAGGATGCTATTTCGCATAGAAATCGTAGTCTTGCAGTTTCTAGGCCCGATCTACTTTTTTGCATTCAATCTAGGTGAAATCGAAATTTTCTGCCAGGGCCGGATTATCCGCCCCTGGCCAGGCCGGATAATCCGGCATGACAGATTCAACTCTGGTTCAGTTTCACTATGGAGTATGCATTGAGTAGATTTGTCTTATGAACTTTTTGACTACTTTTTCCCTGCTCTCTCCTGGACTTGTGTGTATGCTTATCCCCATGATATCCCCCTTGTTCTCCTCACAGGTGGTTCTAGTGTTCCCAAGACCTACAAGCGCCGCCCTCGCGGTAAATACTTCCGGGACGACGGACAAGGTAACTTAGTGGACGAGGTTGAGTTGAGGAGGAGAAAGAATGAAGCGAAGCGAATGGCTGAACAAGCAAAGAGAACTAGGAAGGGAGTGTCCAACAGGAAAGGCAAGGAGCCCAAGATCAACTACAAGGCTTTGGATACAGTCACCTATTCCTCCATCCGTCACCGTGACTTCTTTGCTGAGCTGCCTCATGATGATGAGCTGGGGGATGCTCGTTTTTGGTGTGCTGAATAGAAAGGTATCTATGAAGATGTGTATGCTGGGGTGAACATTAGGCCTATGCACCCACTGGTCCTTGCTAAGGCTTTGGAGAAGGCCCACCTTGTGGATGCAATGTTTGTGGCTGAGCGGATGGGGCTGCACCATCTCATGTCTCTCTAGTGCTCTTATGACTCTGAGGTGGTGAAGTAGTTCTTTTCCACGTTGGTTATTTGTGGAGATGAGCGTCGCACTATGAAGTGGATGACTCATGACAGGCCTATGTCTGCTGATTTCCATGTGTTTGTTGAGGTTCTTGGATACTCTTTCCGCAACAGTGATCGAGCCAGTGGCCACCGCATCATCACCTAGCTGAAGCCCAACAAAGATGCAGCTCTCTCTCCTTGCACAGTGGACAATGGCATTGTGGGCACTCTGGCTGGTCTTGCTCCTATCTATGCTGCCTTAGTGGGCCTCTTCCGTGACTCCATCACTCCGAGTGGGGGCAAAAATGACAGCATCCTTGGTCACCTTGTCCAGCTCCTTCAATTTTCTCATGAGGTTGCATCGTGTGAGGACGAGTCTGTGCAGTACAGGCTAGATGTCATGGACTTCATCTACCATGAATTGACTGATGCTATGTTCAACCGTCTGTCCATCCCCTATGCACCCTACATTATGATGCTCGTAAGGCACCTGCTTCCTTCTGAGGAGTTCAACATTGATTTTGTGCATAAGGCCAAGAAGATCTACACCACGGTTTGGAAGACCTCTCACCCCTCCTCTGCTCCTGAGGGTCTCATGAGAGATGCTCGCAGGCCCCCAGTGCCTCCTGTTGCCCGTGAGATCAAGCAGCTGAACTGGTTCCAGTGGCACATCCTCTGCATGGGCGTGGACACGCGTAAGGGTTAGTACGAGGCATACAAGCAACACCATGAGTTGGCCCACTCCCAGCAGCTCATCGTTCACCATGTGTCTGGTGCTTCTGGTGACCCCCGGGCTCCTACACCTCCCACACCATATGCTCGGTGGAACTCTTCCTCCGGGTTGAACTATGGAGAGATGGAGCGTCACTTCTTCCCCTCTACGGCCGCTGCTGATGATGAAGATGGTGACACCGAGGAGCTTGAAGATGAGGATGAGGACGAGAATGAAGACAAGGACGACGACGAGGATGAGGACTACGAGTGATCCCGTGGGGTGCTAGCATCACTCTCCTTCCTTTTTGGTGTCTCGATGCCAAAGGGGGAGAAGTAGTTCTATTAGGATATTCGTGGATTTGCATGGGTCGGGCATAAGCACTTGCATTTTTCTATTCGTCGTTTTCTCGCTTATGCCCATTTAGCGCTGAACTTTAAATTTGTGATTTGTGGATTGTTTGAGAATCTTTGTCAGTGGTTGTCTGGATTTATCTCATGGATTATGCTTATGGATTCATCTATTCATATCCTATTATGCTGGAAATCTTTATCAGGGAAGGCGCTTATTTTTGTTATCTCGGTAATAAATGAGGCTATTTCAAGGATGCCTTCCTTCTACCTCGGTGGTATGATTATGTTGCTCATATGTCTACTGAATAGATTCACCTATTTGTGTGCATTTGTATTCCAATGCAAAATTCTAATATGCACACATTGAGGGGGAGTCTCTTCCATGTTTATTGCTGGTTGTCTTGTGATCCTTTCCTGCAAATCCTAGTATTGTCATCTAACACCAAAAAGGGGGAGATTGAAAGAACATTTCATGTTTTCCTATGTTTTGTGTGTTAGATAACAATACTGTGGAGATTATTCATGTGCGTTAAGTGTGCAGGAAGCTTTGAGGTGGGCCAGATTATCCGCCCCACCAAGGGCCGGATAATCCGGCCTACCTCATTGTTCAAAAGGTGCCAAGGCGCGTCGCTCGGAGTCCGGTTGAATTTTCTCCCGAAAAATCCGAACTGGGGCAGTTTTTCTTCCCCAGGCCGGATAATCCGGCTGTCGCATGGGCCGGATAATCCGGCCCCTAGTTTTTGAGCAAAGCATGCCAAGACACGTCGCTTGGAGTCCGGTCGGATTTTCTCTCGGAAAATCCGAACTGGGGCGGTTTTTCCTCCCCAGGCCGGATAATCCGGCCTTCACATTGGACCGGATAATCCGGCCCCCAGAAGTTGATCAAGGGCAAGCTCGGCGCGATGCTCTGATAAGGGGGCGGACTATCTGCCAGATATTCCGAGTCTAGGGCGGAGTTTTCCCCAGGACGGATAATCCGGTCCTCACTTGGGCCGGATAATCCGGCCCCCAAAGTCTCCAATGGCTGGTTTTGGAAGGGGTATAAATACCCCTTCTTCCCCAACGTTCAGAACTCTTGATTCATTCAAAATTGTCGTGACATTGTGCAAGAGCTCCCATTCTCGATCTCCCACTTCAACCACCCGAAGGCTTTGATCTTTGGGGGAATTGAAGGAGGAGAGGATCATCATCATCACGAATCAACCGCATCAACTCCTCTCCATTCACTTGGAGAAATCCCTGATCTAGTATTCATGTTAATATCTAGATCTTGTTCGTTGTATTTGATAACTTTGTTCTTGTGGCAGCTTGTTGTCATTTCGGGAGCCTCCAAGTCGATTGTGGAGTTGTGCCCCGCTAGTTGTGTAAAGGCGCCGGTACCTGCTTCGAAGGGTCCCTATAGTGGAAAGGTGGATCAGGCCTTTGGTGGCGGGATCCATCGGAGAACAGGGTGAGGCCTATTGTGGCGTGGTGGTCTTAGTGCCGCTCACCCCTCCAACGCAGACGTACTTCCCTTAACAAGGAAGGAACTGCAGTCAAACAAATCCTGTGTCTCCGCGTGCTTCACTACGGTTTACCCATTCCTCTTCCACTCGCTCTTTACTCGCTAGTAGATAGGTTTGCATATAGGGAAATTCCACCTAATAGTTTATCTACAGAATTTACCCTTTGTGCTAAGCCTAAAATTCAAAAAGTATTAAAATTTGGAGTAGCACCTATTCACCCCCCCCTCTAGGTGCCCATACGATCCATTTCACTCTCCCCACGCGGACTCGCCATGCTCGGCCACAACCACTACTATTTTCAGAATATGCATCTCTAAAGAGCCTCGAATCTCCTCTACAAGCCAACTCGAGCCTTGGGGACTACTCCTAGGCATACTGTGTGTGCGCGTAGTTCCACGACCGCGGACTCGCCCTCGCGTAGTCAACACGCTCGGGGACTCGCCACCGCGGACTCGCCCTTGCGTACTCAACACGCTCTGGGAATCGCCACCGCGGACTCGCCCTCGTGTACTCAACACGCTCGGTAACTCGCCACCGCGGACTCGCCCTCGCGTACTCAACACGCTCGGGACTCGCCACTGCGGACTCGCCTCGCATATTCCCCTGCACCGACTTGGCGACTTCACCATCAATGATTTGGTGGCCTCCACATCCTCTACGATAGCAAGTTGACAAGGCGCCGGCCAAACTTCTCCAAGGGGCGACTCCGTCCAATGATGACTCACCCGACGCGTCGACTCGCCTTGGTGATTGGGGCCACTTCATGAGCTATTTCTCTGTTTCAGGAGCTCGCCAACGACTCACCATCGACTCCAATCTAGAATCACCTGCGTCAATTCGGCGGCTTAAAGTCATCGCCGAGTCCCTAACACGCTCGGGGACTACTGATGGGGGAATACCAGTCGGGGTATACCCATGAAGCGGAGTCGCCCATGGCGGATCGACTCGCCTAATACGACGACTGGCGCAAACGACTCACCGACTAGAGGCCCAAGATAGCGACTTGAATGCAAAGCCCATTAGCACTTGTAAACCGTAATTGGCTGCATATATAAAGCCACTAGGGGCACCCCTTTGGGGGTAGCTCACCCACATCATATTAGATATAGTCTCACCCTCTGCCTCCGGTGGCTCCATGTAAACCAATCTATGATCATTTACTGGATTGACAGTAGGACGTAGTGATCCTCCATCGAGGGGACGTGAACCTGGGTACATCGCGTGCCAATCTCGCTCCCGGATTCTCCTACATCGCCTTGCCCTTTCCTCTATGTAAGCTACCATGTAGCATCTGCCGTGGTCAATACCACAACAAAATGAAAGCATGAGAAGGAAGAGGTACGATGCTCTTAGTAATGAAGCTGAAGGTTTCTACATGTTGGATGGTGAGGACCATGAAGACATGTATAGAAGGCTAAGAGCATTGCAACAACATTTAGAAAGCATGGAGCCACTCACATTGACGATGCATGGATCAAAAGGAAATATGTGAGTTCCCTCATGCCATTTGAGCCAACAGATTTGAAGAGTTTGCAAGGTAGACACAACTAGCACCAAATGACTTCCAATGAAGTCATGCAAGCAATGGCGGCCTTCAAGGTTACCGCCATGAACGCCGAAGATGCCCATGCTCGGGCAATTGGAATGCAAAAGGGAGTCAATGTGGCTCTAAAAACAAATGTTGTTGATCAAGATGAAGATGAAAGAGGATACAATGTAGTCTCCATGGGCTGTCCTGAGGAAGTCAAGCATGCTCATGGGGAGTACATGGCCTTTTATGCAAGGAATTTTGGGAAGGATCTAGCCAAGGCCAAGTCTGAACTTGAACGCAAGAATGTGTCAAGTGGAAGAAGATATAATGGCCCAAAACTGAGGACATGCTACAATTGTGGAGATAGGTTGCACTTTGTGGCTGAATTCCCATATCAAAGTAGAGAAGACAATGGTGGTAGGCTCATCCTTAAAGAAAAATCCAAGGCTCCTCAAAAGAAGCCATTTATCAAAAAGAATGGTCCCTACAAGAAGCAACCCAAGATTGTCTTGGGAACAAGAAGAATATTCCTCTGCGAGTGAAGACGGAGAGGATGAAGATAACTCTCAAGAGGTGGCTGCTATAGCCACCACATCTACCCCGTCATCTCTCTTCGACTCTCCTAACGAAAATGTCATCAAGAACAACGTCACTTGCCTTATGGCAAGAGGGTCCGAGGTATCATCTTCTATTTCTTCATTTCCTAAGACTAATATAAATATGGATATGGATGATCATACTAGTCTTAAGATAAAATAAGAAGTTATTGCTTTGGACAATGTTTTAACTAACTTGCAAGGTGAGCACAAACTTCATTTTGATGCTCTTATGAGTCAACTTGCCCAATCCGAAGAACTCGAAGAAAAGGGTAGAATTGAAAGAGAAGGTGCCTTAGAGATAGCCTCCTTGAAGAATGCCTTGGAAGAAGAAGAGGAAGCTCGAGTATCCTTGGAAGAGAGACTCGATTCAATTGAGGAGTCCCATGAAGAGGTTGTTGCTCAGATCATCAAAGAACGTGACAACGCTCTTGCTAAGGTAAAGAAACTAAAGAAAGAAAAGATTGAATTTGGGGCTGCTCATGCTAGACTCTCGGAGAAGTGTGAGAAACTTGACATTGCTCACAAGGCATTGGAGAGTGAACACTCTACTCTAAATGAGTCTCGTGACCAGTTCCAAACTCAATTGGAGAAGTATGATATGCTCAGCACCTCCACTCCATCTTGTGGACAAGAAGAACTTGTAAAGGGATCTCAACATAAAGGTAAAGAAGTTCTAGATGAGGTACTTAGCAAGAAAAGGACAAACAATGGAAAATAGGGTCTTGTTATGTTCCCAAGACAAAGAAGAAGAACAACAAGAAGACGAAGAGCAAAACTTCTCAACCAAAGACAATCACCACCACTAATGACAAGACTAACTATGATGGTTTTGGAGGGGCTAATAATCCTAACTATGAATTATTTTGTGATTATTATGGTGATGTCTATGCTAGCTATGTAAGTCCTTTTGATAGTTACGTATCTTGGTCTATTTGGGTTCCCAAAACCCTTGTCACTAACATGAGAGGACCCATTGAAAAATGGGTACCTAAAACCAAGAAGTAACTTTCTTGCAGGGCTATGCTTCCGGTGGGTCTAAATGGGTACTCGATAGCGGGTGCACAAGTCATATGACCAGAAGCAAGGAGATCATCACGGAGATGCGGCCAAATCATGATCACATAACCGTCTCCTATGGTGACAAGTCAAAATCTGAGGTATTGGGTCTCGGCAAAGTTGTGGTTGCTCACAATATCTCTCTCGTGGACGTGATGCTTGTTGAGACACTCGGTTACAATTTACTTTCAGTTCGCGCCCTTGGTAAGATGGGCTTTGCAGTTTTCCTTGATGATGATTTGGTGGTACTCTTGTGGAGCAAGTCTCTAAAAGTCGCTTTCGTGGGATATGTCGAAAATGACCTATACGTGATGGACTTCTCGGGGAAACCACTACAGGCCCGATGTGTCTTTTCGGAAAGGCCAACTCGGGTTGGTTATGGCATCGCCGACTAGCCCACGTCAATATGAGAACTTTGCAAAGCCTCCACAAGAGTGCCCACATCCTTGGACTAAAAGAAAATGTTTCCTTTGCCAAAGATTGTGTTTGCAGGGCTTGTGTTGAAGGGAAAATGCATGACTCTCCTCATCGAAGGAAGACCATTATTTCATCAAAGAGGATTTTGGAGCTCCTTCATGTGGATCTCTTTGGTCCTCCATCACATGCAAGCATCGGCAGGAAGAAGTATTGCCTCGTGATTGTTGATGATTACTCAAGATACACTTGGGTCTATTTCTTCAAGTTGAAGAGCGAGACTCAACAAACGGTCATCGACTTCTCCAACGAGGGTCAACATCAACACAATGTCCCTATATTGGCAATAAGAAGTGATAACAGCTCCGAGTTCAAGAACTACACTTTAAATGAATTCCTAAGTGAAGAGGGGATAAGACATCAATATTCCGCTGCGTACACCCCTCAACAAAATGGTGTTGCCGAGAGGAAGAACCGGACCATAATGGATATGGCCAAATCTATGCTAGCTGAATTTAAGTCTCCTTCTAACTTTTGGGCTGAAGAAATCTCTACCGCTTGCCATTCATCCAACAGGCTCTACCTCCGCAAAATCTTGGACAAGACCCCATATGGAATACTTACTGGTAACAAGCCAAACATCTCCTACTTCCGGGTATTTGGTTGTAAGTGTTTCTTTCTCATTAAAGGAGTTCATTTATCTAAATTTGAGTCTAAGGCTTTAGAAGGCATATTTGTTGGTTATGGTGTTGAATCCCACACTTATAGAGTCTACAATAAGCTCTCCAAAACTGTTGTAGAATCTTGTAGTGTGGTGTTCGAGGAAAATGATGGCTCCCATGCAGGTAAAATTGATGTTTGTGATGTAGATGTTGAAATACCCCAAGATGCCATAAGAAGAATGGGTGTGGGATTTTTCCCCATTGAGGAACCCCCTGTGGCGGATCGGGAAGGACAATGCTCTACTCAAGTGGAGCCCTCATCGACACAAGCTCAACATGCTCCAACCATTGGAGAAACTTCTACACCAACCACACAAAATGCTGAAGATCAAAATGCTCCTGAAAGCTCCAGGCCAGATTATCTGGTGGACACCGGATTATCCGGCCAACCCTCCTCAGCTGGCCGAAATGATCAACCTATCAAAGAAACTTCTGCAAGCCCCAGGCCGGATTTTCTAGCTGACCTCGGATTATCCGGACACTCTCTAGTTCGAGCAAGATCCAGTCCAGCATGAGAAGATGTTCTAGGTTCTCCCAGGCCGGATTATCCGGCCTCACCCTCGGCCGGATTATCCGGCCCTGAAACTCCTGAAGAGTAGCAGCCTCCTGTTACGGCTGTTGATCAACATCAAGGGCAAGTTTCATCATCTCCTTCTCCTTCTAATCAAGCTACATATCAAGGCCAAGCCAATGATTCCAACGAAGACTCAAATGATGAAGTTATTCCCCCAAGAGACAACAAGCTAATTGAACTTCGTCGCAAAGCTTGTGCTGATAGGAACCTTGAGTTAAGGGGTCACACTCTTGAAAAAGTTGTAGGTGATCTTCAACAAAGGGTATCCACAAGAAGGGAGTTGGCAAGTTTCGGTGAGCATCAAGCTCACATCTCAATGGTGGAACCTAAGAAAGTGTTTGAAGCTCTTGAAGATCCAGACTGGGTTGTTGCTATGCATGAAGAGTTGAATAACTTTGAACGCAACAAGGTTTGGAAATTAGTAGAGAAGCTCCAGGATTGCCACAATGTTATCGGCACAAAATGGATATTTAAAAACAAGCAAGATGAGAATGGCATTGTTGTGAGGAACAAGGCAAGACTCATGGCACAAGGCTCCCAAGTTGAGGGCATTGACTTCGGCGAGACTTATTCTCCTGTGGCTCGTCTTGAGTATCCTTCTTGCTTATGCTGCTCATAATAATTTTAAATTACAGCAAATGGACGTTAAGAGTGCTTTTCTTAATGGTCCTCTACATGATTTGGTTTATGTAAAGCAACCCCCGGGATTTCAGGATCCTAACTTCCCGAATCATGTCTACAAACTCGATAAGGCACTCTATGGCCTTAAACAAACCCCACTTGCATGGTATGAGCACCTTAAAGAGCTTTTGTTAGACCGTGGCTTTGAAGTTGGGCAAATCGATCCCACTCTTTTTACTAAGAAGGTTAAGGGGGAGCTTTTCATATGCCAACTATATGTAGACGACATTATCTTTGGCTCTACTAATAAAGCTTTTAATGATGAATTTTCAAAGCTTATGATTGACAAATTTGAGATGTCTATGATGGGGGAGTTACTGTTCTTTCTTGGATTTGAGATCAAGAAACTTAGAGAAGGAACCTTCATCAATCAAGCAAAATACATCCATGACATGCTCAAGAGATTCAAGATGACGGACCTTAATGGCGTCGCCACTCCGATGCAAACAAAATGTCATCTTGAACTTAGTCCCCATGGTACAGATGTGGACCAAAAGGTATACGGGTCCATGATCGGTTCTCTTCTCTACCTCTGCGCATCTAGACCTGATATTGTGTTGAGTGTAGGGGTGTGTGCAAGGTATCAAGCAGCTCCTAAAGAAAGTCACTTAGTGGCGGTCAAGAGGATCTTCCGATATTTGGTTCGTTCCCCTAATTTTGGTCTATGGTATCCCAAGGGCTCCAATTTCTATCTATGTGGTTATACTGAGTCAGATTGGGCTGGTGATAAGGATGATCAAAAATCAACTTCTAGAGCTTGTCAATTCTTGGGAAGGTCTCTAGTATGTTGGTCTTCTAAAAAGCAGAATTGTATATCTCTCTCCGCCACCGAAGCTGAATATGTTGCTGCTGCTAGTGCTTGTACTCAGTTATTATGGATGAGGCAACCTTTAAAGTAATATGGTGTCAATTTTGACAAAGTGCCTCTTTTATGTGATAATGAAAGTGCAATCAAAATTGCGTACAATCTGGTACAACACACAAGGACGAAGCATATTGAGATTTGGAACCATTTTATTCGGGACCATGTTACTCGAGGCAATATTGATCTATCTTTTGTGAGCACGAAGAATCAACTTGCTGATATTTTCACGAAGCCACTTGATGAAGCAAGGTTTTGTTACTTGAGGAATGAGCTAAATATCATTGATTCAAGGAGCTTGCCTTGATTACCCATGCACTCACTCTTACATCTCAGTCTTATTTGGTCTAGGTATGGGCATGGATATTGGGGGAGTGTGGTCCTAATTGATTGGACTAACCCTCCCCCCACAATGCCGACAACAAGTTAAATCATTTCTCTTTATATCATTCTATGATATGTGAGCTTATTGATGAGTATTGGTCATGAACCCAAGATATATCTTTGCGGTGTCATGCCATGCACTCCAACAAGGTGGCCTTGGCCACCACCCTCTTCCATGAGAAGAGTTGGATTTATGTGGGTCTTTTTGGTTGTTCTTGCTCATCTCATGTTCTTATGGGAACCAAACTCAATTTTAGCCTTTCATTGATTTGATTCTTGCAATTTTGAGTGCGTAGTGCCATCTCAGTTTGATTCTCTTAATCCCAAGCCTTTCGCTACACCTAAGCCATCTTTTCTTGCACACAAGTCTCTTGTACACCTTGTGGGGGTTTTGTTTGGGGATGCGCGGGCCTGAATCTGTGTATAACAGATTTTCAGATTTTAGGCCGGATTAATCCGGCCCAAGTGTAGGCCAGATAATCCAGCCCTGGCGGCTGCAGTCTTAAAGGTCTAGGATCGGGGGGAAGGGCTCATAACGAGCAGCACTTCTGCCCCGACCCACTCCATCTCCCCAGCCGCCACCTGCCGTCCCCCACCCTCCCTGGAGCCTCTTCGGCCACCGTATTCTCCAGGCCTCCCTGGATCTTCTTCTCCACGCCTCCAGGTACCTTCTCCTCCGTGTTCCTGCTCCAATGAGTGAGGGTGGTTCTAGTGTACCCAAGACCTACAAGTGTCGTCCTTGTGGTCTATATTTTAGGGAAGATAGTGAGGGTCGTACTATGGATGAAGTTGAACTAAGGAGAAGAAAGAAAGAGGCTAACCGCATGGCTGAACAGGAAAAGAGGGATAGAACCAGGAAGGGTGTCGGGGGGATGACCTCTGAATACCCCAGCCAGGCAATAACTATGGCAGTCGGATCGCGCCCGGCTGGCTGAGCGCAGCCGGACAGAGCAAGTCAAGTCGGCTACCTCGTGGTAGCCGGAATGGCGAGAAGCAGCCGGCTATAGCAGTGTAGACAGGACCAATCAAGAAGACAGGGCGACGTGCAACACAGTGCGCGTCACGCCTTGGTACGATGATAAGACCGGCAACTACTCGGCCATACCGAAGACTTTCCGGGATGACGCGGGAATAGTGGCCCGATGCTAACGACAGGCTCGCACGGCATTCACTGTGCCCATAACAACCATACCGCTCGTACTCTAATGAGACATAGTTGTACTATGTACTGTAGATGACCAGCCGGCTAGGACCCACCTGTGGGTCCCGCCAGCCAGACTAGCCAGTGAGATTGTTGCCTCTCTGCCTATATAAGGAGAGGCGAGGCCTCAGTAGAAAGGGTTGGTCTCAGTGCATTTAAGATAGTAGCTAGTAGATACAGCTCGAGGAGCACCTTTGTAGCTCGTATACCCCTCATAGTCAGATCGGCAGGAGTAGGATTTTTACCTCATCACGAGGGCTCCGAACCTGGGTACTTCCTATGTCCAGCTACACTTGATCGTATCCGATCTCGCCTGTGGATGCTGTTGATAGCTTCCCTGCTAGTCCCCACACCTCTATCTAACCTGCTTAGGTACTTCCGTTCCCAATACAATGACAGTTGGCGCCCACCGTGGGGCTACATGGCTTCGATCGGAGTCACGTTCTGCACGGGACCCCGCACTTCAGCCAGTGAGCGCGTGGCCTCCGGCCTGGTGTTGACAATCGGCGCGTTCGACTGCGTCATCGACAATGCCTCCTGCTTCGCCAAAACCTCATTTCTAGCAAACGGTTCGATCCTGCTTTTCGACGACCTCCCCAGGGAAATCGTCTCCGTCACGGAGCCGCTACACCAAGGCAGCGGTGCCCCCGTCGCCCCTCGCAGTGTCGAGGTGATGATGGCTGGCTCCAGCTCGCATCCCCGCCAGCCTCTGGAGAGGGGCGCGGACGAGGTTGGAATCTCCGCTCCTCCGCCGTCTAGGAACCCGGTAGAGGAGGCCATCGACCGGCTCCTCACGCCGGTTAACCTCGGGGACAACCCCGAGGAAGCGGAAGCTAACTTTTCCATGGAGAGGCAGCTTCTCCTACATGAGGCCATGGAGCTGGCTGCGACCCAGAAGTAGATCGAGATCACCTGGCGCGAGTACCACCGCGCGCACGGCCACACACCGGTTACCGTGGAGCCGAGCCGGCGTGGACAGATACGGCGCCGGGGCAGCGAGCTAGGCGGTAGGATGGAAAGGGATGGCGAGCCAGATCCACCACCCGCTCTCATCCGGCCCACCTACAGCACCCCAATCAAGAATCTGCGCGTCGCACGGGCCACGGCAGACGAACTGCCCAACCTGGAGGGCGAGGAGCACAACCGGCAGCACGCCCGGGTGCAGGAGCTCCTCTGGATCGCGGACGACCAGGCAGACGCCAACCGGTAGATGCAGGAGGACCCTAGCTACTCCAAAGGGAGTAAGCCGCCTGCCAACAGCAAAGGCGCACCCCGCAAGACCCAGCAGGCGTCCTCTCCTCCGGCTAAAGCTCGCAGCAAGCGCCACAGCTCTGGCAACAAGGGCCATCCATGCTAGGAGCAAACGGTGAACAGCAACCCACCGCCTCCGCCTCCACCAACCGGTACACGAAAACCTGCCGGCTCCCGTCTCTCGGGTCAGGTAGGAGCGCCCAACCCGGATCATTCGGATGCCCGTGACCACATCGAGCTCCTCGCTAAAGCACGCGTTACAGAAGAAGAAGACTCCACTGGACCGGTTTGTTTCGGACCCCGCATCCAGAACGAGCCGTTTCTGGATAAGTTCACTTTACCCAGAGACACCCCCAAGTACGACAACAGCATGAAGCCGGAAGATTGGCTGACCGACTACGCCACGACAGTCGGCATCACCCATGGGAACAAGCGCACAGACGTGCGCTACGTCCCCCTCATGCTAACCGGGTCCGCGAGGACATGGCTCAACAGCCTCACACCCAACAGCATCAACGCCTGGCCAGATTTTGAGAAGGTTTTTGTTTGCAACTTCAGTGGCACGTACAAGCATCTGGGCCGCCCACACGACCTGGCTTTGTGCGTTCAGGGCGACCGCGAGATGTACCGCGAGTACCTCGCTAGGTGGACGGAGCTGCGCAACACCTGCGAGGGAATCCTGGAGAGCAAGGCCATAGGCTTCTTTGTCGAGGGGTGCCGAGAAGGCACCATGCTTCGTCACCGGCTACTGTGTGATGAGCCGAAAACCATGGCGGAGCTCATGACGGTTGCGGACCAATACGCCACGGCAGATGCCGCCATGAAGAAACCCCTCCGAGTAAGTATTGACAGGCATCCGACTCCCACGAAGCCGGCTCGCGATCGTCCAAGCAATCCAGCTGGAGAAGCCGGATCCTCTAGGTGCCACGGCAATGACAACCGGTTCCATGGGGCCACCAAGCCGGACAGCAGAAACCCTGCTACCACGCGCGGCAGGTCAATGCTGTGGAGGGCATGCCCGACGCGCCGGCTAACGATACAAGAAGGAAGAAGCCGCGGCTCACCTTCGACCAGATGTTTGATGGCTCGTGCAAGTGGCATAGCGGTTCGTTCAAGCCAGCTACGCACACCACCCGAAACTGTAGTTGGACCCGCCAGCTAAAGGACCAGGGCAGCCATCAACGTATTCCCCTGCCCCCTCCTGGTGGACCACCACCGGCTAGGGGAGCCGGAAATGATGGCAATAGAGACAAGAACAACAACGACTACCCCCAGCCGCACGCCGCCTACCACATCTTCGAGACGGAGCTGGACGACAAGCATAGCCACAGACGATGCTCCAAGGAGGTCAACGCCATCGTCTCCCCGGTCCCCTATTACCTGAACTGGTCAGAAACCCCCATCACCTGGAGCCGAGAAGATCAGCATGACCAGCTTCCGACTCCTGGGGGCTATGCTATGGTGCTTGACCCCCTCATCGTCTCCAACGAGCGCACTTGCCGCTTCTCGCGCGTCCTCATCGACGGAGGCAGCAACCTCAACCTCCTCTACCGGTCTTTGCTGGAGAAGTTGGGCATCCGCGAGCATGACCTGCGCCCGACTACCACGACGTTCCACGGCGTACTGCCAGGACCGACTTGCGAGCCGCTGGGTAAAATCCAGCTGGACATCATCTTCGAGACCGAGGAGAACTTTCGCTGTGAGCCGATTTGGTTCAAAGTGGTAAACTTGACAAGCTCCTACCACACTCTCCTCGGGCGTCTCGCCCTCGCCAAGTTCATGGCCGTCACCCACTATGCGTATCTCAAGACGAAGATGCTGGGACCAAATGGCGTGATCACCGTCGCCGGCTGCTTTAGGCGGTCGATGGAGTGCGCTTCAACCGGCTCCAAGCTGGCAGAGGCCCTCATCATAGCCGAAGAAAAGCGCGTGATCATGAGAAACGTGGCCATGGCACAACAAGGAATACTGGCTAGCAGCAAGCCGGCTGGGGAAGGAGCGTTCCAGCCAGCAAAGGAGACGAAGAGGATTCTGCTCGCCCCCTCCGACCCGACCAAGTTCGTCACCATCGGTGCCAGCTTGGATAGCAAATAGGAAGGCACGCTCGTCGACTTCCTCCGTGAGAATCGGGACATCTTCGCATCGTCACCCAAGGACATGCCAGGTGTGCCAAGGGAGTTCGCCGAGCACTCACTTCATGTGCGGCCGGATGCCAAGCCGGTCAAGCAGCCTCTGCGTCGATTCGCAGAGGAAAAGAGGAAGATTATTGGTGACGAGATCACCCGGCTCCTTGTAGCCGGGTTCATCATGGAGGTGTACCACCCGGACTGGCTGGCCAACCCAGTCCTGGTGTTGAAGAAGACAAAAACATGGCGCATGTGTATCGACTACACCAGCCTGAACAAGGCATGCCCAAAAGACCCATTCGCCTTGCCCTGTATCGATCAAGTCATCGATTCCATGGCCGGCTACGATTTGTTATCTTTATTGGACTGTTATTCCGATTACAATCAGATCCGGCTAAACTCGGCTAACCAGATAAAAAAATCGTTTATCACCCCATACGGGCCTTTTTGCTATGTAACCATGCCTTTCAGTCTGAAGAATGTAGGCGCTACCTATCAGCGCTGCAGGCAAAAGTGCTTGCACTCGCAGATCGACCGAAACGTGCATGCCTATGTAGATGATGTGGTCATCAAGACCAAAGAGAAGCGCACCCTCCTCGAGGACCTGGGGGAAACGTTCGGCAACATCCGACAATACCAGATGAAGCTGAACCCCGAAAAATGCGTCCTCGGGGTCCCATCTGGCCAGCTACTCGGTTTCCTCGTTTCACAGCAAGGAATTGAGGCAAATCCGGAGAAGATCGCGGCCATCGAGAGGATGCAGCCGCCTAGGAGCCTGCTTGGAGTCTAGAAGTTCACCGGATGCCTAGCCTCCCTGAGCCATTTTGTCAGCCAGCTGGGGGAGAAGGCACTTCCAATGTACCAGCTGATGAAGAAGACGGACAAGTTCTCCTAGACCTCGCAAGCCGACGCATCTTTTCACGACCTCAAGCGCATGCTATCCACAGCACCGGTTCTAGCCACTCCGGCTAGCAAGCAGCCGATGTTGCTCTATATAGCAGCCATCAACCGGGTCGTCAGCGTCGTCCTGGTGGTGGAGCGCCTCGAGGAAGGCAAGGCTCAGCTGGTTCAGCGACACGTCTACTACCTCAGCGAGGTTCTCTCCCTCTCCAAGCAGAACTACCCCCACTACCAGAAGATGTGCTACGGTGTGTACTGGCATGCAAGAAGCTCAAGAACTACTTCCAGGAGCATCCGGTTAAGGTCGTGTGCACCGCACTCCTTTCATAAATCATCGGCAACAAGGACGCCACCGGCCGAGTCGCCAAATGGGCTATCGAGCTCACCGCCTACTCCATCCAGTACGAGCCCTGGCTCACGATCAAGTCACAAGCTCTGGCGGACTTCCTCGTCGACTGGGCCGAGACCTAGTACCTCCCACCGGTTCTGGATTCGGACCATTGGAAGATGCACTTCGACGGGTCAAAGATGCTCGGGGGCTTGGGAGCCGGTATCGTGCTCACCTCGCCCAAGGGAGACTGGCTGGAGTACGTCCTTCAGATCAACTTCAAGGCCTCCAACAATGTAGCCGAATAAGAGGCGCTGGTGCATGGCCTCCGGCTAGCCAGAGAGATCAGCGTCAACCGGATCCTTTGCTTCTGCGATTCGGATCTGGTGGTACAACAAGTATCTGGAGAGTGGGACACCCGCGATGCAAATATGGATCTCTACCGGTTCCACATACAGAAGCTCAACGCATGCTTCGACGGATGTGAGTTTCATCACGTCCCTCGCGTCAACAACGAGGTAGCCAATTCGCTCACGCAAATTGGATCCACCAGGAAAGCGATCCCGCCTAGGGTATCCTTGGAGCACCTGCGCAAGCCCTCCATCACCCCGTCTCCCGAGTCGGATTCCATCATCTGGGCAGGGAGTGCCCCGGTTGACGGTTCGGCAGACGCGGAGCCGATAGAACCTGCAAAGAAGAAGGCCTGCACCAGCTCCAGCAAATCCATACCCTCCGGCTCGCAAGACCCGGGGGCTACCGATTTGTCAAGCGGCTCGGGGGCTGCCGTTCCGGGTACTTCATCCGGACAACCCCCCGATGACCTTCAACCAGAGAGCGCAAGCATCCTCACCATTCGGGAGATAGCATCCTGGGCGCAACCTTCATGGACTACATCACCAATGGGGAGCTTCCAGATTACGAGGTGGAGGCACAACAAATATGGCGCCACGCGCACACGTACACCATCATCAACAAAGAACTGTACAAACGCAGTGTATCCGGCATATTCCAAAGGTGTGTTGACGTGGACACAGGCTACCGGCTGCTGAAGGACATCCACCAGGGCGAATGCGGGCATCACGCTTCATCTAGGGCAATAGTTGCCAAGGCATTCCGCCATGGCTTCTATTGGCCCACCGCGCTCGAGGATGTCGAACAGCTAGTCCGCACGTGCAACGGGTGCCAACGTTTCGGTCAGCTCAGGCACATGCCGGCTTTGGTGCTGAAGACCATACCGATCACCTGGCCTTTCGCTGTTTGGGGCCTCGACAGGGTCGGTCCCTTCAGGCGGGCGCGGGCAGGCGTGACCCATCTGCTGGTGGCGGTGGACAAGTTTACAAAGTGGATAGAGGCCAAACCTATCCAAAAGCTGGACGGGGCGACAGTCGTCACCTTCTTCACCGACATCATCAACCGGTTCGGCTACCCCAACAACATCATCACGGACAACGGCACAAACTTTGCCAAGGGGGCCTTCGCTCGGTTCTGCAGCAACAAGGGCATCCGGCTGGACCTTGCTTCTGTCGCGCACCCACAATCCAATGGGCAAGTCGAAAGGGCAAACGGCCTAGTGCTAGCTGGCATCAAGCCACGCCTCATCGCGCCCTTGGAGCAATCGCCCGGATGTTGGATCGAAGAACTTCCAGCTGTGATGTGGAGCCTCCGCACCGCGCCAAACAGGTCAACCGGCTACACCCTGTTCTTCCTCGTCTATGGCTCGGAAGCCGTCCTCTCCACGGACATCGAGTTCGACTCTTCGCGCAAGCTCCTCTATGACGAAAAGGCCAATCAGGAGGCAGGGGAGGAAGGCGTGGACCTCCTCGAGGAGGCCCGCAAGCTAGCGTTCTCCAGATCAACCCTGTACCAGCAATGCCTATGCCACTACCATTTTAGCCGGATCCGCCCTGTCACATTCCGCGAGGGCGACCTGGTCCTCCGGCTGGTGCAAGACACGAAGGGCATGCACAAGCTATTGCCACCCTAGGAAGGTCCCTTCATCATCATCTGGGCACTGCCTAACGACTCCTACTACCTCATCGACGCGCAACAGCCGCTCAAGAACAAGATGGACAAGTCAAATGAGGAGACAGAGCGCCCCTGGAACGCGGCCCTGCTTAGCCCGTTTTACACCTAGTCACCAGACAGTGTATGTATCCCGCAAACCTTATGAATGAAAATGCAGACCCCTGCGAGATGCTCGGGGGCTCCTTGCTAGAAATTTGTGTATATCTGTTTTTGGTTCAGTTTTTCCGGCTCTGGCAGCCCTACTCGGGGGGCTTGCCGGCCTGCTAAATCAACAAACCGGCTGAGTAGTGTGAGACGGTGTCAGAGGCCTACTCTTTGTCTCAGCTACAAACCGCAACCCGGCTGTCCGGCTAGCAAGAGCAAAAGCCCGAGGCACCCCACATGAAAAACGGGGAGGAGATGCGATAGATCGGGCGTTCTGGCCTTGTAACTAGCTTGAGACGATCCGGCTACTAAGCCGCAAGTACCGTGCACATCATACTGTCAGCTCCCTTCGATTCCGGCTGCAGACCGCAACACGGCTGCCCGGCAAGGACACAGCAGAAACAGTAGACCACACGGGAAAGTGACTAAGTGTCCAGAAAAGCACAAGCTGGTTTTCAAAAAACAAACCCGACTAAGTTTAACCAAATAACCTATTGACGGATGAGAATGTGTGTGTGTATGTTTGTCCTTCGTACGACTACATCGAGTCGGAATCTAGGAAGAAAATAAGAAGATTTGAAGTCCTTTCCTTCATCAAGCGCTCTGAATCTCGAGGGCTACACCCACTAGGTGCGCTCGAGTGCCCCCAGTGGAATCTTGTAGTTCCCGGACGGCAAAAGGAGTTAGCCGGACATTTGAAGCGCAGGTGAGGGCAAGGGCAGGAAGAAAAGAAGAAGATTCGAAGCACCTGGCTACGCCAGCTACTCCGAATCTCGGGGGCTACACCCAGTGGGTGCGCTGGTGCGCCCCCACTGAAATGGAAGTTCCCATAGCTGCAGGCGTCCAACCAGCGAAAGTAACCGGCTAAGAGGTGTCTAGTCGGATGAAGCTAAAGGCTTGAGGAAATAAAGAAGATTCAAAGTACCTAGCTACGCCAGCTACTCCGAATCTCGGGGGCTACACACAGTGGGTGCGCTGGCGCGCCCCCACTGAAATTGTAGTTCCCCCGGCTAAAGGCTTCAGCCAGATAAATTCAATCGGCGAAATGTTGAAAGAACATACAAAAAACACAAGTTGGAAGCAAGCCAAAATAGTTCAGACCGACATAAAAAAGGGAAAGGGAGATGAAGCTCCCATGAGTTCACCCGGTGCCAGAAGCAACCGACACAGATAACAGGGTTTCAAACAAAGCAAGACAAAACAAATACACCCGGCATCCCGGGGTCATATCTAAGTGGCAGTGCCCTTGCCGTGCAGAGCGCCCTGGCTGGTGGCAGTCTCGGAAGGCAGAGGAGGCATGGCAGCTGATCCGGTTCTAGGGTCTCCACCAGCCGGTTGCGATGAAGCTTCCGCATTCGGGGTGCCGGCAGACTCCGAGTCGGTGAGAACCTCGTCGACGTCCACATAATTGGCAATCTTGATGGCGGAGGCCCGAAGCTCTGGATGGGCCTGGCAGATGGCGGCAAGGTCGGCGCCGGCATTGGAAGCCCCCGTCGATCTTCTCGACGCGGGCGTCCTTGTACCAGGAGAGCATGAGGGCCAAGGCCATCTCCGCCCCGGCTCGTGCCGCCAAGTCCCGCAGCCGATCGACGGCAGCCGGCACCTCCGCCACCTTGGCGGCCAGCTGCGCCATCGTCTCCGGAACTGGAGCATCCGGCCACAGGAAGGCGAATATGGTCTACGCCGCCTGGTGAAGCTTGGCAGCCTCCTCACCGAGAAGGACAACCAGCTCCTGGGCCGTTGCCTGCTCTCCCGGCCAGTTCTCCTGCAGCCGGTTGTAGGCTAGCAGGTCTACGCCAGGATAAAAGGCTGTCAGAGAAAAGAATGTCAGATCCGGCTACCGGATCTGGAAAGACGAGGGGAGTCAGAAGGGAAACTTACCCTTGGTCGTGTGCCCAACCTACATCAGCTCCTCCACCAGGGCCTTCTCCTAGGTCATCAGCCGCTTAACTTCCTTCTCTTGGTCCTTGTTCTGGGTCTCGAGAAGGTTGAAGGTTTCGGCCCGGCTGGCGAGGGTGGCGTCGCGCTCCTTGAAGGTGGCCTCCAGAGCGTCCACCTTGGCATGCCAGTCCTTATTGTGCAGCCGGAGCTTAGAATTGGACTTGCTCAGCCGGCCGATCGCCTTCTTCAGGCGATCGATTTCCCACTGTGTGCACACAAGGATGGCTGCGAAAAACCGACTATCGGCAAAAAAAAATGAGGAGGGAAAGACCAAGGTATCCTGCTGAGAAAACTTACTCTATGAAGTCCCGTTGGCAGCAGCGAGCTTCTGCTCTAGGGTCCAGTTACCACCGGCTGCAGCCTCGAGTAGCCGGATCTCCTTCACCGCCAGCTCAAGGGTGGTGGCAAGATCCGTTAGTGAGGTGGCCGAGGAGGCGTCGTCATCGATGGCGTTGGCAGCCAATGATTCCTTCGCCGCGACCACTGCCGTCTTCCACTCCTCCCCGACTCGTCATCAGAGTTGTCGTAGGCCCCAACCACAAGCTCCTTGCCGGTGGCGACCCTCCGTGCCCTCGCAGGGAAACCACCTCCACTATGTGAGGTGGTCACAGCCGTCTCCGGGTGCACCTCCGTGGTCAGCGGAGCGTCCCCTGCTTCGGCTATGGCAGCCGGAGCAGCTCGGGGTGGTGGCGGAGGAGGCGCCCTAGAGGAAGGAGCACGGGCAGAGGCAGAGACGGGCGGCGTGGTGTCCGGCGAGCGGGGTGGTTCCCGCGTCGGGCTTGCGGCGCCAAAGGACACCAACGTGCTGAGCAAATAGAAGGGAAAAAGGCAAATAAGCCAAAGACAGATAAGAAGCGCATAGAGAGCGGGAAAAATAAATTGCTCAGAAAAAGAAGCAAGACTTACCCCTACACCACAGGTGGCGGCCCCTTCTTCCGACCGAGGCGGCTCGGCGGGAGAGCGCTAGTCTGGCTCCTCTTGGGCGCTGGCTCCTCCACGGGAGGCCGGCTGGCCCCACCCCCTCCTCCGTCGGATCGGCTAGAGCCTCCCCCACCGGCAGCAGACTGGCTGGAGCCGCTCCCACCGGCACCGGACCGGCTAGAGTCGCCATCCATCGCGCGGCAATGGGACGGCTCGGGAGCCAGCGCGACCTCCCCCTCCTCGTTGACCTCCGTGTGGGGATCAGTGGCTGGCTCGTTGTTCCGGCTAGGGAAGATGTCGTCGTCCCCATCGGACTCCTCACTAGACCGATAAGTGCGCGGCTCAGGCAAGTTGGGCGTGAAGTCCTGAAGGGGGTCTTGCCCTCCTCCCGGAGGATGCAGGGGAACATCTGCCAAAAGAGAAAAAGAAGCAAGCAGAATTAGTCGGATGAGAAGGCAAGAAAAGCAAGACGAAATCCGGCTAGCCAAACTTACCCGGGGCACGCGGTTGTCATGGCTGTAAGGGGCCAGCCCAAACCTCCAGCCTTCCGACAACCGCTCCTTCGTGATGGTCCACACCCACTCCTTCAGGTTGTAGTAGCGGGGATCACGGCGGGACAGCCGGGTCGGGTCTAGCCGGTCGGAGTAGTAGTAGCACATCTTGTGTGCTTGCTGCTGCAGCTACATCATCAGCCTAGACATCCAGCTAAGGGTGATGTCCAGACCGGTCAGACCGGCGGTGACAAGAGACTACAAGCGCTGCAGCATCGCATCCGACTCTGCCTTCTCACTGCAGCCGGCTGGACTCCACTATAGTCGGCTGAACTCCACGTCCCGGAACACCAGCAAGTTGATCCGGTCCTCGGCAGTGAGGTTGCGGACGTAGAAGTACGACTGTTGCCACAGCCATACCGTGTCGTGCAGCCAGAACTTGGGGTAGCCGGTCTGTGTACGGGAGTATATGGAGGCGCCGCCGCACATGACCAGCGGCCCCTTGGTGAATTGAACCTACGGCCGGACTCAAAAGAGCCGTCAGAAGAGCCCGAGATCCGGCTGGATCCCGAGGTAGCTTTCGCAAAAGGCTACGAAGTGCGCCAACGTCCCGATGGCGTTGGCGCCCAGATGGTGGAGGCGGAGGTCAAAGAAGGCGAGGAATGTGAGGAAGAACAGGTGCACCGGCAGCACGAAGCCGCGGGCCAGATGCGACAGAAAGATGACCCACTCCCCCTCCGCCAGCTGCGGCAACTCCTCCCCCGCCGGCGCGAGCCGCACCTCCACCTCCTCCTCTGACGACAAGACACAGGTCGCCCGATACTTCTGGATGTGCTCCTCCATAACGGAGGAGGCGCACCATGCTCTGCGCTCGGCTGCCATTTTCGGTTCGCTGGGAGGTGCTACGACGGAAGAGTGACGGTGGCCCATACCGCCGACGATGTTAAACGGGCGGCACGGCGGACTAAAGTGATGGTGGCGAGCGTGGCGCATCGAAGAAGATAGGAGCGCAGGAGAAGATAGCGGAAGCAGTGAGCGAAGGGACAAACCGCTCCCCCTGGGCATCCTTTTAAAGACCCGGAAGCGGAACCGTCCGCGGTGCCACGTGGCGGCCACCTAGGCGCTCCCCGCTCTCCGCACAGGGCAGGATCCTTTGCGCAGGCAAAGGACGCACAGACAATCCCAGAACAAAAACCGAAGAGGCAGGCGGCGGTTCCCGAGACGACGTGCGACGGGACGTTACGCTGCCCGCCGCAGAGTGATGGTGGCGCGTGTGCGTGTGGCCGGTGTCAGCATTGACGTCACGGGTAGCGCAACCGCCAAACCTAGCCGGCCAGAAAATTTGAAATGATGAGGAGCACGCGCACATTTCACCTATGGGAAAAATCCACACGCGCTCGGGGGCTAGTGTCGGTGGGATGACCTCCGGATACCCCAACCAGGCAAGAATTTTGGCAGTCGGATCGCGCCCGGCTGGCTGAGCGCAGCCGGACAGGGCAAGTCAAGTCACCTACCTCGCGGTAGTCGGAACGGCGAGAAGCAGCCGGCTACATCAGCGTAGCCGGAACCAATCAAGAAGATAGGGCGACGTGCAGCATAGTGCGCGGTACGCCCTGGTACGATGACAAGGCCGACAACTACTTGGCCATACCAAAGACTTTGTGGGATGACGCGGGAATAGTGGCCCGATGCTGACGACAGGCTCGCACAGCGTTCACTGTGCCCACAATAACTATACCGCTCGTACTCTGATGAGACATAGTTGTACCGTGTACTGTAGATGACCAGCCAGCTGGGACCCACCTGTGGGCCCGCCAGACGGACTGGCCAGTGAGACTGTTGCCTCTCTGCCTATATAAGGAGAGGCAAGGCCTCAGTAGAAAGGGTTGGTCTCAGTGCATTTAAGATAGTAGCTAGCAGATATAGCTCGAGGAGCACCTTTGTAGCTCGTATACCCCTCATAGTCAGATCGACAGGAGTAGGAGTTTTACCTCATCACGAGGGCTCCGAACATGGGTACTTCCTGTGTCCAGCTACACTTGATCATATCCGATCCCGCCTACGGATGCCGTCGATAGCTTCCCTGCTAGTCCCCACACCTCTATCTAACCTGCTTAGGTACTGCCGTTCCCAATACAATGACAAAGGGTGTGTCCAAGAGGAAGGGCAAAGAGCCTAAGATTAACTATAAATCGCTGGATCCTGTTACCTACTCTTCTATTTGTCACCGTGATCTGTTTGCTGAGTTAGCAGATGATACTGAGCTGGGTGACTCTCGTTTTTTGTGTGCTAAACAAAAGGGTATCTATGAAGATGTTTATGCTTGGCAGAAGATTTGGCCTTTCATCCTCTGATTATTGCCGAGGCCCTGGAAAAGCCTCACCTTGTTGATGCAATGTATGTGTCTGAACGGATGGAGTTGTACCATCTCATGGCTCTTCAATGCTCCTATTATTCTAAGATTGTGAAGCCATTCTTCTCCACCTTGGTTATTTGCAGTGATGAGCACCGCACCATGAAGTGGATGACTCGTGACAGGCCTATGCAAGCTGATTTTTGTGCGTTTGCTGGGGTGCTTGGCTATTCTTTCCGCATCAGGGATCATGCTAGTGGCCACCGTATCATCACCCAACTCAAGCCCAATAAAGATGCAGTCCTCTCTCTGTGCATAGTGGACAATGGTATTGTGGGCACCTTTGCTGGTCTTTCTCCAATTTATGCTAGCTTGGTGGGTCTCTTCCGTGATTCTATCACCCCAAGCGGAGGAAACAATGGCAGTATCCGTGGTCACCTAGTTTAGCTTCTAGCCTTTTCTCATGAGGTTGCATCTTGTGAGGATGAGTCCGTTAATTACAAGCTGGATGTGATGGACTTTATTTACCATGAGTTGATTGATGCAATGTTCAATAGGCTGTCCATCTCTTACACTCCCTACATTATTATGCTAATCAAGCACCTGCTTCCCATTGAAGAATTTAACATTGATGTTGTGCACAAGGCAAAGAAGATCTACACCAAGGTTAGGAAGACCTCTCACCCCTCTTCTGCTCCTGAGGGTGTCATGAGGGATGCTCGTGCTAGTGCTCGTAGGCCTCCAGTGCCTCCTATTGCTCATGAGATCAAGCAGCTGAATTGGTTCCAGAGGAACATTCTTTGTATGGGGGTGGACACTCGCAAGGGACAGTATGAGGCATACAAGCAACGCCACGAGATGGCCCACACTCAGCAGCTCATTCTTCACCATGTGTCCGGTGCTTCAGGTGATCCCCCTACTCCTACTACTCCCACACCATATGCTCGGTGGAATTCTTCTTCTGGGCTTAACTATGGAGAGCTTGAGCGTCACCTGTTTCCTTCCGCGACCACTATTGATGATGAGGATTATTACACCAAGGAACTTGAGGATGAGGACGAGTACGAGGATGAGGGCTACGAGTGATCCCTTGGGGCGTTAGCATCGCTCTTCTTCCTTTTTGGCGTCTCGATGCCAAAGGGGGAGAAGTATTTCTATTAGGTCTCCGAGGATTTGCATGGGTCGGGCGCAAGCTTTTGCACTTTATCTATTCGTCGTTTTCTCGGTTGTGCCCATTTAGCGTTGAACCTTCATTTGTTATTTGGTTTGTATGAAACTATGTGTTTGTGTGGTTCTAGATTTATCTCTTGGATTACTCCTATGGATTCATCTATCATATTCTATCTTATTGGATATCTATCTCGAGGAAGGTGTTTATAATGGTTATCACATTGGTAATACTGGCTATCTTAAGGACGCCTCTCTCTATCTCGATGGTATGATTATGTTGTTTATATTTCAATGGGATAGACTCGTACCTATTTGTGTGTATTTGTATTCAAATGCAATTTTTAGTATGGACACATTGAGGGGGAGTATCTTTCATGTATTTAATGTTGGTGGTCATGTGAACTTTCTTGCAAATCCTAGTATTGTCATCTAAAACCAAAAAGGGGGAGATTGAAAGAACATTTCATGGTTCCCTATGTTTTGTGTGTTAGATAACAATACCGTGGAGTTTCTAATGTGCACTAAGTGTTGCAGGAAAGTTTTTGGATGTTTGGGGGCCGGATTATCTGCCCCCATCATGTGTCGGATAATCCGGCCTGGCCATCTTGGCCAGGGCTGGCTGCGCACGAGCTTCTGTCTAGGGGCGGATTTTCCCCCGGACAGTCCGGCTCTGGGGCGGATTTTCTCCCTGGGCCGGATAATCCCGGAGGAGACAATCTACATCGTCATCACGAATCAAGCGCATCAACTCCTCTCCATTCACTTGGAGAAATCCCCGATCTAGTATTCTCGTTAATATCTAGATCTTGTGTTTTGTTATTGATAACTTGTTCTTGTGGCAGCTTGTTGTCATTACGGGAGCCTCCAATTTGGTTGTGGAGTTGTGCCCCGCTAGTTGTGTAAAGGCATCGGTTCCCGCCTCAAAGGGTTCCTATAGTGGAAAGGTGGATCAGGCCTTTGGTGGCGGGATCCATCGGAGAACAGAGTGAGGCCTATTGTGGCGTGGTGGTCTTAGTACCGCCCACCCCTCCAACGCAGATGTACTTCCCTTAACAAGGAAGGAACTGCGGTAAAACAAATCCGTGTCTCCACGTGCTCCACTACAGTTTACTCGTTCCTTTATATCACTCGCATTTACTCGCTAGTAGTTAGGTTTGCATATAGGGAAATTCAATATAATAGTATATCTAGATAATTTACCTTTTGTGTCAATCCTAAAATTGAAAAATCATTAAAATTTGAAGTAACACCTATTCACCCCCCCCCTCTAGGTGGCCATACGATCCATTTCACATGTGCGTGGAGCTTGTTTAAGTCCATAGAGTGCCTTATCGAGCTTGTAGTCATTGTTTGGGAAGTTGGGATCCTCGAAACCCAGGGGTTGCTTAACATAAACCAACCCGTGCAAAGGACCATTTAGAAAAGCACTTTCCACATCCATCTGTTGCAATTTAAAATTATGATGTGCAACATATGCAAGAAGGATACGGATGGACTCAAGGCGAGCCACAGGAGCATAGGTCTCTCCATAATCAATGCCTTCAATTTGAGAGAACCCTTGAGCTACCAATCTTGCCTTGTTCCTCACAACAATTCCATGTGCATCTTGCTTGTTCTTGAATATCCATTTGGTGCCAATAACATTGCGACAATCTTTGGGCTTCTCTACTAGCTTCCAAACTTTGTTCCTCTCAAAGTTGTTGAGCTCCTTATGCATGGCTTCCAACCAATATGAATCTTCAAGAGCTTCCCACACCTTTTTGGGCTCCGCCATGGATATATGAGCTTGATGCTCACCAGAATGCTTCAATTGAGCCCGAGTGGACATTCCACTCCTTAGATCACCAATAACATTTTCAAGAGAGTGGTCTCTTCTTTCCAACATTTTATCCATTCGAGCTTTGCGACGAGTTTCGATCTCCTCATTGTTCCTTGTCAGGATCTCTTCATCATTTTGGTCCTCGTCTTGACCTTCATTTTGACCTTGATCAACAATGGGTTCAATTTCATCCACATGAGGTACATGTTGATCTTGGTCTTGATCAGGCATGCTACTTGAAAGGCTTCGAGATGATCTTGCGGATGGCTGAATAAATCTGCCTTGAGCAACTGACTACACAGGGCTGGACAATCCGGTCAGCGGAGAGACTGGACCATGCAGCCTGGAGCTTCCATCCTGATCAACATGGTGAGGGTTCTTAGCTTGTCTTTGGCTTGGGTCATCATTACCCTTAATAATAGGAGCTTGTTGAAGTTGTGAAGATGAGGGCTCCACTTGAGTAGAGCATAGTTCTTCTCAATCTGCCACAAGGGGTTCCTCAATGGGGCGGATGAATCTCGCACCCATTCTTCTTATGGCATCTTGAGGTATTTCATCATCTACATCACAAAAATCAACATGTCCCACTTGGGGGGCATCATATTCTTTGAAGACCATGATGACCCACAAGTATAGGGGGTGTATCGCAGTATTTTCGAGGGAAGTGAAACCCAATTTATTGATTTGACACAAGGGGAGCCAAAGAATACTTATAAGCCTTAACAACTGAGTTGTCAATTCAGCTGCACCTGGAAACAATCTTGCTCATAGCAGTTTATCAGTAGCAACAGTTTTGTAGTAGGAATAGCAAAGTAGAAGCAGTAGTAATGTAAAGACAGCAGTAACAATACCAGTAAACAGTAGGATTCGAGTGCGGTAGGCATAGGGATGGATGGACGGGTGTTGCATTGACAAGACAATTCACGTAGCAATCAGAACATAGGGCAATTGCAGATAAATAAGATAAAGCATCCAAGTACTAGATAATCCTAGGCATGTGTTCCATACATAGTCATACGTGCTCGCAATGAGAACTTGCACAATATCTTTTGTCCTGCTAGCCCGTTTGCAGCGGGGCCTCAAGGGAACTACTGGAAATTAAGGTGCTCCTTTTAACAGAGCACCGGAGCAAAGCATTAACACTCCGTGAACACATGTGATCCTCACATCAAAGCCATTCCCTCCGGTTATCCTGATTTCTGTCACTTCGGGGCCATTGGTTCCGGACAACAACGTGTGTATACAACTTGTAGATAAGACCAAAAACAATACTATCATAATGAATCAATAACATGTTCAGATCTGAAATCATGGCACTCGGGCCCTAGTGACAAGCATTAAGCACAACAAGTCGCAACAAAGTCATAAATCACTAATAAAAGATACTAGGCACCATGCCCTAACAATCTGATGCCATTACATGGACGATCTCATCCAATCCCTACCATCCCCATAGCCTACAGCGGGGGATTACTCACTCATAGATGGGGGAAACATGGATGGTCGATGGAGAAGCGATGGCGATGATCTCCTCCAATTCCCCGTCCCGTCAGGGTGCCAGAACGGAGTTTCTGGTGCTGTTTTGTGGAATCTGGTGGTGGCGGCAGAGCGGAACTCCTTCTGGAAAAACGTCGAACCCCGGAGTTTTTAGGTCAGAAGGCTTCTTATAGGCAAAGAGGGAGACCGAGGGGCAGCCTGGGGTGGCCAGACCATGCCCTGGCACGGCCAGGCCCAGCCCACGCCTGGTTGGTGTGGCCAGCCCCTGGCCTTCCTCCGTCTCGTATTCTGGCTCCGTGAGTCTTCCGGAAAAAAATGCACTTTGGCATTTGTCCCATCCAATTCTGAGAATATTCATTTTCTGACTTTCCTGGAACCAAAAACAGCAGAAAACATGCAGCTGGCACTATGGCTCTTATTAATAGGTTAGTCCAAGAAATCATATGAAAAGTACTCCAAAGTGTGGACAAAACACAAGAAAGTGGATAAAACCAAGCATGGAACATCAAAATTATGGATACATTTGCAATGTATCAACATCCCCAAGCTTAACTCCTGCTCGTCCTCGAGTAGGTAAGTGATAAAAAAGAAAGAATAATTTTTGAGGTGACATGCACCATCATAAACTTGATCAAAGTATTTGTAAAAATTTCAAAGCTGGGATCATAGTACTTCAATCATAACATGAAAGACAAAGTTCTAGTAATAAGACAAAGAAACCATGATGCAACATGAAAGGCACAAACAAAATATTCATGAAAAACAATGCTTTGCAAGACGTTTGTTTGTTTCACATAAAGAAAACATAGCATAATGGCATTCAGCTTGTCCCTCATAGAGTAGCAAACATAAATGCACAGGACACCTTCAAAGTTTACAAGAGTGACTAGATACAAATAGTTTAAAACAAGCAATATCAAGGTATGCATCAATCAACAAGTCTTGGGACAATGCACATAGAACTAAAAATGGCCACTATGCTCTCAAAGTAGGTGCATAAAGGTAGAAGGTGGAGACTCAATATAATGGTGGAAAAAATGCCTTCAAAGAAGGAAGCAGGGATTCAAGTCTCATAAAGAGCTTCCAGAAATTATGGTACTTATAGCTTTTAGCTCTCATCGCCCCTATCATAAGCATCTTGAAGTGATTAAGGTTAAAGTGAACAAACTATGGTGTACATGCTTGACGAAGTATAAGTTAGAAATATCATGTCCCTTGTATACGAGGGCCGCTCCTCATGCTACTCAATTTTAGTCACCGGTAAGTTCTTGTCATCGTAAGTACATGTGTATCATAGAGAACCGCCAACGGGGTACCCCTTGCCCGATGATACGAAAGAATCCCCATATCAAAATGACAAGGCAAGTAGACAACGAGCATCTCAGCAATCTTCTTATTTACCATGGGAATATGGTGCTTTTTTCTCTCTTTCCTCTTTTCATAATCTCTTTTTTCTCTTTTTTCTCAATATAGGACTCTTTTTTTATAAGAAGAATGCTTCATAGACAGCTCATTATGGTTACGCTGCAGGTTTCCACCATGTCAGCATGGATTAGACCAACGGCCCAGGCATTTCTCTAACACATATACATAACTCCATGGACATACAAGCTCCCCTTTCATTTCAACTGACGATATCCATATACAAAAGAGCATGATATCAACTAGGTACAAGTACCAAGTCCAATGTTGAAAGCGTTCCCCATGAAAGCATGGTTCTGCTAATTCCCAACAAATAAGTGCAAGCATATACAACATAGACGACACAATGGTTCAAGTTTATTAAGGGCAAGAAAAGTAAAGTGTACCATCAAGTTCGTGAGAGCTTTAATCACTAGTTTTCTCATAACAAGTTTAATTTCGAAGGTAAACAAAAGCATGAATATACTTGGAATAGCATAAGCTAATAGGTAGGTATGGTGGACTCTTTGGAATAACTTGGTTTAAGAAATTTTATGCATGAGTGGAACTCATACTTTGTTGTGGAGGCTAGCAAAAGACTGGGAGCGACAAACTAAGAGAGCAATAATGGCCATAATCATGCAGAGCGACAAAACATCATTGATCAAAGCATAAAGTGATACTACAAGTTGAAAACTAAAGGACCATAAAGGCTATGGTGACTTGAGATAGTCATAACATGGTGTGAGCATGCGCCAAGTCAACCCAAATAAAGCATCAAAGGAGAATACCACTATACTATGCTTTAATATGCTAAAACAACGCATGATTCATCCAAGGCACATTAAGCAATCTCAATTGTTTATAACAAGTCATGCTACAGCAAAGAATACTAAGCATAAAGCCAAAACAATATCAAGCATGGCATGACAAAGCATAGGCCATAGTCAAAAAAAAACTCTTTTTACCACTTAAGCATGAACTTTCCTAATCTTTCCAATCCAAACCAAACTATTTGAAAACCAATGTATGAAGGAGGGGGTCCAACCAATTTATTCAGCAAACTAAGCAAACAAAAACAAACGAAAAACCAAAACGAAAACGAAAAAGAAGACGCTCCAAGAACAACACAACTGTGCATGAAACGATAAAAATGAAGCGTTTGGAAGAAACCTGGGATTTTTATTGATGAAGAAGGGGGTGCCTTGGGCATCCCCAAGCTTTGACGCTTGTACTTCTTGGATATTTCTTGGGGTGACACGTGTGGCATCCCCAAGCTTGAGCTTTAGTCCATCCTTCATCTCATTACTCATTCCTTCCATACACCTGAAATTTTTCCTTCATACAAAACTTCACACAATCTTTATTAGAAACATTAGTGCACTCAAGATAAATAAGTCTTAAGGTTCAGTTCTATCGCCAAATAAACTTCCATTAGAACACTAGCTACCGCAACACTTCCCTCAAAAAGCTCAATTCCCCAAAAGAACTCAAAAAGGAACCAACAAGAAGCAAATGCAGAAAATGGCAAAAATCTATCAAAACAGACCAGTAGGTAAAGAATTATTTTTTTCTAAGACCTTTTTTACTCAAATCAAAAAGGGTTGAACTAAAGAAAGTTAGATAATAACCTGGGGCAGAAGCACAAAAATTCACGCCTCAAAAAGACGTTCAGAGATTTTACACAAATTTTTATGGTGAAGCATAGAAATCTGTTTCGGAATAGCAACTTTCCCAATCATTACTTCTCTCTCATTAGAGGTTACTCTTGGCACAAAAAGCAAATAAAAAGGATAAGGAGTGGTTATTACTGAAGTAATAACTTCCAAGACTCATCTAAAACTTTTGGGTTATCTCCCAATAAGTACTTTTCTTTAAGGCCTTTAAGTTAGGCATAAGCAAAAACTAAAATGGATAGAATAGAAGTAAGCGGAGATAATCATGGTGAAAACATTGTTTTGTTCAATGAAATCCTTTTGTTAACAAGGTTGATCAGGTCTTTCTACCAAAACAATTTCATATGAGCCAAAACTTTGTATTCCACTAGTGATTATGTTACCTCAACTTTGATAGCAATGGTCCCAATCATAATAGTTTCAAATTTTTCTCTTGGTATGGGACAATATATTTCTCCAACTTGAATGCCTTCAACATGTTCAATTGAATTCAAACCATAAGTCCTTTTAGTCTTCTTGGGGAAATAGACAGTATGTTCCTTGTCATTAACATTGAAAGTCACCTTTCCTTGATTACAATTAATAACAACTCCTGCACTATTAAGAAAAGGTCTCCCAAGAATAATAGACATATTATCATCTTCAGGCATTTCAAGCACAACAAAATCAGTTAATATCAAGCAATTATGAGCCACTTGAATAGGTACATCCTCACATATACCAACAGGAATAGTGGTGGATTTATCAGCCATTTGCAAAGATATATCAGTTGGTATTAATTTTTCTAGTTGAAGCCTCTTATAGAGAGAGAGAAAGGCATAACACTAACTCCAGCTCCCAAATCACACAAAGCAGTTCTAACATAACTGTTCTTAATAGAGCAATGGATAGTTGGAATCCTGGGGTCTCCAAGTTTCTTAGGAACTTTACCATTGAAAGAATAATTAGCAAGCAAAGTAGAAATTTCTTCATTAGGGATCTTCCTTTTATTCGAGACAATGTCCTTCATATACTTCGAGTAAGGAGGCAATTTAATAGCATCGGTCAAAGGAATTTGCAGGAATAAAGGTTTCATCCACTCACAAAACTTATTATAATGTTCATCTTCCTTTGACTTGTGTTTCTTATCAGGGAAAGGCATAGGTTTTTGGACCCAAGGTTCTCTTTCACTACCATGTTTCTTAGCAATAAAATCTTCTTTAGTGTATTTAGTATTCTTAGTGTGGTTTTCAGGTTCTTCTTCATTAGGAACTTCATTTTCTTCATTACCACTTTCAGTTTCAGCATCAGAGATAGATATACTATTAGGATCTATAGCAGGTTCAGAGGGTTCTACAACAGTTTTATGTTTCTTTTTCCTTTTCTTACGAGTAGAGCCACTATTTTCAGCTTGTTGAGAATCCTGCTCAATTCTTTTGGGATGCCCCTTAGGAGATAGAGGATCCTGGGTAGCAGCTCTACTTCTAGTTCTAATTTCATAAGCATGTTTTTCTTTAGCAACATTCACTAGCAAGTCATTTTGCACTTTAACGAGTTGATCTATTTGAGTTTGAACCATTTGAAAGTGTTTAACAATCATTTTAACATCATTAGAGGTTCTTTCCACAATATCTTTCAACTCAATAATAGCTCTAGTGTTTTCCATTAGATGATTTTGCACCCTTTTATTAAAATTATCTTGCTTAACAATAAAGATATCGAATTCTTCTAAGCATTGATCAGGAGGTTTAGATTAAGGGATATCACCTTCATCAAAGTGTTGGAGAGAGTGTACCTCAATAGTGGATGAGTAGGGAATAGGCTTAGATAATTCTTCTATAGGAGGTAAATTCTTGACATCTACAGCTTTAATTCCCTTCTCCTTAAGACATTTCTTAGCTTCCATCATTACTTCCTCATTTAATTCAATAACTCCCCTCTTCTTTAATGTTGGAATAGGCACCGAAATAGTAGGTTCAGGTACAATTACTTCAGGTATAACTGGTTCAGGAGGAGTCCAATCTTCATAGTTCTTGCTTATTTTAGCCATTAATTCCTCAGCTTCCTTAGGAGTCCTATTCCTAAAAACACAATCATCACAACTATCTAGGTATGTCCTAGATTCCTTGGTTAGTACATTATAAAATATATCAAGAAGCTCATTCTTAGGTAACGGACTTCCAGCTTGTGCATGAATCAAAGCACAAAACCTTGCCCAAGATTCAGGCAATACCTCCTTTTGTCCCTATTTAAAATCAAAAAGTTCCTGCAAAATAGCATGTCTAGCACTAGGAGGAAAATATTTCTGCAGGAAAGTACTAATCAAACACTCAGGGCTATCAATAGATCCAGGAGGTAAATTACTAAACCAAGTTTTAGCTTCTCCTTTCAGTGAAAAGGTGAAAATCTTAGCAACAAAGTAAGTATGCATCTTAATATAATTAGAAAACAAGCCACTCATGGTAGAAAGTTCATTCATATGTGCTACCTCACTTTCATTCTTAGTCCCACAAAAAGGTTCTTTCTTGACAATAGCTATGTAAGATAGATCGAGAGAGAAATCATAGACTTCATCTATAATGTTTATGGGAGAAGCAACAAACTTAGCAATAGGAGACAATTTGGGTCTAATAGTACGCCTCTCAAGGAGACTATTAGCAGCGCTCCTATCATGGGTGTTTTTACATTCTTTAATAAATTCATCGGTCATCTCAACATAACCATCTTCAATATCATAACTCTCACTAGACTCAGGTGAACTAACAGGTGTGGTAGTGTCTTCATTAGGAGTTTCGGTATTTCCAGCTATAGTTCTAGCAATCGTAGCATCTAGGAAAGGACCTAATGAACCACTCTTATCAAGCACAGTAGAAGCAGCATCATAAGCATCAGAAGTTTCAGATTCAGTAGTAGTAGCAGTGTGTGTACCATGTGTATGTGGTGGTGTAACGAGCTTACTTATAACAGATGGTGAATCAAGAGCAGCAGAGGTGTTCAGAACCGTACCTCTTCTTGTAGTGGATGGTAAAATAGGAAACTTGCCATCACGAGACTTACCCATGATGGATGGATAGTAGCGAACAATAGAGAATCCAACTGAACTTGATAAATAAAGCTATGCTCCCTGGCAACGGCGCCAGAAAATAGTCTTGATGACCCACAAGTATAGGGGTGTATCGCAGTATTTTCGAGGGAAGTGAAACCCAATTTATTGATTCGACACAAGGGCAGCCAAAGAATACTTATAAGCCTTAACAACTGAGTTGTCAATTCATCTACACCTGGAAACAATCTTGCTCACAGCAGTTTATCAGTAGCAACAGTTTTGTAGTAGGAATAGCAAAGTAGCAGCAGTAGTAAAGTAAAGACAGTAGTAACAATAGCAGTAAACAGTAGGATTCGAGTGTGGTAGGCATAGGGATGGATGGACAGGCATTGCATGGACAAGACAATTCACGTAGCAATCAGAACATAGGGCAATTGCAGATAAATAAGATAAATCATCCAAGTACTAGATAATCCTAGACATGTGTTCCATACATAGTCATACGTGCTCGCAATGAGAACTTGCACAACATCTTTTGTCCTGCCACCCCGTTTGCAGCGGGGCCTCAAGGGAACTACTGGCAATTAAGGTTCTCCTTTTAATAGAGCACCGGATCAAAGCATTAGCACTCCATGAACAAATGTGATCCTCACATCAAAGCCATTCCCTCCGGTTATCCCGATTTTTGTCACTTCGGGGCCATTGGTTCCGGACAACAACGTGTGTATACAACTTGTAGATAAGACCAAAAACAATACTAACATGTTCAGATCTGAAATCATGGCACTCGGGCCCTAGTGACAAGAATTAAGCACAACAAGTCACAACAAAGTCATAAATCACTAATAAAAGATACTAGGCACCATGCCCTAACAATCTGATGCCATTACATGGATGATCTCATCCAATCCCTACCATCCCCATAGCCTACAGTGGGGGATTACTCACTCATAGATGGGGGAAACATGGATGGTCGATGGAGAAGCGATGGTTATGATGATGGCGATGATCTCCTCCAATTCCCCGTCCCGGTAGGGTGCCAGAACGGAGTTTCTGGTGCTGTTTCGTGGAATCTGGTGGTGGCAGCGGAGCGGAACTCCTTCTGGAAAAACGGCGAACCCCCCCGGAGTTTTTAGGTCAGAAGGCTTCTTATAGGCGAAGAGGGAGACCGAGGGGCAGCCTGGGCGGCCAGACCATGCCCTGGCGCGGCTAGGCCTAGCCCGCACCTGGGGGGTGGCCAGCCCCTGGCCCTCCTCCGTCTCGTATTCTGGCTCCGTGAGTCTTCTGTAAAAATAGGCACTTTGGCTTTTGTCCCGTCCAATTCCGAGAATATTCATTTTCTGACTTTCCTGGAACCAAAACAGCAGAAAACAGGCAGCTGGCACTGTGGCTCTTGTTAATAGTTTAGTCCAAGAAGTCATATGAAAATTACTCCAAAGTGTGGACAAAACACAAGAAAGTGGATAAAACCAAGCATGGAACATCAAAAATTATGGATACATTCGCAATGTATCAGACCACACTACAAGATTCTATGACAATTCCAGAGAGTTTATCATAGATTATATAAGTGTGGGAATCAAGACCATAGCCAACAGAAATACCCTCTAAATCTTTGGAATCAGATTTGGACAAACGAACACCTTTTATGAGATAGAAACACTTACAACCAAACACTCAGAAGTATGAAACATTAGGCTTATTATCGGTAAGTATTTCATATGGAGTCTTGATCAATTCTTTGTGGAGGTAGAGCCGGTTTGATGCATGGCATGCGGTGGAGATTGCCTGAGCCCAAAAATTGTATGGAGACTTAAACTCCACCAACATGGACCTTGCCATATCCATTAATGTCCGGTTCTTCCTCTCGGCTACACCATTTTGTTGAGGGGTGTATGCAGCGGAATATTGATGTTTTATCCCTCATCACTAAGAAATCCATTCAAGGTGTAGTTCTTGAACTCGATGCCGTTGTCACTTCTTATCACGAGCATAGGCACATTGTATTGATGTTGAACCATATTGACGAAGTCAATGAAGTATTGTTGGGTCTCACTCTTCAACTTGAAGAAGTAGACCCATGAATATCTTGAGTAGACATCAACAATCACCGAACACTATTTCTTCCCACCAAGACTTGCATGAGATGGAGGACCAAAGAGATCCACATGAAGGAGCTCCACGATCCTCTTTGACTTTGTAATGTTATTTGGCTTGTGGGGAGAATCATGCATCTTTCCTTCAACACAATCCCTACAAACATGATCTTTGGCAAAACAAACATTTTCTTTTAGTCCCACAATATGGCCACCCTTGTGGAGGCTTTGAAAAGTTCTCATATTGACATGGGCTAGTCAGCGATGCCATAACCAACCCACATCGGCCTTTCCAAATAATCACATCACACTTGTAGTGGTTTTACCCGAAAATTCCACCACATACAAGTCATTTTCTACATACCCAATGAAAGCGACCTTTAGAGTCTTGCTCCACAATATAACCACAATATCATTATCAATAAATATAGCAAAGCCCATCTTTCCAAGATCACGGACTAAAAGTAAATTACAACCAAGAGACTCAACAAGCATGACGTCGATGAGAGTAACATCGTGTGCAACCACAACTTTGCCAAGACCCATTACCTGAGATTTTGACTTATCGGCATTTGTGATAGTTATATGATCTTGATTTGCCCTTATCTCCGTCATTATTGCCTTGCTTCTGGTCATATGACTTGTGCAACCACTATCAATCACCCACTTTGACCCGCCAGAAGCATAGTTCTAGAAGAGCTCAAACTAGTTTTTAGGTACCCATTTTTGAATGGGTCTTCTCTTCTTAGTGACAAGGGTCTTGGGAACACAAATAGACCAAGCAATATAACCATCAAATGGACCAACATATTGTGCATAAACATAACCATTAGAATTATGCATTAAGACATAGTGAGGGTTAGCACTTCCAGCAAAGTCATATTGTGATATAGTTTTGCCACTTGTGGTATTACTACCCATAGTGTTCTTGCCTTTTGCTTGTGTGGGCTTGGTCTTCTTGTTGTTATTCTTGTTCTTCTTCTTGGCCTTGGACACAAAGCCAAGACCTCTTTTCTCATTACTTGACCTTTGCTTACTTGGAAATCATCAATAGACTTATTTCCTTTGGGGAAGGTGGCCTTTGCAAGATCCCCCTTCAACCTAGCATTTTCCTCAAGGATGTTTGTACTACTAGAGGGAATGAAAATACTAGGTGAAGCAACATTATTCAATGGAGTTTGAAGTTTTTCACGAGACTTTGTGAGAGTCAAGTGTTCACTTTCCAAGGCCTCATGATCCTTGTTAAGCTTCTCATAATCCCCAGCAAGTTTTTCATGAACAACACCAAACTCAATCTTGTCCTTTTTAGCCTTTTTATACTTAGCAATGGCATGACCATGTTCTTTAATGAGTTTAGCTACTATTTGAACATTTGCCTCATCGAGGCCTTCAAGTTTTTCTTCAAGAGACTCCCTAGTCTCTTGTTCTTCTTCTAGAGCATTAGTTAGAGCATCCATCTCAAGTAGGTTCTCTCTCCCAAGTTTGCATCTCTCATCAAGGAGCTCATGTGTGTGAGCAAGTTGGTTCAAGAGATTTACAAAATGCTTCTTATGCTCCCCTTGCAAGTTAGTCATATAAGCATCGAAAGCAACTAATTCCTCCTTCACCTCAAGATTTATATCATCATTCAATTCATCATTGATAATAGAGGTGGAGAGGGGAGATGATGATACATCTGATGCTCTTGCCATAAGGCAAGTGCCGTTCTTGTTGGAGATATTCTCATTTGGGGAATCGAAGAGGGAGAAGGTGGATGTAGAGGTGGTGGCAATGGCAGCCACACCATTCGTCGTTTCTTCTTCTTACTCCACCTCTTCATCATCGGAAGAGAACTATTTATGTGCTATCCATGCAAAGTCACCGGAATTCTTGTTGAAAGGCTTCTTGAAGGGGGCATCTAGATTTTTCTTAAATATGAGTGCACCACCATGGTCTTATCTCTTCTCATATGGACATCCGTCAACAAAATGATAGCGGTCACCATAGTTGAAGCAAGTTCTCAATCTTGAACCATTCTCTTTTCTACCACTTGGGTTGCTTCTTCGTTGCATCTCTATCTTGGCCTTGGCGGGATCTTTCCAAAAATTTCTCACATAGAAGGCCATGTATTCTCCATGAGCAACCTTGACATCTTTGGGGTGGCTCATATTGAGCACATCACTACTTCCTTCTTCTTCTTCTTCTTCTTCTTCATACTCCACAACCTTGGCCTTCAAGACAAGATTAACACCACTGCTCATTCCAATGGCACAAACCCGAGCATCTTTGGCATTCTTGGCAGCAACCTTGAAGGTAGACATCTCTTGCATAACTTCACTGGAGGTCATGAGATGGTAGTTGTGTCTTCTTTGGAGACTCTTCAAGTCAGTGGGGTCGAAGGGCATGAGTGCACTCACATACTTCCTTTTTATCCAAGCATCATCAATATGAGAGGCACCAACATTTCTAAAGGCGGTCGTAGTGGATTTGAGTCTTCAATACATGTCTTCATGATCCTCACCATCCTTCATATAGAAGCCTTCATCTTCATTGCTCAGTGCATCATATCTATTTCTTCTCATGCTCTCATTTCCACAAATAAATCAATGAGAGCATCCCAAGCTTCTTTGGCGGTATTGAAGTGCTCAATGTGGGGAAAGTCCTTTGGTCCCACCCCAAGTTTAATCATGTGCAAGGTGGTGGCATTGAGTTGACTATTGACCACTTCTCTTCTTGTCAAGTTGGTTGGATCCTCAATTTTTAGTCCTTCTTCAATAATGTTCCACAAGTCAATGCAAGATTTGCGCACATGAGATTTCATCAAAACTTGCCATTGAGGAAAAGAATGTGCAGCTAGCATAGGTGGGTCACTTCTATTATTTATATGGGGATGAGGGATTGGAGGATCAGGAGAGTACCATCCAGGAACCGCATGCTGCTCTTCCTTCCCATCACCCTTTTTGGTGGAGGATTTAGTTTCAATGTGTTCGTCCCCCACTACTTCACATGTTGGCTTAGCCGAAGCATTCTACTTCGGGTTAGGAGGTGTTTCCTCTAGAGAGGGAGGTGGTGAGGCTGTCTTTTCCTTAACAAGTTGCTCAACTAGTTGATGAAACTGTTGGATTTCATTGCCCAAGGTAGAGATGAAACTTGTTTCCAACTTCTTGAGATCTACCATGGTCATCGAAGTGCTAGCCTCACCCTCTCCATCTCCCCCCGAGTTACCCATACACTCTTAGGCAGTTAAGCCCGAATAAAGAGCCGAGGCTCTGATACCAATTGAAATGATCGTATGGGCACCTAGAAGGGGGGTGAGTATGTGCTACTTCAAATTTTACTATTTTTCAATTTAGGGTTTGACACAAAAGGTAAATTCTCTAGATATGCAACTAAGGTGAATTTACCTAGAAGTCACACTAGCACAATTAACTGATCAAGAACATGATACAAGTAAGGTGTGGTAAAGGATAAAAGTAACCGAAATGAAGCACGCGAAGACACAAGGATTATTTCCCACAGTTCCTTCATTTTGAGGGGAAGTACATCTGCGTTTGGAGAGGGGGTGGTATCAAACCACCTACACCACGAGAGGCCTCCCTTGTTCTCCGGTGAACCTCACCCCAAGGGCATCGATTCACGCTTCCACTATATCGGCAACCTTCAAGGTAGTAGCCGGCACCCTTACAACAAGTTTGAGACACCCATCCACAACTTAATTAGAGGCTCCTGAATCCAAGCAAGCTGTCACAACAATCAAAGATAAGCTTGTAAGAACCTAATCAAGGCTCAGGGTTTCCAATGAAACCCTAGAGTAAGGGTCCCTCAAGTGAATGAGGGTGAAATGAAGATCTCTCTTGGTGAAGTTGTAGATCAAGGCCTCCTCCTTTGATCCTCCAAAGATCAGCGACTTTGGATGGTTGGATGGGGAGATCTAGTTGATTTGGTGGCTCTAATGGTGGTGTTATTCTTTTATGGAATGAGCAGCTGGAGGTAGGGGATTAAGTCACCTATTTATAGGCCCACAGATTTCTGACCGTTTTCTGTCCGTTGGGGAGTTTCCACACTAGAAACTCTAGTTTGCACACTAGAGACTCCGGTCTACACCGGAGATTCTGACATGTCTCCGGTCCATCTCCAGACCACCTATTAGAATGTCTAGGGCCTGGTCTTGATGCTCCCTCCGTAGATTTGGTAGGAACTCCAGACTGAGCACACCGGAGACTTCGGTCTGTTAGAGTACATCAGAGATTCCGGCAAATATCTGGCCTGTCTCTGGACCACTAGTCAGAGTGTCCCTGGACTTCAACTTTGATCCACTCTGGAGATTTGTGGCAAAACTCCGGACCACACCGAAGTTTCCGGTCTTTGCACACTGGAGACTCCAGTCTGGATTCTCCAGAAAAATTATGTTTTAGCCAGGAATTTTTCCATTGCAATACGGACTTTCCTCTTTTTAGTGGAATGACCTGGCAACATTAGCACACTATAAAATGATCCTCAAGTTGTTAACGAACACCAAAACTGATTAAGACAATAAATGTCCTATCAACGACACTGAAGTCAATCTGAAGAAAATTAAGGGTATCCTCAACATCTTGCGGCCATCATGTTTGAAGGACATCCAACGTCTCATGGGCTGCATAGCAAATGTAATACGCTTCATCATCTTCCTTGGAGAGAAGTCCATGCCACTTTAAAAGTTGCTAAATAAGGCGAACAAGTTTGTCTGAATGGACGAAGCCAACACATCTCTCAAATAGTTGAAGAGACTACTCTACTCTGCGCCAATCCTCACAACACTAGAGCCTCAATAGCCCATGCTGCTATACATGGTGGAAACCAACCAGGTTGTTAGCATCGTCATCTTGGTAGATCGCAAGGAAACGCTACCTTATCCAAGAGTTCAACGGCCCATCTACTATATTAGCAAGGTCTTTAAGAAATCCAATCAGTGCTACCCGTATTACCAGAAGCTTGCTTATGGAGTTTTCCTTGCTTCATGGAAGCTAAGGCATTACTTTCAAGAGCACCCTATCACAGTTGTGAGAAAATCTCCTTTGTCCGACATCATAAACAACATCAATGCTACGGGAAGGGTCGCGAACTACATTGAACTTGCCGCCTTCGAGATCACCTACAAGCCTCACGATGCAAGAAAGTCATAAGATTTGGTCAACTTTATCGCAGATTGGATAGAATGTCCGGATAACACACCTCCTCCAAAAACCACAGTTTTGGACTATGCACTTTGACTGGTCTAAAATTCTCAATGGCTCGGTGGATGGTGTGGTAATCAAATCGCCAGAAGGGGAAGAACTCAGGTACGTCATGCAGATCCACTTCAACGCCACCAATAAAATGGCGGAGTATGAAGCTCTTCTTCATGGGCTTTGCCTCTCCAAGTAAATCGGAGCAAACCACATTATGGGTTGTGGAGATTCCGACTTGGTGGCCCAGCAGGTGGCTAGAAAATGGAATGCCATAAACCCGACAATGGCGGCATATCGAGACGAAGTAGACAAGATGGCTAAGTGCTTCGCCAGCTATGAAGTGAAGTACATGCCCTCAGAAGAAAACTAGGTGTCATATGATCTATAAAATCTTGGCTCAGCTCGAAAGCTGATCCCACTGGTGTATTCCTAGAACATCTTCGTGTACCTTCATCAAAGGAGTAGATCCAGAAAACTCGGAGTGTGTGGACTCACTAGTGAACAAGGTTACGGTGATACTTCTGGCTTTGACAAAATCATTCATGGACTACCTCAAAGATAGCGTTCTACCGATTGACAAAGTTGAAAGGTGGCAAATTATGCACAGAGAAAAGGGCTATACCGTCATCAATGGACATCTCTACAAGAGAAGCACTACTAGAGTATTCCTAAAGTGCATATCTCAGCAACAAGCCATTGATATCCTTAGGGAAATACATCTTGGTGTTTGCAGGCATCACGCTGCTCCCAGATCCTTAGTGTCAAAGGCTTTCCGACAAGGTTTCTATTGACACACCACCAAGGCGGATGCAGACAAGATAGTGGAAACTTGTCGGGGAAGTCAGTACTACGCAAGGAGAGCTGAGAACCATACAGGGTAGGACCTATGAAGAAGACATCATGTGGGTTTACCTGTGTGCTCGCTGTAGTGGACATATTCACAAAATGGTTAAAGCCAAACCCATATTGAAGCTTTACAGGGAGACTACACTTACATTTGTTCGGAGCCTAGTGGTGAGAATTGGTATCCCACATAACATCATCACTGGCAATAACAACAAGCTTTATCAAGGAGAACTGGAGAACTACTGTCATCGGAAAGGCGTCCAACTAAGCTTAGCTTCTGTGGCACACCCATAGTCCAATGTCCAAGTCGAGCATGCCAACGGGTTAATCCTGCAACGAATCAAGCCCCGCCTTAAAGAACCACTACAATGTGCAGTGGGAGCTTGGGAAGAAGAATTTCCTATGTTCTTTGGACTTGCAGACGACACCTAATAGATCCATTGGCTTCATGCCATTTTATGGTATATGGAGCAGAAGCGGTCTTACCCACAATTTTTTTCCATGATTCACCACGTGTTGCCGCCTATGAATATGGTGACACTAGAGAAGCTATGCACCTCTCTGTGGACCTGCTCGAGGAGGAACATAACTTTGCACTCCAAGGATCCGCCATCTACCAATAGAACCTGCGTCGCTATCATAGCCATTGTGTTCGTCATTGATCGTTCCAATAAGGGGATCTAGTGCTCCGCCTCAAGCAGAAAAGGACCATAAACTTTCCCCGTTTTGGGAAGGCCCGTTCGTCATAAGCAAAGCATCACTGAATTGCTCCTATTACCTCGTCGGTATTCGTAAGTTCAAAAATAGGCCTGGTGACAGCCATAAACGCAAACATCGTGACCCCAATGACAACTTTCCGGAGACTGGACGAACATGTAACATAGCACAACTACGACCCTTTTATAGTTAGCGTATTCCCTTTATGTAATATGTACTTTATATGTTTAATGAAATAAAACTTTTGGTTCACTCATATGTTCGGAGTCTTTAACATCCTTACATGTTAATTTTTGGATCATATAAACTTGCACAATTTGCTTCCTGCTCGTGTTCAAAAAATCTGCCTAGGCGCATTAGCTTAAGTTTTCTGGCCTACATGTTATCTGTTGTTTGCATGTGGATTCTTATGTAGTGGCTTCTCAACACTTGAAGCCAGCGAATTTGTTGCTAAGGTTCAATATTGTTTCGCTTAATTTAGCTCTATCGCCTTAGTAAAATGTTTTGTGCTTTGAGATTTTTCATCCCACAAAAAGTCAAGCACAAAAACCAGGTGACGGATAAACCAGCGCTTGCTTAAAAATATATACAAAAGAAACTGAGTAGTTGCTAGGGATTTTTCTGCCTACAAAGTTATATAACAAAAGACAATATTGATACATCATTGTTTTTTGTTTACTCGGGGGTCTAGGATGTTTCTTCCTTAGAGTCAGAGAGGCCCAATTCTGACTCGTCCAAATTGGCTGGTGGGTTTGGCGAATAAGAAGCAGGCATGAAGGCATTGGGATTGACCATCTTGGCGACATGAGTGTCATAGCCGGCTAAAAAAGCTTGAATGGCATCCGAATCAATCTTGTTGCCGTCCACGTCTTTCTTTGGCATTCCGGAGGCCACCAGGTCAATGTCCAAGTCAACATAGTGCGCTTTCACCAAGGCCAAAGCCATCATTGCTCCGGTTCTAATGGAGGAATGCTTCCACTTGTCGGCGCATTGAGGAGAAAGCCTAAAGATTTCTGAAAATTGGATGGTACAATCGTGGGTCTTAATGTTGATGCCTAGCACCTTCAGTTCCTTGGCTTTCTCTGCAATGGTGTCGAAGTACGCTCCCTCTGTGGCTATTTATGCTACTCGACTTGAGAATTTTGCCTTGTCAATTAGACCAAGTGGAACTACCAAGCAAAGATAAGAGAGGAAATTATCCGCTTACCAAGGATACATCTCTCCATAGTATGACGTTCTTTAAGGAATTGATCATGCTGAACATGGAGCTCTTTGAGTTCAGTCTGGCCTTGGCGGTTCTTCTTGTCCAAGTCGGAGGCTTGCTTTTCTGTCTCGTCCACTTGATTTTTTAATTGCTCAATCTCAAGAGAGAAATTTTCTTTCTCCGCTTCCAGAGCAGTTTATGCTGGGACAGAAGTGCAGTATTTTCCACCTTCAAGTTTTCTACCTCCTTCATCAGTATTTTCCACCTTCAAATTTTATTAGGAGTGAGCCTTGCTCAACTGGTTGGGGGAGTGGATGTACAAAGCCAACACCTAAGTTCAAATCCTCACGAAAACGAATTAAGGTTCCTATTTATACTTGAGGACCAGGCTCTCCTAGTACTCATGCAATTTATCCTGAGGACCAGGCTGGGTACTTAACCAAGTTTAAAAATCATGATACTCATGCTTAATGGTTGTGTGCATTCCTAGTTGGTGCAGACCGGGGAAGTGAAAATCCTCCCTCCATTTAGGAAACACGCCTCCTCCCCGGTCCTCTCGCGCGAGAGGGCTCCGAAGGCTCCCCTCCTCCTAACCCTAGAAGCAACCGCCGGCCTTCCTCCCCAGCCGCTGCCCCCGCCGCTGCGGGTGGTGGCGGCCACGCCTGGCCAGCGAAGACGACGGGCGTAGGCGGTGGCGTGCCCTAAAGCTGTCCCTTTGCGCGGAGGGGGGTCTCTCCTGGTCGGCGCAGGGAGGGGCTCGGCGAAGGCAGATCGGCCTCCTCGGCGGGAGGCGGTGTCGCGGGCCGCATCGGCGGCGGCGACGGAGCAGGTGGAGAGGCGAGGGGCGTGGTGCCTCTCTACGGTGTCGCCTTGCGGGCTGGAAGGGTGTCGCGGCCTGGACCTCTCCCCGACGACGGCGGTCCTCCTCGCGCGCCGGCTACTCATCGGCACCGATGGTCGGCCTGCTCGATCTGTTCCCCGGAAACCGGCCAATGTGTCAGATCTAATAAAGGTGGTGGTCCTCTGGTTTCTTTCGCACGATGACGAAGGTCTGCTTGTTGTCTGGCCTCGTTGATCTGGTCTGGAGAGGCGGGTTCCGGAAGGCTCCACCGGCGAACTCCCATGGGCGTATTATGCCTGGAGATTGCTGGATCGGAAGGTATTCGGTCATGCGCACCTTGTTTTTCTGGCCATTTGGTTTCAGCGGGAGCGTTGCGAAGCTCTGTTGTTTGTTCCCACCAAGTGCCATCTTAGAGCTATGGTGAAGTCAGATGCGGAGAATGTCAGGAAAGCAGAATTATGAGGGTAGTGATGCTGATTTTAGTTCTTGTGGTGACAGAGATCTGGCTGCGTGATCTGGGACTCGTTGCAACGACTGCTGGTGCGGGAAGACAACATAGGGGCAGTTCCCAGTCTTACCTTGCAGGGTGAAAATCCAAGGTCTGGCCTTAACTGGTTCTGCCTGGCAATGTCCTTGTTGAAGGCATTGCTTTGTGAGCGAGGACTTTCTCCAGGGTGAAAACCTATGATCTTTGATCGGGCAATGACGCCGCTTAGGCATTGTTTCCTTCTTTAAGGCGTTGTTATTGGAGTGGAGGAATACTGGTGTTGTTCTGATGGTGTCAGTGTTGTTGCTTTGAGAATTAGTTCTCTGTAGCGGGACTTTTCTTTTTTGTAATTCTTCTTTCTTTTTTCTGGGCTGTGTGCATCCGTAGGGCCGCTAGGGCGTGCGTTGTTGTAGAGGTTGGGTAAGTAATTGGTATCCCCGTGATATTAATATATACTCTTTTCCAAAAAAAACCTCCTTCATCAGAGACTCAACATTTTTCCTCGTGTTTAGTACTTCCTGGCGGACATAATCGCAGTAATGAGTAAAAGCTATAGCATGAGTTTATGGAAATATTATCAAGTATAGAGGAGACCATACTCTGGTTCTCCTTGATCTTATCTTCCGTCAGGACCTTCTTCTGATCATCCTCCAAAGAATTCTTGGTGACCGAGTAAGCTTTGCGGACTTTGGAAAAATCAGACTCCATCCTCTTTTTTTGGCTAGCTCATTCTGCGCAACATAATCTAAATATATTCATGCTTTGGTCACTTTAGAGTTTCTAACAGTAATTTAGTGCATTTCTACTAGATACTCGGGGGCTACACTATGATAATTTGAAAGCATCTCTAGATGTTCTAGTCGGACATCTATATGGCTATTCTCTTCACTATGTCTTCTTAGAGCATTAAGACGCAAATCATATGGATTTCCGACTTCATGCTCGAGGGCTACATGGTGATATGTAAATAAAAGCATATGAAAAGAACAACTTACTATATATACAATATTCATAGTGCTCGCACAGTTGGTGGCGTTGCTTTCGAAAGCGACGGCCCCGGCCATGATGGCATATGTCGCCTTTATGAAGTCTGCTAGATCGAGATTTGGAGGAGTAAGAGGGAGTGAAGGTGATGAAGCTAGAGCTGAGCTCGACATCTAAGATTGACGTACAACATATTCCTCATGCCGCCTACTGTCCTCCTCTGCCTTGTCTTTTTCTATGGCATTCTTAGACAAAGCTTCAGTCGTATTGTTAACGTTGTCGGCGGCATCCCGTGTCACTTTGTTTCTTAGTGGAGTAAGGTCTATTGAGAGTGCTCCTGATCCCTCCTTCACATGTTGATGCTCAACATCCATGTCAGAGGATCTTAGGGCACCCTCATGAACACTTGTCGAGGCACCTTGAGGGATGGAAGGGTAGAAGGGGCAGCTGTAGGAGAGGACTTGGAAACCGCATATTGGCGGATATCCTTTGAAGTGCACTTCAAAGCAGGTTTCTTCCTGCAAATGCACAAAGTTGTATCAGCAAAATGTGTAAAGGGAGAATGGAAAACCCTAGAAATCAAAATGAAAGGAAGATAGCATGTTTACTTGTTGAGTGCAACCTTGTCTTGAGAGGCTCCCACTTTACTACTCGCATGGGCGGCTTTCTTCTTCTTCTCTGCCTCCAGGATGACAATTGGTTTCTTACAGGTCACTGTCCGCATCTTCTTCTTCTTGGTGGTCGTAGCAATGGCAGCATGAGCTTTCCACTTGCACGGTGTTGGACCGACATCAGTTTGGGGAGGTTCATCATCATCAGACAGGACTTGGACCAAGACGTCCTTGCCCTTGCCATCATAGACCCAAGCGGATAAGTCCTCCTCAGGGAGGTCTTCAATCTGTAAGGAAGTGGATGTAAAGGTTAAGTCCTGGATGGTAAAAGTTCCTAATGGAAGAAAATGGAGGGAGTGCAAAACTAACAAGTACCTTGGAGCATCTTCCCTTTGTGTACATGTCAAGGGTTATCTTGAAACCCTTGGCCTTATCCTTTTGCTTGATCATATCCTTGAGCTGAAGCTTGAGGGCATCCTTAGAAAGATTGTCTTGGCTGACCCCTTGTAGATCATCCCGCTCTTCCGTGCATTCGTGCAGCAAGGCAGGATGACATTGCAAAGGATGGATCCGCCTTTTGAACCAGTAGATTGTGAGGTGTATGCCCTTCAGCCTGATGTCAATTAGTTTCTCTATCCATCTAACAACATGGGAGGCTTCTTGGTCGGATGGTAGGAGGCATTTGCTCTTCTAGCTGGGGATCTTGGCAGAGGTGCCATCAATAAAGTATGGATACTACAACTCTCAACCGGAAACTAGAACGTCTGACCCATAGAAGAAGGTGGACTTCTAGGACTTAACCGATTCATGGATGATGGTATCCGGATACTTGTGACTGGGCCTAATTTAAAAGAGATAGACCCACAGATGGCCAAGGAAATGCCAGCTACGGAGGACTCCTTAACGGAGAATAAGTACTAAAATAGATCTAGCCTAGGCTTGATAACTAAATATCCTTCGCACAAGGCGAAGAAGTTACTAAGGAACGTAATGCTGTTAGGCTGGATATTTTGGGGTTGGAATGCTAGTGTACTTGATACCTCTAGGAATAAGTCGGACACTGGGAAGGAAATGTTGTGATATACGTGGGATTTGAAATATACATATTCCCTGACTTTCAGGCGAGGGGAATTCTCCCTCCGCTTCCAACAACCACTAGAATGGCGCTGACAACAGGAACCCCTCGGTGATGAGGGTATCGATGTCATTGACCTTCAATGAGCCAGTGATCCATTCACCCTGCAGATGCTGGGAAATGGCTTCGTCGTCCTCCGCCAGCTCGCTTGCTCCCTCCTCTAGTTTATGGTCATCACCGGTGGAAGTCACTACATGAATAGTGACCTCCGGTGGCGCCATCAGTTCCTCTAGATTCACTCCGGTGATAGAGGTAGTCATCTCTGTTCTCCCTGTCGTGCTCGTATTCGTGCCCATATCAGCCATAAGGATGTTGGGTCAGTGATGTTGAAAAGGGGATTGTTAGATGTTGGGTTCGCAGCATAGAAAACAAAAAATTTCCTACGATACAATCAACGGGTGGATATACATCCATAGAGAACTTACCCTCGAAGATCAAAGTGTTATGAGATTTATTCTCATGGATGATGTAGTCGTTCACTTGCTGATCTCAAGATCGTGATGAAGTCTAGCACCGCAAAGCAGCAGCGCATCCATGATCACACACACGCCCAGTACCCTGACAACCTCTAAGTCCTCGCTCTAATAAAGCATTGGAAGCAGCAAACCCTTTCAGGAAAACCACCAGGAACATGTACTTCGCTAATCCGAAGCCATGGAGAATATTTTAGAGGAGGAGATAGATCCTTCACGAGAACATGTGAGAAAGGAGGAGGATGCCTTTCATAGGGGGGAGCAGCCCCTCCCATGGCCGGCGGCTGAGGTGGGTGCCCCCACCTCTCCCTCATTCATGTGGGTGGAGGCTCCACTCACATAAACACACCTCCACTCCTAAATCCACTCACATGCATTAATTTTCCACAAAAATTAATGCATCTCACATTTAATAAAATTATTTTATTTATTTTATTCAGATTTTGTTAATTACTTTAATTAACAAACATTTGCATAATCCCCTTGCAATACTTTGATATTACATCTGAAACCATTTTCAACAATTTGACCCGAAACAATTACGGTGTCCATCGAAATAATTACAACGCTTTCAAATTCTTTCTCTAGTATTATATTTGCTCCAATTGGTGTTAGTATCTCTTAAGTGTGTCACCCTACGGTTAGCGAATAATGCAGACATGATCATGACCCCTCGCCGATCAATAATCAACAGCGAGACCTGGAGATATGTACTGACTCCCACACATTCAACCATGACTCTAGTGATCGTGAGAACCTTTAACATTGTAACTAAATCCCTTTGTCTCGTGATATATTACATGTCCGAGATTCGATCATCGGTATCCCCATAACTAGTTTGATCTCATTACTAACAAGTACTCTTTTCTCGTTCCCGTGATATAACATTCTTAGTGATGTTATCACTTGCTTGCAAGCTATGTCAATGTGATATTACCGAGAGGGCCCTAAGTATATCTCTATGTCATCGGGATGGACAAATGTCACTCTTAATCCATGAGCCTCAACATAACACTTTCATAGTACCCAAACCCACCTTTATAGTCACCCTATAACAGTGTGACGTTTGATATTATCAAAGTACTCTTCCAGTATTCGCAATTAACATGATCTCATGGTCTAAGGATTAGGGTTACTTCACATGGTGTTATAGAAATGTAAACATAATGACTTTGATCGTATTACTATACTTTGGGTGAATGTTCATCACATAATTCCACCAATTTTGTGACCTTTTTATTAACAACATCCAATGTCCATGATCTAGAAACCTTGATCATCTTGTTAATCAACGAGCTAGTTTATATGAGAGGCATAACTAGGAACTCTATATATTTGTTTATTAAACACACATGTATTAACGTTTCCAATTAACACAATTATAGCATGCAAAATAAACATCTATCATATACTTGGAATAAGATAATAATAACTTTATTATTGCCTCTCGAGCATATTCCCTTCAGTATCCCACTTGCACTAGAGACTATAATCTAGATTACATAGTGAATGTAAATACAATCAAATTTAATACATCAAATTGAATGTTTCAAATGAAATAGTTCACAAAATAATTTACATAAACAATTTTTTTTAAATCAAGCGGTGGTTGGGGGTTTTGAGGTGCATTTCCCCTAAGATCCCACAACAGCTCGATGATATCATCTTGTAGCTTCTCGTGCACCTGGGCGTCGCGGATTTCTTGATGCATGGTGAGAAAAGCACCAAAATCAACTAGCACCTCGTGATCAAAGTCAGGAAGAGGGCCCATGCCCTCAAATGGCAACAAATCAACCACTGAATGATCATACTATGCATGATCACGCAAGCATTCATCACCTTCCACATCTGTAATGTTGACCAGGTTAGAGCAGGGTACCTAATGATAGCAAATAGAGCTTGGAGAGCACCAAATGTTCACTCAACATCCTTCCCACAAGCCTCCTGGAACTTGGCAAACCAAGCTCTTGAGTCAGTATGAGACACGGTGATTGTCTTCACGAAGGTGGCCCATCTAGGGTAAATACCATCGGCTAGGTTGTAGCCTTTGGTGTACTCCCTTCCATTGACCACAAAGTTCACCGTCAGGGCATGGCCTTCTATAAGTCTGTCAAACACTAGAGATCTCAATAGCACATTGATGTCATTATGCGTTCTCACCATGCCTCCACAAGTCATAATCTGACACGGCCTCTAGTATGACACTACACTCTCCTTTATGGCCCTTAAACATACCTTGCCAAGCGAAAGGGCAATTCTTCGACCCCAATGCATGCCGATGCTCCCAAGCATCCTAGGAAATCCTCTAGCTGAGTTATGTGCAATATACGAGTTGTATCTTCTTCAGTTGGTGCCCTCAGATATGTTGGCCCACGACAAAACATGTACACACACTCAAATATCATGGACTCGGCCATGCGCATGTAATCATTTGAGTATCTGTAGGAGCTCCGGATGCAAGACATCACAAGGCAACCGTGTGATACATCCATTTTGCATCACTATTCTATATCATAATTTACTGTTATTCATTGATATATTTCATATTAAGAGATGATACTTATGTTATTTCATCTATTTTTGCATGGTTGATGACTTTTGGAGCATGGACCGCTGTAGTCGGGATTCTGATGGAAAGGTGTTGCTTGGAGACAAAATTCGCGAAGATCAGAAAATTCGGGAAAATACATGGAAAATCCTATTTTTTCAGAAGACGAAGATTGCCAGAAGGAGGAGTGGAGATGGGCCACATGGGGCCCACACCACCCCCTGGCGCGGGCCACTCTAGGTCGCGCCACCAGGTGGTGTGGCCGCCATGGTCCACTCCAGCCTCTCCCCTCTGGCGTATATTATCCTCTCGAAACCCTAAGACTCGGGGAGTGACCACAGAAAGATTCTGCCACCTCTACGGGGCGGAAAACACCGAGAGAGAAAGATCTCTCCGGCAGACATAATTATGCCCGGGGAATTCCTTCCCGGAGAGGGGAGATTATCGCCATCAACACAACCATCAAGCTAGACTTCATCAGGATCATCATCACCACCATCATCATCACCACCACCATCATCTCCACTTCATACCGTTGTAACAATTGGGTTGAATCTTGCATAGTTCTTAGGGGAAACTTTCCCAGTGTTGATTACTCTTTTGTAGTTGATGCTACTGAGTGAACCATTGAATTAATGTTTATGTTCAGATTGTTATACATCATTATTCCATCTCTGATAATGATCCATATGATGTCTTCTGAGTAGTTCGTTTAGTTCTTGAGGACATGGGAGAAGTCATGTTGTTAGTAGTGGAATTGTGTCGAGAAAGATTCAATGGTTTGTTAATTAAGTTGTGGTGTACTTCTTCTAGTGGTGTCATGTGAACGTCGACTACATGACACTTCACCTATATGGGCCTAGTGGAATGCACTATGTATTTCGCTACTAATCATAGGGGTTCCCGGAGTGACAGAAACCTGAACCCTCGTTAGGAAACCTTTGCACAAGGGACGTGAGGGTCTTAGAGTTTAAAGTTGTGGTTAGGTTTCTACCTTAATTACTTTCTGGTACTTGCGGATGCTTGCAAGGGGTTTAATCACAAGTATGTATTAGTTCTAGGAAGGTCGGTACATTAGCACAGGTTCACCCACACAACAATTAGCAAGCTAGAGAAGATTAATCAACTATATGAAGCGAAAGCACTTGACGATATTATCGTGTGTCCTCGAGAACGTTTGGTCATCTTAAGTATACAACCGGCTTGTCCTTTGCTGAAGAAAGGATTGGTCCACTTGCTGCATTTAGTATTATTGTCTTTTATTTACTCATACTTTATTTACTTGCATTATAAAAAACCCTAAAAATCCGTTTGCTAAGTATTTACAAAGAATTCGTGCTACAAGCCACTAGCTAGCACCTTATGCTCCTCGTTGGGTTCGACACTCTTACTTATCGAAAATACTGTGATACACCCCCTATACTTGCGGGTCATCAAGACTATTTTCTGGCACCGTTGCCGGGGAGTGAAGCGCTATTGGAGAGTGGAACTGGTAAAGGAAACTTCTACTGTGAGTATTGTTTATTTCTGTTAGTTGCTTTATTTTCAATGTGGATAATTCGTTGAGTTTCTTGTTTTGTAATGCTACTACCACTGCTAAGGTAGTAGATGAACCACCAACTGCTGAGAATGATACTTTTAAAATACCTACAAGAATTATTGATCGTGTTATGGATAACTATTATGTTGGGGATGGAACTGTCCATCCCGGTGATCATTTACTCTTTATACACGAATTATGAGGGTTGTTTAAGTGTGCATGTATTACAACAGATCAAGTCAAGAAGAAGTTATTCTCATTATCACTGAAAGGAAGAGCTGAAGAATGGTATAAGCTGCTGAAGAATGGTCAAGCTCTTGAATGGGAGGAAATAGTACCTCTCTTTTATTCAAAGTTTTATCCTCCTAGTGAGATTCATAAAGATCGGAATCAAATATACAACTTTTGGCCTCTTGATGGAGAGAGTACAGCTCAAGCTTGGGGGAGATTGAAGTTACTAATGCTCAAATGTCCCATTCATGAGCTCCCCAACAATATTATTATCAATAACTTTTATGCAAGGCTTTCTCTTCATGATAAGGATTTATTGGATGCCTCTTGTGCTGGATCATTCACTCGCACGGAAGAAGTTAAATGGGATCTTTTGGACCATATTCAAGATAATGTTGAAGCATGGGAGAATGACAAAGGAAGAAAGTCAGGTATAAATTATGATTATGAATGCATTGAATCTTTTATGGGAATTGATGACTTTCAAAATATTAAAAATGCTTATGGTCTAGACTCTCAAGCTATTGCAACTTATTTTAAGGCTTTTGCTTCCTACATTGAAGTGCCTAAAAATAAGTGGAATAAGTATCATGAACCTTATAAATACGTTGCTAAGTGTGTTCCTGCAAGAAATACTGAAGTTTATACTGCTAATCATGTTTTACCCGAACCTTACATTGAGAAAATGTCTTTCCCAGTTAAGATAAAGGAACATTCTATGATAGCTAGTATGGTCAATGAAAGTACAAATAAAGCTGTTGAACCTGATAAACAAAAGGATGATGAACCTATAATAGCAAATGTGAAAGACTTCGTCACTAAATATGTGGAAGATGGACACAATATCCTTTGTAAGGATATCCCTAATATTGTTTCACAAAGTAGTGTTATGAGAGCTAGTGTCCCTGTGTTTTCTGTTAGGATAAGTGATCATTGATACAATGGTTCTTGTGATAGTTATATTCTTAAGTTTATGCATGATGCTGAAAGTTATTATGAGAGAGGAAAGACTGTTCTTATGCACCTCAATAATATCAAGTTTCCTCGTTTTATGCTTAAAGTCTTTATGTTGCACTTGTTTTGCCTTCCTATGCTAGCAGCCTCTGGTTTCAACAACTTGTTTGCCTACAAAATTCCCTTGCATAGGAAGTGGGTTAGACTTAAACATGTGTATTTTTGCTTCTTAATGCTCTCTCTCACTTCAATTCATATCCCTAAGTGAGCATCATTAAAATTATAATGCCCATCTTAATGGCTATAAAAAAAGAGCTTTTTGGGAGACAACCCAATATATTTTTGCTTTCAGTTTGTTTTAATTTCCTTGAGTCTTGGAAGTTATTACTTCGGTAATAACCTCACCTTATCCGTTTTGTTTGGTTTTTATGTCAAGATTAACCTCTAATGAGAGAGAAGTGATATTTAGGAAATTTGCTGTCCTGAAACAGATATTTGTCCTTCACCGTAAAAATTCGTGAGAGATCTCTATATGTCAGATTGAGCTGTAATTTTTGTGCTTCTGTCCCAGGTCGTTATTTAACTTTCGTTAGTTTTGCACTTTTTGATTTGAGCTACAGAAGAGTTTCAAAAAAATTGATCTTTGCTTGCTGGTCTGTTTTGACAGATTTTGACCACTCTTACATTTGCCTCTTAAATCGATTTCCTTTTTGAATTCTTTTATACTTTCTAAAGGAGTTGTTTCAGTAGCTTATTTTTTGATGGATTTCAGTCGAAATTGGACCTAAGAGGTTTTATCACTTCACTTATACTAATGTTGCTAATGAGAACTGTGTGAAAGAAATTTCCAGGTTAATGGAGAAAATGGTGTAATAAGAAAGTGAAAGGTTTCATGACTCAAGAAATATGTGTATGAAGATGAAGATATTGATGTTATTCAAGTGATGACTCCGGAAGAATATACTGAAGACCAAATTCAGAGACCCGAAGAGTCCGCTTTCGAATAGGTAACAGTTCTGGTAAGAAAGTTCCGCGAAAAATTTGTCCAGCTATATTTTTGCAATTTTTATCCAACAAGGAAAGATACGAAGCGAAAGAGGGACGGAAAGGGAGCCAGGGTGGCTCACACCAGCCCCTGGCGCGGCCCCTGGCCGCGCCAGCAGGTGGTGTGGCCACCTCGAACTCCGTCTCCGACCCGTTTTCTCCCAGTATCTTCCTTTTGTTGTAAAACTTCATAATATATAATCCCCCAGATCCCCCGAGGTTCGTATATCGTGTTCTCGTCGTGTTTTCGTTTCGATCTGTTTTGTTCAGATGTTGTTCAGGGGGTCATCTTCCAAGGATTACGAGCTGCGACGCCGTCGCGAGCTCCATCGCAATCTTGAGCAGGAGACTCTCGTGGGATGGGTGAAACAAGAAAGGATCACCACTAGTTCCTGCCCTGCAGCAGTGGAAGCTCTACGAGTAACTGATGAGTTCTGTGACAAGTACCGAGTCTTGAGGAGCAAGGTGGATATGCTTCAAGAGGAGAATGACAGGCTTTGCAAGAGGCTGGAAGAGTTCCTCGCGCCAACCGAAAGAACACCACCACCACCGAAGGAGTAATTCGGCATCAGGTTTTGGCATCCCCTTGGTTTGTTCAAAGCTTGGGGGAGTGCCGCGGTATCACATCACTATCTTCTACTTTTTACCTTGTTAGTAGAGTCATATCATGAATAGAGAAGTTATCATGTAGGATGGTTTGCATTATGGAAGTGTCCCCTCTCTCGTTAAATATCTATGTATCCCTTGGTGTGAGTTGCCGTTATGAAATATTAATGAGAAGTTCTATCATTTACTCTCTTGCATATCTTATATTAGTTTTCAATTCATGGTTATATGATTGATCTTGTCGTTAGTATTGGTATCACTTTGGGATCATTGAGTTAATTTAGTTGGTTTTGCAAACCTGGCTTGGTCAGTAGCAACACTATTTTTGAAAGTTGAATGAAAAAGATAAAAGTACTCTAAAGAAATATAATTTCATCATCTTTCTTTCTTGATTTGCTCATAAGTTTAGTATTCTCTGGTTAAGATCTTTTGTGCTTCCAAGGAAGATTGCATGTTTGTTTTTATCGCTTGTATGTTTTTTCCTTTAACTCTTATACTTGCTACCCAGCCTTGCTAGCCAAAAACCTGTACTGAGAGGGAATTCTTCTCGTGCATCCAATCCTTAAACCAAACCTATGCCATTTGTGTCCACCTTACCTACCTATTAGCATTATTGCTATTCTAAGTAAATTCATGTTTTTATATACCTTCTAAATTAACCTTGTTATGTGAAAATTAGTGATTAAAGCTCTCACGAACTTGATGGCACACTTTACTTTCTTGCACTTAATAAACTTGAACCATTGTGCCCATCTATGTTGTGTATATGCTTGCGCTTTGTAAGTTGTGAATTAGCAGAACCATGCTGTCATAGGGAACGCTTTCAACATTGCACTGGTACTTTATACCTAGTTGATATCATGTTCTTTTGTCTATGGATGTCGTCGGTGTGAAATGAAAGAGGAGCTTGTAAGTCCATGGAGTTATGCATGTGTGTTAGAGAAACGCCTGGGCCGCCGGTCTAATCCATGCTGTCATGGTGGAAACCTGCAGCGTAACCATAATGAGCATCTATGAAGCATTCTTCTTATAAAAAAAGAGATAGAGATCGAGAAAAAGAGAAGAAAAAAAAGATGAGAAAAGAGAAAAGAGAGAAAAATGCACCATATTCCTATGGTAAATAAGAAGATTGTTGAGATGCTCGTTGTCTGCTTGCCTTGTCATTTTGATATGGGGATTCTTCCGTATCATCGGGCAAGGGGTACCCCGTTGGCAGTTCTCCATGATACACATGTGCTTACTATGACAAGAACTTACCGGTGACTAAACTTTAGTAGCATGAGGAGCGGCCCTCGTATTCATGGGACATGAGATTTTCAACTTACAACTTGTCAAGCATATCCTCATATTTGATCACTTTAACCTTAATCACCTAAAGATGCTTATGATAGGGGCAATGAGAACTGAATAAGTACCATAATTTTTGGAAGCTCTTTATGAAACTTGAAATCCCTGCTTCCCTCTGTGAAGGGCCTTTCTTTTAATTTTTAGTTGAGTCAGTAAACCTATTCCCTTCTATCTCAGCAAGTATTTTGAGTTGTTGTGTTCAATTCATTCATATACTGATTTATTCAATCATGTTTCTTATGTTCCTTGTTTTGCACATTGCTCTTATCTTGGTGTTTACTATTTTGAAAGCTATCATTGGAAAACCAGTTATTTGTGAACTCCTGCAAATTGTCAACTATTCTTCGACCAAGAGCTAAGTTTGCCATTACCAATTATGATTTACTTTATGTATCTTTATTTGTGTTCCCTTTACCTATTGCAAGTTAAGTTATATAATGGTGAGTTGTCTGCTATTAAGATCTATGTATTGATGTGTGATGCTTCTTGTCCGTATTCTTTTATCCACTCTTCACTCCATAAACCTGAGGTCATGTTTATTGAGTTCAGTTTCGCTTAGGGACAAGCGGAGTCTAAGCTTGGGGGGAGTTGATACGTCCAGTTTGCATCACTATTCTATATCATAATTTACTGTTATTTATTGATATATTTCATATTAAGACATGATACTTATGTTATTTCATCTATTTTTGCATGGTTGATGACTTTTGGAGCATGCAACGCTGCAATCAGGATTTTGATAGAAAAGGTGCTGTTTGGAGGAAAAATTCACGAAGCTAAGAAAATCTGGGAAAATACATGGAAAATGCTATTTTTCCAGAAGACGAAGATTGCCAGAAGGAGGAGCGGAGATGGGCCACAGGGGGCCCACACCACCCCTGGCGCGGGCCACCCTAGGCCGCACCACCAGGTGGTGTGGCCGCCCTGGTCCACTCCAACCTCTCCCCTCTGGCGTATATTATCCTCCCGAAACCCTAAGACTCGGGGAGAGACCACAGAAAGATTCCACCGCCTCTGTGATGGGTTCGTAGCATGGAAAACAAAAAAATTCTACCGCAAGAACGAACAAAACCCTGATCTAATCTAGATAAAAGCCAAGATCTAATCTATTAGACATGTGCAACGAGATAGATAGGAACTAACCCTCGTAGATCCGAAAGCGTTAACGAGATTAGATCTCGTGGTTGATGTAGTCGATCACTTGCCGATCTCAAGATCGTGTGGACGATCCTTCCGGCGTCGCGTTCCGGCAGCGCTTCCGCAGTCGGTCAAGTGGACGATCCTTCCGGCGCCGCATTTCGGCAGCGCTTCCGCAGTCGATCACACGTGCGGAGTCGAAGCAGACCTTCCTCTCCTCATTCCAACGAGCAGCAGAGGTAGTAGATCTTGTCCACGGAATCACAGCAGCACGACGGCGTGGTGTTGGTGGTGGAGTAGAGAATTCTGCAGGGCTTCGCCTATGCCTGTGCAGAAGAAAGGAGGAGGAGAGAGGCGACAGAGATTGGGAGTTATTGAGGGGGGGCAAGGGGTGGCGCCTCCCCCTTCTATTTAAAGGAGGGAGGGCGCCTGGGGAGGAGTCCTAGTAGGACTCCCCACCTTCTTGGGCCGTCGGATTGGGGAGGGAGGGAGAGGCGGCAGAGATTGGGAGTTATGGAGGAGGGGCAAGGGGTGATGCCTCCCCCTTCTATTTAAAGGAGGGAGGGCGCCTAGGGAGGAGTCCTAGTAGGACTCCCCACCTCCTTGGGCCGGCAGATTGGGGAGGGGGGAGGAGTCCTCCTCCCCACGACTCCTTGTCTTGACCCACCAGGACTCCTTGATCCCTATCTAGAAATCTTCTAGAACCTTCCGGAACATTCCGAAACCTTCTAGAATCCTCATACAAATACTCCGGAACATTTCCTAACTCAGAAAATGATCCCCAATATATGAATCTTATTCTCCGGACAATTCCGGATCTCCTCGTGATGTCCCGGATCCCATCCGAGACCCCGAACAACATTCGGTCTCCAACGCATATTCCATATCTACTTAAAACAACTTCGAACCTTAAGTGTGTCACCCTACGGTTCGTGAATATGTAGACATGACAGAGACACATCTCCTATCAATAACCATCAGCGGGACCTGGAGATCCATAATGGCTCCCACATACTCAAAGATGACTTCGTGATCGATTGAACCATTTACATACGAAACCAATTCCCTTTGTCACGCGATACTATACTTATCCGAGGTTTGATCGTCAGCATCTCCATACCTAGTTCTACCTCGTTACTGATAAGTACTCTTTACTCGTTCCATGATATGTCATCCCTTGTGACCTAGTCACATGCTTGCAAGCTAACTAGATGACATTCCACCGAGAGGGCCCAGAGCATATCTATCCGTCATATGGATGGACAAATCCCAATCTTGGTCCATGCGCTTCAACACATACTTTCAGAATACCCAATGACACCTTTATGACCACCCAGTTACGAAGCGGTGTTTGATGTCATCAAAGTACCCATCCGGTGATGGTGATTAACACAGCCTCATGGTCGAAGGATTAGGTTACTACGCATTTAAAAGCTTACAGCAATACGAACTTAATGACTTGATCTTATGCTACGCTTACTATGGGTGTATGTCCATTACATCATTCTCCTAATGATATAACCTTGTTATTAATCACATCCTTATGTCCATGATCAGGAAACCATGATCATCAATCAATCAACAAGCTAGTTCAACAAGAGGCTTACTAGGGACTCTTACATGTTTACAAAACACACATGTATTAGTGTTTCCTAATAATACAATTATAGCATGGGATGTAAACATTCATCATAAACACAAAGATATAATAATAATCACTTTTATTATTGCCTCTTGGGCATATCTCCAACACTCTGTAGGGCGGAAAACACCAAGAGAGAAAGATCTCTCCGGCAGACAGAATTCTGCCGGGGGAATTCCTTCCCGGAGAGGGGAGATCATCGCCATCAACACCACCATGAAGCTGGACTTCATCGGGATCATCATCATCACCATCATCATTATCACCACCACCATCATCTCCACTTAATACCATTGTAACAATTGGGTTGAATCTTGCATAGTTTTTAGGGGAAACTTTCCCGGTGTTGATTACTCTTTGTAGTTGATGATATTGAGTGAACCATTGAATTATTGTTTATGTTATTATTCCATCTCTGATCATGATCCATATGATGTCTTGTGAGTAGTTCGTTTAGTTCTTGAGGACATGGGAGAAGTCATGTTGTTAGTAGTGGAATTGTGTTGAGAAAGATTCAATGGTTTGTTAATTAAGTTGTGGTGTACTTCTTCTAGTGGTGTCATGTGAACGTCGACTACATAACACTTCACCTATATGGGCCTAGGGGAATGCATTGTGTATTTGGCTACTAATCGTAGGGGTTGCCGGAGTGACAGAAACCTGAACCTCCGTTAGGAACCTTTGCACAAGGGACGTCAGGGTCTTAGAGTTTAAAGATGTGGTTAGGTTTCTACCTTAATTACTTTCTTGCACTTGCGGATGCTTGCAAGGGGTTTAATCACAAGTATGTATTAGTTCTAGGAAGGTCGGTACATTAGCACAGGTTCACCCACACAACACTTAGCAAGCTAGAGAAGATTAATCAACTATATGAAGCGAAAGCACTTGATGATATTACCGTGTGTCCTCGAGAACGTTTGGTCATCTTAAGTAATACAATCGGCTTGTCCTTTGCTGAAGAAAGGATTGGGCCACTTGCTGCATTTAGTCTTATTGTCTTTTATTTACTCGTACTTTATTTACTTGCAATATCAAAAACCCCTAAAAATCTGTTTGCTAAGTATTTGCAGAGAATTCCTGCTCCAAGCCACTAGCCAGCACCTTCTGCTCCTCGTTGGGTTCGACACTCTTACTTATCGAAAATACTGCGATACACCCCCTATACTTGTGGGTCATCATCGTGCACTTCTGAACATAGGTGAAACCAGGCAATCCTGTGTAGTCCCTCTTGCAAATTAAATACGGATCAAACTCTCGTACTCCATGCACAATCTTTATGAACAACTCCGTGTTCATTCGAAACCGGCGCCGAAACACAGCAGTCCCATGAGTTGAATCATCTTGAAAGTAATCTGTCTCAAACATTAGGGTGCCGGCCAGCCGCTGCCTGCCTATGTTCTTCTTCTTCCGCAGCTTCGAGCCTCCCCACCAAGGAGCCTGACGGCTGGAATGCTGGCAAATGAGGCTGCTGATGATCATAATATGCTTGGCTTCATCGACTTGCGTGTCAGCGTCCTCTTCCAGCATTTGCACCATCATGAGCCCATTATTGCTATCCATGGCAAATGGTCAAGCACCTTTCGTGGGCAATGAGCTAGACGCGGTTCGCGGCCGAGTGGGAGGCGCCTTCTGCCCTAGAGACAGCAGTGGCGATGTGAAGACATGGCTGAGTCGGACGGCCTTCCACGCGAGGGGCGGCGAGGATGTCCTTGGCCGGTGGCAGGCGATCTCCTCAACCGGTCAGTGGCGTTAAATTGACGACGGGCGCCTGACGAGAACCGACGGGTGGGTGGCTGCTAGAGGGCGTTCCACGCCCTAGGGAATGGGCGGTGCACTAGGTGGTGGATATGGCCAGCAGTAGGTCGAAGGATGGCCGCCGGCGACGATGATTCGCCGGGTGGAGGGGCAGAAGGAAGGAGAGGTGAAGAGAAGGGGATGCGGTTTTCCATGTGTGGCTGGCAATGGGGCTAGGAGCTGGATTTCGAGTGTGTCGCGCGTTACCTACAACCCCAACCCGGCCCCTGATTGCCGGGGGCGGCAATGAGATGCCGTGCGTTCAGTGGGTGGCCCAGTCTGTTAGCACCGATTGGGAGCCTCTGATGTGGGCCGGTTTTTGGTCTCCACCCCCAGCTCGTTTGGGTGCCGGGTTGGGGGCAGCCGGTGGAGATGCTCTAATATGGGAGAATAGAGCCGGAAATGGACGTACAAAAGGCCAAACATCAGGTTGATCTGGGACCATGCTCTGGTTTGCAGTTTCAGTTCACCACTAAGATCTTTTTCCCGCCAATGAGCCGTCATGATCCATCTGGCCACAAGAGTTATAGGCACCATATCTCTGCAGGAGTGCAGGACACAAATAAAGGCAAAAAAGAGAGTAAATCCTGGGATATTTGGAGTTGGAGACCCAAACGCTTGCATGTTTGTACACCAAATGCTAGGAGTGTAGAACTTGGCAATGAGTAAACAGAACATAGTGGATAGATCAAGATATATGTACAAATCTCTACGAATGTGCGTAACTCAAGTCGAGCCAGTGCTCTTCGTTAACAGAGGAACAGAACACAGTGTATAAATCAAGATATAGTCGAAATTTAGCAGTACAATTACAAATACACACACCTGACACCATCGTCGTGAAGAACAGAGTGCTCAATTTTATTTTACACATCTGAGATAGGAAGATAGACAGATACATGCGGCGCCGCTAGTTGTGAAAACCAGCACATGCTTTCTTCGCTCTCGCGTCTCCGTACATGAATGACGAGAAGGAAATCAAGGAATTCCTTCGGAACAAATCCTAGAAAACAACACTTAAACAGCTGGATCCCGGACATATGTATGCTTACAATCCACCTGCAAAAACCAGACAGGGAAGGGACATTAGACAAGTCATGAATAAGATAAACAAATAAGCATATATCTGTTTCTTGTATTGCAAATACTTGTTCAGAAAAATCTCCACGTTCTTAACACCTATAGTCCTAGTAAGATCAATCAAACCGAGAAGAATAAATCAAAGCATAACAGCCAGTTGCAGGTACCTCGCATTCTCTCTGCTACAGCTGCTTCAATGTGCTGTCATCCCTTGAAATCAATGGCATATCAGACAGTTCCAGGTACCTGAGAAAAGGAAGGTGCAATAATCCCTGGGGGAGCTTTCTCATCTTCCTGCATGACCAAAGTGTCAAGTGGGAGAGCTTTGGCATATCCCCAGCCTCTATCCTCCACTTCTCAATGGAGAAGATACCACATGTCAACTTTTGTAGACGTGGAAACCCCTGGGCAGAGCAGGACATGGTTTGGCCATCATAGCCCCTCAACACCAGCACCACAAGACAGGGAAGCTTCTCCAAGATTGGCATCGGATCTTGTTTAATGACATCAGCAGTGGTTCATGTCCAAGAAGAAGGATGTTAGTTCAGTCATCTGGCCCAAAAATTTCACCATGTCTTGATAGCAATGCCCATTGCCAACGGATGAAAGATCTATCCATAAGGTTTGGAGATTATTCTGTTTGACATTCCTTGGTGGAGTAAACACATTACTAAGGTGAACATGCCTTAGATTAGGGATATCCCAGAGGGAATTTGGTACCACCGAGTCCAACTTTGTGTCTCTCGTATCAATAGTTTCCATGTAAAGGAGTTGCCCGATTGAAGAAGGGAGCCTCACATTTCCACATCTTCGCAACCTTAGGCATCTTAGGTGAATGCACACACTGATCACCATAGAGAAATCCTTCAAGCTTGAGTTTTCAATGTGAAGAACTCTCAGGAATTTCAGCATCGGTAGAGATATTGATGACAATCGGAAGCCAACCAGAGTTCGGAGTTTTGGTGTCACTTGTAAAATTTGACCACTCAAGCTTTGAAAAGAAGAACGATAAGATATCATGGTATAAGGTGATGAAGTACTAGCTTGGTCTGCAAAAAAATTCAATGTGCATACATGTGTCACCAGGAATGCTGATATCATAACATAACTGACATGTATTGAAATACAAAATGGAATTACATATAATGAGAGGGGAAGCCTGACCTGCAGTTTTGACAATGACATTAAAAAAACCATCTTGTCTTGCTTCCTCTATACACCAGTCACGTAGAATGTCATGAACCCTTACTGTTTGAATCCATCCATGTGCCTTGCTTCTGCCAACAACTTGGACCAAGCATCTTTGAGCCAACTCAGTTACATACTTGCGTGCCGTTTCTTCCTGTTTATGCGTTGGTGTATGTGGAATGAAGCTTTTTGCTATCCATAATTCAATAAGAATTGGCACATATATTACATAATCCTCAGGAAAAGCAGCAAGATAGAGGAAACAAGATCTCAAGTAATGATCTGGCAGGTCCTTGTAACTGCGAGCTAGTATGTCTCGCATCATCTGTCCATTTTTGGTTGATGGACAGCCTACGAGTATATTGGACCATGCTTCTTTGTCAAGATTTTTCGACAGATAATCCCCCAAGACTGCAAGTGCAAGTGGTAATCCATTACATTTCCTTGCAAGCTTTCTTCCTGGTTCTTCAAACTCATCCACATTACATACAACAAACCTTTTGTATGATGGTAAAGCTTTGCTTCCTAAAAGTTTCCAACTTTTCTCTTCATCTAACTGCTTGAGAGCATGGACATAGGTTGGCATTTCATTATGATTTGCAGCATCTTCCTTTCGTGTGGTTAACATCACTCTACTGCCATTATTTGCATCTGTAAAGGCTTTAACCATTTTGTTTATTTGTTCCCATGTGTATGTTTCCCACACATCATCGAGAACTACCAAGTACCTTTTTTGCAACAAAAAATCACGGATCTCTTTTCCAACCTCATACTCCTGCATTGCGAACTCATCTCTGGCCCCTGTTATTTGTTTCATAATATCCTTTAATAAATCAACGGCCTTGAACTTTTGGGATACAGTCACCCAAGCAATAATTTCAAAGTGTTGTTTGACTCTAGATGAAGTGTAGATATTTTTGGTCAGTGTTGTTTTTCCCGCTCCGCCCATGGCAACTATGGACACACAGCTAAGCTTGTTCTCATTGTCAAGTAAATTGTCCAGTAATAGTTTGTGCTCATCCTCAAAACCAACCATGACAACATCATCTTCAAAGTTTTGATGCATCAGACGGTGATCTTGTGGAAACTCATCCTCAATCGAGTCCTTGCTCGGAGCAGTATTATCCAAATCAATTTTCAGCCGTTCCGCACTTTCAAATATCTCCTTGATCTTCCTTCTTATACGCTGGATTTCAACACCGACCTCATGATGGGTGATCAAGTCACCGGGTAAATGAGCGCACCTTAAAATGGCGCCCATGAATCCCTTCTTGAGCATGTTTCTCTTCTCTATGTAGTCTGCAGCCTCAATAACATTCTCTGCCTCATATGATGCGTCCCTGATCTGGCTGAGCCAGGTAGACACAGGCTCATCTCCTGATCTCCGTTTGGCGTCGGCGGATTTAAGGTACTAGCACTTTAACCGCATCAACTCATCTTTCAAGAATCTTATCTCACCGGTGACACCACATAAAAATGTGGTTTCCTGAACCGCAAAGTTGCTCACGTTCCTGACCTGCATATATATAATATATGATAATGGTATGTACTCCCTCCGATCCACAATAAGTGTCACTGATTTAGTACAATACCTTTTTTGGGAACCTGCATCTGTGGGCAATGGCCATTTTCATTATCGGGTAAGAACATATCAAACTTTGTACAGGAAAAAAACAATTAAAGGTGTGTTATCTACATGAATCATCCATGAGATGAGAAGATGGCCACATCAAATAACAGTAGTCATACTTCAATCCATGAAGTTTGGAACCATTTTACTTCACCTTAAAATAGATTAATGGATTAAATAACATACTGGCATATTATTTAATGGATTACATTAACTGATTAAATAATATACTGGCATGCCACTTCTCCAAAAACAGATATCTTAGACACTACAAAAATAATGGTATGCATACAAAAGCAGATTTGTTTCTACGAGAGGCCAAAAGTAGGTTACACATTCATCTTTCTGAAAATAGTCCATGGAAGAATAAAGTTTTAAGATTTTGGTTTCTTAGTTAGCATGGAAAATCCTTGTAAATGCTCATCAACCATGCCGCCTATTGTTAAGTACTAAAGAAACTTCCATTTATGTGTGACCAAAACTAAAACATATTATAGAACACCCCTTGAAGTTACTTGCTAAACTCAGTGCAGTAGGAACGATGACACTGTACGGTCGCAACACATGAATTTCTGCAGGCAAGAATTACAGGAAACCAAGATAGTGAGCTGGTACATCAATTTCATCATTAAAACAGTTGACACCAGTAAGTATCATAAGCTATTTCCACACGGTAACTGGCAAGGGATAGCAGAGAGGCATCATCCAGAGTAGGCTTACCGAATTACGGATGGCATTCAAATCTACAATCACAAAAGGGAACACTACAACCTTCATAGCCCAGAGCATGCGTAGAAGGAACACCAACATGCAATTTGTAATACCAAAAGACAGTACCTCCGCAGAAGCAGACTTGGAATAAGGTTGGTTCTAACTTCACCATGGACAAATCCAAGGGAAAGGGTGTAGCTGAATTATTTAGCTGATATCACTACCGTACAAAGGCACATCCGGCAGAGCTTTCTTCGATGAATGCCTGTGTCTGGGGGTATTTTAAACAGAACTTCGTTAAAGATACTGTTGTGTAGGTATACTCTACAGGCTTGTATAAAAACTGGTTTTCCAAAGAAGAAGATAGTTCACCTCTTATCCGATGATGAAGACGTGTCAGATGGTGTTGGTGGTTCCTTCGGATTTTCAGTAATAAATGGAATGGCCTGATGTGACAGTAAGCACACCATCAAGAATAGGATTGGGCAAAAAATCACTATGAAGAAATGTGGGTTCAGGCAAGCAATTACCTGGCCAGACCCAGCTTGGACACTTCTTAATGAAAACAGTATGTGCCCGAGTCTGGCTTGCAGCAGACACCGTTGGTAACGTCTAGATTCCTGTAGGTCTACATGATCTAGAACAGTAGGTAGATGTTAGGAAGAATCAACATGAAAGCATGAGCCAAACATGAAAATATCTCCAAGATTAAGGACCACATGAGCGATAAACCACCAGTTCCATATGCGGCATAGAAAGACAATGCAATGCTTCTATTACATTCTTGGGGTTTGATCCAGTACTACCCCTCTTCTCTAAACTCGTACAAACTCGTATAATGTTAAACACAAGGACGACCCAGATCGCTTGATACCCCTTCATAATTAGTATATGTAGTACATGTATATCTAACTCTGTATAAAACTCCGTATAACTCAACCAAATAATACGTTTTTCTAGCTGTATATGTACTAGTACGAGCTCTACGCTAAGAAAAAAAAGAATGGTTGTACGCTTTGGATCATCGCCCGTGACGGCTGTGTCCGCGCGCGGTGGTAATGGTGGCGGTTGGATCTGGCGAGCCGATGACTTGGCCTGGCCGGCGCACACCTCGGCTTGGCTGTAGGTGTGTGTCGGCAAGGCTGACGCGGTGGCAGCGTGCGGAGGCGGAGGCAGCGCGGGAGAGCTTGGTGACAGCGGCTGGATAGTCCAGCGGGCCGGACTGTCCGGCGACTTGTCCAGCGACGGCGCGACGATGGCCGGCGGCAGCGGTCGATGCTGGACAGTGATGGGCAAGCCGGATTGTGTGCATGCGGGAATGCCGGATATCTACAGATCCCGATATGTATGCCTATACAGGGGTAATACTCGGTATGGATACGGGTTTGGATATATACGTGAACGTATTTGTACGAGTTTAGGTGGGAGGGTAGAACCGGATCAAACCCCTACATTCTTTTCACTGTCATCCTATAAGAGAAAAGGGAAGCTCGAAATCAAATGTTACTATTATTCCAAGACAACTTTCACCCTAAGAAATGGTAAGCAAAAACTTTCAATTTATCGCAGATAAAAATAGATACAATTTCTCTTTCTTTTCTTGACACACCTCTAACCAATGAAAAGACCCATTCTACTTTTCTCTCTGCTACATCGTAGCTAAAATATCTTATTCTCATAGCATTAGCCTGTTTGAGCTTCCATTTTTTTCTGCCATTGGAGTATGACTGTAGTATCCTCGATTGTTGTGCCTACATTGAGATTTGGTAAGAAGAATGTCAGGATAGTTTCCACGTAAAAAATCCAGTAAGAACCTAAATGATCAAGCCGTGACATCACTAACTTATATGAAAATATAAGACACTATTTAGATAGCAAGGAATGAGGGCTTCTGCATAAATTCCTCATCAAGCATATAGAGTAGAATTATCTGCAGCCTAACAAAAATTATCAGTATGGAAACATGCGCCAAATCTAGAGTTTTTCTGTTGGATTACTAATGCGACTGAGTTGGGCAGAACTAAACTACAACCCAAATGGGAGCTTCGCTGGGCACCCACTAACTATAATGTGGATTCAAAAAAATACTACAGGCAATGATAGTTAGCAACAATGATGTAGTAAAAATAAACTTCCAACAATGCTGACAGAAAATATTATGGTCCAAAGACAAAAAAAAAGGATGCAATACTTGAAACACCTAGTTAGAGTGATATCAATTCTTACAAAGAGGGCAAAATTCCCACAATTTTTCATGAACTGTGATCCATTTGTGGGAATTTTGCCCTCTTTGTAAGAATTGATACCACTCTAACTAGGTGTTTCAAGTATTGCATCCTTTTTTTTTTGTTCCCTCAAATTGTGAAGTGCAAACCCGGCCATGTTGAGCAAAGCATGGAGGGCAAAAGCAGTGAATGTGATGGCTGGGAGATTATTGAGGAACATTGCAAGCCATTTCCACCCCTCAGCTAAGCCATGTGGATGCCGCACACCCTTGATTTCTGTCTGAATCATGGCAGCATACAGCTCGACGTATGCAACAACATTTACCAGATACGCCTCAGTGCTCTGAACTTTTCTATCTTCCTCCAGGTAGCCAATAAGCCTCAAGTAATCCATGCTTCGTGCTTGTGCATTTAAAGCATGCAGATGCTTTGGAACGGTGTACATGCAAACTTTGTGGAACTCGGCAAGAAGATAATTCATTGCATCTGGTACCTCATTGGTGACTAGCAGCATGACATATCCGCAAGCAAAGGCCAACTTTCCAAAGGTTGCTTCCTTTGGATTTCGACTCTTGACTATTGAAATCATCTTGTCTGCAAATAAACAACAAGCAATTGGACGAGGACAATCTTGTCCATCTAAAGCTTTAGTTAGCTCACTGGCCCTGGCTTCGACAATGTCAGTAGTTGGCATAAGTTTACTAATATACTTTCCAATTTGTCGGTCATATCTGCTATACTCCTTGGTGCGGTAAATGTTTGATGGCACTTGGTCATGTAATGCACACCTCCGTGACTCCTCCTTTAGGCCCCGCTTGTTTCGTCGTTTCACTTACCGATCAGATCTGTATATTAGGGAGTATGCGGCGGTTTAGTGGGACATCGATTGGTCCGTACAATTTACGCCCCTAAATTCCAGGGAACCAAGCGGGGCCTTAGTGCAGAACTGTCAGCATAAACTTTGATCCCTGGTAATTCTGATCTGATTTCAATACTGTTTGCCAGTGTTGCATGTGCAATACTGTTCTGAGGAATTTGACTAGATGTGGAAACTGCTTCTGCCCTCGATTTAGCAGCTTCTTTTTCTACAGCTTCCTTTTTAGCAGCCTCATATGCTGCTTCCTGTGCCTCTTGTCTGGTCCTTTCTTGCTTTATTTTCTCTTCCTTCATAGATTGCTCCCTCCTTTTAGCTTCTTCAACAGCTGCATCATCTCTTAATCGACGTTCCGCAATCTGGGATTTCTGTTGATGATCCATTTGGACCATAGACAAGTGCCTATCGAGTACCTGTGCAATTTTCCTCTGGAACTGGACATCTAGCCCCTCTGTCTAACTCCTTCCGTGATTCTGCATATTTCTGAAGTCCAGCAAATGCAGAAGTTGTTCTCTGGATTTCATTTTGGACGTCCAATGAAGATAGCTTGCTTCTGATTTCCCCCTGAATCTTGAGACGATGCTCGCGGTCCAGCTCAAGCAGAATGCTCTTCTCTAGGCTCATTTTCCCCGTCATGTGGCACGATGTACCGCTAGAATCGATTCCATCCCCTGGTTCTGACTCTGATTCTTCAATGCTCGATTCGAGATCTTTACACGAGAACCTCGCTCCAAGAGCTGGGCATCCTCATCACTGCTATCGTCTTCGTCCTCAACCCGCATCACAAAGGCCTTCTCCCCCCTCGCGCTGCTAGCCCACTCCGGCGGCTGCTCGAGGGGTGTGGGTGGTGCGGCCCGGCGGGTGGCTTGGCCTTGGAGAGCGTCGAGCTCGGTGCCGAGGGTACGGCTCGGGCGGGGCTCGAACGCCCAGGGGCACCGCAGCTCCATATGCGCGAACGCCCTGACTGCCATTGGAGGCTTGGTGCGCCTACTGGGTGCCCTGCTGCTGCACGCCGCCGGCGACGGGGCGCCTGCGCCTCCCTGCTATCGGCTAGGGTTAGGGGCCCGGAGAACTGAGGAATCGCGGGACCGCGAGAGGGCAAGAGCGGGACGGCGAGCGGGTCACCGGAATGTCATGTCCTGGGTCTATGACCCGTGTACACATGGACTTGGTCCAGGGTTATTGGGGCCCAGAGGGCAGTGTGCGTAGTATGGAGCATATAAGCTCAACCCTCTGTAATGAGTTGAGGGTCGAAACAATAAAAGAAGTTGAACTCTCTTCCTCGTCTTTGCTCTGTTCCTCATCCCCGTTTCTTCTTCTACCTCTCGTCCCTAAATTTTTCCCCCAAATCATGGTAAACCACTTTATCCAATAAATCTGTCGTGCTCCCATCCTCGGGACATGACACGGAGCAGCGATGGCTCGTCTGTAGTGGCGGCGGTGACGAGTCTCCGGTGACGGGAGGACTGGACGGGACAGGGGGAATCGTCTCGTCGGGGTGGTCGAACCGAAATTGGATCGGAGATAAGCTGGGCGAGGCGACGCTTGGTGGTCGGCGGAGACTCCACGTCGAAAGAACGCGCACGCTTGTCAGTGTCAGCATAACAAAAACGCGGACATAGGACACACGGGGATGACAACTCGGAAGATACAATTTTTTTTGAACAAGGAGGTCCCCGAAGGGACTGGAAGCATTCATTCAATACAAGTGGTGGATGTACAAAAGATTTCAAGGGACCCCATAAAGTACAAAATAATACATAGGTCCCTGTTAAATGCAGAAAAGACCTCAGTGAAAGATGGATCATAACAGACCAGTCCTTCTCTTTCTCCATGGTCGAGCCGGAAGTCGGACTCACCGCCGTCAAACTCGGAAGCGGGGAACAAACCACTTGCTTCTTTGCAGACGAGAAAAGCATCCGCTGACCTCGAGAGGGGCCTCACCGAGGAGGTTTGACAAATGCCGGGACCCTTCGCCGGCTTATGGATAGGACATGTGTGGCCTAGGATGTCGGACGGCTATTACCTGCCGCTAAGGTGTTGCTCCAGAAGATTGCTTCCCAACTCCACTGCTGCTTGACACCGTTGCTCACCCAATCAGCACCTCCAAAATTCGCAACCTCTACGCCTGCTGGAGGAAGAAGGAGGAATGAAGAGCAAAAGGAGCCTGCAGCAGGTGGCTTTTTACCGAAGCCAGAAGAGATAGCCGACCGGCCATCCAGCCCACACCTGCCACGGGTGGGAGAAGGCGGGCAGAGAAGATAGGCCCCAAGAAGAAACCCAAAACCAGGCTTATTTACTGAGCAACGGTCGAAGATCGCCGAGAAGGAGCTCCCCCACGGAGCCCCAGAAATCGATGAAATCCACCACGCCAACGGCGAGCCCGCACCGCTGCTGGGATAACTGCAACTGGACCACACCCACGTCCTCATGCACCTCTTCCCCTTGCCACCGAGGCCGTCCAAGAGGGGAATGGAAGGACATGACGGAGAACTCTTAGAAGTAGAGGGCACGGTGTCGGAAACAAACTCCCCCTCGCTGCCTCGGCCACCCGGGAGCGTCTCGGGGACACCGTACCACTCAAGGAAGCACCTTCCCCCCTCACCTCCATGGCCGGCCAGGGGAAGCATCTCCAGCTTCTTCAGAGGAACTCCATAAGCAACTTTATTTGGGGAGACGAAAGCTCTTTCCTCCACCACTTCCTCCGACCAGAGGAGCGCCATGGCAGTGCAGAGCATCCCTAGGATGGAGTAGATCTAGCTGCAAAGACCCGCCTCCCGTCTCCATGTACCAGGCATAAAGCCCACAGCCGGCAACCAGCCGAAAAGCCTACTCCTATCTACTCCGATGTCCCATCCCGTCCAGCTCCGATCGGCTAATCCGGCGGAGAGGAGGGAAGAAGGACCCGGGCAGCAGCGGGCGACTCTCAAAGCGAGGAGGACGAGAGAGGACGAGAGGGTTCGAGACCTTTTAGTTTGTTTGTGATTGGTTACATAATTTTGTTTGTGTCACTCTCACCGGAAGGGCAAATGTGGATCCCATAAAAATACAAAGTACAAATGTTGTAGACAACTTGAAATGTTGCTGATGGTTGTCGTGAGCAAGGATTGCTCATGGTTAATTATGCTTCAGCTTGCATATTCGAGTAATGCTAGACACCCCAAACAACATGGAATTGGCTTTAATGAGGAAGACACGCCAAATTTTATACTTGTTCCGGTCCATATTAATGTTCTCAACTTTGCCCTTATACTCTCTTCGGTCCATATTAATGTTCTCAACTGCCTAGATACGAATGCATCTAGTTAAACTCTTCAGTTTATAATATCTAACACTTCCTATTCATGAGAGAAAATCTTTCGCTCCCTAGCCAACACTAAGAGCCAACCCTAGCATCGTCGGCCTGCTGCTAGCCACTGTCGCACCACACCTTCCTTGCCGCTACTACCGGTGGCCCCTGCCGAGGTCGCGGCAGGTCTCATCTCTGAAAGGGGGGAGGGGGTCACCCGCTCAGTTTAGAAGGAAGAGGTCAGCCCGTGTTTGGCATCACCAAGGGGCCACGAGGAAGTGGAAGGCATGATAGTGGCCCATGTGGTCTCTTCACGTCTAACTCACCGATTTTCCTGTCGTGGGCCATTCTCGACCTGGCCGCCGCCAAGTTTCGGACTTCTCCTTCGGCGGTCTTCAAGGACAGCCTAGACCTCTTGATCGGATGGTATGGTCATTCGTGTCCACAAACCTCGGATCGTGCGGCTTCAAGGAGGCACATCCCAAAGCCCCTTTTTCATCAACACGTTTGGAGTGAAAATTTCAAGTCTAACCTTCATTAGAGCATCTCCACTTGTGTTCCCAGGAAGGTGTTCCGAAGGCGATTTTTTCGTCCAGACGGCGAAATTTTGTCCAATCGCGTTCCTAGGACGCCAAATTGGCGTTCCCAGGCCGAACCCAGGGATCTGGGAATCGCCTGGGAACGCCGGACGCACCGAAAAATAGGTGGGCCAACCCTGTCGACGAGACAACCCCATTCCCCACCCTGACTTGGCTCTCACGAGGCAGAGATCTTTCGTTGCCGTCGCCGGCGAGAACCCACCACGCAAAGCCAAAGCCACGCATGTAGATAGGTATGCCGCCTACACTGTATCCTTTCTCCTCCGCCTAGGCCTAGCTTCACCGTCCAAACTTCGCTGCAGCTCAGCTTTGTTCCGAGCTCCCACACCCCGCCCGCCAAGTGTTTGGCGTTTCGCCCATTCGGCCATGGATACCGATGACGAGACGTTGTTCGCCCTAGTGCTGGAGGAAGAGAACGCCGCATCTGCCGAAGAGAAGAGCACACACAGATTGTCAACACCCGGATTTTTAATCCCAAATGCATGTTATGCCATACCTCGCAATCCCAGGATTACCATTTTTGCGAGACATAACAGATTGGATATCACAGTACATCATCCATTACAAACCATAATAAGGTCTTACAACAAATAAAGGATCTCATGATCTAGTCTTAATACAAACAAGCAGTGTAATAACAATAAGCGTAGCGGTGGGGTCCATCTTCAGTGTTACAGGCAATGCTGACGATGGGAGATGATCTTAGTTGTCATAGTCGTCCTGTTGTCCTTCTTCCAGAGAGTCCTCCTCATAGTCTGGCCATGGGAATAGCCAGTGACAAAGCCATGAGTACTCTTTAAGTACCGCAAACTATCACTAACAAGTATGGTAGTTCTAGTAGGAATGCTAAGCTCTAAGTTTATTTGCAAAGCTAAGTTTGAAACCTAAGCTAAGTTCAAAAACAAAGAAAGATAAACTAAAGTTCTAAACCACTTCAGTTGGGAACTTAGTTTTCATAGTCACAACCCTGTTGTGGTCAAGTCAAAATCATAGTTCACTTCACAAGTCATTTTGAAAACATGTGACGACGGAATAGTATGGCCGCTCCAACTGTCCATGACCGCGGAGGTGGCTATTCGAATAGTTTGACACTCTACAGAGGTGGTACACTTTCACCACAAATTTCGATACATCCGTCAGGGATAATCCTGAGTCATCATACTTAGTATGCGGATAATCAATCATAACCTTTCCTTTACACACTCTAGTATAAGCACCTCTCCTATGAGCTTGGCCTCCCAGCCATGGCCATCTGCCATCCTGGGCACTGCATAGGTGGACAACATCAAGAGGTAGCCTCAGCTCAAACCTCTTCCGCGAGGGAACCCATACTAATGCATATAAGCTTCCGGTTAAGCCCTACCCAATTCAGGTATTGTGGTTGTACGGTAAATTTGGAATGGTATCGCATCCGAACCCAACCATCAGTTTTTATAAAGGGGTAAGGCTCATGCCTCAACATTTTCATCATCATAAACCATTTGTGTTTCACAACACATGTCAAAACATATCAATAGAATGACTCATCATTCCAAGGTTTTCATAAGCATTTTCACCAAGTATTCTCATCTAAAGTGATCAGGATTTATGCTTAGCACTATCCACTAAGGTTAAGAGTGTTCACTAATGAGGGGTGCTAATCTTAATCTCATGCCATAGAATGACATCTAATTGTAACTAGATAGGCCTAGTTTAATACTCTTTGTGCTATCTATAAATAAAAGTAAGGAACTTTGGTAAAGTAAAAGAAAGTAAAGCTTGCAAGTAAAACTTGGGATGGTTATAATCAATGGTATATAACCAAAGCATGCCTAATGCATCTTGCTTAGGCTAAAGCTTGCATAGATCTAGCTTGCTAGCAATATCTTGCATAGTTAAGAAACTTGCAAGTGTTAGCTTGCCTTGATTGTTGTAGTGGTTGAAATTCTCCTCGTCTTCCTCGGGGTAGAACTCCTCCTCATAGACTTGGTCGGTACTATCGTCTATAAATAAATACGGGATACACAATCACCAAACAATACTTAACTAGTCTATTTAGCACACTAAGGCACATACTTGATGATCTAGCATCATCACAATCATCACAAGATTTAAAGAACTATTTTCATTTATTTTATTTGAGAAAAGTAATTTCTACTCATTGAAATTAATTAATATTTAATATTCTCCAATTAAAATATGGGATCATGTGGACCATGTCATCACCATATATTCTAACACATGGGAATGTGATTTAAAGGTTTGGTCACATTTTATAAAGTTTAAGATTAATATTTAAATGATTTAAAGTGACTAGAAATGCCTATATAGCATTATTTTGGTACTAGTCCAAAGTCACTGCATGCAAACTTAAATATTATTATATATTCAGATAGATATTATCAAATGTAATTTTTGAGAGTTGGAATCAACTCAAAAGCTATTATGGTTGATTTTTGAAAAATGTTTGAATATAGAAAAGTCTCTGTCTTCTTATTTTTTTCTATATGTGATCTATAACTCCAATTGATTTAAATCCAACGGGCTTGGATAGAAATTTGAATTATCTTTCTAACAAAATTTGAATCATGCATTTGGGTTAAGTAAATCTCTCTGAAAGGATTTTTAAACTAGTGGACAAAATCTAGTTTAAACCTAAATAGAAAAATCTCTATTTGAAACTGTGGGCTAGCGCGGGAAAACAAATAGGCCGACCCAGTGGTGCTCCGTGGCGCAGAGGGCTACCGACAGGGGGTCCCACATGTTAGTGACACATCTCACGCAAAGCGGTACGGGGCAATCTTAGCGCTACAATTAAAAGGTGGATCAACGGTTGAGGATCGTCGTCCCCGGCGAACAGGTCGCCGATGAGAACTAACCCTAGTGGCACAGTGGGGGTGTGTTTTGGCTTACCAGGGCTCTAGCTAGGCTCGGCGATGGGGCTGTTCGAACTGGTGGACGACAGCGGTTCTAGGTGTGGTCGCAGTGGCTCATGGGGCAGTCGCAATCAGCGGAGCCTCTTCTCCTCTGTTGTGGGCAGCTCCGGTGGAATTCCGGTGACTGAGGGCTCGATTGGCTCCGGGGAGAAGTGGGGAAGGCTCAGTGGTGAGAGGGGAGTTGAGTGGTGTGCAGAATGAAGCTAGGGTGGCCTCTTTTATAGGCTCCACGACGGGACAACGCGACGTGGTCAGGCGACAGTGGCGACATGGCTACGGGCTGCTAGAGACGTGGCTGCGAGCGGCGGTCGATGTGTGGTCTCCTGGAGGTCCTCTATGGCGTAAAGGCACAACTACGGGTGGTGGAAATTGGTCGAGCGCGACTGGTGCTCTGAGTGGCAGAGGCAGCGTTCGACGCGGCGCACAGGGACTGCGGGTCAAGCGGCGGCGAATGGGAATGTCCGGGCGGCTGCTGGGGTTAAGGCGAAGCGGTGCACACGAGCTGCGGTCGAGGGGCGGCCTGTGCTGGCTTGTTGGCTGCGGCGCCCTGGTGCGTGCTCGGCATGGCGCAGACGCGGCAAGCGTGGTCGTGCTACGGTGGTCAAAGGCCTGGCTGGGCTTGGGGAAGGGATAGGGGCGGCGGTGTGGTCTCGCCTACCTCCTAGGCACGGTGGAAGAGAGCGGGGCGGTCGGCTGCGTGCTGTCCATGCTCGACTGGCGAGCATGGCCTCGGGGTGGCTCGGCACTGCAGCTAGCAGCTAAGGGGTAGCTCTTTGATGACATGGTTGGAACTCGGGGAGACAAAGGGAGTGGATTGAGGCCTTAGTGGCACTTGATCACTACTCTAGAACAGTAATAGTTAGGCCAGATACATTTTGCCTGCCAAGTGTTCGACACAATGGCCGCAAGAAATTTAAGTTTGAATTTTGAAAAGATTTTTGGTGTGTGACTTGATCTTATGCTTGGCAGTCTTTGGTTGCTTGGTATTGTCAAGTGGAGTTGGTTTGGTGGGTTTTTGCAAAAGTGGGATCTATGCATATGAAATGGATTCAATTTTCAAATGCCATTTAAAATTAGTGGCTAAGGGTTTTTGTAAGATTGTAAAGTGGGCCTTGGTACCTCTTTACTTGTACTAGCAAGGGGTGAAAAGAGTTAGAATTATTTCTATTAAGAATTGACTTCTAGGAACACCTAAAGTGGCCTAGTGGATTAAAATTGCCAAAGTGAACATTCGCATTATTTAATCTTATTTGATTTCTTTTTCTTTGGATTTTATTTTTGAATGATCTAGGTGATGTGGCATTCACCTTTGAATCATTTCACAACCATTAGAACAATCAAACATGGCATTTACACATAATTCTATACTAATGGAACAAACACATGCATTCTTAATTATTTTAATAAAAAAATTGTTAACCCTAAATTGGGTGATTTGAACTTGATTAATCCTTGATTAAATTTTTGGGATGTTACAAACCTTCCCCCCTTAAACAAAATCTCGTCCCGAGATTTAAGAAAAACTAGAAACTAAAGAGATCTGGAAACTTAGCCCTAATGTAATCTTCTCGCTCCCAAGTAGCTTCTTCTTCAGTATGGTTGCTCCATTGGATCTTGAGAAACTTGATACTCCGGGTCCTGGTGGTTCTGAAGGCTTCTTCCAAGATACAGATGGGCACTTCATGATACGTCAGATCCTTGTTGATCTCAATGGCTCGGTGATCGATGTTCTTGAAAACTTCAGTCTTCTCCGGGACTTCTAGGCATTTGCGAAGTAACAAGATATGGAACACATTATGGATGGCTGACATCTCCTCTAGTAGTTCCAGTTGATAAGATACTTCTCCTCGGCGATTCAGAATCTTGAATGGTCCAATATATCTGGGGGCTAAAGTTCTTTTCAGCTGAAAACGCTACATTCCTTTCAATGGCGAAACTTTTAGATATACAAAATCTCCAACATTGAAAGTCAGGTCTCTACGTCTCTTGTTAGCATAACTCTTCTGTCGGGATTGGGCGGTTTTGAGGTGCTCACGAACCTTGAACCTTCTCTTTGGCTTCTCGTAGGATATCAGGTCCGAAAATCTGACTCTCTCCTACTTGCGACCAATTCAAGGGGGTACGACACTTTCTTCCATATAAGAACTCAAATGGGGCCATTTGCAAACTGGCTTGATAACTGTTGTTGTATGAGAATTCTGCGAAAGGCAGACAATCTTCCCATTTTTGATGGGGATATGCCTAAGGGGGTATGCTCAGCAGTGGGTTTCGAGTGGGCCGGAAGGCTCGCTAGTACACCTGACGGACAGCGACTGGACTTCAAAGAAGGAAGAGGCCCATCGACTGGCGACTAGAAGCCCATGAGCGTAGCGAAGGCCCAGTCGGATTAGGTCAAAGGCTCCCGGATCCTTATCTTGTTCGGGGGTAACTTGTAAACCCTCGGAGGTGCTTCATATATAAACCTCCCTAGCGTATAGTAGAGACTCACATTCCATCATACACCCCCTCAAGCGACTCGCCGCCCAGCCGCCGAGCTCGCCACCCTTGTAACTCGCTCTCTCATAATCTAACCTAGCACGAGTAGGTCTTTACCCTCCGGGGTGCCGAACCTGGGTAAACCCTTGTGCACCTGCCCCCATCTCGCACTGCAGATGGCCGCCAACTCTTCCTCACGAAACTCTCAATCGCCGCCTATGGCAGCGACTGCCGTGGCCATTTCCATGACAGTGGCGCCCACCATGGGGCATAGTGGGACTGGCCTGAGTTCTACGGCGAGACCCTACTCGCCGATCGAGCGGCCATTCGCCACCGGCCGCATGATCACCTTCGGCGGGATCTTGCAGATCCTGCCCAACAGCTACATCCCGGCGTTGCGCCCGATCACACATGCCGCGGTGATGCCGGTCGGCTCCATCAACCTCTTCGTCGGCTTTACCGGTGCGGTCGACCCAGCCGCGACCATGATCGTCGGCGGATCGCCCCCACACCGCGATCTGCTCTCGGAGGAGCAGGTCCGTTCCATTAGGGGCCTCGTCACCGAGTACGACTCGGCCGCTAGCGACGCGGTCGAGACCAACATCGCCACCAACGACGACGCCTTGAACGACGACGCCGACTCCGCGACCCCCCGCATCGGCCAACAGATCCATCACCGCCACGTCGCAGGAGGACTCCATCACGCGAGTCTCCAACCCCGAAGACTTCGAGGATCCCTCCATACTGGGGATCTTCGACTCCGACCCTGGCTCGGAATCCCCCGAGGATCTTCACGCCAGATCCAATCGCTTCAATGCGATTTACATGGCGGGAAGTGCGGCCGCCCCGCCAGATCCGTTCTCCACGCCGATTCCACCGACCGCGACAGCCACGGAGGTGGAACAAGCCCGCCTGCGGCTCCAGGAGGTGCAACGCAACGAACTCGCTGAGCGCGAGAAATATCGCCTCGAATGAGAGACAGCAAAGGAGCTGTCACTCTATCACCAGCGCCGCATCAGGACCCGCCTGAACCCCGATGTTCAGGGCCGTGTCCTGAACTTCAACGACGAGGGCGACCCCACACGCGCCGCCGATCGCGAACACGGCGAGAACGTGCCGCCAGGAGGAGGCAACCCCGCAAGACCACCACCTGGAGCACCGGCGAATGGGGCCCCTCCACCACCCATGGGCAGTGCGCCCCCACCTGACCAACCACGCATCATCATCTCGCCTCAAGCCCGGGACGCCAACGGGCTACCACTGTACTCCACCCCGATGGACAACGTCGTCGCGGCCGACGCCGCGATCGCCAACCTCGATGTCCAAGGCGACGGCACGCTACAGATCCAGTACGCCAAAGCCCTACTCGTCAGGGCCGTCGAGCAGCAAGCTGCGGGAGTAGATCCGCGTGGGCGGATGTATTCCCGCTCGTCAGCAAGCACGGCGGCATCGAGCGGCCACCCCAACCATGGCCAACGCGATAGTTTGACCACCACCCCAACCACTGGCAAACCAACCGTGAGCCGCCAACCCCGCGTTGTCGACCAACGAGCCGCGACCTGCGAACAACACCGCCGCTGCAAATGGGCAACCACTCGATGCCCAAACACACATCATCAACAATTAGGCGTGGCGGTCGCACCAGCCCTATGACTTGCGACACACCCTCACCAACCGCGGCGACCCGGAGCCAAGAGGCTCACTCAGTCGAGTCAGGCCACAATGCTTTGGACCCATGATCCGTGGGGAAAAATACCCCGCCAACTTCAAGGCCCCCAAGGAGATCGAGAAATACAACCCGACGTACGACCCTGCCGTTTGGCTGGACACGTATCTCATGGAAATGGGGATCGCAGGCCACACCGACCTGCTCGCCGCTCGCTACCTCCCCCTGATGATGGAGGGTGCGACCCGGCAATGGATCAATACGCTACCCGCCGATAGCATCGACTCCTGGGATGAAATGCGGGACGCCTTCGTCAGGCACTTCGAGGGTTCCGACACCCGCGCCACCACCATTGAGGACCTGGAGCGATGCATCCAGGGACAACGCGAGTCGACCCGCCGGTGGATCCAAAGGTGGCAAGAGCTATGGATAAACGCCTCCGGCATCCACCCAGACATGGCGATACACTGTTTCAAAAACGCGTGCCGATACGAACCTCTCGTCGCCAAGATCAAGAGGGTCTACCAGACGCTCGACAACATCCCCGACCTCCTCGAGATTGCCAAGCGCTACGCGGAGGAAGACCCCAACCAAGACTCCGACGACGAGTCAGGAGGAAGACAGCGCACCAGCATCCATGACAGCGGGCGACTACGCGACATGCGCTACAGCAACACCCGCATCACCGGCAAGCGCCGGACCGATGGGCGATTCGACTTTGTTGCCAACACCGACTACGGCCAACGCGACTCCAAGAACTACCGCCGCGACGGAGGAAACTACCGCAACAGTGGGAACTACCGTGCCAACAATTCGACAAGGCCGAAATTCGACCCCGCTGCCCTGCTTAATCAGCCCTGCATCTACCACAGCAGGGAGGGAAAACCAGCCACCCACACCACCGCCGACTGCCACTCTCTCAAAGAGATCGAGAAGGCAAGACGTGCAAGGGAGGACCCCAACAACAACCAACCGCGGGACAACGGGAACGGCGGTGGCTTCGGGACCGCTGTCGGGTCGCTTCATACCTTCACCGGGCTCGGCACCAAGCGTGAGAAAAGGTACTCGCCCGCGCGGTTGCCGTCAATGCGGTGACGCAAGTCGACATTCCCCGCTTCTTAAACTGGTCCGAGCAAAGCATCACCTGGAGTCACCAGGACCACGCGCCAAGAATAGAGTATCCAGGGTGAGTCGCCCTGGTGGTCAGGCCAAAGGTGGCCGACTACTGGCTTCCCAAGACACTGATGGACGGTGGGAGCTCCATCAACATCCTATACCTCGACACCTTCAAAAGGCTCCGGCTCCCAGAAACAGCCATCGAGCCAACACTGACGACCTTCCACGGCATCGTCCCCGGTAGGAAGGCATACCCGATCGGGAAGGTGACGCTGCCAGTCAACTTTGGCACCCCGGCAAACTACCGCACGGAGAGGATCAACTTCGAACTAGTAAACTTCCGCAGCCCCTACCACTACGTCCTGGGCCGCCAGGCATTCGCAAAGTTCATGGCGACCCCACACTACGCCTACAACATGATGAAGCTCCCCGGGCCGAGCGGCATCATCACCGTCCACGGCGACCCCGATATGGCCGTGGAATGCGAGGAAAAGGGCGTCGAGCTCACCTACGCCGTCATCACCGCGGAGACTGACCACGCGGAGGAGCTCGCGAAATACGCGGGCAACATCAACAAGGACGATCCCACCATCCTGAAGAAACCAATCGCCGCGAACTCCACGTTCGAGGCGACCACGCACACCCGCACCGTCGAGCTCGTCCCAGGCGACTCCAGCCAAACGGTCACCATCGGGGCGCATATGAGCCCTGCATAGGAAAGCGCGCTCATCCGGTTCCTCCGTGAGAACCGCGACATCTTCGCATGGAAGCCATCTGACATGCCAGGTGTCCCGAGGGAACTCGCTGAGCACAAACTCAATGCCGACCCCAAAGTGCGACCAGTAAAACAGTCGCTACGGCCCTTCAATGAAGAACACCGTCGAGAAATCGCCGAGGAGGTCCAGCGCCTGCTAGTCGCAGGCTTCATCCGGCCGATTAAGTACTCCAAGTGGCTGGCAAACCTAGTCCTGGTCCTCAAAAAGAACAACACCTGGAGAATGTGCATAGACTACACCAACCTCAACAGCGCCTGCCCGAAGGAGGAGTTCGTCCTACCGCGCATCAATCAGATCATCGATTCGACCGCGGAATCGGAGTCGCTATGTTTTCTCGACGCTTACTCTGGTTACAACCAGATCAAGATGGCGGTCGAAGACGAAGAGAAGACGGCGTTCATCACGCCATTTGGCGCGTTCTGCTACACGGCCATGACATTTGGCCTCAAGAATGCTGGCGCCACATATCAGAGGTGCATGCAGGAGTGTCTAGTGAGCCAAATTGGCCGCAACATCCATGTCCGCATCGACGACGTGGTGGTAAAATCCACCCGCCAGGATGATCTGCTCGCCGACCTAGTAGAAACCTTCGCAAATCTACGGAGGTACAACATCAAGCTGAACCCCGGAAAATGCACCTTCAGTGTACCCACTGGACAACTTCTGGGGTACGTAGTCTCCAAGAGAGGCATTGAGGCCAACCCCACCAAGATCGACACCATCGCGTGACTCAGGAAACCCGAGTGCCTGCGCGACGTCCAAAAGTTGGCAGGGCGAGTCGCGGCTCTCAGTCGCTTCATCCCCCGACTAGGCGAGAAGGCAATGCCCCTATACCGCCTGATGCGCAAGAACCCAACATTCCAATGGGACACAGAGGCTGACAACGCACTGAAAGCACTCAAAGAAGTGCTACTCGCGGCACCACTACTCGTCGCGCCACTTGACAGAGAGCCAATGCTCGTCTACGTCGCGGCCTCCAATCGGGTCGTCAGGGCCGTGATGGTCGTCGAACGACCAGAAGAGGGCAAGGAGCGCCCCATACAACGCCCAGTATACTACATCAGCGAAGTCTTAACAGACTCACGACAGCGCTACCCGCAATACCAAAAACTGGTGTACGTGGTATTACGGGCACAGCGGCGACTCCCACACTACTTCCAGGAGCACCCAATAACGGTGGTATCCTCTGCGCCCCTGCAAGACATCATACACAATCGCGATGCGAGTGGGCGAGTCGCCAAGTGGGCCGTCGAGATCGGCGTCCACAACATCAAATACGAGCCCCGAAAAGCGATCAAGTCGCAGGCCCTGGCCGATTTCCTCGCCGACTGGGAAGAGGCACAGCAGCCAGAGAAGCTCCCATACCTCCACTACTGGTCGCTCCACTTCGACGGCTCCAAGAACGCCGAAGGCGCGGGGGCTGGGGTCATACTGACCTCCCCCAAAGGAGACAAGCTCCGCTACATGCTCCACCTCGACTTCACACCCTGCACCAACAACGTGGCGGAATATGAGGCCCTCCTCCACGGCATGAGAGCCGCCAAGGAAATGAACATCAATCGCCTACGGTGCTACGGCGACTCCGACCTAGTCGCCGGCCAAGTGGCCGGGACATGCGACACTGTTTCCCCAACAATGATAGCATACCGCCAGGCTATCGACCAACTGGGAGGACACTTTGACAGCTACTCCGTCGAGTGGATCGACAGGCATAAAAACGAGGAGGCGGACGCACTTTCCCGCATCGGGTTGGCTCGACAGACGCCACCAGTAGGCGTCTTCCTCGACATCATCCACAAGCCCTCCATCAGCCCACCAAAGGAGATCGACGTCGGGATTCCACTACAACCAGAACCGGCCTTAGTAGCCATGGTTGTAGAACCTAGCGACTGGACAGCGCCATACGTCGCCTTCCTGGAACACAAACTCCTACCGAGCAACGAGACAGAGGCGCGAATGATCGTACGCCGCTGCAAATCCTTCGTCATCATCAACGGCGAGCTCCACAAGCGCAGCATGATCGGCGTGTTCCAGCGCTGCGTACAGCCAGAGGAAGGCCGCAAGATCCTCCAAGACATTCACGCCGGCGACTGCGGCCATCACGCCGGCGCCAAGTCGCTAGTCGCCAAGGCCATGCGGCACGGCTTCTACTGGCTCACCGCACACGCCGACGCCACCGACGTTGTCCAAAGATGCGTCGGATGCCAGAAGTACGCCAACCAGACGCACCTTCCTGGTTCGGCGCTCAAGACAATCCCCATCACGTGGTCATTCACCGTATGGGGCATGGACATGGTCGGCCCATTCAACAAGGCCCCATCGGGCTTCACTCACCTCTTGGTCGCAGTCGACAAGTTCACCAAATGGGTGGAGGCCAAGCCAATCAAGAAGTGCGACGGCAAGACGGCTACCAAGTTCCTGCGCGAACTCATCTACCGGTACGACTACCCACACAACATCATCACAGACAACGGCACCAACTTCGCCAAGGGGGCCATGGCGGAATTCTGTGAGGAGCACGGCATACGACTCGACCTCGCATCAGTCGCCCACCCGGAGTCAAACGGCCAAGCAGAACGCGCCAACCAGAGCGTCCTCCATGGTCTCAAGCCACGACTACAGGTGCCCCTCGAGCGCACCCCAGGATGCTGGGTCGACGAGCTCCCCTCTATGATATGGGGGATCCGCACCTCCGTCAACCGATCAGCAGGATTCACGCCTTTCTTCATGGTGTACGGCGCTGAAGCCGTAATGCCAACATACCTGGAGCACGACTCCCCTCGAGTCGCCAACTACGTCGAGGCGGCCAACGAAACCGCCTGCCAAGACAGCATTGATCAACTCGACGAAGCACGCGACCTGGCTCGCTCCCGCACCGCCATATACCAGCAGGGACTTCGCCGCTGTCACAGCCGCCGAGCGCGCACTCACACCTTCCAGGAAGGCGACCTGGTCCTATGACTGGTCCAAGATAAAAAGGGCATGCACAAGCTATCCCCCCCATGGGAGGGGCCATTCGCCATAGGCCGAGTCCTTGGCAACGACGCTTACTACCTCATCGACATACGGGGTAACGGCCAACTGGAGGTCGGGAGGCCATGGAATGTAAACCTCCTCAGAAAGTTCTATACTTAGAACCTCACACTGTACTCCATCGGCATATATAATGAAATTCATTTGGATCGCACAAATTGTGTCCACACGCCATATTCTTGTGCCACTCGCACTTGTACATACTAGCAATATGCTACCTACGGAAGTCAACCTCTGGTCGAGCGACCGGCATGGCCAAGTAGTGCGGCACAAGGGCACCGAAAAAATCCGGGCCTTGGGTCGTCCACGAAAAACGCCAACCCGGAGCCGCCATTGGAGTCGCCTAGCCCGACTGGCCCGCCGGGCCAAGACATCCGACATACGCTTCTCACAGCGACCTGTCCCCCCCCCCACCCTCGCGCAAAGCGACTCAAACGGTTAAGTACCACGCACGGGGACTCCGCAAAACGGGGACCCTACGTGGCTCGAGAACACACCCAGTAAGAGAGCTGCCTAGGGCTCGCCAAGCGACTGACTCTCCGCGCCAGGGGAGGAGACATGTTACAAACAACGCATCAGTAACCTGCAATAGGATCACGACCAATACGGTCTAAGCACAATGCTCGGGGACTCGTTCACAAACGAACCTCACCCGCACTCGGGGACTCGCCGTTCAGGAGACACGAGAGCAAAAAGAAACGCAAAAACAAGGCCAACACATAGAAATACATAGTCGAGTTATACCCCATTAAAGGGCGAACGTGCTCGGGGACTCGCTCAAATTGTTGAACAAAACACTGCTTTAATAAAACACAAACCGACCAAGTCCCTGCGGCACGGGTCACAAAAATCATACAAATGTTCGCCACCTGGCATCTATTACAACTTCTACATTTGCTCATTACACAGGCCCTGACGAAGAAGAAGCACCACCACCCTTGACGCGCACAAAGGGCTTCCACGGGTTCGTCGGATACGTGGTTAGCGACTTCGCCAATGACGACCGGAAGGGCTGCTCCGACTTCATGTCGCGGTGCTCCGGCTCGGGGTCGCCAGGCGCCAACACCGTCTCCTGGTACGGCAGCAGATCCCCCATCGTCAAGACACGATCAGCAAGCCTTCGCGGTCAGCTTCAGCACCTTCGACATCTCCACTGTGCCGATCGCCGAGGGATAGCCACTCGTGACATTGTCAAGGTCGAAGTTGTCAGGGAAATGCGCGAGACCCAAGCTCAACACCGTGGCGGCCCCGCGTCTGAACGCCGAGCGTGTCATCCAGTCCACAACCGCGGGCACCTCCTCCAGATAGCGCCACACCTCCGTGAGCCCCCCAGGGATGACTTCGGTTGGAGAGATGCCTTGGAGAGCCGCCTGGACACACAACACCGAGGCTGTGGCTGCATTCACCACGGCAATTACGCACTGCGAAGCAGTATAAGTCTGCACCACTGGGTCGCTTTGGCCTGCCATAGCTGCAAAGTCAGGTATCAGCGAAACAATGAAACCCCCAAAGCGGGGACCGGACAAAAGGCTAAAGCAATGACAGAAACTCACCAAGCAGCTTACGGCAACTCTCCTTGACGTGCTTCTCCAAGGCGGCCTGGTCGTTATGCAGTCCCACGATGATGGAGTCCGCGGCCTTGCGTTCCTCTTCAGCGGCAGCGACGACAGCCTTCTCCCGTTCTTCCGAAGAAACTGAGGCCGCCTTAGCATTCTCCAACTCCTTGCTCAAGAAGGCCACTCACTCATTCGCTGCGTCCAGCTCCGCGAGTGGGACATACCCCTCACGGGCCTTGGAGACCTCAGCCGGGAAACCATCTGCAAGTGGAGGTGTCAAAGTATCACATAAAATCAGCTCACAACAAGCAAAGAAGAACAACGCCAAAACACTCACCGATCCTCTCCTAAAGCTGTCGGTTAACCTTCTGCACCTCGCGCAAGTCACGCTCCAGGCGCTCTCGCGTAGCCTGCCGATCAGTCGACTCCCGCTGCAACCCCTGCAAAACAACAAGACCAGCTAAGCATCGGGAGGAAAATTATCACCAGTTCCAAGTCGCTGAAATTTAGCGACCAGGAACTCGGGGACTGGAGAAGGAAGAAAAAAACAAAACCAGTTCCCAGTCGCTGCAATTCAGCGACTAGGAACTCGGGGACTGGAGAATGCAGGAAAATAAAGACAATTCCCAGCCGCTGAAATTCAGCGACTAGGAATTCGGGGACTGGAGAAGGAAGAAAAAACAAGACCAGTTCCCAGTCGCTGCGATTCAGCGACTAGGAACTCGGGGACTGGAGAATGCAGGAAAATAAAGACAATTCCCAGCCGCTGAAATTCAGCGACTAGGAATTCGGGGACTGGACATACCTAAATGGCAGCGCCGAGCATCTTGTGAAGTTCAGCAGCGTCAGTCGACGGGACCGTGAAGGAGGTGCGCCCGCGGCGGGCCTCAATCTCCGCGTCCACGATTTTCGGGAACTGCGGAGACTGCGCGTCCGCACCGCCTAGAAAACCCTCGCCATAAAGCGAGGGAATGTCACCGACGCCCTGGCAGGGGCGCTGGCCGCCGGGGTCGGCAGCTCCGGCGTGGATGCAGTCGGCGCTGGTTCCGATCGCGTCGCCGCCCCCTCTTCGACGAGCGGCGCAGCAACTGGCTCCGCGGCGCTTCCCCCGGTCACGGCGTCGTCAGCACCGCCCTTCTGTTTCTTCACGACTTCAGCAGTCACGACATCCTCGGAGGCCTTTCTCTTCCTAAGGAGATCACCTTCTCCCGCGACAGTGACCGGGGGAATCTTGGCCACCGAAGGGCGCCCAATCTTTTTAGCCCCCGACCTGCACGAACCCTTCTAATCAGCACAACCACGACACAAAAGATGCAAAGCAAATTGGGACAAGGAAGTGTAAACTTACTTAGGGACTGGAAGAACGCGAAGACCGGTACTGATATGGGCAGGCTTGTCCAACTCGGGACCAAGCTTGCGACTAAGCCCCCGCTCGAATACGTCTGAAGCCCACGAAACCGAAGGCTTCCTTGACGACGAAGCCGCAGTCGCCGGGATCTCCGGCTCCGACGCCGCTGCCTCCGACGGCAATGGCGACTTGGGAGGCACCACATCGGTGGCTTCTTGGCTTGGGACCCCCGAGGTCGACGGCGCGATCGAAGCCAGAGGCGCCTCTACCACCACCTCCGTGTCCTCGCCCTCCAACCCCTTCGTCGGGATTGCAGCCCTCGGGACCTTGTGCGAGACTTCAGGAGACCCTTCGCCGTCGGAGTCGTCGTCCGACCCGAACACCACTGACGACCTGACTGGCGACGCGGGCCTCTTCGCCGACGACCTAGGCCGGCGTGGGGGCTTCGAAGGTGTGGCGGTGCATCGGGACGTCTGCTCCTGAGCGACCTCGTTGCCTTCTTCGAACTCACCCAGGCTACGGCTCGCTTCGACCTCTCGCTGCTTCTGCATTCGGGTCTTGCGAGCCACAGGCGCTGGGGGAGCGACCTCTTCGTCTTCCCCGTTGCTATCGGAAGGATTCCCCTCGGAATCTTCCTCCAGCTCCTGGGGGACTTCCTCATCGAGCGGAGGGATCCAACCCTCCAATACCTGAAAAAGCTGAGAACCGTTGCGAGTCAGAAACATGACGAGCGAAAAGAATGAAATTGGAATACGAATGGAGTGATTGGAAAGAAGACTTACCGTAGGGGCTTCATTCTTCACGGGAGTATACGGGGCGACTCCGACCGCCGCGCCTGTGAACTCCGCGTCGGTGATCTTCTTCATGGCGGCCTTGTAGTCTTCAGCTTCCCACGACTCCGTGCTGGTGCGAGATGGATCAAGCTTCCCGATGTACTCGTACATCCAGCGTGGGCGAGCCGCCAGCGGAACCAGGCGCCGCCCAAGCCAGCAATTGTAGAGGTTGATCGGAATCAACCCCTAGTCCTTCAGCTTCTAGATCTGGTCCATCATCTCTACGACGGCCATCCGCTGATCTTCAGGGAGCTTCTTTGGCGCCAGTCGGCAGGGCTCGCTCCTATCGGCAACGAATTCAGGGAGGGAAACCTCGCCAGAGGGAGTGGCTTCCTTGACGTAGAACCAGCTTTTCTTCCACTCGCTGGCGGCCTTCTTCGGCAGGAGAAGCTTGAAGAAGTTGTCCTTCGGCTTCAACTAGAAGGTGACCCCGCCTGCGGCCAGCATCAAGCCGCTAGACGCCTCGCGCCCGATGCGGCCGTGGAAGAGCTCCAGCCACAGTGAGAAGTAAGGCCTGCAGCCGAGGTAACACTCGCAGAAGGCGACGAAGATCGCCAGCTGCTCGATGCTATGCGGACCAAGATCCGAGGGCTTGATCGCGTAGTACGCGCAGAAGCGGCGGAAGAAGAGCGAAGTGGAGAACCCTAAGCCCCTCTCGAGATGGCTGGTGAAATAGATGAATTCACCGGGCCGCAGCTTCGGCTCGGTCTCAGAAGAAGGGGGAACTCGCCAATTCCCCTTGCGAAGCACCCCGGCGTCCTCGAAGGATTTCAACTGGGCCATGGAGCACTTGGATTTTCCCCATGAGCCTTTGGGAGGTGCCATTGAGTGGGAAGCGGAATCACGCGATGCGAGGAGAATAGGTCGGGGGCGAGCAGGAAGATCAAATGAGGAAGGATGAAGAATGCGAAGCAGGATTGTGAAGCAGATCCGTCACTCCCCTTATATGGGGAAGGTCACCCGCCAAAATCGGGATAGCCGTTACCCACGGTAATTGCGCCGTAGTTACCGTTGGAAGCTCCAACGGGTAGTTTGACTGAGGTTGACAGTCCAACTTCGGTGATCCACTCGCTACCCTCCAATCTCTCTTCTCGCCGAAATGATGACTGGGCAGCGATAATGTTCATAAAAGTGATGAGTGGAGCTGTGGAGAAACTCTCCTCGGCACTAATAGAGTCCATCGCTGATTCGACTGGGCGCCCAAATTGGGCTCGCCTACTTCAAGCACCAAAGAACGCCTACGCCTACATCAACAATGGCCTCGGGGACTACTGATGGGGATATGCCTAAGGGGGTATGCTCAGCAGTGGGTTTCGAGTGGGCCGAAAGGCTCGCTAGTACGCCTGACGGACATCGACTGGACTTTGAGGAAGAAAGAGGCCCATCGACTGGCGACTAGAAGCCCAGGAGCGTAGCGGAGGCCCAGTCGGATTAGGTCAAAGGCTCCCGGATCCTTATCTTGTTCGGGGGTAACTTGTAAACCCTGGGAGGTGCTTCATATATAAACCTCCCTAGGGTATAGTAGAGACTCACGTTCCATCATACACCCCCTCAAGCGACTCGCCGCCCAGCCGCCGAGCTCGCCACCCTTGTAACTCGCTCTCTCATAATCGAACCTAGCAGGAGTAGGTCTTTACCCTCCGGGGGGCCGAACCTGGGTAAATCCTTGTGCACCTGCCCCCATCTCGCACCGCAGATGGCCGCCAACTCTTCCTCACGAAACTCTCAATCGCCGCCTATGGCAGCGACTGCCGTGTCCATTTCCACGACAATTTTGATCTGTACTCTAGCACACAAGCTCTCAACATATCTTCTAAGATCTAGTTGACTCTTTTAGTTTGTCCATCGGTCTGCGGGCGATAAGCTATGCTGAAATTCAACTTGGTTCCCAATCCTTCTTGGACTTTCTGCCAAAATCTTGAGGTAAAATTGGGTTCCTCGATCCGACACTATGGTCTTGGGGGTTCCACACAAACTGACGATTCTAGCAATGTACAACTCTGCTAGCTTCGAACTCTGGTAGGTAGTCTTGACAGGTATAAAATGGGCTACCTTGGATAGTCTATCAACTATGACCCAGATAGAGTCATTTCCCCTACTAGATGTAGGTAAACTGGTGATAAAGTCCATTCCGACGAAATCCCATTTCCATTCCAGAATTTGCCATGGTTGCAACAGTCCTGCGGGTCTTTGATGTTCCGCTTTGACTCTCTAACAGATATCACACTTGGCTATGTAGCTTCCGATTTCTCTCTTCATCTTGTGCCACCAAAATTGCTCCTTCAAATCTTGATACATCTTTGTTCCTTCGGGGTGGATAGAATAAAGAGTATCATGAGCTTCTTGCATGATAACTTGCTTCAGCTGGCACACAGATACGTCCTTTGTATCACAAAACTCCTTCTTCATCTTCGGTGAATCTAGGTACCTTTCCTGTACCAATACGATGTTTGATTTCGTCGATACTTGCGTTTCCCTTTGGGCTTCCTTGATCTGACTGATCAACATGGGTTGAAGTTCAATGCTAGCTAAAAATCCTTTGCTAACTAGCTCAGTTCTAAACTGCTCCAACTCTTCATGCAAACTTGGCTGGTTCTCCTTGATCATGGTGTTTAACCTACACGGCAATCTGCTAAGAGCATCCGCTACCACATTGGCTTTGCCGGGGTGATAGTGAATGTCAAGGTCATAATCCTTGATTAACTCTATCCATCTCCTTTGCCTCATATTCAGCTCCTTCTGAGTGAAAATATACTTCAGACTCTTGTGATCCGAATAAATCTCACAGCGGTTACCCATCAGGTAATGACGCCATGTCTTCAAGGCTAAAACTATGGCTGCTAGTTCAAGATCATGGGTAGGGTAGTTCTGCTCATGCTTCTTCAGTTGTCTTGACAAATATGCTATGACTTTGCCTTCTTGCATCAACACACATCCAAGACCAATCTTGGATGCATCACAATACACATCAAAAGGCTTCTTGATATCAGGCATAATTAAGATTGGGGCTGAAATCAATCTCTTCTTGAGTTCTTGGAAACTTGCTTCACACTTGTCGGTCCATTCAAACTACTTGTCTTTCTTCAACAATTGGGTCATTGGTCTTGTGATGCTCGAAAATCCTTCTATGAACTTGTGGTAATATCCCGCTAATCCGAGAAACGCACGGACTTGGGTTTGGGTGGTTGGGGCTTTCCATTCTTCAACATCTTTGATCTTGGTAGGGTTAACAGTGACTCCTCCTGCCGACACAATATGTCCGAGGAATCCTACTTCCTTCAACCAAAACTCACATTTGCTAAACTTGGCATGCAACTGATGCTCTCTAAGAGTTTCAAGGATGGTTCTCAGGTGTTGCTCATGGTCTTTTTCTGACTTGGAGTAGATTAGAATATCGTCGATAAATAGAATGACAAACTTATCCAGAAAATTCATAAAAATCTTATTCATGAGATTCAAGAAATAAGCGGGGGCATTGGTTAATCCAAAAGACATGACCGTATACTCATACAATCCATATCTGGTAGTAAAGGCAGTCTCTGGAATATCCATTGCACGAATCTTGAGTTGGTGATAACCAGTTCTAAGATCAATATTAGAAAACACTCTGGCACCAGTCAACTAATCAAATAGATCCTCAATCTTGGGCAGTGGGTACTTATTCTTGATGGTGACACCATTCAGCTTCCGATAATCTGTGCACAAACGGGTACCTCCATCTTTCTTGTCGACAAACAGAACATGCGATCTCCATGGCAATGCGCTTGGTTGAATCAAGCCTTTCTCCAGCATAGCATCAAGTTGCTTCTTAAGCTCTATTAATTATGATGGGTTCATACTATAGGGTCTCTGGGCTATGGGTCCAGTTCCAGGAATTAGTTCAATAATGAACTCGATATCTCGATCTGGGGGCATACCGGGCAATTCATCTGGGAATACGTCAGGGTATTCACATACTACTTTGACTTGGTCTATGGTTGGTAGGGCTAGACTCTTGTTGCATTTGAATTGACGGGGCAAGGTTTCCGATACATGCTCTACTGATACTCCAGAGCTATTGGTCATGGTTATGGCTTTCTTGGCACAGTCGATCAATCCTTTATGTTTCGACATCCAATCCATTCCTAGTACTACTTCCAAACCTTTGGTTCCAAGTACAATTAGATTGGCATTAAAATCTATCCCATGGATTCTAGTAGGTACAGCCTTGCAAATTTTTCTAGCTTTGGTGGTTGAACCAGGAATTTGAACTATCATAACATGCTTCAATTTTGTTGGTTGAATCTTACTAGTGCATGCAAATTCTTCTGTAACAAACGAGTGCAATGCTCTAGAATCAAACAACACTCTTGCTAATACTGAGTTAACAGAAAACATACCCAGCACAACATCTGGCGCTTCTTGGGCTTCTTCAGCATTCATGTGGAACAGACAGCCGTTGCGGTTGAGCGAATTCCCTGGGGGCGAATCTTCTTCCAGGATGAACACGGCGTTGCTGCTGAGCTGGGGCATTCACATTGGTGGTCGTTGCTGCAAGCTTCTTGGGACACTCGTTGGAGTAGTGACCCTTCACTCCACACTCGAAGCAAGTAATCTGGGACTTGTCTTTGGTGGCAACAGGCACGACATTGCTTCTAGTTCTTGGGGCAATGTTGTTGTTGTTAGACTTGGGCGGTGCACGGTTGAAGTTGTTGGAGTTGCCGGGGTTGTTGTTGTGGTTTCCTCCGGACTTCACATTTCCTCCGCTACGATTGGCGTAGCTTGGACGAGACATTGGGGGTCGATTGTTTCTGGGGGCATATCCCGCAGCTGGGTTGGGGCGAAACTTATGGGTATTGTGGGACCCAGTCTGATGCATCATCCTACGCTTGTGATTGTCATACGCTTGGTTGATCTTCCCTTCCATTTGGATGGCAGAGTCGACTAACTCTTCAAGGTCTTCAAAGCGGATGTTGACCAAAACAGTCTGCATCTCATCATGCAGTCCGTTCAGGAATCTCTCCTTCTTCTTGGCTTCAGTGTTGATCTCGTCATGTGCATATCTAGCTAAGGCAAAAAATCTGTCACGGTACTCCACTACCATCATCCTGCCTTGCTTAAGTTCTCTAAATTCATCCCTCATTCTTGTGACTAAACCTTGCGGCACATGGGTGCGGCTGAACTTGATTTTGAAAGCTTCCCACGTCATGAACTGACCGTTGTTCATAGTACGGATACTATTCCACCAGGCTCTTGCATCTCCTGCCAGATAATGGGTGGCAAATAATACCTTCTCGTTGGCTTCAACCCTTGCTACTTCTAGGTTATTCTCCATGGTTTGCAACCAATCATCTGCATCTAATGGGTCCTCAAACTTGTTGAAGATAGGGAGATTGGTATTCTGGAAGTTCTTAAGCTTGGATCCATGATGATCCTGATTTCCATGGCCTTGATTATTGTGGGTCATCTGAGCGATCTGTTGCAGGGTGGCTAGGTTGGCTTGGCGCTCTGCTCTACCAGCTTCACAGTAGAAAACTAGCATCTGCAGAATCTGCAGCATCGGGTCATGCGATGAGCTGCTTCCTCCTTGGTTTCCACGAGTCATCTGAAGATTGAGATAGATACAAAGGTAAGAGGGAAAGTTCTAAGGTTCATGGTTTTGTTTTCAAAGCTAAAACTTTGAGTTTGACTCAGGTTTTGCAAACTAACTCATTTTCATTCATCCATTCAATCAAAGCACACGATACAAACACACACACCACAACAGGAAAGGGAAACAGATGGTTTTAAGAACCATTCTATAAGCTAAGATATAGTGGGACCGATACAACCCATTCCTACGGTAGTGATCAAGTGCATATACTCATCATCAATGAAGTCGGAGTCATCATCGTCGGTGTAGAAGTCCATGGCATCATCCTCCAGATAGTCATCGTCATTGCTGAGGTATGAGTGAATATCTCTGAAAGGATTATTTTCTCTCCGTATGTTTTTGGTGTTGATGACAACTCCTTTTGTGGTTTAACTGTTTGTCCGAGTTTTAGGTTCCATCTTCGGACGTGTTCGTGGATGTTGTCTCTTAAGGAAGAGCTTGCAGTCGATAGCTTTTATTTTTCACTTTCTCTTGTTTACATTTTAGGCTACCGTACTATCAAGAGGGAGTCCATCTAGGAAGGTTGTGGGAAATCAATATTTCATGCATAGACCATATATGCACCTCCACAGCCATCCCAGTTTTCGAGTGGGAGAGAGTTTTCTGAGCTGTTGGAGGGGTTTCTGCCCTGACCGGTAGTACCGGCCAGGCGGCGGTAGTACCGCCCAAGGGTTTTCCCAGGGCTGTTCGAGCGGTACTTCCGATCGAAGATCCGGTCCTATTTCCGATGAAGCCTATTTGGGCTCTATAAGACTTCTGTCTAACTTTGCCTATTTGTCAGAAATAGCGTCGGATCTTGGACCGGTAGTACCGGCCTGACCAGCTCCTACCCCCTTGAGCGGTAGTACCGCTCCCTCACCGGTAGTACCGGCCAGCTTCGGGGACTGGTAGTTCCGTGTCCAGTTCCGGTCATATTTCCGACGCTGGGCAGTGCGAGTCAGATAACCTTCTGCCTCGCACTGCTTATTTGGCGGAAATAAGGGCGGAACTTGGACCGGTACTACCGGCCAGCCCTTTTGGGTCCACCGACAATCGTATGACCGTTATGTGGCCTGGGCTGGTCCGGTGGTGGGTCGCTCGCCGGTACTATCGGTCAGTCAGCGGTAGTACCGACGGCGTCGGGCCAGGGTAGTTTCTGCCCGTTTGAAGGGGTGCTATTTAAAGCCCCCTTCTTCCTCCTCCAACCTTATCTCTTTGTCCTCTCTCTCCACCAATTTCACAAGAGCTTGACTTTGCTAGATCTCTCTCCCTACCCACTCAAATCTCTTGATCTTTTGAGGATTGGGAGAGGTGACCTAGATCTACACCTCCACCAAAGGAATTTTGATTTTCCCCCACTCATCCTTCGTGGATTTTGTTTCTTGGGTTCTTGGAACTCTAGACGGTGTAGGGCATCCTCGGAGCTAGGGCATTTGTTGTAAAGCTCTGGGGTGTCGTTGAGGGCCTTCAATTGAGTTGTGAAGCCACCCCTCAACCTCGTTGTAAAGGTTTTTGGTTGGCGCCTTCAAGGTCACCAGTTAGTGGATTGTGAGGCCATCTTTGTGGTGGTGCTCACCGGAGAAGAAGGTGAGGCCTTTGTGGCGTTCGGGAGACCTTGTGTGGCCCCGACACCTCTCCAACGTAGACGTAGCTTCCTTAGAAGTGAACTATGGGAATTACATCTTCGTGTCCCCTTGCCGGTTCTTTCGCTTCGCTCCTTTACTTCTTGCATTTACTCTCTTGTTTTCCTTTGTGCTTCTTGTCATTTAGAGGTGTTCACGTAGTTGCATCTCTAGTGAACCTTACGTTGTGCTTAAGCCTTAAAAGTGGGATAAAAATATAAAAATTGGTAGTCTCCTATTCACCCCCTCTAGTTGACCTAAGTTGGGCCTTTCAATTGGTATCAGAGCCTCGGCTCTTACTTCAGGCTTAACCGCCTAAGAGACTATGGTCGACGAAGACGGAAGTGTGGGTGCAGCCCCCAAGAACTTGGCCTCCATGGATGACCTCAATCGTTTGGAGACATCCATGATGACCAAGTTTGAGGAAATGATGACTCTTTTGCAATCCCTTAAGCCTACCCCCATGCTAGAAACCCCTCATGCTGCATCTCTTGAGGTCGAAGCCCCCTCCGCTCTCGTGGAAGTGGTTGCCCCCGGGGTGATTCCCGCGGCAGCCCGAAAGCACTTGGGTCTAGGCTTTGTGGCTCAAACCACCAAGCTCCCAAGCGAGAGCTCCGAGAGGCTAGGTGACTCCTCCTCCAAAGAGGGAGTCAAGGATTACTCGGCGGTACCACCACCGTTCAAAAATACGCCAGATCCTCCTATTCCCATGCCGCACATCATACCTCAAGCAGCGCCTCCTATACTAGATACTTCTAACTTCGCCAATTGGCAGTATCTAATGCAATCTCATATCTCCAGCTCCTCTATTGAATTGATGAGGATTGTGGAGGAAGGCTTCTCTCCATATGATGCTAAGAAGTTGACTCGGGCCAAGGTCATGGACAAGCAACTCAATGCCACCGCCTTGGGTATGATTCAAAAGTGATTGACCCCCAAGGACTTTGCTCACATTCGCCAATTCACCATCGCCAAAGAAGCTTGGGATCATCTCACCGAATTGTATATTGGAAATGCGAGTATTCAAAGCTCCAAGTTTGATGAAGCCAACAATGAGTCCGATGGCTTTGCAATGCAAGATGATGAGACACCCGAAGACATGTATCGTTGGCTCAAGGTTCTTTGTTGTACCTTGAGGGACCTTGGAGCTACCTATGTTGATGACAAGTTTATGAAGAGGAAGTTTGTCCAAGCTCTTCTTCCCTTCGAGGATAAAAACTCAACTCTATCAAGGGGAGAAGCAACTACCATACCATGTCCTCTCAAGAGGTGCTGAGTGCAGTCATTGCCATGACCATTGCCAAGAAGAATGCGGAGTCAGCTCGTGCTCGTGCCTATGGGTCTCAAAAGCTGGACCTTGCCTTGAAAGCTCAAGTGGTGGAAGTTGATGAAGACGACAACTCAAGTGAGTGGTCTCAAGAGGACATCAAATATGCTTTCAATGAGCATTTGGCTCTAGCATCAAGGGTGTTTTGGAACAAACCGGGCATGAAGTCAAGGTCAAGGGACAACCCAAGATTCAACTCAACCATGAAGACTCCAAATACTAGATCTTGTTACAATTGCAACGACAAGAGTCACTTTGTAGCTCAATGCCCCTTCGAGAATAGAGAAGACAATGGAGGTCGCCTCATTCGCAAGAACAAGCCAAGACCTCCTCATCCTTTGAACAAGAACTTCCACAACAAGAACTCACCTAACAAGGAAAGGGCAATGGTGGTCCATGAAGAGTACTTTTCGGGCGATGATGATGATGTTGAGAATGAAGGTCAAGGTGGAGAGATCGTGGGGGTTGCCGCTATTGCTACTTCATCTACTCCACGAGTGTCTCTCTTCGACTCCCCTAACGAGAACATCACCAACCACAACCAAAAGTGTCTCATGGCTAAGGCCATCGAGGTAACTCCCGCTTCCAAGTCCTCCCCAAATGAACTTCCCTTGCATGATCTAGATGGTTTAGAGGTTAAGAAAGAGATGGTGAGCATGTGTGAATCCATGGAGCATCTATATGATGATACTAGGATGTGCTTTGAAACACTTGTAAACCAACTTGACCATGCTAGGGAAATGCTAGATGAGAAAGAGGAAGTTATTGACATGTTAGGTAAAAATGAGAGAGAGGCCGCCGATGAGATTGCCTCTCTATCCCAATCTCTTGAAGATGAACATAACATGAGAATAACTCTTGAGGAAAGTGTGGCTAAACTTGTTGATGACCATAATTCCTTTATATCACAACTTGTTAAAGAACGAGATCATGCTATTGCTTCATTGAATGTCCTTAAAAATGAAAAGGTTGAGTTTGGTGTTGGTCATGAATGCCTCAAGGATTTTGAGAAACTCAAGAAGGAACATCATGCCTTGGAGATTAAATTCTCAAGTATCTTTGAGGCTCATAAGCAACTCCAAACGCAACTAAATAATGAACATTCAAAGTCTTCCGCTACGCCTATTGTGCATTTGTCTTGTTCGTCTAACCCTTGTTGCAAGCATGAGGATCTTGTTAAGGAGAACAAGACATTGAAAGATCAACTTGCAAAAGGGCAAGCCACTATCAAGAGGAAGATTAAGAGAAGGAACAAGAAAAGGAAGAAGAGCAAGAACCTTGCTCTAGTATCCTCTCATGATTCTATCCTTATGCAAAGTGATAACTTTGCCGGGAAGAATAACCCTTCCTACATTCTTTGCAAATATTTTGATGGTCATGTTTATGCTAAGTACATTGGAACATCTTACACTCATGATTATCATTGGAACATTTGGGTACCTAAGACCCTTGTGACTAACAAAAGGGGACCCATTGCAAAATGGGTACCTAAAACCAAAGCTTGATTTTCTTGTAGGACTTTGCTTCCGGAGGTGCAAAATGGGTGCTTGATAGTGGAGCTACAAGCCATATGACCGGAAGCAAGTTTATCATGTCGGAGATAAGGCCAAATTTTGCCAATACTTTAGTCTCCTATGGTGATAAAACAAGCTCTCAGGTATTGGGTTTTGGTAAGGTGGTAGTTGCCCCGGATGTATCCTTGGTAAATGTCATGCTTGTCAAAACCCTTGGCTACAATCTTCTTTCCGTTCATGCTCTTGCTATCATGGGTCTTTCATCTTTCTTTAGTGAGCATTATGTGGTCCTCATGTGGAGCAAGTCTCTCATGGTGGCTTTCATTGGATACGTAGAGCATGACTTATATGTAGTGGATTTCTCCGAAAAGCCATCTACACATGCTATATGTCTCTATGCGAAAGCCGACGTGGGCTGGTTGTGGCATCGCCGCCTAGCCCACGTTAACATGAAGGCTTTGCAAAGTCTCTACACGGGGGGCCACGTCCTTGGACTAAAAGACATTTTCTTTGCCAAAGATCGTGTGTGCAGGGCATGTATAGAAGGGAAGATGCATGAGAAGCCCCACAAGATTCTCAATAAAATCACCACTGAGCGGTGCCTGGAGCTTCTTCACATGGATCTCTTTGGGTCTCCATCTCATGATAGTCTTGGTGGGAAGAAGTATTGTTTGGTGATTGTTGACGACTTTTCACGTTACACTTGGGTCTACTTCTTCAAGTTCAAGAGTGAGACTCAACAAACCATCATCGACTTTGCAAATCAAGTGCAACGGCAACTCAATTCCACCATCCTCACCATTAGAAGTGACAATGGCACCGAATTCAATAACTTCACTTTGGATGAGTTTCTTAGTGATGAGGGGATCAAACATCAATACTCTACCCCCTATACCCCTCAACAAAATGGTGTTGCCGAAAGGAAGAACCGTACCTTGATGGATGTGGCCCGGACCATGATGGCGGAATTCAAGTCGCCATATAACTTTTGGGCCGAAGCCATTTCTACCGCTTGTCATGCAACCAATCGCCTCTATTTACGCAAGAAGAAGAACAAGACTCCATATGAGCTTTTCACCGGTCACAAGCCAAATGTCAAGTACTTCCAAGTGTTTGGTTGTAGATGCTTCCTCCTCAAGAAAGGTGTCCACTTGTCAAAGTTTGAATCTAGGGCTCAAGAAGGGATCTTTGTTGGGTACTCAAATCAGTCCCATGCCTATCGAGTCTACAACAAAGCAACGGGAAGGGTTGAAGAATCTAGCAATGTCGAGTTTGATGAAGATCATGAGTCTCTTGTGCGGGAAGATTGTATTCGTGATCCAAGTGATGAAATTCCTCCCCAAGCCATAAGAAGAATGGGTGTGGGTTTCTTCCACCCCATTGAGGATCCCCTTGTGGTCGAAGGAGAAGGACCAAGCTCCACTCAAGCGGAGCCTTCACTCTCACAAGACCTTCTTGCACCTCAAGGTCAACTTAATGCTTCTCAAGCTTCGACAAGCTCCTCTCAAGATCCTCATGCTCATGACTCTTCAAGTCCAAGTCTACCTCAAGTTGATCAAGCTCCTCCGCTCCAAGTTGTTGAAGCTCCTCATGTCAATGACTCTCTAGGTCAAGTTGAAGATTGTCAAGTTAGCAATGACCAAGGCCAAGCAAGTGTCTCTCCGCCAAATGATGATGTCTCTCCCTCGGTTGATGTTGATGAAGATAGTGATCAAGTTCATTCATATTGTCAAGGAGGGCTCTCGAATCGTGGTGATGATCAAGTGGTTGCTCAAGAATCTCATCTTGAGACCCAAGCTCGTCGTCAAGCATACCGTCTCGCCAAGCTCATCAAAGATGGACATATCCTTGATAATTTTTATGGAGATTTCAATAGGGGCTCCACTACTAGGAGACAACTAACCTCTTTTAGTTCTCATCATGCGTTTATTTCTCATGTTGAGCCCCAAAAGGTCTTCGAAGCTCTTGAAGATGATGATTGGCTCGATGCTATGAACGAAGAACTCCACAACTTCAAGAGGAACAAGGTGTGGACTCTTGTGAAAAGACCCAAAGATTGTCAAAATGTGATTGGGACCAAGTGGATCTTCAAGAACAAGAAGGATGCAAATGGTATAGTCGTCCGCAACAAAGCAAGGTTAGTTGCCCAAGGATACTCTCAAGTTGAGGGCATAGACTATGGTGAAACTTATGCTCCCGTTGCTCGTCTAGAATCCATTCGCATGCTTCTTGCCTATGCTACCCATCATAATTTCAAGTTGCAACAAATGGATGTCAAGAGTGCTTTTCTTAATGGTCCTTTAAAAGAATTGGTGTATGTCAAGCAACCTCCGGGCTTTGAGGACCCCCTCTTCCCGGACCATGTCTACAAACTCGATAAGGCACTATATGGTCTCAAGCAAGCCCCTCGTGCTTGGTATGAGTGCCTTAGAGAGCTCTTATTAGACCGTGGTTTCGAAGTAGGCCTCATTGATCCCACTCTTTTTACTAAGAAAGTTGGAGGAAACTTGTTCATTTGCCAAATTTATTTTTGGGTCTACTAACAAAGCTTTCAATGAGGATTTTGCTAAGCTCATGACCGATCGCTTTGAGATGTCTATGATGGGGGAGTTGGAATTCTTTCTTGGCTTTGAAGTCAAACAATTGAGGAAAGGTACTTTCATCAACCAAGCCAAATATGTCCAAGATATGCTCAAGAAGTTCAACCTTGATCAAGTAAAGGGAGTCAAAACTACCATGCCTACAAAGGTTAATCTTGATCTTGATCCCAAGGGTAAGGATGTGGATCAAAAGCTTTACCGCTCGATGATTGGTTCTCTACTCTTTCTTTGTGCTTCTCGACCGGATATTATGTTGAGTGTGGGTATGTGTGCAAGATTTCAAGCCGCGCCAAAGGAAAGCCACATGGTGGCGGTCAAGAGAATCTTTCGATATTTGGTTCATACCCCTAACTTTGGGCTGTGGTACCCAAAGGGGGCCAGCTTTGATCTCATTGGTTACACTGATTCGGATTGGGCAGGAGATAAAGTGGAGAGAAAGTCTACTTCCGGTGCTTGTCAATTTCTTGGGAGGTCCTTGGTGTGTTGGTCCTCGAAGAAGCAAAACTGCGTGTCTTTGTCCACTGCCGAAGCTGAGTACATCTCGGCCGCGAGTTGTTGTGCTCAGTTACTATGGATGAAGCAAACCTTGAAGGATCTTGGACTCTCTTTTGACAAGGTGCCACTTTTTGTGACAATGAGAGTGCTATTGCTATTGCTCATAACCCAGTTCAACACAACAAGACCAAGCACATTGAGATTCTTCATCATTTCATTCGGGATCATGTTGCTAGAGGAGACATTTCTTTGGAGTATGTTCCTACCAAGGCCAATCTTGCGGATCTTTTCACGAAGCCTCTTGATGAAGCAAGGTTCCAGGAGTTGAGGCATGAACTAAATATCATTGATTCAAGCAACGTGGCTTAAGTATCTTGCACACATACCCAGGTCTCAAAGGATATCTAGTTTGGAGGTACGCATGGTTTTAGGGGGAGTGTGCTTCCTCCAATGAACCATCACTCCTCCTATTATGCACACATTAATGTATTCATTCTCTATGGTCTCTCAAGGAGACAATTTGAGCTTAAATGATGAGTTTTGGTAATGAACCCAAGATACATCTTCGTGGTTTCAAGCCAAGTATACTCATATATGGTGGCCTAGGCCACCAACTTTCTGCTTTTTGACTCGCAGTCGTTGTTTTGAGTTTATTCTTTCAGGTGGTTCTGGTTCTTTTCAGTTTTTGCTCAAGGTTGTTTTTCCTTGCCAATTATAATCTGGAGTTTGCTTTCTGGGAATCGTCGGTAGTTCCGGTCTGAACCGGTATTACCGGTCAGGGCTAAAATTTCTCTGAGAAATTCCGCCTTGATCGGCGGTATTTTCTCCCAGAACTACCGGTATCATCAGTAGTTCCGGCCTCTGGCCGGCACTACCGGTGAACGGGGCCCCCATTAAGTGACGGGCCAAGGGGGGGGGGGCACGGGCTCATCTTCCCCACTTGCCTCACCTTGAGTTCTCAAGGAGCACTCCACGGTGACGCCGCCGGCCACACCGATTCCAGTCGTCCCTCATCAGATCGGCTCCGTGGGATTCTTCCCGTCCTCGATTCCCCGCCATGGACCCTGGTATTTGCTCCTCTCGTGCTCCAATCATGGAGATCTAGTCACTTTTGTGCTTGAGTAGGACATGCCATGTCTAGGGCCCTTCTTTGGCTAGAACTTCTATGGGGAGTCTTGGTAGGGATAGGATTCTACTTTAGATTGTTTTGCCTCAGTACATAGTCTAGATGTCATCGATTTGTGCATCAAGTTTCATCGAATCTGGGATTTGGACCCAGTTTTGAACTGCCCTGTTCGTGCCCTGACCGGTACTATCGGTGCGGATTCGCCGGTACTACCGGTGAGGCAGCGGTAGTACCGACCAGGGGCAGGGCATGACCGGAACTTCCGGTGCATCCCATGCGACCGATAGTTCCGGCCGCCAGGCGGAACTTCTGATGCACCAATTTCTAATATCTATCTCTGTGCCGTGTCAATTCAGTCTAGTTGCTTTCGTTTTTCTTCGACCTTGTGCACTTATCCTCTAGTTCCTCCTTTCTATTTGCTTTTCTCTCAGGGAAAGGGGGTTCCCGTGGCAGATCCAAGCGGTCTCGTGCTCCCTCTCGTGGACCGTCAGAGATTGATGAGGATGATCTTGAGGTTGTGCGCCCTCCCAGTCAGACTGCTCGTTAGAGGGCTACAGCTGAGCGTCATGCTGCTGCTGCGGAAGGCAAGAGGCCTGTTCTGGCAAGTCAGAAGAAGACCACCTCTGGGCCGGATTCTAGCAAGAAGAAGATTTCCTCTTGGCCGCAGCTTGCCTATGAGGAGTTTCGCAAGATTGATCCCTACGCTGTTCCTCGTGACCGCCTAGCTCAGGATCCTTTCTTCCACACCGTGCGTCAACAGGAGATCTATTCTGAGGTTTATGCTACTAAGAAGAAGAATGTGTGTGCTCCTCAAAAGTACATCAACATTGCAAAGATGGAGAGCAACCCTAAATACTTTGGTGAAGCTCTTGATATGTGCAGGAGGTTTGGGCTCATCAAGCTGATGCAACACCGTGAGAACTTTGATGAGAGGGCCATTGCTCAGTTTTACTCCACTCTCTACTTTGATACTGACCCTGATGATCGAACCATGAAGTGGATGACCCAAAACCACTATATGTCTGCTAAGTGGTCTGAGTTTGCCGCCCTTCTTGGCTACCCTATTCAGGAAGGCGGCCGTCGTGCCAATGGGTGGTGGGTGCATAGGGGGAAGGCCTCCGAGCCGGAAGTTCTTGAGCCTCTTTACATTGAGGGCCGTGGCGTTGCTGGAAACATTGCCCATCTCCTTCCCACCTATGACATCATGCGCAAGGTCTATAGAAACACCATTGCTCCCAAGGTAGGTAATTTTGATCAGCTTCACGCCTTCCAGATTGATCTCATGTTTCAGACTTACCGCCACAAAAACTCTCATGAGCCCCTTGATGTTATGGATTACATCTTTGAAGAAATCTGGTCCGCTATGATTGAGAAGAGGTCTTGTCCATATGCTCCGTACATCCAGACTCTTATCAATGCCAAGTGGAGGGACGCAACTGGCTCTATCTACCCTCAGGATGTTCTCACTATTCATGAGGAGAAGACTCTCTGTGTGATGAAGCACAAGCCACCTTGCTCTCAGGCTGAAGACGACGTTGCTGCTGGTAGGACTGCTTCGGATGCTAGTGATGGGGACCGTGCTGAGGCTTCTCCTCCACCCCGACTTGTGAGGTAGCCCTCTTGGGCTAAAAAGCTTCTGAAGAAGGTGAAGAAGACTTTCTGCTTCTTTCAGGACCATGAGTATCAGTCCTATGTTGCTTAGAGGCACAGTGTTCGCCGGGAGAACGCCATCATGAGGAAGCTTGATATTCCTGTGTCACCTGATTCTAGCTCCGTCACCACGCCCAAGGATGAGTGGATCAACACGCATTGCAAATGGACTGATAGTGATGACGAGCCAGAGATCTCCAGTCAGTTCCCGCCTGCTTGGAACAATGCCTCTTGGGACCCCGAGCCGCCTCCTCCGTTCGTTGGTGGGTAGGGCGCGTAGTTTGGCTTCTTTGTCCCTTTTTGGCGTATTGATGCCAAAGGGGGAGAAAGTGCTCCGTTAGGATCTCGGGATTTGCATGGGTTGTGTCACGAGCTCGCTTTTTCTTTGATCTTTTTATGCTCGTGCACACTTTATTCCATTTTGTAATGGTTGTGGACCTCCGTTATTGTCTGTGGACCTCTTGTATGGTTGCTACCTTGTTGGTGAATCTATGTGGTAAGGTATCTCTATGGTATTCTCCTAAGGTTTTGTGGTGGGATATTCTTGATTGTCGAATCTTTGTCTCACCACAATTGTGTTGGTGCAAGGTATGAGCTCCACTCTTTTCTCGGTTGGGAGAGCTCCCTCCCATGCTTCAGGGGGAGCCTCTTTCACCTTTAGTTGTATTGCCTCTTTGTGCAAATCTTGTGGGATTGTCATCAAGCACCAAAAAGGGGGAGATTGAAAGGATTATTTTCTCTCCGTATGTTTTTAGTGTTGATGACAACTCCTTTTGTGGTTTAACCGTTTGTCCGAGTTTCAGGTTTCATCTTCGGACGTGTTCGTGGATGTTGTCTCTCAAGGAAGAGCTTGCAGTTGATAGCTTTTATTTTTCACTTTCTCTTGTTTACATTTTAGGCTACCGTACTATCAAGAGGGATTCCATCTAGGAAGGTTGTGGGAAATCAATATTTCATGCACAAACCATATATGCACCTCCACAGCCATCCCAGTTTTCGAGTGGGGGAGAGTTTTCTGAGCTGTTGGAGGGGTTTCTGCCCTGACCGGTAGTACCGGCCAGGTGGCGGTAGTACCGCCCAGGGGTTTTCCCAGGGCTGTTCGAGCGGTACTTCCGATCGAAGATCCGGTCCTATTTCTGATGAACCCTATTTGGGCTTTGTAAGACTTCTATCTAACTTTGCCTATTTGTCGGAAATAGCGTCGGATCTTGGACCGGTAGTACCGGCCTGACCAGCTCCTACCCCCTTGAGCAGTAGTACTGCTCCCTCACCGGTAGTACCGGCCAGCTTCGGGGACCGGTAGTTTCGTGTCCAGTTCCGGTCATATTTCCGACGCTGGGCAGTGCGGGTCAGATAACCTTCTGCCTCGCACTGCCTATTTGGCGGAAATAAGGGCGGAACTTGGACCGGTACTACCGGCCAGCCCTTTTGGGTCCACCGACAGTCGTATGAACGTTACGTGGCCTGGGCTGGTCCGGTGGTGGGTCACTCGCCGGTACTACCGGTCAGTCACCGGTAGTACCGACGGCGTCGGGACAGGGCAGTTTCTGCCCGTTTGAAGGGGTGCTATTTAAAGCCCCCTTCTTCCTCCTCCAACCTTATCTCTTTGCTCTCTCTCTCCACCATTTTCACAAGAGCTTGACTTTGCTAGATCTCTCTCCCTACCCACTCAAATCTCTTGATCTTTTGAGGATTGGGAGAGGTGACCTAGATCTACACCTCCACCAAAGGAATTTTGATTTCCCCCACTCATCCTTCGTGGATTTCGTTTCTTGGGTTCTTGGAACCCTAGACGGTGTAGGGCATCCTCGGAGCTGGGGCATTTGTTGTAAAGCTCCGGGGTGTCGTTGAGGGCCTTCAATTGAGTTGCGAAGCCACCCCTCAACCTCATTGTAAAGGTTTTCGGTTGGCGCCTTCAAGGTCACCGGTTAGTGGATTGTGAGGCTACCTTTGTGGTGGTGCTCACCGGAGAAGAAGGTGAGGCCTTTGTGGCGCTCAGGAGACCTTGTGTGGCCCTGACACCTCTCCAATGCAGACGTAGCTTCCTTGGAAGTGAACTATGGGAATTACATCTTCGTGTCCCCTTGCCGGTTCTTTCGCTCCGCTCCTTTACTTCTTGCATTTACTCTCTTGTTTTCCTTTGTGCTTCTTGTCATTTAGGGTGTTCACGTAGTTGCATCTCTAGTGAACCTTACGTTGTGCTTAAGCCTTAAAAGTGGGATAAAAATATAAAAAATGGTAGTCTCCTATTCACCCCCCTCTAGTCGACCTAAGTTGGGCCTTTCAATCTCCCTGGATGTCTTCACCTTCTTCCTCTTCTTCCTTGGCTGCAAGCTGAGCTTCCTGCTCCTGGATGGTCTTCTCGAGGTCGGCCACCTTCTTGCGAAGACGGGCGATGGTGCGATCCTTCTTCTCGTGTTAACGACGAAGTGATTGGTGATCCTTGACGAGCATGGCGAGAGTCCGGTCCTTCTTGGCGGCGATGGCAATGTTGTGGTTGGCGTAGGCTCGAGCATTGTCCAATTTATTTTGCCTATCATACAGTAGGTGAAAGGGAAATGGACGTCGCCTAGAGGGGGGGTGAATAGGCGTTTTAAATTATTATGGTTTAGGCTCTAATAAATGCGGAATAAAACTTAATGTTTAATTTATCAAGCCAAAACCTATATCCACTAGATTCACTAAGTGCACCAACAACCTATGCTAAGCAAGACAAGCAACAAGGTAAAAGCAAGATAATATACTTCAAACACGAAGGTTATCACAATGTAAATTGCATAGGTAAAGGGCTCGGTTGAGAGATAACCGAAGGGCGCGGAGAGGATGATTTGTTTCCCGAAGTTCACTTCCAAAGAAGCTACGTCTCCGTTGGAGAGGTGCGGGGGCGCAATGAACTTCGAACGCCGCAAATGGCTCACCTCAAGGTGTGGTGACTCAATGCTCACCCAACGCCACACAAGGCCTCACCAAGGATGCGAAGCCACGCAACTCACCGACGCCACAAAAGGCTCACCCTATTCTCCCGTGAGCTCGCCACAAAGGCCTACTCACGTTCCACTATGGGACACTTGAGGGCGGTCACCGAACCCGTACAAGGCTTGGGGCAATCTCCACAACTCAATTGGAGGGCTCCCAAGAAACGCCACAAAGGCTCCACAATGCCACAAAAGGCCTACAAGCTTGGGGAACCTCCACAACTCAATTGGAGCCCCAAGAACAATGCCACAAAGGCTACAAAGCCACAAAAGGCAACAAGACCACAAAAGGTCAACAATCCAACCACACAACCGTCTAGGGTTCCAAGAACCCAAGAGAAACAAGCCCAAGGGCTTGAACTCGCCGAATCTCCGAGGAGAACTCAAACCTATGCTCCAAATGCAAGAGGCAAGTCCTTCTCTCTCAAATTCCACCAAAGCTACAAAATCTATTGGGGGAATAAGGGAGGAAGAACACAAGAGGAGAACACAAAACTCTCCAAGATCTAGATCCCAAGGATTCCTTCACAAAGAAGGGATTTTGCTTGGTGGGGCTTGTAGATCTAGATCTCCTCTCTCAAATCCCTCAAAAATATGCAAGAATCATAGGAGGGAGAAGGGGAGAGAGCAAGCTCTTCAAGGTCAACAATGGAGGAGAGAGAAAGCCAAAAACCGAGAGGAACAAGAGTTAGCCCCAAAGGAGGAAGGGGAGCTCCTTTTAAAGGGCTCCCCGATCTGCCCGTTAGACACAGTTTCGCGCACGGCCGATAGTACCGGTGGGTGGCCGGTACTACCGGTGGCACTCAGCCAACGGTTCAAAAACAAGGTGCAAACGACAACAAAGACGAGGCCGACTGGTACTACCGGTGGGTCACCGGTACTACCGCCTGGGCCGGTACAACCGCCCAAGATTCCGACCGAAGTTCCGTCAAATAGCGCAGACCAGGCAGAGAGCATACTAAAGCGAAAATGGGTTCACCGGAAGTTGGGCCGGTATTAACACCGGTACTACCGGCGGCATTTCTACCCGAGCGGTACTTCCAGCGTCTGGCCGGTACTTCCGGTCAGACAAACTTCATAACCAGAAATGCCATAACTTTTGCATCCGAACTCCAAACGAGATGAAACCAATTTTGTTGGAAAGATAACGACGTGTAGAATCCAACGAGTCACCCACTTTTGCCAAAATTTTGTTGGAAATATTGGATATCACCAAGGGAGAAAATACCATGAATATATATGTGAGATACCTCCCAAGGTGTGGAGCCGGAAAACCCGCAAGATCAAAAACGCAATGAGATATGCATCGGAAATCTGTTTTTGATGAACTAGAGCATGTTATGAAGATAACCACAAGCTCTAGATCCTCACATGGACAAGAACCAAACAACAACCAAGAAAGATGATGCTATGTATGCAAAGGTTTGAGCTCTCACCGAAAGATATGAACGAGTCACCCACTCGAGAGACCCTCTTGATAGTACGGTTATCTATCCTAAACCCGGTCTCCCAACACTAGAAGAACACTACAAGAGACCGGTAAAAAGGAAACCCTATCAAGATCATACCTTTGCCTCGAGCATTCCACTTGAGCTTGATGTAGACGGTCTTGTCCTTCTCAAGATGGAACACCTTTCTTGATTGCTATTGCATGCTCTTGTTTGATGAAGACTTGCGAATGGCTCCCCCGGACTCCATGAGGAAACCTCTTCTTTGACCTTGTCTTCATCACTCCATGAACTCCGAGGATGGCAACCTCCAAGCATGATATCTTCTAGAGATGGCGCACCGTGAGCTTGCACAACAAATCTTGATGATGATGTCTGAAGGAAGCCATGATGAACTCCATCTTCTTCTTCTTCTTCTTCTTCTTCTTCAAGGCATACTTGATCTTCTTCTCCTTCTTCTTCTTCTTCTTCTTCTACTTGATTCCAATAAGCACAAAGCCCTTGGACAATGCTTCCTCTTTTTCATCCTTGAAACCAACACATGGTCCAAGCAATGCCAATGGACAAACCTACAAGTGAAACTCAATTTGCACATTAGTCCATAGGGATTGTCATTAATTACTAAAACCACACATGGGGGCATACATGTCCTTTCAGTAGGAAGTCAAGATTCTCCACTGGGCGCTTCATCTCCGGGTGACTTGGCATCTCTAATGGCATTCCCATAGAATCACGCCTTGCATAGTGAGCAAAGCGAGCTCCCTGGATCAAGTTGATGTTTTGCCCACACAAATAGGCAAGAGCTTCATGCATGGCCCTGGCTAATCCATCTAGCCAGTTGTTATCTCTCATGGTGAATTGTATCTTCTCGGAAAGGGGTGCTTCCATCTTGCCTCGAAGATCTACAACTATCAGCCATTGTAAATCTCCTCCGGGAAAATCCTTGAGTTGGGCTCCGAAGAATTCCGGATGCGGACGCTCAAGATACTCAGACAATGCATCAAGATCCCTCTCAAAGATCAGCTGGCCTCAGTTGCCCAATTGGTAGAACTCGCAGTAATGAACCTCCATCTATAAGAGTTTAGGATGAGAAAGTTAGTGAGGTGATCAAGTGTGTCAAATTTTATGGAGTAATGGAAGAATTTTTGAGGAACATGACTTTTCAGAAAGAATTTTAGGGATAAGAAGGGAATATGTTTTCATAAATACTCACTTCATTGGTTTTGAAACGAAGTTTTTGTTTGGGCGTCCATTCTAACTAGGGTGTCCTATGGTCAGGATGGCTCTGATACCAACTTGTCAACACCCAGATTTTTAATCCCAGATGAATGTTATGCCATACCTCGCAATCCCAGGATTACCATTCTTGCGAGACATAACAGATTGGATATCACGGTACATCATCCATTACAAACCATAATAAGGTCTTACAACAAATAAAGGATCTCATGATCAAGTCTTAATACAAACAAGCAGTGGAATAATAATAAGCGTAGTGGTGGGGTCCATCTTCAGTGTCACAGGCAATGCTGACGATGGGAGATGATCTTAGTTGTCATAGTCATCCTGTTGTCCTTCTTCCAGAGAGTCCCCCTCATAGTCTGGCCATGGGAATAGCCAGTGACAAAGCCATGAGTACTCTTTAAGTACCGCAAACTATCACTAACAAGAAGGTAGTTCTAGTAGGAATGCTAAGCTCTAAGTTTATTTGCAAAGCTAAGTTTGAAACCTAACCTAAGTTTAGAAACAAAGAAAGACAAACTAAAGTTCTAAACCACTTCAGTTGGGAACTTAGTTTTCATAGTCACAATCCTGTTGTGGTCAAGTCAAAATCATAGTTCACTTCACAAGTCATTTTGAAAACATGTGACGAAGGAACAGTATGGCCACTCCAACTGTCCATGACCACGGACGCGGCTATTCAAATAGTTTGACACTCTGCAGAGGTGGTACACTTTCACCACAAAATTCAATACATCCGTCAGGGATAATCCTGAGTCATCATACTTAGTATGCGGATAATCAATCATAACCTTTCCTTTACACACTCTAGTATAAGCACCTCTCCTATGAGCTTGGCCTCCCAGCCATGGCCATCTGCCATCCTGGGCACTGCATAGGTGGACAACATCAAGAGGTAGCCTCAGCTCAAACCTCTTCCGCGAGGGAACCCATACTAATGCATATAAGCTTCCGGTTAAGCCCTACCCAATTCATGTATTGTGGTTATACGGTAAATTTGGAATGGTATCGCATCCGAACCCAACCATCAGTTTTTATAAAGGGGTAAGGCTCATGCCTCAACATTTTCATCATCATAAACCATTTGTGTTTCACAACACATGTCAAAACATCTCAATAGAATGACTCATCATTCCAAGGTTTTCATAAGCATTTTCACCAAGTATTCTCATATAAAGTGATCAGGTTTTATGCTTAGCACTAGCCACTAAGTTTAAGACTGTTCACTAATGAGGGGTGCTAATCTTAATCTCATGCCATAGAATGACATCTAATTGTAACTAGATAGGCCTAGTTTTATACTCTTTGTGCTATCTATAAATAAAAGTAAGGAACTTTGGTAAAGTAAAATAAAGTAAAGCTTGCAAGTAAAACTTGGGATGGTTATAATCAATGGTATATAACCAAAGCATGCCTAATGCATCTTGCTTAGGTTAAAGCTTGCATAGATCTAGCTTGCTAGCAATAGCTTGCATAGTTAAGAAACTTGCAAGTGTTAGCTTGCCTTGATTGGTGTAGTGGTTGAAATTCTCCTCGTCTTCCTCGGGGTAGAACTCCTCCTCCTCGTAGACACACAATCACTAAAAAATACTTAACTAGTCTATTTAGCACACTAAGGCACATACTTGATGATCTAGCATCATCACAAGATTTAAAGAACTATTTTCATTTATTTTATTTGAGAAAAGTAATTTCTACTCATTGAAATTAATTCATATTTAATATTCTCCAATTAAAATATGGGATCATGTGGACCATTTCATCACCACATATTCTAACACATGGGAATGTGATTTAAAAGTTTGGTCACATTTTATAAAGTTTAAGATTAATATTTAAATGATTTAAAGTGACTAGAAATGCCTATATAGCATTATTTTGGTACTAGTCCAAAGTCACTGCATGCAAACTTAAATATTATTATATATTCAGATAGATGTTATCAAATGTGATTTTTGAGAGTTGGAATCAACTCAAAAGCTATTATGGTTGATTTTTGAAAAATGTTTGAATGTAGAAAAAGTCTATGTCTTGTTATTTTTTCTATATGTGATCTATAACTCCAATTGATTTAAATCCAACGGGCTTGGATAGATATTTGGATTATATTTCTAACAAAATTTGAATCATGCATTTTGGTTAAGTAAATCTCTCTGAAAGGATTTTTAAACTAGTGGATAGAATCTAGTTTAAACCTAAATAGAAAAATCTCTATTTGAAACTGTGGGCTAGCGCGGGAAAACAAACAGGCCGGCCCAGTGGCGCTCCGTGGCGCAGAGGGCTACTGACAGGGGGTCCCGCATGTCAGTGATACATCTCACGTGAAGCGGTACGGGGCAATCTCAGCACTACGATTAAAAGGTGGATCAACGGTTGAGGATCATCGTCCCGGCGAACAGCTCGCCGGTGAGAACTAACCTTAGCGGCATAGTGGGGGTGCATTGTGGCTTACCAGGGCTCTAGCTAGGCTCGGCGGTGGGGGCATTCGAACTGGTGGACGACGGCGGTTCTAGGCATGGTCGCGGCGGCTCCTAGGGCAGACGCAATCAGCGGCGCCTCTTCTCCTCTGCTGCGACTAGCTCCGGTGGAATTCCAGCAACTGAGGGCTCGATTGGCTCCAGGGAGAAGTGGGAAAGGCTCAGTGGTGAGAGGGGAGTTGAGTGGTGTGCAGAATGAAGCTGGGGTGGCCTCTATTTATAGCCTCGACGACGGGACATCGCGGCGTGGTCAGGCGACGGTGGCGACATGGCTACGGGCTGCTAGAGGCGTGGCTGCGAGCGGTGGTCGATGCATGGTATCCTGGTGGTCCTCTACGGTGTAAAGGCGCAGCTAGGGGCGGTGGCAATTGGTCGGGCGCGGATGGTGCTCTGAGCGGTAGAGGCGGCGTTCGACGCGGCGCACGGGGACTACGGGTCAAGCGGCAGCGAACGGGCACGTTCGGGCGGCAGCTGGGGTTAAGGCGAAGCGGAGCACGTGGGCTGTGGTCGAGGGACAGCCTATGCTGACTTGTCGGGCGCGGCGCTCTGGCACGTGCTCGGCATGGCGCAGACGCGGCGGGCGCGGTCATGCTACGGTGGTCCAAGGCCTAGTTGGGCTTGGGGAAGGGACAAGGGCGGCGGTGTGGTCTCGCCTACCTCCTAGGAACGGTGGAAGAGAGCGGGGCGGTCGGCTGCGAGCTGTCCATGCTCGACCGGCGAGCATGGCCTCGGGGTGGCTCGGCACTTCTGCTAGCGGCTAAGGGGTTGCTCTTTGATGGCATGGTTGGAACTCGGGGAGACAAAGGGAGTGGATTGAGGCCTTAGTGGCACTTGATCACTTCTCTAGAATAGTAATAGTTAGGCCAGATACATTTTGCCTACCAAGTATTTGATACAATGGCCGCAAGAAATTTAAGTTTGAATTTTGAAAAGATTTTTGGTGTGTGACTTGATCTTATGCTTGGCAGTCTTTGGTTTCTTGGGATTGTCAAGTGGAGTTGGTTTGGTGGGTTTTTGCAAAAGTGGGATCTATGCATATGAAATGGATTCAATTTTCAAATGCCATTTAAAATTAGTGGCTAAGGGTTTTTGTAAGATTGTAAAGTAGGCCTTGGTACCTCTTTACTTGTACTAGCAAGGGGTGAAAAGAGTTAGAACTATTTCTATTAAGAATTGACTTCTAGGAACACCTAAAGTGGCCTAGTGGATTAAAATTGCCAAAGTGACCATTTGCATTATTTAATATTATTTGATTTCTTTTTCTTTGGATTTTGTTTTTGAATGAACTAGATGATGGGGCATTCACCTTTGAATCATTTCACAACCATTAGAACAATCAAACATGGCCTTTACACATAATTCTATACTAATGCAACAAACACATGCATTCTTAATTATTTTAATAAAAAAAAATTTAACCCTAAATTGGGCGATTTGAACTTGATTAATCCTTGATTAAAGTTTTGGGATGTTACATAGATCCTCGCCTCCCTGGCCCGGTTGTACACACAGATAGCAGCGCTGATGACCCACAAGTATACGGGGTGTATCGCAGTATTTTCGATAAGTAAGAGTGTCGAACCCAACGAGGAGCAGAAGATGCTGCTAGTGGTATGGATCAGGAATTCTCTGCAAATACTTAGCAAACCGATTTTTAGTGGTTTTTGATAAAGCAAGTAAACAAAGTACGAATAAATAAAATACAGTAGGAATAAATGCAACAAGTGGCCCAATCATTTATGCAGCAAAGGACAAGTCGGTTGTATTACTTAAAATGACCAAACGTTCTCGAGGACACATGGGAAGACTGTCAAGTGCTTTCGCTTCATATAGTTGATTAATCTTCTCTAGCTTGCTAAGTGTTGTGTGGGTGAACATGTGCTAATGTACCGACCTTCCTAGGACTAATACATACTTGTGATTATACCCCTTGAAAACATCCGTAAGTACAAGAAAGTAATTAAGATAGAAACCTAACCACAACTTTAAACTCTAAGACCCTTATGTCCCTTGTGCAATGGTTTCCTAACGAGGTTCAGGTTTCTGTCACTCCGGCAACCCCTACGATTAGTAGCCAAATACACAATGCATTCCCCTATGCCCATATAGGTGAAGTGTCATGTAGTCGACGTTCACATGACACCACTAGAAGAAGTAAACCACAACTTAAATATCAAACTATTGAATCTTTCTCAACACAATTCCACTACTAACAACATGACTTCTCCCATGTCCTCAAGAACAAAATGTACTACTCACAAGACATCATATGGATCATGATCGGAGATGGAATAATGATGTATAACAATCTGAACATACATAATAATTCAATGGTTCACTCAACAACATCAACTACAAAGAGTAATCAACATAGGGAAAGTTTCCCCTATGAACTATGCAAGATTCAAACCAATTGTTACAGCAATATGGAAATGGTGATGAGGGTGCTGATGGTGATGATGGTGGTGATGATGATGATGATGATCCCGATGAAGTCCAGCTTGATGGTGGTGTTGATGGTGACGATCTTCCCTCTGCGGGAAGGAATTCCCCTGGCAGAAATCTGTCTGCTAGAGAGATCTTTCTCTCTCGGTGTTTTCCGCCCCGCAGAGGCGGCGGAATCTTTCTATGGTCGCTCCCCGAGTCTTAGGGTTTCTGAAGGATGATATACGCCAGAGGGGAGAGGCTGGAGTGTACCAGGGTGGCCACACCACCTATTGGCACGGCCTAGGGCTGCCCACGCCAGGGGGTGGTGTGGGCCCCTTGCGGCCCATCTCCAGTCCGTCTTCTGGCATCCTTAGTCTTCTGGAAAAATAGGATTTTCCGTATATTTTCCTGGATTTTCTGATCTTCACGAATTTTGCCTCCAAACAGCACCTTTTCCATCAGAATCCTGACTGTAGCGGTCCATGCTCCAAAATTCATCAACCATGCAAAAACAGATGAAATAACATAAGTATCACCTCTCAATACGAAATATATCAATGAATAATAGCGAATTAAGACATAGAATAGTGATGCAAAATGGACGTATCAACTCCCCCCAAGCTTAGACTTCGCTTGTCCCCAAGCGAAACTGAGCTCAATAAACATGGCCTTAGGTTTATGGAGTGAAGAGTCGATAAAATAATACGGACAAGAAGCATCACATTCATCAAATACATAGATCATAATAGAAGACAACTCACTATTATATAACTCAACTTGTAATAAGTAAAGGAAACACAATAAAGATACATGAAGTAAATCATAATTGGTAATGGCAAACTTAGCTCTTGGTCGAAGAATAGTTGATAATTTGCTAGAGTTCACAAATAACTTGTTTTCAATGATAGTTTTTCAAAGTAGTAAACATCAAGATAAGAGCAATGTGCAAAACAAGGAATATAAGAAACATGATTGAATAAATCATCATATGAATGAATGAAACACAACAACTCAAAATACTTGCTGAGATAGAAGGGAGTAGGTTTACTGACTCAACAACAACTCAAAAGGCCCTTCACAGAGGGAAGCAGGGATTGCAAGTCTCATAAAGAGCTCCCAAAAATTATGATACTTACTAGCTTTCAGCTCTCATTGCCCCTATCATAGGCATCTTTAGGTGATTAAGGTTAAAGTGATCAAATATGAGGATATGCATTGACAAGTTGTAAATTGAGAATCTCATGTCCCTTGAATACGAGGGCCGCTCCTCATGCTACTCAAGTTTAGTCACCGGTAAGTTCTTGTCATCGTAAGCATATGTGTATCATAGAGAACCGCCAACAGGGTACCCCTTGCCCAATGATACGGAAGAATCTCGATATCAAAATGACAAGGCAAGCAGATAACAAGTATCTCAGCAATCTTCTTATTTACCATGGGAATATGGTGCTTTTTTCTCTCTTTCCTCTTTTCATAATATCTCTTTTTTCTTCTCTTTTTCTCAATCTCTATCTCTTTTATAAGAAGAATGCTTCATAGATACTCGTTATGGTTACGCTATAGGTTTCCACCATGTCAGCATGGATTAGACCAGCGATCTAGGCGTTTCTCTAACACATATGCATAACTCCATGGACTTACAAGCTCCCCTTTCATTTCACACCGACGACATCCGTAGACAAAAGAACATGATATCAACTTGGTACAAAGTACCAGTGCAATGTTGAAAGCATTCCCCATGACAACATGGTTCTGCTAATTCACCACTTACAAAGCGCAAGCATATACGCAACATAGGTGAGCACAATGGTTCAAGTTTATTAAGTGCAAGAAAGTAAAGTGTGCCATCAAGTTCGTGAGAGCTTTAATCACTAATTTTCACATAACAAGTTTAATTTGGGAGGTAGATAAAACAAGAAATTTACTTGGAATAGCAATAATCCTAATAGGTAGGTGTGGTGGACACAAATGGCAAAGGTTTTGGTTTAAAGGAGTGGATGCACGAGAAGAATTCCCTCTTAGTACAGGTTTTTGGCTAGCAAGGCTGGGTAGCAAGTATAAGAGTTGAAGGAAACAAACAAACATACAAGTGATAAAAACAAACATGCAATCTTCCTTGGAATCACAAAAGATCTTAACTAGAGAATACTAAACTTATGAGCAAATCAAGAAAGAAAGATGATGAAATTATTTTTCGTTAAAGATACTTTTATCTTTTCTTTCAACTCTCAAAAATAGTGTGCTACTGACCGAGCCAGGTTTGCCAAAACCAACTAAATTAACTCAACGATCCCAAAGTGATACCAATACTAACAACAAGATCAATCATATAACCATGAATTGAAAACTAATATAAGCTATGCAAAAGAGTAAATGATAGAACTTCTCATTAATATTCCATAACGGCAACTCACACCAAGGGATACATATCTAATGAGAGAGGGGACACTTCCATAATGCAAACCATACTACATAATAACTCCTCTATTCATGATATGACTCTACTGATAAGGTAAAAAGATAGAAGATAGTGATGTGATACAGCGGCACTCCCCCAAGCTTGGAACAAACCAAGGGGATGCCAAACCTGATGACGAATTACTCCTTCGGTGGTGGTGGTATCCTCTCAATGAGCTCTTTGATAAGTTTCCCAAAGTCCTCAATCTCGAAGGTGAGACTACGAATCAACTCCGAGTTGTGCTCAATACGGCTCATAATCATTTCAGTTTGTGGATCCCAGCTCTTGTGATTCTTTTTTCCATTCTTCCCTCTTGGAGTCTTCTTTTCGTGCATGGTTATGGATAAAGGTATGGAAAGGATTCTTGGTGTGTGGAGGAAGTGACCGTGGAGCCAAATTGTGACGAGGAGCTTTTCCCCCAGTCTGCATCCGCACAGTCCTTCTAACCCTTGCAGGTTTAGTCACCACTCCAATGCTTGCAACGGTAGTGCCGGTGTGCTTTTCCTCCTCTTCACCTTCACTCTTTATCTCCTTCTCCTTCCCGGGATCTTGGAGGTCTTCCTCCATAGGTTCCTTCCCTTTATCCTTGTCGGACACCATTGTGCTTCTAAACCTTCAAAGAGTATGTCCTGGCAGAAATAGATCGAAACAAAAACACAACGAAAACATGATATATGAACCTCGGGGGCTCCGGGGGATTATATATTACGAAGTTTCATATCAAAAGGAAGGTACTGGGAGAAAACGAGTCGGAGGCGGAGTCTAGGGTGGACTCACCACCTGGTGGCGCGGCCAGGGGTGGGCCCACGCCACAGGGTGGTGTGAGCCACCCTGGCTCTGTTTCCGTCCATTTTTCGCTTCATAACTTCCCTTATTGACTAAAAACTGCAAAAATATAGTTGAATTGTATTTTCGCGGAACTTTTCTTACCAGAACTGTTACCTATTTGGAAACGGACTCTGCATGTCTCTGAATTTGGTATTTAGTGGATTCTTCCGGAGTCACCACTTGAATAACATTAATATCTTCATTTTCATACACTTATTACTTGAGTCATAAACCCTTCTCTTCCTTATTACACCATTAACTCCACTTCTTGCAAATTTCTTTCACACAAAACCTTCACACAATTATCATTGCCAACATTAGTATAAGTGAAGTGATAAAACCTTTTGAACCCAACTTCAACTGAAAACTATCAAAAGCATAAGCTATTGTAGCAACTCCTTTTGAAGACCCAAAAAGAATTCAAAAAGGAAATCGAATAAAGAAGCAAATGCAAGAGTGGCAAAATCTGTCAAAACAGACCAGCAGGTAAAGATCAATTTTTTAGAAAATCTTTTGTTGCTCAAATCAAAAAGTGCACAACTAAAGAAAGTTAAATAACAACCTGGGGCAAAAGCACAAAAAATTACAGCTCAACTCGACATACAGAGATCTCTCACGAATTTTTACGGTGAAGCACAAAAAATCTGTTTTGGGACAGCAACTTCCCCAAATCTTACGTCTCTCTCATTAGAGGTTGATCTTGACACAAAAACCAAACAAAAAGGATAAGGAGTGGTTATTAACGAAGTAATAACTTCCAAGACTCAAACAAACAAAAACAACTGAAAGCAAAAACAAATTGGGTTGTCTCCCCAAAAGCTCTTTCTTTATAGCCATTAAGATGGGCAAGATAATTGTGAAGATGCTCACTCAGGAATATGAATTGAAGCGAAAGAGAGAATTAAGAAGAAAAAACACACACATTTAAGTCTAACCCACTTCCTATGCAGGGGAGTTTTGTAAACAAACAAGTTGTTGAAACCAGAGGCTACAAGCATAGGAAGGCAAAAGAAGTGCAACATAAAAACTTTCAGCATAAAACGAGGAAACTTGATATTATTAAGATGCATAAGAACAATTTTCCCTCTCTCATAATAACTTTTAGTATCATGCATAAACTTAACAATATAGCTATCACTAGGACCATCATATCACTGATCGCTTATTCTAACAGAAAACACATGAATACTAGCTCTCATAACACTACTATGTGAAACAATATTAGAGGTATCCTTACAAAGGATAGTGTGTCCCTCTTTTTCATATTTAGTAACAAAGTCTTTCACATTTGCTATTATAGGTTCTTCAACCCTTTGTTTATCAGGTTCAACAGCTTTTCTTGTACTTTCATTAACCATACTAGCCATCATAGAATGTTCCTTTATCTTAACTGGGAAAGGCATTTTCTCAATATATGGTTCAGGTAAAACATGATTAGCAGTATAAACTTCAGAATTTCTTGCAGGAACACTCTTAGCAATACCTTTATAAGGTTCATGATACTTATTCCACTTCTTTTTAGGAACTTCAATGTAGGAAGCAAAAGCCTTAAAATAAGAAGCAATGGCTTGAGAGTCTAGACCATAAGCATTTTTAATATTTTGAAAGTCATCAGCTCCCATAAAAGATTCAATGCATTCATAATCATAATTTATACCTGACTTTCTACCTTTGTCATTCTCCCAAGCTTCAGCATTGTCTTGAATACGGTCCAGAAGATCCCATTTAGCTTCTTCTTCCATGCGAGTAAATGATCCAGCACAAGAAGCATCCAATAAATCCTTGTCATGTAGAGGGAGCCTTGTATAAAATTTATTGATAATAATATTGTGGGGAGCTCATGAATGGGACATTTGAGCATTAGTAACTTCAATCTCCCCCAAGCTTGAGCTGTACTTTCTCCATCAAGAGGCCAAAAGTTGTATATTTGATTTCAATCTTTATGAATCTTACTAGGAGGATAAAACTTTGAATAAAAGAGAGGCACTATTTCCTCCCATTCTAGAGCTTGACCATTCTTCAGCAGCTTATACCATTCCTCAGCTCTTCCTTTCAGTGATAATGAGAATAACTTCTTCTTAACTTGATCTGTAGTAATACCTGCACACTTGAACAACCCGCATAATTCGTGTATAAAAAGAAAATGATCACTGGGATGGACATTTTCATCCCCGACATAGTAGTTATCCATAACACGATCAATAATTCTTGTAGGTATTTTGAAAACATCATTCTCAGCAGGTGGTGGCTTATCTACTACCTTAGCAGTGGTAATAGCATTACCAAATAAGAAACTCAGCGAATTATCCATAACGAAAATAAAGCAACTAGCAGAAGTAAACAATACTCACAGTAGAAGTTTCGTTTACCAGTTCCACTCTCCAATAGTGCTTCACTCCCCGGCAACGGCGCCAGAAAATAGTCTTGATGACCCACAAGTATAGGGGGTGTATCGCAGTATTTTTGATAAGTAAGAGTGTCGAACCCAACGAGGAGCAGAAGGTGCTAGCTAGTGGTATGGATCAGGAATTTTCTGTAAATACTTATCAAACGGATTTTTAGTGGTTTTTGATAAAGCAAGTAAACAAAGTACGAGTAAATAAAAGACAATAGGAATAAATGCAGTAAGTGGCCCAATCCTTTATGCAGCAAAGGATAATCCGATTGTATTATTTAAAATGACCAAACGTTCTCGAGGACACATGGGAAGACTGTCAAGTGCTTTCGCTTCATATAGTTGATTAATCTTCTCTAGCTTGCTAAGTGTTGTGTGGGTGAACCTATGCTAATGTACCGACCTTCCTAGGACTAATACATACTTGTGGTTATACCCCTTGCAAAAATCCGTAAGTACAAGAAAGTAATTAAGGTAGAAACCTAACCATAGATTTAAACTCTGAGACCCTTACGTCCCTTGTGCAATGGTTTCCTAACGGGGGTTCAGGTTTCTGTCACTCCGGCAACCCCTACGATTAGTAGCCAAATACACAATGCATTCCCCTAGGCCCATATAGGTGAAGTGTCATGTAGTCGACGTTCACATGACACCACTAGAAGAAGTAAACCACAACTTAAATATCAAACTATTGAATCTTTCTCAACATAATTCCACTACTAACAACATGACTTCTCCCATGTCCTCAAGAACAAAACGAACTACTCACAAGATATCATATGGATCATGATCAAGGATGGAATAATGATGTATAACAATCTGAACATAAACAATAATTCAATGGTTCACTCAATAGCATCAACTACAAAGAGTAATCAACATCGGGAAAGTTTCCCCTATGAACTATGCAAGATTCAACCCAATTGTTACAGCAATATGGAGATGGTGATGAGGGTGCTGATGGTGATGATGGTGGTGGTGGTGATGATGATGATCCCGATGAAGTCCAACTTGATTGTGGTGTTGATGGCGATGATCTTCCCTCTCGAGGCAGGAATTCCACCAGCAGTCTGCCGGAGAGATCTTTCTCTCTCGGTGTTTTTCGCCCCGCAGAGGCGGCGGAATCTTTCTATGGTTGCTCCCCGAGTCTTAGGGTTTCGGGAGGATGATATATGCCAGAGGGGAGAGGCTGGAGTGGGCCAGGGTGGCCACACCACCTGCTGGCGCGGCCTAGGGCTGCCCGAGCCAGGGGTGGTGTGGGCCCCCTATGGCCCATCTCGAGTCCGTCTTCTGGCATCCTTAGTCTTCTAGAAAAATAGGATTTTCCATATATTTTCCCGGATTTTCTGATCTTCGCGAATTTTGCCTCCAAACAGCACCTTTTCCATCAGAATCCTGACTGCAGCGGTCCATGCTCCAAAAGTCATCAACCATGCAAAAACAGATGAAATAACATAAGTATCACCTCTCAATACGGAATATATCAATGAATAATAGCAAATTAAGACATAGAATAGTGATGCAAAATGGATGTATCAAGCGCCAAAGTGTGGAGGCTCGGCAAAGCATCGTCGGAAGTGCAAAGCAAGGCAGCGAGTGGAGGACTACTGCATGTTGTACGCTGACTACTTCGTCGACCAGCCGTTGCACGAAGAGGCCGTGTTTTGGCGCCATTTCAGGATGAGCCGAATGCTCTTCCTCCACATCGTGCAGGCCATTCGGGAGTTTGATCCCTATTTCGTATGCAAGAAGGACTACACCGGCATGGTAAGGTTTTCCTCACTTCGGAAGCACACAGTGGCGATGAGGTTTCTTGCATACGAAGCTCTGGGTGATAGTGCCGATGACTATCTTCGCATGTCCGAGTCCACCGCCATTGATTTTCTTGTACAGGTTCTGCAGGGCAGTGATTGCAGTGTTTGGGCCACAATACTTGAGAACACCCATTGCTGAAGACACTACTCGAATCCTTGTAGTCAATGAAAGTAGAGGCTTTCCTGAAATGCTTGGAAGCATCGACTGCATGCATTGGCACTGGAAGAACTGTCCATTCGCTTGGCAAGGAATGTACAAAGGCCACAAAGGAGGTTTTATTGTGATACTCGAGGCAGCTGCTATACAAGATCTTTGGATTTGGCACTCCTTCTTTGGCATGGCAGGATCAAATAATGAGATCAACATCCTCCAGTCCTCAAATGTCTTTGCCAAGCTTGTTGAGGGTCATGCTCCCCCTGTGGACTTTGAGATCAATGGACACCACTACATTAAGGGATACTATCTTGCAGATGGCATCTATCCAAGATGGCCAACATTTGTGAAGACTATCTCAAGCCCGATGCTCCCCAAGCTTTCTTAGTTTTCCAAGGAATAGGAAGCTTGCAGGAAGGACGTAGAGCGGGCATTTGGTGTGCTTCAACAGAGGTTTGCAGTTGTCCAGTTCTCTGCTATGACCTGGTCGAAAGATCAGATGTGGGAAATGATAAACTGTTGTGTGACCTTGCACAACATGATCATTGAGGATGAGAGGAAGGACCCAGTGAGTTGGGTCAAGCACAACGAGCCATACTACAACAAGGACCTCTTGCACAGCCTGATCACCTGGTGCCGCCAACCTGGGCTGCCTTCATCGCCATGCGTTAGGATATTCGATACTCGGTAGTGCATCAACAGCTGCAGGATGATCTTGTTGAGAACATACGGATATGCAAGGGCAACACGTAGATGCTGAGCATGATCTGGCCGAACTAAGCCGAAACATGTTGTACTTTCTATCTATGTCGACCTATGTTTAATTTCATGTCGAACCATGTTTAATTTAAGGCCGAACTATGCCGAACAATGCTTTGTATGCCGAACAACGCGGAACTTTGTTTGAATTCAAGCTGAATTTGGGCGAAAACTCGTCGATTTTTCCTTGCTTGGGAATGCTGTTTGGGAACGCGAGTGGGAAAACGGCCATTCCCAGGCCGAATGTTACTTCCGTCTAGCGCTAAATAGCGTCGGATTTCGGCCTGGGAATGTTCTTAGTTGTATCTAGCAATGGCGGACTTCTTGTCGTTTCCTTGTTAGTGTCATTGTCTTTGCATCGCCCCCTCCAGGTGACCGAGGGGGCCAACCCTAGCGCCCGCCGCCACCCTCTCCACTCCTTCTCCCCCTCCTAGTCGCCCTGGAGGGCCGCCGTCCTAAGCCGCGCTCGGATCCGGTGAAGGGGGCGGCGGGGGTCTGTCTTGGTGGCTCTCGCGCGGCTGAAAGGGAGGAACTCGCCTGTGCTTGGAGACCGTTGGATCCGAGGCGGCGGCCTTGCGTGGTGGGGACGGCGTCGACCTAGCGGCAGGTGTCGGTCTTCAGTGCTGCTAACTGGGTGCCTCGGCTACGTGAGCATCAAGGTGGCGGCAAGCATGGTCACGGTGCGGAGGTCATGCCATTTGCCCTTCGTCACAAGATCTGAAGACGGCTACTTCTCCCTACGCTTCTCTTCCCTCCTCCTTCGCCCTAGAACTTGTTCCGGCGGTTGGTGGGTGTGCTGGAGGCAGGGTCAACCGGGAGAAACCCTTGGCCGACAGCGGCGGCCACGATGTCGACGACGCTGCAGGCGTCGTTCTCCTTCCTAAGGCGACATCGAGGTTCGTTCTCTTCCTTCCTAACCTTCCTATCTCCGGTGAAAACCAAAGCTTCGGTTTGGGTGGCGGCGGTGCTCCGGCATCGCTTCCCTTCTTGAAGGCGCTGCCCTAAGATAGTGGGGCTGGAGGACAAGTTCGGCAGCAGGTGGTGTAGCCAGTTGCGGTTGTTCTTCTTCATACGGTGGGCTTGTGGTGGGCAAATTGATGGGTTCGTAGCATGGAAAACAAAAAAATTCTACCGCAAGAACGAACAAAACCCAGATCTAATCTAGATAAAAGCCAAGATCTAATCTATTAGACATGTGCAACGAGATAGATAGGAACTAACCCTTGTAGATCCGAAAGCGTTAACGAGATTAGATCTTGTGGTTGATGTAGTCGATCACTTGCCGATCTCAAGATCGTGTGGACGATCCTTCCGGCGTCGCGTTCCGACAGCGCTTCCGCAGTCGGTCAAGTGGATGATCCTTCCGGCGCCGCGTTCGGGCAGCGCTTCCGCAGTCAGTCACACGTGCGGAGTTGAAGCAGACCTTCCTCTCCTCATTCCAGCGAGCAGCGGAGGTAGTAGATCTTCTCCACGGAATCACAGTAGCACGACGGCGTGGTGGTGGTGGTGGAGTAGAGAATTCTGCAGGGCTTCGCCTATGCCTGTGCAGAAGAAAGGAGGAGGAGAGAGGCGGCAGAGATTGGGAGTTATGGAGCAGGGGTGGAGGGGGCGCCCCTGCCCCTCTATTTAAAGGGGGTGAGGCGCCATGGGAGGACTCCCCTCGCTCTAGGGCCAGCGGATTGGGGAGGGGGGAGGAGTCCTCCTCCCCCACGACTCCTAGTCTTGACCCATCAGGACTCCTTGATCCCTTCCTTGGTTTTCAAGTAAACTCCAAGAAACCTTCCAGAACCTTCCGGAACATTCCGAAACCTTCTAGAACCCTCATACAAATACTCCGGAACATTTCCTAACTCAGAAAATGATCCCCAATATATGAATCTTATTCTCCGGACAATTCCGGATCTCCTCGTGATGTCCCGGATCCATTCCGAGACTCCGAACAACATTCGGTCTCCAACGCACATTCCATATCTACTTAAAACAACTTCGAACCTTAAGTGTGTCACCCTACGGTTCGTGAATATGTAGACATGACAGAGACACATCTCCTATCAATAACCATCAGCAGGACCTGGAGATCCATAATGGCTCCCACATACTCAACGATGACTTCGTGATCGATTGAACCATTTACATACGAAACCAATTCCCTTTGTCACGCGATACTATACTTATCCGAGGTTTGATCGTCAGCATCTCCATACCTAGTTCTACCTCGTTACTGATAAGTACTCTTTACTTGTTCCGTGTCATGTCATCCCTTGTGACCTAGTCACATGCTTGCAAGCTAACTAGATGACAATCCACCGAGAGGGCCCAGAGCATATATATCCGTCATATGGATGGACAAATCCCAATCTTGGTCCATGCGCTTCAACACATACTTTCAGAATACCCAATGGCACCTTTATGACCACCCAGTTACGAAACGGTGTTTGATGTCATCAAAGTACCGATCCGGTGATGGTGATTAACACAACCTCATGGTCGAAGGATTAGGTTACTATGCATTTAAAAGCTTACAGCAATACGAACTTAATGATTTGATCTTATGCTACGCTTACTATGGGTGTGTGTCCATCATATCATTCTCCTAATGACATAACCTTGTTATTAATCACCTCCTAATGTCCATGATCAGGAAACCATGATCATCAATTAATCAACAAGCTAGTTCAACAAGAGGCTTACTAGGGACTCTCTTATGTTTACAAAACACACATGTATTAGTGTTTCCTAATAATACAATTATAGCATGGGATGTAAACATTCATCATAAACACAAAGATATAATAATAATCACTTTTATTATTGCCTCTTGGGCATATCTCCAACAGTCTCCTACTTGCACTAGAGTCAATAATCTAGATTACATGGTAATATACCTAACACCCATGGCGTTCTGGTGTTGGTCACGCTTTGCCCTAGGGAGAGGTTTAGTCAACGGATCTGCCACATTCAAATCAGTGTGTACTTTGCAAATCTTTATGTCACCATCTCGGACATACTCGCGAATAGCGTGGAAACGTAGCTTGATGTGCTTCAGCTTGCTATGTGACCTTCGCTCATGTGCATTAGCTATGGCACCTGTGTTGTCACAATAGATGGCCATCGGGTCCAACGCACTGGGAACCACGCCAAGTTCAGTAATAAATTCCTTCATCCAAACGGCTTCTTGTGCAGCCTCCGAAGCAGCTATGTATTCCGATTCAGTTGAAGATTTCGCCACAATGCTTTGCTTCGCACTCCTCCAGCTCACTGCAGCACCATTCAAAATAAATATGTATCCCGACTGTAACTTTGAGTCATCCGGATCGGTGTTCCAACTAGCATCGGTGTAACCGTTTACAACAAGCTGTTCATCACCTCCATAAGAAAGAACCATATCCTTAGTCCTATTTAGGTACTTTAGGATATTCTTGACCGCTGTCCAGTGCTCCATTCTAGGATCACTTTGATATCTTCTAGTCAAACTAACAGCATGTGCTATATCCGGTCTTGTACACAGCATGGCATACATGATAGAACCTATGGCCGAGGCATAGGGAATATTATTCATTTTCTCTCTATCTTCTGCCGTAGCTGGACTTTGAGTTTTACTCAAGGTCTTACCTGACAACATGGGCACGAACCCTTTCTTGCTATCTTCCATTCTAAACTTCTTTAGAACTTTGTCCAAGTATGTACTTTGTGAAAGCGCTATTAGGCGTCTTGATCTATCTCTATAAATCTTGATGCCTAGAATGTATGCCGCTTCGCCAAGATCCTTCATCGAAAAACTATTATTCAAATAGGTTTTGATGCTGTTAAGAAGTTCTATATCATTCCCAATCAACAATATGTCATCTACATATAGTACTAGGAATGCTACAGAGCTCCCACTCACTTTCTTGTAAATACAAGCTTCTCCATAAGTTTGTATAAATCCAAAGTTTTTGATTACTTTATCAAAACATTGATTCCAACTCCGGGATGCTTGCTTTAGTCCATAAATGGAGCGCTGAAGCTTGCATACCTTGTCAGCATCTTTAGGATCGACAAAACCCTTGGGTTGTACCATATACAACTCTTCCTCAATGTCACCATTAAGGAACGCCGTTTTGACATCCATCTGCCAAATCTCATAATCGAAATGTGCAGCAATTGCTAACAAAATCCTCACAGACTTTAGCTTCGCTACTGGTGAGAAAGTCTCATCATAGTCAACTCCTTGAATTTGTCGGAACCCTTTCGCGACAAGTCGAGCTTTATAGACGGTAACATTACCATCAGCATCTGTTTTTCTCTTGAAAATCCATTTGTTCTCGACAGCCTTACGGCCATCCGGTAAGTCCACCAAAGTCCACACTTGGTTTTCGTACATGGATCCCATTTCGGATTTCATGGCTTCTAGCCATTTGTCGGAATCTGGGCTCACCATAGCTCCTTCATACGTCTCAGGGTCATCAGCGTTGTCTACCAACATGACGTTCAAGGCAGAGTCATACCAATCAGGAGTGGTACGGACCCTCGTTGACCTGCGAGGTTCAGTAGTAACTTCGTTTGAAGTTTCATGATCATTATCATTATCTTCCTCTTCAATTGGTGCAGGCGGCACAAAAACATCTTCCGGTGCTGCACTACTCTCAAATCTGAGAGAAGGTCAAACCTCATCGAGTTCTACTTTCCTTCCAGTCACCTCCTTCGAGAGAAACTCCTTCTCAAGAAAGGATCCATTCTTTGCAACGAAAACTTTGCCTTCGGATCTATGATAGAAGGTATACCCAATTGTTTCTTTAGGGTATCCTATGAAGGCGCATTTCTCTGCTTTGGGTTCTAGCTTATCAGGTTGTAACTTCTTTACATATGCTTCGCAACCCCAAACTTTAAGGAACGACAACTTAGGTTTCTTACCAAACCACAATTCGTACGGTGTCGTTTCAACGGATTTAGATGGTGCCCTATTTAAAGTGAATGCGGCTGTCTCTAATGCATAGCCCCAAAATGATAATGGTAAATCTGTAAGAGACATCATAGACCAAACCATATCTAAGAGAGTTTGATTACGACGTTCGGACACACCATTACGCTGTGGTGTTCCCGGTGGTGTCAACTGTGAAAGTATTCCACATTTCTTTAAATGCATGCCAAACTCATAACTTAGATATTCACCTCCGCGGTCAGAACGCAGAAACTTAATCTTCTTGTTACGATGATTTTCCACTTCACTTTGAAATTCCTTAAACTTCTCGAAATTTTCGGACTTATGTTTCATAAAGTAGACATATCCATATCTACTCAAGTCATCCGTGAAAGTGAGAACATAACGATATCCACCACGCGATGCTACACTCATTGGACCGCACACATCGGTATGTATTATTTCCAATAAGTCTGTAGCTCGCTCCATTGTACCAGAGAATGGAGTCTTAGTCATTTTTCCCATTAGACATGCTTCGCATCTTTCAAGTGATTCAAAATCAAGTTATTCAAGAAGTCCATCAGAATGGAGTTTCTTCATACGCTTCACTCCAATGTGACCAAGACGACAGTGCCACATGTATGTAGAATTATCATTAAATTTTATTCGTTTAGCATCTATGTTGTGAACATGTGTATCACTACTATCGAGATTCAGTAAGACTAAACCATTCATCTCAGGTGCATTACCATAAAATATATTACTCATATAAATCGAACAACCTTTATTCTCGGACTTAAAAGAGTAACCGTCTCGCAATAAACAGGATCCAGATATAATGTTCATGCTTAACGCAGGCACCAAATAACAATTATTCAAATTTAAAACTAATCCCGAAGGTAGATGTAGAGGGAGCGTGCCGACGGCGATCACATCAACCTTGGAGCCATTTCCAACGCGCATCGTCACATCGTCTCTTACCAGTCTTCGTTTATTCCGCAGCTCCTGTTTCGAGTTACAAATATGAGCAACCGAACCAGTATCAAATACCCAGGCACTACTACGATCTAGTAAGATACACATCTATAACATATATATCAAATATACCTTTCTTCTTGATGTTGCCGTTCTTCAGATCCGCCAGGTACTTGGGGCAGTTACGCTTCCAGTGACCAGCATCCTTGCAGTAGAAGCACTCAGTTTCAGGCTTAGGACCAGCCTTGGGCTTCTTAGCAGGTGCGGCAGCTTTCTTGCCGTCCTTCTTGAAGTTGCCCTTGTTCTTAGGCTTGCCCCGTTTCTTGAAATTGGTGGTCTTATTGACCATCAACACTTGGTGCTCCTTCTTGATCTCCACTTCAGCAGTTTTCAGCATGGACGAAAGTTCAGGCAACGTCTTGTTCATGCAGTGCATGTTGTAGTTCATCACAAAGTTCTTGTAACTTGGTGGCACTGATTGAAGGAGACGGTGAATCCCCAATTCATTAGGAATCAATATTCCCAACTCTTGGAGCTTCTTTGCGTACCCAGACATGGTGAGCACGTGCTCGCTAACGGAGCTTCCCTCTTCCATCTTACAGTTAAAGAACTTTTCGGAGGCCTCATAGCTCTCCATGGCCGCGCGAGTCTCAAAAATTAGCCTGAGCTCCTTAATGATCTCGAACGGGTCGTGGTGCTCAAAACGCTTCTGGAGCTCCGCTTCTAAACCGTACAGGATGGCACACTGAACTGTGGAGTAATGATTTTTCCGAGTGGCGTAAACATTCTTTACGTCATCGGTAGCATCATCTGCAGGTGGGTCACCTAGCGGTGCTTCGAGCACATAGGTCAACTGACCAGCCCTAAGGACGATCTTCAGTCCATGGAATCAGTCCGTGAAATTGCTTCCATTGTTCTTAAGCTTTTCTTTCTCTAGGAACGCATTGAAATTGATGGAGGGGGTCGCCATAATCTACAACAATTTGCAAGTAGTTTAGACTAAGTTTATGACAAATTGAGTTCAAATTTAATTTTTTAAAACTAACTAGGTGAATTCCCACTCAAAACAACATCCCTCACATTGTCTTAGTGATTACACGAACCAAGTCCACTACACCAAGTCCGATCTTCACGAGAGAAGATGTAGTTTCATCGGCAAACAATCTTCATGTTCATCATATCATTTATATGACTCATGCTCTACCTTTTGGTATTCCATGTTCCGAGACCATGTCTGTACATGCTAGGCTCGTCAAGATAACCTTAGTTTCCGCATGTGCAAATCTGGCTTGCACCAGTTGTATGCACACGTAGAATCTATCACATCCGATCATCACGAGATGCTTCGAAATGACGAGTCTTAGCAACGGTGCCAACTAAGGGTGAACACTTTATTACTTGATATTTAGTGAGAGGGATCATCTTATAATGCTACCGTCGCGATCTAAGCAATACAATATGCATAAAGGATTAACATCACAGGCAATTCATAATTAGTGTGATATGATATGGCCCTTTCTTCTTGCGCCTTTGATCTCCATCTCCAAAGCACGAACATGATCTCCATCATCACCAGCATTGCGTCAAGGTCAGTGGCACCGCTTCATGGTTGTCCATCATCACTAGCAACTATTACAACTACTTGGAATAAAGCTATTACAAGATGAATAGACACGCAGGTCTTAACAGAATTAAAGACAACCATTAGGCTCCTGCCGGTTGCCATATTACAACAAGGATCATTGCATACATCAAATACAATCACAATCACATGATGGCCATATCACATCACAAAACCCCTACAAAAACAAGTTAGACGCCTCTAATTTTCTTTGCATGTTTTACGTGGTTTGGGGCTTTCGCATAAGACCGATCTTACCTACGAACAAGGACCACAACGTTGATACAAGTGTTGTCAGATGCTCATTGTAAATTCAATCTTAACTATGGTGGGAGAGACAGACACCCGCAAAGCCACTTGTGCAAAGCAAGTTGCACGTCAAGCGTGGAGCAAGTCTCATGTGCGATGACATGTAATGTTAGCCCGAGCCGCTTCATCCCACCATGCCGCAAGATGCAAAGTACACGCTAAGTCACCGACAACAAAAGCATCAACGCCCACAAAAACATTGTGTTCTACTCGTGCAACAGATCTACGCATAGATACGGCTCTGATACCACTGATGGGTTCGTAGCATGGAAAACAAAAAAATTCTATCGCAAGAATGAACAAAACCCAGATCTAATCTAGAAAAAAGCCAAGATCTAATCTATTAGACATGTGCAACGAGATAGATAGGAACTAACCCTCGTAGATCCGAAAGCGTTAACGAGATTAGATCTCGTGGTTGATGTAGTCGATCACTTGCCGATCTCAAGATTGTGTGGACGATCCTTCCGACATCGCGTTCCGGCAGCGCTTCCGCAGTCGGTCAAGTGGACGATCCTTCCGGCGCCGCGTTCGGGCAGCGCTTCCGCAGTCGGTCACACGTGTGGAGTCGAAGCAGACCTTCCTCTCCTCATTCCAGCGAGCAGCGGAGGTAGTAGATCTTCTCCACGGAATCACAGCAGCACGACGGCGTGGTGGTGGTGGAGGAGTAGAGAATTCTGCAGGGCTTCGCCTATGCCTGTGCAGAAGAAAGGAGGAGGAGAGAGGCGGCAGAGATTGGGAGTTATGGAGCAGGGGTGGAGGGGGCGCCCTGCCCCTCTATTTAAAGGGGTGAGGCGCCATGGGAGGGGGAGTCCTTGTAGGACTCCCCTCCCTCTAGGGCCGGCGTATTGGGGAGGGGGTAGGAGTCCTCCTCCCCCACGACTCCTAGTCTTGACCCATCAGGACTCCTTGATCCCTTCCTTGGTTTTCAAGTAAACTCCAAGAAACCTTCCAGAACCTTCCGGAACATTCCGAAACCTTCTAGAACCCTCATACAAATACTCCGGAACATTTCCTAACTCAGAAAATGATCCCCAATATATGAATCTTATTCTCCGGACAATTCCGGATCTCCTCGTGATGTCCCGGATCCATTCCGAGACTCCGAACAACATTCGGTTTCCAACACACATTCCATATCTACTTAAAACAACTTCGAACCTTAAGTGTGTCACCCTACGGTTCGTGAATATGTAGACATGACAGAGACACATCTCCTATCAATAACCATCAGCAGGACCTGGAGATCCATAATGGCTCCCACATACTCAACGATGACTTCGTGATCGATTGAACCATTTACATACGAAACCAATTCCCTTTGTCACGCGATACTATACTTATCCGAGGTTTGATCGTCAGCATCTCCATACCTAGTTCTACCTCGTTACTGATAAGTACTCTTTACTCGTTCCGTGTCATGTCATCCCTTGTGACCTAGTCACATGCTTGCAAGCTAACTAGATGACAATCCACCGAGAGGGCCCAGAGCATATATATCCGTCATATGGATGGACAAATCCCAATCTTGGTCCATGCGCTTCAACACATACTTTCAGAATACCCAATGACACCTTTATGACCACCCAGTTACGAAGCGGTGTTTGATGTCATCAAAGTACCGATCCGGTGATGGTGATTAACACAACCTCATGGTCGAAGGATTAGGTTACTATGCATTTAAAAGCTTACAGCAATACGAACTTAATGATTTGATCTTATGCTACGCTTACTATGGGTGTGTGTCCATCATATCATTCTCCTAATGACATAACCTTGTTATTAATCACATCCTAATGTCCATGATCAGAAAACCATGATCATCAATTAATCAACAAGCTAGTTCAACAAGAGGCTTACTAGGGACTCTCTTATGTTTACCAAACACACATGTATTAGTGTTTCCTAATAATACAATTATAGCATGGGATGTAAACATTCATCATAAACACAAAGATATAATAATAATCACTTTTATTATTGCCCCTTGGGCATATCTCCAACACAAATTTTTCGCGAGGTTCTTCTTTCTTGGGACCTGCCTGCTCACCGGCGGGTCGGCACCCTCGAGCTGCGCGAGAGGAGAAGGGTCTCCTCTCTGGCAGCAGCTCCCTCCCGGTGGTCAAGCCGACCTACGAATTTTGCCCGACCCGGTGGATCTGGCGCTATCTTCTCACCGCGCCTTCTTTGGTGGCTTCGTCTGGCAGCGTGCGTCTTGCTGTTCTGGTTGGTGCTACGGGTGGCGGCATGGTCTATGGGTGGCGGCGTGGAGGCGGTAGTGTCAAAGTCCTCCCCTTTCGTTGCGTGTCTGTCAAATGCCTAGGCGTGATCAGGGTGAGCTGTTCCACCTCCTGACGGGTGCGGCGCCCTTCGATCCAGGGCGAGAAAGCAGGGTGCTTTCTTCGCAGGTGGAAAGTTGGCATTGTGACATTCCCCCTGGAGGTTGACGATGGCGTGAGCTCCTCGATGGCATTTGTCTTCACCGACTTTGCTTCTTCTCCACCCGGACCAGGAAGCAGGACGAAGGACTCGATGCTCAAGCTGCGCTTCTTTTCATCTTCTTTGCTTGTTGTATTTCGATGTTTGTAAGCTGTTGATCAGCACTGTGTAATCTTGGCCGTTTGGGGCTTTATTAATTTAAAGCCGGGTTCTTTGAGCATGTTATCTAAAAAGAAGTGTCATTGTCTCGAGAGCTCAGACTTTCTCCGAGGTGAAAGCTCATGATCTGATTTATATTGGGCAACAGCAGAGGATGTTCGCTGTTCCTTTCCTGGAGCCTTCGTTATTGGCGAATTATTTTGCAGACCGGGTGTTTCCATTACTGGTGGTTCAGGTCCAGCTAATGTGAATGGTTGATCGTGGCTGAGTTTTTTTTTTGTCTTTTCTGGATGTGTTCATTCTTGATGTCTCGACGAGTTTCCAACATCATGACAATGTTAGTGAAGAGACCAGATGTAACTCCTTCATTTTAATACTTTTTAAGAAAATAATAATATTAATTTATTCTCTTCAAGTCAAAAAAACAAATTTTTTCTTTCACTTCACTCCTATGAACTAGGCGCATATATTGTTAGACGAAATGCAGGTGGAGGAGCTGTCTGTACTCTTAGAGGAATGCGCATATGATCACTTCTAAGCCATCCTCGTAAGTCGTAACATCATCACAAAGATAGCTCGCTCCGATAAGGTGCTGGACATTTCCAATAGTATGACATTAAACATGCTCACATGGTCACGTTGGGAGACCTTTATTTTGGCAAGGTCGTTAGACCTGGCAGTAGATTTCCACCTAGTGAAGAGGAGCTTTTTTTTTTTGGCAATACTAGTACTCCATCGGTTTCAAATTACTCTGCCGGCACGTTTATGTAGATGGGCTAGTACTTTCTTATTTTTTTATTCAAAAAATCTTAGAATTTTGGAAATAGATAGTATAAAATGTGTACTACGTATACCAAAAATCTCAGAAATTTTTTGGATGAAAAATAAGAGAGTACTAGCTCACCTTGATAAACGTGCGCGCGGAGTAATTTGAAACGAGGGAGTACTGAAGAGAAGCTTGACGAGCAGGCAAGGCACACAACTGCAGCAAATACGGCGATGACGACTGTGTGGAAATAGGAAGAGAAACGGACGGCGCAGTCGCCAGGGAGCCGTCTCCACCGGCGAGACGCAACCCGTTCGAGCGTGTTCTAATCGGTCCACCCGGTCACGCGGGACGTGCACGGTGTTCCAGCGGGACAACCCATCCGCCTAACTCAGACCGGACCGACCCATCGGTGAAAATCTGATGCATAGATGGGTCTGTCTGGACAGACGTGGACGCTGGCATGTAGCAGACTAGTCCAGTTACACCCACGCGGTACTAAAGCATGGCCTGTCCGGTTTTGTCCGTTTGAATCGCATTGTTGAGAGGGTTGGCCGGACAGACGGACCACGATATCAAAATAACCGTGACTCGATCTAAACGGACACTCGGTCCGTTTGGGTCTCGGGAGGAGATGACCTAACGCCCTTGTGGAGACCCGCCCATCTGCACGTCCTTTTTTTGGAACATACGTACGTGTGCTTATGCTGTGACCATATACGTACCTTCATTGGTTGTTGAGCGAATGCAAAAGGAAAGAAAGGATTTGCCTATGTCTCAATCGATTAAGATTTTTTTAAATCTCAATCATCTAAGAAAAGTGCAATCATAGTTAAAAGAAATGTGCAACTCGTTCCAGTTACAATTTTCCAACAAAAAAGTGCAATTGTATTTTTCTGTCAGAAAAGTGTAACTGGGTTTCAGTTGTACTTTTTTTGAACAGACGGTTATACTTTTCTTAAGTGACTGAGACTTAAGAAACAGTCGACTGAGAAATAGCAAACCGGGAAAGAAAAAGCAAGGAAGTTGGCTTTGCATGAGAAGGGAAGGCCTACGCGTTGGCAGAATGGATAAAAATGACCTGAAGTTTAAATAAATTCAAAAAATAAACTGGTGGCAGCACTATTTTACCCGGTTAACCTTTTTATGTAGCGCCTAACAGAAAGGCTTCATACAGCATAGCATAGTGCCTAGTACTAAGGCGCTACACTACTGCTTATAAAAAGTGTGTGTGCAGGCTAGGGATTATATTGTCTTAGTTGAGTTGGTTGAGCCATTTGGTTTTGACTAGTAGGTCATGGGTTCAACTCCCCACAACATAATTTTTATTTTTATTTTTTGAGCTCCCTTTTGTTTGGCTTTTACGGATACAATGTACAAATTAATAATACTTGTACTTAGCAAATACTTTCATCTTTTAATACTATAGAAAATTAGAAACAAATTATTTTCTACTACGGAGGTATTTATTTTCTCATAACAGAGCGCAAAGGTTGGAATCTCATGCGAATCAAACAACCCCCGCACGCATAAAATCCTTAAGATTCAGACCTTTCAAGAATCTTATAGAATTCATCGGACTCAAGGAAGTCATTACATTATATAAGGTTTACGGTTCAATGTAGCCTGACTAATGAATTGTCGAAAGGGCAGTGAGAAGTCTAGTCTTGAAGTATTTGTAACACTCTTGAGCAATGTTTTCAAATGCCACTGTATCGAAGAAAATAAAGTGTCTGATGGAGAAGTTGTACCACCATTTGATCTTTGATCCAATGATCTAGTACTTGTTCTCGATCGTAAGACCATGATCTAGACATTCGACCGATGCTAAATTGGAAAAACAGCTAAACCGGAAGGGACACCCTTCTTGCTTTTGATTAGAATAGTACCTTCCTCAAATCAACAAACCATAAATTCTACCTTGGCTCGATACAATACATGTACCATGTACTCCCTCCGTTTAGAAATATAAGACATTTTAGCTTTGTGAAATGAATGCATCTTGAGTATTGTAGTGTCTAGGTTCACTCCGAACCTATACGAACATATACACTAAAAAAGTCTAGATACATTCGATTCATAAAGCTGAAACGCTTATATTTCTGAACGAAGGGAATACCTATGTAACAGTTTGGTATGGCATGGTTCCATGCCGCATACGTATCCAAAACCCTCCACCACATATAGCTATACGTTAACACGTACTTCCCGCATCTTGTTGCATAGTTTCTTCGCTATCAAGTTCGAAAAAGGTTCACAGATTCTCAGCTGATACACATGCCACAAATAGCTAGGCACACCAGAATTGAATTCAAGTTTTCTATATGATTGTCAGCTGAAGGATAGTCTGTTCTTAATTTTCTATAGTACTAAAAGATAAAAATATTTTATTTCTATTTGAATGCAAGTAATATTGGTCTGCATATCGTATCCGTAAAAGCAAAACAAAACAGAGCTCAGAAAAATAAAAATTGATGATGTGGGGAGTTGAACACACGACCTACTAGCCAAAACCAAAGGTCTTAAACAACTCAACCAAGACAATGTTTTGGCTACAACAAACAGACATGTTTTATAAACAGTAGTGTAGCGCCTTAGAGCTAGGCAATATGCTATGTTGTGTGAAGCTTTTCTGACGCTACACAAAAAGATTAGTCTGGTAAATTAGTTTCCGCGAGTTCACTTTCTGAATGCTCTTTTCCTGCTCACCTCGCGCTCCCTTTGGCGTCAGCGCAACACTCGCGTCTTCGAGGGATTTTTGTGTGATGTCGAGACTGTGTCCGCTAGGGCGTTGCAAGAGTGGACTTTCTGGAGACGTTGTAGGGCTAACTGTGGACAGCCGCGAGGTGTAAGTTAGCCGTGTGAGTTGGGGTTCTAGTGTTGGCCTTGCCACCGCCTCCGGCTGATGTATTTCGAACTATGTTCCTATCCTTAGCCACTTAATTCAATGACACGTAGATCTCCTGCGAGTTCTTGAAAAAAAAGGTTGTTACCCTCAAAAATAAAATTGACCAGATGCAAAGTTCATAAAAGAAAGATAGTGCACACATGTACCAGAGTTAGAAAATGTATCTACCTTGTTCTGCATATGTCGCACGGTACTAAAGCATGACATCGGTAGTAGACGAACAGTAAATCGTCGTGCTAAGTATCCAAAGGACCAGAGCAGTAATCATCGCCGAAGATCACAATCGTCGATCAGAAGAGACCTGCCTCAAACCACATAAACGAATAAAAAAAGACAGGATCCCAAGAGATCAGTGGACACATGACTCCACATGTCCACTGTCGTCATTAGACGCACCATCAGAGCGAGAATAGGACAGAGAGAAACTTAATGTAGCTTCAGGATGTTGATGCCCCCTCACCATCTCAAATAAGACACTGAAAAGGATTAAAAAAATACTAACTAGAACCCTGCATCGACGAGATGTCGTGGTCCGCCAGGCGGTCTCCTCTTTCCGATACTGCTCGTATATATTTACACTACTGAGTAGTGACTTAGGAAGTTTGAGTAGATACAGGAGATGTCATTCCACTAGCTCGACAATACTGACAAGATCTAAAATGGTCTCATCTTGGTCACAAAACTGACACTTTTTGCGACCAGTCCAGTTTCTCCTGATCATGTTGTCTTTAGTGGAGATGGCATTGCGCCAATCAACCACAGCTTGATCTTCATGGGAATTTTAGCCTTCCGCGGGTGTTTAAAGGATCTGTCAACTCCATTGCTGCACAAATGCTTGTACATAGACTTCTCAGATTTTGTCCACTTCCAAACAGGAACATCATTATCATTCAAAGCCATCAACACCATCATATCTTGTAGTTCCCTCATCTTCCCATGGAAATCAACATTCAACAGTCTTCTGAAGGTAAACGCCAGCCAGATCTAACAGCCTCAATAATGAATAGCTTGTGCTCATTGCAAAGATCAAAAAGATCAGGCAACTTGTCTAAGGAGTTTGCCCACACCATGCATCACCCCAAGTCAGTCATTTTGACATTGCCAACTTGCATCTTCCTCCCACACAAGTAAACATCTTTAGTGCATGACCGATAGCTTTCCCCTTCCCCTTCCTCTGTTCCTGTGCAAGGCGAAAGGGAGAAGCCCTGTTTCCCTCCATCCACCGCCCGCGGCGGACCCGTGGGTTCTCCCCTTCTCCGCCTGCCGCTCCAGCGGCCGGAGAGGTGGGGAGCCCCGGTGTCTTGTCGTGGGTCTGTGGATAGGGTAGGGTTAGGGCTTCCTGGTGGCGGGTCACTGATGGCGGAGGCGATGCCAAGCAGGCGAATAAATCTGCCTCGATCCCCACCATCTCGGCAGCGGCGCCGAGGGCTCGGAGGTGTAGATTCCTGCCGTCCTTTCTAGGCGGTGAGGCTAGGGTTTGCGGGGATGGTCGACGAGGCGGTGATGGCGACTCTCCTAGGCAGTTTTGTTCCCCGGTCTCAGCTCCGTCGCGCTGGTACATCCTCCTGTACCGGCGGGACACTTGTGGAGAGTTGTACAGGAGGCTTTCACTGCGTTGGTGGCGGCGAGGCTCGGAGTGCGGGGCTTCTGGAGCAAGGTATGTGCGGTGACCCAGCATACCACTGCATGATGTAGTACACTATAGTCGTTAACATAACACCAATGAAAGATCGTTCACTAGTATTACGTCCCTCAGAGTTGTACAACAGAAACACAGCAGGTCCAAGACATGATTATAGATTACAACTCGGCTCTTTACAAAAGATCCAGAGAACACTCTAGGTTAAAGAGAGAGAAAGAACTTCTTAAAGAAGAACCAGAAATAATAACTCAGAAATATCGAGTAACTAAGACTGGCATCTAAACTATTTGGCTTGCCATTGCTACTATGCAATTCTCTACAAAAATAGGTTTTATGGCTAGAGAATCTACTCCTATCTAAACCGATGATACATTGCAAATGTATCTATAATTTTTGATGTTACATGCTTGGTTTTATCCACTTTCTTGTGTTTTTTCCACACTTTGGAGTACTTTTCATATGATTTCTTGGACTAACCTATTAACAAGAGCCACAGTGCTAGCTGCCTGTTTTCTACTGTTTTTGGTTCCAGGAAAGTCAGAAAATGAATATTCTCGGAATTGGACGGGACAAAAGCCAAAGTGCCTATTTTTCCGGAAGTCATCAGATGCCAGAATACGAGACGGAGAAGGGCTGGGGTCCGGCCACACCACCTGGCCACGCGGCCAGGCCTGGCCCGCGCTAGAGGGTGGTCTGGCCGACCCCAGCACCCCCTCGGCCTCTCCTTCCGCCTATATATTGCCCTCGGGACGAAAACCCTAAGTACCCGATCAAAAATCCACGAAAGAGTCTGTAGCCGCTGTCATCTCCATCCCTAGATCGGGAGGGATCTGAAGCTCTTCCCGTCACCCTTCCAGAGAGGGGAATTCACCTTGGAGGCGTTATTCATCATCATGCAAGCCTCCGGTGTGATGCATGAGTAGTTCATCTCTGGACTACGAGTCCATATAGTAGCTAGATGGCTGGTTCTCCTCCTTTGTGCTATCATGTCTAGATCTTGTGAGCTCTGTTCATGATCAAGATCATCTATTTGTAATTCATACATGTTGTGTTTGCGGGGATCCGATGGATATTGAGATGCTATTTCAGATTGATTATTGATTCTATCATGTCTTTGTTATTTGTGATCTTGCATGCTTTCCGTTGTTAGTAGCTATCTTGGCCAAGTAGATGCTAGCAACTCCAAGAGTTAGTATTTATGCTCGATAGTGGGTTCATGCCTCTAGTAATCTGGGGAAGTGACAGAAATCTCTAAGGTACTAGATGTGCTGTTGCTACTAGGGAGAAAACAACAATCCTTTGTTCATAGAACAATCGTATCGTTTACTTTACACGCAATTCGTAAAGCAATAATCTGTTGCTTGCAACTTAATACTGGAGGGGGTTCGGATGATAACCTAAAGGTGGATTATTAGTCATAGATGCAGTTAGATGGCGGTCTATGTATAATGTTGTAATGCCCAATCAAGTTTCAAAGGAGTCAAGATGATTAGTATATGCATGTATTGCTTTCTCGATGTTTGTCAATTGCCCCGCTGTAATTTGCTCACCCAGCATGTTATCTATCTTAAGGAGAGCCACCTCTAGTGAACTATGGACCCCGGTCATTTCTTTTATATACAATCTATAAACTGTTTACTACTTTGTGTTTACTTTTTGCAAACTTTTACTTCCTTCCATTCGATACGTTCAATCCTTTGTTTTCAGCAAAACTGGTGAGATTGACAACCTCATCAAAAGTTGGGGACAGAGTTCTGTGGTTGTGTTGTGCAGGTCTCCACGTTGCTGCTGGCACCAGTAGTGCGTCCTGCCAACGTTCAGCTAGCTACACCTTTGGGGTGTTTCCTTGCTCCTACTGGATTGATAACCTTGGTTTCGTACTGAGGGAAAACTTGTTGTTGTGCTTATCATTGGGGTTCCCCAACGAGCTCGATATAATTTGGGCCATCAACCGACACTTTATCTTCACTTCAGCCGATGTATATGTTGACATCATTGACTTTATTGAAGAACTTGAGATGTCGATGATGGTTTCTTGAGCAAAAATTGTTGTTGACATCGTCTTCAATGGCTTAGAACCTAGCAAGGGTTAAGAAGGTACGGTTGAGTACGAGCGTACTCAGCAAGTTCACTAAAAAGGAGTGTATGATGCACTATCTCTACAGCCACAGACCATAGGTCATAGGCAATGCAGGTTTTCGGACATTTCTTCAAAGGTTGCTTTTATTCTGAAAACTATGTCCGACAGCCTTCACAGGTTGACCAGAACCTTCGTGGGGTTCCTTTCTTGCCGCGTTCGTAGCTCCTTCCTAGAACAGGGAGTAACATGTCACAATTCTTACACTCTGCAGAGGTGCGTCACTTTTCCCACAAGAGACCATAAGCTTTATTGCACAACCGGGAGTATGTCCCCGTTCAAACTTCTTTGGTTTGAGGCCCAACTTAAGATCCAAGCCAACCGTTGTCCTCCCCGCGACCCCATATATCTGCACGATCCTCCGGGGCTGACTCCACCTCCGTTAAGCCTCCAACTAGGGCAAGCTATGACCCTGGTGAGTTCCCGAAGACTCTATGAGCTGGTGATGCCCCTGGCAAGCTCCATAAAGGTCCGACTATACCTCTGGCAGCCACTCATAGATAATCTAGAAACCAAAATCGTGGGGCCTAAGGGTGACCACCCATATGTTGCATCCATACCAGGAATCCTAACGCTACGATAAGGTCATCTTGCCTCCATATGAAAGGAAGAAGATACAGATGACTTCTCCATCCCATTCCAAATCTCATGGTTGACGCGTGATATACGGTGCTAGAATCACTGGCGACATTGGTTGTTAAGTCCTAGCTGATACATTATTGTACAATGGTGTTTCCATTGCCAGTTATTATAGATTAGCTGATCACCCTAGATCAGTAACCAATATTTCTAGTTAATTGTGAAAATAGTGTTTTCGACTTTTTTGAAATGCAGGTGATGACACAGTTGAGTTACAAGCATTTGATAGAAAATAATCAAAGGACATGAGCAAGTTGTGAACTTGCCTTTTATGATTGCAAGATTATGCCCGCATGGTCTTCAAGACAATAGAAGATCCAAATTTTGTAAATAGCATCATTGGTCCGGTAAGGACTAATGTTTAAAGAAGCAAAATGCAATGATGCATAAGTAATGTAATGCAATTTGAGAAACGCAAATCCCCGGAATAGTCGTATCTAATCTACGGTTTGGAAACTGGGAATGAGTTCTTTAGAATGTGTTGCTTTTTATAACAAATTCACACTTGTGCGTCTTATTAAGGCTTGTGAGAGTGTGTGTGAAACAATAAGTAAATACAACAAGTAATATGCAATATGAAAACACTCAATTGGGTACGGTATCTGAAATACTTCTTAAACAAGATTAAGATTCCATTAGAGTTTTTAATTAGGTGTTCAAGGATTACTTTTAATGTTTCTTAAAGAGTAACTTTTGAAGGAAAGATTACTTTTACAAAGTAAAAAGTATTCAAACTTAAAACTAATACTTTAAGGGTTTCATATAAATTATAAGTACTAAAGTAGAAAACAACTAGTATTCTTGAGTAGCTATTATACTAGTAAATGGAGACTTTTAACACTTCATGAAAGTGAAACAAAAGCATTATATATTGATGGAAGTGGTGTTTTCTTGATTTAATAAGTGGATAAAAGCACTTACTTATTATAGAATTAATACTCATTTCTATGAACATGGGAATGGCATCATGTTAAATACTTACAAACTTTTCTTAGCCCTTAGAGTGGATTCCCAAATTTTTAAAAGAATTAATATTCAAATCTTGATGATTTTATAAGTGATAAACTATTTTTGGAGTAAGATTTACTTAACTCTGAATGGTATTTTTAGTAAGTACAACTTAAAATTTTTAGACTTATGTTAGCTTCAATTAAACATTATTTGAACTTGTTATTACATTTTTAGACTCTGAACAAATAATGGTAAAGACATTAGTAAAGGTTTATATATATGTAATGAATTAAAATAAAAGAAAAGGGTTTAAATAAGATTTATTAGACCTTACCTTTTATTTTACTTCAAAAGTATGAGTTGATATTTTAGGTGTGTAGATCTCATTTTTATGATCATTTTGGTATATTATAAGTATTTTTGTGAATTTTAAATAATAAGATAGGATTTTTACAAGTTTTATTTACTTTATAAATACTTACTAAAGAACAAATATTAGTTAAGTGATTCAAAAATGTATAAAACAAATTTATAAGTCTTTATTTTGTTTTTCTAAATTTTTTGATTATACTTATTTTTATAGATTTTAAATAATAAAATCCTTATTTAAGATTTATTCCAATTAGCTTATTTACTAATAGTAATTATTATATTATTTAAGTTGGAAAATAAAATATTGTATTAACTTTATATTATAGAATTTCTTTTTCTGAACATTTTGATATATAATATCTATTTTTCTGAATTATAAAACAAAAGATATTGAATTTACAAGTTTATTTATTTTTTAAAAATTTCTGGAAATTATTAATATATGAATTTATACTATTTTAACTATTTACTAAACCGTTAATACTTTTTTCACCGAGGTAACTCCTACCCTAAGACACCGACCCGTGGGCCAGTGGCCACATCGGCACGCCACGTTGGCGCAGACCAGTCCATACTTGGACTTGGTCAAGGGTGACGCCAGTGTGACGTCATGATGATGTCACCTCGTCGGTGACGCACAGACGGCGAACGACAGCGACGATCTGGCGGGTTTTGGCAAGCGAGGTTGGTGTAGTTCGAAACTGCGTGACGTGAGGAACCTAACAGTGGCGGCGCCGCTAGCAAATGGCCGCCGGAGCAAAGGCGAAAGCTAGCTACCGCGGCGGCGGACGGCGAGCTACGACGACAGATCGATACAGGGCAAGAGAGAGCGATTGGAGGGCACCGGAATACTCGCAAGCTTACCCTTGATGCGTTGGTAGCCTCGGATGAAGCAGTGGAGGACAGAGATAACGACACGGTCTCAATGGCGCTCGGTCGGAGTTCGGGAAGAAACAGCTGATGCGCTCAATTGCAGTCTTCCCGACTCGATTCCTTCCTTGAGGAGACGAAGCACATCACGACGGAGCTCATAGCATCCACGACTGACCTTGGGGTGGGCTCTATTGGCGGAATGAGGCAAAGACGACGACGCTAGGGTTTCGGCTCTCTATGGAAGAGAGAGTGTGGTGGTTGAATGAGAGGATGAGGACGGACAGGGGTGTCATCGTGGCCTCCTTATCCCCTCCCGATCCACGGCGGCGAGCATCTTGGCGCACCCCAACGCGCCGGACAGCGACACGCACCTGCTTCGGGGGCGTCGCAAGGTGGACTACGACGATAGCAGCGACGAAACGGTAAGTGGGCCGGGCCGGTGATAGGCTACGGTGGAGCGAGCGGGAGATGACTGCTGATGGCTCGCGAGCGTCAATTAGACACGAGGAGGATTGGGCCGCGGGCCAGAGACTTCTGTTCTAGTCTTTTCCCTTTTTTCTGTCTTTATATTCTGCCTTGTTTTCTATGTACAATTTATTTTCCACTTTTATTTCTACAAGGTTTAAGCATTTGAAATTCTGGTAGAATATTCAGAATAGTGTAAAGATTCACTATAACCAATTCCCCTGTATTAATTTTTTGTTGTATCAAAAGAAAATACAACTATATGAGAGGTTCTTTTATTAAGTAGAACAAATGAGACTAGGCTTTAGGAATTTATTCTTTCCATAGAAAAAACCTTATAAAAATGGTTTCCATTTTAATATGATAATTACCATGGTAAGGATTAGAAAGGGCTAATGATTATTTTATCATTCTATACACACTTGGTATCATATTAGATTTCATGTAATATATTATAATACTTTAAGTCTTGTGGTTCATAATAGGGTGATTTAGTTTTCATGGTCCTCCATATTTGGTGATTTCACCAAATCCAATTCTACTTGATTTGTAAAATTTACAATTACCACATAACACTTTTGTTTAGGTAATGATAAATCAATAACAATCATGAATAGAGAAATACTAAGGTTTAAACAATATAGGTACATAGGTTTTAAGAGGTTTTAATAACCCATATTCAATTATAGATAGGAACAAGGATCAAGGTTTAGGGATACGACTTTTCAATCTGTGAGTGAGTTTGATATCTCCACATAGAGTGAGATCTTGGAATTACTTAGTAATGTGATCATGATAATTCTATCATTCTAGATTCCTATTAGAGTTTAAGACAATCAACTAGACAAGGCTTCTCAAACACTCACTTGGTTCTCTAATTACATCTTGGAAACTTTAGTTGTCCAAGAGGTATTGTTCAATAGTTACCTAGGAATAGGAAATGGTTTCACTATCCATTTGATTCTAGGGTCTTGAACAATACAGTAGACATGGGTCTTGTCATGGTTTGATATATTCTTTACTTTAATACCTCACCAAGGTTATCTTTAGATAAGGAATTCCTTTCCTAAATATACTCTTTATATCTCTCTTATCTTATTCACAAAGATCACATCTTCCTGAATAAGACAATCATCTGACTCCACCATATCCATCATTATATGATGACATTGGCATGCCACTTCAACATTACTCCATCCTTACTCCTAGTATATAATATCTCTTAATTAACTACCATTGATGCACCTATCAATGTAGCTACTGCTAACTCCATCTATTAACTTCCTTAACTTCATCTTGCAACCACTTCCAAGGCTTACAAGATTACAATCCTCTCCATATCACATGGGATATCAATCCTCTAGAACAGGTATGGTACTACTCCCATAATACTAGTTGCCCTTATATTAACTTGGTTAAGCTACTATGCCTCCAACTACTCCATACAACTCATCAAATATTTTATCATACTCTAGATTGACTTCTAATGATCAAGCTAGATGATTCAGCTTACTAGGACTTGCCTAACTTGGTATATTCATAACTCTTCTTCAACACCTAATCATCTATTCTCAAGTGACTTGAGAATAATGACCACCATCCTTTGATCATACAAAGCTTAGCCTTCTAATTGTTTGATCAAGATCTATACTCAACTAAGTAGTAAACTTGTATTAGTCTCTCTATAGACTTATCTTGTTAAGAAAGCTTATTATAAGTCTATATCCACTTGTCCTAACAAGATTGTTATCTAATGTACTAATACAACTAGCTTTCCCATAGCTCCTCAATTGCTAGCTCAACCCTTGAGTTTTGGGTATTGCTTCTAGTTAACTCATGAGTGAGTTAACTCCTCCAGTATCAGATGGTTTGATCTCCACTAAGGATCACATCCCATTGATGATGGCACACTCTACCATAACTAGTTACTTCTTCTTATTAACTTACTTAAGGTATTTGGAAGGTCAACACAATAGGTCAAAGGCTATGAGTCAATAAGTTCTAGGTCAAGAATTGATCACACACATTGATGATCAATAGACACTAGGATTTGGTTAAATAGATAGGGCACCTCTTAATATCATATTAAGAATATGTGCTGGATGGTCTTGGCTTGACTTTCCTTTCTACTATATTTGTCATAAGAGTAAATGTTTAAGAACTACCATGATACCCATGGTAGGAATAACTATGGCAAACAAGTGTTACAAGTTTTAGTCGTGAGTTTCTTTTTCTTAAGTTATAAGCTTAACTTGGTACACAGAGTTTATGGTAGGTAATATCTTAATATCATCTTTAGAATATTAAGTATTCATCCTTGAGTTGTGGTATGGAATACCATGTAATGATCTCTAAAGGATCAAGTACTCCTTATTAAGTAGTCTGTTGTGACTTAGTTTTATTACATTTGATCTACCCTTAGATCAAATTATATAACCCAAAGATAAGGTTTTAGCAAAGGTCCTATTGAAACTTATTGCAGTCAACTTGATGATCTACTTCAGTTCCATCAAGTTAAGAGAAGCTTCAATCATTTTGATAAGTTTTATTTAAAAGCGCGAAAATTATCCGGATTTCTATGCATGAATGCAGTGCACACACCTGTATTCAGCTTATTTCTAAGCTCTAATGCTGGGACGTTACAGTATGTGGTTGATGGATGGCGGCCCTGGCCCTCTTCCTCGACTCCGTCGAAGGGAAGCGGCAGAGCTGAGATCCAAGTGGCACCGGGAATCTTCCCGGCCGACGTGCCCCAACGACGACAGGCCCGACGTTTGCGGCGGGCTACTAGCGAGGCTCACAAAGCAGGATCTGCAAGGGTGCTCTCTTGGAGCTTGGGCTTGTGGTTGTCGCCGATCTACTTTCCGGCCTGCGTATGGTGACGGCGGTTTTTCCAGATTGGTGAACGGTGGCTGCACAAGGACCTTCAAGGGCTTCAGTTTTCTTTTCTTTTTAGTATGGGCCTTTGTGCAAGGTTTCCAGGACATGTGTTTCTCTGGGTCTTTCTGGATGTTTCCTGTGTGTGTTGTAATCCCGTTTGATTAATATATGGCAATGCAGGGAATTCTAAAAAAAAAGTAAACCTCTTTAACATACAACATATCAGCCAGAAAGCAGAATCAGTGGACGGAAGGAGTATGTATCTAGTTAAGTATTTAAGCTAATACATTTGTATCTAGATAAAATTGTGGCATGTTAATATAAACCGGAGAAAGTAACGAGAACCCTCCACCAACGAGATGTCATGGTTCGCCGAACGGAGCGGACCGGCCACACGGCCTCCTGTTTCTGGTACTGCTTGTATAATTTGAGTAGGAAGTTTGAGTAGATACAGGAGATGTCATTCCAATAGCTCGACAATACTGACAAGCTCCAATAGCTCGACAATACTGACAAGCTCCGTGTCACCCAACGCGTACGCGGCGTGTGGAGCACCGAGCCTGGAAAAAAACAATCACTGGGGTCGAACACGGACAGGCAGGCAGCAACTGTTTGTACTAGTAGATCGCTAGTCCGAGTTGCCATGGTTTTCTGTGTGCGAGTTACAGTGAATTTACATAAATCCAAGTCGCTTATTTTTGGATGGAGGATAACTACTTTGAAATTTGAATCCTAAAGGCTTTGGTACTGAATTGTGTGTACTGTATAGTACATTATCAATTCGTTGATATAACCAAGATCGTACGTCGATCTCCTCAGAAGCAATCAGAGAGATGAGCAACAGACTGATCGATTGTTGGGCGATAATTGACCCATCGGGACCGTTCAATGATGTCAAAGGAGCTCATCTGATCTGTCCATGTGACTGCATCGACCGCATGGTACCGTGCGAACCTTCCTGCTAGCTAGGATGAATTATCATTATTTTTCCTCTGATATCTTATTATTAGTTAGGAGCCATAAGTGAGTGTCTGATCTTGCTAGCTGCACGTACGTACGACTTAACATGCCATGTTCGTCTACTGGACTGTGCATATACATACATAGTACTAGATGCCGATGTCGGCGACAACAGTGTCAATTATAACACTATATCATCATGTACTAATATATTGCAGTCTTGCAGGAGCTACTAGGATCGATCTGTCAGCCCGTCCCCGTACGATGCGTGCGTGCGACTCCAAGGTTGAGATCTGAATTGAAGCGACGAATTAGTATGTATATTCATCAAGCTAGGGTGATTTAGTTGATTATTATACGGTATACCAAGTACCGTTGCACGATCACCGACCTGTAAAATACGATCCATCGTACGTGTGGACCGTGACAACCAGCTGGCAAGGTAATACATTTTTTTTTATGGCAAGGTCATACATACAACTCTAATTTGAGCTGTATGTACTGTAAGTCGTCTAGGCATTATGTTTGATATTTCTTAGACGTGCGAGAGAGAAGTTGACGAACAAAACCATCCTATTTTAAGCATAAAGATCGTGCAGTACAGGTACAGAGGTGCGAGAAGATTTATTCGACGCTTATAAGAAATAGTCATTTATAAGTCAGGTCAGACCAAGAAATATCGCTCTCTATACATTAACACTTTACTGGGCTATAGTTTCTCAATACAGAGAAATATATTGTTTCAAATTTTCAGCATTGCTCATATATTTTGGTTTGTTGTAAATTATAATTCAAACCTAAAATACTACTACTATACACATTAGGAGCATGCACATTGACTCGGATAGACTATAGCATCACTTTGATCTTAAAAGATCTTCTTCTTCTTTAGCGACGGTATAAATATCGTTGGAATCCGATAAACCGGGGTCGCCTCACCCTAGCGACACGGTCGCATATGCCCCCTCTCTTCCTTTGTGCTCCACATTGGATTCATCTCTCTTTGTAGATGTGGGACAATGTTGTTGGGTAAAGCCTATACATTACAAACGTATCTATAATTTTTGATGTTCCATGCTTGTTTAGTATCTACTTTCTTATGTTTTATCTATATTTGGAGATACTTTTATGCATTTTCTGGGACTAAACTATTTACAAGATGCCACAGTGCCAGTTGCCTGTTTTCTGCTGTTTTTGGTTCTAGAAAAGTCAGAAAATCAATATTCTCGGAATTGGACGGGACAAAAACCAAAGTCAATATTTTACCGGAAGACTCACGGAGCCAGAAAACGATACGGAGAGGGGCCAGGGGCTGGCCACACCAAAGGGTGGCGCGGGTCCCCCTAGTCGCGCCAGCAGGTGGTGTGGGCCCCTCCAGCCTCCACCGACCTTGCCATTTCGTCTATAAGAAGCCTCCGATGCAGAAACCCTAAATGCGGGAGCCTCCAGCCACGAAAAGTTCCGCAGTGCTGTCGCCACCTGATGTAGCCCAACATACGGAAACCACCTTTGGTCCACATCATGCCACTCTCATCTTCACTCCAAAGGTGAACTCCTTCCATGCTTTTCCTTTCGTTGGTTATGATGCGAATGGAACCCTACTTGAGACAAATGGCCATGATGTGACTAGGTCCATGGACATGATGCCAAGGAGATGCAGCAAGGATGGCTCTGGAGCCAAGACACCCAAGCAAGAGTCCTGGAAGAGAAGACACAAGAAGCTGTTGAAGCAGGACCAAAGTCTCCGGTCTACCACACCGGAGTCTCCGGTCTACCACACCGGAGTCTCCGGCCCGTCTCCGGACCGAGCCCCGAACCTGTGCCTGGGACAGTCTGAGGCCCCCTCCAGAGGCGACACCGGAGACAGATCGGAGTCTCCGGCCCACACCGGAGTCTCCGGACCCCGCACCGGAGTCTCTGGACCGAGCATCGTGGGCCTACGCGCCTTAAGCTGGGCTTGGCCCATGTAACGCCCCAAACTTCCTGCTTATGCCTGTTTTACCCCTAGCTCGTGGCTGGCCTATATATATATATGCCTCCACCCCTCCTTGAAACCCTAGAGATGATGATGAATTGAGGCATGTGCCAAACCCTAGATGGGAACCCCCTCTCAATAGTAAATCTATGAGTTGTACAAGGCCTTGGAGTCGGTGTCCTTCTCCAAGTTGTCAAGACCCTCCTCAAGTGTTTGGTCTCTCCCTATCAAGGATTCTAGTAGTGCTTGGTCTCTCCCCTTTGGGATTCTACTTGGTTGATACTCTCTCCTTGATTTGGATTCTACTATCCGCTTGCCGATCTCTCCTTTGGTGATTCTACCACAAGGTCTCTCGCCGAGGATTCTATTGGATTGGTTGTTCGAACCAACGGGAGCAAATCGAATTGGGTGTGATTTGGTGTGTGTTTGTATCTTTACCTTGACTTAGAGTTGTGTTCATCGTGTTTTCCCTCACTTCCTCCTCAAATCCGTGAAGATCGGGCCACTCCAAGGGTAAATCCACAAGGAGACCCATAACAACTGGTATCAACAGCTTTTGGTTGCCACGGATTTGACTTTGCCCTTCGATTTCCACCATAAACTGAAAAATACCAAAAATATAGCCCCAAATTGCTTTTGGATCGATCTCTCATTTTGGTGAGTTGATTGTGGTTTTAGTCCAATAGAAACTTGTCTTTGGAGTTGGTCTACTTGTGCCCTGTGTTTCCCAGCCCAAATTGGTCAAAATTTTCTGTATTTGAGGGTTCAAGGGCCGAATTTCCGCTCAAGAACACGAGCTGTTCATCGCGCTGCATCCAGACCGGAGTTTCCGGACCGGCTGACCGGAGTCTCCGGCCCAGACCGGAGTTTCCGGACCGCAAGACCGGAGTCTCCGGCCTACACCGGAGTGTCCGGCCCAGCAACACCGGAGTCTCCGGCCCTGACAAAATTTTGGACCCCCTTTTCCTTTTTTGACTGATTTCCTTTTGACGTTTGTGTTTTGTCTGCATGTTTGTCAACTAACAAAAGCTTCCGCAACGCCTCGCACTCGACATCGACACCACGGAACTCGAACCATCCCTCCACCAATGGTTGCAAGTGCGACATCACCACAAGGTATAACTTGCACCACCCTTGTTAACCCCTTCTTCCTTTTTGTGTTACCTAACCTATCGAGAGTAGCTCATCTTGTGTTTGCCGAAGCATTGTGCGCTTGCTCTTGCATAAGTCATAGTGTAGAGGCAATAGCAAAAACTTGACTCCATAAGCATAGCAAAGAAAGAGGTACAAAAAAACTTATAAGCAAAAGAAAAAGAGAAAGATACCAATATAAAAGAGAGTCAAAAGCTTCTAAGCAAGAGTGCGAGCAAGAGCAAGGCAAGCGTACAAATCCGTTGCTTCTCCATCTTTTGGCAAACGGGCTACGGTCTCTCCTAGTGTTGGCACGACACCAAGCATTAGTCTTCATTAGGACCAATTTTGTTCGTTGCTCATTTTCATAGTTGTGTTAGCCACATTAATCTCCACCGTGTGTGTATAGTCGTAGGTTCTCGTCACCCTTTTGACCTTTGACTTTGACTTTGTTTTTGGTTGGATTTTACCCACTTTTGACAATAACCTTTTCGTTTGGTTGTTCCATTTGCTATCCACCTTCCTACCCATCCACCATAGGCCTTTGTGTGTGCGTGTCTTGTGTATTCGCTTTGCTCTCGGCAAGAACAACCTTTCCAATTTTTGACTTGGTGAGGCAAGGTAGCACATACCATACCACCAATACCACCCTCGTTTCACTTGTGGTCAAACAACATGTCTAGGGAAATCGGAGAAAGCGGAGATGGCAACTTCAACAACCAAGATGGTTTTTCCACGCGCCACAACTTATGGCTGCAACGCCAAGAATTCAATGCCCAATTTGAGAGGCTTGAGAACCGGCTTGATGAAACTTTTTGAGAATTTGACTACCGTGACCGGCAACGCCAAGTGGAGCACAATGCTCAATTCCAAGCTCTTCACCAAGCTATTGCTAACCTCGGCAACCGTCATGGACACCATTCAAGCTCGTCAAGTTCGTCTCACGAGCGCTCCTCAAGTCATCATGGCGACTCCTCGCGTTCCCATTCTCATCATGGAGAACATCAAGCTCGTCATCGCCATGAACAAGTGGTTGAGCCACAACATCAACAACCCCACCATGCAAGACGTCATCGACACCATGATCACCAAGCGCATCCACAACACCTAGAAGATGGTCGCCCTCCACAACAAGCTATGGTACAAGCGTCACCACCACCTCAAGAACAAGAACGCCATGGTGAACACAACCGCGTTGATAGGCGCCAACACCCGAACCATGACCATCGCCATCAACAACAAGTTCATCAAGCACCACAATGGGATACCAATGATGATGACGAGGCTGCACACCGTGAGAGATGCAACAACCGCTATGCTCAACCCCACCATCGTCATCAACAACCAATGAATGCAAATGATCCTGAGCAAAGGCGTAGAAGAGACTTTGCGCATCAAGCTCCTCCTCAACCACGTCCTCGAGAAAATCAAGCTCCTCCTCTACCACCACGTGCACCAAGTGAAGCGAGCGTAAGGCAAGATCGCCGCAACTACCACCATGAACATGAAGAGGGCAAGTTTGGGAAGCTCAAGTTCATTATTCCCAAGTTCAAGGGAGAAGAAGATGTTGATGCATACATTGATTGGGAGCTCAAAGTTGACAAGATCTTCCGAGTCCACAACTACTCTGAAGATAAGAAAGTTGCAATGGCATCCCTTGAGTTTGAGGACTATGCAAATTTTTGGTGGGAAGACTTCCAAAAGAACCGCGAGAAGAATGAGGAACCTCCAATTGAAACTTGGACCGAGATGAAGGAAGTGATGTACACACGCTTCGTCCCCGAGCATTATCGCCAAGATCTCTTCGACAAGCTACAAAACTTGAAACAAGGGACCAAGTCAATTGAAGAGTTCTACAAGGAAATGGAGAAAACCATGATGCGAGCTGATGTGAGAGAACTCGAAGAGCAAACCATAGCAAGGTTCCTCAACGGTTTGAGCCGCCCAATAAGGAAGATTGTTGACTTTCAACCGTACAAGAACCTCACCGAGCTCCTCCATAAAGCTACCAAAGCTGAGCGGCACTTGCAAAAGGAGAATGCATACGAAAAGCAAAAGTCGTACTTTGCATCCATCAATGCAAATGCTCCCGCAAAGCCAACAAACCAAGCAACGAGCTCATCCAAGCAAGCAAAGACCATGCTAGCACCCTCCTCCAACACGACATCGGATAGTCAAGTCACTTGCTTCAAGTGTGGAGTGAAAGGTCACAAGTAATATGAGTCCACCAACTCATGAGTGATTCTTACGGATGAGAATGGTGCAACCTACTCCGTAAGTGAAGAGGAGTATGAAGCTCTCACTCAACGAGCTATTGCAAGGACAGCCGCAATGGAAGAGGATGACACACTTGTATGCGAGCATGATCTGGGCCCCGCACTTGTCATAGCACAAATCTCGCCAACAAACTCCATCCCAAGAGAGGACCAACGCCTTAATATCTTCCAAACTCGTGTCGGAATTGATGGCAAGTCCATAAAAGTGATCATCAATGGAGGTAGTTGCCAAAACCTCGCAAGTACGGAGCTTTGTGAGAAACTAAAGTTGCAATGCATAGAGCACCCTCACCCCTACCATGTCCAATGGCTTGATGACAATGGAGCACTCAAGATAACATCAAAGGTCCACGTCTCCTTCAAGATTGGACCATATGAAGACACTGTCAAGTGTGATGTCGTGCCAATGTCCGTGTGCCACATGCTACTTGGAAGGCCATGGTAATACGATAAAGTAGCAATGCATCATGGTTCCACCAACCAATACTCCTTCAAGTGGAATGACAAGAAATTGGTGCTCCAACCCATGACGCCTAGCCAAGTCATCGCATTCAACATGACACATGTCAACAAGATAAAGCAAGCTAAAGACCCTTGTGAGACGAGTGGTGAGAGAGTGAACCACCATCAAGAGAGTGAGTGCCACAAGCCAAAATGAGTGGAAAAATCATGAGTGCCACGACGCAAGCCACAAAATGTGAGAAGAGAGACTTGAGTGTGACCCATACTAACAATCATTCATACAATTCTCTCTCTTTGTTATCGGTTTTGCAAGGTACCCAATATACACCACCAACTACAAGGATAAGGCTACAAGATCTCCAACCACAAAATGATGGCAAGATGTACCACAAGCTCTTCAACAAGTTTGAGAATGGCTTCGACACCGGTGATCCGACCATGTACAAGAACAAGTCCAAGGACACACCTCCTTCCTTGCATGATGAACGAACATCGTCGCTTTCAAGCAGGGGGAGATGATGTAGCCCAACATACGGAAACCACCTTTGGTCGACATCATGCCACGCTCATCTTCACTCCAAATGTGAACTCCTTCCATGATTTGCCTTTTGTTGGTTATGATGCGAATGGAACCCTACTTGAGACAAATGCCCATGATGTGACTAGGTCCATGAACATGATGCCAAGGAGATGCAGCAAGGATGGCTCTGGAGCCAAGACACCCAAGCAAGAGGCCTGAAAGAGAAGACGCAAGAAGCTGCTGAAGTAGGACCAGAGTCTCTGGACCAGTAGACCGGAGTCTCCGGTCTACCACATCGGAGTCTCCAGTCTACCACACCGGAGTCTCCGGCCCGTCTCCGGACTGAGCCCTGAACCTGCGCCTGGGACAGTCTAAGGCCCCCTCCGTAGGCGACACCGGAGACAGACCAGAGTCTCCGGCCCACACCGGAGTCTCCGGACCCCGCACCGGAGTCTTCGGACCGAGCATCGTGGGCTTGCACGCCTTAAGCTGGGCTTGGCCCATGTAAAGCCCCAAACGTCCTGCTTATGCCTGTTTTACCCCTAGCTCGTGGCTGGCCTATATATATGCCTCCACCCCTCCTTGAAACCCTAGAGATGATGATGAATTGAGGCATGTGCCAAACCCTAGATGGGAATCCCCTCTCAATAGTAAATCTATGAGTTGTATAAGGCCTTGGAGTTGGTGCCCTTCTCCAAGTTGTCAAGACCCTCCTCAAGTGTTTGGTCTCTCCCTATCAAGGATTCTAGTAGTGCTTGGTCTCTCCCCTTTGGGATTCTACTTGGTTGCTACTCCCTCCTTGATTTGGATTCTACCATCTGCTTGCCGATCTCTCCTTTGGTGATTCTACCGCAAGGTCTCTCGCCGAGGACTCTATTGGATTGGTTGTTCGAACCAACGGGAGCAGATCGAATTGGGTGTGATTTGGTGTGTGTTTGTATCTTTACCTTGCCTTAGAGTTGTGTTCATCGTGTTCATCGTGTTTTCCCACACTTCCGCCTCAAATCCGTGAAGATCGGGCCACTCCAAGGGTAAATCCACAAGGAGACCCATAACACCACCGAAGGGGAGATTCGGGGGACAGAAAGTCTCTGTTTAGGCACCCTGCCGGGACGGGGAAGTGCCCCCGGAGCCATCTCCGTCGATCTCCACCACCATCTCCATCACCGTTGATGATTCCCATGATGATAAGGGGGTAGATCTCTCTCAAGGCTAAGGGCTCTACCTGTAGCTATGTGTTCATCTCTCTCTCTATGCATGATCTTATTGAGACCATCAGCTTGTAATCTATAGATCTATTCTGTTACCCAAGTGCTTTAATGAATCTCTGCTTATCCCCATGTGTGTAAAGTTGATAGTGTGCACACCGTGTGACACTTTGGCTAAGATTGTACAAATACTTGTTATGAGTTATATTTGGAGTTGGATGTCTCTATGAAATTGTGGTGTTTGATGGAACAATCTAGTGCTCAGGGTGACAGTGTGGGGATATCTAGATGGGAAAAGCGAACTTTGAGGTGTGTTGTTATATCCCTACCATGGATTAGAGTGTCCAACCGGAGAGTAGTTCAGAGTAGTATCATGAAGAGAAGATATTTATATGAGAGTGATCACTAGGAAAGTATGATCCTAGGCCTTGTTTCTAAGCATTGAAACACCGTTTGCAACTAGATCTGTTACATGTTTGCTTGCTTCCATATTTATTTAAGATTGCCTTTAGTCTCTTCCTACCCTTCAACCACGCGCCATCAAAGCTATTTTCTGGCACCGTTGCCACTTATAATTATCCATACCACTTGTATTTCACTATCTCTTTGCCTAACTAGTGCACCTATACACCTGACAAGTGTATTGGGTGTGTTGGGGACACAACAGACTTCTTGTATCTTGATTGTAGGGTTGCTTGAGAGGGATACCTTTGACCACTTCCTCCCTGAGTTCGATAAACCTTGGGTCATCCACTTAAGGAAAACTTGTTGCTGTTCTACAAACCTCTGCACTTGGAGGCCCAACAACTGCCTACAAGAATAGAAGTGCGTAGACATCAACGGCATATGTGGATGTTCGTGACTTCGCGAGCGACTAGTGTCACATGATCATGTTTAAGAAGGCTCGGTTACCAATTATGTGGCAATGCTCACGTCAGGACTTGGTGTGTATGCAACATCTTCTTTTGATCACTTTTGCTCCGGTGTCCTCCCCCTGGGGGAACGTTTGGATGCGAGCTCAAGACGAACAGCCGTGATAAAAAGTCGGACGGTTTAGATCAACGCGGGTTAAAGGGTCCGTCACTGTTGGATTTTCCAGGGAAACCCGCTTTGGCACGTATGTATGGTGCGGTGTATGGTTCGAGTATAGTATTGTGTACGGTGTACGTATTGTACAGAGTGAGGACTAGTACTGAATCGTCTCGCTGTATAAAAGGAACCCCCTCGACCGCGTCGCCTTCTTTCCCCACCCACTTTCCCATGTCTCACCAGATTAGGAAGTGAAAACCCTCCTCTCCACCGCTGCACCGCCTCCCCACCGGATTTTTCCGCTTCAGCGGCCTCGCCGCTCGTCGATTCTGCAGGGGATGGGGGTGGGAGTATCTCTACGGTGGGGGCCGCTGCTGGTCGGGGCGGCGTCGCCGCTCCAGATGCGCTGGAGGCTGCTGGCAGAGCGGTTGCAGGTGCGACTGGTGCTGTGGAGCGTGGTATCGCTCGTGTTGGGGCCGCGTTGGGAGGGTTCGTCGCAGCGGTGGCGAATTAGGAGGAGCTTCGTGTGCTAGATCTGATTGCAATGCCTGAGCAAGCCGATGTTGAGCCGATGTTGGTGAACCCGTCGCCACTTCCCGTGGCCCAGGTAGGTGCCTTCTACCTTTAGGGTTCCTAGGATTAGATTCGTAGTGATTTTATCTATGTAGATTTAATTTCCGTTAAGTTTTTCTACATCTGGTGCTAGCACCGAGTTCTCGTCCACTATGTAGGCACTGTATAACATATATGTGTTCTTTTACATATAGATCTTTATCTTGAGAACTCTATTGCACCATATACAGTTTGTGCCAAATCAATCATGATCCAGAAAACCCCAGCAGACAACAACATCCTTTTTTGAGGGAACAACATCTCATTTTTGAGTGTTAGACGTACATGCTTATCTCTTTTTACATATTATTGGTGCTTCAGTCAATTAGGAATGATGACACTGAATCTAATTAACTATTGATATTTACTTCGGCTTGATGTGGTAGATAGCATATCAGATGAAACATATATGAAGGAGAAGGCTACATGCTCAATAGGAGCCATGCGATCAATTGTTGTTGAAAGTTGTACCATCTGACACCATTGGTACAACATACGGATTCTTTTTTGCCTCACTGTTGTTGTTGAAAGTTGTACCATCTACCATTGATACTACATCATCGTAGCATTTTTAACCAATCAATAGATGTATATTTTTTCCTAGGTAACCTGAATTAGGATCATCCAAATCAATAGAAGTTATATCTTGTTATGCATTCAGAAATCAAACAAAACCTAAAATGTATTGAGATGTTCATAATAGACTATGAATATTTCATGGGTCAGATGCATCCATCGTAGTGTGTAGCATAGAACTAGCTAGGTCACTATAAGCTATATGGCTGGTATCCCCCGACTAATTTGCTTGATTGGAGTTCATGGCTACAGTACGTATGATATGAGGATTCTTAAAATGAATTAGTATGTAATAAAGCTATATGCTCCTAAATATGTCATTTTTCAATGTATGCAGACCACACCATTACTCTTGTCTCTAGCAGTCATTGAACTATGGGATATTGTTTTTACTATAAGATATTGAGCTAAGGGATATTGCAGTAGTTGTAGTAATAGTCCATTATATTGTATTTAATTTTTTACAATAGCGACTAGGGCCTAACTATATTGCATGTTCATGTGCTGGATGGTACTGTAGCAGCTTGCTGGGCATAGGAGTGAGTCAGATGAATCTGATGGCCATGACTTAGTGAGCACAATTCATGTTTTCACATTTAAGCTACTTGATATGGTTTGTAGTGCAAATTCTAACCGATGTCATCTGTCCATTTCTTGTAGTATCACTATGATGATTCCATAAGGTCTGTTGATGAATGGAACTACAAGACCTACACTGACAAAAAGGAGGAGGAGCTGTGGAATGATGGGGTGGCTGCATATGTCATGGATAATGGCATGACCTACTGGTGCCCATATTGCAAGTACACCAAGAAGCCAAAGGATGGCATGAGGGTATCACTGGTGCTGCATGTTCGAGAGCTAGCTTCCCATGGTAATACCATGCGCCGAAAGTGCCAGCATGCTGCCCTCTTGAGGGTTCTTGAGTATGGGCAGTGAAGAAGCTTGCTTATGATGGCACATCATCTAGTATATGTAGAGATGGTGTTTATTCTGAAACTAGTATATGTAGTAATCTGATGGACAAGTTCTTCTGGTTGGCGAACTGATGTTAATCCTAGAACTCCTACTATTAATTATGTAAGTTGCGACTATGGCTGATAATGTTTCTTACCATGGATCTATGTGGTATTGTATGTTTCTATATATCTGTGATGGTCTTATTTGTTTCTCTGTTGTTTCTGCTGGTACTTAAGTTTGTGGCTGGGTTTTCTTGTATGAAAGTAGTATCCTGCATTATGGTAGCTGGTGCTTTTATTTCCCGAAGGATCATTCTAGAGGAATATGCCAGACTTGTTTTTTTCGACCACCACAAAATTGAACAAGTTTTTTTATACATGCTGGAAAAACGATACTTATCTCGAAAATTTGAAGCTGAAATTTTAGCCAATTATTTAGTTTTTTTAGTAAATATAAAGGAAATAAAAAAATATTCAGATGGAGCGGTCAGCCAACTAGCCCAGCCCATATCGTGCTCCTGTGGCCGCGTCACCGCTGTAGGCGTCACTTGAGCGGTTGGGGCGTCACAACATGATCCACCTAACGCGCGCATTCAGCCCGTCAACGCACTACGACTAGCTGACCAGTGCCTGCTGGTGGTTTAGTCCCACCTCGCTAGTTGAGGGGGACTCTGACCAGCTTATATACCCTTGGCTCGAGCAGCCGTTCGAGCTAGTCTCAAACATCATACAGAACAACAGAACCACCCTGCCCTGTGGGCCCGGCCGCTACATACGAGTTTGCGGGTGGGCCATCTCTGGTTCGCTTCTCTTGGGCTTGAGCCGGGGGCGCCTGACGACGAAAAATTCCACAGTTTGAGCCGGATGGGCTACTTTTTATTTCTATTTTTAATTTTTGTTAATTTTTGTTTTTAAATTTGAACACATTTCTTCTGTCTACTTTTTATAGATCATAGATCACATTTGTAGCACAAACACAAGGATTTGGTTTTCCATCCGAATCCTTAGTAGATCCAATCCATATGTTGTCCAAGTAGAAGTCGATATTCTGACCAATTAAATTTTAATGTGTCACTAAAAATTCAAATAAATTCCATTGTGAAATTATTTAAGCCTTAGCCTACACCATGTGTTTATTCCATGTTTGACTGACCAGAAGGATCCATGATGTTTCATCATGGATGTTTCACCATGTAATCATAATTCATCATCATGCGATGATGGTACCCGCCGACACTTTGACCAAACTTTAACCAGGGCATTATAATATGCAAAATTAAGCTAGTTTTTATGAAGGAAGCACAACATATGCAATTCAAAAGACTATTATGATCACATGGTGAGGTAGATGGTGTTATTTGGTTCACAAATGACCACTACACTTTATGTGATATGCAAGTTTGAACCACATCTGACCCTGGTCAAATTTGGGTCAAACTGGTTAAATATTCAAAAATTTAAACTACAGCTACATGGTTGGCACCTAATATATTTTTCTAAAGCTCATAATAAGGTTCTAAAGTTGATGTTTCATCATGAATATGGAGATAGGTAAGCATGATTTCATCAGCATGCGATGATGGTACCCGCCGACACTTTGACCAAACTTTGACTAGGGCATTATAAATTCAAAACAATTTCAAAAAAATGGAATCCTTCACCATGTGTCCTAGTTTGTGTCATACCTCCCACAAAAAATATGACACTGAGTTTATGTTGAACAATTCAAAAGTTTCTTCTCAAACACTTGGTTTGAAGTGGGAGGTAAAGGGATTAGCACCCAAATCATCTAGAAAGTGGCCACTACAAATTCAAATAAATTCCATGGTGAAATTATTTAAGCCTTAGCCTACACCATGTGTTTATTCCATGTTTGACTTAATATGCAAAATTGAGCTAGTTTTTGTGAAGGAAGCACAAAATATGCAAAAAAAATACTATTTTTCATCTTAATATGCAAAATTGAGCTAGTTTTTGTGAAGGAAGCACAAAATATGCAATTCAAAAGTATATTATGACCACATGGTGAGCTGCAAGGTGTTTTTTGGTCCACAAATGACCACTACACTTTATGTACTATGCAAGTTTGAACCATATTTGACCTAGTTCAAATTTGGGTCAAACTGGTCAAATATTCAAAAATTTGAACTACAGCACATGGTTGACACCTAATATATTTTTCTAAAACTCATAATAAGGTTCTCAAGTTGATATTTCATCATGGATGTGGTGCTAGGTAAGCATGATTCTTCAGCATGCCATGATGATACCCGCCGTGAGTTTGACCCAAACTTGACCGGGGCACCATAAATTCAAAATAAATCAAAAAACATTGAATCCTTCACCATGTGTCTTACTTTGTGTCATAACTCCCACAAAAAATATGACACTAGGTTTATGTTGAACAATTCAAAAGTGTTTTCTCAAACACTTGGTTTCAAGTGGGAGGTAAAGGGATTAGTACCCAAATCATCTATGAAGTGGCAATGTCCATGGCAAACTATGTCTGTTTTATCTCAAATTTGGCAGGGATGTGTATCTTGGCATGGCACACATATTTTCTCTTAGAGGTTAACACCAATTATGAAAAAAAATACAATTTTCATCTTAATATGCAAAATTGAGCTAGTTTTTGTGAAGGAAGCACAAAATATGCAATTCAAAAGTGTATTATGACCACATGGTGAGGTGCAACGTGTTTTTTGGTCCACAAATGACCACTACACTTTATGTGCTATGCAAGTTTGAACCAGTATCTGCCGAGAGTTTGACCTAACTTTGACCGGGGCATCATAAATTGAAAAAAAAATCAAAAAACATTGAATCCTTCACCATGTGTCTTAGTTTGTGTATGTTAGCATGTGTAAAAAAGTTAAAGTTATTTCATCGAGGTCAAAAAAATCACATTATTAGAAAATGTGGCTCAGGTTAGACGAAACAATGTGTTTCTAAGTTCGCTGTTTTTTCGACCTCCACCAAATTAATCCAGAAAGCTACTTATTCCGAATATGTAATTATTTTCGAAAAAACTTGAAGTTCAAAAGTTTTCCAAATATTAAGTTTTTTAAGTTAATTATTCCGCAGCCTCCACTAGCACATTTGGGTCGGCCCAACTGCGCCCACAAGACCCGCGCGGAATTGTTGGTCAAGTCGCATTAGGTTTCTACTCAGTCCACGACTCGCCTACGCCAACATCTCGCTTGCCCCCACGACTCGCCTCTTCTCCCCTCGCACGAATGCTTCCAGTTCCATCGACGCCCGCCTTCAGTATTCGAGGCTGATCTAGGACAGAGATTCATGGATCAGAGATTTAAGGATGAGGTATATTTTCACAAACTCTTGTATTAAATTAACCGAAGATTGATATACATAGAAGTTCGGCAGATCTAGATGCAGTATGACTAAAAAGTAAAAAAGCCATGGCATTGATAATTGTTTAGAACAATTCATTGCGTATGTAAGATCTAGCACTGTTCTATTATATGTTAGCAGTGAAACATGCCGTCTCAGATCTATGTAGTATTTCAAAAATTGTATTACATAATGGAAACTACCCGTTGTCCAACTATCTGGTTAGTTCGAGGAGTATGCTCGCACTCGTCATGTCCGTACTTCTCTGAAGTTGCATAAATGTTTACATATAAGAGTTATGTAATGTAAAAGTATTAAAAAATTCCAGTTGTACTTTTACTCCTAATTTTTGTATTTATTCTATGCAGGTCCAGGAATAAATGTTGAAAAAGGTTTTGAATGTTTCTGTGAGTATGGAAACCGTGTAGTGATGGATGATACAGAGTTTAAAGTACTACAGCATGGAGTTGATAAGCACCTCCCAACAAGACCTTATGCACCATAAACAAATCAAACACCTTCAAAGGCAAAGCAAAAATGGTAAACTCTTTGAACAATTAACAATTTTACCATTTGTTAAATTAATACTATCATTTACGTATTGTTGTAATCTATATGCAGTACTTCTCGAGGAGATTCACCATGCAGCATATTCTTCCATATGTTGATCTACCAACATACATTCAAGTATATTCAAAGAATAGAGAAGTTGCAAAAGTTAAAATGGTGATGACCAATCAAAGGCTAGAGGTAAACAAAAACCTGGTGCCATGATAACATCAAAGTGGATGGAGGTTGTAAACAAGGTTGATATGCGAGATGGTGATATCTATGTGTTTTGGTTCCGTGGTAGCTCGGAAGGCCTGAAGCTCCTTGTTAATCATCTGTGAAGTCAACATGCAGATTATATTTAGAGGAGTGTCATATTTAACTTACGACAGTTCGTAAGCACTTAGTTCGATGAGGTTGTGAACTATAATGGATGTTCTTCTAGGTTTATATGGTGATGGAATTTCTATGTTATTTTCTTGCACTGAAATATTTTGTAGCAAACATCAGAATCGAAGTGTTTGATCATAAACTAGCTTTATTCAATTGCATTCGAGTAAATTGAGCTGCTGAAGAGGGAAGGTACATTCAACTGATGTAGACAATAAATACATTGAAGTACAGAAAAGATACATTGAACTACAGAGTAGATATGTTGAAGTAGAGATAAAAAGCAGCTTCATTCCACTATATTTTTACCCTTCATGTCCTTCTTCTTCTCAATCTTGAACATCTTCATGACATGTTGAAAACACATTTTAATCTTGCACAAATAACCAACTGCTTTTATTTCTGAAATATGGCTTGGTGAGATGAAAGTAGGCAGGACGTACTTTTCGATACTATGATACCCGCAAGTAAAAAATGATAATGGTCTATTAACAAATAAAGGGGCCCCTTAATGGGCAGGCCCAACAGCATTATACCTGATAACGACAGGTCCACGTACTTTAGGGCAGACCCAACAACGCTTATTCCTGACGGTGGAGACGACGGGACACGTCGGTCATTTGGCTTGCATTTACTGCATGCATTTCGGCGGCAGGTTACGTCGATCACGCCCAGAAGACGCGCACTATCAAAACGGGAAGATTGTGGCATAAGGGTCTTCTCTTTTTGTCGACGCCATCTTCCATTATATTCTCCACCTAGCGGCCGCCACAAAACCTAACTCCGCAGAGGCATATGATTGCTTCCGCCCCTTCTGCTAGAAGCAACCTTCTTCTCCTCCGATCTACTACACCCACTGCCGCTTGAGGCACCTGAAACTTTATCGTCTGATCCAGGTCGTGTAAGTCCTATGCGCATCTACTTGATTTCCCCCTTGTTCATTTTCGGATTCGAGTCTTCGTAGATGCTTTTTTACTTATTATGTTGCTTTTGTTTTCAGTTTGTAGATCATGGACGACCCGGACGGGAAAATATGCTGCCAAGTAGAAAAGTGGTGCAAGTTAGTTGCAGGTTTCGCTCGTGCGCAACGACTTAAATTTGCTAGTACACCGTTAGGATGCATGCTTCATATACCTCCCATCAAGATGCGTGTTTATCTGCTGAAATATATGATTCAATCATATGATCTCAGTCGTGCCAAATTTGTTTTAGAAAAGAAAGTCAGTGAAATATCATTAAGTAATATTGATATTGAGTGTATAACAGGATTAGAGAACAAAGGGTTGAGTGTACAATATATTACATGAGGAAGGAGAATTAGCGAAAGATCTAATACCATCACACTATGTTAGCAAAAAAGTGGCAACGTCATTATAGATGATTTGATCAGTTACATTCTAGAAAATAAAAAGGACGATGACGACTTCCTTCACATGTCATCTTTAGTGCTTCTTGGGACTGTGCTGGCACCTACATATACCAAGATTGCAGCTAAAGAGTACTACGCGTTGGTGCGAGATGTGGGGCGTATATCCAATATTAACTAGAATGATTACACGCTGAATCTTCTCATGGGTTATATTCGGTTCGTCAAACAAGGTAAAAGAATCAGGCAATGGCCAAGAGGCAACTTAGCCCTTCTATAGGTAATATAGTGTTACCATTTTTCATCACATATAACTAATCATTTTTGTAATCTAATCTATCTTTGCAAAAAAATTTAAATATATGTAGTATCTGTACTAGGAGAAGGTGCAGCCACATGATCATGCAACCTTATCTCCTTTCATGAATCAACGACCTCTAATGAAAAATTGGTCAGAAGAACACGCTGAGATGAGAGACGATTATGATGGAGAACAAGGCCGTGGTATTAGTCGTGGTAAAGTGGAGGTATAAGTTGCACTTTGTACTACAAACTCACTATTGCAAATTTGGTATTTAATGGTTTTTCTTTCCAGATTTTAGATGATATAACTGAGCAGCTCATGACTCAATTGCCTAAATTAGATGCTAGCAATGCTAAGAATAAATCAAATGCGTCAAAAAAAGGACAACCAATGAGTAATCTGGAAGCTAGGTTAGAGAGCATGCATGTGAGGTTGGATGGTATGGAGGATTTGCTAGGGAGAATGATGTCTTGCATGGAGGTGATGCAGAAGGATATCCCGCTCATTCCGAAGGTGATTTACAACTTTTACTCTTATAGTTGCACTCTCAATATTGGCTACATAATTTTTTTTAGTTAACTTGACTAAATAATGTAACTTGTATGTGCAGAAAATCCTACTTGGGCTTAATAAAGTAGGAGCTTCTTACAAACCTTCTGCACGGTCGGGAACAGAAGATAAGGATGAAGATGAAATTTCTTTTCCGAATGGACCTGCACCAGCACCAATAGGTACAGTTGGAAAAGACTTCTGGTATCATGGCTCGGCTGAAAAGCTCGGGTCTAATGAAAATAAGAATACAGTCCCAAAAACAGGTACGGAAGATGAAGTGGAGCAAGAGGTGTCCGCTGACAGTGTTAACTATGCAAGGCGAGCAAAGCAAACTGAGAAAAAATGAAGGTTCAGGCGACGACACACCTAAAAATCCTTTTGTGATTGATGATACTACGGTGCCTGCATCGTCATCATCCGTGCCGTTGGATTTTCTAGAGCAATCTATGCGGAAGAAACAAAAAATAAATCTTTCGAAAAAAACGCCCGAAGCGGAAGCGGCAACAACCATCAAAACTACGATCTGATTTTGCAGTTGACAATCCAGCTAAACATGTTAAGAAAGGTATTCTAAATTTAAATAAATCTTGGTTCATAATTGTTATACTAATACCCGTAAATATCTAGTAGGTTTGTTTACGAAGAACAATGATATGCCGGATGATCCAACTGCATTGACTCCAAGTCAAATAGATGTTGTTGTTCTATACGTTGAGACATGTGGAAATCATGCTGATCATTGTAAAAAACTATTTACTTGAGTCCGGAAGGCGACTATATATGCACAAAAAGTGTTAAAGTGATATTAGACAGGGAATGACTTGATGATAAAGTAAGTATAGCAACCAAGTGTCCTTAACAACAATGACGACAACTATATTTCATGTTCTTATATTTTATGCAGGTAATTGATGCTTACATCGCTGATTTGAGGCCCCGTGTTGGAAATGATCGGTCATTGGTTTACGCATGGAGGTCAGGTTTTTTGATAAAACCTCCTAAGAAAGGCGATAAACCTAAGAAATCACATTTTAACCAAGACCACGGATGGGCGAAAAATGGAGTTGTTCATAGAGTTATGGATGAGTACTACACACGGGACAAGGTATACTTAGCTTTTTTGTTTCATCAACGCATGATATTGCTGAGACAACTATACAAACTAATAGTGGTAATATATGTTCAATACGATGCAGGCATATTTCCCTCTAAATATAGACAGCGTTCATTGGGCCACTGTTGTCATGCATATACCCAATGAGGAGTTTCAAGTTCTTCACTCGTTGTTTCCATTAAGAAGAACCTTGCCAACTGTCCAAACTATGGTATTATACACGCGGATATATCAATATGTATGTACATTTCTTACGATAAACGATGAATATGATTTTATATGCAGAGAGCAGCTATTGCCTCAGACATAAGAGAGGCGAACAAAGTTATGAATGGTATTTACCCGGACGTCTCAAGGTGGCCTATTAAATCATATGACATGCCAAAACAAAAATACAGGTGAGTATAAGTTGCAGCTTATTTTAGTTCGTATATAATTTTATGTATGGCATTGTGCTTAATTATTATTTTTTGTAGCAATTCTTGTGGATTATGGGTTCTGCAAACTATGGAACACTGGGATGAAGAACACTAGAGCATTAAGGTTAACCAGGTTAGTTTATTAGGTTAGGTTCACTACATTTTGCGTTTGTATGAAAAAAAATAAAGTTCTAACAATAATTTTATGCATTGCAGGAAAAAATTGATAACTCTAGAAAACTCACTGTTGCAAAGATCGTATGGACAGCTACAAACACCTTCAAGAAGGTCACAAAGAGTGTCACCGCGCTTTTGACTAAGATGAATGAATAAAAAATTATATGTTTTATCATATTGGGTTTTTGTTCCGAAGAAGGTTTCCCAACTATGTATTCCTCTGAATTATTGTTTGATCTGTGTAAGACTATAATACTCTATGATTTGTGATTCAATACTTTTAAATTAACAATGTTTTAATTACTTGTGCCTGAACATTTGTTTGTTACATGTGTTGCGATCATCTATACATGCGTCGGACGCTTGTACATGCGGTAGATATGCGTCATAGCTTCCACGCCAAGCGACCATCACGTAATCTTTGCATGTCTTCCCGCGCATGTGAACTGGCCCCTGCATTAGGTCCAGAAATACTCAAAAAAATGGCGAGTTATTAAATTTGTCTTGTGTAAAACGACTTTGGGCCTTACTAATACAAGCCCATTAGGAGCGATTTAGGATTTACTTTGTTCCTTATAAAAAGGAGCCCATTAGAAGCGATTTAGGTTTAACTTAACCACTTGACGGCTGAGGGGATTTTTCGGTGCGGCTTGGCGACAAGGTGTAACCCGGCAGCAATGTCGTGGTCTTCTGGTGGATCTTCCATTCAAGACCATGATTCTACCAGAAGAAGCAGGGGAGTATAAAGGAGGTCGCCGGTCCCCTATCGGGAACCTCCTATGGCATACGAGTGGGCAAATTTTTGCAACTGCAATCCGCGGCGGAAGGCGCCTAGGTGGATTTCATGGAGCGGTCAGAACCCCGGCAGGAGGTACTACGCTTGTGTCGATGCCATGGTGAGTGGATTTGCTTTTGAAATTATTTGTTTATTCGTTCTTCCTATAGACCTCTATCTGATTCGTGTGTGTTTGAAAAACCTCTAGAATGAATCTGGGTGTGGCTATATGGAATGGTATTATAATCCTTTGCTAAAATTTTGTAGTAATCTGATTGGAGATCTACAGGATGAAGTGTGGAGGCTGCGATCAGGGAAAAAAAGAGATCCTCTATCTAAAGAAATAGGAAGGGACAGTAGGCTACAGGATCTGGAAGAAGAAGTAAGACAAAAAAGTGCAGAGATAGCTGCTGCGAAGGCAAAATATGAAAACTTCGTATTCATTTTCATAGTATTTGTGTTTGGTTTAGTTGCTAGCAAGATTTTAATGCAGTAAACAATGAATCTTTTTAGTTAATTTTAATATTGTCATTGGACACAACTTAATATCAGTACCACTATCATATATAATAAATTTCAGTCTAATGTTTTTGTGCATTTGGATTACCAATAAAACACATGAGATTTTTTTTCATCTAGACATGTTGCTTCACGCCAACATAGGACATATAGGTAATACTTGTGCCTTTTAATCCGTACAAATAATACTCACGGAAATTAAAAAATAAAATGTAAACTACCATTTATCTCGAAACAAACTCCTATCTAGCTGACAACTACTATTCATCTTTTTGAACTAACATCTCAGCAGCATGCCTGCAAATAAAATATTAAGAAATTTTCAGTATCAGCGTGTACAAAATTTTATCTAGACATGAGTAACAACACGTACTTAGGATGATATTTGCATTTTAGGCTCCGCCGTGTGTGTCCTGGTAATTTGCAAGCACTACACATGCCATTTTTCTTCTTTTTAGATCGCTCGTCAAACGATAATGGTTTACCATTTTTCGACACGTCGCCATGTTTCCTCTTGCCTTTTTTGGAGTACCTTTTGGCTTTACTTTCTCAGGGTCACCAACTTTAGTAGCATGCATTGTACTCCCGTCTTGATCCATATTGGACCAGCTCTTCGAAACACGGAAGCTTTCTCATACACCTGTCTCTTTGATATCATGTCCTCAAAATATGCCTTCATCTCTTTGTACAAGACTGGGTCATTGCATACTACATGTAGAGCTTCAGAAGATAACACACTAAGCTCTATATATCTGCTTTGCTCCTCTGACCTAGAAAACTCCCATCCAAAGAGATCGCTTGTGCGGGTTGCTGGCAAACCCTCTCTTGCTTTTTTCGAGAATCTCTTAAGGACTAGACACTCTGGTATTTCAACACAATGCAACTCCTTCAAAACGAACAAGATATGCTTACAAGGGAGACCCTTACAGAACATCCTTCGACAGCTACACTTTATAACCTCATCGGGATTGCTCGACGTATAATCCACATAGAACCTGCTCTCAGGTTTTTTATTCCATGCCACGATGAATTGCTGAGAGTCGTCGTTACCTCCTGCGACCTTTTTTCTGAAAGCACTATGTTATCGATCTTGTTCAGTTCCTCTTGCAAGATATAGAAGTTTGCTGGAGTGAAGACATTTGCCGCTGCTTTCTCAATATCCTTTGAGCTAGTTACTGCCACCGGTTCAGTCTATGAAGTCGTGCAGCCATCGCGCGTCTCGTTCTCGCGAATACGGACAATAGCATTCTCGTAGTGTAGAATAAGATCCACAACGGTCATCCCATAGTCTAGGTGAATATGGAGGGATGAGTTCAGACTTTCGCTTCTCTGGTTACTTTTCATGCCTAGCCAAAATCCCTCGATGAGGTACGCTGCTGCCCATAGTCTTTTCTTGGTGTACATCCTCTTCAGCCAGGATTTTGTTCTATCTATCTGCCATTTGCGAACAAATGCGTGCCACCTTTCCTCAAATACAGTCTTAGTAGTGGTGTAATATAGAAGAGATCGAAACTCTGTCAGCGAATTGAAACTTAGGTGTTTCGCCATGTTTTTCTCAATGTGCCAAGAACATATACGGTGCCACACGTCTGGGAAGACCCAGCGAATAGCTCTCATCATCGCAGCATCCGCATCCGTGATTATAGACCTAGGATACTGCTAACACATTGCTTGTAGAAAAGTTTAAATCAACCAGACATATGTTGCCTCTGTCTCATCCGATAAGATTGCATAGGCAAAAACAGTAGTCTTACGATGATTGTTCAGACCAACAAACAGAACAAAAGGCATACCATACCGGTTCATCTTATAGGTGTTGTTAAACACGAGGACGTCGACATAATCCTGGTAGTCCAGACGCGACTGAGCATCACACCATAACAAGCTTTTCAAACAGCCCTTTGAATCTGTATCATACTTGAAACTAAAGTCAGGGAACTTCTTCTTTCTGGCCTCCATAATGTCGATGGTTGTAGTAGCATCGCCATCAGCAAGCAACTTCCTCTTCTCTCTACAACACATATTGTACAAATCTTTTCTCGTAAATCCAATCTTACTGTAGCGGTTGTATTTGCTGATGAAGGAACTCATAATCATATGCTTTCTAATCCCTACGGCTGCGATTGCTATGATCTTGGCTCTCTGGAAATCTTTTATCTTCCTATGAGACCACAGGAAAGGAACTTTGTCCGATCTAGCTAATAAATGATTATGGTTGTCATGGAACCTTACAACGATCCATTTACCAGTTCCCAGATCATGCCTCACAGCCATCTCCGCTTTGCAGTTGCATCGAGACTCTAGTCTTAACCTTCGGGTGCGGTTCTCGATGGTCAGTAACTTCTTATCACGTTTCCCTTGCCTGGAACATACAAACCGCCCCCTACAAACTTCTCTATTCTTCTCAATCTTGCATTTGTTCTTCTTGGTCCTACTCTTTCGAATGCTGAATCCATGATCTCTAGCGTAGCTATTGTAGAAATCATAAGCCGCGGCTTCCGAAGCAAAAGTCATCTCCATTATCTTCCAGTGCATTTCCCCTTTCACTTTTGAATGTCTGGAATCGTCGTCAATTTCTACCTTATATTTATCCTCCACCTCGGGGGTCTCCAGTGACCTATAAGAAGAACAAATATAATTAAACTAATGCTTCCATTCAATAGTTCACAAAAAAATATGATAGTGAACATACAGTACTCATGTTTACTGAGTATGATTCCATAGAATGTTCAGCTGTCTCCAAATCTGAGTCACCATAATAGTCATAAGCATTATCACTAGCAACTAATGCCTAAAACAACAAACAAATAAAGATCTTAGTTCTGCTTTTATCATTATTGCAACCATTGCACGTAACAAAAAGATCAGCTTTACCTCACTAATAAATTATGTGTCCAATTCATCATCTTTTTTCTCTCTATCAACATCGTCAATCTCTAGCTGACAATTTAAATAACAATTAATACCAAATTTAATCGCAAACCTAAGAAAAACCGTAAATATGTCACTCACATTTTCTTCCTCGGCATTGCCATCAACATCTTCTTCCACTTCGACGGACTCGTCATCGGAAACTATGTTCTCACCTAAAGACCGATTAACCTCTTCCGAGCTAGAGTATTCATCCTCCGTGTACCCATAATCTTCATCTATCCTACTTGATTCCGACATCACCTGTGCCAGTGCGAAAATCAAATCAAAAACCGATTATGCCTACAATTTCTACGAGCACTACATGCAATAGGGGAAGGTATTACCTCTCAAACCACGAAGATCAATGGAGATGTAGGAGGTCAGGAAACCGACGAATCAAACCCTAGATTGGTCACTTGTCACAGCGACCTGATATCTGGAGGGCAGTAACAAAGTTAACCTTGTCTACGAGGCTGCGTCGACTAGCCGTCGCTACGGAGTTAGGGTTAGGGTTCCGGCGGCTGCCCTTTTTAGATCAGAGCAGAGAGAAACTAGATTGGTTCAGGCGACCTCGGTGGCCTTCCTGGACTCTTTTTCCTGCGGCGACGGCGGTCTCGACCGGCGCCCTCCCACTTGTACGCGCGATTACAGGAGGTGGGACCGGCACGCCCTCAGACTGTGTACAAATCGACTCCATCTTGTATCGAATACGATGGGGATACGCCGACGGTTACCGGGTTTCGGGTGGAGCTAGACACGGAACCTAACCCGCACGGGGTTTGTAACCCTTCAACTCATCGGCCGAACAGGGGGGGACACTGAAGCAAGCCTCTCTTTTGATTGGGCACACTGGACATGTCGTCACGATACCTTGATAGACCGACCAAATTTTTGACTATTTCAAGGCTAGGAGGTATTGTCTTTCCGTGTCAGCAAGGCACAGCGCCCTCGTTTTGGTGGTGCTATTAGAGTGCATGGTCTCAAACTTCGGTGGGAGAACTCTAAGTGTGACCTTACTTAGTTGGTTGCACCTAGTGATGATGTTTTTCCATTCATCAGTTGAGCATTACTTGGAATTGTTCGAACTTGATCTTGAGGATGAAAACCCCATGATATGGCCTTCGCTGGCTGGATCAGCCAACGGTGTCGCCGCTACGTCACTTCCTTCGAACATGCGATGCTTGCGCAGAAGAATTCTTGTAGGATACGTGTTACTACCAAGGATGATTGGTATGGCGGTATGTCGTTGGTCGCTTCGTGGACGACACGCCTTCTGCTCCCTTTTTCCTTTTTATTAGATTTCGGTTGTGTTTGACCTGTTATATCGTATGTATGTCGTCGGTTCCATTTTATGGTTTCCATGTTTCTCTTAGAAAATTGGCGGTATGCATATTTGATGTTTTGACAGGTTGTTTACATTGTGGTGTTGTGTAGGCTACTAGTAGTAGCTGTTTAAATAGCATCATGAAATTTATATAGTGCCCTTTGTCGAAAGATAAATCTACAAGTAATACTCTCACCTAAAGAGAAAAACAGGCTAGTAGTACTAGTAGGAGCATTCTCCACTCCATCACGTGAAGCAGCATATAGGCCGTCCTTGGATTGCGGGCTAGGACCAGCTGCTTTATTTTCCGCAACGCAACTTGCAAGTGCAAAATGCTCCAAATTCCGATTTTGAGAGGATCACGTACCAGCTGACAAACCGTCCCATCTGAAATACGAGGCCCGTCCTCGTCTAGTTAAGCTCCAAACGAGGCATTTTGTCACATATCCGCGAGAAAAAAGAGATATCGCGCGCGTATATTTGCGGGGCACACGCGCAAATGATTGCTAGCGAGGGCGTCCATCACGGTGAGTAAGGCTAAAGCGGAGAGCTGGCCGGTGTGAAGCGTGTGTGCAAGAGACGAGGCCGTTGGATCGGAGGCGACAAGGACACGCATGGACCATCCAGATGCATGCATGCATGCCCCGCGCCCATGACAATGAAGACGAAGAGCTTGGACCCCCCACTGGCGCTAGGCTAATGTACTACTACTAGTCAGCACTTTTTGGGAGAGAGAGAGATGTTCTCTCTAACCTAACCTGAAGCCAAATGGTATGGAGGACAGGGGCCAAACCGTGCACTGCATCTGCTACTATGGAGAGATGGAGCCTCATGTTCAAAAAAAAAAAGGAGCCGAGCCGAGCAGGAACTAGCCATGTTTTAGTGTTAGATACGTCCGAATCTAGACAAAACGAAATCAATTAATTTGGACCGGAGGGAGTAGTAATAAATTGGTGCCGCTGGCGAGCACATTGGTTAGCAGCAATAGAGAGAGAGCCGGCACATCACGTGGTTGGTTTACTTTATGCGCTTAATCAACCCCTAACTACTATTCCGTCCCGCTCTCCACTAATGCCGTTGATTGCTAGCTCGATCGGCCATGATCTCTGAGACAGAGAGACCTGCTGGCCGTCTTCATGGCAGCACATGGCCACTGCCGCCGTATAGTAGTAGTAGCGCTGGTGGTGCGTGGTGGGGCCGAGGGTGGCAGCGAGATGCCGATGCTATCTTTTGTTTTTTGGGGAATTTTTAGGGAGAGGGGACAGCGGAGACCGTGATGGCCTCATACTATTATTATTGTCACGCTCTTCACTCGTTGTCGAGCGTCGGGGTTTGCGCCACTGATGGTCAAACCGATCATAAAAAAATGCTGGGTAGCTTACTGTTATGTATGCGGTAGGTTTGGCTTTCTTGGTGCTACCTAGCCGTGGGGCTCCTCTAGGGGTCACTTCACCTCCCCTCAAATTTCCTTCTTCGAAAATACGTAGTACTAACAGACTTTCAGATACACTACGTAGTATTTTCTAGACCTATTTACACATTAGATCCCACGACTAGCACTCGGGGTGCAAATTAGGAATGTAAGTTGAATAAATCCAATTTAAATAAATCTGACTGGATAAGACCAAAAATGAGCAAATTCGACCATGGTGAGCTGTCCTGCCATCCACTTTATGCACATAGGTCCAGAAAAGTGAGCCGAACACGCCCTCCCACGATGCGGGCTTGATAAGGAAAAACCCCTCGCCTCGTTTCCTTGAAGAACACGAAGGTGGCGCCAGTTGCACGAGGATGTTCACGGAGGAGACGGCGAGCTTGTCCGTGGCGGCGATTCGGCGATGCGTTTCCGGGAATGGCGAGGACCCGCCGAGCTATGGTACCCGAGTTTTTCCCTCTCCTCTTTATTTCTCGCCTGGCGGCGGTGCCGGTGGTGTTTGCGTAGTTGGGCGCACGATCAAGTCGAAGTTTTAGCGTCCGGAAATATCCGGGAATTGGTAGTAAAATCACCGACAGAGTGATCAGTAGTGTAAAGGTAGATGCTTGTTGCCGATTTTCGCCCGCTTCGATCGATGCTCATGTTCTTGTGGGCAGCTATGAATTCAATGTAGGTTTAAAAGTGTTAAATTTAGTGATGTTCTTTGTTGGTTTATGTTTTCAGGCAAAGGTTTAAAATTTTAGGCACAAAAGTATACAAATTTCATCCAAATTCGTCCGAGTGGAAATTGGCGGCGACAGATTCAGTTATACAAATTTCATCCAAATTTGTCGCAGTGGAAACTCGCAGCGACAGATTCACTACGATGAATTTGGATGAAATTGTATTTGTTATGTATTGCTGGAAAATAGGTTCGTACTAGCCAATTTGATTTTCTAGCATTGTTCTCTTTGGCCATTTTTATGAAGCATCAGATTGGATACTATTCATTGTAGTCACTTGAGGTTTTTACTCTAGGTAGTTTGTTGGGATTTCTACTCCCACATTTGCATAGTACATGGATAGTCATGTTTTGACCCAACAATACAGAACGTGTAGGTCTTTTTCTCTTAAATAACTATGACTGCCTTTGTAAAATCACAAGTCATTCTTATAACATTCAGAAGGGTGGATTTGAAGAACATAGGAATTGTTGTGCATCATATCTAAATATGGATGTATTAGTAATTATTGTTTAAATATTGTCTTATACCTTATGCAGTACTATGAATATTTTCTTATAGTGCATTTTGTTTGCAATTATGTATCAAGTGAAGAATGTGGTATGTTCTCAGTGGAAGTATCACACAATGGGTTTTTCTATGGATTGAGGCATAATATGGAATATGTTAGTGTAACCACATCTCATTTTGATAATTTGACTATGGACACTTGGTCAATCATATAAATTAATCAAATTATGAGAGAGATCAGAGGACCTCAGTCTATTGGTTGTTACCTGGGAAGCATCTTAAAAATAGATTGGTGCTTTTTGAGGTGCAGTCACACATTAGGAATATGATAAATGCCACCAAATACCATAAGACATTTGTCTTGTTTGTTAATCACACTAATTTCATCAAGGGACTTAGACCAGATGTAATTGTGGACCAAAGAGCTGAGCAAAGGCCATCACAAGCTGCTCCAAGGACAACACCAGCTGCTTGTACTGAAGCTTATGTTTCCTATATCATCATGCCAACAATTCTTGCTCTTGTTGAATCTTCACGTTCATCAAGTTTGCTTGTTACAGAGGAGACAAATATGTAGTTCATAGAGTCAGATGGAAGTGCTAGTGCTGAGGATGACATTGAGTTCTATGACAGTGACTTTGATGTTGAAGTTGAGGATGATGACCTCTTTGCTGATGATGTTGATAAATATGTCAATGATAACAATGAGCGTGAACTATATGAGGAAAGTGAAGATGATGATGCCCTCGAGGATGATACTCTTGACCTTGAAGCAGAAATTAGACAACACTTGATGAAAGCATCAAAGCATTAAATCTAGAAGTTGATATGGACAATAACACTTTCAAGATTGGGATATTGTTAAGTGGTGTTGGGTGATGGCTGTGAAAATAGCCATCTTTCTCCGCGTTTAAATCATATTTTAAGTCAAGTAATTGACCAAGAATCTCTCTAGCCTTACTACTAATGAATAATAATTGCAAAGATGTGCAATCCTTGGTTTTAATTTGTGTTGTGTAGGAAATCACACTTTTAAGGCGAAATCTGGAGCATTCATTGAAGATTATAACGTTACCAACTTGGTCAAGCTAACTGGGGATGAAAAGGAGGTGTCTGCAAGCTTAAGGACCAGCCGTACAGGCAAGGCCCACCCGTACGGTGTGGCATTGGCTTCATTAGGCCAAACACTACAACTTTCATGAAGATGCCTATATATTTTAAGACTCTAGCCGTCGTCTAGAAGGTCACCATTCTCAGATTGCATCACAACATCATCGAAGGAGATCCACCACCATACTTCATACTCTCCATCCTCCATAGACTCCATAGTCATAGCCATTATCTTGTACTTGAGATATCCTTGTGATTCAGCGACCATTGTAAGAATATTTTATTTCAATCTAAGTATTTGCACAATGTTTTCTATCCTTGATCTTATTGTTATGAGTGAGTAGTTTATGCGTCCAAAATTGAAGCAGATTCACCTCTTGTTTTGCATAAATAGAGTAGAGGTTTTTGTATTTCACCGAGCCTGCGCGCGCTATTTCGTTCTTGTTTCAACAGGATCCCAAATCATGGAGTCATATATGAACATATCAATTAGAGATATCATATTGTGTAATTATATGATATTTCTAAGTGATAAAAGTCATTTTATAAATTTACCTTCGCACCTGGAAGAATAACAAACAAGGAGGAGGCATCAGCACCGATAACAACCACTGGTATGTGCGAAGACTGCCCATACCGTCCGCCCATACCAGGCACCATCGGGACTGCCTCGTCAAATAGTTTCTCCTGGCGAAGAAGAGAGGGATATCCGACATTCACAGCCACCAGAAACCATGAAACACCACATCCGAGAGGGATCTGAAGGAGGAACTTGGCTAGGGCAAAATCACAGCTGCTTCGTGGATCATTGGAGGACAACGCATCATCCCCTTCACCATCAACCGCTGCATCTTCATCACCACCATTACTCTATCTTTCATCTATTAGATATCTTTGTAATTCCAGATCCAATTGTGGTTTGCATTAGTTCTACACCCGTACTTTAATCCATCCTTTTGATTATTATGATGTTGTTGATTGCTTTCATGAGTGAGTAGTTCCTTTGTTCTTGGGGAGATGGAGAAACCCTAGCACCACTATGAACTTGTAATAAAGATGATCTATTCTTGTATCCATATGACTTGCTTGTCTATGATGTAATTATGACTTGTGTTTGATTTATCTTTAGATGATATGTGAAGTCGACCATATAATAAAGATGATCTAGGAAGGAAGAAACCCTTTGGACATATTGTGGAAGCGTATGCAGAGTGCCCCGTGACAAATTGGTGCCGGCTTGTAACCCACACGGTCAAAGGGGGATCAAGAGGGACTCCCTAAGCTAATTACGATATCCATGAGGAAACCCTTAATTGCAGTGGCATGTATGGGTGATTGCTCTCAATCATTTCAGTGGTTATTTAGAGGTGACCCTACACTTGGCTCAACAAAGTGGCTTCCTACGAGCCTTGTCGTGAACATCTTATTATGGGGCTCTCTCCATATATATCATGACACAAGAAGTATGTTGTTTTGATTACATATAATAATAATACTATGCTAGCGGTGTATCCTACATCCTCGAGAACATTTTAGCCCTATTGAGTTCAACCACGCTTTCATTCAATCTTGTTACTTGTTTTTCTTTTACTTGTTTTAATTAGTTTTCAACAAACAACCATAAACAATTCAAACACCCTTTACTTGGAATCAAAGACAACTTACAAGTATTCTTTGGTAAATAGTAACGAGGGGCATAAAGACCTTAACCAATAGCTATCTATGGGTTTGATATTTTTACTTTGAAACTAGCTACAATTGGTATGTGCACTTGCAGTCATCAAGCTATTTTATGGTGTCGTTGCCGGGGAGCTAAGCGATTTTGGTCTTTGTTCTTAGTTACTCATTTTACTCATTGTTCTACTAAAGTTGTTTACTAGTTTCAGGTAAACACCATGGCTGCACTTGGACTGATTAATCAGATTGATGCTACTAAATATGTCGGGAGAGTCAATAGAGGATTAGTGAAAGAATTCCTGAGTGGGAGCAAACCAGAGTAAGAGGTTAACCCTCGTTTTATCGCTATTATTAAAGAAAAAACTTTTGCAGGAGATGATCCCGATGAGGACCCTTATAATCATTTAATGCACTTTACCGAGCTATGTTGTACTCTAAAATTGAGAGGCTATTCTGATGATGGATAAAACTTAAATTGTTTCGCTAATCTCTAACCAACACTACTTTGGCTTGGTAGAATTTGCCCTGCAGAGAAAATTGATATCTCGGAAAATCTTAAAATAGAATTTGTGTCTCGATTCTTTCCCAAGGTAAAGACTGCTGAGGTAAGAAGGGCAATTACAAACTTCAAAAACCGCCCATGCGAAGGTTTGGTAAGAGCCTACAAAAGGTATAAGTCTGTACTTCACAAATGTCCCCATCATGATTTACCAGAATGGTATGTACTGCATATTTTTTATGGAGGACTTAATCAAGAAATTAAACATGAGCTTGACACGAATTCAGGAGGTTCTTTCATGGAGTTAAGTATAATAAAAGCTTGGGAAGTTTTAGAACGAATTCGCCGCAATGGAGAAACATGGGGATTTGATTTAGGAGATGAAGGAGGTTTAGAAATTGAATATGGTTGTCTCAATGCTTATAAAGAGTCTAGTAAGGTAAAAGAAACTGCGATGATGATATTGTCTTGCAAATCCTTCAGTCTTTTATATAACATATTGAAGCTCCAAAGAAGGACTGGCTTCATTAAACTCCGCCACCTGAGCCAGTTGATGAAGAAGAACTAATAATTATGGCCCTTGTCGATCCAGTGAGGGAGGTGCCTTCATATGTTAAACCCCTTCCTTTTCCAAGGACGGTGAGAAAACATATGATGGCTCAGCAACTTGAGGATCAACGCAAGGAGGAAGAATTATTTCTCAAGGAGCTGGAAGAGGAAACACTAATGAGGAAAACCAAGGAAGGAAGTGAACAAGAGGCAGAGGCATCAATAAAAGAAGATATTCTGACCATGTTTGCATATTGCAACGTGATTGAGCTAGATTCTGAAGCCTCACAATTTGTTGAAGGAAAGGTAAAAGCTAAAGAAGTGGGTAAGCCTATTCTTCCATGCACTTTCGGTGGAACTTCCTATTATGGTATTTGCGATATAGGTACATTTGTTAATGTTATTCCTTTTAACTTTTATTTAAAAGTTCAAAACGAATTAGCCCCAGCTGAAATGGAAGATACGGCTATGACTATAATGCTTGCAAATAAAACTCTAAGAGTCCCTATGGAAATAATTAGGGACGTACCAATATGTATTGGACACCACAAATATCCTATTGATTTTGTGCTTATTGATATGTCCACTGACGTTTATTGTCCCATCATCTTTGGAAGGACTTTTCTAAATACCGCAGGTGTGAACATAGACTGCATGAAGCAAACTGTGTCTCTCGAGTTTGGTGAAGAGAAGATGGATTTTTATTTCTCCAAATTTGACCATAAACCACCTATTGAAGAATTAGATGATGATGAGTACGAACGTGAGGAAGAAGGTAATATCATAATCTTAGCCTCAACAATTAACGAGACTCCAGATGATGATCTAGCAAGAAGTTTAGTCAACAATAATAACATTCTTGAGGACATAGAAAAAATTGAAATAGACAACTATCTCGACTCCACACCGTAGGTGGACACCGAGATTAATCAAAAATATGAAGAACCTATAAGAAAAGGAGATGAGGCTCTTCCTCCTCCGACCCTTAAGACTCTACCGAAGGAATTAAAATATAGATTCCTTGATGATATAAATAATTTCCCTGTTATTGTAAGTGCTAACCTCACAGAGAAAGAGGAGCAAAATCTGATGAAGGTTCTCTGCATGCATCGAAACACTCTTGGGTATTCGATGGGTGACTTGAAGGGGATTAGTCCTTCGATAGCCACCCATAGAATATTCGTGGAAGAAGGAGCCCAGCCGGTGGCGGACTTTCAGTGACGTCTTAAACCTCACATGAAAGAGGAGGTAAGAAAAGAAATAATACGTTTGTTGGATGCAGGCGTCATCTTTCATGTGGAGGAGAGTGAATGGGTAAGTCATATTCATTGTGTTCCAAAGAAAGGTGGGTTCACAGTTGTATAAAATAAACATAACAAAATGGTACCAACTAGAACTGTTGTTGGCCACAGGATGTGCATTGACTATAGAAAACTTAATAAGGAAACTAGGAAGGATCATTACCTTTTACAGTTTATAGACCAAATGTTAGAAAGGCTTGCCATGCATTCTCATTTTTGCTACCTAGACGGTTATTCCAGTTTTTACCAAATTGGTGTACACCCGGATGATCAACTAAAAACTATTTTCATTTGTCCCTATGGTATCTATGCTAATCGTCGTATGCATTTTTCTCTTTGAAATGCTCCTGCCACTTTTCAAAGATGCATGATTGCTATTTTTGCTGATTATGTTGAAAGTATTATGTAGGTGTTTATGGATGATTTCTCTATTTATGGAACCTCCTTTAATCATTGTCTCCATAATCTGCATAAAGTTTTGCAGAGATGCGAAGACACTAACTTGGTCTTGAACTGGGAGAAATGTCATTTCATGGTCCAAGAAGGCATATTACTCGGCCACAAAGTCTAAGGTAAGGGTATAGAAGTCGATAAGGCAAATATTGAAGCAATAGAAAGATCACCCCCTCCTTGAGATATAAAAGGTATAAGAAGCTTTTTGGGTCATGTAGGGTTTTATAGAAGATTCGTTAAGAATTTTTCAAAAACTGCTAGACCATTAACTAACCTTCTTCAAAAGGATGTTCGTTTTAATTTTGATGAAAAGTGTCTTGATTCTTTCAACATATTAAAACAAGCTCTTCGTGAAGCACCAGTTATTAAACCACCTAATTGGAAGAAATCCTTTGAACTATTTTGTGAAGCTAGCCATGAAGCTGTAGGGGAAATTCTTTGCCAGTATAATGGTGATGATCTCAATCATTCATCATGCTAGTCGCACCTTAAACGGGCCCAAAGTAACTATCCTATGGCTGAATTTCTTGTGATAAATTTGGATCTTACATCATGGACTCCAAAGTTAGAGTACATACTGATCGTGTTGGCTTGAAAGAAATCATGGAAAGGACTGATGTTAAGCCAAGAATGATCCGTTGGACTCTACTTCTAGAAGAATTTGATTTACAGATTCTACAAAGAAAGGAACAGGTGAAGGAAGCATTCACAGATACTCAAGGAGTTCTTCATCCTAAAGAGGTATCATCTGTGTGTATACCTGTGGGAACCCCACAACCAAAAAGGAAGTTTCCTATTTCCCCTTATAATTGTTTTGGCAATTTTCTACGACCTGTTTTATTTGAAGAGAGGAAGAAAAGAAATTCAAGTGAGACCATATTCCCTCGATGAACATGACTTATGAAATTATCAACACACCTTTGTTCTGGATAATTTTCTGCTATTTCTTTTTGCACATTTGAATTTCTTTTGTTTTTCTGAGTCAACTGCCGGTCTTACGAGATCGGTACGGGCGGACGGTACGATCGGATCTGCCCGTACCAATGGTCGTTAAGCCTGTCAATGCCTCGTTGCTGTTTTTGCGGAAGCGGTACGACCACGCGGTATGGGCACACCCCTTGTACCACTGGTCGTTATCGGTTCGGTCACTTCCTTCTTCTATTTTCTCGTTTACACTTTTGTGTCAAAAAATTAAGAAGTTGCGAAGTCGGTACGGACGAGTAGTATGGGAAGAACCCACACGTACCACTTAGTTGGTTGACCTTTTACTGATTTCATACCGTGCCGCTTTTGGAAACGACACGGTACGGGCGCACCGTACGGGCGCCGCCCGTACCTAGTTGGTCGTTACGACCCAAATTTATTTCTTTTGCATTTATTTGTTTCCTTATTTATTAGGATTTTTTTCTTGGGCGACCCTTTTTCTCCTAGCACGAATTTTACCTTGCCTCTAATCCTTTATAAGTCTCCCATAAGGGTTCTACCGTTGTGTTGATAATACAGAACTTCTCCATAATCTACTTCTTCCACGAAAACTCTCTAGAACCATGACCTCTACATGGAGCACCCTTCAAGATAAGGAAGATCTCTATGGGTCGTCTTCAAGTGTTACGGAGGAAGATAAAGCTGTTGTATCATAAGACAAGAAGCTTGAAGATAAGGATGGATTCTGTTGGAATATTAGGCAATTTCCCCATGAGATTGATTACCGAAATCAATATTATGTAAGCACTAGCAGATCTAAACACATACAGCCAAACAACCACATCTAGTAGATCTGAAAATCTAGCAATAACTAGTGCATACAAAGAGAAGAATAACACGTACAGGTTGACCGGGAAGGTCGTCACCGCAGCATCACCTTGGTCTTTGTTGATGTCGCCCATGGTGCTGATGAGGTCGTCGGTTGCCGAAGAAGAACACACGAACGGAGGCGACCAGTCACGCCGAGGCGCTCCCCAAAAACCTTATCGCCCGGTGCAGGATCTCAACACACGACCCGGTGCAGGATCTCAACGGACGGGATTTCGGAGGCCTGCTCTCCTGGACAGCAGTGCACGCAGCTGCCGGGATGGGGAAGTCTAGAGAGCAGCACAGCAAGAGGAACACACAGCGAGAGAGACCGAGAGAAGAACTGGATACGTCTAGATCTGTCTGTCTCGTACCCAACAGCTAGTGCACCAAGCAAAAATTTAGTCTTCCACAAAACGAGTTTGTAACTCGAACTCGATTCATGAAACGCGACGCGCGTGCGGGCGAGGCGAGGCGGGCGGAGGAGGAGGAGGAGTGCGCGTGGACTCCTTCTCTTCTCACTCACTTAGTGAGAGTGAAATAGCTCACCTTATAAGCTGGTCCAACTCTCTCCCAACTAGCAATGTGGGACTAAACTTTGTCTCCCACAGAGCTCCTAAGCTGCCATAGTAGATGGGCCTTGAGATTTCAGGATTTATTAGACTAGATGGGCTGCCTACATGGGCCGCAACCCATATAAATCTAACAATCCCCCACCAGATCTCAGAGACACATTATATGACACATCAGTTCCAATCACTGTTTAATATACCTGCAGTTCAGTGGAGACTGTTAAGTTGAACTTCCACCTAGACAAAGAGATATGCTTACTACAACTAAACAATGGACTATGCCGGGAATTGCCAGTCTTGCGCAGCAAGTTTCACTCAATGTCATTACCGGTACTTGGCTGCCATAGGCTACCCCTCGGGTGGAGCTTACAAGTCACACTCCTCGGCCTTTCATGAGCTTCCTAGAGATTCACCCAAATCTCATACACTGGGACCAGCAGTGTAGCTCATATAGGTGTGTTCTTTCAAGATCGCTTTGTAGGACAATAGCTTTGCTCCCAAGGAGACAGTTAGAACACATTAAGATATAATCAACCTTCCTTACAGAATACTATGAGAGAATTGCATCTGCAGTGGAGTGGGAGTATTAAAAGTTTCTCTCAACTCAGTTGTTTTAGTTTGTTTTCCCAGGTCCTAATTCACGGGATCTCCGATCACATAGGTTGGGTTACCCCCTTGACAACTCAGGTGGGTCTCAAACCCATCTCCCTCGATGCATTTTCTATCAAATTTCTTGATAGCCCTTTCGTAAAAGGATCTGCCAGATTCTTAGCCGTTTGGACATAATCCAATGCTATAACTCCAGAGTTTCTCAGCTTTCTGACAGACTTCAGTCTTCTCTTGACATGTCTTGAACTCTTCATATTGTCCTTAGAACTATTCACTTTGACAATCACAGTTTGGTTGTCACAGTTCATAAGGATTGCCGGTATTGGTTTTTCAACCATAGGCAAATCTGTTAAGAGTTCACGAAGCCATTCTGCTTCGACAGTCGTAGTATCTAATGCTGTCAGTTCTGCTTCCATAGTTGACCTTGTTAAGATGGTCTGCTTGCAAGATTCCATGAAACAGCGCCACCACCAAGAGTGAATATATATATCCACTTATGGCCTTTATCTCATCAGCATCTGATATCCAGTTTGAATCACTATACCCTTCAAGTACCCTTCGATACCCGGTATAATGTATTCCATAGCTCACGGTTCCCTTTAGACAGTGCATTACTCTCTCAAGAGCATGCCAATGATCATCTCCCGGGTTGGCCACAAACCGGCTGAGTTTGCTCACAGCAAATGAGATGTCAGGTCTCGTAGCGCAAGCTAAATACATAAGTGAGCCAATAATCTGAGAGTATCTCAATTGATCACTAGCCGCCTTTTGATTCTTTCGAAGCAAAACACTAGGATCATTAGGTGTGGGAGAGGATTTGCAATCATCATACCCAAATCTGCTCAACACCTTCTCCACATAATGTGATTGCACAAGTGTAATCCCATTATTCTCATCTCTCAGCAGCTTGATGTTTAAGATAACATCAGCTTCTCCAAGATGCTTCATATCAAAACATTGAGACAAGAAGGTTTTGACCTCATTAATTACTTTAAGACTTGTCCCAAAAATTAATATGTCATCAACATAGAGACATAGGACAACTCCCTCACCCCCACAATGGCGGTAGTATACACATTTGTCGGCTTCATTTACAACAAAGCCCACAGATGTCAAAGTCCTTTCAAACTTCTCATGCCATTGCTTGAGAGCTTGTTTGAGGCCATACAAAGATTTCTTCAATTTACACACCTTTCTCTCTAGACCTTCTAGTACAAAACCATCAGGCTGTTCCATGTAAATTTCCTCATCCAACTCTCCATTTAGGAAAGCCATCTTAACGTCCATCTGATGAACGAGAAGACCGTGTGAGGCAGCCACTGATAGTAGTACTCGAATTGTGGTCAATCTCGCCACAGGTGAGTAAGTATCAAAGAAATCGTCGCCTTCTTTTTGGGTATAGCCTTTAGCCACAAGCCGAGCTTTGTACTTTTCAATAGTACCATCAGCCCTAAGCTTCTTTTTAAATACCCATTTACATCCTACAGGTTTACACCCATACGGACGTTCAGATATCTGCCACGTTCCATTAGCCAAGATGGAATTGATCTCGCTTTGAACCGCTTCCTTCCAGTAGTCTGCATCCGGAGATGCAAAAGCTTCTGAAATGGTAGTGGGAGTGTCATCCACTAGGTACACAAGGAAATCATTACCAAAAGACCTTGTGGTCCTTTGTCTCTTGCTCCTTGTGGGAGCTTCATTGTCTTCCTCATCCAAATCTGAACTCTCATCATCTGATTGTTCATCAGTCTCTATGGGAGTTTCAGGTTCAGAAACTGGATCATATTTCTTATTAGATATGCTAGGCATATTTCTCATAGGAAATATATCCTCAAAGAATGTAGCATCTCTTGATTCAAAAATAGTACCGATACTCATGTCGTCCATTTCAGATTTCACCACAAGAAATCTGTAAGCAATGCTATGAGAAGCATAGCCAAGAAAGACATAATCCACAGTTTTCGGTCCAAGCTTACGCTTCTTGTTGATTGGCACATTGACCTTTGCTAAACAACCCCAAGTTCGTAAGTATGAGAGTGTCAACCTTTTCTTTTCCCATTCTTCAAATGGTGTAATCTCTTTATTCTTAGTTGGAACACGGTTAGGACATGACACGAAGTCAATATAGCCTCCCCCCACCATTCCTTGGATAAATCGGCAGTGTCTAACATGGCGTTAACCAAATCTGTTAGAGCTTGGTTTTTCCTCTCAGCAATCCCATTGGATTGAGGGGAATTGGGAGGCGTCCTCTCATGTATAATACCATGTTCCGAACAGAATAAATTGAACTCATTAGAAAAATACTCTCCACCGCGATCAGTCCGAATTCTTTTGATCTTTCTCTCAAGTTGTTTTTCAACTTCTGCCTTATAGATTTCAAAGAAATCTAGGGCCTCATATTTTGGTTTCAAGAGATATACATAACAGTACCTGGTAGAATCATCAATCAAAGTCATGAAATATTTCTTTCCACTAATTGTCAACACACCATTCATCTCACATAGATCTGAATGTATAAGCTCAAGAGGTGCCAAGTTTCTTTCCTCCGCAGGCTTATGAGGCTTGCGAGGCTGCTTTGCTTGCACACAAGCATGGCACTTAGAGCCTTTGACAATAGTAAATTTCAGAATTAAACTCATACCAGCAAGCCGCGACATACAACCAAAATTAATATGACAAAGTCGTGAATGCCAAACATTAGTTTCATTACTAGTAGTGCAAACATGGTTCACTATGTCATCACAGAAGTCTACCAATGAAAAATGGAACATGCCTCCGCATTCATAGCCTTTTCCAACAAAGGTTCCATACTTAGACAGTACAACTTTATTGGACTCAAATACCAACTTAAACCCATCTTTCAGAAGACGGGATCCACTAACGAGATTCTTCTTTATAGAAGGGACATGCTGAACATTCCTCAATTGCACGACCTTGCCCGAAGTAAACTTCAGATCTACCGTGCCAGCACCAAGAACAGTAGCATGTAACCCATTCCCCATCATGACCGAGGAATCTCGAGCCTGATAAGAGGTGAACATGGAAATGTCAGCACACACATGAACATTGGCACCCGTATCAACCCACCATTCTGTGGGTTGAAATACTGAAAAAATAGTAGGTAATATATTACCATACCCTGAAGTTCCTGCACCAGTATTGCTAATGACCATGTTGACAGATTTAGAACTATGTCCAGCCTGACCCTTCTTGCCTTTCTTCTGTGAACAACGATGAGCCTAATGGCCAATCTCGCCACACACCTAACAAGGTTCTTTCTTTTCCTTGTTCTGCCCCTTCTTCTTCTTGAGGTTGGTAGTCTGGTAGACTTTGTTATTTCCTTTGGACTTGTGGGTATTTTTCTGCACCATATTGGCGGCAGAATGTCCCTCGGTTCCACTAGTGTGTTTTTCTTTTGCCCTCGCCTTCTCTTCAACATCCAAAGTGAAGGAAATATGCCCTAGAGGCAATCATAGAGATGATTGTATTTCATGTGTATCCATGATTTATTATAATGTTCCTTGAATATCCATATACCAGGCAACTTGTATTGATTGGCAATTATGTGAATTGTTTGTGAAACTCTTTACTTGTATGGTTATCTAATAATTGTCCCTAGTCGGAGTTCATGCGAGGACACAGGTGAATATTAGACTAGCACATCGATTGGTTGATGACTATGTTTCGCAAGTCATAGACATGGAGATGTCAAACCAATGATGTGGACACATGTTATGAACATGGGGTTGGACTGACCCAACATGAGACTGGCAATAATACTTGCAGCTCTCTCTACACATCGTGTACGTTTTGTCCTTAGACCTGAGATTGTCGCATGTACTTGAGATGTGGATCGACCTACTTTGGGGCTATCAAACACTACTCCGTAACTGGGTAGTTATAAAGGTAGCTTTCGGGTTTGTCATGATACATGCTGCAAGGCATCGGTCAATCAAGATGGGATTTGCCCCTCTCTACGTGAGAGAGATATCTCTGGGCCCCTCGAGTGATCGGATCCAGAAATGCATGGTCGTGCTACATATGGTTAAGAGTTAACCTAGTAAAGGGATTCCGAATCACAGTATCGAGAAAGAGAGGTCAGCTTGGAGCTAGACCAAATATCGTGAGGCAAAGGGAAGGACATGTACTCAACCTTGTGATGGTTCGTCTGAATGATCTTTATATGTGTTTAGGAGTTGGCACGTCTTGCTAGAGGCCGCTACCAACTATTGACGGAGTAAGTGTACTCGCGTCATGTCTATACGTGTATGAACCTATAGGGTCACACACTTTAGGGGCTGGAAGCCTAATGAGGATTGGATCCGAATTAGACCAGGCTTAGGCTGCTAATGGGCTGCTAATATAGAAGCCCACCAGGGATGCCTATATAAGAGAGGGTGAGGCGAGCTGAAGAGGGTTGAGCATTCCACCCAGCCGCCACTCCTCTTCCTCCTATGTTGCACGCGTAGACCTAGCAGTCTGGCATGTGACGGCTTCCACTCCGGACGTGTGGATACCTCGAAGGTGCTGCATCTGTAGCACTTGGACGAGCCGCGCAAAGGGAAGCTGCTCGTGGGACGAGGACGAGGAGGAGACGTAGAACATCTACACTGCCGCAACGTGCTTCATCGAGTTCCGCACCTGCGCGTCTAGCGGTAATCCTGTGATCTATGACAATAGTATTCCTAGTTGACGCGGTAGAAAATTTTGATTTTACGCTAGTGTAGCCTACCCGTTACCCTACAGTGGTATCAGAGCCGATGCTATTCAGTCGTAGGTTTGGGAAGTTTGCATATGGTGATATGTAGATTGATATGAATGATGTGATTGTTTGTATGGCGGTGTTTCTAGATTGATCTATGATCTTACTTTCCGTGATCGTGATTCTAAGGTCGTCGAACGACTTACCCCTACCGGTCGGTTTCCGCCATCGGGGTAGACAGTGACACATAAATCCTTTTGAATCACGCGAGGATCAATATGATTGATCGAATCGGGAATTAGATCTGAATCGACGTACCATGATCAAAGGAGTTTGGTAAAATCGGAACTATGGTCTGTTTATGGTAAATTTGATTTGCCGATCAAAATCCTTAAAGAAAATTGTATAGATTTGATCTCTCATTTTTCTTAAAATTAGCACCCGTAAAAGGGCTCGGTTTCAGCGAAGCAGCAAAGGCAGATGACGAAAATTGCCTAAATAAATAAGGTTTTTGGATTGTTAGGCAATTTCCCCATGAGATTAATTACCGAAATCAACATTATGTAAGCACTAGCAGATCTAAACACATGCAGCCAAACAACCACATCTAGTAGATCTGAATATCTAGCAAGAACTAGTACATACAAAGAGAAGAATAGCACGTACAGGTTGACTGGGAAGGTCGTCACCGCAGCAGCACCTTGGTCTTTGTTGATGTCGCCCATGGTGCTGATGAGGTCGTCGGTTGCTGAAGAAGAACACACGAACGGAGGCGACCAGTCGCGTCGAGGCGCTCCCCAAAAACCTTATCGCCCGTCTCCCGGTGTAGGATCTCAACGGACGGGATTTCGGAGAACTGCTCTCCCGGACAGCAGTGCACGCAGCCGCCAGGATGGGGAAGTCTAGAGAGCAGCACAGCAAGAGGAACACATAGTGAGAGAGACCGAGAGAAGAACTGGATACATCTAGATCTGTCTACATCTAGATCTGTCTGTCTCTCGCTCTATAAAGCCTGGGAGGTGAGCCGACCAAGTCGCCACACGTTGGAAGACAAGGACACGCGTCAAACATGCACACGAATGTTGACACGTATCCAACAGCTAGTGCACCAAGCAAAAATTTAGTCTTCCACAAAACGAGTTTCTAACTCGAACTCGATTCATGAAACGCGACGCGCGTGCGGGCGAGGCGACGCGGGCGGAGGAGGAGGAGGAGTGCGCGTGGACTCCTTCTCTTCTCACTCACTTAGTGAGAGTGAAACAGCTCACCTTATAAGCTGGTCCGACTCTCTCCCAACTAGCAATGTGGGACTAAACTTTGTCTCCCACAGAGCTTCCAAGCTGCCATAGTAGATGGGCCTTGAGATTTCAGGATTTATTAGACTAGATGGGCTGCCTACATGGGTCGCAGCCCATATAAATCTAACAGATTCAAGCTGATGGAAACAGTAAAGGATGGACACAAGGTGTTTAGCCTAGGCATTGGAAAAGAAGACGACTTTGATGAGGTTCAACTTTATTTAGAAGGAGACGAAGCGTTTTTCTTGGAAAAGGTGAAGAGATAAGGGCAGGATATTCAAGCCTCCATGGATAAGCTCGATCGTTGCATCAAGAAGATTGAGGTAAAAGCTCCGGGATCTTCTAAACATATTGAATTGTTGCACCGCTACCTGGACCAGATGGACTTGAAAGTAATGAAGGGACTAGAAGAAAATCTCAACATTAGCCTCAGATCCATTAACGCTTAGAAGCAAACAATAGAGATATACAAAGCTCTTGTTGAGCAGTTGGAGAAGGTCAATGAGCAATGCCGGATCCGTATCTTGATCTTGGAGACATCAAATAAGATGCTCCGTTCAAGTCTTCGCGACTCCGGAGCCTCTCGACCATGAAGGACGCCACTGTATCAAATAATCGCAAGGGATTATTTGATCCACTTGGCTTGACTCCAAGCTTGGGGGATCTATGAGAACCTTGTAATCTATCTTACAGTTTTTAGCATGTTTACTTTTCTACGCGCATGGTTAGGTTTAAATTTCCAAATTTGTAGTAGTTGCATCAACTTCGAGTTCCCTTTGTTCAAGATAAGAATTATATCCATTGAGTTATGAGACTTTATGATATTTGAAGTTGTGTTTGATTCATGATTATTATATTAGATGATTGAACTATGTTGAGTGTTATGATACTTGTACATCTGTCATAATTTTAGGGACTTTCACACCTATAGAAGTATTGATTAATTTATGAGAAGAAGAATTCTGGTAGCATATTATAATTAATAGTTTTCAAAAGCCATTGAAGTAGTGAGCATGATCAAATAGCTTGCTGAAAAGAAGAAGAGAAAAAGGGAGCAAGGAAATATATAGATATGCAAGTATCACGAAAAGAATCAAGCATATAAAAAGAGAGAGAAAGAAGAAAAATAAAATGATCATGAATCTTCACTATTAAACTTAGAGCTATAAATCTCTAAACTCCGTGATTATATGATATGTTGAATCACTAGTAGCTTCTTATAATTTTATTAATACTAGAAAAAGGTGTGGAAGCCTCTAAGTTATGCAATGTGTAAGGGTATGGTAATACCCCCGATGTATCTCTACATCCGATGTTGTATTCTTGTTTCAATTTTTCCCTCATTTATTTTAACGTCTCGTGTCTCATGAACATGATGATCTTGTCCATAAGCCACGATCTTGCTCGTGGACTAGCAAGAGCCTAGCTTGGGGGAGTTGATGCATCCAAAATTGAAGCATATTTACCTCTTGTTTTTGCATAAATAGAGTAGGGATTTTTGTATTTCACCGCGCCTGCGCGTGCTATTTCGTTCTTGTTTCAACAGGATCCCAAATCATGGAGTCATATATGAACATATCAATTAGAGCTGTCATATTGTGTAATTATATGATATTTCTAAGTGATAAAATTCATTTTATAAATTTACCTTTGCACCTAGAAGAATAACAAACAAGGAGGAGGCATCAACACTGATAAAGACCACCGGTATGGGTGGAGCCCGCCCGTACCGTCCGCTCGTACCAGGCGCCATCGAGACCGCCTCGTCAAATAGTTTCTCCCGGCAAAGATGAGAGGGAGATCCGACATTCATAGCCACTAGAAACCACGAAACACCACATTTGAGAGGGATCTGAAGGAGGAACTTGGCTGGGGCAAAATCCCAGCTGCTTCGCGGATCATTGGAGGACAATGCATCATCCCCTTCATCATCACCGCTGCATCTTCATCACCACCATTACTCCATATTTCATCTATTAGATCTCTTTGTAATTCCATATCCAATTATGGTTTGCATTAGATCTACAGCCGTACTTTAATCCATCCATTTGATTATGATGATGTTATTGATTGCTTCCATGAGTGAGAAGTTCCTTTGTTCTTGGGGAGATGGAGAAAACCTAGCACCACTATGAACTTGTAATAAAGATGATCTATTCTTGTGTCCATATAACTTGCTTGTCTATGATGTAATTATTACTTGTGTTTGATTTATCTTTAGATGATATGTGAAGTCGACCATATATCATTTTGAAGGGGATCCGCAGCAGAAAACAAAAAAATCTTACGTTGGAACCCCAAAACTGCCTAGGATCTATCTATGTAGTAATGCGGTAACGAACGATGCGTAGAGAATACATACCCTTGTAGACCGTACGCGGGTTAACGTTCCGTGAGGAACGTGGTTGATGTAGTCGTACTCATAGCCGACCTCAAGGTCGCGAAGCTCCTCGCAGGTCACCCCTTGCTCCTTCATTGTGTAGCAGCTCCGGCTCACGACATTTAAGCGCCCCAAGTGTTGCGCCTCGTGTCTTCGTACACATCCGGTGCACGATGAGACCTCCGGCTCCCCGATCCCACCGGGAGTATGGAAGTTGATATCCGGCTAGGAATCCCTGCAGCGCAACGGCATACTGCAGGTGTGCCTTGTTCGCACAACACAAACTTGGGGGCCATGGTCACAAGGGCTAGAGAGAGAGGGAAGGAGGAATTCAACCAAAGGACTTCTCTAATTGTTGGGTGTGTTTTTAATCCCACCCATGGGCACCCCTTTATATAGGCGGAGAGGGTGTGCCCTCTCCCCTAGGTGCCCCATGTGGGACTAAATGGCAAAGAAAATAGTCAAGAAAAACAATAGGCAAAGGGGCAGCCGGCTGGGACAATTCGCCATAGCCCACCAGCCAGCACGCAGCAGACCCGGGTGGGCCTAAGCCCTGCCCGCGGCCCAGCATGGCCAGCCAGTGGTGCCTGAGGCTGCTACGCCCGGGTGGGCCGGTACCGTCTCCGCGACCGAGCACGCCCAGCGCCTTGCACGGCAGCTGGCGGCTGGCGCGACCGCGGCCCAACTCGGTGTGGCTCGGCACCTGGCATAGCCCAACTGCATGTTGCCTTGTGCGGTGGCGGTTATCCGCCGCCCACGGGGTTGGCTGTTTTCCCTTTTTCTTTTTCTTTTTCTGCAGTTTTTGTTCTAGGCTATTTCCCTCCAGGGATTTGGCCTAATATAAAAGTTGCCTTTATAAATCTTAACTTAAATATTATTTAGAATATATTAATTCACAATTAACATATAATAAATATATATTTAAATTCCCATTTATCCAAAAACACTTTTCCGGTCTTTTCCTTTATTCTTTCTCCGAACAACTTCGGATCTTTCTGCGGAACGATTCCGAGTTTCTCTTTCTCTACTGTGATTCCGTCTTACGAATGATCGCTCTCATTGTACCCTTAAGTGTATCCTCTCACGACTCGGAAATGCTCTAGACATGATCGGTATCAATGATCAATAGAGGGACTAGGGATATCCATGTGACCCCTATGCATTCCTGATGACAATGTCGTTTGAATCGGTAAATGTAGCATCCATATACCTTTTGTTTCTTGATACGACTTGTCCGAGATCCGATCATTGGTATCACATACCTTGTTCAATCTCGTTCACAACAATTTTTGTTTTCTTGTTACCGTGATATTACATCCCCATGACCGAGTCACATGTTGCAACATTTATGGATGTAATCTCACCAAGCCGGCGTATGTATCTTTACCCGTCATGTGGGCGAACAAATCCCGCTCTTGACATATATTGCCTCAATGGTTCCTCCGATTACCTGAACACACCTTTATAACCACTGTATTACCAAGTGGCGCTTGATGCTATCAAAGCACTCTCGGGATACTGTGATTGATATAGCCTCACGGTCTAAGGAATTAGGAGTCTAGATTCAGCTGCTGCAACAATGAACTATATGACTTGATCGTGTTGCAATCCTTCGAGGAATGTCCATCACATCATTCTCCAATGATATGCCCCCATTGTCAATTGGCATAAATGCCCATGATCTTGAAACCCAGATCATCCTCATGACCAACGAACTAGTATGAATAGAGGCTACTAGGGACTTGGTTGTTTCATACCACACTTGTACCAATATTTCTACTTGGCACAGTTATAGCACAATATGAAACTATTATAAACTAATTGAGATATTACAATAAAAACATTTTTATTATTTGCATCTAGGGCATATATCCTTCACATTTTCCTTCAGGACTAAAGGGAGGAAGAAACCCTTTGGACGTGTTGTGGAAGCATACCCGGAGTGCCCCGTGACAGATTGGTGCCGGCTCATAACCCATAGGGTCAAAGGGGGATCAAGAGGGACTCCCTAAGCTAATTACGATATCCATGGGGAAACCCTTAATTGAAGTGGCATGTATGGGTGATTGCTCTCAAGCATTGCAGTGGTTATTTAGAGGTGACCCTACACTTGGATCAACAAAGTGGCTTTACGAGCCTTGTCGTGAACATCTTATTATGGGGCTCTCTCCACACATACCATGACACAAGAAGTATGTTATATTGATTACATATAATAATAGTACTATGCTAGTGGTGTATCCTACATCCCCGAGAATGTTTTAGCCCTATTGAGTTCAACCACGCTTTCATACAATCTTGTTACTTGTTTTCTTTTACTTGTTTTAATTACTTTTCTATAACAGCCATACATAATTTGAAACACCCTTTACGTGGAATCAAAGACAACTTACAAGTATTATTTGGTAAATAGTAACGAGGGGCATAAAGACCTTAACCAATAGCTCTCTGTGGGTTCGATACCTTTACTTCGAAACTAGCTACAATTGGTCTGTGCACTTGCAGTCATCAGTAGTCCTCACGAGCTGTGGGTTAGGGTGAAACCTCGTAGTGATTATGTGCATCTAATACATGGGAATATTATGTGGTGATTGAATAAGAGATATGTGTCATTGTTTCTTTGTCTGTTGTCTCGATCCATTGACTTGTAGGTACCCAAGATCCTCGGGATTGATAAAGGCTCGAGGTAAGATGAGTGGTGAACAACGACTTCACGCTAAACCTAGTGACAACAAGGGGACCATGGTCTTAGTTTAGGGATACACTTGGGAGTAACATCAGTATCACCGTTCTTAATGCTTTGATGTCTATTTTACTTAATAATTGTTATAGCCCGGTGCTTCGTGGCATAACGGTTGGATCAAAAGACTATTGATATGCCCGTGGCTCATAGGGGATTTAGTTTTTATGGATGTGATGCCCAGAACCCTATCTATATTAGATCATTTCACACATGAATGTGCTTCTTATTATCTTTATCCCATATGTATGTGCAGCTACAGGTGAATCTTCAACCCTGGCCTATTTACATCCATTGCAACAACCAACATTCAAAGTAAACTAGAAAGGTTCGGTAAACATAAAGTAAAATGAGCAAACTAAGTCTTCTAGATGTGCCTTATTATTTCCATACAACTATCATTTCCAAAGGTTCGATAAACCTAGGTCTACTATGGGAAAAGGTACTATACTACATCCGTAATCTGTATCGAAGGTATCATTGGGGAGTTGAGAAAAGACATGACAACATATGCTATCAAGAATAGGGTAGAAGTCAAGAAGTTGAGGAATGGGAGAAGAAGATATGAAGATGTTTGTGCTCCTGGATGTACTTGGAGGCTAAAAGCTTCAAATGATCCAAGAAGGGTATGAGGATTTGTAATCATTGAATATGAAGGAACATGTGAGTATGAGGGCAGCTTCCCAATTAGTGCAATAAGTGCCAAAAGTTCTAGCAGAGAAGTTGATGAATGAATTCAGAGATAAGAAGAAGTTACATCAGAAAAGCTTTGCGGCAAAATTTTCCCAAAGAGTTGGGAGCTAAGAAGAGCCAGGAAAGCTGCATTGCTAAAAATTCATGGAGTTGAAGAAGTACAGTTCAGGCAACTCTTGGACTATGGGCAAGAGCCAAGGAGGAGAAATCATGGTTCTAAGTTATTTGTCACAACAAATTTAGTTGGTGATCCTGAAAGTTCTGAGCAGAGGGAGCATTTAGCCACTATTTATTGGAGCTATGGTGCCTAAAAGAGGGGTTTTCTTGTAGGTTATATGCCTTTTATTTGTTTAGACGGGTGCCACATCAAAACTAAATACAAAAGTGTGATCTTCATATCAATTGGTATGGACCCAAATGATTATATCTTCCATGTCGCATTTGGTCTAGCTAAGTTCGAGTGTAGTGCTTCTTGGGAATGGTTTCTGACAAACATTAGTGATGATCTCAACATTACCAACACTGCTCCCTGGACAATTATGAGTGACAAGCAGAAGGTGATTGAAGTGATGTAGTTAATATTGTTTTGTTCATATTTTCCCATGTTTTTAATGCAGCTAACAAATCATGCAAACATTTGTGGGGGTTAATAAATGTTGTGCAGAAGGTGTTTCCTAATGCAGAACACCGATTTTGTGTTATACATATGATTCAAAAGATCCAAAGGGCTGGTCATAGAGGACAGACACTAAAGAATGATATATGGGCTATCGCAAGATCAACTTCTATTCCCAAGTGGAAGAGAAGCATGGAGAAGCTTAAATTTGATAGTGAAAGATCTTATTCATGGATTGAAAAGCTTATCCCATCAACATGGATAAAGGCATTTTAAAGTGAATTCCCTAAGTGTGACATGTTGTTGAACAATCATTTAGAGGTGTACAATAGGTACAATGCCATAAGTTAACTAATCATCTTGATATCTTATTACAGTGTCTCATTTTGTTCTGATACATTATTATTTTACTTTCAAACCAGCTATATTATAGAATCCAAGGAGATGCCTTTCTTATCCATGCTAGAAATTATGTTCTACAAGATTTGCGAGAGGACTAAAAGCAAACAAAAGGAAGGTGAGAAGATGACTAGAAAAATTTGTTGAAATATTAAGAAGTTGGAGAAATTATTTGAATGGAGTGGTGAATGTATTGTTACTCCTGCTGGTAACTTTTTGTACTCTGTCTCTAGCCATGAGTTCAAGAAATATTACAGTGTAGATTTCAATGCTAGAACACGTGATTTCAAGAGATGGCAATTGATTGGAATTCCATGTCACCATGTCATAGCATGATGTAGGAAAGATAGGATCAATCCTGAAAATTTAGTCCATAGCTGCTACACTATTGATGCATTCAACAAAGCTTATGCATACAAGTTGGCACCACCGAGAGGGAGAGTGTTTTGGGAAAACATGAATGTTGTGCCTATACATCCACCTCTTTTCACCAAAGTTATGGGAAGGCCTAATAAAAATATGAGAAGGCGCCTAAGGAGAAAATAAAGAAGGGAGTGAAAGTGTTCACAGAGGCAGGTGTGACAATTCATTTCTCCATATGTGGGAAAGCTTACCACAACAAGAAGGGCCATCAGAAATATTGTGATAGCTTGGCAGAGCAAAATTAAAAATAACATTATTGGGGAGGATGAAGATATAGACACATCCCATCTTTATTAGAGGTAAATTTTCATTTTTGTGCCCAACTTGTACTTAAATTATGATAGCCAGTGGAATGCATTAAGTAATTTATACTATTTTATATGCAACATGTTATTCCACACAATCCAAACCCTTTTTGGATTCTACACAGTAAGAAGATAGCATGGTCTACATGATGCAACAAGAGGTTTACTTGGCCTTTTGTATTTTGTAAAAATATAGAAAATACCATCTTCATTGCCTTTTCGCATTTACTTGCATACCTATTTTTGACAGAGAAGGAGCATGTGCTAGCAGATTTCTTGTCCCTTTACCAGAAAATGTATTTTTAGCAGATTCAAGAGAGAGCATTCCACCTTCAAGACAAAGGGTAACTACTGTATCAACTAGTGTAAATCTAAGAGATGGTAGAGGCAGGGGAAGGTGTAGTACAGCTAGGGCACCATCTAGTACAATAGGGCATGGAAGGAACAACAGAGAGAGGAAAGAGGAAGAATAGGCAAGACAACAGTACACCACTAGGAGCAAGGTACCCACAATGTTCCTACTGCTCAGGATCAGGGGGAGGAAGGAAAGCAAGGAGAGGATCATACAACATAGGTCCTGGTAGTTCTCATCATTACTCTTTGGTGATGAAGAGGAGAGAACAAGTAGTCAGCTACCAGATTTAAATGTTAACATCTCACACAATGATGATGCACAAGAAGTTCCTCGCACTCAAAATGCACCACCACCTAAAGACATTTAGCTATTTCAATCACAAATGTTGCAGTCCTATTTGTCTTCTTCATTTTATCGTAAATATGTGGACTAGGTGATTGATGGATATTGTAGATTGATGTTGTCACATGCTACCTTATATTTGAATTCTCTGTAATTTTGGATGTTATATGCATTCTTGCTAAACTTGTTGTGAATTTAGTCATGCTACTTTCACAAATTTCTTTAGTACTTCAACACTATACTCCAATTCGATAGCAAACTGTTTTGACACGTGTACTATATTAATTTGACATGATTTCTATAACATTGCATTCACATATGGTTCATACATATATTTAGATGATAACTGCTAGGACATATCCAATACTAGGACGTGTAGATAAGCAGATGATATATGTCAGGACTACATACATATTTAGTTGATAAGTGACAACACATATCTACACTACAAGAAAAGTTGCCTTCCGTAACGAATTGGCTCGACGGTCGTTGTAGAAGGCGCGTCTTCCATGATGAAATTCTCGGCTCGGCCGTGGCCGATGGAAAACTTTTTTCCGGTTTCGCGGCCCTCTACTACGACAGATCTGCTAAAAATGTGGAGGAAGCTCGGCTGGCACGTGGCAGAAGCAAGATTTTCATTTCCTCGTGCGATGTTGACTCGCCAAAGTCTTTTGAGGCGTGTGGGTCCTGGACGTCAATGTCTCTAGCGGACCATACTTTTCGGTCGCGCCACCCTGATTTGAACTCGATAACGTTGCTCGAGGCGTCTGCCGTTTAGTCAGGCTGCTAGGTCCCACATGTCAGCCTCTCATTAGAAGGATCATATGTATGATGGATTTTTTTCCTTCGCACGCGCTACCCTGTTCCGAAGTTGATAGTGCAGCTCGATGCATCTACCATCTAATCAACCTCCTGGGACCCACATGTCATCCTCTCATTAGAAGAAACATGTGTATGATGGAATTTTTTCCTTCGCTGGCGCTATAGCATTCAGAGTTGATAGTGCTGATCTACGCATCTACCGTGTAACCAACCTCCTGAGCCCCACATGTCATCCTCTCATTAGAAGAAACGTGTGTATGATGGATTTTTTCCTTGGCTCGCGCTACCCTGTTCTGAACTTGATAGCGTTGTTCGATGCATCTACCGTTTAATCACGATGTTGGGCCCCACATGTCATCCTCTCATTAGAAGAAACATGTGTATGATGGATTTTTTACCCTCTGTTGCGCCTTCGTGTTCCGAACTTGATAGCGTTGCTCACTACATCAGTCGTTTAATCAAACTCCTGGACCCCACATGTCATCCTCTCATTAGAAGAAACGTGTGTATGATAGAATTTTTTCCCTCGGTCGCGCCTCCATGTTCCGAACTTGATAGCGTTGCTCGCTGCATCTACCGTTTAATCATGATGCAGGGCCCCACCCCCACATGTCATACACTCATTAGAAGAAACGTGTGTATGATGGAATTTTTACTCTCGGTTGCGCCTCCGTGTTTCGAACTTGATAGCGTTGCTCGATGCATCAGCCGTTTTTCCAGGTTGTTGAGTCCCCCATGTGAGCCTCTCAGTAGAAGAAAGGTGTGCATGCTGGACTTTTTTATCGCTCGCGCCTCCCTGTTTTGAACTTGGCAACGTCGCTCGAGGCAGAACCTGTATAAGGCCGCGCTACTGGGTCCCACATGCTGGTCTCTCTGTATATCAAACCTGCGTATGATGGACTTTTTTTGGCCGTGTTCGCTGTTTTGACCTTGGCAACGTTGCTCGATGTGGCAGCCGTGTATGGTCTTGCTGCTGAGGCCGCCATGTTACCCTCTCTAGTATGTTCTGGTCGGTGGGTCCCTGATGCCAGCCTCTCTGTACAGCATGCCGAATTTAGGGCAGCGATATACATCAACCTTGACCGTTCTTCCAATAGTAAGTTTGGTTGCTTTCCAGAACTTGATCCACCTAGAAGTAGCTACCAAGAGCCCATCAGTCGAGTTAATGGCATAGCGTCCCTCGATAAGCAATCCTTTGCTCTGCATCGTGAAGACTATTGTGCCCTTTTGTCTGGCCTGGAGTTGCTTTGTGGCACTCTTAGGCAATTTCTGAGTTAAAGCAAGAGATAGACGCATAATTACTAAGAGCGATGCACTGAATCATGTGAAACTTGAGAAGACATTCAGAACAGTTTATCTACCACCATATACTCACAAACATAATCCAGTGCGACCTTGTGATGACACATGTGTAGGATATGGTCTGACAAGGTGCTGCCCGAGGTGATGAAGGAGCTTCTGCCGGTGCTTGTGTTGGGGCTGGTGCTGGTGCAGGAGATGGTGCCACTAATTGTAGAGGGGCTGGTGCAGGAGCCAGAAGGCCCAGAACCGGTGTCGGCTCCTGCAACATGATGCTAGATTCCTTCTGAGGGGTAGCTAAGCTGACTGCAGGGATGGTAGAGGTAGATGAGAAGTGTACAAGCAAAATGGTCTCTTATACAACAGTTACTCACAAGACAGTGATTAGAGGATATGATGAGTCTACAAGCAAATTAAGTTACTACCTCCATTCTTTCTACTTAGGTCAACAGGTGCCGGAGCAGGAACTAGGGCTAGTGCTGTTGGGGGTGCCAGCAGCGTGGTGTTGGTTACCTTCTAAGGGGTAGGTAAGGGGACTGCAGGAGTGGCTAGAGAGGCATATGAGATGTGGACAATCAAAATGGTTTCTTATACAATAGTAACTCCTAGAAAGAAATGAGAGTATACAAGTGAATTAAGTTACTACCTCTATTCTTTCTCCTACTGAGGTCAACATGTGTCGTTGCAGGAACTGGGGCCGGTGCTGGTGCCGGTGCCAGTAGCTTCATGCTCGCACCCTTCTGGGTGGTACATAAGGGGAAGCAGACTGCAGAAGTGGTCAGGGTCATATGATGAGTAAAGACAATGGTGTGGAACAGTTAGTCACAAGAAAATCATTAGAGGTTGTGATGAGTACAAAATCAAATTAATTAGTACTACCTCTATTCTTGGGCCTTTGGTCAACAGGTGTATGATGGCATGCAAGTATCTTCCCATGCTTGCTAAAATCGAATGTTACCTCGTCCCCCTGCTTCAGACCATTCTCATGGACATACTTGGACCAACCTCAACCACCCAAATAGGTGGTGGCCATCGTTTGGGAGACATCGACATCATATAGTTGTCGCATGCCTTTAGGGCCCTCGCTATACAGAGTTAGAAACTTGTCGTTTCCGAACATCTTGTTTATAATGGGGCGAGCAACACAAGGGACAACCTTCATGAGAAAATTGATAGAGAAGTAAGGCGACAGCAAAAAAAAGTGAGATACAAGATCTTATGTCAAGTCGGTCTAAACCACTTGGAATCCATACCTGATACCATGGGTACCCTTTCCGAAGGGTGGCCATGCACCATTTTTCATCCCTTTGCCTTTGGAATGGCATACAGGGGCCCCCTTTCAATCCACAAGCTTGACAAGATGAGGGTAGCAGAAAGGCTGAGCAGCTGGTGTGTGGTACTGATTGAAATTAAGTGGAAAGGTTAAATTATGTAAAGAGCAAGTAAATATAATAATATAAGACAAAACCATTGCTTGTAAAGCAAACAAATTTTATTTTTGTGAACTTCTAATGAGCATAAACATATAGTACTAGCTGATAAAAATAACATGGAAAATCATAACATGTGAAATTGTGGATTTCCAAATTATACCCACTTCTTAGAGAGGTCACTGCCCACCTGGGTACTGTGTTGGCGCTTCCTTGTTGTGTAGAGGATGTCTTCTTTTGGTGCGCGCATCAGAAATCTACTAGCCTCTATAGCAGCCTCAGCCTCCGCAGCAGCACCTTCAATCTGCATAAATAGCAACAGAGCTCAACAGTTCAATACTATGTAAAGTTTGGTGAAACTTTCTGTCGCTTGACTTTTCAAAAAATACAGTATATGCCTAAGCCTTGGGACGGAGGGAGTACAGTACATAGTAGTCATATACTGACTGTATGAGACAGTCTGACAGATCCAGATCTAGATTCACATAAACACAGTGCCATAATTAATAAAATCACACATATGTTTCTTTACATCTGATAAGCATGCATCACACCAAGCGGGTAATACTTAAATCTGTCTGCACCATGGTAATAAGGGTATTAAAAACAAATACCTTTCTCTTTAAGCTGGGCCCTCCCAGCTGGTCGGTGGCCTTGCGCTTGTTTTTTGGTGAGTAGTGGTACTCGCCGGATCCTGCGGCATGTGGGGGTACCATCCTGTTTGCCGCACCTGGAGCACCGCACGTTCGCAGGTATGTACCATCGTGCTACAATAAATGAAGAAGAGATGGTGTTATAGAGGCTTCCACAAAAATAGGATGAAGATAGAGACAACTTTTAGCACAAGGATACATCCAGGTTGTAGCCAACCACTTTCAGCATTGGAAAGAATGGAAGAACGCAACGAATATACCGCTACATTACTTTTTTTAGAAAACTTTTAAGGGAACTAATGGGACCATCCCTGTCCGTAGGGGCCATGCGCGCCACTGACCTATAGTTCTCCATACAGAATCTGACGCAAAATCCATTGCACATTACGAGTAGCAACTAAAGGTTACAGAAGTGAAGAACACCGAAATTGTACCCGACCAAATGCCCCAATTAGAACAACGGTGACCATGCCCTGATCCGGAATCCATATGAAATTAGTACCACCTCCCCCACCCCACCCGCATCCCTACCACCACCACCACCCCACCCAAATGACCCAATCAATTAGAGAAGAGGAAAAATATCCTGATTAGGTGATTCCGAGGTGAGCAATAAGCCAGAACTGCCCAATCAAAGCATACTGAATACTACTACTCCTAGTACTAATAGTACCCCCAATGGCCCAATCAGAAGCAAATTAAGCAAAGCCAGATTTTGTGGTGAGCAAATACACCCACCTATTTCAACAAGAACTCCCCAGTCGGAGGTTGCACTAGTTCCAATAGTTGCTTGCTGGATGTGAGCTAGCTAGTGATGGTTTCTTGTCTTCTCGTCGGTAGAAAGGCATGGGCAGGGGAGTAGTAGTACTAGTACTAGTACGGCTGGGCAGTACACTTTTTTCTACAGTAAGTATTTTTAAGTGGCTATGGCAGGAACATTTTGCCGGGAGAGAATCCTGAATTTTTGATACCAGCTATCACGTGGTGGCCTACAGCTGTTTCAAGCAGGACCCATGTTAGGGGTTAGTTAAAGCAGGTCCCACATCAAGTGGGTGAGATAATTAACCGAGCCAACCTCCTCCTTCCCTTGGTACCAGTACTAGTTCTCCCGGGTTCCTCTCCAAGGACAGCGAAAATCGCCCATCTTCGAATCAAATTGGTCCCAGCTTATTATCCTTCTACTGATTCGTCTCACGGAGCAGTGGACAAGACAGCGGTAGTTGCAGCATTGGGCACCAGCGCTGGGGCCTAAAAAATAGTTTAGGAACCGATAAAATGATAAGCTCGGATTTTAGACTAGAAACACACACAAACACACATATACTCCGTATATACTAATATACGGAATAGTTTCCAATTACAGTTCTGCTAACAAAGGCCTAGAAATCATAATAAGGTAGCTCCATATTACAGAACTACGACAGTAGCGAACCAATCATGGGATAGCTCAACACCCAAGAGTTTTGCAGCTGGGTAGTGGTCATGAACGGCACCAAAAGTACACCCCTGATGATCAGCAACCCTGCATCAAATCCATCCAGACGCAGTGTACCCGATGCACAACCTGAGGTACAGGCTCATCTATGAACAGGTCATCGTCATTACTATCAAAGTCCTCTTCGGTCGTCTGCTTCTGCGATTAGTAGATTAACAGATATGTTTATAGACAAACATCAAAGACACACAACATGAACATTTGTCGTTCCACAGATATACCTTGTCATCTGGCATAACGGTAGTACCAGAAATGAAACCGGTTTCATGCAGCTTGTGCTTTTTCTCTCCCCCTTCTCCAAGTTGATCTAGATGCTCAGGAGCTGCCTCTGTTAGTTGATCTAGTTCATCAACATCTGCTTCCCTTACTTGATCTTGATGATAAAGATGTGCTTCCCCCGGTTTATATGGAGGATCATATGGTTCACCATGAAATACCCATCTAATGTATGTGCTAAGCATCCCAAATGTAAAAATATGGTGTTCCACTATACTTTGAGGCAACACCCTACGATTTGCACACAACCGGCAGGGGCAATGTACTTTTGAGTTTCCACAATGAGCTCTAACAAATCCCATAAATCGTAGAACATCAAGGATACGTTTAGCTCTGCCTAATGGAGCAATCTCTATCCAAAATCTGCCCATCTGTTTAATTATGACATACAAGGTTGGTTATTATTAAAAGAAAAGCACGAAACATATAGATGAAGTACAAAAACTATATATGCCTATGCGTTTCAGCAAACATATTGACAACAAAAATTGCCAAAGGTATTTAGGAACACAGATCCAGCGCAGAATAAACTATGACCATGCAGATTGAGGATAAATTAAACTACGTAGGAGTATTTGAAAGGGTAATAAAAATGCCAACCAGATCGAGCTAGAGATAGAAGGACTACCGTGGGATCGACGTGTCCACCGGTGCATGTCAAGAAGACCGACGGGTAGGGAAAGCTTCTTCGCGCATGTTGGTGATGAGGAGCGGCTGTAAGCGCGTCTGTTTTGTGGGGAAGGGGGTGAGGCCTAGGCGGCGGGGTGTGGAAGTTAATACATACCCCGAAGGGGTGCGGAGGGATAACTTTGGAAATTCTGACCTACCCTACTTTGGGCACCACCATATACGTGGCCCACCTGCCAGTCATCATAGAACAAAATTGATCCAAAACTTGTCAAAATACAAGTTTATGTTTTACCATGGAAACTAATGCACAGAGCATTGCACTTGGTGAACGAATGGCTTTATGTCAAAATGTTATTTAGTTTCAGCATCTTTAGCTAGGAAGCTTGGAAACTCATGAAAATAGGGCATTATCCATCAAATTTGGAATCTCCTTTGTAAACAATTGCTTGAAATGCCAAGATGCACCGATCTACCAAATATGGCCAGGTTTGTAAGCTTGGTTGGCGAAGATACTTCAATGCACGGAATAGTACAAAAGATGAAAAAGGTACAGAAAATATGGTTGTGACCTTGCAACTCTTGTTTGAAAGCCTTGAATTAATGTTTATTAATTTCAGCAGATGTCTATAAACTCATTAAATGCTGGAAAGCATACATGCATGTGGGTCTATCTTACGGGGACAGCATCCCAAGTAGGAGAAGCGTAGCTTAGAAGCTTCAACTTCACAATTTCGACAGAGCGTCGAAATATCCCGCCCACACATTCAAACATCCCGCCCATCCATTCAAACATCCAACCCCAAAAAAAACATCCAGCCCCAAAAATTATTTTATTGCACAAATTTAGTCTGGAAGCTTGAAAGGGCGTTATATATTGTGTGAAAAAAGGGGGCGGTGGTATTTTGAGCCATCATCTTTGTAGTTGCTTCGCAACAAAACAAATTGTTGTTACTTGGAAATTTGAAAACAAACTTCAAATTTCAAAGCAGACATATTGGTTGATTTGCAAAGATGCACCGATCTACAAAATACGGACATGTCATCATAAACTATTTCCATGACCTTGGTCACCTTTTTTTTGGACGATGGTCATCTTCTTGAAAGTCTTAAATTGTTCGAAAATTTTAGCAAATGCCTAGAAACTCGTTTAAATGCTAGGAAGCAACTCTTGCTGGCGTGTGGGCCTAAACGGTGACAGCGCATCTGAGAGGCCCCACGTCGGAGTAGAAAAATTTGGTACGACGCCCAAACATAGCACCCATCCATTAAAATATCCCGCGCATCCATTCAAACATGCTTCACCTCTTTCTAGAATGCAAAATTCTTCTTCTATCCCTGCTCCGGAAACAAGAATCCAAGGGAGCACTGCAATAACAGAGGGATATAGGTGGTAAATTTGCGTTCTCCCAAGTGCATCACTTCATCCATGTTTCCCAGCCCTTCTTCAATATTTACCTGCCCGCCCACTCCAACCTACACCATTTTTTGGACCGACTATGCAAGTGACACACATGTTAGTGAGCCAGAATTACGGGAAGTAGATATTCCCATCGCTTGTTGTTCAAAATTCGAACATTTTTCACTAAACCGAGATAAAATCGTTAAAATCATCCAACCTGGCTTATACTATCTGAAAGGGCAGTTATGCCCTTCCTATTATTTTGATGTTTGTTGACAACATTTGGATAGGTTAATCTGTTGTTAAATGTTGCAGGAGATATCAGATAGTTGAGAGTTGTTGCCTTAAGGAAAAGAGCTCCCCTGGATCCTATCTGTGCTAAGAAACCTGTCCCAACCGGACTGTCCGACTGATCTTCACCGGAGTGTCCGCCCCTGGCCGGACTGTCCGGTTGGATCCGTCCGGACTTTTCGCCCCTAGGATGTGGGCGTCTTTCCTGGACATTCAGAACACCATATTGGACTCCTCACGGACACGGTCCGGAATCTGGCCAGAATCTTCTCTGGCCGGAGTGTCCGGTGAGTTTGCCCCAGAGTGTTCGGCCCTGGGGGCTTATCGATCTTCCTAGACATTCAGAATGCCTCATCGGACTCCTCCCAGACTTGGTGCGGACACAGGCCGGAGTATCCGGCGGGTGTCAACCGGAGTGTCCGGCTGGGCCGGCCTTTCCGGCTTGTATTTGCCGGACTGTCCGGTGTAAGTGGCTCCCAATGGCTCTAATTCCAGGGGCCCTATAAATAGGCCCCTTCTTCTACCTTGGAAGCTGCTCGTCCAGTTCAAGAAAAGCATCACCATTTGAGCCACCAAATCCACAAGAACTCTTCACTCAACCATCCAAAATTGTTGATCTTTGGAGAATCGAAGGAGGAGGCCTTGATCTACTACTTCACCAAGAGAGATTTCCATTTCCCCCTCATTCACTTGAGGGCCCCTTATTCTAGGGTTTCCTTGGAAACCCTAGCTTGTGATTTGGTCTTACAAGCTTGTCTTTGATTGTTTGACAGCTTGCTTGTATTCGGGAGCGTCCAATTAGGCTGTGGATGTGTGCCTCGAACTTGTTGTAGAGGTGCCAGCTTCCACCTCGAAGGTTGCCGTTATAGTGGAAGGTGAATCGAACCCTTTGGGGTGAGGTTCATCGGAGAACAAGGGAGGCCTCTCGTGGCGTTGGTGGTTTGATACCACCCCCTCTCCAAACGTAGACGTACTTCCCCTCAAAAGGAAGGAACTACGGGAAACAAATCCTTGTGTCTCCGAGGGCTCCACTTTGGTTACCTCTATCCTTTACCGCACTTTACATCTCTAGTTCTTGCATAGTTCTGTGCTAGTTGACATATAGGTAAATTCACTTTAGTTGCATAATCTAGAGAATTTACCTTTTGTGTCGAACCCTAATTTGATTAAGAGTAAAATTTGGAGTAGCACCTATTCACCCCCCTCTAGGTGCCCATACGATCCTTTCAATTGGTATCAGAGCCTTGGCTCTTTATTCGGGCTTAACTGCCGAAGAGATTATGGCCACTACCGGGGAAGGAGAAAGTGAGGATAGCCATTCGGTGACCATGGTAGATCTCAAGAAGTTGGAAACAAGATTGAGCTCTACCTTGGGCAACGAGATCCAACAATTGCGTCAACTCGTTGAGCAACTTATTAAGGACAAGCAAACCTCACCTCCTCCCTCTCCAGAGGAAACACCACCTAACCCAAAGGCTAAGCCCTTGGAGGAGGTGGCGGGGGATGAACATAATTCCACTAACTCCACCACCAAAAAGGGTGATGGGAAAGAAGAGTTCCATGCGGTCCTCGGATGGTACTCTCCCGACCCTCCTATCCCACATCCACATATAAATAATAGAGGAGACCCACCTAAGTTATCTGCACATTCCTTTGCTCAATGGCAAGTTTTAATGAAATCTCATGTGCGCAGCTCTTGCATTGATTTGGGGAACATTATTGAAGAAGGACTCAAAATTGAGGATCCAACCAACTTGACTAGAAGAGAAGTGGTCAATAGCCAACTCAATGCGACTGCCTTGCACATGATTCAACTTGGTGTAGGGCCAAAGGATTTCCCCCACATTGAGCATTACAACACCGCCAAGGAAGCTTGGGATGCTCTCATTGACTTGTTTGTTGGCAACGAGAGTATGAGAAGAAATAGATATGATGCCTTAAGCAATGAGGCCGAAGGGTTCTTCATGAAGGATGGTGAGGATCATGAAGACATGTACCGAAGACTCAAATCCACAGCCACCGCCTTTAGGAATGTTGGTGCCTCTCACATTGATGATGCTTGGATCAAGAGGAAGTATGTGAGTGCACTCATGCCTTTTGAGCCTACTGACTTGAAGAGTCTCCAAGGAAGACATAATTACCATCTCATGACCTCCAATGAAGTGATGCAAGAGATGGCCGCCTTCAAGGTCGCTGCCAAGAATGCCAAAGACACCCGCGCTCGTGCCATTGGAATGAATAGCGGTGTCAATCTTGCCTTGAAGGCCAAGGTTGTGGAATATGATGAAGATGAAGGAAGTGATGAGGGACTTTCAATGAGCCACCCCGAAGATGTCAAGGTAGCTCATGGTGAATACATGGCCTCTATGCAAGAAACTTTTGGAAAGATCCCGCCAAAGCCAAGATGGAAATGCAACGAAGAAACAACACCAATGGAAGAAGAGATAGTGGTTCCAAGTTGAGAACGTGCTTCAACTGTGGTGACCGCTATCACTTCATTGCAGCTTGTCCCTATGAGAAAAGAGAAGATCATGGTGGTAAACTTGTGTTGAAGAAGACCTCCAAAGCTCCCTACAAGAAACCTTTCGTCAAGAGGAACTCAACCAACAAGAAGCCGGGAGAAATTTCTTTGATCACACATGAAGAGTTCTCCTCCGATGATGATGAAGAAGAGGAAGATGAGGATACACCAAATGGTGTGGCGGCTCTTGCCACCACCTCTACTCCTTCATTCTCACTCTTCGACTCTCCAAATGAGAACCTCTCCAACAAGAACGTCACTTGTCTTATGGAAAGAGGAACGGAGGTATTATCATCATCACACTCCACTTCTTTAATCAATGATGATTTTGATGATGAGTTATCTCTTGAGGTCAAAAAGGAACTAGTTGCTTTTGATGTGTTCATGAATAACTTGCAAGGGGAACACAAGAAACATGTTGTGGACCTCTTAAATCAACTTTCACACACACAAGAACTTCTAGATGAGAGATGTCAATTAGGAAGAGAGCACATGATTGAGATAGAAGCTCTTAATAATGCTCTAGAAGAAGAACAAGAAACTAGAATATCTCTTGAAACCAAACTAGAGGGCCTTGATGGTGCTAATGATCTCATTATTAATAAACTCATCAAGGAACATGATCATGCTATTGCTAAATACAAAAAGGCTAAAAAAGGATAAGATTGAGTTTGGTGTTGTTCATGGAAAACTTGCCGAGGATTTTAGGACACTTGACAAGGCTCACAAGGCCTTGGAAAGTGAACTATTGTCACTCACAAAGTCTCATGAAAAGCTTCAAACTCAATTGATCAATACTCCCTCACCTAGTACATTCATTCCTTCTAGTTGTACAAATACTCTTGAAGAACATGCTAGGTTGAAGAAGAAGCTAGCTAAGACCTCCTTTCCCAAAGGAAACAAGTCTATTGATGATCTCTTAAACAAGCAAAGGTCAAATGGTGAAAAAGCGGGCATTGGCTTTGTCTCTATCGCCAAGAAGAATAAGAACAACAACAAGAAGAAGGCCATGCCTGCCCAAGAAAAGAACAAGGTCATTGTGGGAAGTAAGACCACAAGTGGAAAAACTATGTCTCATGATGACTGTGCGGGAAGTGTTAACCCTCACTATGTCTTAATGCATGATTATTATGGTGATGTGTATGCAAAATATGTTGGCCCTTTTGATGGTTATATTGCATGGTCTATTTGGGTTCCCAAGACCCTTGTTGCTAACAAAAGAGGACCCATTGAAAAATGGGTACCTAAGAACTAGTTTGATATTTTGTAGACCTATGCTTCCGGAGGGTCAAAATGGGTGCTTGATAGTGGATGCACAAGTCATATGACCGTAAGCGTGTCTAGTGCAAGGAATTGAGACTAAATGTTGATCAAATATCCGTTACATATGCCGACAAGTCAAAATCTAAGGTAATGGGTTTCGGCAAAGTTGTGGTTGCACACGATATCACTCTCGTGGACGTCATGCTTGTTGAGACCCTTGGGTATAATTTACTTTCAGTCCGTGCTCTAGGAAAGATGGGTTTTGCTGTCTTTATTGATGTTGATATTGTGATCCTCTTGTGGAGCAAGTCTCTAAAGGTTGCTTTTGTTGGGTACGTCGAAGATGACTTGTATATGGTGGACTTCTCGGGGAAAACCACAACAAGTCCAATGTGCCTATTCGGAAAAGCCGACGTGGGTTGGCTATGGCATCGCCGCCTAGCCCATGTCAACATGAGAACTTTGCAAAGCCTTCACAAGGATGGTCATATTGTTGGACTAAAAGAAAATGTTTGCTTTGCCAAAGATCGTGTTTGCAGGGCATGTGTAGAAGGAAAAATGCATGACTCTCCCCACAAGCCAAAGAACTACATCAAGTCAAAGAGGATCTTGGAGCTCCTTCATGTGGATCTCTTTGGTCCTCCCTCTCATGCAAGCCTTGGTGGGAAGAAATATTGTCTAGTAATTGTTGATGACTACTCAAGATACACTTGGGTATATTTCTTCAAGCTAAAAAGTGAGACCCAAGAGAACTTCATTGACTTCATCAACATGGCTCAACGCCAACACAATGTCCCGGTATTGACAATAAGAAGTGACAACGGTACCGAATTCAAGAACTACACATTGAATGGATTTCTTAGTGATGAGGGAATAAAACATCAATATTCCGCTGCATATACCCCTCAACAAAATGGTGTAGCTGAGAGGAAGAACCGGACTCTTATTGATATGGCAAGGACCATGTTGGCGGAGTTTAAGTCTCCATACAATTTTTGGGCTGAAGCCATCTCCACCACATGCCATGCTTCAAACCGTCTCTATCTCTGCAAAGAATTGGTCAAGACCCCTTATGAGATACTTACCGATAACAAGCCCAACGTCTCATACTTTCGGGTGTTCGGTTGTAAGTGCTTCTATCGTATTAAGGGTATTCGTTTGTCTAAGTTTGATTCCAAAGCATTAGAGGGTATTTTTGTTGGTTATGGTCTCGAATCCCACACTTATAGAGTCTATGACATGCTCTCTGGAGTTGTCATAGAATCTTGTAGTGTGGTGTTTGAAGAATATGATGGTCCCCAAGCGGGACGTGTTGATGTTTGTGATGTAGATGATGAAATGCCTCAGGAAGCCATAGGAAGAATGGGTGCAGGCTTCATCTGTCCTATTGAGGAACCCCTTATGGCGGATCGAGAAGAACTATGCTCTACTCAAGTGGAGCCCTCATCTTCACAACATCCACAAGCTCCGATCGAAGGGGACAATGACCCACACCAAGAACAAGTTGTGGACCCTCAACCCACTGATCAAGAAGATGCCTCCAACCAAGAAGTGATTGAGTCTCCGTTTGCTAGAATGTCCAGTGGTGCTAAGGCCATTACACAAGGAAGATCTATACAAACTGCCATAAGAACAGCCGAATACCTAGCTAGTCGAGGGCTTGATCAAGACCAAGGTCAATCTCTGCCTCCTGTAGAAGAGGATATCTCCAATGATGATCAAGGTCAAGTTGATGGTCATGACGAGGACCAATATGATGAAGTGATTCCCACAAGAAACAACAAGGAAATCGAAACTCGACGCCAAGCTAGAATGGATAGAATTTTGGAATTAAGAGACCACACTCTTGAGAATGTGGTAGGAGATGTAAGAAGAGGGATATCTACTCGAGCACAATTGAAGAACTTTGGTGAGCACCAAGCACACATTTCCATGGTGGAACCAAAGAAAGTATGGGAAGCTCTTGAAGATTCGGATTGGTTGGATGCAATGCACAAAGAGCTCAACAACTTTGAGAGAAACAAAGTATGGAAGTTAGTGGAGAAGCCAAAAGATTGCCGCAATGTCATAGGCACCAAGTGGATTTTCAAGAACAAGCAAGATGAGCATGGAATTGTGATAAGGAACAAGGCAAGACTGGTTGCTCAAGGGTTCTCTCAAATTGAGGGCATTGATTATGGAGAGACTTATGCACCTGTGGCTCGTCTTGAGTCTATCCGTATCCTTCTTGCTTATGCGGCTCATCATAAATTTAAACTACAACAAATGGATGTAGAAAGTGCATTTCTTAATGGTCCATTGCATGAGTTGGTATATGTGAAACAACCCCCGGGGTTTGAGGATCCCAACTTCCCAAACCACGTCTACAAACTCGATAAGGCACTCTATGGGCTCAAACAAGCCCCACGCACGTGGTATGAGCACCTTAGAGAGTTATAGTTAGATCGTGGGTTTGAGGTTGGGAAAATCGATCCCACTCTTTTTACTAAGAAGGTCAATGGGGAACTTTTTGTATGCCAAATCTATGTAGATGATATTATCTTTGGCTCATCTAACAAAGCTTTTAATGATGAATTCTCAAAGCTTATGACTAACAGGTTCAGGATGTCTATGATGGGAGAATTGAGAGTTTTTATTGGCTTTGAGATCAAGCAAGTAAGAGGAGGAACATTCTTCAACCAAGCCAAGTATACTCAAGATATGCTCAAAAGATTCAACATGAAAGACCTAAATGGAGCTCCCACTCCCTTGGCAACAAAGACTCATCTTGAACTAAATCCAAATGGTAAAGATGTGGATCAAAAGGTATATCGATCCATGATTGGCTCTTTGATTTACCTTTGTGCATCTAGACCTGATATTGTGTTGAGTGTAGGAGTGTGTGCAAGATATCAAGCGGCTCCTAAAGAAAGCCATTTGATGGCGGTCAAGAGAATCTTTTGATATTTGGTTCATACCCCAAACTATGGTATTTGGTATCCTAGGGGCTCAACTTTCTCTCTTTGTGGGTACATGGATTCGGATTGGGCTGGTGACAAGGATGATAGAAAATCAACCTCCGGGGCTTGCCAATTCCTTGGGAGGTCCTTGGTGTGTTGGTCTTCTAAGAAGCAAAATTGTATATCCCTTTCCACCGCCGAAGCCGAGTATGTGGCAGCTGCTAGTGCTTGTACACAATTGCTATGGATGAGGCAAACTTTAAAGGAATACGGTGTCCATTGTGACAAAGTGCCTCTTCTATGTGACAATGAAAGTGCTATCAAGATTGCATATAACCCAGTGGATCATACAAGGACAAAGCATATTGAGATTCGTCATCACTTCATTAGAGATCATGTTGCTCGAGGTGATATTGAGCTATCATATGTGTCAACCAAAGACCAACTTGCCAACATTTTCACGAAGCCACTTGATGAAGCAAGATTTTGTTATTTGAGGAATGAACTAAATATCGTGGATTCTAGGAGCTTGACTTGATTACCTTGCATATTCACCTATGTCTTGACCCATATTTGGTGTAGGTGCAGGCATGGAGATAGGGGGAGTGCGGTCCTAATACATTGGACTATCCCTCCCCCATAATGCCAACATTAATAAATTCAATACTATTAGTTTCATTGATGAGTAGTGGCTATGAACCCAAGGATAATTCTTCGCGGTGTCATGCCACAAACTCTTACATGATGGCCTTGGCCATCGCCCTCTTCTTATTGAAGAGTTGGTTCTTGGTCCGTTTGATTTGGAACTTAATTTGATTTTTTCTTGAAAATCAATGTTTTCTTGGTTCTTCACAGTACATCATCTGAATCCCAGGCCTTTCCTCATCTCTAAACATGCTCCTCTAGCCACACATTTGTCCACTACTTGAAACTGGGGGTTTTGCTCGCGGGGAGGCCGGATTGTCCGCCCTGAACCAACCGGAGTATCCGGCCAGACCGTACTCTCCGCTTGATTCACTCTGGACATTCCGGCCGGGGCCGGACACTCCGGTCAATATCACCCGGACACTCCGCCCCGGCAGTTTCCAAATCGTAATAGGGGGTCGGGGAGAAGTGGACGGTTCAGTCCTCCTTCTTCCCCCCGACTCCCTCTTGCTCTCTGCCTGCTGCCACCGACCAAGGACTCCACCGGGAGGGCTCCTCCACCCCGGATCCAGCTGTTGCCGCCGGCCATTCTCTTCCCTTTGCCGCTAGGATCCATTCCCCTCCGGTGAAGGACACCATGGATGCTGGTATAGTGCCCCTCCCCTTCCCATACCTAGGGTTTGATCTAGATGAACTTTTGGGGGGCTATGTCTCACCTAGATCCATGGATACATCATATAGCGTGCAATACTAGTCCTGGTAGTGGTCCTAGCAATCCCGATCTTCAATGGTTGAACACACTCGAACTGCCCCTAAAATCGTCAAGACTCCAGCCGGAATGTCCGGTGTGTACGGGCCGGACACTCCGGTCCGACCGGAATGTCCGGTTATTACGCACCGGAATGTCCGGTCGTGCCGGAGTCTCCAGGATGATTTTGCCGGACAGTCTGGGTGTTTTCCGCCAGTTCAGCTCCTACATTACTTTGACTACTACTACATGTTTGTATCTTCTGGACAAGTGTGCTTACCCCATATGCTATCCTTCTACTCTGATCTCATAGGTGGTTCTCGTCCTCGCCGGCCTTGGGCTGCTAAGCAGGCACATCCTCGCAGGTTCCGTGATGAAGAGTTTGACGTTCATGTAGATCCTTCTATGGTGAGACAGGCTGCTCGTGACCGTGCTGCAGCAAAACAGGAAAAGGTCAGAAAACTGAAAAGGGATGAAGTCAAGCGCATGAGGTTTGAAGCATTGACCACTCTAGCAGATATGGGTACCGAGGAGTTTGTGGAGATGAGAGTCTAGCAGTTCTACTCTCTGCCTCGCACCTCGGATGATGATCGCTTCTAGAGAAATGAACAAGCCCTACTTTTCTCTGAGGTGTTTTGTGGGTTCAGGACTGCTGTGTGCCCCATGCTGTGGTTGGATCTCGAGAAGCTCCAAGCACACATGTACTTTGAGGACGCTCTGTGGGTGACAGAGAAGATGGGGCTCCACACCATCTTTCAAGTAAAAGAAGACTATAATGTTGAGTTGGTCCAGCAGTTCTATGCTATAGTGGTCTTTGGGGACACTACAGATATTCCCCTTGAGTGGATCTCTGGCACTACTAGGTGCCGCTCCAGCATGGCTCAGTTTGCACAGATTCTTGGATTGCCTTTCAATCCCAATGCTCCTAGTGGTCTCAGAATGCATGTTCATGGTCAAGCATATGACAAGCAGAGGTTGGCCCCAATATACTCTCAGAATGGTGTGGCTGGCCAAACCATCAACATCAAGCTCATCTACAACATTCTGCTTCGCATGTTTCGCCATACACTCACTCCCAAGGCGGGCAACAAGGATGAGATGAGAGGTGCAGAAATCAATCTTATGGCACATGCTCACTCTGTGTATACTCATGGTCCTATCCACCAAGGTGGTGCTATTGATGTCATGGATTTCATCTATTAGGACTTGTACAAGTGCATCACTGACAAGAAGTGCCATCTGTTTGCTCCCTATGTGATGAAGCTCATTGCTGCTCAGGCTCCAGCAACTCCATTGCTCTACACTGATCTTGTTCCACGCCTTCCTGCCAAGCTACAGAGGAAGGCTGCCCCCACCACCAAGGCTCCTCGTGGCTACCCCCTGCTCAGGACATATTTGAGGATGATATGATGGATGCATATGATTCTGACAGTGATGATGAGGAGGTACCGGAGGCTGTGACCCGTGGCCCTCGCATGAAGCATGCCAGCAATGCATATCGCTTCACCACCTCTAAGGAGGAAGTACACAAGAAGGTGAAGAAGGCCTCCTTGTGGAAGAAGCTTCTCCTATGCCAGAACATTGACATTCACCATGGACAGTATGAGGCATACAAGGCTAACAGGAATATCATGAAGGAACTCAAGCGGATCAACCAACCCATGGATGTTGATCCCTCTCAGCAGCAGGCATCAGATGGCACTCTTTCCTATGGTCACTAGAGTCAGGGTCGTGTGGACTGGTCCATGTTTGAGGACGTGACTTCTTCTTCTCACCCTCACGATCAGAGCTCGACACAGGGTGATCATCAGGGTGAGGACGACGATGAGGATGAGGATGAGGAGGAGGATGCCGACTACGACTTCACTGGCTAGAGTTGGCTTTGGGGACGTTTTAGTTGTGCTCTTTTCCCTTTTTGGCGTCTCGATGCCAAAGGGGGAGAAGTAGCCCCTTTATTAGGTTGCTGCCGGGATTTGCATGGGTACACGAGTGCTTCACGTTATTTCGATTTGCCTCTTTGAAGCCTCGTGTTCGCTATCTTACTTTACTTGTTTGAGTACTATGTTGTGTTGAACTCAGTTGTGTGTTGTGACATGCTTACCCGGTTTTGTTAACGACTTTGTTATGCCTAGCTTATCATTCTAGTGGTTATTATCATGTCATACCTTGTTAGCTACAAAACCTAGTGAGGATGTGATCCTAGGGTGTCTCACATCTAGGGGGAGCCTTACTATTTTTTATATATCTCCTATTGTGACTTTTTTTTACCTATCCTTTTTGCAAATCCTTGGGTTGTCATTAAACACCAAAAAGAGGGAGATTGAAAGGGCATTTATGCCCTTCCTATTATTTTGATGTTTGTTGACAACACTTGGATAGGTTAATCTGTTGTTAAATGTTGCAGGAGATATCAGATAGTTGAGAGTAGTTGCCTTAAGGAAAAGAGCTCCCCTGGATCCTGTCTGTGCTAAGAAACCTGTCCCAACCGGACTGTCCGGCTGATCTTCACCGGAGTGTCCGCCCCTGGCTGGACTGTCCGGTTGGATCCGTCCGGACTTTCCGCCCCTGGGATGTGGGCGTCTTTCCTGGACATTCAAAACACCATATCGGACTCCTCACGGACACGGTCCGAAATCTGGCCGGAATCTTCTCTGGCCGGAGTGTCCGGTGAGTTTGCCCCGGAGTGTCCGGCCCTAGGGGCTCATCGATCTTCCTGGACATTCAGAATGCCTCATCAGACTCCTCCCGGACTCGGTGCGGACACAGGCCGGAGTATCCGGCGGGTGTCAACCGGAGTGTCCAGCTGGGCCAGACTGTCCGGCTTGTATTTGCCGGACTGTCCGGTGTAAGTGGCTCCCAACGGCTCTAATTCCAGGGGCCCTATAAATAGGCCCCTTCTTCTACCTTGGAAGCTGCTCGTCCAGTTCAAGAAAAGCATCACCATTTGAGCCACCAAATCCACAAGAACTCTTCACTCAACCATCCAAAGCCGTTGATCTTTGGAGAATCGAAGGAGGAGGCCTTGATCTACTACTTCACCAAGAGAGATTTCCATTTCCTCCTCATTCACTTGAGGGCCCCTTGTTCTAGGGTTTCCTTGGAAACCCTAGCTTGTGATTTGGTCTTACAAGCTTGTCTTTGATTGTTTAACAGCTTGCTTGTATTCGGGAGCCTCCAATTAGGCTGTGGATGTGTGCCTCGAACTTGTCGTAAAGGTGCCGGCTTCCACCTCGAAGGTTGCCGTTATAGTGGAAGGTGAATCGAACCCTTTGGGGTGAGGTTCATCGGAGAACAAGGGAGGCCTCTCGTGGCGTTGGTGGTTTGATACCACCCCCTCTCCAAACGTAGACGTACTTCCCCTCAAAAGGAAGGAACTACGGGAAACAAATCCTTGTGTCTCCGAGGGCTCCACTTTGGTTACCTCTATCCTTTACCACACTTTACATCTCTAGTTCTTGCATAGTTCTGTGCTAGTTGACATATAGGTAAATTCACCTTAGTTGCATAATCTAGAGAATTTACCTTTTGTGTCGAACCCTAATTTGATTAAGAGTAAAATTTGGAGTAGCACCTATTCACCCCCCCCTCTAGGTGCCCATACGATCCTTTCACTATCATTCCACTATGTCAGAGTAAAAGCTAAAAAAACAAAGTCAAAAACACGTTCGTAGCTTTATAAGCCAAAAATCAAAAGCCAGAATTTGAGCCCAACCAAACAATGCCGAAATCTCAAGGAACTCTTCCTGTTTCTCCCTTGTTTTAGTACCCGGGTAACTTCAATTTTATTTCAAAAAAATATGACCAAGCAGGATAGCATCGACTTGTAGATCAATTTTTGAGATAGTTTCATTAAATTGCGGTAACACCATTCTGTTCAACGAATATATATAACCATAAAGTTTGAAAATATTATTGAGAATTCACGGAATCCTAAACCATAAAATCTAAACCCCTAAACCCTGACCAAGCAGGTATCGCGCAACTATAGATCAAAAATTGAGATACTTTCGTTAAATCAGGTACCGCCATTCTATTAGACAAGTATAAGCATAAATCCTGAGCATTAGCAAAAATTCCCTGAACCCAAAACCGGAAACAACCCATAAAACTAAACTGTAAAACCCTAAACCATCGGCCCATAAACCCTAATCAAGCAGGTATCGTGCACTTATATATCAAAAATTGAGATACTTTCATTAAATTGCGGTAACGCCATTCTATTCCACGAATATGAGCATAAAGCTTGAACATTACTTAAAATTCCCGAAACCCTAAAATCTAAACACTAAACCCTAAATCCTTACCAAACATGTAGCATGCACTTATCGATCAAAAGTTGATATATTTTCATTAAACTGGTAACTCCATTCTATTCGATGAATATAAGCATAAATCTTGAGCATTATCGAAAATACCCTAAACCCTAAACAACCCCTAATAAAACCTAAACCTAAAACCCCAAACCCTTAACCCATAAACCCTAACAGATCAGGTATCATGCACTTATAGATCAAATTTGGAGATACTTTCAATGAGTTAGGTAACGTCATATATATAATATTCAACGAATATAAGCATAAAGCTTGAGTATTATTGAAACTTCAGTAAACCCCCTAAACCCTATTCAGTCCATAAAACCTAAACCGTAAAACCCTAAAACCCTAAACCCTCGACCCATATAAACCCTAACCAAGCAGGTATCATGGACTTATAGATCAAAATCTGAGATTCGATCTTTCATTAAATTTTGGTAATGCCATTCTATTCTATGAATATAAAAATAAAGTTTGAACATTATTGGAAATGCCCTAAACCCTAAAACCCTAAACCTTCAACACCGCACGTAGCATGCACTTATCGATCAAAAATTGATATATTTTCATTAAACTGGTAACTCCATTATTTCGATGAATATAAGCATAAATCTTGAGCATTATCGAAAATACCCTAAACAACCCCTAATAAAACCTAAACCTAAAGCCCCAAACCCTCAAACCATAAACCCTAACCAATCAGGTATCATGCACTTATAGATCAAATTTTGAGATACTTTCATTGAGTTAGGTAATGTCATATTCTATTCAACGAATATAAGAATAAAGCTTGAGTATTATTGAAAATTCGATAAACCCCCTAAACCCTATCCAGTCCATAAAACCTAAACCGTAAAACCATAAAACCCTAAACCCTCGACCCATACAAACCCTAACCAAGCATGTATCGTGGACTTATAGATCAAAATCTGAGATTCGATCTTTCATTAAATTGCGGTAACGCCATTCTATTACACGGATATAATAATAAAGTTTGAACATTATCGAAATGCCCTAAACCCTAAAACCCCAAACCATCAACCCCACCTAAACGACATTGGCAAATGAGGTATCACATGCACTTGTAGATCAAAATTTCAGATAAACTTTCCTCAAATTATGCTAACGCTATTCAATTCCATGAATATAAGCATATATAAAGCAGCTTGAACATTATCGAAAATTCCCTAAAAACCTAAACCCTAAACACCTAAACCCCAAAAACCATAAAAATCCTAAACCCTCAACCCCTTACCAAGCAGGTATGATGCACCTATAGATCAAAATCCGAGATACTTTCATTAAATTGCCATAACACGAGTCTATTCCACGAATATATAAGCATATATATATATATAAGCTTGAACATTATTATTGAAAATTCATAAACCCTAAAACCTAAAAAACCCTAAACCCTAAATACCAACCTTAAACTCCTAAGCCCTAAACCCTAAAATCCTAAATCATATACCATAAACCCTAAACCCCTAAACCCTCAACCCAAAAAACACGAACCCTAAACCCTAGGCTATATATATCTTGTGTGGAAACTAGGGCAATAGGATTTTAAGCCATACTTACTTGTAGTTTCTTCATGACAAAAGCCATAGTCGTCGCTTAAAAAATTGAAAATAACTTCCAATTCAGAAGCTTCCTTTGTAAATAATATTTTAAATGCTAATAATATAGACCAATCTACCAAATACAAACATGTTGTTATAAACTATAGCAAAGGTGTGGCCATGACCTTGGTCACCTGGTTTGAAAGCCATGCAAATTCATACTGGGTATGCCATATATCATATGACAAAATTAAAGCCATTATTATCGATTGGAGCTTTTAAAATAGCTCCAAATATGGAAGCTCTTTTTCTAAACAATGTTGAAATATCAATATGCACCAATCTACCAAACAAGGTTACATTATCATAAATTATGGTAACACATATGGCCTTGACATTGGTCATCTAGTTTTTGAAATCCATGAATGTTCAAACAGGGTACGCCATATTATGAAACGAGTTTTTCAAGAGTTATCAAATTTTATATATTTTCATGGAAACTAGCCCATGCACACAGTGAGACACCGACGGAGAAATGAATGGTTGTATTTCGTTTTATATTTTGTTTCTTTATTTTTTTAGAAAAACTGGCCCAAATTTGGCGTCATTACTATTCATATCAAAAAATTGGAATCTTGCAAAACTCTCAGTGGTTCTCCAATATTTGACTAATTCGGTACCTTTAAACTATTTTTAAAAAGTCAAGAGCAAGCTATATCACACACTTTGTAGTTCATAAATATACTTACTTTCAATTGTCAAAAAGTTATTTAATTTTAGCATCTTCATCTAGGAAGTTTGGAAAGTCATAAAAGTATGGCATTATCTATCAAATCTGGAATCTCCTTTGTAAATAATTGCTTGAAATGCCAAGATGCACCAATCTACAAAATATGGCCAGGTTTGTAAGCTCGGTTGGCGAAGATGCTTCAATGTATAGAGTAGTACAAAAGATGAAAAAGGTACAGAAACTATGGTTGTTACCTTGCTCCTCTTGTTTGAAAGCCTTGAATTAATGTTCATTAATTTCAGCAGAGGTCTATAAACTCATTAAATGCTAAAAAGCATACAGGCCTATGGGTCTATCTGACGGGGACAACATCCCAAGTGGGAGTAGTGTATGCTAGAAGCTTCGACCTCAAAATTTGGTACGGCACCCAAACATCGCATCCATCCATTAAAATATCCTGCGCATCCATTCAAACATGTTGCATCTCTTTCTAGAATGCAAAATTCCTCTTCTATCCCTGCTCCGGAAACAAGAATCTAAGGGAGCACTACAATAACCGAGGGATATAGGTGGTAAATTTGCGTTCTCCCAAGTGCATCACCCCATCCACATTTCCCAGCCCTTCTTCAATATTTACCTGCCCGCCCACTCCAACCTACACCGACTTTTTGGACCCACTATGCAAGTGACCCACATGTCAGTGAGCCAGAATAACGGGAAGTAGAGATTCCCATTGCTTGTTGTTTAAAATTCGAACATTTTTCGCTAAACCGAGATAAAATCGTTAAAATCATCCAACCTGGCTTATACTATCATTCCACTATGTCAGAGTAAAACCTAAAAAAACAAAGCAAAAAACACGTTCATAGCTTTATAAGCCAAATATCAAAAGCCAGAATTTGAGCCCAACCAAACATCGCCTAAATCTCAAGGAACTCTTCATGTTTCTCCCTTGTTTTAGTACCCGCGTACCTTCAATTTTATTTAACAAAAAATATGACCAAGAAGGATATCATCGACTTGTAGATCAATTTTTTAGATGCCTTCATTAAATTGCGGTAACACCATTCTGTTCCACGAATATATATAACATAAAGTTTGAAAATATTATTGAGAATTCACGGAATCCTAAACCATAAAATCTAAACCCCTAAACCTTGACCAAACAGGTATTGTGCAACTATAGATCAAAAATTGAGATACTTTCGTTAAATCAGGTAACTCCATTCTATTAGACGAATATAAGCATAAATCCTGAGCATTACCAAAAATTCTCTGAACCCTAAACCGGAAAAACCCCATAAAACTAAACTGTAAAACCCTAAACTCTCAACCCATAAACCCTAATCAAGCAGGTATCGTGCACTTATATATCAAAAATTGAGATACTTTCATTAAATTGCGGTAACGCCATTCTATTCCACGAATATAAGCATAAATCTTGAACATTATTTAAAATTCCCGAAACCCTGAAATCTAAACACTAAACCCTAAATCCTTACCAAACACGTAGCATGCACTTATCGATCAAATTGATATATTTTCATTAAACTGGTAACTCCATTCTATTCGATGAATATAAGCATAAACCTTGAACATTATCGAAAATACCCTAAACCCTAAACAACCCCTAATAAAACCTAAAACCCCAAACACTCAACCCATAAACCCTAACAGATCAGGTATCATGCACATATAGATCAAATTTGGAGATAATTTCAATGAGTTAGGTAACGCCATATATATTCTATTCGACGAATATAAGCATAAAGCTTGAGTATTATTGAAAATTCGATAAAACCCCTAAACCCTGTTTAGTCCATAAAACCTAAACTGTAAAACCCTCGACCCATATAAACCATAACCAAGCAGGTATCATGGACTTATAGATCAAAACATGAGATTCGATATTTCATTAAATTGCGGTAACGCCATTTTATTCCACGAATATAACAATGAAGTCTGAACATTATTGAAAATTCCAAAAAACCAAAACCCGTAAAACCCAAATCCTAAACCCTATAACCCTAAACCCTAAACCCTCACCAAGCACGTAGCATGCACTTATAGATCAAAATTTAAGATAATTTCGTTAAATTGGGTAACGCCATTCTATTTGACGAATATAAGCATAAATCCTGAGTAATATCAAAATTTTCCTAAACCCTAAACAACCTCTAAAACTTAAACCCTAAACCCTAAAGCCCTAAACCCTCAGCCATAAACCCTAACCAAGCATGCGTCATGCACACATTGATCAAAATTTGAGATACTTTCATTAAATCAGCTAACACCCATTCTGTTCTATGAGTATAAGCATAAATATTGAGCATTATTGAAAATTCGCTAAACCCTAAACCTGAAACAACCCATAAAATAAACTGTAAAAATCTATAACCCTAAAACCTCGACCCATAAACCCTAACCAAAGCAGGTATTGTGCACTTATACATCAAAATTTGAGATACTTTCAAAAATTGATGTAATGCCACTCTATTCAACGAATATAAGCATAAAGCAACTTGAACATTATCAAAAATTCCTAAAATCCTAAACCCCTAAAACCCCAAACCCTAAACTCTTACCAAGCACATAGCATGCACTTATAGATCAAAATTTGATATACTTTCGTTTAATTTGCTAACGCCATTTTATTCGACGAATATAAGCATAAATCTTGAGCATTATCGAAAATTCCCTAAACCCTAAACCCTAAACAACCCCTAAAACCTAAACCCTAAAACCACAAACCTTCAACCCATAAACACTGACCAAGCAGGTATCATGCACTTTATAGATCAAAATTTGAGATACTTTCATTAAATTAGGTAACGTCATTCTGTTCGAAGAATATAACAATAAAGCTTGAGCATTATTCTAAATTCGCTAAACTCTAAACCCTATACAACGATAAAACCTAAACTGTAAAACCCTAACCAAGCAGGTATCATGCACTTATAGATCAACATTTGTGATACTTTCATTAAAGCAGGTAACGCCATTCTATTCGACGAATATAAGCATAAATCTTTGGGAATTATTGAAAAATCTCTAATCCCTAAACCCTAAACAGCCCATAAAACCTAAACCATGAAACCCTAAATCATCGACCCATAAACCCTAAACCAGCAGGTACCGTGCACTTATAGATCAAAATTTGAGATACTTTTGTCAAATTGTGGTAACACCATTCTATTACATGAATATAAGCATAAAGCTTGATCATTATTGAAATCAAAAACCCTTAACCATAAACCCTAATAACCTCCTAACCCTAGAACTCTAACTTCCTAACCCTAGAACCCTAAACCCTTACCAAGGAGGTATAATGCACTTATAGATCAAATTTTGAAATACTTTTACTAAATTGCGATAATGCCATTCTATTTCATGAATATAACCATATATATAAAGCTTGAACATTATTATTGAAAATTCCCTAAACCTTAAAACCTAAACAATCATAAACCCTAAAGCCTTGAAAAACCCTAAACCCTAAACCACTAAACCCTAAAAGCCTAAACCATAAACCATGAACCCTTAAACCCTCAACCCAAAATAAAACCCCAAACCCTAAACTTAACCCTAGGCTATATATACTTTGAGTGAAAACCGGGGCAGTGGGATTTAAAGCCATGTTTTGTAGTAGCTTCATGACTAAAGCCATTGTTGTGCATTAGAAAATTGAAATAACTTCCAATTCGGAAGCTTCCTTTGTAAATAATATTTTAAATGCCAATACACACCATAACAAATATGGATAGGTTATTATAAACTATAGAAAACATATGGCCATGACATTGGTCATCTAGTTTGAAAGCCATGCATATTCTTACATGGTACTCCATATATATTGTGATACAATTTTTTCTCAAAAATTATCAAATTTCAAGATTACATTTTTCCATGGAAACTAGCTAGTGCACATAGTGAGACACGAAGAGAGAAAATAATGGATGCATTTCTTTTTATATTTTGTTTCTTTGTATTTTTTAAAATGGCCGAAATTAGGTGTCATTACCATTCATATCAACAAGTTGAATTTTCCGAAACTCTCGGTGGTTCTCCAATATTTGACTACTTGATATCTTTGAATTATTTTAAAAAGTCAAGAGCAAGCTATATCACACACTTTCTAGTTTGAAATTAGACATATTTACTTCAGATTGCCAAAAAGTCATTTTATTGCATGGATTTAGCTAGAAAGTTTGGAAATTCATGAAAGTTGGGCATTGTTCATCAAATCTAGAATCTTCTTTTGAAATGCCAAGATGCAGCTATCTACCAGATATGGACACGCTATTATACACTACAACAGAGATATGGCCGTGACCTTGGTTATCTTGTATGAAAGCCTTCAAAACATATTGTTTATCAATTTCGGCAAATGTGTGGAAACCCGTTTATATGTTGGTAAGCATATTGTCGCTGGCGTGTGGGTCTAGACAGGGCCAACATGTGAGAGCGGGCGTGTCGGAGTAGCATACGTCGGAAGCTTCAACCTCAAATTTTTGCATGGCGCCGAAACATCACGCGCACATATATTAAAATATCCCGCCCCGCTTTTTGCAAATGCAAAATTCCTCTTCTATCCCTGCTCTGGAAACAAGGACCGTGCGAGTACTGCAATAATAGAGGGGTATAGGTCGTACATGTGCGCCATCCCACCTATATCCCCCCATCGTCTCTTCCCCGCCCACACCCCTCCAACCTCGACCTTCCTCTAGTTGCTTCACCGCCGGCCCTCTCTTCCACACGGAGCTCTTCCACTACAGGCGCTCTTCACCGGAACTATTTCACCGACTCCCTCGCAGCACTGGATCTGCTTCACCAACACCGTCGTCTATCCTACTGGGGAAGCTTCACTGAAGCAAACGAAAACTAAAAATGACAACGAAGACGCTCCAAGAACAACACAATTGTGCATGAAACAATAAAAATAAAGTGTTTGGAAGAAACCTGAAATTTTTATTGATGAATAAGGGGATGCCTTGAGAATCCCCAAGCTTTGACGCTTGTAATTCTTGAATATTTCTTGGGGTGACACAGGTGGCATCCCCAAGATTTAGCCTTTTTCCATCTTCATCTTATCACATTACTCTTCCCTACACTTTAAAATTTCCTTCATACCAAACTTCACACAATCTTCATTAGCAACATTAGTGTACTCAAGATAATAAGTCTTTAGGTTCAGTTTCAACACCAATAAAACACAAGCTACTGTAGCACTTCCTTTAAAAAGTTCAGGTGATCAAAGAGAACACAAAGAGAAAGAGATTAAGAGGCAAATGCAAATAATGGCAGAAATCTATCAACACAGACCAGAAGGTAAAAACAGATTTTTTAGAAGACCTTCTGTTGATAAAATTGAAAAGTGTTAAACTAAAGAAAGTTAGATAACAACCTGGGGCAGAAGCACAAATAATTACAGCTCAATCTGACGTACAGAGATTTTTCACGAATTTTTACAGCGAAGCACAAAAATCTGTTTCGGGACAACAACTTTCTCAAGCATTATTTCTCTCTTATTAGAGGTTATTCTTGGCACAAAAACCACACAAAAAGGATAAGGAGAGGTTATTACTAAGGCAATAACTTCCAATACTCAATCAAAAGAAAAACTTACTGAATAAAAATTTGGGTTATCTCCCAATATTTCTTTCTTTATAGCCATTAAGATAGGCATGATAATTTCGATGATGCTCAGATAAGAAATATGAATGGAAGTAAAAGAGAGCATGAAGAAGCAAATTCAAAACACATTTAAGTCTAACCCACTTCCTATGCATATGAATCTTATACGCAAATAAATTTACAAAGAACAAAGTGACATGCATAGGAACATAAAGCAAGAGTAACTTCAAAACTTTCAGCAAATAGAGAGGTGTTTCAGTACCATGAAATTTTTTACAACCATATTTTCCTCTCTCATAATAATTTTCAGTAGCCTCATGAATAAACTCAACAATATAACTATCACATAAAGCATGCTTTTCATGATCTAAAAACACATAATTTTTATCAAGCTCAAAAATAGTGGGATTAAAACCTTCAAACCCACTTTTAACAATTTTATAACAAGTTGACTGATCAATCTCATTTTCAATAGTAGTACAATTAATATTATCAACCAATATAGGACCATCATCTAGAGATTTATTATAAACATTTTCAAAAGAATCCATAGGAACATGACATTCATCCTCCTTTGGTAAGCATGGGGGACAATCAAATAATATAAGGGGTAAAGAGTTACTCTCATTAGAAGGCAGGAATGGGTAGATCCATTCTTCCTTCTCTTGATCATCACTCTCCTCCTCTTTTTCATCCAATGAGCTTCCAGTTTCAGCAATTTCTTCTTCCATAGGCTCCTGCAAGACATTAGTCTCTTCCGTTGGTGGAGAGTATCTATTAAGATATTCAAGAATATAGCCATTTTCTTCCTTGTATTTTTAATAAAAAGAAACAAGCAAACAAAGCAAAAATAAACTAAGCAAAACAAAAAACAAAGTAAAGAGATTGGTTGTGAGGGACTCCCATTGTGAAGATGTCCTTGACTCCCCAGCAACAGCGCCAGAAAAAGTGCTTGATGGCTCAAAATGTATCGAGCTCGTTGGGGAACCCCAAGAGGAAGGTATGATGAGCAGAGCAGCAAGTTTTCCCTCAGTTATGAAACCAAGGTTATCGAACCAGTAGGAGCAAGGAAACACCTCTAAGGTGTTGTTTCCAACTTGGAATCCTGCACAATACAACCATAGAACTTTGCCCCCAACTTATAGTGAGGTTGTCAATCTCACCGGTTTTGCTGAAAACAAAGGATTAAACGTATTGTGTGGAAGATAGTAATTGCTTGCAGGAAGTAAACAGTAAACAATAAATAGCTTGTAGATTGATGGTAACAGAATGGACCGGGGTCCATAGTTCACTAGAGGTGATTCTCCTTAAAATAGATGACATGTTGGGTGAACAAATTACAGCGGGGCAATTGACAAAACACCGAGAAAGCATACATGCATATACTAATCATCTTGACTCCTACGAGATTTGATTGGGCATTACAACATTATACATAGACCGTAATCCAACTGCATCTATGACTAATAATCCACCTTCAGGTTATCATCCGAACCCCCTCTAGTATTAAGTTGCAAGCAACAGATAATTGCATTAAGCAAAGTGTGTAAAGTAAACAATATGATTGCTCCATGAACAAAGGATTGTTGTTTTCTCCATAGTAGCAACAACACATCTAGTACCTTAGAGATTTCTGTCACTTCCCCAGATTACTAGAGGCATGAACCCACTATCGAGCATAAATACTCCTTCTTGGAGTTGCTAGCATCTACTTGGTCAAGATAGGTACTAACAACGGAAAGCATGCAAGATCACAAATAACATAGACATGATATATCAATAATCAATATGAAATAGCATCTCAATATCCATCGGATCCCCGCAAACACAACATGTAAGATTACAAATAGATGATCTTGATCATGAACGAAGCTCACAAGATCTAAACATGGTAGCACAAAGGAGGAGAACCAACCATCTAGCTACTACATGAACCCATAGTTCAGAGATGAACTACTCACCCATCACACCAGAGGCAGGCATGGTGATGAAGATGGCCTCCAGGGTGATCTCTTCCCTCCGGTAGGGTTCCAGGAATAGCTTTAGATCCCTCTCGATCTAGGGATGGAGATGGCGGCGGCTATAGACTCTTTCGTGGAATTTTGATCGGGTCCTTAGGGTTTTTGTCCCGGGAGACTTTTATAGGCGAAGGGGCAAGGTCGGTGGAGTACCAGGGGGCCCACACCAGGTGGTGGCGCGCCTAGGGCTAGCCGCGCAACCCTAGGGTGTGGCCGCCCTGGTGCCCCTCTTAGGCTCTGCTTCGGACTCCGTGTTGCTTCGGGTAAAATATTGACTTTGGCTTTTGTCTAGTCCAATTCCGAGAATATTTCCTTACTAGCTTTATTGAAACCAAAAACAGCAGAAAACAGGCAACTAGCATTGTGGCATCTTGATGACCCACAAGTATAGGGGGTGTATCGCAGTATTTTTGAGGGAAGTGAAACCCAATTTATTGATTCGACACAAGGGGAGCTAAAGAATATTTATAATCCTTAACAACTGAGTTGTCAATTCAGCTGCACCTAGAAACAATCTTGCTCACAACAGTTTATCAGTAGCAATAGATTTGTAATAGCAATAGCAAAGTAATAGCAGTAGTAGAAGTAAAGACAGTTGTAAGAATTGTAGTAAACAGTAGGATTAAAGTGCGGTAGGCATAGGGATGGATGGACGGGCGTTGCATGGACAAGACAATTCACGTAGCAATCAAGATATAGGGCATTTGCAGATAAATAAGATAAAGCATCCAAGTACTAAATAATCATAGGCGTGTGTTCCATATATAGTCATACGTGCTCGCAATGAGAAATTGCACAACATCTTTTGTCCTGTTAGCCCGTTTGCAGCGGGGCCTCAAGGGAACTACTGGCAATTAAGGTGCTCCATTTAATAGAGCACCAGAGCAAAGCATTAACACCAGAGCACCAGAGCAAAGCATTAACACATGTGATCCTCACATCAAAGCCATCCCCTTCGGTTATCCCGATTATTGTCACTTCGGGGCCTTTGGTTCCGGACAACAATATGTGTATACAACTTGCAGGTAAGATCACAAACAATACTATCATCATGAATCAATAACATGTTCAGATCTAAAATCATGGCACTCGGGCCCTAGTGACAAGCATTAAGCATAAAAAGTTGTAACAAAGTCAAAAAACACTAATAATAGATACTAGGCACCATGCCCTAACAATATGATGCCATTACATGAACGATCTCATCCAATCCCTACCATCCCCATAGCCTACAGCGAGGGATTACTCACTCATGGATGGGGGAATCATGGATGGTTGATGGAGAAGCGATGGTGATGATGATGGCGATGATCTCCTCCAATTCCCCATCCCGACAGGGTGCCAGAACGAAGTTTCTGGTTCTGATTCGCGGAATCTGGTGTGGCTGTGTAGCGGAACTCTATCTGGAAAAATGTCGAACCCCCCTTGGTTTTTAGGTCAAGAGGCATCTTATAGGCGAAGAGGGAGGCCGAGGGGGTGACCGAGGCGGCCACACCACCCCCAGGCGCGGCCTGGGTTCGCCCACGCGGCCAGGTGGTGTGGGCCCCTTGTGGCCCTCCTCTGTCTTGTCTTCTGGCTCGGTGAATCTTCTGGTGAAATAGGATTTTTGGCATATTTTCCGGGATTTTTCCTGATAGTTGATTTTCTGCACAAAAACTAGACACCAAGGTAATTCTGCTGAAAACAGCGCCAGTCCATGTTAGTTGTATCTAAATCACACAAGTTTATAGGAGAAACAATAGCAAAAGTGTTCAGGAAAGTAGATACGTTTTGGATGTATCAACTCCCCCCAAGCTTAGCTTATTGCTTGTCCTCAAGCAATTCAGTTGAAAACTGAGTGCGATAAAAGAGACTTTCACGAACACATTTGCTTCATAAGATGTATATATTCTCAGCATATGATCAAATACTTAGGCAATTCATAATAAAGAGTATGCAAATAAGCTTACTTAATAGTCATTGCAAGCTATGAAGAGATTCCAACTCAAATATAATAAGTAGCATGAAACATAAACATAAGAAACATTGCAATGCTCATAAAAAGGTATGATAGAGTGGTATATGACTTGCCTTTGATTGTAGAACAAACATAAATGCCAAGGCACCTCTGAAGTTCAAGTGAAGACTAGAAGTAAAGGTATCAAAGATACAAGCATCAAATTCATGACACGATTAACCAAATTTTGAGACAAGCACATTACACTAAGAATGACAACTATGCTCTCAAGAAAGTTCTCATAGAATAAGTGGTGACTCAACAAGGAAGTGAAAAGGTTTTGAAAAGTTTGAAAGGCTTCCAAATGCTGAAAGTATGGTACTCATTAGCTTTGAGCTCTCATTTCCCCTATCATAAGATTCTTTAAATGGTTAAGGTGAAAGTGAGGTCCAATACGAGTTATATGCTTGACAGACCATAAACTAGAAATCTCATGTCCCTTGAGTACAAGGGCTGCTCCTCATGCTACTCAACTTTAGTTACTGGTAAGTTCTTGTCATAGTAAATACATGCATATCATAGAGAACCTCCAATGGGGTACCCCTTGCCCGATGATATAGAAGAATCCCCATATCAAAATGACAAGGCAAGCAGACAATGAGCACCCTAGCACCTTCTTATTTACCATCGGAAAGTGGTGCTTTTTTCTCTCTTTCCTCTTTTCTCATCATCTTTTTTTCTTTTTCTCAATAACTATCTCTCTCTTTTTTTATAAGAAGAATGCTTCATAGATTGTTCATTATGGTTACGCTGCAGGTTTCCACCATGCTTAGGCATGGATTAGACCAGCCACCCAGGCGTTTCTCTAACACACATACATAACTCCATGGACTTACAAGCTCCCCTTTTATTTCACACCGACGACATCCGTAAACAAAAGAGCATGATATCAACTAGGTATATATTTACAGGTGTTGAAAGCGTTCCCCGTGACAACATGGTTCTGCTAATCCCCAGCCTATAATTTGCAAGCATATAACTTTCATGGACAGTCACAATAGTTCAGGTTTATTAAGTGCAAGAAATAAAGTGTGCCATCAAGTTCGTGAGAGCTTAACTAACTAACTTTCTCATAACAAGCAAACATTTTATTTGGAAGAAAACAAGGCATACTGAATATGCACGGAATAGCAAATGATGCTAATAGGGAGGAATGGTGGACACTTTTGGCAATATTGGTTTTGGGGAGTTTGAAACACGAGTAGAGCTCATACTCAATGCAAGTGAAGGCTAGCAATAGTAAGGGAGTGACAAACGAGAGAGCAAAAACTGTCATAATCATGCTTGCAACAAAACTGGACTATATGGCATGAAAAGTGATTCAAGAACCCTGAGGCAAAATAATTCATCGAGGCTTAACTGATTGTTTCAGTCATATGCATGCGTGAGCATGTGCCAAGTCAATTCAAGTGAAACATTCAGAGGAGGATATCGCAGTGTCATACCAAGTTATGAATAGAACAATGCAAGCAAACATTCATATGACATGCTACAACCACTAGCAAGCTGGAGCTAATCATAAGAAAGCAAGAACTACTAAGCATCCATAAATAACATACACCTTACATGAACAGACTAAGCATGCCCATAATGATGAGTATATTTACAAAAATGAAAACAGATAGATTTCATTACCAGTCTCTTACCACACCTCAAGTTGTCATTAATCTTCATTATTGCCCTTCACTTGTGTGGCTTGAATAATAACATGAAACCAAACTCCACTGAGGAATGCTGAACCCTGCAACGAACTTCACAAAACCAAAGAAGAACAGAAAATATTTTTGGTGTTTTTGATTTTTAAAGGCAAGAAGGAAAAGGAAAAATCAAGGAAAGCGAAATCTTTTTGGGGTTTTCGAATAATTAAGACAAAGCTAAAAGAAAGGGGCAAACCAAGGCAAAAAGAATAAGAAGCAAGCAAAGAGAAATAACGAAAATATTTTTGGTCTTTTTGTGTTTTGGAAAGCAGAAATAAAGCAAGAACGAAGACTAAAAAGAAAACAAAACATGGATATACAAAGTACCGACTGAACATGATATGTAGATGAGTGTGATGTTGGTGTACCTCCCAACCAAGCTTAGGCTTTTGGCCTAAATGGGTATCAACCCCAACGCGAGTAGGAACTCCAAGCTGGTGGGTCATCGTAGGAATGATCATAGTTAGGCCCTTGTGTAGAAGAAGAAGCTCCCCAATCATAGGTAGGCTGCTGGTACGAAGACTCCCCCTCATTCGAGGGCTGGATCGAATCATCTGAAGATTCCCTTCCAGTATGTTGCTCCTGCTGGGAGAGCTCCCCCAGATATGTATCGATCTCTTCCTCTGTGAGTAAACATCCTTCCCTGGTATCAAGGTTAAATAAAACAGGCGCAGGCAAAAGAACAACACGCTCGGACTTACCCCTTCTCCAACTAGCCTTGAGGATGGTTATTTCATAAGATAAATCACTCAAATTAGCCCAAGGAGAAACAAATTTATGTTGTATCATGGAATCAAGGTCAAGCCTCTCTATGGGGGACTATAGGTCTAAATGATGAGGCACTACACCATGCAGAGCTAGTAAACGAGAGGCGGTGAGGCCTCCACAAATTCCACCTTTCTCGCCGTTAGCAGCAAGACGGAAAGCTATCAAGGCACCCAAATTATAAGTCCTATCTCGTTTTAAGGCAGCTGAGATGAAGGCTAGATCATATGAGGATAATTTATTAGCAGTTTTCCTAGCGAGAACACACTTGGCAATAAAGTAGGCAAAGTATCGAATAGACGGGAGATGAATATTACGAATTTTACCACTCTCCCTTGAGAAGATGCTCCCTTGGAAAATTTCCACGTACAAGTCCATGAGTGGTGTAGGTCGCTCTCTAATCCTTCCACACGAACCCCACTGTGGTACTTTAATAGCTGCACAAAAGTCATCAAAAGGGAGATCGACAGCTACATTGTAAATTTTGTAGTGGACCATGGGATTAGGCAAGGAGTAACTAAACCGGAAATCCTGCACCACAGACATAGTTAGTTTCACATATTGGGTAGGTTCGTCTCCCACAAAATGCTCCAATCCTGCATTAGTAATTAGAGTATGGAAATCTTGAGAAATCCCTGCAGCCCTCATGAATTCGAGGCATGGATAGGCAGAAGGAAAGACTTCCTCCTCACGGTGAACCTTCATAACTGCAGGCACCCTTAATTCATGTTGGTTGAGTTGGTGTTCATTCATCTTATTTTCTGAAATTTAAGCATCCATCATACAAGTGATTGCAAAGTGAATACATAATGAAAAGAACTACTCATAGGGACTTGTAAGAGGCCTAAACATGCATCAAAACAAATTTTCTAAGCATTGAACAAGCTTACAAGCTCTCATAACCTGTCACCTACAGCAGCAAAATACTCAAGATATAAACCACTAATCACAAATCTACTTGGACAAGCGGAGGAGTCACATACCGGGGAATAAATGCTCCAAATTTCAGCAGCAAAGATGGGCTGAGCAAGGAGATCAAAAAATCATGGGCAAGAATAGCAAGGACGCGATTTTGAGCAATGAACTGATGTTTTCTCGGGAGAGAGAAAGAAGTGGCAAGTGAGAGAGTAAGTGGAGGACCAGGGGTGGCCCACACCATGGCGAGGCGTGCCCCTGGTGTGGCCGCGCCACTAGGTGGTGTGCCTGCCTGGTGGCCCCCCCCTAGGTAAATCTAGGTACTTCCCTGCCCCTTTTTCACGTAAAAATTTAATATGAATTTTTTGGAATTTTCCGAGACACTTTATTTTTTAGCAATTTTCAGGTATTGATGAATAATTTCTGACAGAAAGATGTTTTTAGAATGATGCAGATAAAAAACGAAACTAAAACTTCAGAAGTTCTAAGACACTCCAATATGCAGGCAACTAGCAAAATAAAAGTAGACTAAGTGAAAACAAAAATTAATGGATAAAATAAAACTAAGCAAAGATAATCATGGTGAAAACATTGTTTTGTTCATTAAAATCCCTTTGTTAACAAGGTTGATCAGGTCTTGTTACCAAAACAATTTTATATGAAACAAAACTTTGTATTCCACTAAATGATTATGTTACCTCAACCTTGATAGAATGGTCCCAATCATAATAGTTTCATATTTTCTCTTGGTATGGGACAATATATCTCTCCAACTTGGATGCCCTCAATATTTTCAATTGAATTTAAGCCATAATTCCTATCAATCTTCTTGGGGAAATAGACAATATGCTCCTTGTCATTAACATTAAAAGTTACCTTTCCTTGATTACAATCGATAATAGCTCCTTCAGTATTAAGAAAAGGTCTCCCAAGAATAATAGACATATTATCATCTTCAGGCATTTCAAGCACAACAAAGTCAGTTAATATCAAGCAATTATGATCCACTTGAATAGGAACATCCTCACGTTTACCTACAGGAATAGTAGTAGATTTATCAGCCATTTGCAAAGATATATTAGTTGGTATTAGTTTTTCCAATTGAAGTCTCTTATAGAGAGAAAAAGGCATAACACTAACTCCTGCTCCCAAATCACACAAAGCAGTTCTAACATAGCTATTTTTAATAGAACAAGGAATAGTTGGAATCCTTGGGTCTCCAAGTTTCTTTGGAACCTTACCATTGAAGGAATAATTAGCAAGCAAAGTAGAAATTCCTCATTAGGGATCTTCCTTTTATAAGAGACAATATCCTTCATATAATTTGAATAAGGTGGTAATTTAATAGCATCAGTTAAAGGAATTTGCAAAAATAAAGGTTTCATCCACTCACAAAACTTATTATAGTGTTCGTCTTCCTTTGACTTGTGTTTCTTATCAGGAAAAGGCATAGGTTTTTGAACCCAAGGCTTTCTCTCACTACCATGTTTATTAGAAACAAAATCTTCCTTAGTGTATTTAGTATTCTTAGTGTTTCTTTTAGGTTCTCCTTCAACTTTTTCTTTATCAGGAGCATCATTTTCCTTATTACCACTTTCAGTTTTAGCATCAGATATAAATATAACTATTAGGATCTTTAGCAGGTTCAGAAGACTCTACAATAGTTTTATGTTTCTTTTTCCTTTTCTTAGGAGAAGTACTACTATTTTCAATTTGTTGAGAATCTTGCTCAATTCTTTTAGGATGCTCCTCAGGATATAGAGGATCCTGGGTGGCAGTACCACTTCTAGTTCTAATTTCATAAGCATGTTTTTCTTTAGAAGCATTAACTAGCAAATCTTTTTGTACTTTAAAAAGCTAGTCAATTTGAGTTTGAACCATTTGGAAATGTTTAACAAGCATTTTAACATCATTAGAAGTTCTTTCCACATTATCCCTTAACTCAATAATAGCTCTAGAATTTTCCATTAAATTATTTTGCACTCTTTTATTAAAATTATCTTGCTTAACAATAAAAATATCAAATTCTTCCAAGCATTGATCGGGAGGTTTAGAATAAGGAATATCACCTTCATCAAAATGTTGGCGAGAGTGTACCTCAATAGTGGATGAGTGGGAGATTGGCTTATATAATTCTTCTACAGGAGGTAGATTCTGCACTTATTTAGCTTTAATACCCTTCTCCTCAAGACATTTCTTAGCTTCCTTCATCACTTCATCATTTAGTTCAATCACTCCTCTCTTCTTTGGTGTTGGTGTTGGCTCACGCACGGTTAACTCAGGTGTAGTTGTCTCAGGCACAGTTGGCTCAGGTGGAGTCTAGTCATCATGATTCTTGCTTAGTTTAGCCATTAATTCCTCAACTTCTTTGGGAGTTCTATTCCTGAAATTACAATCAACACAACTATCTAGGTATGTCCTAGATTCTTTAGTTAGTCCATTATAATATATATCGAGAAGCTCATTCTTAGGTAATGGACATCCAGCATGTGCATGAATCAAAGCACAAAACCTTGCCCATGATTTAGGCAATATCTCTTTTTCTCCCTGTTTAAAATCAAAAAGTTCCTCCAAATGGCATGTCTAGCACTAGGAGGGAAATATTTCTAAAGGAAAGTACTAATCAAGCAATCAGGGCTATCAATATATCCAGGAGGAAAATTATTAAGCCAAGCCTTAGCTTCTCCTTTCAGTGAAAAAGGGAAAATTTTAGCAACAAAGTAGGTGTGCATCTTAATATCATCAGAAAACAGGCCACTCATGGTAGAAAGCTCAGTCATATGTGCTACAACACTTTCATTCTTAGTCCAACTAAAAGGTTCTTTCTCAACAATAGTTATGTAAGATAAATCAAGAGAGAAATCATAATCTTTGTCTTTAATGTTTATAGGAGATGTAGCAATCTTATCATTAGGAGACAATTTGGGTTTTATAGTACGCCTCTCAAGGAGACTCTTAATAGCACTTCTGCCATGAGTATTTTGACATTCTTTAATAAATTCATCATTCATTTCTATATATCCGTCTTCAATATCATAGCTCTTTATAGACTCGGGTGAACTGACAGGTGTAGTATTGTCTTCATTAGGAGTTTCACTGTTTCCAGCTATAGTTCTAGCAATCGTAGCATCTAGGAAAGGACCTAATGAACCACTTTTATCAAGCATAGTAGAAGCAGCATCTTAAGTATCAGAAGTTTTAGATTCAGCAGTAGTAGCAGTATGTGTAGCATGTGTATGTGGTCGTGTAAGGAGCTTACTCATCACAGATGGTGAATCAAGAGCAACCGAGGTGTTCAGAACTATACCTCTCCTTGTAGTGGATGGTAATATAGGAACATTTCCATCACGAGACTTACCCATGATGAATGGAGGGCAGCAAACAATAGTGATTCCAAGTGATCTTGATAAATAAAGCTATGCTCCCCGACAACATCGCCAGAAAATAGTCTTGATGACCCACAAGTATAGGGGGTGTATCGCAGTATTTTTGAGGGAAGTGAAACCCAATTTATTGATTCGACACAAAGGGAGCCAAAGAATATTTATAAGCCTTAACAACTAAGTTGTCAATTCAGCTGCACCTGGAAACAATTTTGCTCACCACAGTTTATCAGTAGCAACAGCTTTGTAGTAGAAATAGCAAAGTAATAGCAGTAGTAAAAGTAAAGACAATAGTAACAATTGCAGTAAATAGTACGATTAAAGCGCAGTAGGCATAGGGATGGATGGACGGGCGTTGTATGGACAAGAGAATTCACGTAGCAATCAAGATATAGGGCATCTGCAGATAAATAAGGTAAAACATCCAAGTACTAAATAATCATACGCATGTGTTCCATATATAGTCATATGTGCTCGCAATGAGAACTTGCACAACATCTTTTGTCCTGCCAGCCCGTTTGCAGTGGGGCCTTAAGGGAACTACTGGCAATTAAGGTGCTCCTTTTAATAGAGCACCGGAGCAAAGCATTAACACTCCATGAACACATGTGATCCTCACATCAAAGCCATCCCCTCTGGTTATCCCGATTACTGTCACTTTGGGGCCTTTGGTTCCGGACAACAATATGTGTATACAACTTGCAGGTAAGATCACAAACAATACTATCATCATGAACCAATAACATGTTCAGATCTAAAATCATGGCACTCGGGCCCTAGTGACAAGCATTAAGCATAACAAGTTGCAACAAAGTCAAAAAGCACTAATAATAGATACTAGGCACCATGCCCTAACAATTTGATGCCATTACATGAACGATCTCATCCAATCCCTACCATCCCCATAGCCTACAGCGGGGGATTACACACTCATGGATGGGGGAATCATGGATGGTTGATGGAGAAGCGATGGTGATGATGATGGCGAGGATCTCCTCCAATTCCCCGTCCCGGCAAGGTGCCAGAACGGAGTTTCTAGTTCTGATTCGCGGAATCTGGTGGTGGCGGCGTAGCGGAACTCTATTTGGAAAAACGTTGAACCCCCCTTGGTTTTTAGGTCAAGAGGCATCTTATAGGCGAAGAGGGAGGCCGAGGGGGTGACCGAGGCGGCCACACCACCCCTAGGCGCGGCCTGGGCTGGCCCACGTGGCCAGGTGATGTGGGCCCCTCGTGGCCCTCCTCTGTCTTGTCTTCTGGCTTCGTGAATCTTCTGGTAAAATAGGATTTTTGTCATATTTTCTGGGATTTTTCCTAATAGTTGATTTTCTGCACAAAAACTAGACACCAAGGTAATTCTGCTGAAAACAACGTCAGTCCGTGTTAGTTGTATCCAAATCACACAAGTTTAGAGGAGAAACAATAGCAAAAGTGTTCGGGATAGTAGATACATTTTAGACGTATCACATCTTGTTAATAGGTTAGTTCCAGAAAATGTGTACAAATACTCCAAAGTGTGGACAAAACATAAGAAAGTAGATATAAAACAAGCATGGAACATCAAAAATTATAGATACGTTTACAACGTATCAACATCCCCAAGCTTAACTCCTGCTCATCCTCGAGTAGGTAAGTGATAGAAAGAATAATTTTTTAGGTGACATGCACCATCATAATCTTGATCAAAGTATTTGTAAAACATTGATAACTGGGATCATAGTACTTTAACATAGACATGAAAGATATAGTTCTAACAATAAGACATAGCAACTATGTTATAACATGAAAAGGTACAAACAAAAGATTCATGAATAACAATGCTTTGAAAGACGTTTGTTTGTTGCACATATAGAAAACATAATGAGAATGGTATTCAGCTTGTCCCTCATAGTGTAGCAAAACATAAATGCATAGGACACCTTCAAAGTTCATAAGGGTGACTAGATACAAATAGTTTAATAACAAGAAATATCAAAGTTATGAATCAATCAACAAGTCTTGGGACAATGCACATTAAACTAAGAATGACCACTATGCTCTCTCAGTAGGTGCATAAAGATAGAAGATGGAGACTCAACATAAAAAGTAAAAGAAAGACCCTTCATAGAAGGAAGCAGGGATTCAAGTCTCATAAAGAGCTTCCTAATATTATGGTACTTATTAGCTTTCAGCTCTCATTGCCCCTATCATAAGCACCTTTAGGTGATTAAGGTTAAAGTGAACAACTATGAGGATATGCTTGACAAGTTATAAGCTGAAAATCTCATGCCCCTTAGTTATGAGTACCATTCCTCATGCTACTCAAGTTTAGTCACAAGTAAGTTCTTGTCATTATAAGTACATGTGTATCATAGAGAACCGCCAACGGGGTACCCCTTGCCCGATGATAAGGAAGATTCCCCATATCAAAATGACAAGGCAAGTAGACAATGAGCATCTCAGCAATCCTTTTATTTCCTATTTGCATAGGCCTCTTTTTTTCTCTTTTTTTCTTTCATTTTTTTCTTTCCTATTTGCATAGGTTTTATTATAGAGGATGCTTCATAGATTGCTCACTATGGTTACGTTGTAGGTTTCCACCATGATTAGGCATGGCTTAGACCAGCCGCCCATGCATTTCTCTAACACATATACAAACTCCATGAGCCTTACAAGCTCCCCTTTCATTTCACACCGTCGGGATCCATAAGCAAAAGAACATGATATCAACTAAATAAAATGCAATGTTGAAAGCGTTCCCCAAGGTAACATGGTTCTGCTAATTCACAACTTACAAAACGCAAGCATATACGCAACATAGATGGGCACAATGGTTCAAGTTTATTAAGTGCAAGAAAAGTAAAGTGTGCCATCAAGTTCGTGAGAGCTTTAATCACTAATTTTCACATAACAAGTTTAATTCGGAAGGTAGATAAAAACATGAATATACTTGGAATAGCAAATGCAAAATAGGTAGGTATGGTGGACTCTTTGGAATAACTTGGTTTTATTTCGAGTTGGATGCATGAGTGGAGCTCATACTTGGTATGGATGCTAGCAAAAGACTGGGAGCGACTAACTAAGAGAGCAATAAAGTCCATAATCATGCAAAGCGACAAAACATTATTAATTAAAGCATAAAGTTATATTACAAGTCGAAAACTAAATGATCATAGAGGCTATGGTGACTTGGTATAGTCTTAACATGGTGTGAGCATGCGCCAAGTCAACCCAAATAAAGCGTCAAAGGAGAATACCACAATATTATGCTTTTATATGCTAAAACAACGCATGATTCTTTCAAGGCACATCAAGCAATCTCAATTGTTTGTAACAAGTCATGCTACAACAATAATCACTAAGCATAAAGTCAAAACAATATCAGGCATGACATGACAAAGTCTAAATCACAGTCAAAAACAAGCTCCTTTTATACCACTTGTAAGCATGAACTTTCCTACTCTTTTCCAATCCAAATCAACCTATTCGAAACTATGTATGAATGCGGGGTGATGTACTCGACTTTCGACGTAGAGCTCGTTGGGAACCCCAAGAGGAAGGTATGATGAGCACAACAGTAAGTTTTCCCTCAGTTATGAAACCAAGGTTTAATCGAACCAGTAGGAGCAAGGAAACACCCCAAAGGTGTTACTAGCTGAGCTTTGGCAGGGCGCACTACCGGTGCTAGTAGCAATGTGGAGACCTGCACAACACAACCACAGAACTTTGTCCCCAACTTGCGATGAGGTTGTCAATCTCACCGTGTTTTGTGGAAAACAAAGGATTAAACGTATCGAATGGAAAGAAGTAAAAGTTTGCAGAAGTAAACACAAAGTAGTAAAAGATTGTAGATTGTATGTAAAAGACAAAGGACCGGGATCCATAGTTCACTAGAGGTGGCTCTCCTTAAGATAGATAACATGCTGGGTGAACAAATTACAGCGGGGCAATTGACAAACACCGAGAGAGCAATACATGCATAGACTAATCATCTTGACTCCTCTGAGACTTGATTGGGCATTATAACATAATACATAGACCGCCATCCAACTACATCTATGACTAATAATCCACCTTCAGATTATCATCCGAACCCCCTCCAGTATTAAGTTGCAAGCAAGAGATTATTGCTTTACGAACTGCGTGTAAAGTAAACAATACGATTGTTCTATGAACAAAGGATTGTTGTTTTCTCCCTAGTAGCAACAGCACATCTAGTACCTTAGAGATTTCTATCACTTCCCTAGATTACCAGAGGCATGAACCCACTATCGAGCATAAATACTAACTCTTGGAGTTGCTAGCATCTACTTGGCCAAGATAGCTACTAACAACGGAAAGCATGCAAGATCTCAAATAACAAAGACATGATAGAATCAATAATCAATCTGAAATAGCATCTCAATATCCATCGGATCCCCGCAAACACAACATGTATGAATTACAAATAGATGATATTGATCATGAACGGAGCTCACAAGATCTAAACATGAAAGCACAAAGGAGGAGAACCAGCCATCTAGCTACTACATGGATCCGTAGTCCAAGGATGAACTACTCACGCATCACACCGGAGGCTTGCATGGTGATGAAGAAGGCCTCCAGAGTGAATTCCCCTCTTCGGCAGGGTGCCAGGAAGAGCTTCAGATCCCTCCCGATCTAGGGATGGAGATGACGGTGGCTACAGACTCTTTCGTGGATTTTTTGATCGGGTACTTAGGGTTTTCGTCCCGAGGGTAATATATAGTCGGAAGGGGAGGCCGAGGGGGTACCAGGGCTGGCCTTACCACCCCCTGGTGTGGGCCAGGCTGGGCCGCGTGGCCAGGTGGTGTGGTGGCCCCCTGGTCCTTCTCCGTCTCGTATTCTGGCACTTGATCACTTCCGGAAAAATAGGCACTTTGGCTTTTGTCCCATCCAATTCCGAGAATATTCATATTCTGACTTTCCTGGAACCAAAAACAGCAGAAAACATGTAGCTGGCACTGTGGCTCTTGTTAATAGATTAGTCCAAGAAATCATATGAAAAGTACTCCAAAGTTGGAACAAAACACAAGAAAGTGGATAAAACCAAGCATGGAACATCAAAAATTATAGATACATTTGCAATGTATCAACATCCCCAAGCTTAACTCCTGCTCGTCCTCGAGTAGGTAAGTGATAAAAAGAAAGAATAATTTTTGAGGTGACATGCACCATCAAAGACTTGATCAAAGTATTTGCAAAACATTCAAAGCTGGGATCATAGTACTTCAATCATAACATGAAAGACAAAGTTCTAGCAATAAGCAAAGAAACTATGATGCAACATGAAAAGGCACAAACAAAAGATTCATGAATAACAATGCTTTGCAAGACGTTTGTTTGTTTCACATAAAGAAAACATAGCATAATAGTATTCAGCTTGTCCCTCAATATAGTAGCAAAGATAAATGCATAGGACACCTTCAAAGTTCATAAGAGTGACTAGATACAATAGTTTAAAACAAGCAATAACAAGTTATGCATCAATCAACTAGTCTTGGGACAATGCACATAGAACTAAGAATGGCCACTATGCTCTCAAAGTAGGTGCATAAAGATAGAAGGTGGAGACTCAATATAATGGTGAAAGAAAAGCCTTTTGTAAAAGGAAGTAGGGATTCAAGTCTCATAAAGAGCTTCCAGAAATTATGGTACTTATAGCTTTCAGCTCTCATTGCCCCTATCATAAGCATCTTGAAGTGATTAAGGTTAAAGTGAACAAACTATGGTGTACATGATTGACGAAGTATAAGTCAGAAATCTCATGTCCCTTGTATACGAGGGCTGCTCCTCATGCTACTCAAGTTTAGTCACCGGTAAGTTCTTGTCATCGTGAGTACATGTGTATCATAGAGAACCGCCAACAGGGTACCCCTTGCCCGATGATACGGAAGAATCCCCATATCAAAATGACAAGGCAAGCAGACAACGAGCATCTCAGCATTCTTCTTATTTACCATGGGAATATGGTGCTTTTTTCTCTCTTTCCTCTTTTCATAATATATTTTTTTCTTTTCTCTTTTTTTCTCAATATAGGACTCTTTTTTTATAAGAAGAATGCTTCATAGACAGCTCATTATGGTTACGCTGCAGGTTTCCACCATGTCAGCATGGATTAGACCAGCGGCCCAGGCGTTTCTCTAACACATATACATAACTCCATGGACTTAAAAGCTCCCCTTTCATTTCACACCGACGACATCCATATACAAAAGAGCATGATATCAACTAGGTACAAGTACCAAGTGCAATGTTAAAAGCGTTCCCCATGAAAACATGGTTCTGCTAATTCCCAACAAATAAGTGCAAGCATATACAACATAGAAGACACAATGGTTCAAGTTTATTAAGGGCAAGTAAAGTAAAGTGTGCCATCAAGTTCATGAGAGCTTTAGTCACTGGTTTTCTCATAACAAGTGGAAGGTAAACAAAAGCATGAATATTCTTGGAATAGCATAAGCTAGTAGGTAGATATGGTGGACTCTTTGGAATAACTTGGTTTAGGGAGTTGGATGCATGAGTGGAACTCATACTTTGTTGTGGAGGCTAGCAAAAGACTGGGAGCGACAAACTAAGAGAGCAATAACGGCCATAATCATGCAGAGCGACAAAACATCATTGATCAAAGCATAAAGTGATACTACAAGTTGAAAACTAAAGGATCATAAAGGCTATGGTGACTTTGGATAGTCATAACATGGTGTGAGCATGCGCCAAGTCAACCCAAATAAGGCATCAAAGGAGAATATCACTATACTATGCTTTAATATGCTAAAACAACGCATGATTCATCCAAGGCACATTAAGCAATCTCAATTGTTTATAACAAGTCATGCTACAGCAAAGAATACTAAGCATAAAGAAAAAACAATACCAAGCATGGCATGACAAAGCATAGGCCACTGTCAAAAACAAGCTCTTTTTACCACATAAGCATGAACTTTCCTACTCTTTTCCAAACCAAACCAAACTATTTGCAAACCAATGTATGAAAGAGGGGGTCCAACCAATTAATTCAGCAAACTAAGCAAACTAAAAACCAAAACAAAAACGAAAAAGAAGACGCTCCAAGAAAAACACAACTGTGCATGAAACAATAAAAATGAAGCGTTTGGAAGAAACCTGGGATTTTTATTGATGAAGAAGGGGGATGCCTTGGGCATCCCCAAGCTTTGACGCTTGTACTTCTTGGATATTTCTTGGGGTGACATGCGTGGCATCCCCAAGCTTGAGCTTTAGTCCATCCTTCATCTCATTACTCATTCCTTCCATACACCTGAAAATTTTCCTTCATACAAAACTTCACACAATCCTTATTAGCAACATTAGTGCACTCAAGATAAATAAGTCTCAAGGTTCAGTTCTAAAACCAAATAAACTTCCATTACAACACTAGCTACCTTAGTACTTCCCTCAAAAAGCTCAATTCCCCAAAAGAACTCAAGAAGGAACCAACAAGAAGCAAATGCAGAAAATGGCAGAAATCTGTCAAAATAGACCAATAGGTAAAGACAATTTTTTTCGAAGACCTTCTGTTGCTCAAATCAAAAAGTGTTGAACTAACAAAGTTAGATAACAACCTGGGGCAGAAGAACAAAAAATGATAGCTCAATCCGACATACAGAGCTCTCTCACAAATATTTGTGGTTAAGCACAAAAATCTGTTTCGGGACAGCAACTTTCCCAATCATTACTTCACTCTCATTAGAGGTTACTCTTGGCACAAAAAGAAAATAAAAAGGATACGGAGAGGTTATTACAGAGGTAATAACTTCCAATACTCATCTAAAACTTTTTGGGTTATCTCCCAATAAGTACTTTTCTTTAACGCCTTTAAGTTAGGCATAAGAAGCAAAGAAAGAATCAAGTATTCTCAAATGAAGAAGCATTAAGACCAACTTTCTTGCCCTTACCTCTCTTACTTTTATTCTTAACCTTGGAGAAAATATGATTGTTTGGTGGAGAAGAAAGGTGCATGGTCCCCTTTCCCACATCTATTATTGCTCCAAGGAGTTCTAATAGGGACCTTCCAAGTGTAATTTGTCCTTTTCCTGCACATTCAATAACAAGATAATCAATAGAAATCGTTTTCCCAAGGATCTTTGTAAACACTCCTTCAGCTATTCCAAAAGGTAATATGGTAGTATTATTAGTAAGATATATTTCTTTTCCTCCCTCAATGAGCCCCCAAGTATTCAGAGATTTATAAATATCTTTGGGCATAGGCAAAATTCAGACATGATATCACAGCGAGCTTGAAAAGTTTCAGTGTTCATCTCAATCTTTACTGTAGGGAACCACTTTGATGGTTCAGAGTTTATTGGAACATAATCGTCATTCTCCCTAAGCGTATTATAGCAACTTTCTAATCTAGTAGAGCTAGCCTCAAGAGTGTCTAACCTAGCAAATATTTTTGCGAAAGAAGTATTAATTTGGCTAGGCAAGTTGTAAGTGAGGATCAATTTTTTATAGCATTAATAACATCATACTCATTACAATGGAGGAAATCTCCTCCCACAACAGCATCTAAATCATATCTATAGAAAAGAGCAATTCCAAGGTAAAAACTGCTAAGGAACAAGCTTTGACTCATTTCAGGCTCAGTTTTTTCATGTAGATCGGAGATTCTAGACCAAGCTTCCTTAAAACTTTCCTAAATTCCTTGTTTAAAAGTGAAAATCATTTCCTCGGGTGACATAGTGATTGGAGCAAGGCTAGACATAGTGACAACTTAGGATAGGAACTAATTTTTTTTGTGTTTTTCAAATACGAAAGAAAACTTGCAAAACTAATTTTTTTGTGTTTTTGAATAACAAAACAAACAAACAAAGCAAAAGGAAACTAAGCAAAACAAAAACAACTAAGTAAAGAGATTGGTTATGAGGGACTCCCCTTGTGAAGATGGCCTTGACTCCCCGGCAACGGCGCCAGAAAAGATCTTGATGTACTCGACTTTCGACGTAGAGCTCGTTGGGAACCCCAAGAGGAAGGTATGATGAGCACAGCGGTAAGTTTTCCCTCAGTTATGAACCAAGGTTTAATCGAACCAGTAGGAGCAAGGAAACACCCCAAAGGTGTTACTAGCTGAGCTTTGGCAGGGCGCACTACCGGTGCTAGTAGCAACGTGGAGACCTGCACAACACAACCACAGAACTTTGTCCCCAACTTGCGATGAGGTTGTCAATCTCACCGTGTTTTGCGGAAAACAAAGGATTAAATGTATCGAATGGAAAGAAGTAAAAGTTTGCAGAAAGTAAACACAAAGCAGTAAAAGATTGTAGATTGTATGTAAAAGACAAAGGCCCGGGATCCATAGTTCACTAGAGGTGGCTCTCCATAAGATAGATAACATGCTAGGTGAACAAATTATAGCGGGGCAATTGACAAACATCGAGAGAGCAATACATGCATATACTAATCATCTTGACTCCTTTAAGCCTTGCTTGGGAATTACAACATAATACATAGACCGCCATCCAACTGCATCTATGACTAATAATCCACCTTCAGGTTATCATCCGAACCCCCTCTAGTATTAAGTTGCAAGCAACAGATTATTGCTTTACGAACTGCGTGTAAAGTAAACAATACGATTGTTCTATGAACAAAGGATTGTTGTTTTCTCCCTAGTAGCAACAGCACATCTAGTACCTTAGAGATTTCTGTCACTTCCCCAGATTACCAGAGGCATGAACCCACTATCGATCATAAATACTAACTCTTCGAGTTGCTAGCATCTACTTGGCCAAGATAGCTACTAACAACGGAAAGCATGCAAGCTCTCAAATAACAAAGACATGATAGAATCAATAATCAATCTGAAATAGCATCTCAATATCCATAGGATCCCCGTAAACACAACATGTATGAATTACAAATAGATGATCTTGATCATGAACGGAGCTCACAAGATCTAAACATGAAAGCACAAAGGAGGAGAACCAGCCATCTAGCTACTACATGGATTCGTAGTCCAAGGATGAACTACTCACGCATCACACCGAAGGCTTGCATGGTGATGAAGAAGGCCTCCAAGGTGAATTCCCCTCTCCGGCAGGGTGCCGTGAAGAGCTTCAGATCCCTCCCGATCTAGGGATGGAGATGACGGCGGCTACAGACTCTTTCGTGGATTTTTTGATCGGGTACTTAGGGTTTTCGTCCTAAGGGCAATATATAGTCGGAAGGGGAGGTCGAGGGGGTACCAGGGCTGGCCTCACCACCCCCTGGCGCGGGCCAGGCTGGGCCGCGTGGCCAGGTGGTGTGGTGGCCCCCTGGTCCTTCTCTGTCTCGTATTCTGGCACTTGATCACTTCCAGAAAAATAGGCACTTTGGCTTTTGTCCCGTCCAATTCCGAGAATATTCATTTTATGACTTTCCTGGAACCAAAAACAGCAGAAAACATGCAGCTGGCACTGTGGCTCTTCTTAATAGGTTAGTCCAAGAAATCATATGAAAAGTACTCCAAAGTTGGAACAAAACACAAGAAAGTGGATAAAATGAAGCATGGAACATCAAAAATTATAGATACATTTGCAATGTATCACGGGGGTCCAACCAATTTATTTAAGCAAAACAAGCAAACAAAAACTAAAAATGAAAACAAAGACGCTCCAAGAACAACACAATTGTGCATGAAACAATAAAATAAAGTGTTTGGAAGAAACCTAAAAAATTTATTGATGAAGAAGGGGATGCCTAGGGCATCCCCAAGCTTTCACTCTTGTACTTCTTGAATATTTCTAGGGGTGACACGGGTGGCATCCCCAAGCTTTAGTTTTTTTCCATCTTCATCTTATCACATTACTCTTCCATACACTATAAAATTTCCTTCATACAAAACTTCACACAATCTTCATTAGCAACATTAGTGTACTCAAGATAATAAGTCTTTAGGTTTAGTTTCAACAGAAGTAAAACTTCCATTAAAACACAAGATACTATAGCAATTCCTTTTAAAAGTTCAAGTGATCAAAAAGAACTCAAAGAGAAAGAGATTAAGATGCAAATGCAAATAATGGCAGAAATTTGTCAAAACAGACCAGCAGGTAAAAACCGATTTTTTCGAAGACCTTCTGTTGCTCAAATCGAAAAGTGTTAAACTAACGAAAGTTAGATAACAACCTGGGGCAGAAGCACAAAAAATAACAGCTCAATCTGACGTACAGAAATTTTTCACGAATTTTTACAGCGAAGCACAAAAATCTGTTTCGGGACAACAACTTTCTCAAGCATTATTTCTCTCTTATTAGAGGTTATTCTTGGCACAAAAACCACACAAAAAGGATAAGGAGAGGTTATTACTAAGGAAATAACTTCCAATCCTCAATCAAAAGAAAAACTTACTGAATAAAAATTTGGGTTATCTCCCAATATTTCTTTCTTTATAGCCATTAAGATAGGCATGATAATTTCGATGATGCTCACATAATAAATATGAATTGAAGTAAAAGAGAGCATCAAGAAGCAAATTCAAAACACATTTAAGTCTAACCCACTTCCTATGCATATGAATCTTATACGCAAATAAATTTACAAAGAACAAAGTGACATGCATAGGAACATAAAGCAAGAGTAACTTCAAAACTTTCAGCAAATAGAGAGGTGTTTCAGTACCATGAAATTTTTTACAACCATATTTTCCTCTCTCATAATAATTTTCAGTAGCCTCATGAATAAACTCAACAATATAACTATCACATAAAGCATGCTTTTCATGATCTAAAAACACATAATTTTTATCAAGCTCAAAAATAGTGGGATTAAAACCTTCAAACCCACTTTTAACAATTTTATAACAAGTTGACTGATCAATCTCATTTTCAATAGTAGTACAATTAATATTATCAACCAATATAGGACCATCATCTAGAGATTTATTATAAACATTTTCAAAAGAATCCATAGGAACATGACATTCATCCTCCTTTGGTAAGCATGGGGGACAATCAAATAATATAAGGGGTAAAGAGTTACTCTCATTAGAAGGCAGGAATGGGTAGATCCATTCTTCCTTCTCTTGATCATCACTCTCCTCCTCTTTTTCATCCAATGAGCTTCCAGTTTCAGCAATTTCTTCTTCCATAGGCTCCTGCAAGACATTAGTCTCTTCCGTTGGTGGAGAGTATCTATTAAGATATTCAAGAATATAGCCATTTTCTTCCTTGTAATTATAAAAGAAAATTTTAAGTATATCATAAACCTCATATTTATAAGGTGCATGATACATTGCAAATGTATCTATAATTTTTGATGTTCCATGCTTGGTTTTATCTACTTTCTTATGTTTTGTTCCAACTTTGGAGTACTTTTCATATGATTTCTTGGACTAACCTATTAACAAGATGCCACAGTGCCAGTTGCCTGTTTTCTGCTATTTTTGGTTCCAGGAAAGTCAGAAAATCAATATTATCGGAATTGGATCGGACAAAAGCCAAAGTTGATATTTTCCTGGAAGACTCACGGAGCTAGAAGGAGAGTCGGAGAGGGGCCACAGGGTGGACACACCACCCCATGGCGTGGGTCCCCCAGGCCGCGCCAGGGCATGGTGTGGGCCCCCTGGCCGCCCACCGACCTTGCCCTCTGGCCTATAAGAAGCCTCCCGAGGCATAAACCCTAAATATATAAGCCTCTAGCCACGAAAAGTTCTATAGCGCCGCCGCCACCGAAGGGGAGATTTGGGGGACAGAAAGTCTCTGTTCCGGCACCCTGCCGGGACGGGGAAGTGCCCCTAGAGCCATCTCCATCGATCTCCACCACCATCTCCATCACCATTGCTGATTTCCATGATGAGGAGGGAGTAGTTCTCTCTCGAGGCTAAGGATTCTACCGGTAGCTATGTGTTCATCTCTCTCTCTATGCATGATCTTATTGAGATCATGAGCTTTGTAATCTAGTAGATCTACCTTGCTACTCAAGTGCTTAATGAATCTCTACTCTCCCCATGTGTGTGAAAGTGACAGCGTGCTCACCATGGTGGCACTTAGGCTAGAGATTATAAATACCTTTTATGAGTTATATTTGGAGTTGGATGTCTTTATGAAATTGTGGTGCTTGTTGGAACCATCTAGTGCTCAAGGTGACAGTGTGGGGTTTTCTAGATGGGAAAGGCTTACTTTGAGGTGTGTTGTTATAGCCCTACCATCGATTAGAGTGTCCAACCGAAGAGTAGTTAAGAGTAGTATCATAAAGAGAAGATATTTATATGAGAGTGTTCACTGGTGAAAGTATGATCCCTAGGCCTTGTTTCTAAGCATTGAAACACCGGTTGTTACTAGATCTTTTACATGTTTTCTTGCTTCCATCTTTATTTCAGCTTTACTTTAGTCTTTTCCACACCATCAAGCTATTTTCTATCACCGTTACCACTTATAATTATCCATACCACTAGTATTTCACTATCTCTTTGCCGAACTAGTGCACCTATACACCTAACAAGTGTATTGGGTGTGTTGGGGACACAAGAGACTTCTTGTATCTTGATTGCAGGGTTGCTTGAGAGGGAATACCTTTGACCACTTCCTCCCTGAGTTCGATAAACCTTGGGTGATCCACTTAAGGGAAAACTTGTTGTTGTTCTACAAACCTCTGCACTTGGCGGCCCAACAACTGTCTACAAGAATAGAAGTGCATAGACATCAGCTATTTTCTGGCGCCGTTGCCGGGGAGGTAAGGTAAAAGGTATTCACACCGGAGGGTTAAAGAAGAAGAACCTCCCATGGCAAACGCCTATTTTCTAGCGCCGTTGGCGGGGAGGTAAGGTAAAAGGTACTCACATCCTCCGGTGTGAGTGCTCGAAGTTATTTCCTTTAGATTCTGCAATTTTGTCTTTTTGTTTCTTGTTTTTATTTTCACTAGTTAGGCTTAATAGAAAACAACAACAAAATTAGAGAGCTTTATAGTATTTATCTTGAGTTGGGACATGAAGTGTTTGAAGAGAAAATTAAAAAACCTATGGAAGTTTATTTGCATGCTAATAGCAATGTTATTAGTATGAATTCTTTGAACACCATTTTTGCTAATGCTATGGAAGAGTCTAAGCTTGGGGAAGCTAGTTTTTATGAAAATGATATTTTTAGTTCCCCAGCTTTGGAAGATAGCTATTCTATTGCTTATGATGATACCAAACCTCCAATATATGATGATTACAATGATGAATATGATATTTTCAGTCCACCTACTATTGAGGAGAAAATTAATTATGATTACAATATGCCTCCTATATTTGATGATTATGGTGATGAGAATAATAATTATAGTTATTTTGTTGAATTTGCTCCCACTACAATTAATAAGAATGACTATGTTTATGTGGGGAGTAATAATGATAAGAATATTTTATGTGATAGTTATATTGTTAATTTTATTCATGATGCTACTGAAAGTTATTATGAGAGAGGAAAACATGGTTTTATGCATCTCAACAATATTAAGTTTCCCCTCTATGTGTTGAAAATTTTGAAGTTGCACTTGTTTTGCTTTCCTATGCTTGTTGCTTTGTGCTTTCATGACTTGTTTCTTTACAAGATTCCTATGAATAGGAAGTGGGTTAGACTTAAATGTGTTTTGAATTTGCTTCTTGATGCTCTCTTTTACTTCAATTCATATTTTTTATGTGAGCATCCTCCCAAACTATCATGCCTAACTTAAAGGCATTAAACAAAAGTACTTATTGGGAGATAACCCAAAAGTTTTAGATGAGTCTTGGAAGTTATTACTTCAGTAATAACCGCTCCTTATCCTTTTTATTTGCTTTTTGTGCCAAGAGTAACCTCTAATGAGAGATAAGTAATGATTGGGAAAGTTGCTGTCCCGAAATAGATTTCTGCGCTTCACCGTAAAAATTCGTGTAAAATCTCTATACGTCCTTTTGAGGCGTGAATTTTTTTGCTTCTGCCCCAGGTTGTTATCTAACTTTCGTTAGTTAAACACTTTTTGATTTGAGCAACAGAAGGTCTTCAAAACAATTCGTCTTTACCTGCTGGTCTGTTTTTACAGATTTCTGCCATTTTCTGCATTTGCTTTTTGTTGGTTCCTTTTTGAGTTTTTTTGGGGAATTGAGCTTTTTGAGGGAAGTGCTATAGTAGCTAGTGTTCTAATGGAAGTTTATTGGTGTTGGAACTGAACCTTAAGACTTATTAACTTGAGTGTACTAATGTTGCTAATAAAGATTGTGTGAAGTTTTGTATGAAGGAAAAATTTCAGGTGTATGGAAGGAATGAGTAATGAGATGAAGGATGGAATAAATCTCAAGCTTGGGGATGCCACGCGTGTCACCCCAAGAAATATCCAAGAAGTACAAGCGTCAAAGCTTGGGGATGCCCAAGGCATCCCCTTCTTCATCAATAAAAATCTCAGGTTTCTTCCAGACGCTTCATTTTTATTGTTTCATGCACAGTTGTGTTGTTCTTGGAGCGTCTTCTTTTTTGTTTTCGTTTTTTTTTTTTGCTTTGTGTGCTTAGTTTGCTGAATAAATTGGTTGGACCCCCTCTTTCATACATTGGGTTTCAAATAGTTTGGTTTGGATTGGAAAAGAGTAGGAAAGTTCATGCTTAAGTGGTAAAGAGAGCTTGTTTTTGACTGTGGCCTATGCTTTGTCATGCCATGGTTGATATTGTTTTGGCTTTATGCTTAGTATTCTTTGCTGTACCATGACATGTTATAAACAATTGAGATTTCTTAATGTGCCTTGGATGAATCATGCGTTGTTTTAGCATATTAAAGCATAGTATAGTGGTATTCTCTTTTGATGCTTTATTTGGGTTGACTTGGCGCATGCTCACACCATGTTATGACTATCTCAAGTCACCATAAGCCTTTATGATCCTTTAGTTTTCAACTTGTAGTATCACTTTATGCTTTGATCAATGATGTTTTGTCGCTCTACATGATTATGGTCGTTATTGCTCTCTTAGTTTGCCGCTCCCAGTCTTTTGCTAGCCTCCGTAACCAAGCACGAGTTCCACTCATGCATCCAACTCCCTAAACCAAGTTATTCCAAAGAGTCCACCATACCTACCTACTAGCTTATGCTAGTCCAAGTATATTCATGCTTTTGTTTATCTTCCAAATTAAACTTGTTATGAGAAAACTAGTGATTAAAGCTCTCACGAACTTGATGGCACACTTTACTTTTCTTGCCCTTAATAATCTTGAACCATTGTCTCGTCTATGTTGTATATGCTTGCACTTATTTGTTGGGAATTAGTAGAACCATGCTGTCATGGGGAATGCTTTCAACATTGCACTTGGTACTTGTACCTAGTTGATATCATGCTCTTTTGTATATGGATGTCGTCGGTGTGAAATGAAAGGGGAGCTTGTATGTCCATAGAGTTATGTATATGTGTTAGAGAAATGCCTAGGCCGCTGGTATAATCCATGCTGACATGGTGGAAACCTGCAGCGTAACCATAATGAGCTATCTATGATGCATTCTTCTTATAAAAAAAAGAGTCCTATATTGAGAAAAAAAAGAAAAAAAAAGATATTATGAAAAGAGGAAAGAGAGAAAAAAGCACCATATTCCCATGGTAAATAAGAAGATTGCTGAGATGCTCGTTGTCTGCTTGCCTTGTCATTTTGATATGGGGATTCTTCCGTATCATCGGGCAAGGGGTACCCCGTTGGTAGTTCTCTATAATACACATGTACTTACAATGACAAGAACTTACCGGTGACTAAACTTGAGTAGCATGAGGAGTGGCCCTCGTATTCAAGGGACATGAGATTTCCAACTTATACTTCGTCAAGCATATACACCATAGTTTGTTCACTTTAACCTTAATCACTTCAAGATGCTTATGATAGGGGCAATGAGAGCTGAAAGCTAATAAGTACCATAATTTTTGGAAGCTCTTTATGAGACTTAAATCCCTACTTCCTTCTATGAAGGCCTTTCTTTCACCATTATATTGAGTCTCCACCTTCTACCTTTATGCACCTACTTTGAGAGCATAGTGGCCATTCTTAGTTCTATGTGCATTGTCCCAAGACTTGTTGATCTATGCATACCTTGATATTGCTTGTTTTAAACTATTTATATCTAGTCACTTGTGTAAACTTTGAAGGTGTCCTATGCATTTATATTTGCTACTCTATGAGGGACAAACTGAATGCTATTATGCTATGTTTTCTTTATGTGAAACAAACAAAAGTCTTGCAAAGCATTGTTATTCATGAATCTTTTGTTTATGCCTTTTCATGTTGCATCATAGTTACTTTGTCTTATTGCTAGAAGTTTGTCTTTCATGTTATGATCGAAGTACTATTATCGCAACTTTGAATGTTTTACAAATACTTTTATCAAGTCTTTGATGGTGCATGTCACCTCAAAAATTATTCTTTCTTTTTATCACTTACCTACTCGAGGACGAGCAGGAGTTAAGCTTGGGGATGTTGATACATTGCAAATGTATCTATATATTTTGATGTTCCATGCTTGGTTTTATCTACTTTCTTATGTTTTGTTCCAACTTTGGAGTACTTTTCATATGATTTCTTGGACTAACCTATTAACAAGATGCCACAGTGCCAGTTGCCTGTTTTCTGCTGTTTTTGGTTCCAGGAAAGTCAAAAAATCAATATTCTCGGAATTGGACCGGACAAAAGCCAAAGTTGATATTTTCCTGGAAGACTCACGGAGCCAGAAGGAGAGTCGGAGAGGGGCCACAGGGTGGCCACACCACCCCATGGCGCAGGTCCCCCAGGCCGCGCCAGCGCATGGTGTGGGCCCCCTGGCCACCCACCGACCTTGCCCTCTGGCCTATAAGAAGCCTCCCGAGGCATAAACCCTAAATAGTCAAGCCTCCAGCCACGAAAAGGTCCGCAGTGCTGTCGCCACCGAAGGGGAGATTCGGGGGACAGAAAGTCTCTGTTCCGGCACCCTGCCGGGATGGGGAAAATCCCCCGGAGCCATCTCCATCGATCTCCACCACCATCTCCATCACCATTGCTGATTCCCATGATGAGGAGGGAGTAGTTCTCTCTCGAGGCTAAGGGTTCTACCGGTAGCTATGTGTTCATATCTCTCTATGCATGATCTTATTGAGATCATGAGATTTGTAATCTAATAGATCTACCTTGCTACTCAAGTGCTTAATGAATCTCTGCTCTCTCCATGTGTGTGAAAGTGACAGCATGCTCACCATGGTGGCACTTAGGCTAGAGATTACAAATACTTTTTATGAGTTATATTTGGGGTTGGATGTCTTTATGAAAGTGTGGTGTTTGTTGGAACCATCTAGTGCTCAAGGTGATAGTGTGGGGTTTTCTAGATGGGAAAGGCTTACTTTGAGGTGTGCTGTTATAGCCCTACCATCGATTAGAGTGTCCAACCAGAGAGTAGTTAAGAGTAGTATCATAAAGAGAAGATATTTATATGAGAGTGTTTACTAGTGAATGTATGATCCCTAGGCCTTGTTTCTAAGCATTGAAACACCGGTTGCTACTAGATCTGTTACATGTTTGCTTGCTTCCATCTTTATTTCAGCTTTACTTTAGTCTTTTCCACACCATCAAGCTATTTTCTATCACCGTTACCACTTATAATTATCCATACCACTAGTATTTCACTATCTCTTCACCGAACTAGTGCACCTATACACCTGACAAGTGTATTGGGTGTGTTGGGGACACAAGAGACTTGTTGTATCTTGATTGCAGGGTTGCTTGAGAGGGAATACCTTTGACCACTTCCTCCCTGAGTTCGATAAACCTTGCGTGATCCACTTAAGGGAAAACTTGCTGTTGTTCTACAAACCTCTGCACTTGGAGGCCCAACAACTATCTACAAGAATAGAAGTGCATAGACATCAGTGCATCATCAGTATTTTCAAGCAAATAGGCAAGTTCGAATGCACCCTTCCAAGCAATAAATTCTTCAATTTGTTCGACATCATAAAATTTATAATTTCCCTTAACATAAGAAGATATGGTAACATCATCATTATACTCACATTGAAAAGGGAGGTGTTTATACCTACTACAGCAACAAGATTTATCAAAGCAATAAGTAACATTATAAGTAGAGCACACGTTTCTAGCAATGGTATACAATTTATTTCTTTGTTCCCGTAAGTGTTTTGCTTTTTGTGACAAGCGGTGTTCCTCATAATAATATTTTTGTTCTTCCGTGAACCCACCTTGCCAATAAGATCTAGTTTTAAAGAAACCAACCATTGATAGAAAGCATGATAAAGCAAGACAATAACAGACCAACGAAAATTACCACTATAGTAGGAACTATTTTTTTGTATTTTTAATAAAAAGAAACAAGCAAACAAAGCAAAAATAAACTAAGCAAAACAAAAAACAAAGTAAAGAGATTGGTTGTGAGGGACTCCCATTGTGAAGATGTCCTTGACTCCCCAGCAACAGCGCCAGAAAAAGTGCTTGATGGCTCAAAATGTATCGAGCTCGTTGGGGAACCCCAAGAGGAAGGTATGATGAGCAGAGCAGCAAGTTTTCCTTCAGTTATGAAACCAAGGTTATCGAACCAGTAGGAGCAAGGAAACACCTCTAAGGTGTTGTTTCCAACTTGGAATCCTGCATAACACAACCACAGGACTTTGCCCCCAACTTACAGTGAGGCTGTCAATCTCACCGGTTTTGCTGAAAACAAAGGATTAAACGTATTGTGTGGAAGATAGTAATTGCTTGCAGAAAGTAAACAGTAAACAGTAAATAGCTTGTAGATTGATAGTAACAGAATGGACCGGGGTCCATAGTTCACTAGAGGTGATTCTCCTTAAAAAAATGACATGTTGGGTGAACAAATTACAGCAGGGCAATTGACAGACACCGAGAAAGCATACATGCATATACTAATCATCTTGACTCCTACGAGATTTGATTGGGCATTACAACATTATACACAAACTGTAATCCAACTGCATCTATGACTAATAATCCACCTTCAGGTTATCGTCTGAACCCCCTCCAGTATTAAGTTGCAAGCAACAGATAATTGCATTAAGCAAAGTGTGTAAAGTAAACAATACGATTGCTCCATGAACAAAGGATTGTTGTTTTCTCCGTAGTAGCAACAACACATCTAGTACCTTAGAGATTTTTGTCACTTCCCCAGATTACTAGAGGCATGAACCCACTATCGAGCATAAATACTTCCTCTTAGAGTTGTTAGCATCTACTTGGCCAAGATAGCTACTAACAACAGAAAGCATGCAAGATCACAAATAACATAGACATGATAGAATCAATTATCAATCCGAAATAGCATCTCAATATCCATCGGATCCCCGCAAACACAACATGTAAGATTACAAATAGATGATCTTGATCATGAACGAAGCTCACAAGATCTAAACATGGTACCACAAAGGAGGAGAACAAACCATCTAGCTACTACATGGACCCGTAGTCCAGGGATGAACTACTCATGCATCACACCGGAGGCAGGCATGGTGATGAAGAAGTCCTCCAGGGTGATCTCTCCCATCTGGCATGGTGCCAGGAAGAGCTTCAGATCCCTCCCAATCTAGGGATGGAGATGGCAGCGGCTACAGACTCTTTCGTAGAATTTTGATCGGGTCCTTAGGGTTTTCGTCCTGGGATACTTTTATAGGCGAAGGGCAAGGTCGGTGGAGTACCAGGGGGGCCACACCAGGTGGCGGCGCGCCTAGGGCTGGCCGCGCCACCCTAGGGTGTGGCCACCCTGGTGCCCCTCTACGGCTCCGTTGACTTTGGCTTTTGTCCGGTCCAATTTAGAGAATATTTCCTTACTAGCTTTTCTGAAACCAAAAACAGCAGAGAATAGGCAACTGGCACTGTGGCATCTTGTTAATACGTTAGTTCCAGAGAATGTGTAAAAATACTCCAAAGTGTGGACAAAACATAAGAAAGTAGATATAAAACAAGCATGAAACATCAAAAATTATAGATACGTTTACAACGTATCAGTACTGAGACGTTGTAATCTGTTGTAATTACGATCTTGTTGTATAACCTGCTATAACAAACTTTTATTGTTGTGTAATAAGTAATTTTAATATTTTTTTTATTAATTGATGTCTTGATACTCACCTGTTCTGTGAAAAGTAGGCGCTAGCAAAAAAATTCCGAAACAGTAACAAGCCGGAGCAGTAACATGCCAAACATTGAAACGACATGCGCATGGACGACCCAAAATGACCAGAACAGTAAAAGGCCAGAATAGTGAAAAGGTCAGAACAGTGAAAGGTTGGAACCGTAAAAGGTATCAACAACAAAAGGCCAGTACAGTAACATGCCAAATAGTGCCGGCCTGAACAGGCAAAAGCCCAAACACTAAAGGGCCTAAATAGTAACGGGTCAAAATTCCTAAAAGGCTGAAACAGTTCTGGACTGAACAGTAAAAGGCTAAATTGGTAACTGGCCTAAACAGTGCAGGGCCGGATTTGTGCAGGCCTCAAGTGGTAGCACAGTGTTGGAGCAACATGGGCCTTCTGTAGGCCGAAACATAATTGGGCCTGAAAGTTCGCGAGCCGCATCTCTAGGCCCATTTCAAACAGTGCAGGACAAAATAGTAACAGGCCATCTTCTTGTTGGGTTCCCTTGATGGGCCGGCCAGTTAGTATTTAGCAAGCCTTGGCTAGGCCTGGCTTCTACCACGGTTTCTATGACCGTTAACGGCGGTAACCGACTGCTAACGGCGACTGCCACGTGGCAGTTTGCATAACATCAGCCGTCAACGTGGTTGGTGAACAGATCTACGCGGAACAAGTTTTCATGGCTGAAGGATGCGATCTGCCACGGGCAATAAAAACTTTGGTTAATTAATTTGTGACGGGGCTTTTACCACGAAGGCCATCCATCACGCAAGACTCTTTGGCCACGAAAAACAGGCCTTCAACCACGAAAATCGTCCGTTGTAAAAGCCAAATTTTCTTGTAGTGCTAGTACCAGGACATGCAGCTAATTAGATGATATATGCCATGACTATACACATATTTAGATGAAAAGTGACAACATATATCCAGTACCAGGACATATATCTAATTAGATGATATTTGCAAGGACATGTAGCTATTTACATGATATATGCCAAGACATATGGGATATATACCAACACACTACCATGAAATGTACCTATTTATATCATATATACTGGGACATATAAATCTGTGATAACAAACTTATAAATAAACATTGAGATATTTCAACTTCGGAAAAATTACTTGGATAGAACATAACAAACACTTATTATTCATAACAAACAAACACATCTTGTTCATTACACCTGATCCATAACATTGCACAAAGATCCATTACACTTAATGCAACACAAACATTTTCCCCTAAGCAAAAACTACAATCCTACATACTACTTCTGCCAGCACTACTAGTCTTGTTCTCCTCTTCTTGTAATTTTTCTCCTCTTCTTGTACTTCTTCCTGATTTGTGGTTCTCCTCTTTATGCCTCTCCTTCCCTGCAATTCATATGTTCAAAAATTGAGCTAAATTTCCAGGATGAAAATGCCGGTGGGGTGAGGACACTATCCATCTACCTGTGCCATCTCCTGCCTCTCCTCATCCGACACGATCAAGTAATAGAGGCGAAGAAGCCTGTCATACAACAGGTGGTTGGCGATCCACTTCTCCTTATTCTCCTCCTCCTCTGCCGCCTGTTGCATGCGCCTCGCTCTACCAACGCTGCACCGCCAAGCTGCGGATTTGGTGACCCTATGATGGCTCGGTGTTGATGTGGACCTCGTTGGGGAACCCCAAGAGGAAGGTATGATGAGCACAACAGTAAGTTTCCCTCAGTTATGAAACCAAGGTTTAATCGAACCAGTAGGAGCAAGGAAACACCCCAAAGGTGTTACTAGCTGAGCCTTGGCAGGGCGCACTACCGGTGCTAGTAGCAAGGTGGAGACCTGCACAACACAACCACAAAACTTTGCCCCCAACTTGCGATGAGGTTGTCAATCTCACTGGTTTTGCTGAAAACAAAGGATTAAACGTATCGAATGGAAGGAAGTAATAGTTTGCAGAAAGTAAACACAAAGCAGTAAACAGTTTGTAGATTATATGTAAAAGAAAGGACCGAGATCCATAGTTCACTAGAGTTGGCTCTCCTTAAGATAGATAACATGCTGGGTGAACAAATTACAGCGGGGCAATTGACAAACATCGAGAAAGCATAAAAGCATATACTAATCAACTTGACTCCTTTGGAACTTGATTGGGCATTACAACATTATACATAGACCGCCATCCAACTGCATCTATGACTAATAATCCACCTTCAGGTTATCATCCGAACCCCCTCCAGTATTAAGTTGCAAGCAACAGATTATTGCTTTACGAATTGCGTGTAAAGTAAACAATACGATTGTTCTATGAACAAAGGATTGTTGTTTTCTCCCTAGTAGCAACAGCACATCTAGTACCTTAGAGATTTCTGTCACTTCCCTAGATTACCAGAGGCATGAACCCACTATCGAGCATAAATACTAACTCTTGGAGTTGCTAGCATCTACTTGGCCAAGATAGCTACTAACAACGGAAAGCATGCAAGATCACAAATAACAAAGACATGATAGAATCAATAATCAATCTGAAATAGCATCTCAATATCCATCGGATCCTCGTAAACACAACATGCATAATTACAAATAAATGATCTTGATCATGAACGGAGCTCACAAGATCTAGACATGAAAGCACAAAGGAGGAGAACCAGCCATCTAGCTACTACATGGACCCGTAGTCTAGAGATGAACTACTCACGCATCACACTGGAGGCTTGCATGATGATGAAGAAGGCCTCCAGGGTGAATTCCCCTCTCCGGCAGGGTGCCGGGAAGAGCTTCAGATCCCTCCCGATCTAGGGATGGAGATGACGGCGGCTACAGACTCTTTTGTGGATTTTTGATCGGGTACTTAGGGTTTTCGTCCCGAGGGCAATATAGAGGCAGAAGGAGAGGCCGAGGGGGTGCTGGGGTCGGCCAGACCACCCCCTGGCGCGGGCCAGGCCTAGCCGCGCGGCAAGGTGGTGTGGTAGGCACTTTGGCTTTTGTCCCGTCAAATTCCGAGAATATTCATTTTCTGACTTTCCTGGAACCAAAAACAGGCAGCTGGCACTATGGCTCTTGTTAATAGGTTAGTCCAAGAAATCATATGAAAAGTACTCCAAAGTGTGGACAAAACACAAGAAATTAGATAAAACCAAGCATGGACTATCAAAAATTATAGATACATTTGCAATGTATCAACATCCCCAAGCTTAACTCCTGCTCATCCTCGAGTAGGTAAGTGATAAAAAGAAAGAATAATTTCTGAGGTGACATGCGCCATCATAAACTTGATCAAAATACTTGTAAAACATTCAAAGCTGGGATCATAGTACTTCAATCATAACATGAAAGACAAAGTTCTAGCAATAAGGCAAAGAAACTATGATGCAACATGAAAAGGCACAAAGAAAAAGATTCATGAATAACAATGCTTCGCAAGACGTTTGTTTGTTTCACATAAAGAAAACATAGCGTAATAGTATTCAGCTTGTCCCTCATAGAGTAGCAAATATAAATGCATAGGACACCTTCAAAGTTCATACGAGTGACTGGATACAAATAGTTTAAAACAAGCACTATCGAGTTATGCATTAATCAACTAGTCTTGGGACAATGCACATAGAACTAAGAATGGCCACTATGCTCTCAAAGTAAGTGCATAAAGGTAGAAGGTGGAGACTCAATATAATGGTGTAAGAAAGGCCTTCATACAAGGAAGTAGGGATTCAAGTTTCATAAAGACTTCCAAAAATTATGGTACTTGTTGGATTTCAGCTCTCATTGCCCCTATCATAAGCACCTTGAAGGTGATTAAGGTTAAAGTGACACAACTAAGAGGATATGCTTAACAAGTTATAAACCGAAATCTCATGCCCCTTACTTACGAAGACCGAACCTCATGCTACTCCACTTTAGTCACGAGTAAGCTCTTGTCATTGTAAGTACATATGTATCATAAAGAACCGCCAATGGGGTACCCCTTGCACATGATACAAGAGCTATCCCATAATCAAAATGACAAGGCAAGCAGACAATGAGCATCTCAGCGATCTTTTTATTTGCTATTTGCATAGGTTTTTATTGAGGATGCTTCATAGAGTGCTCATTATGGTGATGCTGAAAGTTTCCACCATGATTAGGCATGGCTTAGGCTAGAGGCCCAGGCATTTCTCTAACACACATACAAACTCCATGATCTTACAAGTTCCACTTTTATTTCACACCGCCGGGATCCATAAGCAAAAGAACACGATATCAACGGGGTACAAAGTACAAGTGCAATGTTGAAAGCGTTCCCCATGATACATGGTTATGCTAATTTCAACTTATAAAGCGCAAGCATATACACAAAAAAAAGAATCCAATGGTTCAAGTTTATTAGATGCAAAAAAGTAAAGTGTGCCATCAAGTTCGTGAGAGCTTTAATCACTAGTTTTCTCATAACAAGTCTAATTTGGAAGATAAAAAAAAGCATGAATATACCTGGAAAAGCATATGCTAATAGGTAGGTATGGTGGACTCTTTGGAATAACTTGGTTTGAGGAGTTGGATGCATGAGTGGAACTCATACTTGGTTGTGGAGGCTAGCAAAAGACTGGGAGCGACAAACTAAGAGAGCAATAATGGCCATAATCATGCAGAGCGACAAAACATCATTGATCAAAACATAAAGTGATACTACAAGTTGAAAACTAAAGGATCATAAAGGCTATGGTGACTTGAGATAGTCATCACATGGTGTGAGCATGTGCCAAGTCAACCCAAATAAAGCATCAAAGGAGAATACCACTATACTATGCTTTAATATGCTAAAACAACGCATGATTCATCCAAGGCACATTAAGCAATCTCAATTGTTTATGACAAGTCATGCTACAGCAAAGAATACTAAGCATAAAGCCAAAACAATATCAAGCATGGCATGACAAAGCATATGCCATAGTCAAAAACAAGCTCTCTTTAACACTTAAGCATGAACATTCCTACTCTTTTCCAAACCAAACCAAACTATTTGAAAACCAATGTATGAAAGAGGGGGTCCAACCAATTTATTAAGCAAACTAAGAAAACAAAGCAAACGAAAAACCAAAACGAAAACAAAAAAGGAGACGCTCCAAGAACAACACAACTGTGCATGAAACAATAAAAATAAAGCGTTTGGAAGAAACCTGGGATTTTTATTGATGAAGAAGGGGGATGCCTTGGGCATCCCCAAGCTTTGACGCTTGTACTTCTTGGATATTTCTTGGGTTGACACGCGTAGCATCCGCAAGATTGAGCTTTAGTCCATCCTTCATCTCATTACTCATTCCTTCCATACACCTGAAATTTTTCCTTCATACAAAACTTCACACAATCTTTATTAGCAACATTAGTGCACTCAAGATAATACGTCTTAAGGTTCAGTTCTAACATCAATAAACTTCCATTAGAAAACTATCTACTGAATCACTTCCCTCAAAAAGCTCAATTCCCCAAAAGAACTCAAAAAGGAACCAACAAGAAGCAAATGCAGAAAATGGCAGAAATCTGTCAAAACAGACCAGCAGGTAAAGACGAATTTTTTCGAAGACCTTCTGTTGCTCAAATCAAAAAGTGTTGAACTAACTAAAGTTAGATAACAACCTGGGGCAAAAGCGCAAAAAATCACGCCTCAAAAGGACGTACAGAAATTTTACACAAATTTTTACGGTGAAGCACAAAAATCTGTTTCGGGACAACAACTTTCCTAATCATTACTTCTCTCTCATTAGAGGTTACTCTTGGCACAAAAAGCAAATAAAAAGGATAAGGCGAGGTTATTACTGAAGTAATAACTTCCAAGACTCATCTAAAACTTTTGGGTTATCTCCCAATAAGTACTTTTCTTTAACGCCTTTAAGTTAGGTATAAGAAGCAAGAAAAAATCAAGTGTTCTCAAATGAAGAAGCATTAAGACCAAACTTCTTGCTCTTACCTCTCTTACTTTTATTCTTAACCTTGGGGAAAATATGATTGTTTGGTGGAGAAGAAAGGTGCCCTTTCCCACATCTATTATTGCTCCAAGGAGTTCTAATAGGGACCTTCCAAGTGTAATTTGTCCTTTTCCTGCACATTCAATAACAAGATAATCAGTAGAAATCATTTTCCCAAGGATATTTGTAAACTCTCCTTCAGCTATTCCAATAGGTAATATGGTAGCATTATTAGCAAGAGATATTTCTTTTCCTCCTTCACTAAGCCCCCAAAGATTCAAAGATTCATAAATATCTTTGGGCATAAGACAAAATTCAGACATGATATCACAGCGGGCTTGAAAAGTTTCAGTATTTGTATCAATCTTTACTGTGGGGAGCCACTTTGATGGTTCAAAATTTATTGGAACATAATTATGATGCTCCCTAAGCGTATTATAGCAATCTTTTAAGCTAGTAGTGCTAGTCTCAAGAGTGTTCAATCTAGCAAATATTCTTGCGAAAGAAATATCAGTTTGGCTAGGCAAGTTGTAAGTAAGGATCAATTTCTTTATAGAATTAATAGCATCATCCTCATTACATTGGATGAAATCTCCTCCCACAATAGCATCTAAAGCATATCTATAGAAAAGAGCAATTCCAAGGTAAAACCTGCTAAGGAACAAGCTTTGAGTCATTTTAGGCTCAGTTTTTTTCATGTAGATCAGAGATTCTAGACCAAGCTTTCTTGAAGCTCTCCTCAATTCCTTGTTTAAAAGCGAAGAACCCTGTCATACAACAGGTGGTGGGCGATCCACTTCTCCTTATTCTCCTCCTCCTCTGCCACATATTGCATGCGCCTTGCTCTGCCAACGCTGCACCGCCAAGCTGCGGATTTGGTGACCCTATGATGGCTCGGTGTTGATGTGGACCTCGTTGGGGAACCCCAAGAGGAAGGTATGATGAGCACAACAGTAAGTTTCCCTCAGTTATGAAACCAAGGTTTAATCGAACCAGTAGGAGCAAGGAAACACCCCAAAGGTGTTGCTAGCTGAGCCTTGGCAGGGCGCACTACCGGTGCTAGTAGCAAGGTGGAGACCTGCACAACACAACCACAAAACTTTGCCCCCAACTTGTGATGAGGTTGTCAATCTCACTGGTTTTGCTGAAAACAAAGGATTAAACATATCGAATGGAAGGAAGTAATAGTTTGAAGAAAGTAAACACAAAGGAGTAAACAGTTTGTAGATTATATGTAAAAGAAAGGACCGAGATCCATAGTTCACTAGAGTTGGCTCTCCTTAAGATAGATAACATGCTGGGTGAACAAATTACAGCGGGGCAATTGACAAACATCGAGAAAGCATAAAAGCATATACTAATCAACTTGACTCCTTTGGAACTTGATTGGGCATTACAACATTATACATAGACCGCCATCCAACTGCATCTATGACTAATAATCCACCTTCAGGTTATCATCCGAACCCCCTCCAGTATTAAGTTGCAAGCAACAGATTATTGCTTTACGAATTGCGTGTAATGTAAACAATACGATTGTTCTATGAACAAAGGATTGTTGTTTTCTCCCTAGTAGCAACAACACATCTAGTACCTTAGAGATTTCTGTCACTTCCCCAGATTACCAGAGGCATGAACCCACTATCGAGCATAAATACTAACTATTGGAGTTGCTAGCATCTACTTGGCCAAGATAGCTACTAACAACGGAAAGCATGCAAGACACAAATAACAAAGACATGATAGAATCAATAATCAATCTGAAATAGCATCTCAATATCCATCGGATCCTCGCAAACACAACATGTAGAATTACAAATAGATGATCTTTATCATGAACGAAGCTCACAAGATCTAGACATGAAAGCACAAAGGAGGAGAACTAGCCATCTAGCTACTACATGTACCCGTAGTCTAGAGATGAACTACTCACACATCACACTAGAGGCTTGCATGATGATGAAGAAAGCCTCCAGGGTGAATTCCCCTCTCTGGCAGGGTGCCAGGAAGAGCTTCAGATCCCTCCCGATCTAGGGATGGAGATGACGGCGGCTACAGACTCTTTCATGGATTTTTGATCGGGTACTTAGGGTTTTTGTCCCAAGGGCAATATATAGGCAGAAGGAGAGGCCAAGGGGGTGCTGGGGTCGGCCAGACCACCCCCTGGCGCAGGCCAGGCCTGGCTGCGCGGCCAGGTGGTGTGGCCGGCTCCCAGCCCTTCTCCGTCTCGTATTCTGGCATCAGATGTCTTCCGAAAAAATAGGCACTTTGGCTTTTGTCCCGTCCAATTCCGAGAATATTCATTTTCTGACTTTCCTAGAACCAAAAACAGCAGAAAATAGGCAGCTGGCACTGTGGCTCTTGTTAATAGGTTAGTCTAAGAAATCATATGAAAAGTACTCCAAAGTGTGGACACAACATAAGAAAGTAGATAAAACCAAGCATGGAACATCAAAAATTATAGATACATTTGCAATGTATCACCCTACACGTGCCCATCGCTGAGCAGGGGAATAGACCTCCCACATGCCCCTTGACTACCTACTCCTCCACCGTGCCCCTCGACCAGCCACCCCTCCACCATGCTCCTCGGCGACTAATAATCCCCAAGAGTAGGGAATCAATGTAGTACAATTCGATAAGTATTTGAGTGTCGAACCCACGAGGAGCTGATGGTTGTGAAAATAGCCATCTTTCTTCGTCTTTAAATCACATTTTAAGTTAAGTAATTAACCAAGAATCTCTCTAGCCTTGCTACCAATGACTAATTAGTACAAAGATGTGCAATCCTTGGTTTTAATTTGTGTTATGCAGTAAATCACACTTTTAAAGCGAAATTAGGAGCATCCATTGAAGATTATCACGTTGCCTGTTTAGCCAAAGAGGAGCCTACTGAAGGCTTAAGGACCAACTGTATTGGCAAGGTCCACCCGTATGGTGTGGCGACTGCTTCACTAGGCCAAACGTTGTAATATTCGTGAAGACGCCTATATATTTTAAGACTCTAGTTGTTGCAGAGAGACACCATTCTGAGATTGCATCACAACACCACCGAAGGAGATCCACTATCATAGTTCATCCTATCTATCCTCCATACACTCCATTGCCATAGTCATCATCTTGTACTCGAGTCTCCTTGTGATTTGGCGACCATTATAAGAATATTTGATTTAAATCTAAGTATCTTGCACAATGTTTTCTATCTTTGATCTTATTATTATGAGTGAGTAGTGCTCACGGGCTGCGGGTTGGGGTAAAACCTCACAATGACTATGTGGATCTAATACATGGGAATATTGTGTGGTGATTGAATAGGATATATGTATCTTTGTTTCTTTGTCTCTTGTCTCGATCCATGGAATTGTAGGTATCCAAGATCCCAGGGACTGATAAAGGCTTGAGGTGAGATGAGTGGTGAACAACAACTTCAGGCGAAATCCAGTGACAATAAGGGGAGTATGATCTTCGCTTAGGGATCCACTTCGGAGTAACAGCAACATCATCATTCTTAAGGCTTTGATCTGTATTTTACTTAATAATTATTAAAACCCAGTGCTTCATGGTATAATGGTTAGATCAAAATACTATTGCTATGCATGTGGCTCACAGGGGCTTTAGTGTTATGGATGTGATGCCCACAAGCCTATCTATATTAGATCATTTCACAGATGAATGTGCTTATTATTATCTTTATCACATATGTATGTGCAACTGCAGATGAATCTTCAACCCTGATCTACTTTCATACATTTCAGCAACCAACAATTGAAAGTAAACTGGAAAGGTCCAGTAAACGTAAGGTAAAATGAGTAAATAAGTCTTGTAGACGTGTCTTATATTTTCCATACGACAATTGTTTCCTAAGGTTCGGTAAACCTAGGTCTATAGGGAAAAAGCTAATATACTACATCCGTAATCTGGGTCGAAGGTATCAAAAGCTAAAGGTAAACTATCTATTCTCTAAAGCCCTATAACCCACTTGTATGGCCCTTCATGCAAAGCAATAAACTATAGTGTGTAGGTTGTTTTTACTACTAACTAGAGAACGGTGAAGTGTTGAAAAAGTAAATACAAGAAGTAAACTATTGCAAGTAAAGTAAAAAAGAAGTAAAGTAAGGAAAGTAAAAGTAAAAGTGGATAACTCAAGGGAGCAAGTGTTTAGGCAAATTATTATTTCATTCATTTGGTTGTCACAAATAGTGAAGCACATGGATAGTATTTTTATGGGAGAAAGAGGAGATATGGATTGGTGAGATTGTAGATCCAGATCTCTTCTCTCTTTTCTCTCAAATAGATGCAAGAATTATGGGAGAAAGAGGGAGAGGACAAGCTCAAGAGATTCAGCAATGGAAGGGAAAAGGAGCTCAAAGGGATAAGGTCAAATGGAGAAGAAGGGCCCCTTTTATAGGGAGGGGCGAATCTGCTTGTTACCTGCCTGGGATGAGTGGTACTACCAGACTTGGCAGAAGTAGTACCAGACTACTACCAGCCAGGTACCAGAGCGAGCAGTCGAGCGATCTAGGGGGGAAACAGAAGTGGGCATACCATCTCAGAGACCACCGATAGTGTCGGGTCCAAGGGCGGTACTACCGCTTACCGGTATTTCTGGGCCAAGGAGAGTGCTACTACCGCTGACCTTCGGTAGTACTGAATGGCGGTACCAGACGCTCCAGAGGAGGAACCCCAGCTTGATGTTGGGAACAGATGTGGTCGTACCTCCTAGCGGTACTACCGGGCAAAAAGTTTTGTACTACCGGTCACGACAGACAAAGTTAGCAGCAGCACACGCAATAACTCGAGCATCCGAACTCCAAATGGGATGAAACCAAATTTGTTGGAAAGATAACGACATGTAGAATCCAACAAAAACGCAATAGGTATACATGGGAAATCCGTTTTTATGAGCTAGAGCTTGTTATGAAGATTAGCACAAGCTCTAGAACCTCACATGGATAAGATCCAAATAACAACCAAGAAAGATGATCTTAAGTATGCTAAGGTTTGAGATCTCTCCGAAAGATATGATCGAGTTACTCACTCGATACCCCCTCTTGATAGTACGGTTACCTAAACCCGTCCTTGATACGTTGCTAACGTATCCATAATTTTTGATGTTCCATGCTTGGTTTTATCTACTTTCTTATGTTTTGTCCACACTTTGGAGTACTTTTCATATGATTTCTTGGACTAACCTATTAACAAGAGCCACAGTGCCAGCTGCCTGTTTTCTGCTATTTTTGGTTCCAGGAAAGTCAAAAAATGAATATTCTCGGAATTGGACAGGACAAAAGCTAAAGTTGATATTTTACCGGAAGACTCACGGAGCCAGAAGACGAGACCAGAGGGGACACAGGGCGCCCACACCATGTGGTGGCGCGGGCTAGCACTATCCGCGCCACCAGGTGGTGTGGGCCCCCTGGCCGCCCACCGATCTTGCGTCTTCGCCTATAAGAAGCCTCCCGAGGCAAAAACCCTAATGAGTCAATCAGAAATCCACGGAAAGTTCTGCAGCGCCATGATTAATCTTCTTTAGCTTGCTAAGTGTTGTGTGGGTGAACCTGTGCTAATGTACCGCCCCATCCAATACTAATACATACTTGTGATTATACCCCTTGCAAACATCCGTAAGTACAATAAAGTAATTAAGGTAGAAACCTAACCACAACTTGAAACTCTAAGACACTTACGTCCCTTGTGCAATGGTTTCCTAACAGGGGTTAATGTTTCTGTCACTCCGACAACCCCTACGATTAGTAGCCAAATACACAATGCATTCCCCTAGGCCCATATAGGTGAAGTGTCATGTAGTCGACGTTCACACGACACCACTAGAATAAGTACACCACAACTTAAATAACAATCTATTGAATCTTTCTCAACACAACTCCACTACTAACAACAAGACTTCTCCCATGTCCTCAAGAACAAAACGAACTACTCACAAGACATCATATGGATCATGATCAGAGATGGAATAATGATGTATAACAATCTAAACATAAACAATAATTCAATGGTTCACTCAATAACATCAACTACAAAGAGTAATCAACACCAGGAAAGTTTCCCCTATGAACTATGCAAGATTCAACGCAATTGTTACATCAATATGGAGATGGTGCTGATGGTGATGATGGTGGTGATGATGATGATGATGATCCCGATGAAGTCCAGCTTGATGGTGGTGTTGATGGCGACGATCTCCCCTCTCCGGGAAGGAATTTCCCCGGTAGAAATCTATTTGCCGGAGAGATCTTTCTCTCTCGGTGTTTTCCGCCCCGCAGAGGCGGCGGAATCTTTCTGTGGTCGCTCCCCGAGTCTTAGGCTTTCGGGAGGATGATATACGCTAGAGGGGAGAGGCTGGAGTGGGCCAGGGTGGCCACACCACCTCCTGGCGCGACCTAGGGCTACCCGCGCCATGGGGTGGTGTGGGCCCCCTGTGGCCCATCTCCACTCCGTCTTCTGGCATCCTTAGTCTTCTGGAAAAATAGGATTTTCCGTATATTTTCCCGGATTTTCTGATCTTCGTGAATTTTGCCTCCAAACAGCACATTTTCCATCAGAATCCTGACTGCAGCAGTCCATGCTCCAAAAGTCATCAACCATGCAAAAATAGATGAAATAACATAAGTATCACCTCTTAATATGAAATATATCAATGAATAATAGTGAATTAAGACATAGAATAGTGATGCAAAATGGACGTATCACACCGCCGCCACCGAAGGGGAGATTCGGGGGGACAGAAAGTCTCTGTTCTGGCACCCTGTCGGGATGGGGAAGTGCCCCCGGAGCCATCTCCATCGATCTCCACCGCCATCTCCATCACCATTGCTGATTCCCATGATGAGGAGGAAGTAGTTCTTCCTCAAGGCTAAGGGTTCTACCGGTAGCTATGTGTTCATCTCTCTCTCTATGCATGATTATATTGTGATCATGAGCTTTGTAATCAAGTAGATCTACCTTGCTACTCAAGTGCTTTATTAGATCTCTGCTCTCCCCATGTGTGTGAAGTTGACAGTGTGCACACCATGGTGGCACTTAGGCTAGAGTTTACAAATACTTGTTATGAGTTATATTTGGAGTTGGATGTTTCTATGAAATTGTGGTGTTTGTTTGAACCATCTAGTGCTCAAGGTGACACTGTGGGGTTATCTAGATGGGAAAGATGAACTTTGAGGTGCGTTGTTATAGTCCTACCAACGATTAGAGTGTCCAACCAGAGAGTAGTTCAGGGTAGTATCATGAAGATAATATATTTATATGAGAGTGTTCACTAGTGAAAGTATGATCCGTAGGCCTTGTTTCTAAGCGTTGAAACACCGTTTGCAACTAGATCTGTTACATGTTTGCTTGCTTCCATCTTTATTTCAGTTTGCCTTTAGTCTCTTCCACGCCAGCAAGCTATTTTCTATCACCGTTATCACTTATAATTATCTATACCACTTGTATTTCACTATCTTTTCGCCGAACTAGTGCACCTATACACCTGACAAGTGTATTGGGTGTGTTGGGGACACAAGAGACTTCTTGTATCTTGATTGCAGGGTTGCTTGAGAGGGAATACCTTTGACCACTTCCTCCCTGAGTTCAATAAACCTTGGGTGATCCACTTAAGGGAAAACTTGCTGCTGTTCTACAAACCTCTGTACTTGGAGGCCCAACAACTGTCTACAAGAATAGAAGTGCGTAGGAATCAGTCCTCCCAACTCAACAAGAGGCCGATAAAAGAGAAAACCTATCAAGATCATACCTTTGCCTTGAGCATTACACTTGAGCTTGATGTAGACGATCTTGTCCTCCTCAAGATGGAACACCTTTCTTGATTGCTCTTGCTTGTACTTGCTTGATGAAGACTTGTGACTTGCTCCCCCATATACCATGGGGAAGACAATTAGTTGACCTTGTCTTCATTTATCCATGATCACCGAGGATGTCAAGCTTCAAGCATGTGATCTGCTAGATACGGCGCATCTTGAACTTGCACATCATTTCTTCTAACTCCAATAGGATAATGCCTTGAATATATTCATGAAGAACTCCATCTTCTTCAAGACACTCTTGATATTATTTTCTTTATTCTCATCATCATCATCATGATTCCAATAGGCCCAAAGCCCTTGGACATTGCCTATTGTTCTCCACCTTTCAACCTTGAAGCCAACACATGGTTCAAGCGAAGACAATGGACAATTCCTATAAGTGTAACTCAATGCAGACATTAGTCCATAGAGATTATCATTAATTACCAATACCACACATGGGCACACACACACTTTCAAGTATCACACACCATGTTTGCCAAGAGATTACAGTAGGGATATGAAAGAGATGTTGTTGTAGATGTTGATGATGACCATGCCGGAGGGGGTGGATTCCACTAGAGGCGATTCCGGTAGCGTTTCCACCCTCTGAACTATGCCGGTGGTGGCCGCAAACTCTCTGTTTATGTGTTTTTGATCTCACCTCCGTATTTTTTGAGATCACATCGGGGACCCTTTTTATGGAAGGTTTTAGGTTAATACAAAGAGTATGGCGGTGAAATCAACGACATCTGAGCAACGAGGTGAGAAAGAGGGTAGGTGGCAACCTAGGTATGAGCCCGTGCCATTGGGCCTCTTTCCCATCCTATTAAGCTCCCGATGACCTCCATTGTCCTGCTAGATAATCCTCGAAAAATACGAAGTGTGCTCTTTGACTTTGCTCTTTTTGGTGTCCCGTAGTTTCTGTAATGTCAAAAATACTAACAAAAGGTGTTTTCTGCCAAACAGAGTCAGAACCAGAGGAGAGGGGATTATTGAGAAAATCTCCGAAATCATTAAGAACATTGATAATAATTACTAATATGATGCAAATATATTATAATATGCGATAACGAACTACAAATTTTATGTATGCATTTTTCATGCATCAGCGGTAAGGTGCAAGGGAGCTCCGGTGCTCTCCATGTAGCTCTCTCCATGCTCAGACATCTCACCGATGCTGCTGCTCTCACCTAGCTAGGGTTCACAAGGATTAGGGGCGGCGCAAGAATCCAGTCTAGTCTCGATTAAGGACAACCCACTGCCGTGAGGAAAAATGTGGGTTCGGTCGGGTCGGTCCAGAGCCACCCATGCGACTACAAATAAGGACCCAATTTTACGGACTTAATCACAAAATGTGACAGTCAACAAGTTAACCTCGTACGAAATCGATCAAACGCGGTGAAGTTCGAGCGAATTTGATTGAAATGGACCAAGTGCTCACATGTTACAAGTTATGGGTCTGCTTTTGTCCACTTTGCAAGAAGTGGGACTAATTTGCACACCGGGTGCAAATTGTGGGATGAAAATCGTATATGCTTCTATGTATCTAAGTGAGAAGATATATTTTTGTCTTTTTCTGACCCGCGAGATTGTAGAAATATAACAGAAAAGAAGAAGTATATTATGTCACCGTCACTCTAATTATACATCATTCATTATCACACTAACATTCGTGTGATTACACCACATGGCACACATGATTCAAGTATATAATGGGGAACTTTTAAAAACATTTGAGTGGATGGATTTTTTCCTTTCAAGAATAGTGCATATGATTTCTTGGAAAAATCCACATAGTATTCAGTCCTACAAATCAAAGAGAAACTTACAACACACCTTATGCAACAAGCGAGTTCTAAAGTCTCCATCTAAATCTACGATTCAAATGGACACTAAGGGGTTACTGACATAGGCATGCCCGATAGGTGTTTATCCTTGGCCTATCTAGCTCGGCCCAGCGGTAGGCCCACATGACGATCTGCTAATGACGGTGAAGCCCATGACGATTCGGGTGAGGCCAGATCCATGGAATATTCGACTTCTTGGCAAACATGGCAAGACTAGATAGGAAACTCTTAGGGTTATACTCTAAAACCTGTAACCGACTCAGATATCTCCCGAGACCTGACCTCCTCATACAAAGGGCCGGAGGGAATGAGGGGGAGGATCATTGAAACTCTCATACTCACATGCTAGATCCAATATGTGCACCATAGTCATCTCGGCGCCCTTGTAACCTTTGGTTCATTAATCAATTAAGAACAGACAAGCATGAGTAGGGCTTTCCTCTAGGGGCCTGAACCTGGGTAAACCTCGTGTCCCCCATTATTTGTCTGTTGGCCAACAAAGTCTCTAGCGTGCCGCTCTTATCTGAAAACCGAAGTCCATCAAGTATGGGCATTGGCATGATCACCCCACGTCAGCACCTCCTTGAAGTCTTTGTCAGGATGACACTCTTGATCAAATCACACATCTTCTGCAACACAAAGGTGGACTGTACCCTTTATCTGCGCAGTGTGCACAATATGTGCATTACGGGCATTATGCGCCTCCTGTGCCCTCTTTGCCTTCATAAGCTTGACGACTTTTTGAAGCAATGCTCTGCACAAGGCTATGCATAGAATTTCATGATATGGTACCAAGCTGTGCATATTGAGGCAACTCAGAATTCTAAGCCACCTCAACAGACACAAAGTTCTCAGCCAACGACGGATGCGAATCATCGAATCATCGACATAAGATGGGATCTGCGACTCTCCAACTGAGTCAGACAAAATTTATCGCATAGCGAGTCCTACAATTTACTAAGGCATACACATGCTCAAAACATAACAATATCATAGTACAAATAGTACCATAAAATAGATGTGACTAATATGTTCCGTCACATATCTAACATTCTAATTCACAGGTCTAGAAGCAGAGGCATATAATGAACAAATTTCTAACATTTTAACTCACGAATCATACAACAAGAAGTGCCTCCATGGAGGTGATGTTACTTACAATCATCGCTGGAGGTGGAAGACGAATCGAAGAGCTCAAAGAGGATGTAGTAGCCTTGCCGCCGTCGTCACCGCCTTACCTTTTCACCGATGGGAGAGGAGAGCTCGCAAGAGGAAATGGTGGTTCCGTTTTGGGAGACGAGGGAAGAAATAAATGAGTGTTTCACCAGAGGTGAGCATAATACTCCTGCCCCCCTTTTGACTATAGCACGGGAGCTCGCGATATCTCCATGGTCATAGCAACTCATGCAGGCAGCCACGGGAGTGCTTTGACGTGCACTGACCACAACATGGACACGCAGCGGGCAATCAATCCACCGGGCTTTTGCATCCAGCGGGCTTGTTTCCAAAAACACAGGGGCTACCAATCATGCCGCCGAGTTCTAGTTGAGCTCATTACTGGATGCAAGTAACAAACAACGAACGTCTACTTTTCAGATCAGAAAAATATATACAAATTTGAGTATATTAATTTGAATCGGAGGAAGGTACAAATAACCGTTTTTACATGTTCGAATTATTTCGAAGTAGTTGCCAGAACAGGGAAACATGGGATGGTGGAGTGGAGTACATCACAAATCAACCAATCAATCAATCAATCAAACAAACCAGAAGAAAAAAATCATCTGTGACCGGCACCTCTGTATAATTGAAAAACAGAAAAGAAAATGCTAGTACCTCCATGACCAAACGAAGAAGAGAAAAAAAGATCCCATCTTCTTTAATGCTCCAGCTATGGCACGGCGGAAGTTTTGCCGTGGAGGCTGGAATTATTTCCCCCGTGTTCGCCACCAGCTTTTCCATATTACTATAAAGATTTTTTTTGGAAAAGAATAATAATATTTCCCACCTCCTGTGGGTAAGCTGTCCCCGTGTGGTTCCCCGTTTCCTGCCTATTTAAGGCCCCTCGTCCCCTCCATTCATTTCCTTCCTCTCCGTGGCATATCGCGTCCGGCTCCTCTCATAATCTTTGAGATTTTCTTTGTTTTATTTTTTCTTTCTTGGTAGGTGTAACAATAGTTTTGGTCCTCCTCCTCCTTTCTCTCTCTCCCTGTATCCAAGGAGAGAAATCAATCCAGAGGCAAAGCTTCAGGTAAACATCCTCCCTCTTCAACCTCTCATGTTTGTTTTCTGAGGATTTGTGTCGCAAGAAGAGGTGATGCTTGTTCTTGCATGTTGAAATCTATGCTGATTTTACCGACATACCAGGTCGTTTTGGATCTTGGGAAATTGCATCTTGTTCTTGCAAAAAGAGAGAAAACAACTTTGTTTCTGCTTTGTAAATCCGTGCGTGAACAGATCTTCTCAAAGCTTCAGTTCGTTTTAGATTCATCTGTGTATGTGTCTGAAAAAAGAACAAATCTTGAAAAATTCCATGTTTTCTTGCACAAATCTGCCTGAAGGCTGACTATTTATCGAAGTGAATCTGATCAATTTTTCTTCTTGCAGGGTCTGTAATTTTCCGGATCTAATCGACTAACAAAAAAAACCAAAAAAGAAGCCATGAGCCACTTCGCCGCCATGAAGAGCCCTGTCCCGGTCGCCGCCGCCGCCGCCACCGACGCGAAGAGCCCGCTGTTCTGCCCCAAGCCGCGACGCCCAGTCGCGCCTCTCCGGTGCCACCAGAGCGACGCCGGCATGGATCTGCTCGACCTCCTCCTGTCAAAGGTGAGATCTCTTGGCCGCCTCGCCTCAAGATCTACCTGTTCCTCGCCTGTCTATTTTCCATCGGGTCGCTGATGTTTCTGCTTATGTTCTTGGCAGGGCGAGGAGAGCAGTCTGTCGGCAGCGTCCCCGCAGCCACCGCTGTTCTGCGGCTCGCCGCCGCGGCGGGCCTCGAATCCGGTGGTCCACGACAGCCGGTTCGGCATGGACTGCCCGGGCAGTCCCATGCCGTGGTGGCCTGTGATGTCGCCGGCGACGCCGGCGCCGGTGGCGGTCCGCCCTACGCCGCGCCCAGCGCCGACCCCGATGGCATCCCCGCGCTCCGCGGCAGGGTGTGCTCGCGTGTTCCAGCCAGCCGTCCGCGTCGAGGGTTTTGACTGCCTCGATGGCGGCCGTAGCGGCCGTGGCCATGGCATCGCCGCCATGGTCTAGATGCACATACAACATCGAATAACCAGGCAATCTTTCTCCTCTCCATAGTGCAAAAGCTCTGGAGGGAGAGAGATGAGAGTGAGGAGATGAGTCGAGAGAGGAATCTAAGTCCGAAATTTAACCCCCTATAAAACCTATATAAATCCATCCAGATCCAATCCAATCCAATCCCACAAGTATAATGAGTTTAGGTGATTTTACCACAAATCTTTTTGTATGTAAATAAATTTCAGGTTCAGGTGCCCTATCATGTAAATTTGGGGAGCTCTAGTTCAGGGGGAAACGGGGTAGAAATCTAGAAGGAGGGTAAGGGACAAGGGCAAAAGAAAAAACACAAGTTCAGCCCTCTTGGATGAATCACTTTCTTCATGTTGTCCCTTTGCCTTCCTTCGGGATTAGCCATTCAATTAGGTTTGAGGGAGGGGAGGGTTGGGGATTAGTTAGGTGGTACCTGTCCTAGTTCGTTTTCGTCATGATGCTTAGTAATTTTGGTTTTCGATGGAATTGTTTTTTGTCCATGCAACCAAGAAATCCCAAGGCCAAGGCCATAGAGATGTGTACAAAAGAGTGGCTACAACTACAAGAAGAGAGAGAGAGCAGCTAGGTTTTTTATCGAGTTGTGTTGAGAGAAAGAGAGAGGCATGAATGATGTACTACTTGTGATATCTTTCTCTTTGTAAATGTAATATATCGTTCGATTCTCAATGAAGCAACATATCTATGATATCTCTTTGCCATCATTATCACCAGCCTAGCCTGTGTTTCTTCCTTTTCAAAATTTTCTTCCCCTCGAGATATCTTTGGTGGTTCACGACGCAACAAGATGATAAGGATGGTGACCTGTACCAGTACTAATCTGAGCCTGCATGAGTGGCTAATAATAAAAGATCTGCAGCTGACTCATGGAGATTTCAGAGGCCAAGAAATTACCATGTTTTCTTTTCTGTCCTTTTCTTTGACACACGTAGTAGTACTACTACTACCACCACCGAATCTTTCGGTTTGAAACCTCTGGATTTCCTGCGTCAGCCAATCAATCAAATTGGTGACATTATAAGATGCTCTGCAGGCAGCAGCAACGGTGAAGAAAAAGCTATACGTACTACTCCATTTGCTTTTACTACTAGTAAAAGGAAAAGCGGCACATGTTTTCATCTGTGCTGGTCAAAATCCACATGCTTTGTGGCGTCTTGTGCCGGCCGGCCAGAGGGTGAGGTGCGCACACTTGAAGTGATCTCACCTCAAAAGGAGTGAAGCTCGGGTGGGGAAAGGAGACAGGAAGAAAGATGCAAGCAACGGCATGGTGATGGCATGGCATGGCATGGCATGCCTACTTGAGTGTTTTTGCACTCGAGGACAGATTCAAACGCTGGGTTTTCAGTTGGAGTAAAGTAACCTTAGTTTGGATCTTTGGCTAGGCCGTGTCCTTTTGGAAATGGGAGAAGATGCTGCGGCACTATGTTGCCAAAGTTTGTTTATGTCACGGCTAGAAAAAAAACTGAGAAAGAATATCACCTCCCTTCCAAAATAAAAATATCTTGGCAGACCAAACTAGCCTACCTATAGATATCTCATGTTTTAGAATCTAGTTGGTAGTAAACAATGTTCCACCCATAATATTTTTGTAAAGAGAACATGTTAACACCAAGAAAATATCAATTACATCCAACTTCTATGCCAACGCGATATTAGGAATCCACACATCTAGGTTGTTCAATGAAAAGAAAATAATAGAAAAAAGTGTGATCTGCAACAAATATCAGCATTAACCACAAAAATGGCAACACCTGGTAAACATGACAGATGGTGAGATAATACCTACATTCTTTGTTTAAGTTGTTTTTTAGCATCTTCTTTGGGATTGGTGAGATGATACCTACATTCTGAAATCAGAATAAGGTCCAACCCATATCCTAGCGCGGGCGGGGACGGCTGGAGAAAAAAAAGTGATCTGCAACAAATATCAGCATTAACCACTGAAATGGCAACACATGGTAAACATGGGAGATGCTCCAACAAATATTGGCGTTAACCATAGAAAATATCTTAATTTTTGTGTCACGGTATATAATATAGTATATACATTGATCTTTAAAGAAAAATCGGACAACTGTAATATGGTTTTTGGGGTCTATTGTACCGGGTGCGGCTGATAATTTTCCGTTTGACTCGTAAGCATCGCGTGTGGTTTTCATCAGTTAGTTGACACCACCATCGGTTCCACGTCGACAAAACTCTTAAATCAGAAGAAAAGAATACTCAAATTTTACACTTCTCAATTATATTGCTAATGTCTGATATCCATTGACAGGTTCCTCCCATGTAATAGAACATATTAACACGAAGAAAATATCAATTACATCCGGCCTTTGTGTCAAAATGATATCAAGAACAAATTAGGTTACAATGGTATAAACGAACATATAAGCAGGATAGAGTAGAGATGATTGCGGATGCACCTAAAATCCATCTAGGATCCCCTCGCAGGTCCGGCCCATCTCTGGTGGTCTTGGAGTTTCGGAGGTGTGACGGACCACAACTCCTCGCCGGCAGGAGGGTACCCATTCTTTGTTTAAGTTGTTTTTCAGCGTCTTCTTCGGAGATGATACCAACAAATTAGTTTACAATGGTATGAACGAACCGATAAGCAGGATAGAGTAGAGATGATTGCGGATGCACCTAAAATCCATCTAGGATTTCGTTCCCCTCGTCGGTCCAGCCTGTCTCTGGTGGTCTTTGAGTTTTGGAGGTGTACGGACCACGACTCCTCGCCAGCGGGAGGGTACCCGTTCTTTGTTTAAGTTGTTTTCAACATCTTTTTTGGAATGGTGAGATAATACCTACATTCTAAAATCAGAATAAGGTCCCACCATCCGTATCCTAGCGCTGACAGGACGGGTGGGGTCATTAACTACCGAAATGGCAACACAAGGTTTACATGAGAGATGGCAGCTATATTCTAACGAATAATGTTTTGCCCTTTCTATTCCTGCTTCGGTGGTGTTTCTAGCACTTGCTAGTCATTAAACATCGAATGACAACACAAGGTTTACATGAGATACGCTCCAACAAATATCGAGATTAACTACCAAAAATATCTGAAATTTTGTGTCATGGTAAATAAATATAACATATGTAGTGATCTTTTAAGGAAAAACCGGACAACTATACTATGGTGATTTGGGGGTTTATTAGAGTACCAGGTGCACATACATTTATTAGTGGATAGACTCATTCTGTCTTGGGGTGTGTGATGTTATGGTTACATACTAGCTAGTTATCACCAGACTCTCTTTCCTCAATTGATGACATGTCATGTCACCTAAATACTTATGTGACATTGTATATAATCCTATGTTAACACTTATGTTACTCTCACTATGAGTAGCCTAAGTTATTTTTTTAGCATCTTCTTCATGATAGTGAGATAATACCTATTATTCTGAAATCAGAATAAGGTCCCACCCCTCCCCGAGTGGAGTCATTAACCACCGAAATGGCAACACAAGGTTTACATGAGAGATGCTCCATATCATCGTTAACCACCGAAAATATCTGAAGTTTTGTGGCATGGTAAACAAATATAATACTCCTATGTGCACTGATTTTCTAAATAAAAACCGTACAACCATAGTATGGTGGTTTGGGGGTTTAGAGTACCGGGTGCGGCTGATACATTCTCCGTTAGACACGTAAGCATCGCTTGCGGATTTCATCAAGTTGGTTGACACCACCATGAGGTCCAGGTCTACAAAACATCCAAAACCAGAAGAAAAGAAGACTCAAATTTTTACACTTCTCAATCATATTGCCAATGTCTGATATCCATTGACAGACAAATTCCTCCCCTTTAACAGTACCATTACGCTGTCTGCTGGGCTGGTCTGCAAGTGGTTTTGGCCAGTGGACCATCACAGTCACCGGTTTCAGCTGACATGGCAGCGCAATCATCGTAGCAAGAAATAATTTAAGCGCATGTGGTAGGACTCGCCTATCAATCAGTGTTAGCAGCATTGCATCTCCCTTTCAGCACTAACTCCAAACAAATTACAATCCGTGCAATGATCTATTTGAAACATTACAGTGCAAAAAGAAAGAAAAGAAAAACAACCCATTTCACCAGTCAGGTCCAAAGTATTCAGATCGGCCCCACAGATTTTTTTACTACAGTATTTCGTTTGTTTTTGTCTGTGGGGTTTCTCGTTTGACCGTACAGTATGGCGTGATGGGTACAGTACTTGGTGGTTGACACGTACTCCCTCTGTTTCAAATTACTCCGCCGGCGTGTTTATGTAGGTGGATTAGTACTCCCTTATTTTTCATTCAAAAAAATTCTTGGATTTTTAAAATAGATAGTATGAAATGTGTACTAGGTATATTAAAAATCTTAAGAATTTTTTGATAAAAAATAAGAGAGTACTAGTCCACCTAGATAAGCGTGTACTCGGAGTAATCCCTCTGTTTTAAATTACTCCGCCGGCGCGTTTATGTAGGTGGGCTAGTACTCCCTTATTTCTTATTAAAAAAATTATGTGATTTTTGAAATAGATAGTATAAAATATACTACGTATACAAAAATTAAAAAAAAAATTGATAAAAAATGAAAAAATACTAGGCCACATGGTAAGATTGGGTGCAGAGTAATTTGAAACAGAAGGAGTAATTTGAACGAGAGGGAGTACTAGTAGAGGCACCGAGCACTAGAGCTCGAAGGTGACAGTGACAGGTGGGGCCCGCGGGTGACTGGATCACGTCTCATCGCGTGCGGCTACCAGGCTTTGTGTGCGTGGATGCAGGATAAGCAAAGCTTTGTCTGGACGGCAGTCAGGCTCAGGCAGGCCCTACAATTTATTTTTTCATTTCATTTTTTTCACCTCTTTCTCTAGGCGAAATTACACATGAGCCCTACAGTATTCTTTTTTTTTCACCAGGTGTTCACCTTCTTAGTTTTCACAACCGAGACTCACACCAGTCACACGAGACAATAGAAAGTTCCATTGGTGTATGCTCCCTCCGTTTCAGTTTCTCCGTACATAAGATTTACATACTAGTATAGGACAAGCCTCTGATCAGCAATTCTTCGGTTAGAGTATATATTTTATATACTCATTTCATCCAGAAATAAGCGACCTGATTTATCTAAATTCACATGTATCTAGTATCTAAACGTGTTTTAGTGTATAGACAAACTTGAGTCACTTATTTCTGAACAGAGTAAGTAACGTATTTGCGAAAAAGTATCTTTGGCGCTCGAGCTCTAGTGATCTCTTCATCTTTTAAAGCTTAAAAAAAGTCTTATTTACATGTTTCAAAAAGATCTAAAAATATTTCTGGATGTATTCAACGATGTACGTATCATTCAAGATGGGAATGGGTCGACCCGGTCGACCCATTATGAGCAAATCCTATGGCCCTGCTGGCCCATTGGGTACCCTAGGACCGACCCAAATTTCAGCTAGAATACACTTTTTTTAGCTCGGTATACGCACGATAATATGAAATAAATAGAGGTTACAGAGGAAGTACTAAGTCCAACCGACGATATTACAAGGTTCAATGAGCATCTAGCTAAATAATTCAAGGAGCACACTACATTTCATTATCTCCTAGAGGTTACTATACATCGCTCCCACATAATTCAGTCATCATCGTCTGTATTTGAAAAATACAAGAACGTTAGAGAGCATCAATAGTAATTATATGCCAGCAAAATATCCCTTGCTTGGTAGATTTGTAGTAATCCAGAATGCATATATGTAAATTATGAATGACTTAGCTACAATCTAGAGAGCACAAAGCAACATGGGTCTAGCAGGACCCAAAGAGCACTCCAACAAACTAGGGAATCAACTCACTCATCTAGTATTTGAGGTGACTTCATTTTCAAGAAAGATCTTTTCACTGTAATTACACAAGACATGTAAAGGACACACATTCTCTGACATGATATTCAATTCGGTTCAAGAAAATTCTTCTTGATAAGTAAAACTGCTACTTTTAACAAATAATAAAAAGAGTGTTTGCATGAAAACTTGGAATCGACTCACTGGCCCCGATCAACTGACCAAGCACCTTTATTCTAAATATGACTAGCAAATCAACTAAAAAGGCTAGACTAATTACGGACTAGCTAAAACATCATTGAACTTGCAAATTTTATTAGGCTATGAAAAGTACATCACTGAACCTTTTCCTATGCTAGAGGTTTGTAGACATTGAGATTCATATAAGCTCTGCAAATGTTTATTGAAGAAGGAGACAACCTGGGGGTGTTGGAGCCCTTGTCATTGTTGCACTGGATATCAACAATGATCTACCATTTCGGTTCGCTTCATGAGACCCTTCTTCCTCGTCCATGATTCTGAAATATATGAACATTAGAGAGCGCCAACTAAAAATATATGCCAGCAAAATATCAAGAAGTAGTAGTATACTATACATATAAATACGACTCCTACAAGAACTTCCGTTGTCCATTCCCATGTTGAATTGATTAGCACAGTTACCCCATATGGGAACCTTAACTCAAAGCTGGAGTAGGACGGATATGCCAATGCTGCCAACATATGCCACGCCTGGTAAACAAAATACCAACAAAATACTCTTGGATGCTTTTGGTTTTTTGATTGCTTCAATGGAGCTAATAGCATGACTACTAGCATGATACTGCTATTGGTGGTGCAAAGAGACAAAATACAGAACAATTAGCTGTTCAAAAACATTTCCTAAGCTGACAAGTAGAATCTAGAATGAAGCAAAACATTTTGGTCAGGTGGAGTAATCTTTGCAGCTTAAAGAATCTTCCATTTGATTTGAGATTTGAGAATAATGGTTAATGAAGCAAATGGCCAGGTTATGAACATCTAATGCCCAGGAGGAGCACAACCAGTTACTAGCACCATTATTGAAACAAAGGTAACCTCCTGTTCCCAAACCACGCCTCTTCTAGCCAGCTTCTTCTGTGGCAATCTCTGGCAAGCAGTACCATGGGCAGTCATAAACAAATGCAATGTATTATTTCTGTCAATAATTTCAGCAATAAACAAATGCATCCTTTCTACTCTCTGCGGTAAAACTGAATCCACAATTTGGCTAGCCTCCATGTAAACTGCTACAAGTATAACTAAAATGACCAGCTACACATATAGAGTTGTAAGAAAAAAATCAGTATTTCAGCGGGTACCCTGCGAACACGTTTTCCTATGCTAGAGATTTGTACACATTGAGATTCAGATACATGCTTTGGCAAAGTGTAATACTCTACTACCGTTTTAAAGAGCTCCACTTTTCCTTACAAAACTATTCGCTCATCACCTGAACAAGAAGTACCAAGAATCTACACCATCCTCAAGAACTGGTCTAGGACGATCACAAACCAGGAGCTGGACAAGGATTAATTAGAGAGGATTGGAGCACTAACCGTTGGGGAAGGGGAGGAAGCCGACGGGAGGGAGCACGATCTTGGAGCAGGACGAGCCGGAGAAGGAACGGGACGGCGAGTCGGCGGCGCCGATCTGGACGGTGACGAGCTGGACGGCAATGAGGCGGGGGGCAGCAGAGACAACGGCAGATACGGGCGGGGACAGGAATGAACGGGACGGCGAGTCGGCGGCTATCTGGACGGTGACGAGCTGGACGACGATGAGGCGGGGGGCAGCGACTCCAGCGGCAGATACAGGCGGGGACGGGGGCGACGACTAGGGCATCGAGCGTTGTCCAGCTGCTCTAAGAGATGTCGAGTGGAAATCAATGGGTCGACCCCGTCGACCCAGTGGGTTAGTCAAGGTCGGCTCCATTGGCCCAAAATGCATTCAAGGCCGACCCGTGAGCCCTAATGGCCAGGAAAATTTGGGTCGGGTCAGTGACCCGGTGGGCCGACCCGGCCCGTTCCCATCTTGACGTATCATACACAGGTGAAATTATTTATATTGTGAAAAACGATAAAATCTGGAGATTTGAAAATATACATACTCAGATCCATACTTCTGTTATTTTTGTCTAGCTCGGAATACAAATTATTTAAAATTAATATTATGCAATTTTTTGGTATACATCATTAGCTATATCCGAACAACTTTTCAAATATTTTTTGAAACTTTTAAATATGATTTCCGAATTCTTTAAAACAATAGGATCACTGGAACTCGTGAGCCAGAAATCTCCACTCATAGATTTGATTTTATTCAAAAAAAATATTTGTGATTATGTTTTTGTATTACAAAATTTATCTATAGAAAAAATGACCCATACATATAGACTTGTGCTTTATCTTGTAGTTTTGAGCTCGAAATTACTCTGACCGATCTTAGTTCACTCAATACATGTAGTTTTGATTTTTTTCAACTAATTTCAGCCAAAAGTGATTTTTTTTAAAACTTTCAAACGGTTCAATTCAAGTCTAGTACGGTTTGCAGGAAAAAAAAACAACAACGCGGTGACCCCTCCTCTGCCACCTAGCACATGACCGTGGAACTAAACGGTATCGAACCTACTAAGTCATGAGATTTTGGTTTTGTAAAAAACATTTAAACCCCAATTGTGGTTTTGTGACAAATTTTCTTTGGTTGTGATTTTGTGCGTTTCATGAAGCCCTGATCCCCATATTAATAATATTGTGAAATTTACGACCCCTCTGATAATATACAAGTGTCACTGATTTAGTATAAATTTGTTATAAATCAGCGAGAATCGAGAAGTAGTATTTTCTGGAGGCTTTGTTTGAGAGAAGCTTTGAACGGTTGCATGGGTAAGGGAAAAGAGGAGGCCCACCCAAAGGTGCTCCACAAACCTGGTTGACTGTCCATTTTCAGAAGACACGGCAACTTTTGGTTTTGTAGTCTTTGATGAAAAGGACTCGACAAATGCTAAAAAGAAATGTCCAGAGGCCCAGCATGGCATAAACGAGTGAAAAATGCATGAGTTTGATCATGCCGCGTAGTAACAAGGTCCAAACCACTCTCCTCGTTATGATGCCTCGGCTGTACTTCACTAGGCCCTGTTGGTTAATGTGAATAGCCCGCACAAAATACAGGAACAATCATGCAAACGATATTATATCAACATCTTACATAACACATAGGGTACAGAATTTTCAAAAAAAAAAGAAAAAAATGTCGCAGAACACGTCAGCAGGACCGCGTAACATTCACACAACAAAGCTTCAGGACGCTACTAGCCTTCTGTACAATGCAGTCTTACAGCCACAAATAAAACATTATAATTCCATGATAAATTGTAACATATAAGCATCACGGGGTATTGTTGTTTTTCCTAACCTTTTTTTCTTTGAGAGTGAGGGAGAGGTTAATTCGGATCCTTTATATGGTTCAGAAACTATGGTGAGCTAAGAAATGGCTTTCCCAAAACAGAATGCAGAAACATGTCAATCTTCTGCCTCTGATGGACGGCGCAGGCGCGCACCGCTGAAGATCCTTGAACTATAACAGTTTGCTGGTCTCGACTTTGTCGTCGTGCTTGTCACGATCACTATGGGATCAGCTATACTTGACGGCATTGCATGTAACCTGCGGGTTTTTGATCTCATCCTGGCTTTGGATCAACCGAATCTCTAGGCTGCTCGTTGATGGGTCAAAGCCCGCCCTTTTATAGTCTTCCACAGTTCTTCTTAGGAGTGCCTGCAGAAGTTTCGGTACATGTTAAAGATCCTGAAGTAGTGTATGCTTCTATGTACACATCGAATAGCTATATACTCCTATACTGACAGCATCACAGAGCAATGCAGCCCCAGCAAGCAAATTGGGTCCTAAGCTGACTTGTCATTTACGCCCTCCGTTCCATAATATAAGATGTTTTAGCTTTCGTGAATCGAATGTATCTAGACGCCTTTCAGTGCGTAAGTTCACTCTGAGTCTACACACTAAAAGATGTCTACATACATTCGTTTCACAAAAGTTAAAACATCTTATATTTTAAAATGGAGGGAGTACAATTTAACTTCTGCAAGAGCATGTACCGAGTTTAGAGCATATCTAGTGATATCGTCCTTTAGGTGATACCATCATATAAGCATCCATTTCTTACGGGGAGGGAGGGGGGCATCAGCTCTTTGATGATGTGGAGAGAATTCAAGGAGGGAAAAAAATGTATCTGAAACATGGAATGTCCTGAAAGTGGGAGGCTAGGAACTAAAAACAAGCAAAGCTGTCGTCAGAGGCAATAGTTGTTTCTTAAAGTTGGGTCAACAATAATATACTGGTGGCTTGATAGATCATAGAAACAAGGTGTAGACAACATTACCATTAGGTCCTGTCTGATAGTTGCAGAGACAGTCAGTTTACTAGACAGCGAGAACTGTGCCTGACCTATCAATAAATTCATGTCCTAGCTCTAATTACATGTTATCAAAGTTCATGACATTCATAACTCAGAATGAGAATTGCTAAAAGAACTTTCCTGCTTAGTTCACGTAAGACCTAGGAGTTAGATCATGTTGAATATCAGCATGATGGCATGAGTGCATGGCAGAGATACCTGTAAACTGGAAACTGCAAGTTCTGCTGCCTTCTCGAGGTTATCGGGGTATTTCTGTAAACATAACATGCAAAACAAACATGTGTCAGAAATGGTATAGCCATAATAAGACTATTGCACAAGAACAGTACTACTAATAAACTTTCTCTGGGACATACATTGCTCCATCCTAGCAGAAGAGCAGTTGTTAGATCTCCCGTGCCCTGCAAAACATTTTGGGGGCAACAGAATAATTATACAGTAACTGAAATATTTGAATGGAATATTCACCACTAACAATGCTATGAACACCCAGCCTTTTGGAGTAGAGTATCTTAAAACAAAGACGTTTTTCTCACTCTGTCTCTCTACCACCTCACACAAAATCTGCTGATCCGATTTTCTTCTCTCACTATTAACAGATATACACTTACATGAGCACACACAGAAACACCTCGCTGAGATTCTAGTTCTAGAATCTACTCTCAAATCAGCTATTTATTTCATTCAGTAATGAGTAAAGTTTGAATACCGTTTTTCACTTCACAGCTATGTCCATTTAAGTTTCAGATGTATCATGTATGAATACAGCCTGCCCCTAAATGAAGTTGCTTATGTTACCCCACAAGGATTTTAACAAGGTAAACACTTCCTTGAAAAGTAGACATTTGTTTCTCCTACGATTTGATATTGTTTGACTGTGCGACACTTGTCAGATATGACGTAGATCACCATTCGATAGAGTTAAACAAACTATCATAGGAAGATCCTACATGAGCAAACCTATAAAAAAATGAAGCAACAATATGTATTAGTCCACTCCATACTACTTCTACCTCCATTCCACAATATAAGATGTCTTGGTAGGCTAATTTAGCCTACCAAAACATCTTATACTATGGAACAGATTTAGTAAAATCTAGAGATATGCTATGCCAACACGTTTCCCATACAATAACCAATATGTGACGACCAATTCACAAAAGAAAATTTGGAATTATATCAGTATAAAAAAGGGGTTCCTCAATTATTATTGGCACATACCGTGAAATATGCAGGTATCTTGGGTATCTCAATCTTAAATTGTTCCGGCGGTTGTTCCTGAATATAAAGACACAATAAAAGTATTTGAGATCAGCCTTCTAATGAGAAGATGAAAGCCGGCTGTATTTGGCAAGGGACAAGAATAGTTTCGTCAATTTCTTACTTTAGTGGTTAGTTTCCAAAGCATTTATTTATTTAATGTTGTATAGATCCATTCAAACTCAAGCTAACTCGACAATATAGTACCGTATTAGCTCCGGTTGGTAAATGGACCAGATTACTTATACCAGCACCCAGAAATAAATCACAACATTTTACTTGTAAATCTTAACTGTTACTTCTATCTAACTTGTGCAATGTTAATGTGGCAATAATATAACACTGAAGTAAATGTAGAATAGACGTGATTATGAGTACTTGTACCACTCCTATATAACAACTACTGCACATTATTATATATCCGAGACATTTTACTACGATTTGTCAATAGCTCATAGCCAGCCAAACCTCCTAGTAGAGCACCAAAGTAGCATAAGAGCTGTACAGAACTATGCTCGACTATATGTATCTACTAAGTTTTTTTCCCCGTATAGCCATGAAAGTGCCATTTGCTCCATAATTTGCTTGCATAATACTGTATTCTTGTAAGTCTCGTGAGAATGTCTAGGTAAGATCAAATGGTCTTTTGTCATTAAAGTTTCTCCATAATAATTTTGTAAAACCACTAAATTTTCAATCTGCAAACGTATTATAAATTGTCAAAAGTTACCTCTGTTTTTTTGTAACTTCCGATGAGGAGCAGTTTGTCTTCAATAAGTGCACTAGTTATTATCACCTGAAGGATGGTAGCAATCAAACACGTCCATTCTTACATTAGTAACCGTATTAGCATCCTTTCCTTAAAACATAGAAACATGGGACAAAGATAGTTGACCATAGGATCCAATAGTTATTCTATGTACTTTAGCACATTCATACTTTTACTGGTTTATCTATTGATCTTATAAAGGACAAACCTTCCGTGGTCCAGCACCGTGGAGGATATTGCAAGCTTTCAAGCCATCTTGTTCGCAGGTAATTCTGCAAGTACACATTCAAATAAGAAAGAAAACAAGCAATTTACCATCGTGTACGAGACTAACCAAACAAAGCTTCTGTTTACAGATTTACCATTGCTAGTAAATAAAATGGAAAAGAATTTTGGAAAACTAGCTATATGCCATCACGAAAGTGCACTAGTTCGTAAATACCAGTATTGAATGCCTCTATTAACAGTGGTTAGCTTACAGAATGCCACTGACACAATTTCTCCTGCAGCCTTTACTTCTTAGGTATCACTAGTTTTTAGGTCTAGCAGTTGTGATTGACTATTATTGCACACTAAACCACACATTAGCAACTTTGCATTAAATACCAACTGGCAATCGCAGAACCCACAAAATGGTAAATGGAGTAAAAATTGGACTTGTCAGATTAAAATTAGCAGTGGAATGCTTTTAGTTTTATCTGGAAGCAATATGTGCTAACAATCGAATTTGGATGAAATCTGATACTGGGACATGTATGATGCAACATATGACCATAAACAGAATAGCTCTCATTTTCCTTCTTAAAAAAAGAGCATGAATACCTCAATCCCGTGAGTAGCTCAACTTCAAATTGGTTTGGTGTAAGCATTGAAGCAACTGGGACTACCTAAAGATCATTTGATTAGAAAAGGAATATATTAGGATGACTGAACATATGAGGTCTGTGGAAAGCAGTATGAGCCTGAAAATCCAATCATATAATTTCACGCCATAGCCCAAATTTTTTTGAGCTGAAAACTGTAGAGGAGACCCCGAAAGTAAATTTTATTAAAGAGGAAACATATGTACAAGAGAGGGGGGATGTACAAAAGGGCTTAGCCCAGGGCATAGCCCAAACGTCTAGCCAGGCTACAAGATATAAGATTTCAGCTCGTCCTTCATTCTGTAAGAAAGAAGGAAGAGGCCCGTTTTAAAAGAAAAGGACCAAGATCTAATAGTAGGCGTAGCATTATCAAAAATCATAGCATTCCTTTGCTTCCATATATTCCAGGCGGCAGTAGCAAAAACTTAAAAAGAACGGCCTTCTAAAATTGGATCTGTCAGTGGCAATCAACTGAGGGAGTTCAAGGTTGTCATCAATTGTGATGTTGATATATTGCCAGCATTGCCTACTGAAATTGCAATTCCAAAAAAAGATGGTCCCTGGTTTCTAATATAGCATCATCACAGAGGCTGCAAAAGCCATTGTCGTCAAGAGAGAAGTTTTTCCTTAGAAGCATATCCTTTGTGTTTAGGCGATCGTTAGCAAGAAGCCAGAAGAAAGATTTAATCTTGGGAGTGCACTTCGATTTCCATATCCAGGAGGAGAAGGTAGGGGCTTGAATGTGCTCAAAGTTCAGATTATATATCATGTTTGCAGAGAAGTTTGTGCCCCAACTATATGACCATAAATCATTATCATCAGCATTCCGAGTTGATCTGGTTTGGTTGATGAGATGGTTGAACTCATGGAGCTCCTCAAACGCTTGCGTAGATAAAGGAAGGTGAAAAGCATCAATGGGGTGGCCCAGGTAGGGGATATTCTTCACCGAGGTGAATATAACTTAATGGGACCAACCTCTGGAAACAAGGTACCCGACTCTGCCTCTACTCACTTCTAAAGGGAAAAGGAGATGTAGGCTAAATGTAACACTTAATTTCAGGGAAGGATTTTTCTTATAAAAGTTCCGAGTAATACATGCTGTAATCAAATTTTGTATTTTTATGTAACAGCATTTCATATCGCACAAGATAAACTTAGCAAGCTAAAATAGGCTGTTACCTTCTGTTGATAAACAGATATTAATTCCTGAGGAACATATAGTTTGCCTTCATCACCTAAAACCGGGTCACAAACTGCAGGGTGTACAGGTATTAGCCAATTCGGTTAGGTAGTTTTAGTATGGCATAACTTCCTACAAAATTTTGATGCAGAAAAAAACATCCATACAACTTGTGTAAGGTGAGAAATGATTACCATATATAAGATCAGGATTGACTGATCGTAATTTCTCGACGACTTGTAGAACAGTATTTAAAAAGGAAACAGATCCGATATAACCTGAATACCACAAAGAGCATTTACTTTACATAATTCTGAATAATAAACAACTAAATAGCATGTTACTTTGCACAAAAGTATTATGATTGGTGACCAATCAGCTAGCTCTTTTCTTTGGCGTGAAGGATGGGAAGTCCCAAATTGAAGAAGTTGTAATGGTTATATTCACCTGTTAACAAATGTGTATAGTGCAACAAATCATTTTCCCCGAGTCCTTCAATAAGATCCCACAGCTGATCACCATTGAGAACCTGTCCTCTAAATTTTGGGTATCCTGAGATGACACATAGCAGGAACTATTTAGGCGTGCCAGACAAATTACACATAAGATGTTGTAGTACAGACCAGCCTGATACTACCTGTATGATTTGAGAACTGTACAGAATTTATCAGGTCCACATCAAAACCGAGGAGTTGCAAGGGAAAGACAGCCGATTTGTTGCCAACATACCCCTGAATTAAGAAAAAACAGCATGAGCAGAGGACAGATATCAAATCAAAATATAACCAGCAAGGCAGTTGCTTAGCTCCCAAACCCAAACAGCATTAGTTCCAGAAGCTTGTACTTATTATCCATAATAGATAGAGGAAAGGAGATGGGGGTTGGTTGGACCTGGACGGTGTGGGACTGGATGCTGAGCACGCGCCCCGTGTCGGACGGAAGCACGACGGAGAGTATCGGTGGCCGCGCCATCGCCGGATGCACCGCCCCTCCACTCCTCCCCCGCCGCCACCAAGACCACTCCCTACGAAATCGCAGCAACACGAGAGCAAGCAGAGATGGTCAAACACAGGAAGGAGAAGGAGAAGGCGAGGCCAAATTGTTTTCTTCACTACGGATCCTACTCCATTATAACCAGATTTTACTAATCGGCACCAGGATATCTTCTTAGATTTGGAGACGGACTGCCGGTCTCGTGGGCTAACTACTTTTATTTCTGTCATTAATTAATTAATCAGTCAAAATAAATTAGCTTTACGCACCTGGAGGAGCGAGAGGAGGTGGTGGGTGAGGACCACGGCCCCCACGAGACCCACGAGCGGGGAAGTGGGCGCACGAGCGCGGTGGTTGGCGGCGGAGGAAGCACGGCGACGGCGAGCATGCGACGGCTGGCGGAAGAGTGTGCGATGCGCGCGGGACGGTGGGAGGTGAGATTTGATGATAACCCCCTCAGTTGGTGTGCCTTTGATCATAAGCCCCCAGTTGGTCTAATTGTTGATGATACCCCTTTTAACACAGTTAATTAACAGAGGGAACACTGGCTTTTGCCCCTCGTGCTTGTAATAAAATAGCCCATGAACTGGCTGCCTGGGATACTTCCTGTAAGGATGAACGGGCTGTATGGGTGGATGGAGTCCCAGACTTTGTAAGTGTTGTTCTGGTCAGCGAGTCTGCTGAGCCATGCTAATGGAATATATATGTTCCAAGTCGGAAAAAAAAGTCCGAAGGAAGGGGAGAAAGCTTGGGACACAATACCCTCTCAGTTAGGGTTTACCTGCTCCGACGGTGACCCAATCGCCCCATGAGATTAGATCGCTCCCCTGACTCTGCTACCTCGCTCTCGCCCTAGATTCTTCGCCTCTGTTCGTGGTTGGTGGCTGGGAACCCGCTTCTCAAGCTTCGTGCGTGGGCGTGGTGTTGTTGGGTTGGCTGTCCACCCTCTAGTTTGTATGGCGGCGATGGAAAAGTTGACGGCAAGTGCGGCCTCCGCAGCTGCGACGGCGACCTCGGATGAGACTTCGTCCTCTAGTAAGAACAAGGATGCAAATCTTGATGATATATTCAGTCACTTGGAATTGAACGAAGATGAATTGGATGATGTGGTGATCGGTGTTACTGAGGCAAGAGAATACCAACAAGATGCAAGATGGCTTGCGATTGGGAAGGTCCACACAACTAGATCCTTTAGTGTTGATGCCCTGTTCGAGAAGATGAAAGTTGTCTGGAATTTATCCCGTGATCCAATATTCAGAGAAGCTGGTGAGAACCTGTTCATCATCCAGATGCACTGTTTAGGTGATTGGAAGAAGGTAGTCCATCAAGGCCCCTGGACCTTTCGTGGATGGGGAGTGCTCATAGAGGATTACGATGGATTGAGCGATCCTGAGGACTTTGTATTTGGAGGGCTTTATGTCTGGGCGCAGATTCATGGTATACCAGAGCTGTATCGCAAACAAGAAGTGGTTGATGACTTAGCTCGATGTGTGGGGAAGATCAAGGAAGTGCAGATGTCTCCTAAACTGTTCTATGAAGGAAACTATGTTCGTATTCGGGTAAACTTGGACATCACACGACCTCTTATGCGCTCTGTGTCCCTTACTTTACCTGAAGGAAGAAGAAGGCTGGCGGTTAAATACGAAAAAATTCCGTTCGTCTGCAAACGGTGTGGCTTCCTTGGTCATGATTTTGAGGAATGTGGTGACGGGGTTTGGTCGGAGGCACAGCTACAGTACGGTACGTGGATGCTTACAGTTCGCCGGGCTAATCAGCTAGCTCCAGCGCCCCACAAGTTTATCCCTCGTGCTCTGATGCGAGGTGGTCTCTCTGGTCGAGGACCTACACTTAATGCGGTTCCTAAGAAAAGATCATCTGGGGATGCTGAGCTTGATGACCAAGAAACGCTGATTGATACAGCTACTAGTCCTGAGAAGAAAGATACCCCCTCTGGTTCTGAAATCTCTGAAACTGAAAAAAATCCTGACGCTAGGAAACAACTGAATATGGAGGTGGGCGTGAATGTGGATAATAACTCCATGGTAATGGAGGCTAGTCTTGACGAGGTTGCGACACCTCCACCCCCGTCTCAGTACGTAAAAATAAAGGACAAGGCAAAGGCTAGAAAGTCTGTCTCTTCAGAGAAAGTTAATGATCCTATGGCACCATCGGCGGCATCCCTGCAGGATGACCGTCGGGCCCAATGAGTACTCTAGGATGGAACTGTCGTGGAGCAGGGCAACACGCGACAGTTCGAGAGCTTGACTGTCTTGTGCAGTCTTATAGGCCCTGTATTGTGTTTTTATGTGAAACAAGGCAAAGTGAAGAAAGAGTTAAAATTTGAGATTTCGGATTGGAATGGATGGCTGCTTTCATGTCAAAGGCGATGGTAAGGGAGGTGGTTTGGCCTTATATTGGAAAGATAACATCACGGTGAATTTGCTTTCATTTAGCAAACATCACATTGATGTACATATCAGTGGAGGACCTTATGATCGCATGTGGCGGGCAACTTTTGTTTATGGTGAACCGAAGGCTAGTGATAGACATTTGCTCTGGTCGAGTTGGAGGCAGTTACCAATGCGTTCAAATGAACCCTGGTTGATGATGGGGGATTTCAATGAAGCTATGTGGCAAGAGGAGCACTTCTCTAGGGCTCGTCGTTCTGAGAGGCTTATGAGAGATTTTCGGGAATTTCTCTCACATTGTGACCTACACGATTTAGGTTTTTCTGGTACTCCCTGGACCTTTGATAATAAACAGCGTGGAGATCGTAATGTTAAGGTCCGGTTGGACAGGGTGGTTGCTTCACCGGCGTGGTCAGCTGCTTTCCCGGAGCTTAGGGTGAGACATCTTCAGTCCTCGAGATCTGATCATACTCCTATTCTGTTATCTATGGAACAACCTACAAACCCTCGGCCTACTAGGCCAATCCGTTGTTATGAGATTGCTTGGGAAAGGGAGCCTTCCCTTGCTGCTGCTGTGGAGGATGCGTGGTCTAGACGTGTCCCCACTAATGATTTAGGTGGCATTAATACTGCCCTATAGGATGTTATGTCAGACCTTCATAGGTGGAAGGATGTGCATTTCAAATCCATTCCAAAGGAAATTGATAAAAGAAGAACACTTTTGGAGGAAGTGCATCTACATACGGATGCAAATTGTGAGGTTGAAAAAACTAGAGTTACCAAAGAGATGGATGAATTGCTCTACCATGAGGAGATGGCGTGGCTACAACGATCTAGGGTTGCTTGGCTTAGGGAAGGCGACCGAAATACGAAATATTTCCATCACCAAGCTTCTCGACGCCACCGAAAGAACCGTATCAGGAAACTGAAGCGCATAGATGGTACGTCTACAATTGACTCCGGGGAGATGGAAACTATGACAGGAGCTCTTTTCTAAAGATGAAAATTTATCTCCCCGCATTATTACGGATATTATCCAGCCTTGTATCAATGGTCAAACAAATGATGACCTTTGTGCCCCGTTTTCTGACAAGGAGATTAGTGATGCCCTTTTTCAGATTGGGCCTCTGAAATCCCCTAGCCCGGATGGTTTCCCTGCTCATTTTCTCCAACGCAATTGGGGTCTCTTTCGTGATGAAGTGGTTCAGTAGTTTTTTAATACATGTATTATGCCAGAAGGGGTCAATGATATAGCAATAGTCTTAATTCCAAAAAAGAATGACCCGAAGGAGCTCAAAGATTTCAGGCCTATTGGGTTGTGCAATGTCATTTACAAAGTAGTCTCAAAATGCTTAGTAAATCGGCTGCGACCTATCCTACAGGATATTATTTCTCCCACTCAAAGTGCATTTGTCCCGGGCAGACTTATTACAGATAATGCGTTGGTGGCTTTCGAATGTATCCATGCAATTCAGACCGGAGCTTCGACAAGAGCAAAATTTTGTGCGTATAAGTTGGACTTAGCCAAGGCATATGATCGCGTGGACTAGGGTTTCCTTGAAGGAGTTTTAGCGAAGATGGGCTTTCATAGCACATGGATTCAGTGGGTGACCACTGTCCGATATTCGATTCGCTTTAACGGTCATATGTTGGACTCCTTTTCCTCTACTCATGGACTTCGCCAAGGTGATCCCTTGTCGCCTTATTTATTCTTATTTGTTGCTGATGGACTTTCCTATTTGATCATAAGACAGATTGAGATTGGAGCTCTTAGGGAACTCCACATATGTCGGCGGGCCCCGGGTATCTCTCATTTATTGTTTGCCGATGACAGTTTACTGTTTTTTGAGGGTTTAGTTGAGCAAACCAGAGTTATTAAAGAGATCCTAGACAACTATGAAAAAAGTACGGGGCAATTGGTAAGCATGGGGAAGTGTTCTATGTTGGGTCCGCAGCATAGAAACCAAAAAATTTCCTACGGTGTGAACTACACACCAAGATCTATCTACTAGGTACAAAGCAATGGGTGGACATACATCCAACGAGAACTTACCCTCGAAGACAACGAGTTTTGTTAACGAGTAGGAACTCATGGTTGATGTAGTCGTACACTTGCCGATCTCAAGATCGTGAGGAAGTCCGAGCAGGTCCGGCTCCAGCACGTCCTTCAGATCCAGCTCCAGCACCACCAAGTCCAGCACCGCAAAGCAGTGGTGCATCCGTGATCGCACACACGTCCGGTACCTCGACAACCTCCGTCCCTCGCGCCAGCAAAGCAGCGGAAGCAGCAACTCCTTTCTAGATAAAGCCACTAGGAACATGTATCTCGCTAATCCAAGACCATGGGGAATAATACTAGAGGGGGAGAGAGATCCTTCACAAGGAGGTGTGAGGAAGAAGGAGTGAGAGGGGGGCATTTTATAGGAGGAGGGGAGGGTGTCCCTTCACCTCCCCCATTCATGTGGTGGTAACCCCCTCCACATTAAAATGCCCATTCACATTCTCTTTTAAAGTCTCCACTTTAAATGCATTAAATTTCTCCAAATTTAATGCTCTCTCATTTAATAAAACTCTTTAATTAATTTTATTCAGAATTTTGTTAATTACTTTAATTAACAAAGATTCACATAAAACACCCTGCAACATTTCAATATTACATGCAGAACCAATTTCAGCAATTTCACCCGAAACAGTTTTGGTGTCTATTGAAATAATTCCAATGCTTTCTTAAATCTTTATCTGAAACATATTTGCTCCAAATGGTGTTGGTATCCCTTAAGTGTGTCACCCTACGGTTCGCGAATAATGCAGACATGATCGAGACCCCTCTCCGATCAATAATCAGCAGCAGGACCTGGAGATCCGTACTGATTCCCACATATTCAACGATGACTCTTGTGATTGTGTGAACCTTTAATGTCGTAACTAAATCTCTTTGTCTCGCGATATAAGTAACACCCTCGAATCGGCCCTATGGAAGTTTTAGCCCTTTCCGCCAAACCTGCATAGAAACGATTCAAGGACGCCCACCAAGCACTTTCGTACGGGTGGAAAACGAAGTAATAACATTACAATGCAGTCCTCGATGGGACCCACAGAACAGATATATATACAACAACGACTCCTTGAGTCAAGAATACAGATATACAATACAAAGATCCAAATCACCTTGAAAACGATAGAGCGTCCGACTACGGACAAGATGCAAATGGGCTAAGAGCCCTGAAGAATAACCAATGGCGTCCATAACCCTGCCCAGGCCAAGCCGGAAGGGTAACCCTGCTAACGATGTCGATCTCAAACCTGCTAAAACAAAGGGGGTGCCGACAAAGGGCGAAGGAAAAAGAGGAGCGTCAGTACTGAGGCCAGTACACGGCGAGGCTAGAATTCGGCGGCTCTCGCCTACATAGGTATGGTGGGCTGAAGCGGCAGCGCAGCGGCACTAAACAACCTATAGAGACTCGATACAACTGGCGGTTATCAGAGAGGGAGAAGAAAGACCTATTCGGATCCAACCTAATAGTAACACCAGACATACCCATCCTGGTATTTCCCCCTCGAGACCAAACGAGGAAGTCGGACCAAGGAACTCACACAGTTTGGCAATTTTACTCATTCCGTTATAGTTGCAGCAATTACTAATCAGATATAGATAGCATGATTCATCCTGATAGCATAAGTAGTGGGCAGTTTAGTTAACATTCCGTTGTAGTTGGAACATTTACTAGTCAGATATAATTGTCCTGAGGAATCCCAAACCCAACAGTTGTTGACACTTTTATCACATTCCATTGGAGTTGCAATACTTACTAGGCATATATAACAAACAACCCCGATCCAGCAGTTGTTGGCATTTTTAATATCCATTCCGTTATAGTTGAATCTGATTACTAGTCATATATTAAGTCAAGTTTATAGCACTACTTTAGTTATGCTTGTCTATGATCGAGATACTGTGCTCCAAGTCGTCCATAACCGCGGACACGGCTTTCAGAAAGTTTTACCTGCAGGGTGCACAAATAGCAACACACACTCGATCAACCTCGGAAAAACCAACTCAAAACCCAACGAGGCATTCACGACAAAGCGATCACAGGATTTAGAAATATTTCAGGGGGCCACCCCATTAAGCTACCCGCAACAAAGTTGGCCGACTCCAAGACGGACCCAAGGTTTGCGCCAATGGTTGTAAACGACTGGGAACCCGAAAGTGTGACTGGGCTTGTCGATACCGCGAAAACACTCCGCAATCCTAAACAGTACAGGTGCTCCACGGACAATCTTAAATAAAGCAGTAAAGCATGGCATAGGTACAGGATAGTAATAAAGCCCCAAACTACTTTGTGGCCCTAAGAAATAGAAATGAATCGAGCTCTGGCTCAGGGGGGTCCATAAGGCCTCCCGGATGTGGATAGTGCGAATAGTCAAGGAACAGGTATCAAGTACTCGGGGTCCTACGGGACACAAGTGAGCGTGGAAGAACCGAATAACATCTATTGCCCACCGATGCCTCTGCATTAGTTATATCTAGCTTTTTAATAGTTATAATTAAAGGCATGATCATCTCCACCGTAAACATATCCACCAGTAACATCTGCCAGCATTCCAACAACCAACACGAGACCGCACCTGAGCAAGCAACTACGACTCGCAAGGCCAGCTATCTACCAAACGAAGGTAATAGGAGGTGTCCAAGGTAATATAAAGGCTGCACGGGATTTAACTGATGTACGGAAACTAAAGCATCGCGACACTGATAGCAATAGATCAACGGAGGAAATAAAGACTATAAATGCAAAATAGGTAGAAGGGGGAGAGATGCTCGCCTGGGAAACACTACCGACGGATCATAACCGGAGAACTTGTCGATACTCGCATCAACTCATCGGCCTAATCCGTGAAGAAGCAAACACTAGAAGAAACACCTAATGCAATATTTAATACTACGGCAGAAGATCCGGCATGATTATGATATGATGCAGATGCGGTGCAATTAGGCAGTATTAAGCGGAACCGGGGTCCCGACAATTAATTACACGGTTCCAGTTATTTAACAACCCCGCACATTAAATGTTGTTTTAACAAGGCAAAACATGGCATCGGTTCGCTACACCAATTTAAATGGAGTCCGGAATAAGACAAAGGTATCCCGTAGATGGACTCCATATTTAATTATGAGGTGATTCGGCATAATGTCCCCAAACCACACAATATGCTTGCGAGTATGAGTAATTCATATGCAACAAGTATATATGTCATATTATAAAAATTAAGGGTCTCAGATAGGGTTCACACTTGCGTGTTGGGCGACCTTGGGCTCGGAAGGTTCTAGGGATCGGTCTCGGCGGGAACATCCTCGGACAACGGAGTAGATCTTGTCGCATCCGGGAAGAAGGACTTGGTTTGGCGTCGGGGGCGCATCGGATTTGCCCTGGTCGGTGTCGATCTTGTCGCCGCGAAGATCTTGTCGGGTCCACGCCATCGAGTCGGTCTTGGCGTTCGGGAAGAAGAACTTGGCGTTCCGGTGGCGATCTTGGCGGTCTTCGGATCCGGGCCTCGCATCCAGGAAGGAGTACTTGTCGCATCCGATGGATCGATCCTCGGGGTCAAAGAACTTGGTGCACCAGGTTCGGTCTTTGGTTCTTGAAGGTCTCGCCTTCGGATCCGGGAAGGAGGTCTTGAGGGGCGGCGTTCTTCGGTTCCCTGCCAACGATCTTGTTGTCCATGACGGGGATCCTCCAGGATCGGTCTTCGAATCCGTGAAGTAGAACTTGACGTTCCGTGTAGATGATCTTCGAGTTCATCGTTGTCTCCTTTAGGCTCCGGCCTTGTGTGTCGATGTTGATCTTAGGTTGGCACTGCGGTCTTCAGGACATCTTGGCGTCCTTGTTAGTGTTCTTCCGGTAGCCGATCAAGTGTGCTGTGGCACGGAGGGTAGCCCAGCGGCGAATGACGACACCAACATCAGCCGAGAAAGTACACACATGGACCAGAGGGCGAGGTGCATCTGTAGTTCCGATGGGGTTCTTGATTTGGCAGGCAGAAGGCAACATAACTGAAGCAGCCACGCGTGGTTACGACACGGCATCGGTAAGATCACGGAGACATGTGCCCACCGTGCGGGTACATCACCACATCCAGCCTAGCATTGAGAAGGATCTTCTCTGCAAAACAAAAATAGCGCCCGGAGACAAAGCGCGCACGCAAGGTTGTGGAGGAGCTCGGCCGCGGCGATGTGGTCTTGGACGGAGACGGACAACGAGCACGCAGAGTCATAGAGGCGTCGGGCGTCTGGACCCGCGCGGCGGCGGTCGGTGTCCTGCAGGAGCTCGACGCGGTTGGTCAGAGGAGGTGGCTGGGGCCGGGACGGAGCTCCGGGTCGGCGGACGGGTGAGGACAGCCGGTCGCCGGCGACAAAAGAGGGGTTGAGGCAGCAGGAGCCGCGCACCGGGCGAGCTTGCAGGGCCGTGCGGCGGGGGCCCGAGGCGACCGGTGGGCGCAGACGAAGTCCCGGTGGTGCGTGCTGGAACGAAGAGGGCGCCGACCAGAGGTGGGCTCGCGCGCAGGGCGTCCACAACAGGGGTGGCGGCGCCGCCTAGGTTGGCGAGGAGGAAGACGGCCGAGACGACGACCAGGGTGGGGAAGAGGGCGGCGGGAGGCCTCGCGAGCCGGCGCAGGGGAGGCGGAACACGCCAGAGAGGGAGCCCGCGACCGGGGAACGGCGGCGGAGGCAGAGGCCGGAGACGGCGTGCGGTGGAGGAAGGACGTCCGGGGCGGGGTCGTGCCAGGGGAAAGGCGAGAGAGAGGGGCGGCGGGGATCTCGGCGGGGACGGGCGACGCGGGGCGGGGAACGCGGCGGCCGGAGCTCGAGGCGGTCCTGGAGAGAGGAGGGCGGTGGCGCTGTACGCGGGGGCGGTTGGTGAGGCGAGAGGGAGAGGCGCGAGAGGAGGGGTTGGGTGGAGCGTGACGGGGTGGGGGACAGGTGGGGTCAGGCTGGCGCGGGAATTGGGGAAGGCAGCTGGTGGACCTGGGGCGGCGCGGGAGTGCGCGCCCAGGTGGCGGTCGGTCGGGGTGCTAGGCGGGAAACACAGGAGGAGAGGGAGTTGGGGTGAGGTGGCGGATGGGTGTGTGTGTGTGGGGATTGGGCCAGGGGTGTGGGTTGGTGAGGTGGCGAGACGGGGTTGGCCGGGGTGAGGTGGAGGGGGGCTGGGTAGGTTAGGGTTGGGTAGATTAGAGATTTTGGAGGTCGCTGGCCGGGCTTTCGGGCCTGGCGGGCTGCCTCCTAAAAACAACTGGAAAATTTATTTAATTAAAACGGGGCTTTTGCAAACCATATTTAGACAAACCAAAATATTTCGGAGACTCGGATTTAATTTGAAATAAAGACGGGGCGTTTAGAAAACAAAACCAGGCTTTTCGAAAATAGTTTTGAGACAAACCATGCATGATGATGACGATGCTCAAATGCAAGGTGGCATGATGTCATGATGAAAGGGTAATTGCCCCTATGTGTGGTTTTGGTGATTAATGACAATCCCTATGGACTAATGTTTTCATTGAGTTTTATATGAAGGAATATTCCATAGGTCATGCTTGTAGTCCATATGTTGGATTCAAGTATGGATGCCATGAAGATAAAGATATACCTTGAGTTTTGGCATCAAGATCATCGAATTGAAGATAAGAATATGATATGTTCAAGATCTTGAGAGTGTGATCTCAATAGAAGAATTCAAGATATGGCTCTAAGTCGATGTCATGATAGCCTCATTAGTTGAGCTATGGTTGATTAAGATTTAGAGCATGTAATCAAATGAAGAGTTCCTTATGTACCTCAAGATATTGAGATGGAGCATGAGAAGACACTTGGTTGACCAATGCAATGAGTGAAGAGTGATTTCAAGTTGGTCAACACATGAAGCATAAAGAATGTACCACATGGATCTTGTGGTGTGATCTCAATAGCCCATGAGAGGATGGCATCAAGTGGTGATCGCCATCAAGGTTGAGAAGGGCAAGTTCAAGATAAGCATCTCGAGAAGATCATTTGCTTGAAGCTTGCTGTCCATTTTGGTGATAATGCACATGTGAAGACGTGTCTTAATGAAGCTATCCCATAGTGGTGTATGGGGGAGCAAATTATGAGTCTTCACGAAGCAATAATGATCAAGTGATGCATTCCGGCTTGGATGGAGCTTGAAGCGTTGTCATCAAGATCAAGCGGGATACGCAAGGCAAAGGTATGGTCTTGCTAGGTTTTCCTTTTACCGGTCTCAAGGTGGTTGTTGGGAGACCGGGTTATAGGATAGATAGCCGCACTATCAAGAGGGGCTTTCGGTTGGGTAACTTGATCACATCGTTATAGGGAGCTCAATCCTTTGCATACTTTGCATATTACTATTTTGTTGCTTCTTGGTATTTTCTCTATGTGAGGTTCTTGAGCTTGTTGCTAGCTCTTCAACAAGCCCAAGTTCATCGAAAATGGAATTCGTATGCATCTTATAGGACGTTTTCGAGTTTAAAGGTTTTACCGGTTCTTCTTATAGGGAGGCTCCATGCCTTTCCTCATTTGGTTCTACATTCCTTTTTTGGACTATGATGTTTTCATGCACCATATTGTAGAGCTTGTTGTCCTCGTCAAAACAAGCCCAAGATCATCGAAATCGGAGTCCGGATGCAAAAGTTATTGCGTTTTTCGTGAAGTCAGTTTCATCCCGGTTGTGGATCCGGTCCAACCGAGCCCCACACCGGACAGTCCGGTTCCAGCTCCGGTTGACCGGATCTCAGACCGGGCTTTCCGGTTTTCACGACCGAGTCTATTCCGGGTTGGCATATTGAAGTATTTCGGTTTGTAGTCCGGTCCACCGGCCTGGGAACCGAGTTGTCCGGTTGTGGGGCCGGTCCAACCGGACTTCAAACCGGGTTCGCGCTGTTTCCTCCCAACGTCCATATTTGCTTTCCCCTATAAAAGGGGGTTCTTCCCCCAACGTTTTTGGTGAGTTCTTGATCACGAAATTGACCTCCATTGTTGACCCTCTTGAGCTTGCCTCCTCCCACTTCCCTCATATGATTCTTGCATCTTTTTGAGGGCTTTGGAAGAGGAGATCTAGATCTACAATCCCTACCAATCAATTCCTCCTCTAAGTGAGGGGAACCCATTGGATCTAGATCTTGGAGTCATTGGTTGACTTCCACCATTGTTCTTCCTCTCTAATTCTTCCCTAGCACTTGTTGCTTTGGTGGGATTTGAGAGTGAGGGATTTTGATGCCCTTGGTGTTCTTGCTTTGCATTATTGCATAAGTGTTGAGCTCTCCACTACGATTTGTTCGAGTGAGAGACCGTGAGCTTGTTGCTCTTGGAGAGTGACGTCCTAGTTGGCTTGGCGGTTGGTGTCGCGGTGTCCTCTTCATGGAAGATTGTGAAGGGACCCGGGCTTCTCCTTCGTGGAGCTTGTGAAGTGGTTGTGGAGCTTGCCATCTCCGGAGTGGAGGAAAAGCTAGCCATAAGGAAAGGGCCTATTCCTTCGTGGGATAGACTCGGAGAAGAAGGTGAGCCTTCGTGGCGTTGGGAAATCCTTCGTGGAATCCCACACCTCTCCAAAGTGACGTACCTTACTTGTAAGGGAACACGGGAATACATCTTCGTCTCCGCATGCCTCGGTTATCTCTATACCCGAGCTTACTTTCCTTGTGATAGCCATCGAGCTTGAAGTACTTATATCTTGCCTATCACTTGTGGTATATTTATCTTGTGCTATCTTTCTTAGCTTATCTTGTTGTTGGTGCACTTAGTTGAGCCTAGTGTATTTAGGTTTTGTGCTTGTAAAATAAACGTTAGTTTAATTCCACATTCTATCAAGCCAAAACCGTAATAGTTTTAAAATTGCCTATTCACCCCCCCTCTAGGCGACATCTCTATCCTTTCAATTGGTATCAGAGCAAGGTTTCTCCTTATTTAGGCTTCACCGCCTAGAGTGTAAAGATGTCGGCTAGTAGTATAGTGCACAATGACACAATTATTTTTGATGGCACAAATTATATTTTGTGGAGAAATTGCTTGCTTTGTAATCTTCGGACCTTGTGTCCAAATATGGAGCGTTTTCTAGATGTAGGTTTTTCTCCTCCGATGGATCCTCAAAATCTATCTTTAGAGGATGAGAAAAATTTACATCTCGAAGCTCAAGTACCTAATGAGCTTATTTTCTCCTTGGGCCCCATAGTTAATTTGTTCTTGACAAATGTAAAGCGCAAGTCATCTCATGAGATGTGGACCAAGCTTAAAGAAATATTTGGTGGGTCCATTTCTCATAGGGTCGGTGGTATCTACGAGGAGCTCTCTTCTCCTTCACATCATGAATAGCTCCAAGTGGCTTCCACCTCCGGCCGCGATGAGATTTCAATTCCCTTCACTTCACCTACATGTGACAAGTCACAAGGTAATGGCATGGTGAGTGGAGAAATCATATGTAATGATGGTAGTGGTTCTCTTCACACCAATGATTCATGTTCTATAAATGCTAATGGTGTAGAGAGTTTGGACTTAAGCACTTCTTGCAACGATAATTTTATATCCCCTTGTGTTGCTAGTCCTTGCATATTGTCTAGAAATTATTTGAGTACTATTGTAGATGATATGCTTGATTTGTCTTGTTCCAATAAACAAAATCCTTCTATTTCCTCTAGTTGTGTATCTAACAATGTAGAGGAAATCAAACACCCTATGGAGCAAGACACGATCATGAATGAAGATTCAAGAATATCCTCATCTTCATCCTCCCGTGCTCACATGTGCCTTATGGCAAGAGGATCAAAGGTATCTCCTACTTTGGATCCCAACATCTCTTCTCTAGATAATAGCAATGATAATGATGATAGTGATGATGACCTTGATGAGGATACTAGAGCTCTTGTGCTTGAGCTGACCTTTTTGTGTACCTACCTTCGTGGTAATAGTAAGGCCGTTTCTTGTATCAAACACGTTATGGACACCATAACTAAACAAACGGAAACCATAGAGGAGTTGGATTTCCAACTTGATGATGGGAGTCGGAGATTCAATCTCCTTAAGCAAGAGATTGCCGAGGAGAAGCACACTAATTGTCTCCTCATATAAAAAATTGAATCTTATGAGCTTGAAAAGGAAAAATATATTAATGATGCTAGTGCTACTAACTCTACTTCTTGTGAAGCATCTACCCAAAAGGAGAATGTTGAGCTAAGGGCTCAACTTGAGTTGCTAACTAGCAATTATGGGAAATTGGAAGAAAGTCATGAAAAAATCTTGGCCTCTCATAATGATCTTCTAATCTCCTATGATGGGCTAAAATTATCTCATGAGGCAAGTATCACTAAGGTAACATCTTATGAGCCTCTTGTGGACATTAGCAAAACTTCTACTCTAAATGCTATTTTGCCATGTGCTAGTCCTAGTGATCCTTCTAGTCATACTAGTGATAAACCTTGTGTTGGATTACTTGCTTTGCCTTGTTGCTCTAACAATGAAGCTTCTACTTCCTCTAGTACCTCTATTTCTACTAACCATGTAGAGGAAATCAAAGAGCTCAAGGCCCAAGTCACCTCTTTGAAGAAAGACTTGGAAAATAGTCATGAAGTCAAATCCACACTCGATAATATTTTGAGTGTGCAAAAATACCCCAATGATAAAAGAGGACTTGGATTCAACTCCAATAATAAGAACAAGTCCAAGAGCAACAAGAAGAAGATTCAAGACCAAGTCAAGGATTTGGCCAAGATTATTTGCTTCAATTGCAAGGTTAAAGGACATCATGTAAAATCTTGTCCATTGAAGAAAAAGCACTTGAGTGAGAAGAAACAAGGGAAGTGGCCACAAGTTCAAGGTCAAGCCCAATCTCAACCTCAAGTTGAAGCTAGGCCACTTCCCAAGAAGAATCAAGATAAGGCTCCCCAAGCCAAGAAATTAATGAAGAAGAGAAAGGGGAGCACTTGTTGCTACATATGTCGTGAGAAGGGGCACTTGGCCTCTTCATGTTCAAATGGTACCTTATCTAACCCTATCATTGTTGATGATTATTATTCTCTTGGGAAGGATAAGGATGGGAATGTGTTTGCCAAGTTTGTTGGAACTCAAAGTGGTGTCAAGAAACGAACCATTTGGGTTTCCAAGCCTATTGTGACTAACCTCTTAGGACCCAACTTGGTTGGGGACCAACAAGCTCAAACTTGATCAATAGGTGTTTTTGGAGGGCATTGGAGACTTGGCTAACTCATGAATAATTAAGGGATCTTCGTATATTATATTTTATAAAGCCAAGTGATACGGATTATCATCTCCCTACCATATACCCAATGTGCCTCTTTGCGGTAACTCGAACTCAACTCTTTTATATTGAAAGTTACTTGCCCCTTTACATGTTTTGGTTTTGTACCAAGTATGTGTTTGTATTTGTTGTGCCTCATGCTTGCTTATTTTGTGTAATCAAGTATGTCTATGTGTTTGGCACATCATTTACCTGTGTGTTTTGCTTTGAGCCTCTAATGCATCTTGTTGATATCTTATTTGGCTCTTTTCGAGTGATTAATGGAACATCCCATTTTGGGGGAGTGATATGCCTCGTGCATCTCTCATACCTTAAAATGTTTGTACATGAGTACTACCACTTAGTATTGATATTGCAAGATTATCTAGTCACTATGTGGTGTGTCATACTCATGAGAAATTCAAATTCTAAATGTCCATTAATTATTTCTAGTTGAGGTTGTTTTTCCTCGTATTAAGAAAAATTGGATACCACATTATGGGGGAGTAATATGCTTCTTTTGCATATCACAATCCTAGGAAATGTGAACATGAGGTGGTGCCACTTAGAGTTGATCTTGTTGATTATCTTGTATCTAGGTGGCATGTTAGCTCAAACAAGATCCTATTTTCTTGTTAGAAGCTTTTATTGGTCGTCTTTTCGGTCTTTGCTTGAGTAAGAAATTCTTGGTGTGGCCTTCCTCAAATGCTTATATCTATCGAGAGAAGAAAGAAATCTAAGTTTGATAACATCTCAGCCAAACTCGGTTCTCAGGCCGGTTGAACCGGTTCCCAGGCCGGACGGTCCGGTACCAGTCCCGGTCAACCGAACCCAAACCGGGATTCTCGGTTTCATATACCGAGTCTATCCGGGCTCACTCACAGTGAGCATCCCGGTTTGGATTCCGGTTGACAGGGTTGTACACCGGGCGGTCCGGTACCAGTTCCGGTCAACCGAACCCAAACCGGGATTCTCGGTTTCGTATATCGAGTCTATCCGGGCTCACTCACTGAGAGCATCCCGGTTTGGAATCCGGTTGACCGGGCTGTTCACCGGGTGGTCCGGTGTGGGATCCGGTCCAACCGAACTTAAACCGAGTTTCACAGAAAATGCTACAAACGGCTAGATTTCTCCCTTGAGTTTATATACCTCTTCTTCTAACTTATCTTTACAAAAATTGTTGTGGCTCCCATTGTCTTCTTTCGCTTTTGGAACATCTCTTTGATGGTTTTTTTAATTATCATCAAATGTGATTTTAGTGGAAGACAAACCTTTTCTTCTCGGAACCTTGTGCCATTGTGAAAAGTGTTAAGGGTTTGGTTTATTTCTTGAAACCTTGTTCTCTTGGGAGTTTGTTATCTCATTCTTTCTTCTCTATGTTATTTGGTTGAATGAGATAAATATTTGAGCATTTATGTTTTTATCTCATCTTTTATGCTCAATAGTTTTTGCTTGGTTCATTTGTTGAACTTTGTTGACCAAATCTTGTGTTGATTTGATTCTTTGATATAGTTTGGACAACAAATGTGTTTTGTCACACCTTGTATGCCTTCTTGAATATTTTGGTGTTTTGTCCAAATTATATCTTCGTTGGTTCTTGAAAGTATCGTGCATGCATGTTTACTAAATGTATATCTTATATCCTGTTTTGCTTTCTTTGATCCAATATATAGGGTATACTCCATCAAATCCTTAAACGGCTATGATGTGCATGAAATTCAAATTTCATATTTAAATATGCACATATTTTTATGGAGTATGTCCTATGTGTTGTGGTTAGTCTAACCACTTTGGACCCAATAAGTTTGGGGACCAAGATGTACTTGAATGTTGTTTTAGGTACATTGGAGATGCAATGGATGCTTGTCTTATCTATAAGGAAGGTGTTGTCACCACATTATAATTGGAGCCAAGCTAGGATGATCGAAGAATTCTTATCTACTACATCATACCATTGCTATCTCGGTAACAAGTATCTTATTCATGCGTACTGTTCTTCCATCCAATCTCTCGTAGGTTGCATCTTGGCATGAATTTATTTGTTTATAAATGTTGCGGTTCTTGCAAGGATTGTTGAAAGACTTTTCTATCCTTATTGCTTATGTGAGTAATTTGAGATGATGCATATAATGGGGAATATATAAAATCATGCTCATGATTCACCAATCCCAAATATGCCTTCTAGTAATTTATTGCATATCAATTCCTCAATGTACTCTCATGTGCAATATTGTTGAAATTGCATTGAATCCTTCCTTTTGATACTTGTTGCCTTTCTCAAAATATCCCAACTAGCATTAGTTCCCTTAGTGTTAGCTGTGATGTTCTTGAGGTTTTTCTTTTTCTTTGGTGAAGTTCTTTGATATACCATGAGAGAAAATAGAGCCATGGGCTATATATGCACTTAAGCAAAATATCATTTTTTTGGGTATATCGTATGACTTCCTCTTGGATATCACGTTCTCTTTTTTTTATCAACCTCTTATGTGTGGATGTTTCCTTGTGGATTATTCTGATGTTTTCCCACTTAGAAACTTATATACACAAGAGTGTTAATATCTCGCCTTGATATCCTCGCCTTTTGCCAACCATCTCACTTATCCGCTTAGTTTTTAATGGTTTTGGTAAGGTATTAGTTTGTGAGTGTTCGGTCTACTTTTATTGCATCTTCACACACTCATATCTCATATTTGGTTTATTTTGGACTTAAGCTTGTCTTGACAAGTGTATTGATTTATATATATACTCCTTGTATCTTGGTTATGTTCTAAATGATATATAGGGAGTGAGGATTCCATGTTTGTGCATATTGTATTCAAATGAAACAACTCATTTATGCACAAACCTTGGGGAGCTTCCTTATTTCATTTAGATCACTATATGTCCATTTGATTATTTGGATCTTTTGATTGCTTACTTCATCCGTTGAAGTTTCTTCACCTTGTTATCCTTTCAGCAATATTTGATCCTCAATATAGTTGATTTCCTCCAAGTTTTCGTCATTGGATATGTGCATATGATTTCACTCATATTATGAGAAATGCACACCTTGGGAGGAACTTGAACTATATTGGCCTTCTAACTTTGTCATCCATTTTGGCACTTGTTATCAATGGGGGAGAAGTTTAGAGGGTTTTAAGGGAAATGGTTTTCTACTTAAGATTGGTTTGTTCTTAAGTGTTTGCCTTTCATGCATTTCATCTTTATTGTGTATTTCATCGTTGAATATATATAGTGGAAACTCTCCCAAAGGTTATGCTTGACAATGTATGCAATGAAATTCAAGTTCATCACACGTGCATATATTGTGGGGGAGTTTGCTCTATATATGTTGGTTCTACTCACATCTCTTGCATTAGTTGTAGTTTGTGTGAGTAGAAGCAGTTTTGATATGGGCTAGTATCTTTGTGTTACTTAACCATATCAAATACAACCTCTTGTATACAACTTATTCTCGGATAAGTTGCGTACTTGTTTCTAATAGTCATTATATAAACCCTCTTGTTGTGATTGTCATCAATAACCAAAATGGGGGAGATTGAAAGGGTAATTGCCCCTATGTGTGGTTTTGGTGATTAATGACAATCCCTATGGACTAATGTTTTCATTGAGTTTTATATGAAGGAATATTCCATAGGTCATGCTTGTAGTCCATATGTTGGATTCAAGTATGGATGCCATGAAGATAAAGATATACCTTGAGTTTTGGCATCAAGATCATCAAATTGAAGATAAGAATATGATATGTTCAAGATCTTGAGAGTGTGATCTCAATAGAAGAATTCAAGATATGGCTCTAAGTCGGTGTCATGATAGCCTCATTAGTTGAGCTATGGTTGATTAAGATTTAGAGCATGTAATCAAATGAAGAGTTCCTTATGTACCTCAAGATATTGAGATGGAGCATGAGAAGACACTTGGTTGACCAATGCAATGAGTGAAGAGTGATTTCAAGTTGGTCAACACATGAAGCATAAAGAATGTACCACATGGATCTTGTGGTGTGATCTCAATAGCCCATGAGAGCATGGCATCAAGTGGTGATCGCCATCAAGGTTGAGAAGGGCAAGTTCAAGATAAGCATCTCGAGAAGATCATTTGCTTGAAGCTTGCTGTCCATTTTGGTGATAATGCACATGTGAAGACGTGTCTTAATGAAGCTATCCCATAGTGGTGTATGGGGGAGCAAATTATGAGTCTTCATGAAGCAACAATGATCAAGTGATGCATTCCGGCTTGGATGGAGCTTGAAGCGTTGTCATCAATATCAAGCAGGATATGCAAGGCAAAGGTATGGTCTTGCTAGGTTTTCCTTTTACCGGTCTCAAGGTGGTTGTTGGGAGACCGGGTTATAGGATAGATAGCCGCACTATCAAGAGGGGCTTTCGGTTGGGTAACTTGATCACATCGTTATAGGGAGCTCAATCCTTTGCATACTTTGCATATTACTATTTTGTTGCTTCTTGGTATTTTCTCTATGTGGGGTTCTTGAGCTTGTTTCTAGCTCTTCAACAAGCCCAAGTTCATCGAAAACGGAATTCGTATGCATCTTATATGGCGTTTTCGAGTTTGAAGGTTTTACCGGTTCTTCTTATAGGGAGGCTCCATGCATTTCCTCATTTGGTTCTACCTTCCTTTTTTGGACTATGATGTTTTCATGCACCATATTGTAGAGCTTGTTGTCCTCGTCAAAACAAGCCCAAGATCATGGAAATCAGAGTCTGGATGCAAAAGTTATTGCATTTTTCGTGAAGTCAGTTTTATCCCGGTTGTGGATAAGGTCCAACCGAGCCCCACACCGGACAGTCCGGTTCCAGCTCCGGTTGACCAGATCTCAGACCGGGCTTTCCGGTTTTCGCGACCGAGTCTATTCCGGGTTGGCATATTGAAGTATTTCGGTTTGTAGTCCGGTCCACCGGCCTGGGAACCGAGTTGTCCGGTTCTGGGGCCGGTCCAACAGGACTTCAAACCGGGTTCGCGTTGTTTCCTCCCAACGGCCATATTTGCTTTCCCCTATAAAAGGGGGTTCTTCCCCCAACGTTTTTGGTGAGTTCTTGAGCACGAAATTGACCTCCATTGTTGACCCTCTTGAGCTTGCCTCCTCCCACTTCCCTCCTATGATTCTTGCATCTTTTTGAGGGCTTTGGAAGAGGAGATCTAGATCTACAATCCCTACCAATCAATTCCTCCTCTAAGTGAGGGGAACCCATTGGATCTAGATCTTGGAGTCATTGGTTGACTTCCACCATTGTTCTTCCTCTCTAATTCTTCCCTAGCACTTGTTGCTTTGGTGGGATTTGAGAGTGAGGGATTTGAATGCCCTTGGTGTTCTTGCTTTGCATTCTTGCATAAGTGTTGAGCTCTCCACTACGATTTGTTCGAGTGAGAGACCGTGAGCTTGTTGCTCTTGGAGGGTGGCCTCCTAGTTGGCTTGGCGGTTGGTGTCGCGGTGTCCTCTTCGTGGAAGATTGTGAAGGGACCCGGGCTTCTCCTTCGTGGAGCTTGTGAAGTGGTTGTGGAGCTTGCCATCTCCGGAGTGGAGGAAAAGCTAGCCATAAGGAAAGGGCCTATTCCTTCGTGGGATAGACTCGGAGAAGAAGGTGAGCCTTCGTGGCGTTAGGAAATCCTTCATGGAATCCCACACCTCTCCAACGTGACGTACCTTACTTGTAAGGGAATACAGGAATACATCTTCGTCTCTGCGTGCCTCGGTTATCTCTATACCCGAGCTTACTTTCCTTGTGATAGCCATCGAGCTTGAAGTACTTATATCTTGCCTATCACTTGTGGTATATTTATCTTGTGCTATCTTGCTTAGCTTATATTGTTGTTGGTGCACTTAGTTGAGCCTAGTGTATTTAGGTTTTGTGCTTGTAAAATAAACGTTAGTTTAATTCCGCATTCTATCAAGCCAAAACCGTAATAGTTTTAAAATTTCCTATTCACCCCCCCTCTAGGCGACATCTCTATCCTTTCACATGAGCATGCGGTCATGACGATGCAATGCACAAAAACAACACGATTTTATAGTAGTGGTTTTAGCGGGGCGTCAGAATATATTACATGTCCGAGATTCGATTATTGGCATCCAAATACCTAGTTTGATCTCGTTATCGACATGCACTATTTTCTCGTTACCGACATATAACATTCTAGTGATCACATCACTTGCTTGCAAGCTATTTCAATGTGATATCACCGAGAGGGCCCAGAGTATATCTATCCGTCATCGGGATTGACAAATTCCACTCTTGATCCATGAGCCTCAACATAACACCTTCGTAGCACTGAACCCATCTTTATAGTCACCCTGTTACGGTGTGACGTTTGATGTTATCAAGATACTCTTTTGGTGTTAGCAATTAACATGATCTCATGGTCTAAGGACTAAGATTACTTCGTATGATGTTATAGCAATATAAACATAATGACTTGATCGTAATGCTATACTTCGGATGAATGTTCATCACATCATTCCACCAATGTTGTGACCTCGTTATTAACAACATCCAATGTCCATGATCAGGAAACCTTGATCGTCTTGTTAATCAACGAGCTAGTCTATAAGAGAGGCATAACTAGGAACCCTTTTTGTTTATTAAAAACACATGTATTGACGTTTCCGATCAATACAATTATAGCATGCAAAATAAACATTTATCATAAACTAGACGCATATGGCTACATATAATAGACTATATACATCAATATGTATAATATCTAAACTAGACGCCTCTAATTTATCAATTGCAAGTTTTACGTGGCTTAGAGCTTTCGGAGATAGAACCGTTCTTACCTACGAACATGAACCACAACGAGGATAACCAAGTTATTAGCAACTCGTTGTAAATCAGATATTGACTATAGCAGGAGAGATAGACACCCGCCAGCCACTTATGCAAAACAAGTTGCATATCAGTCGTGGAACCGGTCTCATGTACGATGACATGTAAGGTTGGTCCGGGCCGCTTCATCCCACTATGCCACCAATATCCAAAATACATAGAAGATGCAATAACATGATCATCATCGCCCACATATAAACATATGTGTACTACCCGTGCAAAGCACCTAGGCATAGATCAGGCTCTGATACCACTGTTGGGTCCGCAGCATAGAAACCAAAAAATTTCCTACGGTGTGAACTACACACCAAGATCTATCTACTAGGTACAAAGCAACGGGTGGACATACATCCAACGAGAACTTACCCTCGAAGACAATGAGTTTTGTTAACGAGTAGGAACCCGTGGTTGATGTAGTCGTACACTTGCCGATCTCAAGATCGTGAGGAAGTCCGAGCAGGTCCGGCTCCAGCACGTCCTTCAGATCCAGCTCCAGCACCACCAAGTCCAACACCACAAAGCAGTGGTGCATCCGTGATCGCACACACGTCCGGTACCTCGACAACCTCCGTCCCTCGCTCCAGCAAAGCAGCGGAAGGAGCAACTCCTTTCTAGATAAAGCCACTTGGAACATGTATCTCGCTAATCCGAGACCATGGGGAATAATACTAGAGGGGAGAGAGATCCTTCACAAGGAGGTGTGAGGAATAAGGAGTGAGAGGGGGGCCTTTTATAGGAGGAGGGGAGGGTGTCCCTTCACCTCCCCCATTCATGTGGTGGTAACCCCCTCCACATTAAAATGCCCCTTCACATTCTCTTTTAAAGTCTCCACTTTAAATGCATTAAATTTCTCCAAATTTAATGCTCTCTCATTTAATAAAACTCTTTAATTAATTTTATTCAGAATTTTGTTAATTACTTTAATTAACAAAGATTCACATAAAACACCCTGCAACATTTCAATATTACATGCAGAACCAATTTCAGCAATTTCACCCGAAACAGTTTTGGTGTCTATTGAAATAATTCCAGCGCTTTTTTAAATCTTTATCTGAAACATATTTGCTCCAAATGGTGTCGGTATCCCTTAAGTGTGTCACCCTACGGTTCATGAATAATGCAGACATGATCGAGAACCCTCTCCGATCAATAATCAGCAGCGGGACCTGGAGATCCGTACTGATTCCCACATATTCAACGATTACTCTTGTGATTGTGTGAACCTTTAACGTTATAACTAAATCTCTTTGTCTCGCAATATATTACATGTCCGAGATTCGATCATTGGCATCCAAATACCTAGTTTGATCTCGTTACCGACATGCACTATTTTCTCGTTCCCGTGATATAACATTCTAGTGATCATATGACTTGCTTGCAAGCTATTTCAATGTGATATCACCGAGAGGGCCCAGAGTATATCTATCCGTCATCGGGATTGACAAATTCCACTCTTGAGCCTCAACATAACACCTTCGTAGCACTGAACCCATCTTTATAGTCACCCTATTACGATGTGACGTTTGATGTTATCAAGATACTCTTCTGGTGTTAGCAATTAACATGATCTCATGGTCTAAGGACTAAGATTACTTCGTATGATGTTATAGAAATATAAACATAATGACTTGATCGTAATGCTATACTTCGGATGAATGTTCATCACATCATTCCACCAATGTTGTGACCTCGTTATTAACAACATCCAATGTCCATGATCAGGAAACCTTGATCGTCTTGTTAATCAACGAGCTAGTCTATAAGAGAGGCATAACTAGGAACCCTTTTTGTTTATTAAAAACACATGTATTGACGTTTCCGATCAATACAATTATAGCATGCAAAATAAACATTTATCATAAACATGGAATAAGATAATAACCACTTTATTATTGCCTCTCGGGCATATTCCCTTCATTCTTTCTATACGGTAATCAGTGCTCTAGTGTTACCCAAGGGGAAATTAAAGATATACTGAAGTATGAAACTGTTACCTTTGAGGAAAAATATTTCGGTTTATCGGTCCCGGAAGGAAGAATGAAAGGGACTAAGTTTAAGCCAATCAAAGGAAAATTCTCGAAGCGTGCTGGTGACTGGAATGAGAAATATATGTCAAGCGGTGCTAAAGAAGTTCTTATTAAATCGATTCTCCAGTCTCTGACTACTTATGCTTGTTGGAAATATGCCCTAGAGACAAATAGTAGTAAGGACTATTATCATATTTCATATAGTTTATGATTAAGTTTTATATCATGCTATAACTGTATTGAGTGGAAACATCAATACACGTGTGATATACAAACAACCAGGGGTTCCTAGTGAAACTCTAGTCACTGGTTCATTGGTCAACGGATGATCATGTTTCCTGATCATGTGGCATTTATGCCAGTTGGAAATGAGGTCTTCTCATTCGGAGAATAAGATGATGAACCAATACCCAACCTAAACATCGTGACCCGATCATGTCACGAAGTTCAAGTTACGATGATTAGAAATGGATCCTCGTAGACTATTCCTTAGACCGTGAGGCTATATCAATCACTGTCTCCCGAGAATGCTTAGATAGCATCAAACGCCATCTGGTAAAACGGTGGTTATAAATGTGTGTTCAGGTATTCAGAGGAAACCGTAGAGGCAATATATGTCAAGAGTGGGATTTGTCCGTCCATGTGACAGGAAGATACTCAAGGGCCCACTCGGAGAGGTTATATCCAATAGCTGCGCAGCGTGTGATTAGATCACGGGGATATCACTTGTCGGAACGAGTTAAGTAGCATTGTTCAGTAACGAGATTGAACACGACATGGTGATGTCAATGATCAGATCTTAGGCAATGCAAGTATCGAATGACAAAGGGAATAAGACACGACTGTCCCGGTTCAAACGATGAAAGATCTTCGTGGAACGCATAGGGGTCACATGGCCATCCAGGTCCCTCTGTCGATCATTGGTGCGGGAGTGTCCCGACCATGTCTGGAGTGTTCCCGAACCTTGGGGTATCACGCTTAAGGGCTTGATGATGCTTAGAGAGTGTTTATAGGATCGGTAGAATCACCGAAGAAAAGTAGGGAGAAAACCGGAAGGGTTTCTGTAAGTCCGGAGGATGTCCGGAGTGGAGGTGGAAGGTGTTCCATTCCCACGGAGGTTGAATAATGTGTGAATGAATGTTAAATGTTGATTTAATCATTTATTTATAATTTTAATAAAGATAAAATCAATTAAAAGGTCAAAAAGGCTTAATGGGCCAATTCTAGAGGGAGAGGGCCCATTAGGGGAAAGGAGAGAGGGAGAAGGGGCAAGGGGGAGGCCGGCTGTGCCTAGCCCCCGCCCCCGCGCGGGGCCCACTAGGTGGCCGGCGGCCACCTCCTCCCCTCCTCTCCTTTAGTCCCACCCCGGGACTTTAGGGGAGGTAGTACCTCCCCTCCCCCTATATAAAGTGGGGTATTTGGCCTAGAAAAATACACCCAATAATCAATAAAGGTCTCCCCACTTTTGGGAGGACCTCTAATTGATATTTTCTCTCTCCCCCTCTCTCTCCTGACCGTGGTCCCAAGTCTGGACTGCGCGAGCGAGAGACATCTTCACCGCGGAGCGCCGTCGCGTTGCGAGATTCGGATCTGGGAGCTCTACTTCCGCAACTGCTGCTGGATGGAAGCGGGAGTAATCACCAGGCACCGGACGTGTGTAACTCCTCGCGAGGTGTCGCACTTGAGGCACTCAAGTCGTTGGAGCCAGAAGGAGCGCAAGGACTTCATCACGACCTTGAGGTCAGGTTCGGCTCTTCTACATCAACCACGCTCTCCTGAGCGTTGCCAACGCTTTTCGGTCTTCGAGGGTAAGTTCGCGAAAAGCTCCTCCTGTTGCTGTATTACTAATAGATAGGTCCTGGCAGCTTCAGAGGTTCAGGGGCGTAGAGTAAAATTTATTGTTTTTATGCGCGGAACCCCTATAGTGGTATCAAAGCAAGATCTATGCGTAGTAATGCTAGTACGGGTAGAACACACGAGATGTAGTGTGTGGGCGTTGATCTTTTAGTTGTTACCCTCCCATGTGTACTTGTGTATACCGCTGTAATGCTTGATGAATCGGCCCACAATCGACTTTACGCGTTCATTCGCGAGACTGGTCCACGCTTGACATACGGCTTGTACCGTATAAAGTGGCTTAGGGGGGTGTCTGTCTCTCTTGCATTAGTTGGTATACCATTTGCAACAGAGGGCCCCGAAAGGGGTGTAGTATCGACAACTATTTGATCAGCGTTGTGCTGAAAGATTGTAGGTAAAGAACGGTTCTTGTGCGAAAGCCCATTCAGCCACGTAAAACATGCAAAGATAAAGTAGAGGCGTCTAACTTTTTTTTGCAGGGGGGCGTTGCTTTGTGATATGGTTGTGGCAAAGGTAAAGTGATTACCTTTTGTTGCATAGTTGTAGATAGTCACGGTAATGAGAAACTACCACGCCGGAAAGACACCAGTACCCTGGTATCTACGGCGCCGGAACCCTGGCGCCGGAACCCGGTGACGGCGGATGGAGATCACGACGTGAAGGACCATATCACATAGCATTTACATTTAATGTTATTGTTTCTATGTCTTATTGTGTGCTAGTATTAGACACTCGACGGTAGCCTAATAAGATGATCCCTGTTAAAATTACCAACGATTGTGTTCCCCCTTAGTGTGCACCACCAAGAAAGTTCTTCGGTATGAGGCAGGCTGTGATGATCGGGTGTCAGACATATCTACGTTCGCATAAAGTGGGTGCAAGCCATGTTGCACAGCAAAAACACTAAGGTTGAGTCGGCGAGCCTAGCACGCTAGAGAAGCGTGGCCTCGGAACACGGATGGTCGAAAGATCGAGCACGAGTCGCATGAATGATGTGACCGACGTTTAGCGTCCACCCTTGAACCCACATTGATGGTCATGATGATCGGGGGAGATGTGGCTGATAGGGGTCGTGTTATCACTAGGAACCCTTTTTGGGGATAGGTGTTTCTGAGTGGAGTTATTACAAACTCATTTAATTATAAACTTAGTCTAAATTACTTTTGCAATTATAAATGTAGATGGGCTCTTTCGTGTTGACAATTGAATGGTTAGAAGGAGAGAAGCTCAGATTAGATGGATCGAACTTCTCCATTTGGGTTGCCAGTCTCCATGTTCTCCTTAGCGAGAACGACATGGTCGACTACATACTCGACGGGATGGATTTGGATCCGTCCACAGACCTTGAGACCCCAGAGGAGCGGAAAGACCGCTATCTCCGTCGAGAGATGGCCTCCTATATTTCAGTTGTGATGCGTTTTAGAATGGTGGACGAGCTGTGGCCTTTCGTGGGCGATATCAACCCTCGTTCGGTGATGCTACAGCTTAGGACACATTTCGTGGACCAGACACGCATTTGGGAGCATGAGTTGATGGGAGACTTCCTCTCCATTAAGATGGAGGAGAACTCGTCACTGGACAGCCACTTGAAGCACATGCATGATGTGTACATGAGGCCAACATACTTCCTTGACGTCTAGATTACAGGCTCTTTTGCAAATGCTGCGGTGCTGCGGTCGCTGCCACCAAGCTACCAAGCACAAGTCAGGACTTGCGTAATGAGGGGCGACATGGAAATGGAATTCCACCAGTTCATGACACATCTCAGGAATGTGTTGGTTGAACCAGATGTCGCTCAGGTCGTCAACGACAAAGGTATATATTTGATATACAGTTTTATAAATGTTACAATCTTGCAAACACATTGCAGTGTTAAGTATATCTGATACTTGTTCTGTTTATTGAAAACAAGTCCTTCTACATGAGAGGTGCTTGCTGGAGAGGAGGTGACGTTGCATGTTGATGGCGAGCATGATGATGACGGCCGACGACACACTCCCTCGACATTTATCATTTAGTTTGTGTTCTAGGATGATTAATATAATCAAGAGATTGTGAACTTCTTTAGTGTGTCTCACACTTCGTGAGATGGTTATTCATATGAGTTTGTAACAAACAGTTGTTCTGCTTTTATGAATGATTTCTATTCGTGTTCATATCTTGTTTGATTACTTGTGAATCGTCCTTATTGTTTGAAACTAATTGATAATGCATGAACATTTATAAAACATTAAAATGCCTTGTTTAAAATACCCAACTTAATGATATATTCATTAATGAATGAAACCATTGTTTGAATTCAAAGTTATGTGATAATATGTGAAAGTCATTCGATTTCTTGTCACATATAAATCATGCCTAAGTTCGGCAAAATAACTTGAACACCGTGTATTACTTGAATACAAAGTGTTTAAAGAATTGTTAAAAGTAAATACATATTCGATGTATTGTGTTTTAACGAAAATGGTGATTATCATTAATTGATTGTTTAAATGTGTAAAGTAGTTTACCAAAGGGAACATGAATATGAAACTATTTGATTTGATCAAAGTGTTTCATCAATAAAAGGGTATAAGTATAAAAGAGAATCTAATTACTATGATTTGATCAATAATAATGAAATTCGACTTCATAAGAATGGCATAAAAGAAATTGTGAAATGCAAAGCGTTTTGAAACGTCAAAATGCAAAGCATCACAATGTGATATTAGATATCAAAGAGGGTTGAATATGTTGGAAATATGCCCTAGAGACAAATAGTAGTAAGGACTATTATCATATTTCATATAGTTTATGATTAAGTTTTATATCATGCTATAACTGTATTGAGTGGAAACATCAATACACGTGTGATATACAAACAACCAGGGGTTCCCAGTGAAACTCTAGTCACTGGTTCATTGGTCAACGGATGATCATGTTTCCTGATCATGTGGCATTTATGCCAGTTGGGAATGAGGTCATCTCATTCGGAGAATGAGATGATGAACCAATACCCAACCTAAACATCGTGACCCGATCATGTCACAAAGTTCAAGTTACGATGATTAGAAATGGATCCTCGTAGACTATTCCTTAGACCGTGAGGCTATATCAATCACTGTCTCCCGAGGGTGCTTAGATATCATCAAACGCCATCTGGTAAAAAAGTGGTTATAAAGGTGTGTTCAGGTATTCGGAGGAAACGGTAGAGGCAATATATGTCGAGAGCGGGATTTGTCCGTCCATGTGACGGGAAGATACTCAAGGGCCCACTCGGAGAAGTTATATCCAATAGCTGCGCAGCGTGTGATTGGATCATGGGGATATCACTTGTCGGGACGAGTTAAGTAGCATTATTCAGTAACGAGATTGAACCCGACATGGTGATGTCATTGATCAGATCTCGGGCAATGCAAGTATCGAATGACAAAGGGAATAAGACACGACTGTCCCGGTTCAAACGACGAAAGATCTTCGTGGAGCGCACATGGGTCACATGGCCATCCAGGTCCCTCTGTTGATCATTGGTGCGGGAGTGTCCCGACCATGTCTGGAGTGTTCCCGAACCGTAGGGTATCACGCTTAAGGGCTTGATGAAGCTTAGTGAGTGTTTATAGGATCGGTAGAATCACCGAAGAAAAGAAGGGAGAAAACCGGAAGGGTTTCGGTAAGTCCGGAGGATGTCCGGAGTGGAGGTGGAAGGTGTTCCATGGCCACGGAGATTAGATAATGTGTGAATGAATGTTAAATATTGATTTAATCATTTATTCATAATTATTTAATAAAGAGAAAATAAATTAAAAGGTCAAAAGGCTTAATGGGCCAATTTCCGGAGGGAGAGGGCCCATTAGGGAAAGGAGAGAGGGAGGAGGAAAAAGGGGGGTGGCCGGCTGGGCCTTGCCCCCCCCCCCCCCGCGGGGCCCACTCGGGGGGCCGGCGGCCTCCCCTCCCCTCCTCTCCTTTAGTCCCACCCCGGGACTTGAGGGGAGGTAGTACCTCCCCTCCCCCTATATAAGGTGGGGTATTTGGCCTTGAAAATACACCCAATAATCAATAAAGGTCTCCCCACTTTTGGGAGGACCTCTAATTGATATTTTCTCTCTCCCCCTCTCTCTCTCGTGACCGTGGTCCCAAGTCTGGACTGCGCGAGCGAGAGACATCTTCACCGCGGAGCGCCGTCGCGCTGCGGGATTTGGATCCGGGAGCTCTACTTCCGCAACTGCTCTTGGATCGGGGAAGTGGGAGTCATTGTCAGGCACCGAACGTGTGTAACTCCCACGAGGTGTCACACTTGAGGCACTCAAGTCGTTGGAGCCAGAAGGAGCGCAAAGACTTCATCACTACCTTAAGGTCGGCTTCAGCTTGTCTACATCAACCACGCTCTCCTAAGCATTGACAACGCTTTTCGGTCTTCGAGGGTAAGTTCGGGAAAAGCCCCTCCCGTTACTGTATTACTAATAGATAGGTCCTGGCAGCTTCAAGGGTTCAGGGGCGTAGAGTAAAACTTATTGTTTTTATGCGCGGAACCCCTACAGTGGTATCAAAGCTAGATCTATGCGTAGTAATGCTAGTACGGGTAGAACAAACGAGATGTAGCGTGTGGGCGTTGATCTTTTAGTTGTTACCCTCCCACGTGTACTTGTGTATACCGAAGTAATGCTTGATGAAGCGGCCCCCAACCGACTTTACGCGTTCATTCACGAGAATGGTCCATGCTTGACATACGGCTTGTACCGTATAAAGTGGCTTAGGGGGGTGTCTGTCTCTCTCGCATTATTTGGTATACCATTTGCAATGGAGGGCCCCAAAAGGGGTGTAGTAGAGATAACTACTTGATCAGTGTTGTGCTGAAAGTTCGTAGGTAAGTACGGTACTTGTACGAAAGCCCATTCAGCCACGTAAAACATGCAAAGATAAAGTAGAGGCATCTAACTTTGTTTTGCAGGGGGCGTTGCTTTGTGATATGGTTGTGGCAAAGGTAAAGTGATTACCTTTTGTTGCATAGTAGTAGATAGTCACGAAGGTGATGAACTACCACGCCGGAACAACACTAGTACCCTAGTGTCTACGGCGCCGGAACTCTGGTGCCGGAACCCGGTGATGACGGATGGAGATCACGACGTGAAGGACCATATCATATAGCATTTACATTCAATGTTATTGTTTGTATGTCTTATTGTGTGCTAGTATTAGATACTCGATGGTAGCCTAATAAGATGATCCCTGTTAAAATAACCAACGATTGTGTTCCCCTTAGTGTGCACCACCAAGAAAGTTCTTCGGTATGAGGCATGCCGTGATGATCGGGTGTCAGACATATCTACATTCGCATATAGTGGGTGCAAGCCATGTTGCATAGCGAATACACTAAGGTTGAGTTGGCGAGCCTAGCACGCTAGAGAAGTGTGGCCTCGGAACGCGGATGGTCGAAAGATCGAGCACGAGTCACATGTATGATGTGACCGACGTTTAGCATCCACCCTTGAACCCACATTGATGGCCGTGATGATCGGGGGAGATGTGGCTGATATGGGTCGTGTTATCACTAGGAACCCTCTTTGGGGATAGGTGTTTCTGAGTGGAGTTATTATTAACTCATTTCATTATAAACTTAGTCTAAATTCCTTTTGCAATTATAAATGTAGAAAATGGTTTCTGCTGAGATTACTTTTCCTATCAATGATTGGTTAAAAGGAGAAAAGCTCAAGTTAGATGGATCCAACTTTTCTGCATGGGTCGTACGCCTATTTGATCTCCTTGGGGAGAACAATATAGCTGACTACATGACCTGCGAGATGTATTTGGAGCCACCATATTCTCATGAGACCCAGGAGCAGCAGGATCCACGTTGTCGGTGTCGTGTGATGGCCACATTTATATCAGTGACCATGTGCCTCAGAATGGAGGATGGGCTGTGGCCAATGGTGGGGAGTCTCAAGCCCCGAATGGTCATGGCACATCTGAGAGCACATTTCGTGGAATAAGTGCGCATGTGGGAGTATGAGCTGATGGGGGACTTCCTCTCCATAAAGATGGAGGAGGGCACCTCACTGGATGAGCACTTATTGCGCCTCTATGATGCGTATATGAGTCTGGCATACTACCTAGACAACTGGTACTCAAGCTCATTTGCGATGGGAGTTGTGTTAAGGTCGCTTTCTCCAAGCTTCCAAGCACAAGTCAGGATCTGCGTTATGAGAGGTGACACGGAAACACTGGATTTCCTTGAGTTCATATCACATTTCAGAAATGTGATAGATGAACCCAACGTCGCTGGAGTCATCGATGACAAAGGTATATATTTGATATACAGTTTTATAAATGTTATAATCTTACAAACACATTGCAATGTTAAGTATATCTGATACTTGTTCTGTTTTACTGAAAATAGGTCCTTCTGCATAGAGGTGCTTGCTGGAGAGGAGGTGACGTTGCGTGTTGATGGCGAGCATGATGATGACAGCCGACGACACTCTCCCTCGACATTTATCATTTAGTTTGTGTTTAGGATGATTTTTTGTAATCAAGAGATTGTGATCTTCTTTAGTGTGTCTCACACTTCGTGAGACGGTTATTCATATAAGTTTGTAACAAACAGTTGTTCTGCTTTTATGAATGATTTCTATTCGTGTTCATATCTTGTTTGATTATATGTGAATTATCCTTATTGTTTGAAACTAATTGATAATGTATGAACATTTGTAAAACATTAAAATGCCTTGTTTAAAATACCCAACTTAATGATATTTCATTAATGAATGAAACCATTGTTTAAATTCAAAGTTATATGATGATATGTGAAAGTCATTCGATTTCTTCTCACATATAAATCATGCCAAAGTTGGGCGAAATAACTTGAACACCGTGTATTACTTGAATACAAAGTGTTTAAAGAATTGTTAAAAGTAAATACATATTCGATGTATTGTGTTTTAACGAAAATGGTAATTATCATTAAATGATTGTTTAAATGTGTAAAGTAGTTTACCAAAGGAAACATGAATATGAAACTATTTGATTTGATCAAAATGTTTCATCAACAAAGGGTATAAATATAAAAGAGAATCCAATTGCTATGATTTGATCAATAGTAATGAAATTCAACTTTATAAGAATGGCATGAAAGAAATTGTGGAATGCAAAGTGTTTTGAAACGTCAAAATACAAAGCATCACAATATGATATAAGATATCAAAGGGTTGAATAGAAGGCACCAAACAAATCATTGTAGAGTATATGTAGAGACCATTAGTTAGAAATAGTTAGCACTCAATTAGAATTAGTGAACCATTTGAATTCGTGAAAGTTTTGAGGTTATTCGATATAACCAAAACAATAGCGAATAAGTCCTTGTAGAGTATTCATTGGAAACTTTGAATACGAAATCCATAGCTAAACCAAAAAAGAAAGCAAGATTCGTATTGCTTGGATTTTGGTGCATTCTTGAGAAAGCTCACCTCTAGTGATGTTTCTCAATTATGGAGCAAATAGAAAATAGTGTAAAACACGATGAGGATTCAAAACCCTGCATCAGAGTGTTGAGAAGCGCAACAGACAACGTTTCCCTTCACGGAAGGAAAGAATCAATGATTTTGATCATTGTGTTTTCCCCTCCACTATTGTTTTCACAATATGAAGTAGGATTCAAAATGTAAATTCATATCTTGTATGGAGACATTTGTGAATCATTTGTCATGATTTCTAAAACATGACATACCTACGAACTACAAAGGAAATGATGGTAAACTAAATTATGAGAAATCCTAGAAGCAAAATTCCCTTGAGATTAGAAAGCAATTCATTGCTGAATCTCACAAGTAAAAGGAGTTACTTGGAAATTTCCCAAATGACTGCAAAGCCATAGTAATAAAAAAGGGGTGAATGACAAAAGCACAATTTGTCAAGTATTGTATGAATTCAAATGAATTTGATTCATGTGTGCTGGATGTCTAGTGGATTTAAAACTATTAAAGTACTAGTATCTCATAGTAAATCTCCAAGTTTGATATTTGATCAAAGGATTTTGAAGTTATTCAAAATGGTAAAGGAGATATGCAATTTGCATAAAATTGAGTGGGAGCTATGAAAGTCTTCCTAAAACAATATGTGATTGACATATTTTTAAGTGGGAGAAATATGAGTCTCAAATTCAAATATGTAGGAACATATTTTGAGTGGGAGCTTATAGGAGTAATTCTTAAGTATGTTAAGAATGAAAGCACAAATACTTATAAATAATGATTTATAAGATGTAGAAGTTGATAATAGGTGTATTATAATATTATGTAGTATTCCTTAAGGGATTCTGAAAAGGGTTTCAGAATAGAAGTTAATTAAGGAACTAGTCCTAAATGACTCAAATTAGGAATAGTATTAAGTTGAACATCAATGGTTGAAAGAAAGAAAAGGATGATTGTCATCCACTATGTTGAGACATAGGTTCTATCTTAGTAAACCATGATGATAACTTAGCATAATATGTGATCCAAAATGGGGAACATTTGAAAGTGATTAAGTTCGAATCACAAAACGTTTGAGCTAATTTTGTCCGAAGTGTCTAATAGAGAACTGTGGACATATTTTTCAAATCCATAAAGGATAACATATCTTAAAGCATAAAGAGTTATGTTATAAGGGAATATGTTGGAAACTCTTGTAGATACAAATTAAAAGTCAAGTAGGAAGCGAGGTGAACAAAACATCGAAAGTTACACAGATTGCACTAGTGTTTTGATGAAAGCATTTATAATAATAGATAAGGGTACCATCTAAAGTGTTGTATAATGTTATGGCGGGGCTAGTTCACTTTTAACGTAGAATGATGTGTCCCAGGGCACAGTGCCCATGAGAAAGCCCTCGAGGTTGATCTAACGTCACTGTAGGCTCCTGGAATCAGGCCTCATTCTACTGCTATAGCAATGATGCATTCACACAGATGCTATCATGTGATGATAAAGTATTAATGTCAATCAAGGTGACATTAGTAAGGTGCAAAGGATTTGGGACTATAAAGTACAGACCCAAGACTCAACCTCTTCCATGAGCAAGCATGTTTAGGGTACTGGATATATGGTGCCAATGATTTAGAATAAATGCAGCTAGTGTATTTGTACTCTAGTGCAAGTGGGAGACTGTTGGAAATATGCCCTAGAGACAAATAGTAGTAAGGACTATTATCATATTTCATATAGTTTATGATTAAGTTTTATATCATGCTATAACTGTATTGAGTGGAAACATCAATACACGTGTGATATACAAACAACCAGGGGTTCCCAGTGAAACTCTAGTCACTGGTTCATTGGTCAACGGATGATCATGTTTCCTGATCATGTGGCATTTATGCCAGTTGGGAATGAGGTCATCTCATTCGGAGAATGAGATGATGAACCAATACCCAACCTAAACATCGTGACCCGATCATGTCACAAAGTTCAAGTTACGATGATTAGAAATGGATCCTCGTAGACTATTCCTTAGACCGTGAGGCTATATCAATCACTGTCTCCCGAGAATGCTTAGATAGCATCAAACGCCATATGGTAAAATGGTGGTTATAAAGGTGTATTCAGGTATTCAGAGGAAACCATAGAGGCAATATATGTCGAGAGCAGGATTTGTCCGTCCATGTGACGGGAAGATACTCAAGGGCCCACTCGGAGAGGTTATATCCAATAACTGCGCAGCGTGTGATTAGATCACGGGGATATCACTTGTCGAAACGAGTTAAGTAGCATTGTTCAGTAACGAGATTGAACACGACATGGTGATGTAAATGATCAGATCTCAGGCAATGCAAGTATCAAATGACAAAGGGAACAAGACACGAGTGTCCTGGTTCAAACGACGAAAGATCTTCGTGGAACGCACAGGGGTCACATGGCCATCCAGATCCCTCTGTCGATCATTGGTGCGGGAGTGTCCCGACCATGTCTGGAGTGTTCCCAAACCATGGGGTATCACGCTTAAGGGCTTGATGATGCTTAAAGAGTGTTTATAGGATCGGTAGAATCGCCAAAGAAAAGTAGGGAGAAAACCGGAAGGGTTTCGGTAAGTCCGGAGGATGTCCGAAGTGGAGGTGGAAGGTGTTCCATACCCACAGAGGTTGAATAATGTGTGAATGAATGTTAAATGTTGATTTAATCATTTATTCATAATTATTTAATAAAGAGAAAATCAATTAAAATGTCAAAAAGGCTTAATGGGCCAATTCCGGAGGGAGAGGGCCCATTAGGGGAAAGGAGAGAGGGAGAAGGGGCAAGGGGGAGGCCGGCTGGGCCTAGCCCCCCCCCCCCCCCCCCGCACGGGGCCCACTAGGTGGTCGGCGGCTACCTCCTCCCCCCTCCTCTCCTTTAGTCCCACCCCGAGACTTTAGGGGAGGTAGTACCTCCCCTCCCCCTATATAAAGTGGGGTATTTGGCCTAGAAAAATACACCCAATAATCAATAAAGGTCTCCCCACTTTTGGGAGGACCTCTAATTGATATTTTCTCTCTCCCCCTCTCTCTCGTGACCGTGGTCCCAAGTCTGGACTGCACGAGCGAGAGACATCTTCACCGCGGAGCGCTGTCGCGCTACGGGATTCGGATCCGGGAGCTCTACTTCTGCAACTACTGCTGGATCGGGGAAGCGGGTGTCATCATCAGGCACCAGACATGTGTAACTCCCCGCGAGGTGTCGCACTTGAGGCACTTAAGTCGTTGGAGCCAGAAGGAGCGCAAAGACTTCATCACGACCTTGAGGTCGGCTTCAGCTCGTCTACATCAACCACGCTCTCCTGAGCGTTGCCAACGCTTTTCGGTCTTCGAGGGTAAGTTCGCGAAAAGCTCCTCCCATTATTGTATTACTAATAGATAGGTCCTGGCAGCTTCAGGGGTTCAGGGGCCTAGAGTAAAATTTATTGTTTTTATGCGCGGAACCCCTATAATGCTATGGGGGTGTTTAAATTTCCTATTGGCCTCACTGAAGAACTGTGTCAAATTATCAGGAGTTTTTGGTGGGGAGATGAGGAGAACAGACAACGTATGCATTGGTTATCCTGGGATAAAATGACCAAACCCAAGGCATGTGGAGGCATTGGGTTTCGGGATCTTAGAGTTTTTAACCAGGCCTTACTGGCGCGTCAAGCATGGAGGCTAATCCACTCCCTTGATAGTTTATGTGCTAGGCTGTTGAAAGCAAAGTACTATCCCTCAGCTAATCTGCTTGACACGGCGTTTATTCATAATCCCTCCCAGACTTGGCAGGGCATTGAGTTTGGACTTGAACTTCTAAAGAAAGGTGCAAATTGGCGTATTGGTTCTGGCACTAGTGTGCGGATTTTTCGTGATAATTGGATTCCCCGGATTGATGCTCCAAAGCTTTCAGGACGAAGGGGTGGTTCTAGAAGACGATGGGTGTCTGAATTAATTGATCCGGTTACCCGTTCTTGGAATGAGTCTTTGGTTCGGGATTGCTGCCTTCCTATTGATATCAACGCTGTTTTATCCATTAAACTTCCCGCGCGATCATGTGATGATTTTATCTCCTGGCTTCCGGAAAGCAGCGGAATTTTCACCATCCGTTCGGCCTATAGGCTTGGCATTCAGCAAGCTATTGATGAGTCTAGCCATGGACAATGCTGCTCGGATACAAATGGCGAAAGGAAAATCTGGAAACTTGTTTGGCAAGCAAAAGTACCGCAGAAATTGAGAGTTTTTGCATGGAGAGTGGCGACCTCCTCCCTAGCGGTCCGTGAAGGACTACATCGATGGATCCCCTCTGTTGATCCGAGATGCACTATTTGTGGCAATGAGCGCGAATATTCCCATCATGCTCTTGTCCGATGCACGTTAGCCCGTGCGCTCCGGGAGGGCATGCGATCAAAGTGGAAGCTACCACCGGAGTCGGCCTTCTCTTACTCTGGTATGGATTGGTTTCTGAATCTCCTATCTAATATCCCCCAACAATCTAGGGCGGAAATCATTTTATGTTATGGAGAACGTGGCATCACAGAAACAATGTAGTGCATGGTGATGGTAAGGCCTCGGTCACTGCATCTATCCCGTTCTTATGCAATTATCTGGATTCTTTTACATTGAACCATCGACCGCTCTTTGATGCTAAAGGAAAATCCCCTGCCACACCTGTTATGGCTTGTGTGGAAGGTCCGCCGGCCTCTTCGCGCTGGAAAGGTCCTCCTAATGGCGTGTTAAAAGCTAATGTCAATGCTGGATGGGACTCTACAAATAAGAAAGCTGGTATTGGTATTGTGATTCGGGATTACAAGGGCCAAATAGTTCTGTCAGAATGGAAATTCGTTCCTTGGTGCTCAAGTGCTGAAGAGGCTGGAGTCCTGGCATGTCTTCATGGTTTAAAAGAACTTATAAATATCCGTGCTCCACAGACAATTCTGGAATCTGATTGTATGCATTCTGTCAAGACACTACAAGGGACAGAGCGAAATAAATCATCATGTTGGAGTTTCTATTCGGAAGGCCATGAGCTCTTACATATCTATCAGTTTATATCAGTTTGCAAAGTTGATCGAGCTAGCAATGGTTTGGCACATGGATTGGCGCAACTTGGCAGGATGGGTGACTCAGGCTCTCTCAATGATTCGGTTCCCCCATCCTTAGTAGTGGTAGCTATGAATGATTGTAATTGGGTCGATGAACCCTTAGCTGGTTAGGCCTTGTCTCATCTGATGTAACCATTCTGTAACTCTGGAGCAGCAAGTTTCTTACGCACTCTTTTCCTTACCAGGGTACCTAAGGGGACTGGAAGGTTTTTAATGAGGCGGCTTGCTTGCGTAATATAAATGGTTCATCTTCAAAAAAAAAGCTTGGGATACCAATGGAGGGCTGCACAAGAGAGGAAGACGCGGTGGAGCCAGCTGCGCGGACGGCGCGAGCGCATCGGCTTCTGCCATAAACCGATGGATCTAGACATTCGTCGAAGAGGAGGAAGAAGGAGTTCACTGGCGGCTCAGTCGCTCAGATCCATAAACGGCTAAGGAAACGCGAGGTCGACTTAGATTTAAGGAAACGCGAGGTCGGTCGGACATAATTCATATTTCCGTTTCTGGTACACGAATCTTTCCCGAGGTAATCGAGGGAGAAAACGCGGGAACAATCCACCCCCACGCGTGCTCTTCTCTCGTCTGTGGGTCCATCCCTTTCTTCCTCCTCAAGTACTCTCATGGAGATACATCTGGATCGATATGGTACCTGGGGTTCGTAGTCCTCCAGATCTCGATAGATCCTTTAGGGGCGCAAGAGATACATCCTCGTGTAGATCCCTAGGCTTCACCCCTCTCCAGATACATCTATAGATGATAACAGGGTTACTAGGGTGCATCGTACCTGGAGATACATCGGCATAGCAGGGGTAGCTGGGTTGCATCATACCCGGAGATACATCGGCAAAGCAGGGGTAGCTGGGTTGCATTGTACCTAGAGATACAACAGCAGATCTGGAGACTGTCAGCTGCCTAAAAAGGATCTGGAACTACCACCTGTAAGAACTATTTATCCTGAAACCTTTTCTACCTGGTTACATCCCCATAGGAAGGAACCATGTCATCTAGAGTGTCACCATAATCCTTCTTGTGTACATCTAGAGTACTTTTACATGTACCGAAGAAATTAGTACCACCTGTTACATCTTCTTGGGATGAAAAAATATAGTAAGAACAATAAAAAGTTCACCAATCCCTTATAGCTAAGAGAAGGGGAAAACATCCTGATGATTCTATTAGTACAACATAAAAGTAGGAAAATTTGACATGAAGAAAGCAGTGGTACATCCATTGTCATCAAGAAGTAGGAAAACAATAGTTGCAAAGAGTTATACATCCATTGTCAGTAGAAAGATGTAGTAGTACAAGATGTAACAATAGACACATCAGAGTCACAGTAGAAGATGTCCTAGCACAAGATGTAGCAGTAGAAGATGTAGCAGCACAAAGATGTAGCAGTAAAAGATGTAGTACTACAAGATGTACCAGTAAAAGTTTACATTCCTGCCTTGAGTATTCTAGATTAGGAACTCATGCACCTGCATTTTACAAAAAGAGGTAGACAAAAATCTATATTAGAAACAAAATAGGATGTCAGTTTTTGCTAGTATGAAAGACAAATTTAATTTTTTAATCAATGAAGAATAGTGACTTGAGTAAAATGCTTTAGAATAATTATTTGCAACTATTGTCTTTTGCAGAAACAATTGTTTTGATGCCGAGGAACTTTGTATAGTGGTTTGGAGAGCTAGATCTTAACCATCCCGCAAATGATAAGTTTGATTTTGCACATGAAGCTAGAACTTCAGCTTCACGCTCTGCTGCCAAAGCTCTTGAAAGCACCATGAAAGCTAGGACCAGCCTACGCCAATTATTGGCACCAGGACACGACAAAATAAATATAATTATTTATACTAAATTATATACAATTTTTAAGATACATTTATTGTCGATTCATGATCACCGTATTTTACATAAAAGTTATATTAGTTTTTAATACATTGCTTCTTCGAAATATATAAACAAAATTATGTTAAATATGAGAATACAAAACCATATGTGTTCTCTTATAAATTTGTGTCACTTGTATTAATATAGAGTATATATTGGTGTATCTTTATCTTTATTTGTAGAGATATCTAAATTGCATGCCATAAGAATATAATGATAGATGTTTATGGTTTATATTTATGCATACTCAAAAGGAAAAATCTAAAGTATATGTGTTGTTTAAGAGCATAGTTTTACCGAATCATGGGCATATTAGTGTCATTTTTATATCAAAGTAGACTTCTCTTTACGCCTATGCGCGGTCAGTAGGCAGAATGCTTTATAATATGACCGCGCTACATTTATGAGTAAGAGAAAGTATCTAGTCTCGAAACGCTAAGTAATAACACGTTGTTTTTAAAGTGTGAATCTCGTTGCAGCTGGAAACCGTTCTCGCACCGCTAAATCTTATGAGAGTTTTCAGAAGCACATAGTCTATAGGTGAGTTGGTGTCAAATCCGTGCATCGCAATATTGTTGTACGTGCGTCGTTACTGTGGATGATTCTTTATACCATTATTTTCATCTCAGACGATATCGTAGCCACCAAAGGCGCGGCAACACAATATATCTGCTTGTTTTCTTTCGTGCATTCTGAGGTTGTCAGCCATGCATTCCGAGGTAGATACTATGATTTCACAGTGAAGAAAAGTTTTGACATCCAAAAATCGTAGGCGCTCATCTCGTACCACAGACACGGTTGCAACACAAAACTGTAAGACAGAAAATATAAACGGCAAAGACAGAGACATCGTCCAAACATAAGAACCCATAAAACATAGTATATGTAGTGTAAAGTAGTATACAACTTATTTATATTTTATATATGTATACATATTACAACACACATATGCATCGTGTGTGTATAAATTAAAGTACATATTCTCATGTTAAATTTATATTTTATACTACAAATAGTAAAATTTACACAAGAAAAATAAATATAAATGGTAAAACATTAACAACTTGAACAATCTTCGCATATCGTGGATACGACAACCACCGTTTCTGATCAGCCAGCGACTACAGTGAGAAGTCGTAGAAAGAACCTCGTCGGCAATGCACAATCATATTCATATTGGCCGATTCATATGGATCAATGGTTGTATCCCTGTGTTTCTAACCGGTGATGATGTTGCCTCTCGTTCACATCACCAGGAAACTATCGTAGTTGATCACATTTGCTCGTCATTTATATTGTGAGAGTGGTACGCAGATTATCACGGTTGATCACGTTTGCTCATCATTGATAATTGTGAGAGTGTTTATTTTTTTTATCTTTACGTGTTTTACTATTTGTGTGTAAAAAGACGTAAGAAACCTAAAAATCATAAAAAATAGCAAAGCAAAAAATGCGAGAAAACATCTGACTCCTAAAAAGAATTAACACTTAGAAGTCAAAAAAGGAAAAAGATAAAAAAATATATAGAAAAATACATAAAAAATAAACGAGACAAAGGCACGAGCACAAAATAACCAAAAAGGTGAGAAGAAAACAAAAAAAAGCAGGAAACAACACAGAAAAAATGAAAGAAGAAGAAAAACGCGAAGCAAACGAAAAAAGCAAGAACAATAAGAAAACAAAATAAAAGCTAAATAAGAAAGAAAGAAAAATAACGGTTAGGACACGAGAGCGCTTACCGTGCACATAAACTTACAAACATTGTTGTCGTACATCCCCGTGCCGAGAGCCGGCGACAAGTTAGGAAAGATCACTGGTCCGAGGGAGAGGCGTCGACACGGCGGTAGACCCAAAGTCGCCGGACGTACGCAGGGTACCGAACACGCTCAATGTTAGCACCTCTACGCCGATATACCTAAGTTACAAAACGCCCGAATCCGAGTAGCTATCATATATATGTAGTAAACATTGACAAGATTTAGCTTGCGACCCCGCTTGGCCTAAAAGCTATACCTAACCTATCGGTGCATTTTACGTCGGTGAGCTCTCGTTTGCAGCGCCGCTACGCCTAAAAGCAACCACGCCGGCACCTAAAACGTGTCGGATACGGCTATGCCATCATTCAGGTGCTCGAGCCTGGATACCTAAAAGATGACACGCCGCCGAAGCTAAGCCATGGTAAGGAAGAAGAAAAGTAAAAGATAATGCGAGAAGTAACAAAGAGGTGGTGGTGTTTTATAGCCACACAGACGAGGCATGGGGCAGAGATGGACCCTGCCGTACATTGTACAGCGTTTTCCCGCGCAAGCGGGACCCACCGTATTCTATCGCTGCGAGAACGCGCGCCAGTCTATATAGTCTACTTGTCCACATCGGATCTCGGCCGTGAGAAACCGCACACGCCTACATCGTAGACTGGCAGCTCATCCGTTTGCCGTGTAGAAACGCTTCCGACGAGATTTCACGCTGCCACGTCGCCGTTTTACCGTAAACCCGCGGATGCCTATGGCCTACGCTGGCAGCTCTACTGTAGTCTAGCCATAAAAAACGCGGACGTCTACAGCCTACGCTGCCACCTTGGCCCTTCACCGCGAGAATACGCGTCCGCTCATCCTGTATGACGCAACCTACGCCGCCAGCTCAGCTCTCCGTCGCGCTAACCCGCGGACGGTCATGATGTAGGCCGCCACATCGGCTCCCGGCAGGCCCCGCCACCCCGGTGGATGCAGGGCCATGTCATGTCTAGGACGCCTCTCACCGAGCACGACGTAGACGATGGGCCCATGTCGCGCGCACGGTTCACCGTCCGGCGACGCTGGGTATGACGACGCGCATGACACCCGTCCGGTTTGAAATCTTTTGCCCTGGTCCGCAGCGAGGCCTGTCTCCCGGAAGAGCAGGGCTCCATTGTAACTGCGCCGCGTGTCCTCTCCAATATCCATCCCACGACCGAGAAGAATCGGGAGCCGTGGATGGCAGTTTGAGCCGAAACAATCTACCGCTATTATTTACTGTGATATGCCTTACATATGACAATGAGTTTAATGGTTTGTTCGATGTTCTAGTTAAACACCGTCTTTAATATAACTTGTAGTGCATGCTAGAGAGACACCTTCTTCAGTATACTAACTTGTAGCCCGTGTTAGAGAGAGACTCGCCGTCTAAGTGATCCAACTGCTGCTGCCGAGTTGATCGTTTTAATTTGTCTCCGCGTGATTCAGACTTTGATAGTGTGAACTTTCTTTTAAAAATTGGAATTTTTTCCTACATAATCAATAAACTTTTCACCATTATAAATATTATTAATTTATACACGTTGATAATACGGGGCAGCCGGGCAGGGATCTCTGTATCATAGGACAGCACTCGAGCTCCCAGCGAACACCGTCGGGAATGAACTCTGCACAACTACTACCCAAACTAACGTACCTGCACGCTGGCGCGCCGAACACCAAACCTTCCGGCCACCAGTCAAAGGTCGAGCCGAACCAAGCCACGTCATGACTCACCACCGCCGCACACCTCTCCTACTCCTACCCCCGAAGAACTCGAACCACGGTAATGCACACGAGATCTATTTAGAGCTCTCCCTCCCCGCACCCGCTGTTAGAGAGAGGGAGGCACCGCGTCGGCTGGCTGGTTCCCTTCCCGCTGCCTGCTCCTCCCGACGATCACCTTCCACAGGTGCGACCTCTAATCTTATCGCTCAGTTCTGTTACTGTCCATCCATCTCTGGGATCACCAACAAACAACCCATGTGCTAACCTTTTCATTAGTACTCCGATTTATTTGTATTACTCCCTCCGATCCAAATTAATGGCCTCAGATTTGTCTAGATTCTGATGTATCTAGCACTAAGAGTACAATTATTTCTGCAGTTTAGTTTGTCTTTGCACTTCAGTCGGCATGGCTGCTGAATCCGAGAGTTGCAACTGCGATGCATGGGCAGCGAAGGATCCTTCGGGAGTACTCTCCCCATACAGATTCAGCCGCAGGTAATTACCACACCACCTAACACTTTACACTTGCTCGTCATGTCTCAAAGAAACCTTCGCTACTCAAGACAGGAACAACCGACTGCTGATTGATTTGTATGCAAAGTTAAGTTTCGTCCTATAACTAGCTCTGATGCATACCTGCTGCCCTGATTTTGATTACCAGGACTGTGCAACGTGACGATGTTTCATTGAGAATCACGCATTGTGGAGTCTGTTATGCTGATGTTGTCTGGACAAGAAATAAGCACAATGACTCGGTGTACCCTTTAGTCCCTGGGTAAGCAGCTTTCCAGATGCCTTGTATTTGGGGAAAGAAATTTAATCCATTTTTTTGTCTGTTAACGTTGAATCCAATTAGTTACTATTGTACTCTAGTGTATTGTACAAATAAATAAATGTTTGCGTGCTAAGTCGGGTACCTACAATTCAGGCACGAGATTGCTGGAGTTGTCACTGAGGTTGGTTCAGACGTCAAGGGCTTCAAAGCGGGGGACCATGTGGCTGTTGGGACGTATGTCAATTCATGCCGTGACTGCGACAACTGCAATAGCTTCCTCGAGAACCACTGCTCGAAATTTGTTTTCACTTTCAATGGTGTTGATACAGATGGTACTGTCACAAAGGGAGGATATTCCACTCACACTGTAGTCCATCAACGGTAGGGTTACATTTTCTTCTGGAGGGCCACTATTGAACTTCTAAAATTTGGTCACGGCATAAACTGCAAAGTCGATCCTCAAGTGAACTTTGGCGTAGCCTTTTTTTTCGAAGCGACTAATAGTCGTGGCATGTACAAGGATATTACAATTTCCTGATAATTTATTTTCGTTACAGGTACTGCTACAAAATACCTGATGGTTACCCGCTGGAAAAGGCAGCACCTTTAGTTTGTGCTGGAATCACTGTGTACACTCCAATGATGCGACATAACATGAACCAACCGGGAAAGTCACTTGGTGTCATTGGTCTTGGTGGGTTGGGTCACATGGCAGTAAAATTTGGAAAAGCCTTTGGACTGAAGGTGACAGTTTTTAGTACCAGTGAATCCAAGAGAGATGAAGCTATCAGCCTTCTTGGTGCAGATAATTTTGTTTTATCGTCAGATGAAAAACAGATGGGGGTATTGAACATTCTTAATCTCCTTTAAAGCCAAGTGCGAAACAGTTTATAACAAACCGTTACATCAGATGCATCTCCTTACCTTATTTTGGATTCCAATTGAACCGTACTACAATGTATAACCTACTGCATATTTCAAAGTAGTACAGTAAGCTGAAACGTGCAAGTAAATTTGCCCTCAGTTAGTGTGCTTTACTAATTTGTTCAATGCTTCCATTAAACACTTCGTCCGGTCACTAAACTAAAGAGGTCTACACATAATTGCAAAATGATAGCAGAATTGTGGTATCAAAGTATGGCATCAATCCTAGTCATAGAATATGTTTCACCTATCCTTATGTCAGCATTCCACTGCTTTTTGCACAAACAGCAGCTGGGGAAATAGTGGAGGTTGAAAAGAAACTGTTGGCTGTCTCCCTCTTTTCTTTGAAAGATCTCTTTTTTTTGTTTTTATTACTCCCTCCGACCCATATTATTGTTCACAACTTTGTCTAGATTCGGATGTATCTAGTTAAGGATTTAGACTAGATGCATTTGTATCTAGACAAAGTTGCGAACGTTAATATGGACCGGAGGGAGTACTTGAAAATGAAAATATTTTTTCACCAACACAAGATATTAGTTTACTTTTTTTTTGTAATACATGTACAATGTATAACTTATGGCATCTGCATAGAGTTTGCCCTGAAGTTATTCGCCACATTGTCCTGACAGCATATATGACAGAATTTATCTTGCAAAATGAATTCATCGTGCAGAATTATGTCTGTTATTCTTCTCACTCTGCTTATACACAGGCGTGAGAATAACAAATTGTTTTATTTTTGCAGTCCCTGAAAAATTCCCTGCACTTCATTGTGGATGCTGCCTCTGGTGACCACCCATTCGACCCTTATCTCGCGCTTCTGAAAGTTGGTGGTGTAATGGCGCTACTCGGCTTTCCAGGAGAAATCAGAGTGCATCCTGCAACACTTAACCTGGGTAAAATACCTTTCTGTTACCAATGCAGTCGAAATAGTTGCTGAGTGAAAAGTTTGCTTCATCAACAAATAGTTAGGTTCTTTATCTCTGTGGCTGCATGAGATTCTATCCCATAAAACATGCCACTAGTTGGTTTCCTGGTTCAAAACTTGGTGACGAGCTGACGGTCTATCATCATCCAAACCTTGTTACATGTGTTTCATTTTAATGAAACCAGGTTTCAGCCTTTTTCGTTGAAAAATAATTAGTCTGAACTTGTGCAGGTGCACGGAGTTTATCTGGCAGCGTAACTGGAGGCACGAAGGACACCCAGGAGATGATGAACTTCTGTGCGGCAAACAAAATCTACCCTGATATTGAGTTGATAAAGATAGACTACATCAACGAGGCTCTCGAGAGGCTTGTTAACCGGGATGTCAGGTACCGGTTTGTAATCGACATCGAGAGCTCTTTCAAGTGATATCTTCGCAGTTGGCATTATTTTGCCCGTTAGCATATTCCAACTTTATTGGTTTGTTAGTAGTTAGCGAAAATTATTATGGATCGGAGGGAGTATCAACATATGTATAAAACTATGTATAAAGGACATTGTTGTTGCATATGTAAATCTGATTGATACATTTTGGCAGGCAAACTCCCCACAGAGACGTTTTTGGAACCATTTCCATCCTTGAACCAGGAGCTAATAAAAATGTTCATTCTTTGTAACCTCTTCTGAAAATAAAATGAAATCTTGAAAAAAACATGTAACTATCCAGATTGCAATTCTGCCATTTGGAGGACCCTTGTCAGGTTTGGCAATATAACTTCCATGCTCTAGCATACACAGATACAGTATAACTTATTTCTCATGGTCCGCCAAATCAATATATTTCATCCCTAGTGTGTTCAGAAAATTTCCAATCTGGGCCTTTTTTTAACTTCTTGGGTACTAAAATACGTTAGCAGGTACCAACTCACGGCCAGTCATGTATCTTCAAGAAATTTGTAATGCACTGCCTGAAATCATAACATTTTAGCAGGTACCAACTCACGGCCAAGAAGAGCAAAAAGAAATGGAAAATGATAAGATTTGATCCCCGGGTCGCAGCTCGCGTCCACGCGTAGTTAGGCCAGAAAAAAAAAGTACAGTACCTTATCTCTTCACCAATCACCAACCGCAAAAAGGATCCCGCGCGTGGCCGCTGCCTCCTCCGGAGCTCCGTGCCATGGAGCGCCGCCATGTCGGGCTTCTGCTCGACCGCCGTCGAGTCGCTGCGCTGGAGCACCGCCGTGCTGGGAGCGCCGCCGCGCAAAAGCCCCTTCCGCTAGAGCGTCGTCGCGCCGTCGTGCTGGAGAGCCACGGCGCCAGCCGCCCCTTCCGCTAGAGCGCCGTCGCGCTGGAGCACCGCCGCGACCACCGCACTGGAGCGCCACCGCGCCGGGCTGCGTCGAGCTCCGCTATGGCTACGTCGCTCCACTCCAGCTCCGCCGTTCCTTGTCCTGCTACGGTGCTGCCATAGGAACAAGGCCACGGTGATAGTGCTGCGACGATGTCCACTACACGCGGTTTTGTGACAGCGGTTGCTACACGTGGCCGCCGCCGTTGCGCTCATGCTGTCTTTATCCTTGCTACATGCGGCAAACGTCCTTGCTACAAGCTGGCGTTGGGTCTGCTACATGCGGTCGGAGGTGGCGCTACAAGCGGCTGCGCTAGGTGCTACCTTGGGCGAAGCGGGCACTTCTATTTTTGCTACATGATTGTTTTTGTTTTGCTATGTTTTTGTTTCGCTTTTGCTACATTGATGTTCTCTATATGCTACACTGTTTTCGGTATAAATGTTAGGCTATGAATTCCGACGATGTCTCTGGCGAAGCCGTCTTTGCTACAATAGGACAATTTTTTTGCTACAACCAATTTGTGTTATTGCTACAATTGCGTAATTTTTTTGCTTCAACGTCTCGGGCGAGGTTTTTCCCGATGAGGCTCCGGTGATGTTTCTCCGGCGAGGTCACCGGCGAAGTTGGATTTGCTACAATAGAATTTTTTTTGCTACATACGTTTTCTGGTTTTGCTACAATAGCGTAAAGTTTTTGCTACAAGGTCTCCGGCGAAAGTCTCCGGTGAAAGTCTCCGGCGAGGTCTGTTTTGCTACATTAGCATAACTTTTTTGCTACACGATTGCCGGCGAGGTCTCCGGCGAGATCCAGTCTATTTTTGTATTTTCTAGACCGAACCGTTTTTGCTACATGTAGCAAAAGCGGGATTTGTTGTAGCAAATATATGTGATTTTGTAGCAAAAACGGGATTGGGATGTTTTCTGGGGACACGTGGCGGCCTGTCGACCCGGGGATCGGGGGGAGTTATCCCCCGGGGGACGCCTAGCACGCCCCAAAAGAAATAGAGAGGGTGCCCATATCTTACTCATGCCTTCATGGATACTGAATGTTTTCAAGTGGATCAATTACAACAAAACGTGGAAGTTCAGAAAAGTAGTAATTGTGTGCTGTATATTTTTTCATGGTGACTGCTGAGGAGCTTTTTATCCTGTTAGAGTCCTTGAGAACTGCACGACACTCCGGAGAACACCTAGTTACTCTTTAATATACATATGCATCTACAATATGGTAAAAATCAGCTGACTAAGGCCTAGATTTTTTTTCACTTCAGTTTCAGTTTCAAATAATTTTATAAAAATGACAAAAAGAACATTGAATCATATGCTTCCATGAATTTGACCATGCAAAGTATGCGAGTGGTAACATACCTGTATATATAATTAATCAGCTAACAGTGCTCTTCGGTTATGTATTGCAACTCTGATTTTCTATAATGTTGAACTGTTAGCTTCAAGACTTAAAAAAACCCTGCAAGTAGGGCGAAGGAAGCAACTGGAAAGTTGTGGATAAGATGAGACCACCATACACCTGCAATTTGTTCCCAGTATCTCTCCACGGCTACATTATGTCATTTAAGGGAAACTGTCGGATGCAAATACCTGAAACATCGACATAAGAATAAGCAGAGATTTATTGAATGTAGATATCGTATATATCAACGGAAAGAAGTGCTGGTGTATGACGTACATGAGGTCCTTAATGAATTTTACAGTTGGAATTATCAGGAAATCTTGGGTCAGTCATGACACAATTAAATTTACATCTTCCGTAATTTTTTCCTCGGCTGATCATCAGAACTTATGGGTATTTTGCCATCGCTCAAGTAGCAGACCTTTCTTTCTTTATCTCAGCACGTTCTTCAGTTTCCATGGCCCATACCAAGATAACTGCATGTAAAATAAAATCAAGGACCATGTTAAGGTGCTCCAGTGCTAGCATTTGACTTGTGCCAAACAGCTTACAACATACTGTAAGAAATAACATACAAGATAATCCAACTGATGTCCTAAGCTTCTTGTGTTAGCACGTCACTCACATGCAGATTCCTTCCTAAACATCTCTTGCCAGGACCATTGCCTGTCAGTGCACAACTGCACATACTGATGGTTATAATTTTATTTTCAAAGTGTGCTCACAATGAGAGAACTCAAGCAGTGAAATGGGTCTGATCATTCTACGTGAATGTGCACATATGACTTTCACTTCAGCTAGAAGCTAAATTTATGAAAATGAGACAAAGTAGATATTATTTTTAAGCATGAGAAAAAAAATAGTAGTACCATTATATTATTTTGTTGGTAGTCCACGGAAACCTGCACAAAGAAGGATTATGTTTACCTATGCACAGTTTGATAAGGACAAAGGACCGGCAAAGCCATGGCAAGTCTCTCCTCTAATTATCATGGTGTCGTCTCGTGACCATGTCCGCCTCCGTTGACGTTGACCGTGCTCTCCAAGGACACGATAGTGTCTGATTCGCAGTGGCGCTCACGGTAGCATCATGGTGTTCCTGAGACTCTTTTTGATGAGATGCCACAGAGCCGACGTCCAATGTCGTCACCAAACTGTACTCGTAGTGACGATATGTCGCTCCAAATAAATGGAAAGCAATTGAGCTGGTCAACTGCAAACACAAAGACCGAATTTATGTTCTTTTAGCATGGACAAATCAGAACATCCTCGATACCAAAAGTTCAAAACATAAATGATCAGATTTATACACAATACTCACATCAGAAGTGTTGCAAAAATCAGCAGGCAACCCTTTGAACCATATATCATCCATGAATGCATGTTTCTGCAGCTATGATTTTATTTAGATTGGACATTACACAAAATAAGATACTTTAGACTGGACATTAAGCCATGATTTTTTTAAAGGATGGCACAGTGAACACACTTTGACAGGACAACACGGCAATAATCATAATTTTGCCAAAATAGCATCTGGCCCAAATGTAAATTTCTAAATGGTCCATGGAAGGTGCAAACTTGTTTAGAATAAAAGAGGATCCCAATTCAGAATAATTATTAAGAATTATATGATCATGATCCCAACCATTTACTATGAAGACAACTTCGGAAACCACATAACTCTAGATTTTCTCTGTGTGAACAATTTGCAATACCAAAAAAAATTCTGGAACATAACAACTACAACAAAAATTAAGTAATCTTTCTCACCACCAACACCATCTGATGTATAAAGCATTGTAGATATATACTTCTGAAAACCTTGTGGATGTGTAGTGTCAATTCAAGAAAGAGCTAACCGGTAAATTAAATAGCAGATTGACAGATTACTATACACCTTATCCCTCTGCATATTTGTAGTGATCACCTTTAAGACAACCTCTGGATATTTCTTTAAATTGATGGAAATACTTCAAAAAAATCTATCCGAGAATAGGGCATTTGTGTGTGTGTTTGTGAGACCTGAACCTTTTAATGTCTATAAATTATTCAGTTGCATATGGTCTTCTTTGTTCATATAGATGATCTAGTTTAACACAACCTTCCAAACCCGATGTTTAGAAACTGCCATGAAACAGTGCATCACTAGCTTATGGGATTAGAGATAAACTTGAGTAAGATAAGAATAGTGGATGAAGCACTAAGGGGTGTTTGTTTGGGCTTCTTATGAATTTCCACAAATATAAGCCAGCAAAACCAGTCAAACAGGTTAGCTTCACTACTGGCTTTGCCGAAGCGAGTCGATCTACCGATTACACTACCGGTGGAAAGCACCTATTGAGGTGTTTCCCGCATCTTTTGACTTACCACCGAATCGTTATATGCATTTGCCTATCTCGATTGCAGTAATTACAGAAGAATGCCACCCAGACTGAATTGATCCCATCTCGTGCCCATCTCTCTCCCGTTGAACTCCCGAACCGGTACGCTTTTTATCCCCATCGTGCCAGCGAGCTCCCTGGTCGTCAGCATGTTCCTAGTGAGGCGTCGGGACGAGAGCCACGAAGCGCTTGAAAGCATATAATTATGATAGCCCAGGAATTGTTTCTCTCGATTATTCTAGTATGGAGCTGCTAGTATGCATAAATGCAGATGCCAGTCTTCTCCATTGCTTCTTGCTAACCGTTGTTTTTTACTTGGTCGCTTGCACACAACGTTGTTTCCCACTGTTTGGTCGGTGGTGCTGCTGTAAATCAGCTGCCATGTGCAATTTATTGATGGTAATTACACAAGTGTAATTGTATGGATAGTAATTCAGGATAATGTTATATATGATCAATTATTTTGATGAGTTTATTGTTGTGTATTTATCAAAATTTGTAGTGACATATGTTTATACATTTCGACCAGCAATTATACAGTTTTGAAACTCTGAGGGTATTTCAGACAATTCTTCATCATACAGCTAGACAACCAGTCAAGTAGCTAAACATCAAAACACAGAAAAACAACTTTTCCTACACAGCAGCTTTCCCTGACAGCACAGCCAGCCACAGCCCAAACAAACAGCCCTAAAACCATGGATTCTGCGAGAAGCACTTCCAATGTGTGTAAAGAAAAACTTCCGATATTCAACATAAGTTTTTATCAGAAGAAATAGAGAAAAACAAACGAACCTTTATACGCATCATAGTTGTTATCACTTCACATGGTGAAGATAACCTACTGAGTCTGCTGACTATCAAAGGCACAAACAAACTAGATAGAAAAAAAAATAGAAGTACCAAAATATAAGTTATTTCAAGTAGGACTATTTATGATTGAAAATGGACTACATGAACTGGTTACAAAAATAAATTTATATGATCATATAGACTGCACTATAAATCTCAGATGTTGATTTACCTGATAATTTACTTAATCTAGTGTATATAGTCAGTACGTAGTATACAGTAGGAAAATATAGGAATAGAAATAGAGAAAAGTCAAATCACACAAAGAACATTAGAAATCTGTACATGCAAAAATATTAACGGAGTTTGCAGATGGATGACCCCAACTTCATGTCTTTCTCATGAATTCACTAGCTGTTTTCCTAAGAAACCAAAGAGATGGCATGTACATTATTTTAGTTTTTTAGTTTGCATGGTACCATCAACAAAAGTTATGGGAAAAAATCAAGAGATCTTCCATGTAATTTTTTCCCATCCTACACATGATCCAAATGTAATCCTTTTACCTATATTCTTAGGGGAACGCATGATCGTTGTATGTGGGAAATATGCTTAATGACAAATTGTGGAGACCATTATAAGGCGTAGGCAAGTACACAACAATGTTCTTGATTGTTCTTCACCTGATATAAAAGGAAATGAATAACAAACAATACTAAGTGGCGAATTGTATCGAATATATGAGTAACATAAACCTGGTGATATAAATTTAGTCGTAAGATTAATTATGCAACTATGAACCATTTGGAATTTAAAAGCTGAAACGAACCATATAATACAGATAACCACCACATAAATAAGCATAGTAGGAACCTGATATGGGTTGGATGGGTTTCCAAATAGCATACAGGTCCATAACAAAATGGTCTGCATAGCAGAAATACCTACCAAAATTCATGCGGACCTGCAACGAATGTTTTGGAAAACCAAATTTGAAGAAACAACAAAACATAGCTTACAGGGGATAAAAGTGAAAGAGAGATCGAGAAATTAGAGGGAGAGTCAAACTACTTCTACCATGAATCATGTAAGAGCTAATAACACCAGGGATATTGCCCCGCAAAAAAAAAGAACACCAGGGATACATAAACTTGTCCTCTAGGTGCATTTTCATACTCCCTTTAATCTAAATTAATGTCTCATACTTGGCTAGATTCGGATGCAGGGCCGGCCCATAGGCCGGGCAAACAGTGCGCCCGCACTGGGCCCTGCGAGCTAGGGGCCCCAGCCTAGGTTGTAGTCTTACATTATTACTTGTAACTTTTATTCCCATTTTTTTCGTAAATTCTGATTTTTAGGCATGTAAAAAGGTAAAATCGTTAGAGGTCCGTATGAAGTCCACTAAGAACACCATGCACGTCACTCACCGACACTCCATGGACGACTGTTATTCGCTCCATGGACGACTGTTGGGTGTTCGCTCAATCAATGACTCGTATTCTTCTCTCCCAAATTTCAAGAACGTCGTTGACGCTGTTGTGCTTTTCCGAGGTTGCGGCTCACAATTAATGGTGGCCAAAGGCGCTACTCAATCGTCCCCCAAACACCTCCCCTTTAATTCCCAAAGGTTCTAAGTATTCTTTTATACATCAATAGCCATTTGAGATTAGGAGATGGTGAGATCTATGTCCAGTCTACACCATTCCCGTTGCTCCTCAGTCCTCAATCCAACTGTCAAATGGCGATGGGACGTGGTCTTGATGGGATCTGGAAGACTGAGAGGGCGCTGACAGGTCAAGAGAAAGGGGAAGAATCGTTCAGTTCATGTGGGTGTGGTGTTCCTGTTCATGCTACAGATCAAGGGGCTGTTTGTTCAGTCCACATTCAAAATCAAGCCAGGTGCTTCTGTTCCCTCTCTTGACCATCTTTTATGCAACTTGTTTTGCATGTTTGGTGATATCGCTTCCAGAGAAGACTTATTTGTGTGTAAAAAGGAAAAAATGTAGCAGGTACAGATCAATGGGCTATGTACAAGTTACTAATTTATCTTGTAGTTCTTCAATGGACTCTCCTCAAATGGTGTACAGATCAAGAAGATATTTAAATGGACATAGTACTGAACCAGTACAGATCAAGGTGCTATGTACAAGTTCAGATCGAAGAGCCACCGAATATTACTTCCTTGAGACAATATGAATTGTTTTCATAGTCTTAAGGACCCTTGCTGTCATTTTGCACCTGGGCCTCGTATAAGTATGGACCGGCCCTGTTCGGATGTATATCATACTAAAACATGACTAGATACATTTAAATTTAAATAAATGTGAGGATATTAATTTGAATCGGAGGGAGTACGTAAAGTTGAAAAATGTGGTACAGAGGTGCATTAACTTGGCTGCCCGACACGGTTTGGTCCAATTAGTCCAAAATGGTGCCACGGCCCTTGTACGTCTTTCATGATTTCGCAAAAACACCCCTACACCACTCGTAATCAGGAGCCACATCAATATCCCTGTATTGTTGTAGCAATTGGCTTTTATCCCTACCTGCAGATCACGTCCGTATCCTCCATGAACCAGTTCGCGACAGGTTCTTGTGCACGGTGGACGACGGAGCTCGTCGCCGCCGCTGAACCGGCCAGTCGCCGAGGAGACACTGGACTACGGTATTCTCTGCGGTCATATTAATAATCTTAACTTTGTCTAGATACGAACTAGCGTACGAATCTATTCTCTTTATTCTAAAATAAGTGACTTAAGTTTGTCTAGATTTGAATGTATCTAAACATATTTTAGTATATAGATACATGCGAATTTAATTAAACTCAAATTAATTATTTTTGGAAGGAGTGTGTAGATAAAGTCAGAGAGAGTACGAGAATTTCCCTCCTTTTCTCTGTGGAATTCGCCGCTCGGGCCAGCTGTAGGGTTTAGGGTGCATGATCCACTCCGATTTAGGTGTGTAAATAGGATGGATTAAGTCAGTTTCGTCCGCTTTTACATCGGAGACTGTGATTTAGCCGATGATTTTGAGCGAATCCATGTTGTGATGATCCCCTGTTTCGGTATAAACTCTGCACCCACGCTGAACCCGTAGGTCTCCAACGCATATTGGTTCAGAATATACAAAGTTTCAGCGAATCTATGTTATGATGTCAGGTCTCACATTGTATTGATATTACAGTCTATTAGGACGGATGGTATGACTTATACCAAGGCAGTATTAAAATGGAACCGACAACCGACACCACTCGGAACCATTTTCTTTAAGCTCTAGCTGAAGTTAGACTAGTGTACTAGTACTGCCCACTGATATGTTCAATTAAGCATCAAGTCCGGAGTTTACAAAGGTAGAACAGTACATAGCGAGGTGTAAGATTGACCGTCTTCCTTGGCTTTTGTTATTAAAGACTATCAACTAGTAATACTTATTGGTTCACAGTACAACGAGCGACTTCAGCAGATTGGTTGCATTTCTGAATTTATGCCTCAGACTTTGCCATATTTGAATGTGATCCAGATCCAGATCTCTTTGGAAGAACTCTGTAGCTACAACATCGCCCACGGAATTGTTTAGATCATCAACCAAATTGTTTAGTTCAAAATTCATGATTAATATAGATGGGCATATATACTAATAGTCAGAATATCAACTTTTTTTTAGGAGAAGTCAGAATATCAATTGTTTTCATTACAAGTTGCAACATTTGCTGAAAGTCTAGTGTATGCCCTGTAGTGCAAGATGGTACTTTATCTGAATTTCAGTGGAAGTTAGAAATTTTGAGTTTCTTGTTTGGTTGTTAATTGAATTTTCAGCAGGGCACAGTGTGGTTTTAACTGAGTTTTCAGTTTCATTTTGCATGGTACCTCAATTTTTAGTGCAAGTCACAGTGTCAACTGAATTTGTGTGCTAAGCTTTTCACCATTGTGTTGTGCAGGAGGTAATTGTGAATTGTTCTCATTTGAACTAGAGCACAATGGGTTTTCCTGTGGAAAAGGAGCTGGCTTGACATATGTTTCACAAACTTGAGGGCATTCTATTTGTTTACGTAAGACTCATCAAAGTAATTGTAACTAGACAACCACACAACATCCATCCATCAAACATGATGTTTACATTGGAATTCCCTTAGTTCCCATAAGATTTTCCAACACTTCTGCTATATATCTACAACTACAATTTAGCATAACTCAAAGACTTGATGACGATCTTTATTAAGAAGACAAGAGGATGTTACAAGTACAATATCAAGAACTTGGAGAATACCTAGCAAGGATCTGGGGCAAACCAGAACTACAAGACATATGACACACTACCGAGCAGTTTTTTTAGAATAACTAACGAGCAGATGAAAGCTAGCACATCTGGCTCCTTTTTAGTCCAAATCTTCTAATTTTGCCTTTTTGAAGTCAGGGGAGTCTATGGAGCGCAACCCATGGTGCATCGCCCATGGGCAAGAGCCCATGGTGAAGAGGCCACGGAGTATAGCCCATGGAATGTAGCCCAAAATCTTTTTTAATTCGGTCTTTTTGGGCATTGCGCGTCTTCTTTGGAAAAAACTCCGTCTACCCATGTTTCTAAGAAACTACTTCATTATGTGTCATTTTTATTTCGCGGCCATTTTATTATATATATATATATATATATATATATATATATATATATGGACACAAAATCTTTTTAAAAAGACTGATACATAAGTTATAGTTACTATAGCTGACTAATGTTATTATTATATTAATTCTCTTTGTCGTAGTGGCAACACGCTTAGTTTGTATCCTCTAAGTTTCTCACCTTTTCTTATAACAATATTGTTTAGGGAGATACTGCTATCGCCGACCCACCTGCATGGAGCATCCCTTGAGTTTAACGGGCAGGTTTGAACAAAAACAATTAATAGCCAGCAATCAGACATAACAAATTATCCAACATACTTGTACAAAGAGGCTGGCATCTGGAACCCATCAGCCAGACTGTTGAGGGGTAACCTCAAGGGTGGCCCGATCTTCACGGATATCATGGTCAAATCGATGGTAAAAGCGAGGGGAAAGGGAGAAGGTAGCGGAAGCGGACACACACCTCACAAAGAACACGATGAACACACGCAAAACTCACATGATACAAGGCCAATTGCTCCCGCCGGCGGTCACCGGTCCGATAGAATCCTCGCAAGGAAAGATCGGTCAATGTGCCCTCGTCAATCCCAAGCAGAGAGGGAAGAACACCTTAGAGAGGGTCTTGACAACTTGACAAAGGGACACCGATGCCAAGGCCTTGTACAATGAGGGAGGCACGATGCAAACTCCAACGAGGTGGTAACGATAGTCGGTCCTCTTTTGGTAAAGGGGATGAGGCAAAACTAGAGATTCCACAAAGAGGGTTGTCTTTAGTCTATCATCTATGCCTAAGGGATACATGAGGGGGTGGGGGTTCTATTTATAGGCCAGCCACTAACATGGGGGTAGTTTGGAGATAAACTAGGCAAAAGGGTAAGTAAAAGGGAATATTCCAGGGCATCAAACCCAGATCCATGCTCAGACAGGTGATTCCGCAGCACCGGATCCGGCGTCGATATTTCTGGTTGGCGCCAAAGTGGTCTTATGCATGCGATTCCGGTCGCGACCGGTCCTGGCGCTGGTTTGGTCAGCGCGGGTTCCGATCCGCCGGTTCTAGCGCTGAAAGTTCCGGCGGTGGATTTGGTGGCGCCAGAGCCTTCGCCGGTTTGGCTCTGCCTCTTCCTTCTCCTCTTCCAAGCCTCCGTCATGTCGGGTGTGAGTCCTCAGTCTTCCTCCCTTGCTTCCGTACTTGTAGGTGTGATCCTATCATGATAATGGGATGGAGTATGAAGTAGTATGCCATTCAAGAGGGTAGGTAGTGGGCTCGCATAGAGGAACGGATTCACCTTTGGAGTACATGATAACTTGGCATAAGTTGGAGACCTTGATGTGGTAATGACCGTAGGTCGAGCTACATCACATACCATACACTACTGCAAGGAGAAACGTTGGCAATGTCAAAACAATGGATACGAACAAAAATGAAAAGCCTAGCATACACATGGTTTATGTACAGAAAGGCTAACATCTGGTACCTAGATAAACAGATGCCGCATCAAGCACCATTGTCAAGGTCAAAACAACAAACACGACCGAAAAACAGTCCATCATACACACGTTTCTTTGAAAGAGAGACTAACATTTGGGACCAGCAGTCAAATCTTAAACGACATCAAGCAACGTTGCCAAGGTGTCAAAATGGCGGACACGACCAAAAAAAGTCTATCATACACACATTTATTTAAATAGAGACTGACATGGGGGACCCAACAACGTGGCCAAATGACAGATGCGTCGAGCAAAGCTATCAAGTTTGAAACAGGGAAGCGCGAACGAAGAAAAAAATTCCATCATACACATGATTCTTCTAATGAGAGGCTAACATGAGGGACCCGGCAACCTGAATAAATGGTTGATGCATCGATCAATGTTATCGAGTTCAAATCAAGGAGGCACGAGGTAAAAATTGCATCATGCACACTTTTCTTCTAATGAGAGGCTGACATGTGGGAGCCAGCAGTCTGACTACATGGCAGATGCATTGAGCATTGTTATCAAGTTCGAAACAGGGTAGCACGAGCGAACAAAAAAATTCCATTTATACACATGTTTCTTCTAATGAGATACTGACATGGGGGACCCAACTGCCTTACTAAATGACAGATGCATCGAGCAACGTTATCGAGTTCTAATCAGGGAAGCATGACCGAAAAGTTTGGTCCGCTAGAGACACTAACATCCGGGACCCACATGCCTCAAAAGATTTCGGCGAGTCAACATCACGCGAGGAAACAAAAATCTTGCTTCTACCACGTGTTGGTCGATCTTCTTCCATGTTTTTAGCGATTTTGTTATAGTAGAGGACTACAAAAACAAAAAAGTTTTCCATCAGCCACAGTCGAGCGAAGATAATCGTCGCAGAAGAGGTGCCTTCTATGACGCTCGATGGACCAAACCGTTGCGGATGGAGACATTTCTTGTAGTGAGTACCTATTATAAACCTATCTATCTTCTTATCCAAATAAAAACAATGGTTAATGTTAAAATGTTGGTTTTGCCCTGCCTTAGGACAAAACCATTTGTTGTAAGAATCCATTGCTAAGAGTCTAGGAACTAGTACTAAACTCTAAGCCTGAGTTAATCAACCAAGAAACAAAGAACAGTCAAAGGTGGGGGGAAAATCTTCAAAGTAAACCAATTGGAATCCAACATACCAAATAGTATCATAGATCACTAGCAGTTCATAGTGAACTGTTAAGCTTATCAGTAGAGCCAAAATCATCTAGGTAGTTATCTACCCAAGAATTTCAGACATAACAAATAGATAAAATAAACCAATAGAAAATATAGGAACCATAATACAAATCTTTTGACCAAAGGAAATCCCCAGGCTTAGGACACTATGAAGAAACAAGTAGAATTCCAAAAATCTAAATCACTGGCTATGAAAATTATAAACCAATAGAAGTTATAACCACAATACAAAATAATAGACCAAAGGATATACCCAGGCATTAGATTCTGCCAAGAACCCTAGAACAATAGGAATTTAAAACATGATCAATGGAAATTATTAACCAATCAAACTTCACATCAAAGGATAATATGAAAAATCATCTAAATAGAATTGTAAGGGCTCATGGATGAAATCCAAATCAAAATCACTAATATCAATTGAATAAACACTAGTCACATTCCAAAACAAGAACATGATAAAAGATAAACTGACATACCTAATTAAGCATATGCAGATACCAACCCCTGCATGTACAAAAAATTCCATATCCAAATCTGGCATGTTGATACGTTGTAAACGTATCTATAATTTTTGATGTTCCATGCTTGGTTTTTATCTACTTTCTTATGTTTTGTCCACACTTTGGAGTATTTTTATACACTTTCTTGGACTAACCTATTGACAAGATGCCACAGTGCCAGTTGCCTGTTTTCTGCTGTTTTTGGTTCCAAGAAAGTCAGAAAATGAATATTCTCGGAATTGGATCGCACAAAAGCCAAAGTCGATATTTTACCGGAAGACTCACAGAGCCAGAAGACGAGACGGAGAGGGGCCATAGGGCGGCCACACCATGTGGTGGCGCGGGTCCACCCTAGTCGCGCCACCTGGTGGTGTGGGCCCCCTGGCCGCCCACCGACCTTGCCTCTTCGCCTATAAGATGCCTCTCGATGTGAAAACCCTAAATCGTCAATCCGAAATCCATGAAAAGTTCCGCAGCACCGCCGCCACCGAAGGGAGATTCGGGGGACAGAAAGTCTCTGTTCTGGCACCCTGCCGGGACGGGAAAGTACCCCCGGAGCCATCTCCATCGATCTCCACCACCATCTCCATCACCATTGCTGATTCCCATGATGAGGAGGGAGTAGTTCTTCCTCGAGGCTAAGGGTTATACCGGTAGCTACGTGTTCATCTCTCTCTCTCTATGCATGATCATATTGTGATCATGAGCTTTGTAATCAAGTAGATCTACCTTGCTACTCAGGTGCTTTAATAGATCTCTGCTCTCCCCATGGTGGCACTTAGGCTAGAGATTACAAATACTTGTTATGAGTTATATTTGGAGTTGGATGTCTTTATGAAATTGTGGTGTTTGTTGGAACCATCTAGTGCTCAAGGTGACAATATGGGGTTATCTAGATGGGAAAGGCTTACTTTGAGGTGTGTTGTTATAGCCCTACCATTGATTAGAGTGTCCAACCGGAGAGTAGTTAATAGTAGTATCATAAAGAGAATATATTTATATGAGCGTGTTCACTAGTGAAAGTATGATCCCTAGGCCTTGTTTTTAAGCATTGAAACTTCGTTTGCAACTAGATCTGTTACATGTTTGCTTGCTTCCATCTTTGTTTCAGTTTGCCTTTAGTCTTTTCCACGCCATCAAGCTATTTTCTATCACCGTTACCACTTATAATTATTCATACCACTAATATTTCACTATCTCTTCGCCGAACTAGTGCACCTATACATCTGACAAGTGTATTGAGTGTGTTGGGGACACAAGAGACTTCTTATTTCTTGATTGCAGGGTTTCCTGAGAGGGATACCTTTGACCACTTCCTACCTGAGTTCGATAAACCTAGGGTGATCCACTTAAGGGAAAACTTGCTGCTGTTCTACAAACCTCTGCACTTGGAGGCCCAACAACTGTCTAGAAGAATAGAAGTGCGTAGACATCAAGCTATTTTCTGGCACAGTTGCCAGGGAGGTAAGGTAAAAGGTACTCACATCCTCCGGTGTGAGTGCTCGAAGTTATTTCCTTTAGATTCTGCAATTTTGTCTTTTTGTTTCTTGTTTTCACTAGTTAGGCTTAATGGAAAACAACAAAAAAATTAGAGAGCTTTATAGTATTTATCTTGAGTTAAGACATGAAGTGTTTGAAGAGAAAATTAAAAAAATTATGGAACTTTATTTGCATGCTAATAGCAATGTTGTTAGTATGAATTATTTGGACACCATTATTGCTAATGCTATGGAAAAGTCTAAGCTTGGGGAAGCTAGTTTTTATGAAAATGATCTTTTTAGTTCCCCAGCTTTGGAAGATAGCTATTCTATTGCTTATGATGATACCAAGCCTCCAATATATGATGATTGCAATGATGAATATGATATTTTCAGTCCACCTACTATTGAGGAGGAAATTAATTATGATTACAATATGCCTCCTATATTTGATGATTATGGTGACGAGGATAATAATGGTAGCTATTTTGATGAATTTGCTCCCACTACAATTAATAAGAATGACTATGTTTATGTGGGGAGTATTAATTATTTTATGCATGTGGCTCATGATAAGAATGTTTCATGTGATTTTTATATTGTTAATTTTATTCATGTTGCTACTGGAAGTTATTATGAGAGAGGGAAACATGGTTTTATGTGTCTCAACAATATTAAGTTTCCCCTCTTTATGTTGAAAATTTTGAAGTTGCACTTGTTTTGCTTTCCTATGCTTGTTGCTTTGTGCTTTCATGACTTGTTTCTTTACAAGATTATTTTGCATAGAAAGTGGGTTAGACTTAAATGTTCTTTGAATTTGCTTCTTGATGCTCTCTTTTACTTCAATTCATATTTCTTATGTGAGCATCTTCTCAAACTATCATGCCTAACTTAAAGATGTTAAATAAAAGTACTTATTGGGAGTCAAAAGTTTTAGATGAGTCTTGGAAGTTATTACCTCTGTAATAACCGCTCCTTATCCTATTTATTTGCTTTTTTTGCCAAGAATAACCTCTAATGAGAGAGAAGTAATGATTGGGAAAGTTGCTGTCCCGAAACAGATTTCTGTGCTTCACCGTAAAAATTCGTGTAAAATATCTGTATGTCCTTTTGAGGCTTGAATTTTTGTGCTTCTGCCCCAGGTTGTTATCTAACTTTCGTTAGTTCAACACTTTTCGATTTGAGCAACAGAAGATCTTCGAATTTTTTTTGTCTTTACCTGCTTGTCTGTTTTGACAGATTTCTGCCATTATTTGCATTTGCTTCTTGTTGGTTGCCTTTTGAGTTCTTTTGGGGAATTGAGCTTTTTGAGAGAATTGATACAGTATATTGTGTTTTATTGAAAGTTTTATTGGTGTTAGAACTGAACCCAAAGACTTATTATCTTGAGTGCACTAATGTTGCTAATAAAGATTGTGTGAAGTTTTGTATGAAGGAAAAATTTCAGGTGTATGGAAGGAACGAGTAATGAGATGAAGGATGGACTAAAGCTCAAGCTTGGGGATGCCACACGTGTCACCCCAAGAAATATCCAAGAAGTACAAGCGTCAAAGCTTGGGGATGCCCAAGGCATCCCCTTCTTCATCAATAAAAATCCCAGGTTTCTTCCAAACACTTCATTTTTATTGTTTCATGCACAATTGTGTTGTTCTTGGAGCGTCTTCTTTTTCGTTTTTGTTTTTGTTTTCTTAGTTTTATGAATAAATTGGTTGGACCCCCTCTTTCATACATTGGTTTTCAAATAGTTTGGTTTGGATTGGAAAAGAGTAGGAAAGTTCATGCTTAAGTGCTAAAGAGAGCTTGTTTTTGACTGTGGCCTATGCTTTGTCATGCCATGCTTGATATTGTTTTGGATTTATGCTTAGTGATCTTTGCTGTAGCATGATATGTTATAAACAATTGAGATTGCTTAATGTGCCTTGGAAGAATCATGCGTTGTTTTAACATATTAAAGCATAGTATTGTGGTATTCTCCTTTGAAGCTTTATTTGGGTTGACTTGGCGCATGCTTACACCATGTTATGACTATCCAAAGTCACCATAGCCTTTATGATCCTTTAGTTTTCGACTTGTAATATCACTTTATGCTTTGATTAATGATGTTTTGTCGCTCTGCATGATTATGGCCATTACTTCTCTCTTAGTTGGTCGCTCCTAGTCTTTTGCTAGCCTCCGTAACCAAGTATGAGTTCCACTCATGCATCCAACTCCTAAAACCAAGTTATTCCAAAGAGTCCACCATACCTACCTATTAGCACTTGCTATTCCAAGTATATTCATGCTTTTGTTTACCTTCTGAATTAAACTTGTTATGAGAAAACTAGTGATTAAAGCTCTCACAAACTTGATGGCACACTTTACTTTTCTTGCCCTTAATAAACTTGAACCATTGTGTCGTCTATGTTGTATATGCTTGAACTTATATGTTGGGAGATTAGCAGAACCATGCTGTCATGAGGAACGCTTTCAACATTGCACTTGTACTTTGTACCTAGTTGATATCATGCTCTTTTGTCTATGGATGTCGTCGGTGTGAAATGAAAGGGGAGCTTGTAAGTCCATGGAGTTATGTATGTGTGTTAGAGAAACGCCTGGGTCATCGGTCTAATCCATGCTGTCATGGTGGAAACCTGTAGCGTAACCATAATGAGCTGTCTATGAAGCATTCTTCTTATAAAAAAAGAGTCAGATATTGAGAAAAAGAGAAAAAGAAAAAAAAGAGATATGAGAAAAGAGGAAAGAGAGAAAAAAGCACCATATTCCCATGGTAAATAAGAAGATTGCTGAGATGCTCGTTGTCTTCTTTCCTTGTCATTTTGATATGGGTATTTTTTGTATCATCGGGCAAGGGGTACCCCGTTGGCAGTTCTCTATGATACACATGTACTTACTATGACAAGAACTGACCGGTAACTAAACTTGAGTAGGATGAGGAGTGGCCCTCATATTCAAGGGACATGAGATTTCCAACTTATACTTTGTGAAGCATATACTCCATAGTTTGTTCACTTTAACCTTAATCATTTCAAGATGCTTATGATAGGGGCAATGAGAGCTAAATCTATTAAGTACCATAATTTTTGGAAGCTCTTTATGAAACTTGAATCCCTACTTCCTTCTATGAAGGCCTTTCTTCCACTTTTATATTAAGTCTCCACCTTCTATCTTTATGCACCTACTTTCAGAGCATAGTGGCCATTCTTAGTTCTGTGTGCATTGTCCCAAGACTTGTTGATTGATGGCTCAGTGTCAGCGTTAGAAAAATGCTGGAGCGGTGTTGATGTAGAGCTCGTTGGGAACCCCAAGAGGAAGCTATGATGAGCACAGCAGCAAGTTTCCCTCAGGTATGAAACCAAGGTTTAATCGAACCAGTAGGAGCAAGGAAACACCCCAAAGGTGTTGCTAGCTGAGCCTTGGCAAGGCGCACTACCGGTGCTAGTAGCAACGTGGAGATCTGCACAACACAACCACAGAACTTTGTCCCCAACTTGCGATGAGGTTGTCAATCTCACCGTGTTTTGCGGAAAACAAAGGATTAAACGTATCGAATGGAAAGAAGTAAAAGTTTGCAGAAAGTAAACACAAAACAATAAACAGATTATAGATTGTATGTAAAGAAAAGGACCGGGATCCATAGTTCACTAGAGGTGGATCTCCTTAAGATAGATAACATGTTGGGTGAACAAATTATAGCGGGGCAATTGACAAACATTGAGAAAGCAATACATGCATATACTAATCATCTTGACTCCTTTGGAACTTGATTGGGCATTACAACATTATACATAGACCGCTATCCAACTGCATCTATGACTAATAATCCACCTTCAGGTTATCATCTGAACCCCCTCCAGTATTAAGTTGCAAGCAACAGATTATTGCTTTACAAACTGCGTGTAATGTAAACAATACGATTGTTCTATGAACAAAGGATTGTTGTTTAGTAGCAGCACATCTAGTACCTTAGAGATTTCTGTCACTTCCCCAGATTACCAGAGGCATGAACCCACTATCGAGCATAAATACTAACTCTTGGAGTTGCTAGCATCTACTTGGCCAAGATAGCTAGTAACAACGGAAAGCATGCAAGATCACAAATAACATAGACATGATAGAATCAATAATCAATCTGAAATAGCATCTCAATATCCATCGGATCCCCGCAAACACAACATGCAGAATTACAAATAGATGATCTTGATCATGAACGGAGCTCACAAGATCTAAACATGAAAGCACAAAGGAGGAGAACCAGCCATCTAGCTACTAGATGGATCCGTAGTCCAAGGATGAACTACTCACGCATCACACCGGAGGCTTGCATGGTGATGAAGAAGGCCTCCAGGGTGAATTCCCCCCTCCTACAGGGTGCCGGGAAGAGCTTCAGATCCCTCCCGATCTAGGGATGGAGATGATGGCGGCTATAGACTCTTTCGTGGATTTTTGATCGGACACTTAGGGCTTTCGTCCCGAGGGCATCTTATAGGCGGAAGGAGAGGCCGAGGGGGTGCCGGAGGCGGCCAGACCACCCTCTGGCGCGGGCTAGGCTGGGCCACGCGGCCAGGTGGTGTGGTGGCCCCCTGGCCCCTCCCCGTCTCGTACTCTAGCATCTGACGACTTCCGGAAAAATAGGCACTTTGGCTTTTGTCCCGTCCAATTCCGAGAATATTCATTTTCTGACTTTCCTGGAACCAAAAACAGCAGAAAACAGGCAGCTGGCACTGTGGCTCTTGTTAATAGGTTAGTCCAAGAAATCATATGAAAAGTACTCCAAAGTGTGGACAAAACACAAGAAAGTGGATAAAACCAAGCATGGAACATCAAAAATTATAGATACATTTGCAATGTATCAACATCCCCAAGCTTAACTCCTGCTCGTCCTCGAGTAGGTAAGTGATTTTTGAGGTGACATGCACCATCAAAGACTTGATCAAAGTATTTGTAAAACATTCAAAGATGGGATCATAGTAGTTCAATCATAACATGAAAGACAAGGTTATAGCAATAAGCAAAGAAACTATGATGCAACATGAAAAGGCACAAACAAAAGATTCATGAATAACAATGCTTTGCAAGACGCTTGTTTGTTTCACATAAAGAAAACATAGCATAATAGTATTCAGCTTGTCCCTCATAGATTAGCAAATATAAATGCATAGGACACCTTCAAAGTTCATAAGAGTGACTATATACAAATAGTTTAGAACAAGCAATATCAAGTTATGCATCAATCAACTAGTCTTGGACAATGCACATAGAACTAAGAATGGCCACTATGCTCTCAAAGTAGGTGCATAAAGATAGAAGGTGGAGACTCAATATAATGGTGTAAGAAAGACCTTTCTATAAAAGGAAGTAGGGATTCAAGTCTCATAAAGAGCTTCCAAAAATTATGGTACTTATAGCTTTCAGCTCTCATTGCCCTATCATAAGCATCTTGAAGTGATTAAGGTTAAAGTGAACAAACTATGGTGTACATGCTTGACGAAGTATAAGTTAGAAATCTCATGTCCCTTGTATACGAGGGTCGCTCCTCATGCTACTCAAGTTTAGTCACCTATAAGTTCTTGTCATTATAAGTACATGTGTATCATAGAGAACCGCCAACGGGGTACCCCTTGCCCGATGATATGGAAGAATCCCCATATCAAAATGACAACGCAAGCAGACAACGAGCATCTCAGCAATCTTCTTATTTACCATGGGAATATGGTGATTTTTTTTATCTCTTTCCTCTTTTCATAATATCTTTTTTTTCTTTTCTCTTTTTTCTCAATATAGGACTCTTATTTTATAAGAAGAATGCTTCATAGACAGCTCATTATGGTTACGCTGCAGGTTTCCACCATGTCAGCATGGATTAGACCACCGGCCCAGGCGTTTCTCTAACACATATACATAACTCCATGGACTTACAAGCTTCCCTTTCATTTCACACCGACGACATCCATATACAAAAGAGCATGATATCAACTAGGTACAAGTACCAAGTCCAATGTTGAAAGCGTTCCCCATGAAAGCATGGTTCTGCTAATTCCCAACAAATAAGTGCAAGCATATACAACATAGACGACACAATGGTTCAAGTTTATTAAGGGCAAGAAAAGTAAAGTGTGCCATCAAGTTCGTGAGAGCTTTAATCACTAGTTTTCTCATAACAAGTTTAATTTGGAAGGTAAACAAAAGCATGAATATACTTGGAATAGCATAAGCTAGTAGGTAGGTATGGTGGACTCTTTGGAATAACTTGGTTTAGGAAGTTGGATACATGAGTGGAACTCATACTTGGTTGTGGAGGCTAGCAAAAGACTGGGAGCGACAAACTAAGAGAGCAATAATGGCCATAATCTTGAAGAGCGACAAAACATCATTGATCAAAGCATAAAGTGATACTACAAGTTGAAAACTAAAGGATCATAAAGGCTATGGTGACTTGAGATAGTCATAACATGGTGTGAGCATGCGCTAAGTCAACCCAAATAAAGCATCAAAGGAGAATACCACTATATTATGCTTTAATATGCTAAAACAACACATGATTCATCCAAGGCACATTAAGCAATCTCAATTGTTTATAACAAGTCATGCTAGAGCAAAGAGTACTAAGCATAAAGCCAAAACAATATCAAGCATGGCATGACAAAGCATAGGCCACAATCAAAAACAAGCTCTTTTTACCACATAAGTATGAACTTTCCTACTCTTTTGCAAACCAAACCAAACTATTTGCAAACCAATGTATGAAAGAGGGGGTCCAACCAATTTATTCAGAAAACTAAGCAAACCAAGCAAAGGAAAAACCAAAATGAAAACAAAGAATAAGACACTCCAAGAACAACACAACTCTGCATGAAACAATAAAAATGAAGGGTTTGGAAGAAACCTGGGATTTTTATTGATGAAGAAGGGGATGCCTTGGGAATCCCCAAGCTTTGACGCTTGTACTTCTTGGATATTTCTTGGGGTGACACGCGTGGCATCCCCAAGCTTGAGCTTTAGTCCATCCTTCATCTCATTACTCATTCCTTCCATACACCTGAAATTTTTCCTTCATACAATCTTTATTAGCAACATTAGTGCACTCAAGATAAAAGGTCTTAAGGTTCAGTTCTAACACCAAATAAACTTCCATTAGAACACTAGCTACTATAGCACTTCCCGCAAAAAGCTCAGTTCCCCAAAAGAACTCAAAAGGGAACCAACAAGAAGCAAATGCAGAAAATGGCAGAAATCTGTGAAAACAGACCAGCAGGTAAAGACAATTTTTTTCGAAGACCTTCTGTTGCTCAAATAGAAAAGTGTTGAACTAATGAAAGTTAGATAACAACCTGGGGAAGAAGGACAAACATTCAAGCCTCAAAAAGACATTCAGAGATTTTACACGAATTTTTACGGTGAAGCATAGAAATCTGTTCCGGGACAGCAACTTTCCCAATCATTACTTCTCTCTCATTAGAGGTTACTCTTGGCACAAAAAGCAAATAAAAAGGATAAGGAGTGGTTATTACAGAGGTAATAACTTCCATTACTCATCTAAAACTTTTGGGTTATCTCCCAATAAGTACTTTTCTTTAACGCCTTTAAGTTAGGCATAAGAAGCAATAAAAAGAATCAAGTGTTCTCAAATGAAGAAGCATTAAGATTAATACCAGAAATATCTTCAACAAGGAAAGGTATATCATCCAAATAAGTTCTAGAGGATCCTCTCTCAATGCTCTTAGGTTCACTATTCTCATCAAATGGGTTTGCAGGAACAATCCAATCAAGATTCTTTTCTATGGCATCATGTATTGCTACTAGTTTAAAGGGTGTTGGTATCTTAGGTTCCTCCCCATTAGGTTCGGTTTTGTTCATCTTTTCTCGTGTACCAATAACATCTACACATGAGCCTAGCATATTGAAACGTTCAAAGACTTTCCTAGCTTCCTTGGCAACATCATAGAACTCCTTAAACATAGTTTCTAGAATAAAATCCCTCTTTTCAGGATCTTCAACTTCTTTAAGCTTAAGAAACATTACTTGCATTAAGGGGTTGAGGTTAACAAACCTAGCTTCTAACATATGAATGAAAGGAACTGCAGCAATCTCATAGTTTGGAGCAAGTTCGGCAAGGGATCTATCCTCAGCATCTTCATGTTTGCTAACATGATTAAAGAATTCTTCAATATTATCTTCCCCAATTATAGAACCACTACCAATTGAAAGGTCTTTCAGGGTGAATTTAGGGATCAACATGGTGAGCTAAGGAAGAGGTGACAACTAAAGGAGACTTAATTTTTGTGTGTTTTCAAATAAGAAAGCAAAACTAGTGAAACTAATTTTTGTGTGTTTTTGATAACAAAACAAGCAAACAAAGCAAACAAAAACTAAGCAAAACAAAAATAACAAAGTAAAGAGATTGGTTATGAGGGACTCCCCTTGTGAAGATGTCCTTGACTCCCCGGCACCGGCGCCAGAAAAATGCTTGATGGCTCAGTGTCGGCGCCAGAAAAATGCTGGAGCGGTGTCGATGTAGAGCTCGTTGGGAACACCAAGAGGAAGGTATGGTGAGCACATCAACAAGTTTCCCTCAGTTATGAAACCAAGGTTTAATCGAACCAGTAGGAGCAAGGAAACACCCCAAAGGTGTTGCTAGCTGAGCCTTGGCAGGGCGCACTACCGGTGCTAGTAGCAACGTGGAGAACTGCACAACACAACCACAAAACTTTGTCCCCAACTTGCGATGAGGTTGTCAACCTCACCGTGTTTTGCGGAAAACAAAGGATTAAACGTATCGAATGGAAAGAAGTAAAAGTTTGCAGAAAGTAAACACAAAATAGTAAACAGATTATAGACTGTATGTAAAGAAAAGGACCGGGATCCATAGTTCACTAGAGGTGGCTCTCCTTAAGATAGATAACATGCTGGGTGAACAAATTACAGCGGGGCAATTGACAAACATCGAGAAATCAATACAAGCATATACTAATCATCTTGACTCCTTTGGAACTTGATTGGGCATTACAACATTATACATAGACCGCCATCCAACTGCATCTATGACTAATAATCCACCTTCAGGTTATCATCCGAACCCCCTCTAGTATTAAGTTGGAAGCAACAGATTATTGCTTTACGAACTGCGTGTAATGTAAACAATACGATTGTTCTATGAACAAAGGATTGTTGTTTTCTCCCTAGTAGCAACAGCACATCTAGTACCTTAGAGATTTCTGTCACTTCCCCAGATTACTAGAGGCATGAACCCACTATCGAGCATAAATACTAACTCTTGGAGTTGCTAGCATCTAATTGGCCAAGATAGACTAACAACGGAAAGCATGCAAGATCACAAATAACAAAGACATGATAGAATCAATAATCAATCTGAAATAGCATCTCAATATCCATCGGATCCCTGCAAACACAACATGCAGAATTACAAATAGATGATCTTGATCATGAACGGAGCTCACAAGATCTAAACATGAAAGCACAAAGGAGGAGAACCAGCCATCTAGCTACTACATGGATCCATAGTCCAAGGATGAACTACTCACGCATCACACCGGAGGCTTGCATGGTGATGAAGAAGGCCTCTAGGGTGAATTCCCCCCCTCCGACAGGGTGCCGGGAGGAGCTTCAGATCCCTCCCGATCTAGGGATGGAGATGACGGCGGCTACAGACTCTTTCGTGGATTTTTGATCGGGAACTTATGGTTTTCGTCCCGAGGGAATCTTATAGGCGGAAGGAGAGGCCGAGGGGGTGTCGGAGGTGGCCAGACCACCCCCTGGCATGGGCCAGGCTGGGCCGCGCGACCAGGTGGTGTGGTGCCCCCATGGCCCCTCTCCGTCTCGTACTCTGGCATCTGATGACTTCTAGAAAAATAGGCACTTTGGCTTTTGTCCCGTCCAATTCCGAGAATATTCATTTTCTGACTTTCCTGGAACCAAAAACAGCAGAAAACACGCAGCTGGCACTGTGGCTCTTGTTAATAGGTTAGTCCAAGAAATCATATGAAAAGTACTCCAAAGTGTGGACAAAACACAAGAAAGTGGATAAAACCAAGCATGGAACATTAAAAATTATAGATACATTTGCAATGTATCATTGATTGATGCATAACCGTGATATTGTTTGTTTTAAACTATTTGTATCTAGTCACTCTTATGAACTTTCAAGGAGTCCTATGCATTTATGTTTGCTACTCTATGAGGGACAAGCTGAATGCCACTATGCTATGTTTTCTTTATGTGAAACAAACAACGTCTTGCAAAGCATTGTTATTCATGAATCTTTCGTTTGTGCCTTTTCATGTTGCAACATAGTTACCATGTCTTATTGCTAGAACTTTATCTTTCATGCTATGTTGAAGTACTTTTATCCCAACTTTCAATGTTTTACAAATACTTTGATCAAGATTATGATGGTGGATGTCACCTCAAAAATTATTCTTTCTTTTTATCACTTACCTACTCAAGGACGAGTAGGAGTTAAGCTTGGGGATGTTGATATGTTGCAAACGTATCTATAATTTTTGATGTTCCATGCGTTTTATCTACTTTCTTATGTTTTGCCCAAACTTTGGAGTATTTTTATACACTTTATTGGACTAACCTATTGACAAGATGCCATAGTGTCAATTGCCTGTTTTCTGTTGTTTTTGGTTCCAGGAAAGTCAGAAAATGAATATTCTCGGAATTGGACCGGACAAAAGCCAAAGTCGATATTTTACCGGAAGACTCACAGAGCCAGAAGATGAGACAGAGAGGGGCCATAGGGCGGCCACACCATGTGGTGTCGCGGGTCCACCCTGGCCGCGCCACCTGGTGGTGTGGGCCCCCTGGCCGCCCACCGACCTCGCCTATAAGATGCCTCTCGATGCGAAAACCCTAAATCGTCAATCAGAAATCCACGAAAAGTTCCACAGCGCCGCCGCCACCGAAGGGGAGATTCGGGGGATAGAAAGTCTCTGTTTCGGCACCCTGCTGGGACGGGGAAGTGCCCCCGGAGCCATCTCCATCGATCTCCACCACCATCTCCATCCCCATTGCTGATTCCCATGATGAGGAGGGAGTAGTTCTTCCTCGAGGCTAAGGGTTCTACTGGTAGCTATGTGTTCATCTCTCTCTCTATGCATGATCATATTGTGATCATGAGCTTTGTAATCAAGTAGATCTACCTTGCTACTCAAGTGATTTAATAGATCTCTGCTCTCCCCATGTGTGTGAAGTTGACAGTGTGCACACCATGGTGGCACTTAGGCTAGAGATTACAAATACTTGTTATGAGTTATATTTGGAGTTGGATGTCTTTATGAAATTGTGGTGTTTGTTGGAACCATCTAGTGCTCAAGGTGACAGTATGGGGTTATATAGATGGGAAAGGCTTACTTTGAGGTGTGCTGTTATAGCCCTACCATCTATTAGAGTGTCCAACCGGAGAGTAGTTAAGAGTAGTATCATAAAGAGAATATATTTATATGAGAGTGTTCACTAGCGAAAGTATGATCCCTAGGCCTTTTTGCTAAGCATTGAAACTTCGTTTGCAACTAGATCTGTTACATGTTTTCCACGCCATCAAGCTATTTTCTATCACTGTTACCACATATAATTATCCATACCACTTGTATTTCACTATCTCTTTGCTGAACTAGTGCACCTATATACCTGACAAGTGTATTGGGTGTGTTGGGGACACACGAGACTTCTTGTATCTTGATTGCAGGGTTGCTTGAGAGGGGATACCTTTGACCACTTCCTCCCTGAGTTCGATAAATCTTGGGTGATCCACTTAAGGGAAAACTTGCTGCTGTTCTACAAACCTCTGCACTTGGAGGCCCAACAACTGTCTACAAGAATAGAAGTGTGTAGACATCACATGTACACAAGAGTTAAACCCGACATGGGCTTAACCACCGAAAATAATTGCCACATGCACATAGGTTAACACATAGAGGAGGTTTCACACTTGCTCAAGCAGGTGAATCACCTCAATGCATGGCATATGTGTCATCACCACAACCATTTAGGAACACTATAAATAGTTGACCATATCACACCCCGGAGCTCATAACTCACCATTCGAGCTTGGACCAAAACCCACACTCTTAGAGTTTAGGGAGAGAGAGAGAGATAGAGAGAGAGATAGAGAGAGAGAGAGAAGAGAAGAGAGAGGGAAGAGAAGAGAGAGAAGAGAAGAGAAGAGAGAGAGACACAGAGAGAGAGAGGAGAAGAAGGAGAATAAGAACTCAAGAACAGGAGTAGAAGGACCATAGCAGCAACTGTAGATATTCAGCAAGCATATTTTGGAAACTCCAAAGGTTGTTAGCTATAAACCCTAGAATAGGAAGCACATAAGTCCTTAGGAATCTAGAGGGAGTAATAGAAAAGGAATGCACCCAGATAATTAGGAGGTATGCACAATGTGCATCTTCACTAAGTGAAGAAAAACAACCACACCCTAATTACTGGCATAACCATGGACACTAGCTAGAGGAAGAAGAGGAACAGTAAACAGTAAACAATAATCAATTAACCACTAATAGAACACTAAATCTCTATCTCACCCCTCATCCCTAGAGAAAATCCTGAGAAATGCCTAAGGATGAGAAGGGAGATAATGATCAAGCATCCTAAATTATTATACCTCCATGAGAAGTAGTAAGCAATCCTTAACAGACACACTTACAGAAGTAAGCTTGAGTTAAAAGCTCAAGCAATAACATTAGACTAAACAATTACCATCGAATTACTCCAAGTGAAAACCTTAACAGTAAAACAAGTATACTAAATGTGAGACCCTGGTGCATGGCTTAATAGGATTGATATGATACTCATATCAACAAGTTGCAGCTTCTTTTTGGAAGCTCATCTGAAAAGAACTCTAAGGTTAAGCATGCTTGGCCTACAACAATTTGAGGATGGGGGACCGACCAGGAAGTGGGTACCGGGTGCGCACGATTGAGGACAAAGTACATAGAAAAGACTAGTGTTGGTCTATGGGGCCAACCTAGATATCCTATTAAGCTGCCAGAAGTGATAGCCTGGGCACGGAGTGTCCGGAGTGTTACAAGTGGTATCAAAGCCAATCCTCGCGCTTACACGGGCATGTGCGGGTCAGTGGAGGGACATGTGGAGCATGGCGCGTGTGGCCCAGAGTGGACACGACATGGCACATGTGCGACACTAGACGCACAGATGCGTGCTAAGAGGAGACGTTCCTGGCTTGTGGTTGATCTATGAGGGCGTCGATCTTCTAAGGGTGGGTGTATGTGAGACCCTGGTGCATGGCTTAATAGGATTGATAGGATACCCATATCAACAAGTTGTAACTTCTTTTTCAGAAACTCATCTGAAAAGAACTCTGAGGTAAACCTGCTTGGCCTAGAGAAATTTGAGGATGGGTGACCGACTGGGAAGTGGGTACCGGGTGCGCACGAGTGAGGACAATGTGCGTCGAAAAGACTAGTGTTTGTCAGTGGGGCCAGTCTAGATATCCTATTAAGCTGCCAGAAGTGATAGCTTGGGCACGGAGAGTCGGGGTGTTACACTAAATTAACCTCACAAGAAAAAGTAAGGACCAATAGACTAACACACTAATAATGCTAATTAATAGCAGCAGTCAACAATAAATCTACTAGTATTGATCCTATAAATGAAAATATGTGTACTACACTAACATGCACAAGTACTAGTAACATATGATTAACTGAATAAAAACATTTAACTGAAGCAAGTGCCACTGATCAAGCATTCAGTAAGCATAATGACCTAAACCAAAAGACAGTCGACGATGCTAAACAATAGAAGTCTAACTAACACATAGAAAACCATAGAAACATCTAGAACCTACCAAAGAACCCAAGAAACCCAATTACAGTAGCATTATGGAAGCATAAACCCTAGAATCTAGAAAAAGACTAGAACTAGAGGAGGAAGAAGGGGGAGAAGAACACTTACATTCAGAAAGCGTGAGTGATGACCCATAAGTATAGGGGGTGTATCGCAGTATTTTCGAGAGAAGTGAAACCCAATTTATTGATTCGACACAAGGGGAGCCAAAGAATATTTATAAGCCTTAACAACTGACTTGTCAATTCAGCTGCACCTGGAAACAATCTTGCTCACATCAGTTTAGCAGTAGCAATAGTTTTGTAGTAGCAATAGTAAAGTAATAGCAGTAGTAAAAGTAAAGACAGTAGTAACAATTGCAGTAAACAGTAGGATTAGAGCACGGTAGGCATAGGGATGGATGGACAGGCGTTGCATGGACAAGACAATTCACATGGCAATCAAGACATAGGGCAATTGCAGATAAATAAGATAAAGCATCCAAGTAGTAGATAATCATAGACATGTGTTCCACATATAGTCATACGTGCTCGCAATGAGAACTTGCACAACATCTTTTGTCCTGCCAGCCCGTTTGCAGCGGGGCCTCAAGGGAACTACTGGCAATTAAGGTGCTCCTTTTAATAGAGCACCGGAGCAAAGCATTAACACTCCGTGAACACATGTGATCCTCACATCAAAACCATTCCCTCCGGTTATCCCGATTTCTGTCACTTCAGGGCCTTTGGTTTAGACAACAACGTGTATATACAACTTGCAGGTAAGACCAGAAACAATACTATCATAATGAATCAGTAACATGTTCAGATCTGAAATCATGGCACTCGGGCCCTAGTGACAAGCATTAAGCATAACAAGTCGCAACAAAGTTAAAAAGCACTAATAGAAGATACTAGGCACCATGCCCTAACAATCTGATGCCATTACATGAATGATCTCATCCAATCCCTACCATCCACAAAGCCTACAACAGGGAATTACTCACTCATAGATGGGAGAAACATGGATGGTCGATGGAGAAGCGATGGTGATGATGATGGCAATGATCTCCTCCAATTCTCCATCCCGGCAGGGTGCCAGAACGGAGTTTCTGGTTCCGAATCACGAAATCTGGTGGTGGCGGTGGAGCGGAACTCTTTCTAGAAAAACGTCGACCCCCCCCTGAGTTTTTAGGTCAGAAGGTAACTTATAGGCGAAGGGGGAGACCGAGGGGGTGCCTGGGGCGGCCAGACCACCCCCTGGCACGGCCTGGCCTAGCCTGCGCGGCCAGGCCCCAGCCCCACTCCGTCTCGTATTCTGGCTCCGTGAGTGTTATGGAGAAATAGGATTTTTGGCACATTTTCTAGGATTTTTCCTGATAGTTGGTTTTCTGCAAAAAAAACTAGACACCAAAGTAATTCTGCTGAAAACATCGTCAGTCCGTGTTAGTTGCATCCAATTCACACAAGTTTAGAGGAAAAACAATAGTAAAAGTGTTCGGAAAAGTAGATACGTTTTGGACGTATCAACTCCCCCAAGCTTAGCTTATTGCTTGTCCTCAAGCAATTCAGTTGAAAATTGAGTGCGATAAAAGAAACTTTCACGAACACATTTGCTTCATAAGATGTATATATTCTCAGCATATGATCAACTACTCAGGCAATTCATAATAAGGAGTATGCAACTAAGTTTACTTAATAGTCAATGCAAGCTATGAAGAGATCCCAACTCAAAAATAATAAGTAGCATGAAACAAAAACATAAGCAATATTGTACTGCTCATAAAAAGGTATGATAGAGTGGTATCTCGCTTGCCTTTGATTGTAGAGCAAACATAAATGCCAAGGCACCTCTGAAGTTCAAGTGAAGACTAGAAGTAAATATATCAAAGATACAAGCATCAAAGTCATAACACAATTAATCTAGTAATGAGACAAGCATATTATACTAAGAATGACAACTATGCTCTCAAGAAAGTGCTCATAGAATAGGTGATGACTCAACAAGGAAATAAAAAAGTTTTGAATAGTTTGAAAGGCTTCCAAATGTTGAAAGTATGGTACTCATTAGCTTTGAGCTCTCATTGCCCCTATCATGAGCATCTTTAATATGGTTAAGGTGAAAGTGAGGTCCAACCTGAGTTATATGCTTGTCAGACTATAAACTGGAAATCTCATGTTCCTTGAGTACAAGGGCCGCTCCTCATGCTACTCAACTTTAGTTACCGGTAAGTTCTTGTCATAGTAAATACGTGTGTATCAATAGAGAACCACCAACGGGGTACCCCTTGCCCGATGATACGGAAGAATCCCCATATCAAAATGACAAGGCAAACAGACAATGAGTATCTCAGCAATCTTCTTATTTACCATGGGAAAATGGTGCTGTTTTCTCTCTTTCCTCTTTTCTCATATGTTTTTTTCCTTTTTATTTTCAATAGCTATCTATCTTTTTTTATAAGAAGAATACTTCATAGATACTTATTATGGTTACGCTGCAAGTTTCCACCATGATTAGGCATGGATTAGACCGACGGCCCAGGTGTTTCTCTAACACACATACATAACTCCATAGACTTACAAGCTCCCCTTTTATTTCACACCGACGACATACACAAACAAAAGAGCATGATATTGATGACCCACAAGTATAGGGGGTGTATCGTAGTATTTTTGAGGGAAGTGAAACCCAATTTATTGATTCGACACAAGGGGAGCCAAAGAATATTTATAAGCCTTAACAACTGAGTTGTCAATTCATCTGCACCTGGAAACAATCTTGCTCACAACAGTTTATTAGTAGCAACAGTTTTGTAGTAGGAATAGTAAAGTAATAGCAGTAGTAAAGTAAAGACAGTAGTAACAATAGCAGTAAACAATAGGATTCGAGTGTGGTAGGCATAGGGATGGATGGACGGGTGTTGCATGGACAAGACAATTCACATAGCAATTAGAAAATAGGAAAATTACAGATAAATAAGATAAAGCATCCAAGTACTAGATAATCCTAGGCATGTGTTCCATATATAGTCATACGTGCTCGCAATGAGAACTTGCACAACATCTTTTGTCCTGCCATCCCGTTTGCAGCGGGCCCTCAAGGGAACTATTGGCAATTAAGGTGCTCCTTTTAATAGAGCACCGGAGCAAAGCATTAACACTCCGTGAACACATGTGATCCTCACATCAAAGCCATTCCCTCCGGTTATCCCGATTTCTGTCACTTCAGGGCCTTTGGTTTAGACAACAACGTGTATATACAACTTGCAGGTAAGACCAGAAACAATACTATCATAATGAATCAGTAACATGTTCAGATCTGAAATCATGGCACTCGGGCCCTAGTGACAAGCATTAAGCATAACAAGTCGCAACAAAGTTAAAAAGCACTAATAGAAGATACTAGGCACCATGCCCTAACAATCTGATGCCATTACATAAACGATCTCATCCAATCCCTACCATCCCCATAACCTACAACGGGGGATTACTCACTCATAGATGGGAGAAACATGGATGGTCGATGGAGAAGCGATGGTGATGATGATGGTGATGCTCTCCTCCAATTCCTCGTCCCGACAGGGTGCCAGAACGGAGTTTCTGGTGCTGTTTCATGGAATTTAGTGCTGGCAGCGAAGCGGAACTCCTTCTGGAAAAACGTCGACCCCCCCCTGAGTTTTGAGGTCAGAAGGCAACTTATAGGCGAAAAGGGAGACCGAGGGGGAGTCTGGGGCGGCCAGACCACCCCCTGGCGCAGCCTGGGCTTGCCCGCGTGGCCAGGTGGTGTGGCCTGGGCCCAGCCCCCCTCTATCTCGTATTCTGGCTCCGGGAGTCTTCTGGTGAAATAGGATCTTCGACATATTTTCCGGGATTTTTCCTGATAGTTGATTTTCTGCACAAAAAGTAGACACCAGAGTAATTCTGCTGAAAACAACGTCAGTCCGCGTTAGTTGCATCCAAATAACACAAATTTAGAGGAGAAACAATAGCAGAAGTGTTCGGGAAAGTAGATATGTTTTGGACGTATCAACTCCCCCCAAGCTTAGCTTATTGCTTGTCCTCAAGCAATTAAGTTGAAATCTGAGTGCGATAAAAGAACTTTCACGAACACATTTGCTGTATATGATGTATATATTCTCAGCATCTGATCAACTACTTAGACAATTCAAGGAGTATGCAACTAAGCTTACTTAATAGGCATTGCAAGCTATGAAGAGATTCCAACTCAAAAATAATAAGTAGCATGAAGCATAAACATAAGCAACATTACAATGCTCATAACAAGGTATGATAGAGTGGTATCTCGCTTGCCTTTGATTATGAATGCCAAGGCACCTCTGAAGTTTAGGTGAAGACTAGAAGTAAAGATATCAAAGATACAAGCATCAAAGTCATAACACAAATAATCAAGTAATGAGACAAGCACAAAGAATGACAACTATGCTCTCAAGAAAGTGCTCAAAGAGTATGTGGAGACTCAATAAGGAAATAAAAAGATTTTGAATAGTTTGAAAGACTTTCAAATGCTGAAAGTATGGTTCTTATTTGTTTTGAGCTCTCATTGCCCCCATCATAAGCATCTTTAATGTGGTTAAGGTGAAAGTGAGGTCCAATCTGAGTTATATGTTTGACAGACTATAAACTGGAAATCCCATGTCCCTTGAGTACGAGGGCCGCTCCTCATGCTACTCAACTTTAGTTACCGGTAAGTTCATGTCATCGTAAATACGCGCGTATCATAGAGAACCGCCAACGGGGTACCCTTTTGTAACATCACAATTTTTTTCACATTTTGGCATGTTAAATATATTAAATTATGAATAAATATCGTGTGTTTTACTTTGACTTGGATGAATTTCTAAAGGATTTAAAACTTTTATGGACTAGTTTAAACTTTTCTCAAACCTTGATTCAAACTTTCAAGAGAGGATTAAAATGACTATCCAAATTATAAATCTTGGTTTGAAAGATTTTGAGCAAATCCAACTTCGGTATTCGATCTTGTTGCATTTGAATATTTGTCCAAGACATGTTTAAATTATTTAAGAGAGGGAATAATATGATTTTTCCAATAATAGTAAACATGTTGAGAAAATATTTGTTTTGGGATTTATTGAGGCTTGTTGGATTTTGGTTTTTAATATATTAAGATCATTTCCATATATGAAATAAAATAAAAGAGAAGAGGATAAAATGACTTCCTCAATACATTGTTTGGAAATGATTTAGATATATTTCATATGCATTTTTGGACCTGTATAAATATTATGGGAATTTATAAAACCCTAAAATCTATTTAGGAAATTTATGAGGCTATAAAAGATTTATCAAAAATAAGAAATAAAATAAAATATTTTGGACAGGCAATACATCTAATAAAGAACCAATTAAGTATTCTAATATTTTGACTTGTTTTGTTATGTTAGAAGACTCAAGACCTAAATAAGAGAATGGAAATAGCAATAAAAAAATAAAAGGAGTAAAAAAGAATATAGAACCGGATCATTTTAGGCCCAGCCCAGTCAGCTCCTCTCTTTGTTATTTTTTTAATCTCTTCCTTCATTTTCTTCTTGGGCCGTGTCTTTTGGGCCATCTTAACCAAAACAACTCAGTCTAGTCCTCTTCCTCCTATGTTTAACTGAAACTTGTTCAACCGAAATGAACTTTGAAATTGAACCTACAGCCATGATTGTCCTCTCGATTGCACTTATTTTAGACCTCTAAACTCCCCGCCTTAAAAACGAAAATTACTACCTAATAACCCACGAATCCATTTCGGGGATTCAATCCTCTCTTCCGTAGATTTCTTTTCCAACCGATTCATCCTCTTCCTGCAGGAACATCATGTACGAGTGCACGAACATAAACTCAGCCATGGCTGACCTCTTCCCTTCCGATCCCACTCGTCGTAGTGCCCCTTTCCCTTCGATTTAAACACGAAAGCTACTCCCCACTGATCGAAGTTTCAATTCTGGGTATTAAAACCCCACTTCGGTGCATCTTGATTGCTAGTGGGGATCATCATGGTCGAAGAGGAAGAGGATCTGACAGAGGAGCTGTTGGTATCCCGATGCCACACTCCCTCCCGAGCCTATAAAAGGCTTTGGACCTTCCCTCATCTCACCGTACCTCTCTACGACATCACCCTTAGGCTGCCCCTCTGGAGGGCTATTTTTCGTCACCCAAGTTCGTTAGTCGGCGCAGTTTTCCCCTCCACCCTGGCGAGGTACCCGCACGAACACAAGCTCTAGTTCTTTGCAGTTTGTTTTGTTTTGCCCAAGTGCACGCCTTTTAATTGATCGTTTCTTCAGCAGAAGACCACCAACAGACGCATACGTCGTGCCTGGAGGGCGCGCTCGCTGTTTTATTTCGTGGGTGGAGGCGTCCACTTAGTCATCTCCATCTTCACCCGGACGTGAAAATCTACCCTGTATTTTCTAGCGAGTAAGCTCTATCCCTGTTGGCGATCCATCTCGCCTTAGTATCAATATTAGTTGTCTATTCCTCTATCAATTTCCTTGGCATTATCACACCAACTAAGTTTAGATAAATTATACTACTATCTGTTTCAATCTTACGCGCTAGACCATATATGTCGTTCATGTTGCCTCTAACCTGTTACGCTCCATCCTGACCATATATCTAAACCAATGATCTAGTTGGCTTATGCCGTGCATGACACAATAAATCTTCATATTATCATGTAACCACTTAATTAAATCCAAATGATTTTATCCATGTTATCCTTTTTCCGCCCATGTTTTGTTTGACCAATTCCTTTCCGGCGTTGAGTCCTGCCCATGCAACTTGCACTGTTAAACGAAGTAGTCTCTTGATCTCCATCTCATGATTCCTATAAAAAAATAATCAATAGTGCATGCCTACCTATCTCTCAATCTTGCTGCTCGGTAAAGAAAACCAAATAACTATGCATCCAAAATTGATTCCCAGACATACTCTCCATGAGACTAATTCAACTAGCTAATCTCACTTAGCTTGCATAGTGCATGTGAACACACGTCTACATATACACAACACGTACGGATGACAAATGACTAGGATTTAGCTACATGCAATAATACTACACCACATGCAACCCCTCTAAAATTTGTTTGATCAATCCTCTAGCTAGCTCTCCAATGTGCACACCCTAGGATTATCTTCTTATATAGTAGCATGAACTTATTTCTAATTAAACTAGACTATTAGCTTGAACCATTAGTTTCAAGTTTTGATAATTATAAAATATTCAAATGTCAGATGAGAGATTATGAGTATTTTGCCATAACTTGGAACTCAATAAAATTCTTTTAATTTTGTTAGTAAATATTGTGAACATATCTATCCATATATACCCATGAAATTTTTCCCAACCACGTCCATGGCCATGTGAAGAATAAACTAAGTCTTAGGCTTAATTTAACTCGATATGTAAATAGAAATACACATACTTAACTAGGGTTCTTTGCTAATATGTTTAGAGTTACTGCTGAATGCTAAATGAAATAATTCGGTTTTACTCGAAGTTGTATTTGGATTTTATGCATATTTTCCATGCTCTCATCTTTGATGAGTATTTCTATTTTGGAATGTTATACTTGTGTGTATGTGTGTTTATGTATGTCGTTGTATTTCTTTTCGTTGCGATAGATTCCACGAAGAGTGACGAGGATCTATATATAATTGAGGAATAAATTATCAAGGATATATATTATATCAAGAATACATTATTGATTTTCTTCTATCCAAAAAGGCAAGTGGCACTATCATCCATGTCCTACTATTTTCATTACACTTAGTGGAATTTTGTAGTATGCATGATAGGACTACTATGTTACTATGCTATGCTATGTCCTATTTAGGATATCCTTTGTATCTTTCTTAGTTGAAACATCATAGTTGTAGTATGCTTAGCCCTGCTATAGTTTCGAGGTGGAATATCATATTATGATTATATGAAGTATTGGAAAAATATATATGTTTTATATAATAAAACAAGTACACAATGAATGACCTGGGTGGAATGTGGATACTCAGTTGTGAATAAGGTGGCAACGAAGGGAACCATATCTATGGCTATCTCTCTCGTGTGTGCACTAGAAGAATACCACCCAGGGACTTAGAGATTGGACATGTTTCTCGTACAGTGGCTTTCGTGTACAGCCACATGCTAAATGGGCTCTGGCTTAGTCAATTACATAGTGGAAGACCCTTGCGCTGGTACCTCTTCAGGTTAACTAGAATTATTTAAGGAAGTATATCATTGCATTGGTGCCTGGTAGACGTGCTAGCATTATGTATTGGGGGGACTTCTATGGAAAGACTTTGTCACATTCTCGATCTGCCGGTACTCCATCTTGGTGTGTACTAATCCAGCGGCCACTGGTGGTGTCAAGACGAGATTGTGTCATGTGGGTAAAGTGTACAACTTTTGCAGAAGATCAAATTCTAAGTACTTAGCCGTGTCCCCGATTATGGATAACTCTAAGCAACTAAGGCCTGAAGCTATGGAAGATCTTGACATTCCAATTTCTCAAATTAAAACTTGATGGGTGAACAAGGGATATTGGTTCATTGATTTCTATCAAAGGAACCTAGGTTCACTGATTTCTATCAGTGGTACCACTATGTTGTGATTGGAAATATTATTTGGAGGGTATACAATGTAACTTAGTTGAGAATAAGTGTTGCAAACTATTTATAAAAAGATAGGAAAAAAACTTTCTTGCTGCAAACTAGCCAAAGCTCTACTTGGCCAGATATGCATGTAGTAATACGTTCCACTTTATATCCATATACTGGTGACACTCGCCAATACAATTCAAAATGTATTGACCCTTTGTGGCTGTAACTTATCATGTTGCAGGATTACTTGATGATAGTGAAGTTTGATGAGTAGGGGTTACGAGTCTACACCCAACATGTTTGCCTGTGGCACATGAAGATGAAGGACTCCATGCTTTATAGTTATATCTGCTGCTTTGTAATGAGATAGCCATATGAGCTATGTAAGTTGTAATAAACTATTTTTATTCCTGGATATGCGATGTAATATGACCTTTGTTTCTTGATATTACATCTTAAACTGTGGGTGCTAGCTATTCGATCCAGTGACTAGCACTATAAACATAGGGATCTGCACCTTAACGGGTTCGGGTCTTGACACCCTTGCCCGATGATACGGAAGAATCCCCACATCAAAATGACAAGGCACGCAGACAATGAGTATCTCAGCAATCTTCTTATTTACCATGGGAAAATGGTGCTTTTTTCTCTCTTTCCTCTTTTCATAAATATTTTTTTTCTCAATAGCTATCTCTCTCTTTTTTATAAGAATGTTTCATAGATATCATTATGGTTACGCTGCAGGTTTCCACCATGACGGTATGGATTAGACCGGCAGCCCAGGCGTTTCTCTAACATACATACATAACTCCATGGACTTACAAGCTCCCCTTTTATTTCACACCGACGACATCCGCAAACAAAGGAGCATGGTATCAACTGGGTACATATATTTACAGGTGTTGAAAGTGTTCCCCGTGAGAACACAGTTCTGCTAATCCCTAGCCTATAATTTGCAAGGATATAACTTTCATGGACAGTCACAATGGTTCAGGTTTATTAAGTGCAGAAAATAGAGTGTGCCAATCAAGTTCGTGAGAGCTTTACTAACTAACTTTCTCATAACAAGCAAATATTTTATTTGGAAGAAAACAAGGCATATTAAATATGCACGGAAATAGAAAATGATGCTAATGGGTAGGTATGGTGGACACTTTGGCAATATTTGGTTTTAGAGAGTTGGAAACGTGAGTAAAACATACTCAGTGAAAGCGAAGGCGAGCAATAGTGAGGGAGCGACAAACGAGAGAGAAATAGCTGTCATAATCATGCTTGCAACAAAACATGACTAATCATGGCATGAAAGTGATTCAAGATCCTCAAGGCAAAATAATTCAACGAGGCTTAACTGATTATTTCAGTCATATGCATGCGTGAGCATGTGCCAAGTCAATTCAAATGAAACATTCAGAGGTCATACCAAGTTATGAATAGAGTAATGCAAGCAAACATTCATATGACATGCTACAAACTATTAGGAAGCTGGGACTAATCATATGAAAGCAAGAACTACTAAGCATCCAAAGATAACATACACCCTACACGAACAGGCTAAGCATGCCCACAATGATGAGTATATGTACAAAAATGAAAACAAATAGAGTTCGTTACCAGCCTCTTACCACACCTCAAGTTGTCATTAATCCTCATCATTGCTCTTCACTTGTGTGGCTTGAATAATAATATGAAACCAATATCCACTGAGGACTGCTGAACCCTACAACAAACTCATAGAACCAAAGAAGAACAACAAATATTTTTGGTGTTTTTGATTTTTAAAAGAAGAACCAAAAGGGAAGAACAAGCAAAGCAAAATCTTTTTGGGTTTTTCGAATAGTTCAAACAAAGCAAGCAAACCAAGGCAAAAAGGAAGAAGCAAACCAAAGAGAAACAATAGAAATATTTTTGGTCTTTTTGTGGTTTAGAAAGCAAAATCAAAGAAAGAATGAAAACTAAAAAGAAAACGAAACATGAATATACAAAGTACCGACGCAACATGATAAGGAGATGAGTGCGATGTCGGTGTACCTCCCCCCAAGCTTAGGCTTTTGGCCTAAGTGGGTATCAATCCAGATACGGGTAAGGGTTCCAAGCAGGAGGATCATTGTAAGAATGATCGTAGTTAGGCCCGTGGGAAGAAGAAGAAGCTCCCAAATCATAGGTAGGCTACTGATATGAAGACCCCCCTCATTCGAGGGCTGGACGGAATCATCTGTGACCGCCCTTCCAGTATCCTGCTCCTGTTGGGAGAGCTCTCCCAAGTACGTATCAAGCTCCTCCTCCGCGAGGGACCATCCTACCCTGTTACCAAGGTTAAACAAAACAGGTGCAGGCAAAAGAACAACACGCTCAGACGTGCTCTTTCTCCAACCAGCTTTGAGAAAGGTTATTTCATAAGACAACTCACTCAAACTAGCCCATGAGGAAACAAATTTATGCTGTATCATGGAATTAAGATCAAGCCTTTCTATGGGAACTGCAGGTCTAAATGATGAGGCACTAAGCCATGCAATGCTAGTAAAGGAGAAGCAATGAGGCCCCCACAAATTCCACCTTTCTCGCGGTTAGCAGCAAGACGGAAAGCTATCAAAGCACCCAAGTTGTAAGACCTATCTCGTTTAAGAGCAGCAGAGATAAATGCTAGATCATATGAAGATAACTTATTGGCAGTTTTCCTAGCAAGAACACACTTGGCAATAAAGTAGGCAAAGTAGCGAATGGAGGGGAGATGAATGTTACGGATTTTTCCATTCTCGTTCGAGAAGCTGCTCCCTTGGCAAATTTCTGCGTATAAATCTATGAGTGGTGCAGGTCGCTCTTTAATCCTCCCACATGATCCCCACTGAGGTACCTTAATAGCTGCACAAAAGTCATCGAGAGAAAGGTCGACAGTAATATTGTAAATTTTGTAGTGGACCATGGGGTTAGGCAAAGAGTAGCTAAATTGAAAGTCCTGCACCACAGACATGGTTAGCTTCATAAATTGACTAGGTTCATCTTCCAAAAAGTGCTCCAACCCTGCATTAGAAACCAAAGTGTGGAAATCTTGGAGAATTCCTGCAGCTCTCATGAACTCAGAGCATGGGTAAATGGAAGGAAAAACTTCCTCCTCCCGGTGAACCTTCATGACCTCAGGCACCCATAGTTCATGTTGGTTTAGTTGATGCTCATTCATCTTCTATTCTGAAATTTAAACACCTATTAAACAAGTGATTGCAAAGTGAATATAATGAAGGGTACTATTCATAGGGACTTGTAAGAGGCCTAAAAATGCATTAAAACTATATCTCTAAGCATCAAACAAGCTTACAAGCTCTCATAACCTGTCACCTACAGCAGCAAAATACTCAAGATATAATCCACTAAACTCAAATCTACTTGGACAAGGGGAGGAGTCACATACTAGAGAACAAGTGCTCCAAATTTCAGCAACAAAGATGGGCTGAGCAAGGAGATCGAAAAAATCGAGAGCAAGCACAGCAAGAACGCGATTTGGAGCAATGAACTGGAGCTTGCTCGGGAGAGAGAAGAAAGTGGGAGGTGAGAGAGTTAGTGGAGGGCCAGGGGTGGCCCACACCATGGCATGGCGCCACCCAGAGGAGGCCGCGCCACTAGGTGGTGAGCCTGCCTGGTGGGTCCCCCTAGCACCTCCTAGGCACTCCTATGCCCCTTTTTTCATCTAAAAATTTAATATGAATTTTCTGGAATTTTTCAAGACACTTTATTTTGGGCATTTTTCAGGTATAGAAGAATGATTTTCTGACAGACAGATTTTTTTTTGGAATGATGCAATGAAGAAACAAGGCTAAAACTACAGAAGTGCTAAGACACTCTAACATGCAAGAAACTAACAACAAAAAGGAGAACTAAACAAAAGAAAAAACTAAAATGGATAGAATAGAAGTACATGGAAATAATCATAGTGAAAACATTGTTTTGTTCAATGAAATCCTTTTGTTAACAAGGTTGATCAGGTCTTGTTACCAAAACAATTCCATATGAGGCAAAACTTTGTATTCCACTAATGATTATGTTACCTCAACCTTCATAGCAATGGTACCAATCATAATAGTTTCAAATTTTTCTCTTGGTATGGGACAATATATTTCTCCAACTTGAATGCCCTCAACATGTTCAATTGAATTCAAACCATAAGTCCTTTCAATCTTCTTGGGGAAATAGACAGTATGTTCCTTGTCATTAACATTGAAAGTCACCTTTCCTTGATTACAATTAATAACAGCTCCTGCAGTATTAAGAAAAGGTCTCCCAAGAATAATAGACATATTATCATCTTCAGGCATTTGAAGCACAACAAAATCAGTTAATATGAAGCAATTATGAGCCACCTGAACAAGTACATCCTCACATATACCAACAGGAATAGTGATAGATTTATCAGCCATTTGCAAAGATATATCAGTTGGTATCAGTTTTTCTAGTTGAAGCCTCTTATAGAGAGAGAAAGGCATAACACTAACTCCAGCTCCCAAGTCACACAAAGAAGTTCTAACATAACTATTCTTAATAGAGCAAGGGATAGTTGGAATCCCTGGGTCTCCAAGTTTCTTTAGAACCTTACCATTGGAGGAATAATTAGCAAGCAAAGTAGAAATTTCTTTATTAGGGATCTTCCTTTTATTCGAGAAAATATCCTTCATATACTCTGAGTAAGGAGGCAATTTAATAGCATCAGTCAAAGGAATTTGCAAGAATAAAGGTTTCATCCACTCACAAAACTTATTATAGTGTCCATCTTCCTTTGACTTGTGTTTCTTATCAGGGAAAGGTATAGGTTTTTGGACCCAAGGCTCTCTTTCACTACCATGTTTCTTAGCAACAAAATCTTCTTTAGTGTATTTAGTATTCTTAGTGTGGTTTTCAGGTTCTTCTTCAACTTTTTCTTCGTTAGGAACAACATTTTTTTCATTACCACTTTCAGTTTCGGCATCAGAGATAGATATACTATTAGGATCTATAGCAGGTTCAAAGGGTTCTTCAACAATTTTATGTTTCTTTTTCCTTTTCTTACGAGTAGAGCCACTATTTTCAGCTTGTTGAGAATCCTGCTCAATTCTTTTGGGATGCCCCTCAGGATATAGAGGATCCTGGGTAGCAGCACCACTTCTAGTTCTAATTTCGTAAGCATGTTTTTCTTTAGCAGCATTAACTAGCAAGTCTTTTTGCACTTTAACGAGTTGTTCTATTTGAGTTTGGACCATTTGAAAGTGTTTAACAATCATTTTAACATCATTAGAGGTTCTTTCCACAATATCTTTCAACTCAACAATATCTCTAGTGTTTTCCATTAGATGATTTTGCACCCTTTTATTAAAATTATCTTGCTTAACAATAAAGATATCGAATTCTTCTAAGCATTGATCAGGAGGTTTAGATTAAGGGATATCACCTTCATCAAAGTGTTGGAGAGAGTGTACCTCAATAGTGGATGAGTAAGGGATAGGCTTACATAATTCTTCAATGGGAGGTAAATTCTTGACATCTGCAGCTTTAATTCCATTCTCCTTAAGACATTTCTTAGCTTCCTTCATCACTTCATCATTCATGACTTCATCATTTAATTCTGCTTTTTGCTTATTTTAGCCATTAATTCCTCAGCTTCCTTGGGAGTCCTATTCCTGAAAACACAATCAACACAACTATCCAGGTATGTCCTAGATTCTTCAGTTAGTCCATTATAAAATATATCAAGAAGCTCATTCTTAGGTAATGGATAACCAGCCTGTGCATGAATCAAACCAAAAAACCTTGCCCATGATTCAGGCAATATCTCTTTTTCTTCCTGTTTAAAATCAAAATTTTCCTGCAAAATAGCATGTCTAGCATTGGGAAGGAAATTTTTTTGCAGGAAAGTACTAATCAAGCAATCAGGGCTATCAATAGATCTAGGAGGTAAATTATTAAACCAAGTTTTAGCTTCTCCTTTCAGTGAAAAGGGGAAAATTTTAGCAACAAAGTAGGTGCGTATCTTAATATCATCAGAAAACAAGCCACTCATGGTAGAAAGCTCAGTCATATGTGTTACCGCACTTTCATTTTTAGTCCCACAAAAAGGTTCTTTCTCAACAATAGCTATGTAGGATAGATCAAGAGAGACATCATAATATTTATCTTTAATGTTTATGGGAGATGCAGCAAACTTAGCATTAGGAGACAATTTGGGTTTAATAGTACGCCTCTCAAGGAGACTCTTAGCAGCACTCCTATCCTAGGTGTTTTGACATTCTTTAATAAATTCATCGGTCATCTCAATATAGTTGTCTTTAATATCATAGCATTCTCTAGACTCAGGTGAACTAACAGGTGTAGTAGTGTCTTCATTAGGAGTTTCAGTATTTCCAGCTATAGTTCTAGCAATCGTAGCATCTAGGAAAGGACCTAATGAACCACTCCTATCAAGCACAGTAGAAGCAGCATCATAAGTATCAGAAGTTTCAGATTCAGCAGTAGCAGCAGTGTGTGTAGCATGTGTATATGGTGGTGTAAGGAACTTACTCATAACATATGGTGAGTCAAGAGCAACAAAGGTGTTCAGAACCATATCTCTTCTTGTAGTGGATGGTAAAATAGGAACATGGCCATCACCGGACTTACCCATGATGGATGGATGGAATTGAACAATAGTGATTCCAAGTGGACTTGATAAATAAAGCTATGCTCCCCGGCAACAGTGCTAGAAAATAGTCTTGATGACCCACAAGTATAGGGGGTGTATCGCAGTATTTTCGAGGGAAGTGAAACCCAATTTTATTGATTCGACACAAGGGAAGCCAAAGAATATTTATAAGCCTTAACAACTGAGTTGTCAATTCAGATGCACCTGGAAACAATCTTGCTCACAACAGTTTATTAGTAGCAACAATTTTGTAGTAGCAATAGTAAAGTAATAGCAGTAGTAAAAGTAAAGACAATAGTAACAATTGAAGTAAGCAATAGGATTAGAGCGCGGTAGGCATAGGGATGGATGGACGGGCGTTGCATGGACAAGACAATTCACATGGCAATCAAGGCATAGGGCAATTGCAGATAAATAAGATAAAGCATCCAAGTAGTAGATAATCATAGGCATGTGTTCCATATATAGTCATACGTGCTCGCAATGAGAATTTGCACAACATCTTTTGTCCCGCCAACCCGTTTGCAGCAGGGCCTCAAGGGAACTACTGACAACTAAGGTGCTCATTTTAATAGAGCACCGGAGCAAAGCATTAACACTCCGTGAACACATGTGATCCTCACATCAAAGCCATTCCCTCCGGTTATCCCGATTTTTGTCACTTCGGGGCCTTTGGTTCCGGACAACAACGTGTGTATACAACTTGCAGGTAAGACCAAAAACAATACTATCATAATGAATCAATAACATGTTCAGATCTGAAATCATGGCACTCGGGCCCTAGTGATAAGCATTAAGCATAACAAGTCGCAACAAAGTCAAAAAACACTAATAGAAGATACTAGGCACCATGCCCTAATAATCTGATGCCATTACATGAACAATCTCATCCAATCCCTACCATCCCCATAGCCTACAGCGGGGGATTACTCACTCATAGATGGGGGAAACATGGATGGTCGATGGAGAATCGATGGTGATGATGATGGTGATGATCTCCTCCAATTCCCCGTCCCGGCAGGGTGCCAGAATGGAGTTTCTGGTTCCGAATCGCGGAATCTGGTGGGGGTGGCAGAGCGGAACTCTTTCTAGAAAAATATCGACCCCCCCTGAGTTTTTAGGTCAAAAGGTAACTTATAGGCTAAAGGGGAGACCGTGGGGGTGCCTGGGACCGCCAGACCACCCCCTGGCGCGGCCAGGTGGTGTGGCTAGGCCCCAGCCCCACTCCATCTTGTATTCTGGCTCCGTGAGTCTTCTGGCAAAATAGGATTTTTGGCATATTTTCTAGGATTTTTCCTGATAGTTGGTTTTCTGCACAAAAACTAGCCACCAAAGTAATTCTGCTAAAAACAACGTCAGTCCGTGTTAGTTGCATCCAATTCACACAAGTTTAGAGGAAAAACAATAGCAAAAGTATTCGTGAAAGTAGATACGTTTTGGACAGGTGGGCATCTCACCCCACACTAGCCAGAGCATCTAGAGGCAGCGTAGTAGATGTGTAGGGGTTCCATCTCAGCGGCGGGGAGCGTCGAAGTTGCACATGAGACACAAGGGAGGCAGAGCATTTCCGAAACCCTAATTAGGGTTAGTGATGTAGTGTGAAGCTACTATTGTGGCCCAATCTTCATAGATTTGAGGGGATTTTAGAAAGGGAGCGAAGAACACGATGAACACGAGAGGGAAATCGAAGATACAAACACACACCACACCCAAATCGATTTGCTCTCGTTGGCCTGAACCACCAACCCAATAGAATCCACATGGAAGAGACACAAAGGTAGAGATCCAAGTAGGAAAGATTGGCGAGGAGCGGCTAGAATCTACTCGTGAAGAGAATGCAAGGCAATATAGATCACAAGGTAGAAAGAGCACTCATACAAGGAGAGGTTGTGGTCATATCAAATATTAGATCTAAGAGGTGTTGAACCCGCATGGGTCTTATCCACAAGTGGAGGTCATGGAGCCACAACTCTATATGTTCACCATATCATCTCTAGGGTTTCAAGGAGGGAGTGGGGGCTTATTTATAGGCCAGCCATAAGCTAAGGGTAATTTAGACACAAACATGAAGTTTTGGGGCATTACATGGGCTAGCCCCATCTTGAGGCTCGCAAGCCTATTCACTCAGGCCAGAGACTCTGGTGTGTAGGGGCCGGAGACTCTGGTGTGGTTAGAGACTCCGTGGTCGTCTCCGGGGCAGACTTCAAGTTGCTCACTATAGCTTCTGGAAGTTGGGCCAGAGATTGGGTCGGGGACCTGGTGTAGATACTCCAGGGTGCGCATGACGGAGACTCCAGCGGTCGCAACCTGGAGACTCCAGGGTTGCTTCAGCTACTTCTTCTGTCTCCTCTTCCAGGCCTCATGCTTGGGGGTCCTAGCTCCTAGGGCATCCTTGTCTCCTCTTCTTGGCATCATGGTGATACATCCCAGATGTATCTAGTTTTCCAAGTACGTTGCTCGAAGATTTGATCCAGAATCTTCCCATACTTGGATAAAACTGCTGAATCTAATGTTATTTTTAGCAAAATTATTATTTCTGTCAGTTTTTGCAGGAAATAAAATAGAGGAAAAATACCACATAATTTTTTCACTAAATAATGAAGCATGGGACCTTGGAATCAAGCGAACGAAGCCACAAGGCCCAAAAGTGACCAGGTGGCGCATCTAGTAAGGGTGGATGTGCCACCCAGTCCTTTTTGGCTGTGGAGCATTGCCCCGGCCTATCCTTTGGCGTACCCCCTTATATACCTGAAAAACCTAGGTATCCAGAAGCACAGAGCGTTTCGTGAAACAGAGCACCACCAGAGCCATGATCTTCATTTCGAGGGTCAGATTGGTCCTTCTCTCCACCATGTAGAGGGGGATTTCGAGGTCTTTTATGACCCAAAAGTATAGGGGGTGTATCGTAGTATTTTTGATAAGTAAGAGTGTCGAACCCAACGAGGAGCAGAAGGTGTTGACAAGTGGTCTGGATCAGGAATTCTCTGTAGATACTTAGTAAATGGATTTTTAGGGGTTTTTGATAATGTAGATAAATAAAGTGCAAGTAAATAAAAGACAATAATAATAATTGCAGCAAGTGGCCAATCCTTTCTTTAGCAAAGGACAAGCCGGTGGTATTACTTAAGATGACCAAACGTTCTCGAGGACACATGGGAATATTGTCAAGTGCTTTCACTTCACATAGTTGATTAATCTTCTCCGGTTGGATAAGTGTTGTGTGGGTGAACCTATGCTAATGTACTAACCTTCCTAGGACTAATACATACTTGTGATTATACCCCTTGCAAGAATCCGCAACTACAAGAAAGTAATTAAGATAAAAAACCTAACCACAACCTTGAACTTTGAGATCCTACACTCCCTTATGCAAAGGTTTCCTAACGGGGGTTCAGGTTTCTGTCACTCTGGCAACCCCACGATTAGTAGGCAAATACACAATGCATTCCCCTAGGCCCATAAAGGTTAAGTATCATGTAGTCGACGTTCACATGACACCACTAGAAGAATAACACCACAATTTAAATATCAAACCATTAAATATTTTTCAACACAATTGCACTACTAACAACATGACTTCTCCCATGTCCTCCTAAACAAACTACTCATGAGACATCATATGGATCAAGATCAGTGATGAAATAATGATAAGTAACAATCTGAACATGAACAATATTTCAATGGTTCCACTCAATAGCATCAACTACAACAAGTAATCAACACCGGGAAAGTTTACCCTAAGAACTAAGCAAGATTCAACCCAATTGTTACAGCGGTACAAAGTGGTGATGATGGTGCTGGTGGAGATGATTGTGGAGATGATGATGATGATCCCGATGAAGTCCAGCTTGATGATGGTGTTGATGGCGATGATCTTCCCTCTCCGGGAAGGAATTTCACCGGCAGATTTCTGCCTGCCGGAGAGCTCTTTCTCTCTCTGTATTTTCTGCCTCGTAGAGGCGGTGGAATCTTTCTGTGGTCGCTCCCCGTGTCTTAGGGTTTAGAGGGGATTATATATGCCAAAGGGTGATGCTGGAGGTGGGCCAGGGTGGCCACACCACCTGGTGGGACGGCCAGGGGGAGCCACGCCAAGGGGTGGTGTGGGCCCCCTGTGGCCCATCTCCACTCCTCCTTCTGGCCTCCTTCGTTTTCTGGAAAAATAGGAATTTCCATGTATTTTCTAGGTTTTTCTGATCTTCGTGGATATTGCATCTAGACAGCTCTTTTCTCATCAGAATCCTGACTCTGGTGGTTCATCCTCCAAAAGTCATCAATCATGCAAAAATAGATGAAATAACATAAGTATCATCTCTTATTATGAAATATATCAATGAATAGCAGTAAATTATGATATAGAATAGTGATGCAAAATGGATGTATGAACTCCCCCAAAGCTTAGACCCTCGCTTGTCCCCAAGCAAAAACCGAGCTCAATAAACATGACCACAGGTTTATAGACTGAAGTGTCGATAAAGAGAATACAGACAAGAAGCATCAAATTCATCAATACACAAATCATAATAGAAAACAACTCACTATCATATAACTTAACTTGCAAGGAGTAAGGGAAACACAATAAAGATACACAAAGTAAATTATAATTGGTAATGGCAAACTTTTGTTCTTGGTCAGAGAATGGATAACAAATTGCAGGAGTCAAATTTAATGGGGGTTTTCAATGATAGCCTTCAAAGTAAGATTCACTCAGATAAGAGTAGTGTGCAAAACAAGGAACATAATAAACATGATTGAATAACTCATCATGTGGATGATTGAATCACAACAACTCAAATTGTTGCTTGAGATAGAAAGGAATAGGTTTACTGACTCAACTAAAAAGTAAAAGATAGGCCCTTCGCAGAGGGAAGTAGGGATTTCAAGTTTCATAAAGTGCCTCCAAAATTTATGGTACTTACTAGCTTTCAGCTCTCATTGCCCTATCATAAGCATCTTGAAGTGATTAAAGTTAATGTGAGGGAAGATATGAGTTATATGCTTGACACATTATAAGTTAAAAGTCTCATGCCCCTTGAGTACGAGTACCAGACCTCATGCTACTCAACTTTGGTCTCCAGTAAGTTCTTGTCATTGTAAGTGTATGTGTATCATAGAGAACCGCCAACGGGGTACCCCTTGCCCCATGACACAGGAGCTACCCCATAACAAAATGACAAGGCAATAGACAGTGAGCATCTCAGCGATCTTTTTATTTGCTATTTGCATAGGTTTTTATTGAGGATGCTTCATAGAATGCCACTATGGTTATGATGCAAGTTTCCACCATGATTAGGCATGGCTTAGGCTAGCCGCCCATGCGTTGCTCTAACACATATGCTAACTCCATGAGATTAGAAGCTCCCATTTTATTTCACACCGCCGGCATCCATAAACAGAAGAACATGATATCAACTAAATAATAAGTGCAATGTCGAAAGCAGACCCCATGATAATATGGTTTTGCTAACTCCCAACTTATAATTTGCAAGCATACAAGCTTTATAAGATAGTCACAATGGTTCAAATTTATTAAGTACAAGAAAATAAAGTGTGCCATCAAGTTTGTGAGAGATTTAATCACTAGTTTTCACATAACAAGTTTAATTTGGAAGATAGATAAAACACGAGAATTTACTTGGAATAGCAATAATGCTAATAGGTAGATATGGTGGACATAAATGACATTGGTTTTAGTTCATGGATTGGATGCACGAGAAGCATTCCCTCTTAGTACAGGTTTTTGGCTAGCAAGGCTGGGTAGCAAGCATAAGAGTTGAAGGAAACAAACAAACATATAAGTGATAGAAACAATCATGCAATCTTCCTTGGAAACACAAAAGATCTTAACTAGAGAATACTAAGCTTATGAGCCAATCAAGAAGGAAAGATAATGAAATTATATTTCTAAAAGTACTTTTCTCTTTTCTATTCAATTCTCCAATAGTGTTGCTACTGACTAGAGCTAGGTTTGCCAAAATCAACTAAATTTACTTAGTGATCCCAAAGTGATACCAATACTAACAACAAGAGCAATCATATAACAGAAATTGCAAACTAAAATAAGATGTGCAAAAAGTAATGATAAAACTTCTCATTAATATTCCATAATGGTAAATCACACCAAGGGATACATAGATAACTAACTAGAGGAAAGATACTTCCACAATGCAAACCATCCTATATGATAACTTCTCTATTCATGATATGACTCTACTAAGAAGGTAAAAAGATGAAAAATAATGATGTGATACCGCGACACTCCCCCAAACTTGGAACAAACCAAGGGGATGCCAAAACCTGATGAAGAATTACTCCTTCGGTGGTGGTGGTGTTCTCTCGATAAGCTTTTCAATCAATTTCTTCAAATCCTCAATGTCGAAGGTGAGAGTACGAATCAACTCCGAATTTTTCTCAACACGGTTCATGATCATGTCGGACCGTGAATCCTAGCCCTTGTGATTCTTTCCCCACTCTTCCTCCTTAAAGTGTTTCTTTCCTGCATGGTTAGAACGGGGCATGTCCCAATTCAAGGGTAATTTTTCCTTAGGCATCTTTTCAAATTACTGCTTGTGTATAAGGGTATGGAAAGGATTCTGGGTGCGTGGAGGAGGTGACCATGAAGCCAAGCAAAGGCGCAGAACCATCCCTCCAATGGACATCCGTGCAGTCCTTTTGAGCTTGACAGGACGTGCCATCACTCCAATGCTTGCAATGGTGGTGCTAGTGCATGGATGCTGGTCTTCCTTCACTTCCTCTTCAACTTCACCCTTGATCTCCTCCTCCTGCTTGGGGTCTTGGAGATCATCTTCCACATGCTTCTTGCCCTTATCGTTGGTGGAGACCATTGTGATTCTAAACTTGAGAATAGTTCCTGGCAGAAACAAATCAAATGAAGACACGACAAGAACATGATATACAGACCTTGGGGGATCAGGGGGATTATATATTACAAAGTTTAACAACAAAAGGAAGGTACTGGGAGAAAACGGGTCGGAGATGGGCTCCGGGGTGGCCACACCCCCTGGTGGCACGGCTAGGTGGGCCTGTGCCACGGGGTGGTGTGAGCCCCTGGTATCCGTTTCCGTCCCTCTTTCGAGTCATTATTTTCCATGTTAGATAAAAACTGCAAAAATATAAATTGAAAAGTTTTTCACAGACCTTTTCTTACCAGAACTGTTACCTATTCGAAAACGGACTCTGCAGGTTTCTGAATTTGGTCTTTAATAAATTCTTCCGGAGTCACCACTTTAATAATATCAATATATTTACTGTACAAATCTTCAAAAATATAATGCTTGAGTCTTTTGACCATTCTTCATCTCATTACATCATTCTCTCCTACCACTTGAAAATTTCTTTCATACAAAACTTCACACAATCATCATTAGCAACATTAGTGGATGCAAGATAATAAACCTTTAGGTTCAATTTCAACTGAAATCCATCAAAACATAAGCTACTGAAGCAACTCCTTTCGAAAGCCCAAAAAGAATTGAAAAAGGAAATCGATTTAAGAGGCAAATGCAAAAATGGCAGAAATCTGTCAAAACAGACCAGCAGGTAAATATCAATTTTTCGGAAAATCTTCTGTTGCTCAAATCAAGAAGTGCATAACTAACGAAAGTTAAATAATATCCTGGGGCATGCACACAAAAATTTACAGATCAATACGACGTTCTGGGATTTTTCATGATTTGTTATGGTGAAGCACAAAATTCTGTTTTGGGACAACAACTTCCCCAAATCTTACTTCTCTCTCATTAGAGGTTGATCTTGACACAAAAACCAAACAAAAAGGATAAGGAGAGGTTATTACAGAAGCAATAACTTCCAGAACTCAAATAACTAAAAACTGAAAGCAAAAATATATTGGGTTGTCTCCCAAAAAGCTCTTTCTTTATAGCCATTAAGCTAGACATGATAAATTTCAATGATGGTGACATAAGGGTATGAATTGAAGTAAAAGAGAGCATCAAGGAGAAAATATACACATATTTAAGTCTAACCCACTTCCTATGCAAGGGAGTTTTGTAAGAAAATAATTTTTTGAAACCAGAGGCTACTAGCATAGGAAAGCAAAATAAGAGCAACATAAAGACTTTTAGCATAAAGATAGGAAACTTAATAGTATTGAGATGCATAGAGTCATTTTTCCCTCTCTCATAATAACTTTCAGCATCATGAATAAATTTAACGATATAACTATCAGATGAACCATAGTAGCAATGATCACTTATTCTGACAGAAAACTCAGGGACACTAGCCTTCCTAGTTCTACTAGGATGTGAAACAATATAAGAAGTATCCTTACAAAGGATAATGTACCCATCTTCTACATTTTTAGAGACAAATTCTTTCATATTTTCTACTGCAGGTTCAACATCTATTTGTTCATCAGGTTCTACAACTTTCTTTAACCATACTAGTTATCATAGAATGATCCTTTACCTTAACAGGGAAAGGTATTTTCTCGATGCAAGGTTCAGGTAAAATATGATCAACAGTATAAACTTCAGTATTTACAGCAGGAACACAATTAACAATATCTTTATATGGCTCATGATACTTATTCCATTTCTTTTTAGGAATTTCAATATAAGAGGCAAAGGCCTTGAAACAATTTGCAATACTTTGAGAATCAAGACCATAAGCTACACTAATGTAACAACCTCGGACCCTACACTCTAAGTTCAAGCCTGGATGAACCAAAAGTGGATAAGGGATTCTACAGCGAGGGCCCAGGGCCACCCACGTGTAGGCCCGTCGACCGCCCTATCCACTTCCAAGAACATCGGGACAAGAGCGAGCGGCGTAGTCGACAGGAAAAGAGATCAAATACATACACAAGTGAGTATGTATGCAAGCTACCTTACAACATTTCTCAGAGCCATACCATCTAAAAGAAATAGAAATATTGCAACGCCATACGACAAGATCCAAATATCATAGATAGAGATAATAGTTTAGGATATCTCCTCATACATCAATCATGAGAGTATCAAGCGGAAACGGAAAACAAGATCCGAGTACGGATAAGAAGCAAATCGGCATAAGATGCCACATAAATAAGCACATCCCGCCCACAGATCTCATGGATCCCCATCCTCGGAATCTCTACACCGAATGATCGTTGCCAACATCATCTGTTTCCTCCACCCAGTATCCATCTTGCGAATACACCTGTTCATCTGAATCAAACAATTTATCGTGTGAGACCCTAGGGGTACTCAACAAGTCTTTATGCCTCTAAAGGGGACATATACCTTGGGTGATGCAATTGCAGCAAAATATAGTAACTAACCAGTCTATAGATACTCGCTAACCATCCGCCTAACAAATCATAGACGGATGTCCGTTAAATAGAAACAACAGTTATAATAGTATAAAGTAACAGATCCATCCTCCCTCTCGCTTACCAACGAGTAGGTGGACGAACAACCCATCCGTTGGCAGTTTTATTAACCATTCCATGAGTATTGCACTAATTACTAGTCAGATATTTAGTCAAATTAAACATGGTACTTTAGTTATGCTTGTCTATGATCGAGAAACTGTGCTCCAAGTCATCCATAACCGCGGACACGGCTTTCAGAAAGATTTACCCTGCAGGGGTGCACAAATAGCAACACACACTCGATCAACCTCGGAAAAACCAAATCAAAACCCAATGAGGCATTCACGACAAAGCAATCACATGATTCATAAAAAATTTCAGGGGGCCACCCCATTAAGCTACCCGCAACGAAGTTGGCCGGCTCCAAGATGGATCCAAGGTTTGTGTCAATGGCTGTAAACGACTGGGAACCCGAAAGTGTGACTGGGCTTGTCGATACCGGGAAAACATTCCACGATCCAAAACAGTACAGGTGCTCCACACACAATCTTAAATAAAGCAGTAACATGTTATAGGTATAGGATAGTAAATGAAACCCCAAACTAGTTTGTGGCCCCAAGAAATAGAAATGAATCAAGATCTAGCTCAGGGGGGTCCACAAGTCCTCCCGGATATGGATAGTGCAAATAGTCAAGGAACATGAATCAAGTACTCGGGGTCCTATGAGACACAAGTGGACATAAAAGCCAAATAACAGATATTGCCCACCGGTGCCTCTTTAATTAGTTATCTTATTACTACTTAGGTTAAGTTGTTTAGGTACCTCGTTTTCCACCAGACACTCACAAACCCTACACATGCTATTCTACGACTTGCATGGCTCAAGCAACTCCTGTAGTAGTGGCTCATGGGGTGGATGAACAAGCTCGGTGGGGTTTAAAAGTAAAGGCTATGCAGTACTTGGGATTCAATTTAATGCATTCGCGACTCCATGATGCAAGAATAAGATAGAAGCAATATGTACTATATGTATGCATTTTATTAGGTTTTTAGTCATGTTTTGCTCCCATAAACATTGCTGTATAATTAATATTTACATGATGCATGCTTCAATTCATGTCATAGAATGCATAAACAGAACGGGCTCGTCGAGCTGATCGTTTTAGACATATTATTTGTCAAATTTGGAGTATAGAATTAAGTTATTAATTAATTGAGAAAAGGTATTTATTGCAAATTTAATCATCTCGAAAATTTAAATTAGTCAAACATTATTTTGGATGGCATATTTGAAATCCTCACATTTTTCTGATTGAAAAACATAAATTATTTGTATGATTTGGAAATACCAAGTAAAAGATATTAATTTCTTGATTTAAAAACATTTATGCAATTTCTGGAATTATCTGTTAATTGCGAAAAAGTGGGAAAACTTTTGTTACCGGAGGGAACCCAGATACACTCACTGGTGGGGCCATAGTGTGGGACAGGGGAAACGCTGACTGGAACGAACTGGTGATGTGGTAGAGACGAGGCTGACTGGTGGGGCCGTAGTGTCAGCCCGTGGGAACAACAAAAGAAAAAGGCGACCCGGGGTTTCGAACCCAAGACCTCATCGGTCACACCCAACTTGATAGAGAGGACGGAACCACTGTGGTGGAGTTGGGTTGTTGTCAAAAACCGACTCACACGTCAAAAATACCTAGGGACTGTGCTGCTAGCTCTGAAGAAAACTGGGCACGCGCGAGTTTGAAAAAGACAGCAGAGTTGCGTGTCGGTACGACCTTTCGAGGAAGATCATGGCCACTATACTGCATCAAACTGGCCAAGTGAAACCTTGACTCAAAGAGGGCACAAAGGACATCAGCTGGACGCAAAGAACATGACCAAAGGTGGACTGTGGAGGTTGTGATCTTGCGACGAACACAGGCGCGCGTTAATTGTCGACCGGCGACAGAACTCGACAAGAACTATGCCGACTTCCGGAGACGACTATGACGAGCGCAGATCACCAAAAGGGGCGTGTAGCCACTTGATTTGAAGAGGGAGACTGGGGCTATGCGTAGAAGGTCTCGGTTTTTCACATGGTCGACCGAGACGACGACACGATTGACCGGAACAGAGGCTTTGTAAAAGACACCAGCATGCGCAGCGGCAGTGAGCGCGCACGGTGGCGAGGTTGGCGGCGATGCAAGGCGAGGGAGGGAAGACGACCATGTCAGTAGGAAGGAGGACCTCACCAACGACCTAAAGGTGCAGCGAGTAGGCTCGGAGATGCGTAGATCAACGGGGAGGCAGTGGTTCTTGCGCAGCTCCTTGTGTTTGAGGTACGGCGGCGAGGTGATCCTCCGGCGAGGTCTTGGTGTTGGCTACATGTTCTGGTAGATGAAGAAGAAGTAACTCTGCGCTTCCCGATGCCTAGATCACTCCTGACATGGCCCCAACCGCCTCCGTTGTATTTAGGCAGGTTCAGGGTTAGGCAAGGCAAGGCTTAGCCATGGATTGAGCTTGGGTAAGGAGGGAAGAAGGAGATAGAACCTGGGCCTTCTCCTAGATTCCGATCTGGTAAGTGGCGAGGATAAGGATGACCATCTGCTGGGTGGCTTTATGCAGCAAGAGGGAGAGCGGCAAGCACGTGAGCCAGCTGGGAAGAGAAACAGGACACGGGCCAGACCACCTCCATCTGGTTCGGTTGGAACAGAGAAGGAAAGGAGTCGCACGGAGCTAGGAACAGAGAGGATTCCGGAAGAGAGGGATCGGTAGACTAGGCACTCTCCTCTCTTTCTGTGCTGGTCTTCAACATGAGAGAAAAGAAGGAGACTAGGGAGGGGTCAAGCAGGTGCAGCTAGGCACAGAAAAGTAGGAAGGTCGCGCGCGGCGCGCTGGTTTGCCGATACCGCTCGCGTGGCTGGGGTAGTTCGGCTGGCACAAAGCGAGAGGGAGAGCAGCTAGGAAGAAAAAGAGAGGAGGCGCGCAGCTGGCGATGGGTTCAGGCTGGGAGGGCCTCCAGGTGAGGCTGCTGCCGTTGCTCGGGTCAGGGAAAAGCTTTTCCCCCCAGGCTGCCTCGGTGCACTTGTATGTGCAACCAGGTGCATGCAACAACACACAAGATGAGGGTATAGATAGCTAGGTTAGGCACTAGCTAGGGACAAAAACTTGAGGAGTTGAACAAAAACCAAAATAAAACCAAAACAAATCCAAAACAAACCAAAGGCATTATCACATGAGGGTTATTCTTGCATATGACTAGAATGTTGCATGCATGTGAAATATTTTGTGAAAACAAAAATATAGCTCATGTATGGGTGCCTAGATAATGTTCAAATTTAAAAGATGGCAAAACAAAACAAGATCTTAAGTGTGACCATGTACACATGGAAAAAAGGAAGGATTTGGGTATGATCCCATGTGTAGATGAATAGAAGAAGGGTCCATACCAATATTGATGTGGGCTAGATTTAAATACCAAGGGATGATGGTATTGCCCCCATACATATTTAGATGGTGGAAAAAGAATGATACCCAAAGGAAGTTGGCATGCAAAATTAGTAGGTTGGAAGGAATTAAAGAGATATGCCCTCAACTCGATTTAGGCATTTAGCAATATATCAAGAACCAACTACCATTCATCAAGAAACAAATACAATTGATATAAATGGGCTAAGAACCAAAATAAAAAGGGTTTTATATGATGCTCAAATGCAATGTGGCATGATGACATGAGCATGATATAATGATGATGCAACAATTATATGTAGGAAGGTAGCATTTTATTATTAGACCATGTAGCATTACAAATGTTAGACAAATGGGATGCTACAACTAATATTATGAAAGTCATCAATTCCCATAAAAGATTTAATGCATTCATAATCATAATTTAAACCTGACTTTCTTCCTATATCATTCTCCCATGCTTCAGCATTGTCTTGCATACGATGTAGAATATCCCATTTAGCTTCGTCTTTCATACGTGTAAATGATCTAGCACAAGAAGCATCCAATATATCCTTATCTTGAAGAGAAAGCCTTGCATAAACGTTATTGATAATAATATTATTAGGGAGCCCATGAATAGGACATTTGAGCATTAGTGACTTCAATATCCCCCAAGCTTGGGTGGTACTCCCTCCATCACGAGGCCAAAAGTTATATATTTGATTCTAATCTTTATGAATCTCACTAGGAGGATAAAATTTGGAATAAAAGAGAGGTACAATTTCCTCCCATTCAAGTGATTGGACATTCTTTAGAAACTTATTCCATTCCTCAGCTCTGCCTTTCAATGATACAGAAAATAACTTTTTCTTAACTTGATCAGTTGTAATACCTGCACACTTCAACAAGCCGCATAATTCGTGTATAGAAAGCAAATGATCACCGGGATGGACAGTACCATCTCCAAAATAGTAGTTATCCATAACACGATCAACAATTTTTGTAGGTATTTCAAAAGAATCAATTTCAGCAGGTGGTGGTTCATCTACTACCTTAGCCGTGGTAGTAGCATTCTGAAATAAGAAACTAAGTGAATTATTCATATTGAGAATAAAGTAACAAACTTAAATAAACAATACTCCTAGGAGAACTTCCCTCTATCAGTTCCACTCTTCAATAGCGCTTTACTCCCCGGCAATGACGCTAGAAAATAGTCTTGATGACCCACAAGTATATGGGGTGTATAGTAGTATTCTCGATAAGTAAGAGTGTCGAACCCAACGAGGAGCAGAAGGTGTTGACAAGTGGTTTGGATCAGGAATTCTCTGTAAATACTTAGCAAACGGATTTTTAGGGGTTTTTGATAATGCATATAAATAAAGTGCGAGTAAATAAAAGACAATAATAATAATTGCAGTAAGTGGCCCAATCCTTTCTTTAGCAAAGGACAAGCCAGTTGTATTACTTAAGATGACCAAATGTTCTCGAGGACACATTGGAATATTGTCGAGTGCTTTCTCTTCATATAGTTGATTAATCTTCTCTGGTTAGATAAGTGTTGTGTGGGTGAACCTATTCTAATGTATTGACCTGCCTAGGACTAATACATACTTGTGATTATACCCCTTGCAAGCATCCGCAACTACAAGAAAGTAATTAATATAAAAACCTAACCACAACCTTAAACTTTGAGATCCTACACTCCCTTATGCAAAGGTTTCCTAACGGGGGTTCAGGTTTCTGTCACTCCGGCAACCCCATGATTAGTAGCCAAATAAACAATGCATCCCCTAGGCCCATAAAGGTGAAGTATCATGTAGTTGACATTCACATGACACCACTAGAAGAATAACACCACAACTTAAATATCAAACCATTAAATCTTTCTCAACACAATTCCACTACTAACAACATGACTTCTCCCATGTCCTCAAGAACTAAACGAACTACTCACGAGACATCATATGGATCAAGATTAGATATGAAATAATGATAAGTAACAATCTGAACATGAACAATAATTCAATGGTTCCACTCAATAGCATCAACTACAACAAGTAATCAACACTGGGAAAGTTTCCCCTAAGAACTATGCAAGATTCAACCCAATTGTTACAGCGGTACAGAGTGGTGATGATGGTGCTGGCGGAGATGATGATGATGATCCCGATGAAGTCCAGCTTGATGACGGTGTTGATGGCGACGATCTCCCCTCTCCTGGAAGGAATTTCCCCGGTAGATTTCTGCCTGCCGGAGAGCTCTTTCTCTCTCTGTATTTTCTGCCTCGTAGAGGCGGAGGAATCTTTCTGTGGTTGCTCCCCGAGTCTTAGTGTTTCAAGGGGATTATATACGCCAAAGGGTGATGCTGGAGGTGGGCCTGGGTGGCCACACCACTTGGTGGCGCGGCCAGGGGACCCGCGCTAGGGGGTGGTGTGGCCCCCTATGGCCCATCTCCACTCCTCCTTCTGGCGTCCTTTGTCTTCTGGAAAATCGGAATTTCCATGTATTTTCCAGGGTTTTTTGATCTTTGCGAATATTGCATCGGGACAATCTTTTCCCATTAGAATCCTGACTCCGGTGGTTCATCCTCCAAAATTCATCAATCATGCAAAAATAGATGAAATAACATAAGTATCATCTCTTAATATGAAATATATCAATGAATAGCAACAAATTATGTTATAGAATAGTGATGCAAAATGGACGTATCAGTCTTCTCCACCACAATCATCATCAACATCATCACCAACGACCATGAGTTCATCCCCATCATACGTGTAAGTAAGTCCCCGTGGGCATGTGAGGTGGATGGGGATTGGATGAGATCCATCATGTAATCATCCATATGTATCGAGATTTGAGGTGTTTGTCTTGTAGACATTCTTATATGAGTGTTGGTACACTTTTTCTATGTTTAATGCTTGTTGGTAGGGCCCGAGTGACATGATTTCAGTACTGAACTTTTATTGCCCAATCATATATTTGAGTTTGATATGTATTTGCAAAGTGTATTACCTATTATTATGTTAAACATGTGAACCCTAAGGTGACAGTTAGGGAAAACAATGGGAATATATGATAGTTTGAGGATATTGTGTGTTCATGAAGTGTTAATGCTTTATCCCGGTCTATTTGAAAAGGTAGATCTTAATTGCCTATAGTACGAAGTTGGCCCCGGTGAAATGCGCATGCAGGAAAAAAGATATTATGCAAAGTTACATGCATGATTATGTTTGGAACACACACCTACACACAATTGAATTAGAGATAAATTCCGTGTTAGTATGATACATTATATGATGGATATCATTCTTGCAACACCCCGCTATCACCTCATGCCTGAGTTTTAGCCACTGGAAGTTTCACACCATTACTTCCGTGAAAACTAGAAATCTGCCGCTTTATCTACTGTTTTGTTTTACTGCTTTGAATCAACTGCCATAAATCACCACTTTCTTTGCAAGTTTATTGATACATAGGTGTGATTGAGAGTAACACATCAATTGGTAAAGTCTTATTGGTATTCTTGTGTTCCCCTTGCGTCGAACTATAAATTTGGGTAATACTTCCCATCGAAGATTTTAGCGATCCCCTATACTTGTGGGCATCACATGGTCATGGGCCTAGTCATACAATCAACAATTGGCTCAAGTAGGATCCCATTCAAGTCATGACTAGCATAAGGCAAGAGATGAAAGGAGTTCACCTTGATAGGTGATGGCTCAGTGTACGGCGCCAGAAAAGTGCTGGTGCGGTGTTGATGTAGAGCTCGTTGGGAACCCCAAGAGGAAGGTATGATGAGCACAGCAACAAGTTTCCCTCAGTTATGAAACCAAGGTTTCATCGAACCAATAGGAGCAAGGAAACACCCCAAAGGTGTTGCTAGCTGAGCCTTGGCAGGGCGCACTACCGGTGCTAGTAGCAACGTGGAGACCTGCACAACACAACCACAGAACTTTGTCCCCAACTTGCGATGAGGTTGTCAATCTCACCGTGTTTTGCGGAAAACAAAGGATTAAACGTATCGAATGGAAAGAAGTAATAGTTTGCAGAAAGTAAACACAAAGCAGCAAAATATTGTAGATTGTATGTAAAATAAAAAGGACCGGGATCCATAGTTCACTAGATGTGGCTCTGAAATGGATCGTATGGGCACCTAGAGGGGGGGGGGGTGAATAGGTGCTACACCAATTTTTAATTCTTTTTCAATTTTAGGCTTAGCACAAAGGGTAAATTCTCTAGATAAACTATTAGGTGGAATTTCCCTATATGCAAACCTATCTACTAGCAAGTAAAGAGCGAGTGGAAGAGGAACGAGTAAACCAAAGTGAAGCACGCGGAGACACAGGATTTGTTTGACCGCAGTTCCTTCCTTGTTAAGGGAAGTACGTCTGCGTTGGAGGGGTGGGCGGTACTAAGACCAGCACACCACAAAAGGCCTCACCCTGTTCTCCGATGGATCTCGCCACAACAGGCATGATCCACCTTCCACTATAGGTACCCTTCTAGGCGGGCACCAGCGCCTTTACACAACTAGCAGGGCAACAACTCCACAACAACTTGGAGGCTCCCGAAATGACAACAAGCTGCCACAAGAACAAACTTATCAAATACAATAAACAAGATCTAGGTATTGACAAGAATACTAGATCAGGGATTTCTCCAAGTGAATGGAGAGGAGTTGAAGCGCTTGATTCTTGATGATGATGAACTTCTCCTCCTTAAATTCCACCAAAGATCAAGACCTTCGGGTGGTTGAAGTGGGAGATCGAGAATGAGAGCTCTTGCACAATGTCTGGTCAATTTCGAATGAATCAAGAGTTCTGAATGTTGGGGAAGAAGGGGTATTTATACCCTCTTCAGAAACCAGCCGTTGCACACTTTGGGGGCCGGATTATCCGGCCCAAGTGAGGGCCGGATTATCCGGCCTGGGGAAAACACCGCCCCAGACTCTGAATATCCGGTAGAAAGTCCGACCCCTATCAAAGAGACGCGCCGAGCTTGCCCTTGATCAACTTCTGCGGGCCAGATTATCCGGTCCTATGTGAGGGCCGGATTATCCGGCCTGGGGAAGAAAAACCGCCCAGTTCGGATTTTCTGGGAGAAAATCCGACCGGATACCGTGCGACGCGCCTTGGCCCCTTTTGCTCGAAAACTGGGGGCCAGATTATCCAGCTCGTGCGACAGCCAGATTATTCGGCCTGGGGAGGAAAAACCGCCCCAGTTCGGATTTTCCGGGAGAAAATCCGACTGGACACCGAGTGACGCGCCTTGGCTTCCTTTGAGAGATGAGGTAGGCCAGATTATCCAGCCCTTGGTGGGGCGGATTATCCGGCCCCCTCAAAACTTCCTGCACACTTAGCGCACATGAATAGTCTCCATAGTATTGTTATCTAACACGCAAAACATAGGAAAACATGAAATGTTCTTTCAGGCTCTCCTTAGATAGATAACATGCTGGGTGAACAAATTACAGCGGGGCAATTGACAAACATTGAGAAAGAAATACATGCATATACTAATCATCTTGATTCCTTTGGAACTTGATTGGGCATTACAACATTATACATAGACCGCCATTCAACTGCATATATGACTAATAATCCACGTTCAGGTTATCATCCGAACCCCCTCCAGTATTAAGTTGCAAGCAACAGATTGTTGCTTTACGAATTGCGTGTATAGTAAACAATACGATTGTTATATGAACAAAGGATTGTTGTTTTCTCCCTAGTAGCAACAACACATGTAGTACCTTAGAGATTTCTGTCACTTCCCCAGATTACCAGAGGCATGAACCCACTATCGAGCATAAATACTAAGTCTTGGAGTTACTAGCATCTACTTGGCCAAGATAGCTACTAACAACGGAAAGCATGCAAGATCACAAATAACAAAGACATGATAGAATCAATAATCAATCTGAAATAACATCTCAATATCCATTGGATCCTCGCAAACACAACATGTATGATTACAAATAGATGATCTTGATCATGAACAGAGCTCACAAGATCTAGACATGAAAGCACAAAGGAGGAGAACCAACCATCTAGCTACTACATGGACCCGTAGTCCAGAGATGAACTACTCACGCATCACACCGGAGGCTTGCATGGTGATGAAGAAGGCCTCCAGGGTGAATTCCCCTCTCCGGCAGGGTGCCAGGAAGAGCTTCAGATCCCTCCTGATCTAGGGATGGAGATGACAGCGGCTACAGACTCTTTCGTGCATTTTTGATCGGGCCCTTAGGGTTTTCGTCCCAAGGGAAATATATAGGCGGAAGGGGAGGCCGAGGGGGTGCCGGAGGCGGCCAGACCACCCCCTGGCGCGGGCCAGGCTGGGCGTGCGGCCAGGTGGTGTGGTGGCCCCCTGGCCCCTCTCCGTCTCGTACTCTAGCATCTGATGACTTCCAGAAAAATAGGCACATTGGCTTTTGTCCCGTCCAATTCCGAGAATATTCATTTTCTGACTTTCCTGGAACCAAAAACAGCAGAAAATAGGCAGCTGGCACTATGGCTCTTGTTAATAGGTTAGTCCAAGAAATCATATGAAAAGTACTCCAAAGTATGGACAAAACACAAGAAAGTGGATAAAGCCAAGCATGGAACATCAAAAATTATAGATACATTTGCAATGTATCAATAGGAATGGTTGGTGTATCATGATGTGGACCAATGGTCATTACCATGTGTTGGGCTGCATCAGTTAGGGTTGCGAGTGAGTAGCGGAGAGTGAGAGGAACCAATCGGGTCGGTAGGAAGGTAGAGTAGAGGTGGGGAAGTAATCTGAGCAGTAGTGCAGCGGCAGGGGAGGCCAAAGGCGACCATGGAAGTAATCTGAGCAGAAGTGTGTGTTATGATTACTTCCCCGGCCAGAGATTAGATCGTCCAAGAAGCAAACCACCAAAGGACCCACAACCAACAAGAAGAAGATCTCCAAGTGGCCTTAGGGATCTTATGAAGACTTTCATCGCAAAGATCCCTATCTTGTTCCTCATGACCGTCACATTAGAGATCCTAACTTTCACACATCTTGGCATGAAGAGATCTATCTTGAAGTGTATGCAATAAAGAAGAAGGTTGTTGCCCCTTAGAAGCATATCAATGTGGGCCACATGGAGAAGAAGAGTGCTTACTTTGGTGATGCTCTTGAGATGTGTAGGAGGTTTGGGCTTCTCAGGATCATGCAACATCGTTAGAATTATGATGAGAGGGCCAGGCTCGAAATGAAGTCCATGTATGACAACCAGGTATGGAACTTGGTGGATATTCCCGAAGGCCGAAAGGCTATAGAGAATAAGTGGATCTTCAAGAAAAAGATGGATGTTGATGGAAACGTCACTATCTATAAAGCTCGACTTGTTGCAAAAGGTTTCCAACAAATTCAAGGAATTGACTGTGAAGAGATATTCTCTCCCGTAGCGAAGCTAAAGTCTATTCGGATTCTACTATCAGATGTTACACATTTCGATTACGAAATATGGCAGATGGATGTGAAAACCGCCTTGCTAAATGGCAACATTGAGGAAGATTTGTATATGATTCAGCCAGAGGGTTTTATTAGTCTAGGGGATGCCGGTAAAGTATGCAAGCTTCAGAGGTCCATTTATGGACTAAAGTAGGCATCTCGGAGCTCGAATCATTGATTTGATGAAGTCATCAAAAGCTTTAGATTTTTCCAAAATAAAGAATAAGCTGCATCTATAAGAAAGTGAATGAGAAGTCAGTGGCATTCCTATTACTATATGTGGACAACATATTGTTAATAGGGAATGACGTGAATCTTCTAAATAGCGTAAAAGCTTATTTAAATAATTAATTCTATATGAAGGACATGGGTGAAGCTAACTACATATTAGGCATTAAGATCTATAGAGATAGATCGAACTAGCTGCTGGCACTTGGTCAAAGCACTTACCTAGAGATGATTCTGACACGTTTCAGAATGGATCATGCAAATAAGGGTTCATTGCCGATCATAAAAGGTAACAAGTTGAGTGTGACTCAATGCCAGAAATAGAATAGGACAAGGAAGCAATGAAAGGCATTCCCTATGCCTTAGCCATTGGCTCCATCGTGTATGCCATGCTGAGCACTAGACTAGATATAGCCTTGGCTCTTAGCTTGACGAGTCGTTTCCAAAGCAACCCTAGGTCGGTTCATTAGAACATAGTTAAAAATATCCTAAAGTATCTGAAAAGAACCAAGGATATGCTTTTAGTATTTGGAGGATGTGATGACAAACTTGTTGTAACAGGTTACATGGATGCAAGCTTCTACACTGATCTAGATGACTCAAAGTCTCAAACAGGATATGTGTTCATGGTAACTGGTGGCGCGGTGAGTTGGAGAAGCGGTAAGTAGACTTCGATGGCTCAATCTACAATGGAGTTGGAGTACATGATTGCTTGTGAAGTAGAAAATGAAGTTGTCTAGATGAATAATTCAGCACATAACTTTGAGTGCTCCCAAGCGTGCAAGACCCTATGTGCATCTACTGCGGCAACATGGGGGAAATTGCGGATGCAAAGGACCAGAGGTTCCACTCCATGACCAAGAACATACTCTAACGTTACCATGTAATAAGAGATTACGTTGTTGAGGGTAACATTAGAATTTGCAAAGTACATACATATGTGAATGTAGCTGATCCGTTCACCAAGCCTCTTCCACAAGCAAAGCACGATCAACATCGGGATGCTATTGGTGCTAGATTATTGCCTGTTGTAAACTAGTGTAATTGTACTCTAGTGCAAGTGGGAGACTGAAGGAGATATGCCCTAGAGTCCAATAATAAAATTGTTTTATTGTTGTATATCTCTAATGTTCATAATAGTTTTGTATCATGCTATAACTATATTAAGCAGAAACATTAATATATGTGTGGTATATAAACAACCAGGTCTCTAGTATCCTCTAGTACTAGTTAGTTGGGTAGCTGATGATCGATGTTTTCGATCATGGACTGACACAAACATCAACTGGTAGCAAGGTCACTTAATGAAGTGATTGACACACCCGACCATAGAATTGCAATGCGATCCAATCACAATGTTCAACATTGCAAAATCCTGAAAAACATAGTAACTTAATCGTTTGACTGTGAGGTCATGTTTAATCTCTATATCCCATGGCTTCATTGATCACATTAACCATTGTGACTGTAACTAGGTGGCCATAAAGGTGTGTGTTAGGTATTCCAGAGGAATAGTTGAGGCGTATGTATTGAGATCAGGATTTGCCTATCCGAGTGACGAATAGATACTCTGGGCCCACTCGATGACATTACATCGATGAGCTTGCAAGAAAGTGACTAGATCACGATGATGTAATATCACGGGAACGAGTAAACGTGTTTGTCAGTAACAATATGGAACTGTATATGGATACATGAGATTGGGTCTTGGACAAACCAGGTATAATTGCGCAAAAGGAATAAGACTCGACATTTAGAAGGTTCAAGCGAACAACCAAATTTGAAGAATGTGAAAGGACCATCATGTGTTTACAGATACCACTATTGATCATTGATCGGAGAGATGTCTCGTTCATGTCTAAACATTCCCGGACTGTAAGGGTGTCAGTCTTAAGGGTAATAGACATTGCGGGTTGATCTGCAACCGAAAGATAAATAAGTGGAGAGATAACCGAAAGTGTTCTAGGGAGATACCGAAGTGATCGGGAGATATTCAAAAGGAGTTTTGAATAAGAGGAATTAAAGAAAGTGTATTTAATAATTAATTAATATTAAATATACATATTTAAATAAAAGGAAAAGGAAAACCCCCAGATGGGCCAACCCATAAGGGAGAAGGCCCAAGAGGGGGAGGCGGCTAGGTCTAGGAGGGCCAAGCGGCCAAGGTGGGGGATCCCACTCTGCCGGCCAGCCTAGGTGGGCTTGGCACATGGATGAGGCTCACCCCACTGGTGGCAGACACCCCTCCCACCTCCTCGCAATGTTTAGTCCCACCCTGGGACTTGGAGAGGTGGGAGTGCCCAGTTTTTTTCCTTTATATAGGGGTGAATTCCTCCACCAAATCTCATCCCACAATTGGCCTTTACCATTATTTCTCTCCCCCCCTCTCTCCCTCTCGTGCGTGTTCCCAAGTAAGGAACATGCTCCACGAGGTACATAATTCTCCACCCAGCGCATGATGTCGTGCTGCTAGAATCGGTCCAAATCTTCTTCTTCTATTGCCTCGTTTTACCAGGGACCGGGAGACGTGTTTTACACCGGACGTGTGTAAAACTCTACGAAGCACTGCCATTAGTGGTGCTAGACATTTGAAGCCTTCTAGACCTTGAGGTCTACTATGCTCGGCTTCACCAACAATGTTTGTGCAGGAACATAATCCCGTGTTTGGTCTTCAAAGGTATGAATACCGTATCACGCTCATTACTGTATTTCTCCATATATAGATCTTGGGTTGGTGTGTTCTCCTAGTAGTAAAATTTTCATTTTATTCCACAGAACCCCTTCAGGTGTAACATGTCACATTGTTATACTCTCGAGAGTAGCACTACTTTCCCACAAACGTTGTTGGCCTTATTACTCATTCCATATTTCCTTAGATATGGGGTCTTGATACCGGGATTGTTTGTTTGCAGTACCAAACTTCTCGGGCGAGTGCATCCCGGAACCCGAGTTGTCATCAATCGCACGGAGGGGCCGTAGTAGAATCGCCAATTTTCTAGAAGGGACAAATGGGGCTGAATACAAATCTAATGGCCAAACGGTCGTTTGAACCAGAAGAAAAACGGTTGAACTCAAATACCGCCGTTAGGTTAACTCTTCTTGGCCCGACCTATCAGTATTCCCTATTATCTTTTACGGTCGTGGACTAGCTTACGCCTGCGTGGACGAGATCCCTGAGTGGACCAGATCTATTTCTTTGCTCTGCTCTGGTCTTCTCCCCTGCTCCCCTTCCCATAACATTTACCCAGCTCCGGCTGCTCGTGTTAGATCGGAGCTTCCACTTGCTCTAATTTGCGTTCCCGCCATGTCCGGTCAACCTCCCATGCCTCTAATTGAAGCTCACAGCCGTCGCCGTCGCATCGTTTGCCGTATCGGAGCTTCGCGTCCCCGAACTAATATCTCGCCTCTGGCTAGTCCTTCTCGCACGACGGAACACGTCCCGTCGGGCGATCCTGGCCGGCGACCGACCTCGGGCAGTTGCGTGCTGCCGCGCACCCCAAGCATGGTAGCCCTGGCACATCAGTTCGACGACCACGCTCTCATGGCCACTGTGCTGGGCGTCCGTGCCACCGTGTCGACGGCAGAGTTTCTATCGGCTTTCAGGTCTTGTTTTGGGATCATACGAAATGAAGTCAAGATTTAGGTATGCGCGCTGCCATTCGATTTTTTCGTCCGGTTCAAGCACAACTCAGACACTGAGCGTGTTCTGCATTCTTCCCATTCTTTCGAGTGCTGTGGGGAGAAAATGAGCTTCATGTGTTGGCATCGCGCCTGTGGGTGGTACGATCGCTTGGGGCAACTTCGTTTCTTCCCCAAACTCGGCTTTGACAGCCTCCCGTTGGATGCTTGGGAGCCGGAGGCCCTCAAGCAGGTCGTCAGTAGCCTTGGCGGCGAGCTGGTAGAAATCGTGCCATCGAGCGGCAGATGGGTCATCGAGGTAAAGGCGTGGCTGAAAGATCCTGACGCCATTCCTAAGATGTATGAGGTGCAGATTCCAAGCAGGTCAGGGCGACAGCTTTGCTAGAAGCACCCAGTCATCATCCACCTGGAGGAGGTTCTAGAATTGGTACATGACATTCAAGGCCCCGAAGAGGCTGCCAGAAAGCATCCTCGTCGCCTGCAGTGTTGGCCTGGAAGGATCGATGGCACAAGACCACCACTGTTTCGCGACGGGGCACACAGTTTCGGTGGGGGAACTGGGCTTGGACAAGCTGGTGGTTCTGATTTCCCTCAAGTGAAGATAGAGCTCTAGTGAATTGCCGTGGTATGTGTGCTAATGAATTTGTAATATGGAGAGCGTAGCAGAAAGTTAGCATCGACTAAAAATGTGTAATAGTTTGAATCGATGTAGTACATGTTGGTAATGAATTTGAAGTAGTATGTGTGTGTAATAGTTTGAATCGATGTAGTATGTGTGGGTAATGAATTTGATGTAGTGTGTGTAGTAGTTTGAATCGATGTAGTTGAACACCGCGCTTTATAATTTCTGCGATTAACCAAGGACAACCTCATGAAAAGAGGGTGGTCTAGCAATGAGCAATGTCAATTCTGTGGATGCCAGGAAAATGTAGTCCATCTCCTCTTCAAGTACAAGGTAGCTATATTTGTAACACGTTGAACTGCAGGACCATTTTGTAGACAACACAAGACAACGGAAAAATGGTTTACGACACAGACAAAGGACGCAAAATCTTTAGTCTGGGATAAAAAAGCCAGTTAACTGGATTTAACCATGACTAGTAATTGAAGGAAATAGATACTTGATAGTATTTGCTTACAACAGTAGTACTTCCATACAAAAGGGTCTTATACCTGCACAAAAGTGGGTTAAACTTCCTACTAGTTTATAGAACAATTCGTCAGCATTCCATCTACAAAAGCCATTCTTCAGTCTGAACTTAACTATTCTACACTAAAGAAACCACAGATGTCCACCAGAAAAGTTGGCCGGCCAATTGCCTTGAGAGGACATAAGTTCTTTGATCATTTAATCCAAACTGATCTATTGCCTTCTCGCCAAACTACAAGAAATCTGCATGGTTCGTGCACGACTGATTTGCATGCGCCAGTCTCGGTTCAGTTGGACCATCCGGGCCGCTGCAACGATTTCTTCGAAGCTGAAATTCGACATCTTCATCTTGGGATTGTAGGTCCGTGTGAACTGGAACCTGAATTCCGGCGCTGAGCTGATGCCTGCCGCCGGCTCCAGTTGTCGAACAATCCAGCATGCTGAGTGTGGATGCTTGGTTGCCGCCACGGTACGGCCTCCGACGGTGCGTTGGATGGAGCGTCTTTGCCGCAGACAGCGTGTTCCCAGCCTCCCCCACTGCGGTAAGGTAGCCCGCGCCAAAGTGTGAACGCGAGAGTTACTAGACCTTGGCGTTGCCATGTTCGAGGGTGTGTACCCTTGGCAGAATTCTCTCGTGAACGATTTGATACGTACCTTGTTCTCACTGCCTAGAGCATGCCGTAATGCGGCCACGCGATTTCTCCACATCGCTCTCTTGGCCCTGCTTGCCGCATCCAGCGCCGGCGACGCCGGCACCGCCGCCACGGCCAATTCGACACATTCGGCAAAATCATCCGCCTAGCAGGGCAATGGGAGACCGGCCTTGAAGTAGAGCTTCATGGCCTGCCTTATAGGGGCTAAATACCCCAGTTTCGGCGGTTGTTGCGGTAGCGGCTGCTGCTTAGGCGGGGCCATGTTACCCTAGGTGGTGTGGCACGGAGGAGCTGCACAAGGTGAACTGTTGTTTGTTGGAGAAGGGGAGTGAAAGACTGACAGTAGGTTTGGACTACGGGCACGCGTGGAAATAACCATCTCCCCTTTCCTTAGAGGGTAATAATTCGACACTCGTTGCATTAACCGCTCAATCTTTATTTCCCTTCTCAGCATAAGAGTGCGAACGTATTAAAAAGATCGGTCGTGCCTATCCACCTCATCGGGCAATGTACTAGGACAGGTAGGAGACCGGGTTTCATTTTAGAAATGTTGACAACTATTCCCTTATGTTTATACGATATTGTTTTTATACCACTATGTACCGTCGATTGTAGAGACACCATCAGAAACAGGGGATGACGATGTGGCGTGTTTTCTTTTTTAAAGGGCATCAGAAATAGGGGATGCCGACATGGCATGTTTTCTGACTGGCGCTGCCCACCAACACATTATTGTGCAGTTTTCCATGTGGAATCTGAATTCTAGCGCTGAGCTGATGCCCGTCGCCGGCTCCGGCTGTCGAACACAGAGAATTCTGAAAGAATCTACTAAAAATAAATACTTTGAATTCTGAAAGTACTAAAATTAAGTACATTACAATTTTTTCTGAAAGGTAATATGCATACTGCTGATCGAAATAATATAAATAGAGTACAAATTTCTACTTCGAAAAATAGACCTGAAAATGCTAGAAAATAACCTAGGATGAATATAGGATTCATTCCCCCTATTATTTTTGTCGTTGTTGGCTCCCGCGTGCTGCATCACATGTTCAGAGAACTCTCTCCGTCTGCAATGTGCTGCCAGTATCTCGTCCAGAGGGTAAGGCCTCGGTGTATGTTCCAGACTTTAGTCATACGTCATTGTTGGTTCCTCTTCCCAGGCTTGAACCTCATGATCGTACAGTCTGATATAATTCCTGTAGTATATGCAACCGGGTTTGACTGTGGGGTGTAACCTGGTGTTAATGGAGATAGACCGATGGTAATCAACGAAGAGGGCACGACTTCCAATGTCACTGATGGCCTCGAGAGAGCGGTTCTCTGTGTCCACCCGGTACAACACCGGTTGCCCTTTGGCGAAATCCCCGTTCAACACAAGAAGCAGATCACCATCTGACTCAGCTAGGTAAAATCTATAGCCTCCGTGTACCTGTTCAAAGACTGGGGCTGAAATTATTTTGGCCATCGTGACAGTGCTCGCACGCTGCTCTAACTAGATGTTGGTCGACATGATGTCTCCATTCTCAAGTAATGCATCTCCCCCTCAGAATGCCATCATGCAGACCAGAAGCGTATCAGGAGGTGGCAAATACAATTCTTCTCCAAATGATCCATTGATTTGCCCTGTTGGGGTGCTCTCATCGGCCCATGCAATATGATCTGGATAATCAGTGCAAACGAACACCATCGTCGGGGACTTTGTCACGATGATAGATTGCAGAAGATCAGATGATATGTGTGCTTGAAACTCAGTGTTAGACTTAGGAGTGATTGGGTTCAGAAGCCGAATCTGGTACGGCTCCACCCTCTGAGCAAGCACAATGACGCCACGAGAAACACCGACGAAGTAGAATATTTTGGAAGAAGAGGGCATCAGTTAGCACTAAGATGTTTCCAATGGAAAATACAAATAAATGAATGTTATATATATATATCAGATGTGAATGTGAACCTGCGATGGACGTCCATTAGATTCGTCCTGAAGCAACGACCAATGGCGAGGTTGAGGAAGGTGAAGTCGCCAACATCTGGAAGTGTGTGATCTATCATGATCTAGTTGTTGAGATGGAATTCGGGCACCTTTCAAGTGCGGCGCCAATCGGTGTAGACTTCCTGACAAGCAACATAGGTGTCGACGTACTCCTCTTTCTCCAGCAAGTAGTCGGCGATCTTGCGAAGTGGGTCGCCGGGAGATCGGACCAGTTCCTATTCATCCGGCTACTAGCCATGGCTTATGTGCTGGAATGTTTTGATCAAGGAAGAAATAAGATCTACCACTGCGAGGAGAAGAAGAAGAGGAGAACATATGAGGAAGACGAAGAGGAATTGCCACTGCGAGGAGACGAGGAGATGAGGGAGAAGAAGCAGAACTGCCACTTCAAGTTTGGATCAACGGGCTTTTTTCGGAACTAGCGCGTGGACTAGCCATGCACTGCATGCAAGTTTTGATCAAACAGACTGACATGGGGGACCGGCTAAAAAATTCCATGAAGTGCTACCGTGCATAGTGTGCTGACAGGTGGCATGTTTTCTGACTGGTAGGCCCGCCTCCTCAACCTTCGACGGTGCACGTCCTAGGTTTCGAGCGCTGGTGCCGCCCACCAACACATTATTGTGCAATTTTCCATGTTTTGTCGCAACCAGCTCCGCTCTGCTCCTCTGCTCCTACGCCGCCACTCCGTTCAGTCGTGCACCGCTCTCATTGTCCCCTTGGGCCATTGTCCTCCCGCCCTCCCTTCCCTACCATCCCCTCACGTCCCCTCCCCTCCCCTCCCTGCCCTGTCTCCTTGCTGCCGTCCACCGCCCATGCGCGTCTGGAAACGAAAACCGAGAGTCAGCCATTGGGTTAGGCGCCCAATGACGCTGGTGATCCGGATCCTGCTCGCAGATGGATCCTGTGAGGCTTGAGAACACGGAGATGGGTCCTACACAGCTGGAGAGCACAAAATCTCCTTCAAGTCTGGAGAGCACAGAGGAGAACAAAACAGGGGAAGAGGAAGCAGGGTGTAGAGCTTTGGAGGTACAGAACCCGGAGAAGGTGTCGTGCGTGCACATTGAAGGGTAAGAACTGTGATTCCTTTTCTGCATACCCCAATTAGCGTTTCTAGTCCCGTGGTGATGGCAAGGATATGTGTTGGTAACTGCAGGACGTCTGTATAGCTTGTCCTTGGGCATGATGCTTTGTAAAGCGAGCATGAAGACACTGAAATGTGTGGCGGTGCGGATGATGATGAGAAAGCATATCCAAACGTGGCTGCTAGCCCTGATAGGATGGCGAGTAGGGAATATTTGGTTGATTCGAAATTTGAGCCTGACTATGTGACTGATGAGGAAGAGGAATGTGAAGATGTGGAAATGGGATATAGATACGATGATGAAGACGAGGACAGACCAGTGATACACTTTGACAGGGACAATCCTACAATTGATGAGGGGACTGTCTTTGATAATGTGGAGGACTGCAGATATGTAGTTGCAACCTATGCAATTAGAGTTGGGTTCGAATTTATCATTGAAAAGAGTAACCAAAAGAGATTTAGGGTGCATTGTAGGGAAAGTAATGTGTGTAAATGGAGATTACATGCATCTCCAATGCGGGGTGGACACCCATTCCAGGTTGCAATAGCTACATTTAGTTTCAGTCTTTCTCATATTTATTTTGCTGATAACTAGCTCTAAATTATTTGGATTCTTATCGAATGCAGATCAAAGTAAACAGGAAGAAACACAACTGCCCTAATACTTATTTAAGTGATAAAATTAGACCGATGATTATCAAGTGGATTGCTGCTACTATACTTGACTGGGTGAGGCAGGATCATAACATTGGACCTGCTGAACTCAGAGCAAAAATTAGCAAAAAGTTTAACGTTTTGATTCCTTACCATAGAGTCTTTCATGGGAAGGAAATGGCTCTAGACTTCATTCAAGGCAAGTGGAATGACAGTTTTCACATGTTGTATAGTTTCAAAGCTCAGGTAGAGAAAACATCAACTGGTAGTGTTGTTGACATCGATTACGAGATTGTGAAAGGAAGAGAAAAGGTCTCGAGGGGGGTCAGGTATAAGCAGGCAGATAATATATGCTTCAGGACATGTTTTGTCTGCCTGAAGGCATGCTGGAAGGGGTTCCTAGATGGCTACAGGCCATACTTGGCAATAGGTGCAACTTCTTTAACAGGAAAGTTCAGGGGACATGTTGCTTCTGCTTGTGCTTTGGACGCGCATAATTGGCTTCTACCCGTAGCTTATGCTGTTCTTGAGGGTGAATCAAATGAAATCTGGACATGGTTCATGCAGAGACTACGGGCAGTAATTGGTCACCCTGAAGGCTTGGTGATACACACCGGTGCATGCGAGGTTCTTGAGAATGCTATTGATGCTATGTTTCCTGGGGTTGAGCATAGGGAATGCATGCGGCACCTCGCTACTAACTTCACGAAGAAGTTTAAAGGAAAGATCTTTGAACAGGACTTGTGGCCATCAGCACACACATACACCCCAAGCACACATGCTACTTACTTGCAGAACATGTATGTAGTGCCAAAGGTGAAAAATACCTTGAAGAACATCACACCAAGCTATGGGCCAGAAGCAAGTTTTGTGAGATAAGGAAGGTGGATTCTTTTTGCAATAATTTGGCAGAGAGTTTCAATGATAAGATTTCGGGCATGAAGACACTTGGAATTGTTATTTTGTTGGATGCAATAAGACAGTGCATAATGGTGAAGATAGATTTAAGGCAAAGAATTTGTGCAATAAGTTTTTTAGGCCATAAAATAGTTCCAAAGGTGGTTATGTTACTGAATGCAAGAACCAGGTCAATGAGAACGATAAAGATGAGGATGGTCAGAAGTTCCAGAACATTGGCTGAGGTTTATGCAGAATACAAGCGTGGAAGTGAACGGAGGTACACTATAGACATTGGAAACAAGACTTGTTCATGCAGGCAGTGGCAGATTACTGGTCTGCCATGTCACCATGCAATTTACTTCATCTTACAGCTTAGAGGTAGCGGAGCTGAAATAGAGAACTATGTCAACAACTATTTCTCCGTGGACAAGTTTGCTGCAACTTATGCAGAAAAGGTACCACCTATGGCCGATGAAAATTATTGGGAGATTGTCGATCCAGGGTTCAAACTTCAACCACCAGTTCTTAGGAGGCCACCTGGGAGGCCTAGAAAGCTAAGGATCGAAGCCTCCACCGATAAAGGTTCAAGGCTGGGAGCTAGGAAAAGGAAATGCAAACATTGTGGCGGATTCAACCATATCAAGAGGTTGTGTGAAAACCCAGTTACACATGATATTGTCCCTGTTCACACCCTGGTGGCAGAAAATGAGGCTTCTCAGCCAGAACTGGAGGAAGAGCAGCGCGAAGATGAAGAACTTGAGGAAGTGCAGCAGGTGGAGGAAAACGGTGATGAGCACTCGGAGGAAAACGTATGTAAGCAGCCAATTTATGAAGAAGTGGAGGTGCCGACGAGAAAAGGGTGTGAAAAGAAACAAATGGTTAAGCGGAACGAGGAGGAAAGGGCAAATAATGGAGGTGTATTAGAATATGAAGAAGTTGCAGGGGTGATTGTGGATGTTCTTGAGGATCTTTCGGCTAACTGCAGGAGAAATAATAAATCCATGCCAATTTCATCTTTGTACGATTCTCCAGATGAAAGGAGAGCTTAAATATTCTTTTATTTGCCATTTTATCATTTTTTATCCTCACCAACTGTTGGTTAATGCAGCGTGGGCTAGCAGACTAATAAGAGGACCAGAAATATGCGGGCACAATAATGTCGTATGTTGAATTATATCATTGAAACTAAACTAGTCGTGTCATCTTTATTTATATCTGGCGCATGCAACGTGTCTGTGATGGGGTCATGTGGACCAGATTACAATTTTTTAAATATTATTACATTAATTTTGTACCTGCGTATGGACACAGCTACTAGTTCTCATCTCCCTTGGATTCCCATCTCCTCTGGCGCACTCCAGAATTATGGCTGTGCCATCAAGTAGCAGAGTCAGCGTATTGTCCCATCAGATGTGAATGCAATGACTTTGTTTATTCAGAATTTGATGACTTTTGATTAGTTTGAAAGACAGATAAACCTAAAACTTGTATCTAGACATGTTTTGGGTATAGATACACTTATTAAATATCTAAAAAAACTAAGTCAGTTATATCTGGACATGAGTAGTACACTATTACGACACGCTCGATCCCTTCTCCTCTCGCGCACTCCAAATTATGGCTGTGCCATCAAGTGCTGGGAGCAGAGTCAGCGTATTGTCCCATCTGATATGCCAGGAATGTGCGAACTTTATTTTTAGGATCAGACGAGTTTCGACTAGTTTCAAAGACAAAGACAACTAAAACATGGCCAACATATATAGACTATGACGATAATCGACTATGACTCAAGTGACCCAGATCCAAAGAGGGCATCAAGATACCGTACATAGATTTAATTTATGCTTAAGTGACTCTAATCGACTATGCTGCTACCGTAGTCTCCATCATCGATGACGTTGTCCGTGTCGCCGCCAGCCTCCTCCGTGTCGGAATCGATGCCGACGTTCCCGACAGCGTTCCTCCTTCTCATGGATTTTCACGGCACGCCGCAGCGATAACGGTAGAGGCCGTACGCCCATGCACTGCACAGGAGCACTGCCTCCGTTCGGGGTTGTGCAGATCCGGGTGGATCTCCCGCCGGTGGGTTCCACACAGCTCCATCAACGCAACCCGCTCCTTCTTGAACAGCTTTCGCCAGTACGTGCTCGTGCGCGAGTACCATGCCATTGCCCTATTCCGCTCTGGCAGCTAGCGGCAACACTCCTCGATCTGCCTCGCCAACGCGTTGTCGCACAAGAGCAGCGTGACAGGAACCCCGGCATAGCTGAGCTCGAAGCCGCCGAGAAGCCTCGCGAACGGCGGCCTGAGTATGTCATAGTGGGCGAACATCTGAGCCTCATGCAAGATGAGTTTGGGCCTCTCCCTATCCATGGCGATGAAGGAACACGATCTGAGCTTCGTCCCCAACGTTAAGGGGATAAGGTCCAGGACGTAGGCCCATCGTGGTTGCCACTGCCAGTCAGTTCGCAGAACAGACTTCTCGCGGATCGCCCTCACGAAGGACATCCTTATCGCCCACGCACCCCGATCCAAAGGCGCCTAACAATCGGGGATCCAACGACGCCCTCACGAAGGACATTCTAGAAGCCCGGAGCAATTGCTGGTTAGCTCTTCATCCCGATTGTTTGTTGCCAACGGCTGTCGTTGAAAATAATACACATTTCAATGACAATGGTGCATCCATATGTCGTTTGTGAAAAGAACACACATGCAATGACTCTAGTTGTGGTTAATGAGAAGAACCCACATGCAATGACACTGGTGGATCCATATGTGGCTTGTGAAAATAACACACATGCAATGACTCTAGTTGTTGTTAGTAAAAAGAACACACATGCAATGACACTGGTGGATCCATATGTGGTCTGTGAAGAGAACACACATGCAATGACACTGGTGGATCCATATGTGGTCTGTGAAAAGGATAGACATGAAATGACTCTAGATGTGGTTAATGAAAGAATACACATTTCAATGACAATGGTGGTTCCATATGTGGTTTTTGAAAAGAACACACATGCAATGACTCTAGCTATGATTGGGAGATTGTCGATCCAGGGTTCAAACTTCAACCACCGGTTCTTAGGAGGCACCTGGGAGGCCTAGAAAGCTAAGGATCGAAGCCTCCACCGATAAAGGTTCAAGGCTAGGAGTTAGGAAAAGGAAATGCAAACATTGTGGTGGATTCGGCCATATCAAGAGGTTGTGCGAAAACCCAGTTACACATGATATTGTCCCTGTTCACACCCCGGTGGCAGAAAATGAGGCTTCTCAGCCAGAACTGGAGGAAGAGTAGCGCGAAGACGAAGAACTTGAGGAAGTGCATCTGGTGGAGGAAAACGGTGATGAGCACTCGGAGGAAAACGTATGTAAGCAGCCAATTTATGAAGAATTGGAGGTGTCACCGAGAAAAGGGTGTGAAAAGAAACAAAAGGGTAAGCGGAGCGAGGAGGAAAGGGCAAATAATGGAGGTGTATTAGAATATGAAGAAGTTGCAGGGGTGATTGAGGATGTCCTTGAGGATCTTTCGGCTAACTGAAGGAGAAATAATAAATCTCAGCCAATTTCATCTTTGTACGATTCCCCAGATGAAAGGTAAGCTTAAAAATTGTTTTATTTGCCATTTTATCATTTTTTATCCTCACCAACTGTTGCTTAATGCAGCGTGGGCTAGCAGACTAATAAGAGGAGCAAAAATATGCGGGCGCAATAATGTCGTATATTGAATTATATCATTGAAACTAAACTAGTAGTGTCATCTTTATTTATATCTGGCGCATGCAACGTGTCTGTGATGGGGTCATGTGGACCAGATTACAATTTTTTAAATATTATTACATTAATTTTTTACCTGCGTATGGACGCAGCTACTAGTTCTCATCTCCCTTGGATTCCCATATCCTCTAGCGCACTCCAGAATTATGGCTGTGCCATCAAGTAGCAGAGTCAGCGTATTGTCCCATCAGATGTGAATGCAATGACTTTGTTTGTTTAGAATTTGACGACTTTTGATTAGTTTGAAAGATACATAAACCTAAAACATATATCTAGACATGTTTTGGGTATAGATACATTTATTAAATATCTATTAAAGTTAAGTCAGCTATATCTGGACACGAGTAGTACACTATTACAACACGCTCGATCCCTTCTCCTCTGGCGAACACCAAATTATGGCTGTGCCATCAAGTGCTGGGAGTAGAGTCAGCGTATTGTCCCATCCAATATGCTAGGAACGCGCGAACTTTATTTTTAGGATCGGACGAGTTTCGACTAGTTTCAAAGACAAAGACAACGAAAACATGGCCAACATATATAGATTATGACGATAATCGACTATGAATCAAGTGACCCAGATCCAAAGAGGGCATCAAGATACTGTACATAGGTTTATGCTTAAGTGGCCCTAATCGACTATGACGCTCCCGTAGTCTCCATCATCGATGACATTGTCCGCGTCGCCGCCAGCCTCCTCCGTGTCGGAATCGATGCCGACGTTCTCGGCAGTGTTCCTCCTTCTCATGGATTCTTCATGGCGTGCCGCATCGATAATGGTGGAGTTCGTACAACCAGGCACTGCCCAGGAGCACTGCCTCTGTTCGGGGTTGCGCAGATCCGGGTGGATCTCCCGCCAGTGGGTTCCGCACAGCTCAATCAACGCAACCCGCTCCTTCTTGAACAGCTTTCGCCAGTATGCGCTCGTGCGCGAGTACCGTGCCATTTCCCTATTCCGCTCCGACAGCTGGCGGCAACGCTCCTCGATCTGCCTCACCAACACGTTGTCGCGCAAGAGTGGCGCGACAGGAACCCTGGCGTAGCTGAGCTCGAAGCTGCCCAGAAGCCTCGCGAACGGACGTGAGTATTTCGTAGTGGGCGAACATCTGAGCCTCATGCAAGATGAGTTTGGGCCTCTCCCTCTCCATGGTAATGAAGGAACACGATCTGAGCTTCGGCCCCAAGGTTAAGGGGATAAGGGCTAGGACATAGGCCCATCGTGGTTGCCACTACCAATCAGTTCGCAGAACAGACTTCTCGCGGATTGCCCTCACGGAGGACATCCTTATCGCCCACGCACCCCGATCCAACAACGCCTAACAATCGGGGATCCAACGGCACCCTCATGAAGGACATTCTAGAAGCCAGGAGCGGTTGCTGGTTAGCTCTGCATCCCGTTTGTTTGTTGCCAACAGATGTCGTTGAAAATAATACACATTTCAATGACAATGGTGGATCCATATGTCGTTTGTGAAAAGAACACACATGCAATGAATCTAGCTGTGGTTAATGAGAAGAACACACATGCAATGACACTGGTGGATTGTGAAAAGAAAACACATGCAATGAACTCTGGTGGATCCATATGCAATGCCACTGGTGGATCCATGTGTGGTCTCTGAAAAGAACACACACTTCAATGACAATGGTGGATCCATATGTGGTTTGTGAAAAGAACACACATCCACTGACTCTAGATGTGGTCTCTGAGAAGAACACACATTTCAATGACATTGGTGGATCCATATGTGGTTAATGAAAATAACACACATCCAATGACTCTAGTTGTTGTTAGTAAACAGAACACACATGCAATGACACTGGTGTATCCATATGTGGTTTGTGAAGAGAACACACATGCAATGACACTGGTGGATCCATATGTCGTCTATGAGAAGAATACTCATGAAATGACTCCAGATGTGATCTCTGAAAAGAACACACATTTCAATGACAATGGTGGATCCATATGTGGTTTGTGAAAAGAACACACATCCAGTGACTCTAGCTGTGGTTAATGAGAAGAAAACACATGCAATGACACTACTGGATCCATATGTGGTTAATGAAAATAACACACATGCAATGACTCTAGTTGTTGTTAGTAAAAATAACACACATGCAATGAGACTGGTGGATCCATATGTGGTCTGTGAAAAGAATAGTCATGAAATGACTCCAGATGTGGTATCTGAAAAGAATACACATTCCAATGACACTTGTGGTTCCATATGTGGTTTGTGAAAAGAACACACATGCAATGAATCTAGTTGTGGTTAATGAGAAGAACACACATGCAATGACACTGGTGGATCCATAGGTGGATTGTGAAAAGAACACACATGCAATGAACTCTGGTGGAACAATATGCAATGACACTGGTGGATCCAGATGTGGTCTCTGAAAAGAACACACGTTTCAATGACACTGGTGGATCCATATGTGGATTGTGAAAAGACAACACATCCAGTGACTCTAGCTTTGGTTAATGAGAAGAACACACATGAAATGACACTGGTGGATCCATATGTGGTTAATGAAAATAGCACACATGCAATGACTAGTTGTTGTTAGTAAAAAGAACACACATGCAATGACACTGGTGGATCCATATGTGGTCTGTGAAGAGAACAAACATACAATGACACTGGTGGATCCATATGTTGTCTATGAAAAGAATAGTCATGAAATGACTCCATATGTGGTCTCTGAAAAGAACACACATTTCAATGACAATGGTGGATCCATATGTGGTTTCTGAAAAGAACACACATCCAGTGACTCTAGCCATGGTTAATGAGAAGAAAACACATGCAATGACATTGGTGGATCCATATGTGGTTAATGAAAATAACACACATGCAATGAATCTAGTTGTTGTTAGTAAAAATAACACACATGCAATGACACTGGTGGATCCATATGTGGTATGTGAAGTGAACACACATGCAATGATACTGGTGGATCCATATGTGGTCTGTGAAAAGAATAGTCATGAAATGACTCCAGATGTGGTCTCTAAAAAGAACACACATTCAAATGACACCGGTGGTTCCATATGTGGTTTGTGAAAAGAACACACATGCAATGGCTCTAGTTGTGCTTAATAAGAAGAACACACATGCAATGACACTGGTGGATCCAAAGGTGGATTGTGAAAAGAACACACATGCAATGAACTCTTGTGGAACAATATGCAATGACACTAGTGGATCGAGATGTGGTCTCTAAAAAGAACACACGTTTCAATAACACGGGTGGATCCATATGTGGATTGTGAAAAGAACACACATCCAGTGACTCTAGCTTTGGTTAATGAGAAGAACACACATGCAATGACACTGGTGGATCCATAAATGGTTAATGAAAATAACACACATACGACTCTAGTTGTTGTTAGTAAAAAGAACACACATGCAATAACACTGGTGGATCCATATGTGGTCTGTGAAGGGAACACACATGCAATGGCACTGGTGGATCCATACATGGTTTGTGAAAAGAATAGACATGAAACGACTCCACATGTGGTGAAGGAAAGAACACACATTGCAATGACACTGGTGGATCCATATGTGTATTGTGAAAAGAACACACATGCAATGACTCTAGCTGTGCTTAATGACAAGAACTCACATGCAATGACACTGGTGGATCCATATGTGGTTAATGAAAATAACACACATCCAGTGACTCTAGATGTGGTTAGTGAAAAGAACACCCATTGCAATCACTCTGGTGGATCCATATGGGGATTGTGAAAAGAACACACATGCAATGACACTGGTGGCTCCATATGTGGTGTGTGAAAAGAATAGTCATGAAATGACTCCAGATGTGGTCTATGAAAAGAACACACATTTCAATGACACTGGTGGATCCATATGTGGTCTCTGAAAAGAACACACATCCAGTGACTCCAGAGGTGGTCTCTAAGAAGAAAACAGATGCAATGACACTGGTGGATCCATATGTGGTTAATGAATATAACACACATGCGATGACTCTAGTTGTTGTTAATGAGAAGAACACACATGCAATGACACTGGTGGATTTATATGTGGTCTCTGAATAGAACACACATGCAATGACACTGGTGGATCCATATGTGGTCTGTGAAAGGAATAGTCATGAAATGACTCCAGATGTGGTTAATGAAAGAACACTGGTTTCAATGATACTGATGGATCCATATGTGGATTGTGAAAAGAACACACATGCAATGACTCTAGCTGTGGTTAATGAGAAGAACACACATGCAATGACACTGGTGGATCCTTATGTGGTTAACGAAAATAACACACATCCAATGAACTCTGGTGGATCCATATGCAATGACACTGGTGGATCCATGTGTGGTCTCTGAAGAGAACACACATGGAATGACACTGGTGGATCCATATGTGGTCTGTGAAAAGAATAGTCATGAAATGACTCCAAATGTGGTCTATGAAAAGAACACACATTTCAATGACACTGGTGGATCCATATGTGGTTTGGGAAAAGAACACACGTCCAGTGACTCCAGATGTGGTCTCTGAGAAGAACACACATGCAATGCCACTGGTGGATCCATATGTGGTTAATGAAAATAACACACATGCAATGACTCTAGCTATTGTTAATAAAAAAGGATACTGGTGGATCCATATGTGGTCTGTGAAAAGAATAGACATGAAATGACTCCAGTTGTGGTTAATGAAAGAATACACATTTCAATGACAATGGTGGTTCCATATGTGGTTTGTGAATAGAAGACACATGCAATGACTCTAGCTGTGGTTAATGACAAGAACACACATCCAATGACACTTGGGATCCATAGGTGGATTGTGAAAAGAACACATATCCAATGAACTGTGGTGGATCCATATGCAATGGCACTGGTGGATCCATGTGTGGTCTCTGAAAAGAACACACATTTCAATGACACTGGTGGATCCATATGTGGTCTCTAAAAAGAACACACATCTAGTGACTCTAGCTGTGGTCAATGAGAAGAACTCACATGCAATGACACTGGTGGATCCATATGTGGTTAATGAAAACAACACACATGCAATGACTCTAGTTGTTGTTAGTAAAAAGAACACACATGCAATGACACTGGTGGATCCATATGTGGTCTGTGAAGAGAACACACATGCAATGACACTGGTGGATCTATATGTCGTCTATGAAAAGAATAGTCATGAAATGACTCCAGATGTGGTCTCTGAAAAGAACACACATTTCAATGATAATGGTGGATCCATATGTGGTTTGTGAAAAGAACACACATCCAGTGACTCTAGCTGTGGTTAATGAGAAGAAAACACATGCAATGACACTAGTGGATCCATATGTGGTTAATGAAAATAACACACATGCAATGAGTCTAGTAGTTGTTAGTAAAAATAACACGCATGCAATAACACTTGTGGATCCATATGTGGTCTGTGAAGAGAACACACATGCAATGAGACTGGTGGATCCATATGTGGTCTTTGAAAAGAATAGTCATGAAATGACTCCAGTTGTGGTCTCTTAAAAGAATACACATTCCAATGACACTGTTAGTTACATATATGTGGTTTGTGAAAAGAACACACACGCAATGACTCTAGTTGTGGTTAATGAGAAGAACACACATGCAATGACACTGGAGGATCCATAGGTGGATTGTGAAAAGAACACACATGCAATGAACTCTGGTGGAACAATATGAAATGGCACCAGTGGATCCAGATGTGGTTTCTGAAAAGAACACATGTTTCAATGACATTGGTGGATCCATATGTGGATTGTGAAAAGAAAACACATCGAGTGACTCTAGCTTTGGTATATGAGAAGAACACACATGCAATGACACTGGTGGATCCATATGTGGTTAATGAAAATAACACACATGCAATGACTCTAGATGTTGTTAATGAGAAGAACACACATGCAATGACACTGGTGGATCCATATGTGGTCTGTGAAGGGAACACACATACAATAGTACTGGTGGATCCATATGTGGTCTGTGAAAAGAATAGACGTGAAACAACTCCACACGTGGTTAATGAAAGAACACACATTTCAATGACACTGGTGGATCCATTTGTGGATTGTGAAAAGAACGCACATGCAATAACTCTAGCTGTGGTTAATGAGAAGAACACACATGCAATGACACTTGTGGATCCATATGTGGTTAATGAAAATAACACACATGCAGTAACTCTAGTTGTGGTTAATGAAAAGAACACGCATGCAATGACAGTAGTGGATCCATATGTGGTCTGTAAAAAAATAGTCATGAAATGACTCCAGATGTGGTCTCTGAAAAGAACACACATTTCAATGACACTGGTGGATCCATATGTGGTCTCTGAAAAGAACACACATCCAGTGACTCTAGATGTGGTCTCTGAGAAGAACACACATGCAATGACACTGGTGGATCCATATGTGGTTAATGAAAATAACACACATGCAATGACTCTAGTTGTTGTTAATGAGAAGAACACACAGGCAATGCCACCGGTGGATCTATATGTGGTCTCTAAATAGATCACACATGCAATGACACTTGTGGATCCATATGTGGTTTGTGAAAAGAATACTCATGAAATGACTCCAAATGTGGTTAATTAAAGATTACAGATTTCAATGACACCAGTGGACCCATATGAGGATTGTGAAAAGAACACACATGCTATGACTCTAGCTGTGGTTAATGAGAAGAACACACATGCAATGCCACTTGTGGATCCAAATGTGGTTAATGAAAATAACACACTTCCAATGAACTGTGGTGGATCCATATGCAATGACACTGGTGGATCCATGTGTGGTCTCTGAAGAGAACACACATGCAAGGACACTGGTGGATCCATATGTGGTCTGTGAAAAGAATAGTAATGAAATGACTCCAGATGTGGTCTCTGAAAAGAACACACATTTCAATGACACTGGTGGATCCAAATGTGGTTTGTGAAAAGAACACACATCCAGTGACTCTAGATGTGGTCTCTGAGAAGAACACACATGCAATGACACTGGTGGATCCATATGTGGTTAATGAAAATAACACACATGCAATGACTCTAGCTGTTGTTAATAAAAAGAACACACATGCAATGATACTAGTGGATCCATATGTGGTCCATGAAAAGAATAGATATGAAATGACTCCAGATGTGGTTAATGAAAGGATACACATTTCAATGACAATGGTGGTCCCATATGTGGTTTGTGAATAGAACACACATGCAATGACTCTAGCTGTGGTTAATGAGAAGAACACACATGCAATGACACTGGTGGATCCATAGGTGGATTGTGAAACGAACACACATGCAATGTACTCTGGTGGATCAGTATGCAATGACACTGGTGGATCCATGTCTGGTCTCTGAAAAGAACACACATTTCAATGACACTGGTGGATCCATATGTGGTCTCTGAAAAGAACACACGTCCAGTGACTCTAGCTATGGTCAATGAGAAGAACTCACATGCAAGGACACTGGTGGATACATATGTTGTTAATGAAAATAACACACATGCAATGACTCTAGTTGTTGTTAGTAAAAAGAAACACACATACAATGACACTGGTGGATCCATATGTGGTCACTGAAGAGAACACACATGCAATGACACTGGTGGATCCATATGTGGTCTGTGAAAAGAATAGTCATGAAATGACTCTAGATGTGTTCTCTGAAAAGAATACACATTCCAATGACACTGGTTGTTCCATATGTGGTTTGTGAAAAGAACACACATGCAATGACTCTAGTTGTGGTTAATGAGAAGAACACACATGAAATGACACTGGTGGATCCATAGGTGGATTGTGAAAAGAACACACATGCAATGAACTCTGGTGGAACAATATGCAATGACACTGGTGGATCCAGATGTGGTCTCTGAAAAGAACACACGTTTCAATGACACTGGTGGATCCATATGTGGATTGTGAAAAGACAACACATCCAGTGACTCTAGCTTTGGTTAATGAGAAGAACACACATGAAATGACACTGGTGGATCCATATGTGGTTAATGAAAATAGCACACATGCAATGACTCTAGTGGAACCATATGTGGATTGTGAAAAGAACACACATCAAGTGACTGTAGCTTTGGTTAATGAGAAGAACACACATGCAATGACACTGGTGGATCCATATGTCGTTAATGAAAATAACACACACGCAATGACTCTAGTTGTTGTTAGTAAAATGAACACACATCCAATGACACTGGTTGATCCATATGTGGTCTGTGAAGGGAAAACACATGCAATGGTACTGATGGATCCATATGTGGTCTGTGAAAAGAATAGACATGAAATGACTCCGGATGTGGTCTCTAAAAAGAACACACATTCAAATGACACCGGTGGTTCCATATGTGGTTTGTGAAAAGAACACACATGCAATGGCTCTAGTTGTGCTTAATCAGAAGAACACACATGCAATGACACTGGTGGATCCAAAGGTGGATTGTGAAAAGAACACACATGCAATGAACTCTTGTGGAACAATATGCAATGACACTAGTGGATCGAGATGTGGTCTCTGAAAAGAACACACGTTTCAATAACACGGGTGGATCCTTATGTGGATTGGGAAAAGAACACACATCCAGTGACTCTAGCTTTGGTTAATGAGAAGAACACACATGCAATGACACTGGTGGATCCATAAATGGTTAATGAAAATAACACACATATGACTCTAGTTGTTGTTAGTAAAAAGAACACACATGCAATAACACTGGTGGATCCATATGTGGTCTGTGAAGGGAACACACATGCAATGGCACTGGTGGATCCATACATGGTTTGTGAAAAGAATAGACATGAAACGACTCCACATGTGGTGAAGGAAAGAACACACATTGCAATGACACTGGTGGATCCATATGTGTATTGTGAAAAGAACACACATGCAATGACTCTAGCTGTGCTTAATGACAAGAACACACATGCAATGACACTGGTGGATCCATATGTGGTTAATGAAAATAACACACATCCAGTGACTCTGGCTGTGGTTAGTGAAAAGAACACCCATTGCAATCACTCTGGTGGATCCATATGTGGATTGTGAAAAGAACACACATGCAATGACACTGGTGGATCCATATGTGGTGTGTGAAAAGAATAGTCATGAAATGACTCCAGATGTGGTCTATGAAAAGAACACACATTTCAATGACACTGGTGGATCCATATGTGGTCTCTGAAAAGAACACACATCCAGTGACTCCAGAGGTGGTCTCTAAGAAGAACACAGATGCAATGACACTGGTGGATCCATATGTGGTTAATGAATATAACACACATGCGATGACTCTCGTTGTTGTTAATGAGAAGAACACACATGCAATGACACTGGTGGATTTATATGTGGTCTCTAAATAGAACACACATGCAATGACACTGGTGGATCCATATGTGGTCTGTGAAAGGAATAGTCATGAAATGACTCCAGATGTGGTTAATGAAAGAACACTGGTTTCAATGATACTGATGGATCCATATGTGGATTGTGAAAAGAACACACATGCAATGACTCTAGCTGTGGTTAATGAGAAGAACACACATGCAATGACACTGGTGGATCCTTATGTGGTTAATGAAAATAACACACATCCAATGAACTCTGGTGGATCCATATGCAATGACACTGGTGGATCCATGTGTGGTCTCTGAAGAGAACACACATGCAATGACACTGGTGGATCCATATGTGGTCTGTGAAAAGAATAATCATGAAATGACTCCAAATGTGGTCTATGAAAAGAACACACATTTCAATGACACTGGTGGATCCATATGTGGTTTGGGAAAAGAACACACGTCCAGTGACTCCAGATGTGGTCTCTGAGAAGAACACACATGCAATGCCACTGGTGGATCCATATGTGGTTAATGAAAATAACGCACATGCAATGACTCTAGCTGTTGTTAATAAAAAAGGATACTGGTGGATCCATATGTGGTCTGTGAAAAGAATAGACATGAAATGACTCCAGTTGTGGTTACTGAAGGAATACACATTTCAATGACAATGGTGGTTCCATATGTGGTTTGTGAATAGAAGACACATGCAATGACTCTAGCTGTGGTTAATGAGAAGAACACACATCCAATGACACTTGGGATCCATAGGTGGATTGTGAAAAGAACACATATCCAATGAACTGTGGTGGATCCATATGCAATGGCACTGGTGGATCCATGTGTGGTCTCTGAAAAGAACACACATTTCAATGACACTGGTGGATCCATATGTGGTCTCTAAAAAGAACACACATCTAGTGACTCTAGCTGTGGTCAATGAGAAGAACTCACATGCAATGACACTGGTGGATCCATATGTGGTTAATGAAAACAACACACATGCAATGACTCTAGTTGTTGTTAGTAAAAAGAACACACATGCAATGACACTGGTGGATCCATATGTGGTCTGTGAAGAGAACACACATGCAATGACACTGGTGGATCTATATGTCGTCTATGAAAAGAATAGTCATGAAATGACTCCAGATGTGGTCTCTGAAAAGAACACACATTTCAATGACAATGGTGGATCCATATGTGGTTTGTGAAAAGAACACACATCCAGTGACTCTAGCTGTGGTTAATGAGAAGAAAACACATGCAATGACACTAGTGGATCCATATGTGGTTAATGAAAATAACACACATGCAATGACTCTAGTTGTTGTTAGTAAAAATAACACACATGCAATAACACTTGTGGATCCATATGTGGTGTGTGAAGAGAACACACATGCAATGAGACTGGTGGATCCATATGTGGTCTTTGAAAAGAATAATCATGAAATGACTCCAGTTGTGGTCTCTGAAAAGAATACACATTCCAATGACACTGGTAGTTACATATGTGGTTTGTGAAAAGAACACACACGCAATGACTCTAGTTGTGGTTAATGAGAAGAACACACATGCAATGACACTGGAGGATCCATAGGTGGATTGTGAAAAGAACACACATGCAATGAACTCTGGTGGAACAATATGAAATGACACACCAGTGGATCCAGATGTGGTTTCTGAAAAGAACACATGTTTCAATGACATTGGTGGATCCATATGTGGATTGTGAAAAGAAAACACATCGAGTGACTCTAGCTTTGGTATATGAGAAGAACACACATGCAATGACACTGGTGGATCCATATGTGGTTAATGAAAACAACACACATGCAATGACTCTAGTTGTTGTTAATGAGAAGAACACACATGCAATGACACTGGTGGATCCATATGTGGTCTGTGAAGGGAACACATATACAATAGTACTGGTGGATCCATATGTGGTCTGTGAAAAGAATAGACATGAAACAACTCCACACGTGGTTAATGAAAGAACACACATTTCAATGACACTGGTGGATCCATTTGTGGATTGTGAAAAGAACGCACATGCAATAACTCTAGCTGTGGTTAATGAGAAGAACACACATGCAATGACACTAGTGGATCCATATGTGGTTAATGAAAATAATACACATGCTGTAACTCTAGTTGTGGTTAATGAAAAGAACACGCATGCAATGACAGTAGTGGATCCATATGTGGTCTGTGAAAAAATAGTCATGAAATGACTCCAGATGTGGTCTCTGAAAAGAACACACATTTCAATGACACTGGTGGATCCATATGTGGTCTCTGAAAAGAACACACATCCAGTGACTCTAGCTGTGGTCTCTGAGAAGAACACACATGCAATGACACTGGTGGATCCATATGTGGTTAATGAAAATAACACACATGCAATGACTCTAGTTGTTGTTAATGAGAAGAACACACAGGCAATGCCACCGGTGGATCTATATGTGGTCTCTAAATAGATCACACATGCAATGACACTTGTGGATCCATATGTGGTTTGTGAAAAGAATACTCATGAAATGACTCCAAATGTGGTTAATTAAAGATTACAGATTTCAATGACACCAGTGGACCCATATGAGGATTGTGAAAAGAACACACATGCTATGACTCTAGCTGTGGTTAATGAGAAGAACACACATGCAATGCCACTTGTGGATCCAAATGTGGTTAATGAAAATAACACACTTCCAATGAACTGTGGTGGATCCATATGCAATGACACTGGTGGATCCATGTGTGGTCTCTGAAGAGAACACACATGCAAGGACACTGGTGGATCCATATGTGGTCTGTGAAAAGAATAGTAATGAAATGACTCCAGATGTGGTCTCTGAAAAGAACACACATTTCAATGACACTGGTGGATCCAAATGTGGTTTGTGAAAAGAACACACATCCATGACTCTAGATGTGGTCTCTGAGAAGAACACACATGCAATGACACTGGTGGATCCATATGTGGTTAATGAAAATAACACACATGCAATGACTCTAGCTGTTGTTAATAAAAAGAACACACATGCAATGACACTAGTGGATCCATATGTGGTCCATGAAAAGAATAGATATGAAATGACTCCAGATGTGGTTAATGAAAGGATACACATTTCAATGACAATGGTGGTCCCATATGTGGTTTGTGAAAAGAACACACATGCAATGACTCTAGCTGTGGTTAATGAGAAGAACACACATGCAATGACACTGGTGGATCCATAGGTGGATTGTGAAACGAACACACATGCAATGTACTCTGGTAGATCACTATGCAATGACACTGGTGGATCCATGTGTGGTCTCTGAAAAGAACACACATTTCAATGACACTGGTGGATCCATATGTGGTCTCTAAAAAGAACACACGTCCAGTGACTCTAGCTGTGGTCAATGAGAAGAACTCACATGCAAGGACACTGGTGGATACATATGTTGTTAATGAAAATAACACACATGCAATGACTCTAGTTGTTGTTAGTAAAAAGAAACACACATACAATGACACTGGTGGATCCATATGTGGTCATTGAAGAGAACACACATGCAATGACACTGGTGGATCCATATGTGGTCTGTGAAAAGAATAGTCATGAAATGACTCTAGATGTGTTCTCTGAAAAGAATACACATTCCAATGACACTGGTTGTTCCATATGTGGTTTGTGAAAAGAACACACATGCAATGACTCTAGTTGTGGTTAATGAGAAGAACACACATGAAATGACACTAGTGGATCCATAGGTGGATTGTGAAAAGAACACACATGCAATGAACTCTGGTGGAACAATATGCAATGACACTTGTGGATCCAGATGTGGTATCTGAAAAGAACACACATTTCAATGACACTGGTGGAACCATATGTGGATTGTGAAAAGAACACACATCAAGTGACTGTAGCTTTGGTTAATGAGAAGAACACACATGCAATGACACTGGTGGATCCATATGTCGTTAATGAAAATAACACACACGCAATGACTCTAGTTGTTGTTAGTAAAATGAACACACATCCAATGACACTGGTTGATCCATATGTGGTCTGTGAAGGGAAAACACATGCAATGGTACTGATGGATCCATATGTGGTCTGTGAAAAGAATAGACATAAAATGACTCCGGATGTGGTTAATGAAAGAATACACATTTCAATGAAAATGGTGGTTCCAAATGTGGTTTGTGAAAAGAAGACACATGCAATGACTCTAGCTGTGGTTAATGAGAAGAACACACATGCAATAACACTAGTGGATCCATAGGTGGATTGTGAAAAGAACACACTGATACGTTGCTAACGTATCTATAATTTTTAATGTTCCATGCTTTTTTTATCTACCTTCTTATGTTTTGTCCACACTTTGGAGTACTATTTATACACTTTGTGGGACTAACCTATTAACAAGATGCCAGAGTGCCAGCTGCCTGTTTTGTGCTGTTTTTGGTTCCAGGAAAGTCAGAAAATGAATATTCTCGAAATTGGACGGGACAAAAGCCAAAGTCAGTATTTCACTGAGGGGGAAACGGAGCGAGAATACAAGACGGAGAGGGGCCAGAGGGCCGCCACACCACCTGGCTGTGTGGCCAGGCCTGGCCCGCTCTAGCGGGTGGTGTGGCCGCCTAGGGCATCCCCTCGGCCCCCCTTTCACCTATAAGATGCCTCTGATATAGAAACCCTAAGACCCAATCAAAAAATTCCACGAAAGAGTCTGTATCTACCGTCATCTCCATCCCTAGATCGGGAGGGATCTGAAGCTCTTCCCGGCACCCTGCCGGAGGGGAGAATTCACCCTGGAGGCCTTCTTCATCACCATGCAAGCCTCCGGTGTGATGCGTGAGTAGTCCATCCCTGGACTACGGGTCCATGTAGTAGCTAGATGGTTGGTTCTTCTCCTTTGTGCTACCATGTTTAGATCTTGTGAGCTCCGTTCATGATCAAGATCATCTATTTTAATCCTACATGTTGTGTTTGAGGGGATCCGATGGACATTGAGGTGCGATTTTAGATTGATTATTGATTTTATCATGTCTTTGTTATTTGTGATCTTGCATGCTCTCCGTTGTTAGTAGATATCTTGGCCGAGTAGATGCTAACAACTCCAAGAGGGAGTATTTATGCTCGATAGTGGGTTCATGCCTCTAGTAATATGGGGAAGTGACAAAAATCTCTAAGGTACTAGATGTGCTATTGCTACTAGGGATAAAACACCAATCCTTTGTTCATAGAAAAACCGTATTGTTTACTTTACACGCAATGCGTAATGCAATTATCTGTTGCTTGCAACTTAATAATGGAGGGGGTTCGCATGATAACCTGAAGGTGGATTATTAGTCATAGATGCAGTTGGATTACGGTCTATGTATAATGTTGTAATGCCCAATCAAATCTCATAGGAGTCAATATGATTAGTATATGCATGTATGCTTTCTCGATGTTTGTCAATTTCTTCGCTGTAATTTGTTCACCCAGCATGTCATCTATCTTAAGGAGAACCACCACTAGTGAACTATGGACCCTGGTCCTTTCTTTTACCATCAATCTACAACTGTTTACTGTTTTGTGTTTACTTTCTGCAAGCTTTTACTTTCTTCCACACAATATGTTTAATCCTTTCTTTTCAGCAAAACCGGTGAGATTGACAACCTCACTGTAAGTTGGGGGCAAAGTTCTGTGGTTGTGTTGTGTAGGACTCCGAGTTGGAAACAACACCTGGGAGGTGTTTCCTTGCTCCTACTGGTTCGATAACCTTGGTTTCATAACTGAGGGAAAACTTGTTGTTGTGCTCATCATACCTTCCTCTTGCGGTTCCCCAACGAGCTCAATGTGTTGAGCCAATAATCAAGATTTTTCTAGCGTCGTTGCATGGGAGTCAATGACATCTTCACAAGGGGAGTCCCTCATAACCAATCTCTTTACTTTGTTTTATTCATTTTGCTTAGTTTATTTTTTCTTTGTTTGCATGTTTCTTTATCAAAAACACACACAAATAGTTGTACAAGTTTGCTTTCTTTATTAAAAACACAAAAAATGAATACTTTTGAAAACACTAAGCTGTGTGACTTCACTAGCACCAACAACAATGATTTCATGTGCACACCTATTGCTCCACCTATTCCTGAAGATACTTTCTTTGAAATAAAACCTGCTTTACTCAATCTTGTTATGAGAGAACAATTTTCTAGTATTGGTAATGAAGATGCTGCTGCTCATCTAAATAACTTTGTTGAACTTTGTGAGATGCAAAAGCATATGGATATAGATGGAGATATTATGAAGCTTAAATTGTTTACTTTCTCTTTGAGAGGAAAAGCTAAAGAATGGTTGCAATCCCTAACTAGAAATAGTATTGATTCTTGGACTAAATGCAAAGATGCTTTCATTGGAAAATCCTATCCTCCTGCTAAGATTATATCTATGAGAAGTGAAATAATGAAATTTAAACAATCTGATAATGAACATGTTGCTCAAGCTTGGGAAAGAATGAAATCTTTGGTAAAGAATTGTCCCACTCATGGACTGACTGCTTGGATGATTATCCAAACCTTTTATGCAGGATTGAACTATTCTTCAAGAAATCTACTGGATTCTGCTGCTGGAGGTACCTTTATGACCATTACTTTGGGTGCTGCAACAAAGCTTCTGGATAATATGATGGTTAACTATTCTGAATGGCATACTGAAAGAGCTCCACAAGGTAAGAAGGTAAATTCTATTGAAGAAACCTCCTCCTTGAGTGATAAAATTGATGTTATTATGTCTATGCTTGTTAATGGGAAAGCTCATATTGATCCAAATCATGTTCCCTTAGCCTCTTTGGTTGCTCAAGAAGAGCAAGTTGATGTGAACTTTATAAGAAATAATAATTTTGGTAACAATGCTTATGGTAATAACAATTATATGCCTTACCCTCCTAATAATACTTATGGTTATCATGATAAACCTGGAATACCTAGTGAAGGAAGAATTTTAGAAGTTGAAAGAGCCACTAAAAACTTCATGCAAATGCAATATGAGCAAAATAAGTTATTTACTAAAACCATGGAGGAACAATCTACTATTTTGAAAAACATTAGTCATCAACTTGAGAGTTTAAATTGGGAAATTCCCAGTTTGCTATTGAAACTTTCTAATGCTAAAATAATTATATCATCTTTGTCTGAAGCACAATCCTCTTTGATTAATAAAATGCCTGCTAAACCTGAAACTATTGATAATCCCTTTGCTGCTACTAATGCCATACAAGTTAGAAATGATGAAAATGTTAGACTATTAGCTAAATTGCATGCTAAGTGGGAAAGAGAAGATGAAATTGCTAGAAATATTAGTGTTTCTACTATCACTACCACTAGTGCTGAAGCTAGTAATAGCTCTACTACTTTTGATGATAATTATGTTTTTGATCTTGATGGTTGCAATATCTCTAAAGTAATTAAGTTCCTACAAAACCTTGCTAAAATTCCTAATGCTAGTGCTATGAATATGGCCTTTACAAAACACATTACTGATGCTCTCATAAAAATTAAAGAAGAAAAGATGAAACATGAAGCTTCTATTCCTATGAAACTAGAAGATGGTTGGAAACCCATCATTAATATGAAAGTGAATGATTTTGATCTTAAGGCTTTATGTGATCTTGATAGTAGTGTTTCTATCATGCCTAGAAAGTTTTATGATATGCTTGATTTGCCACCATTGGAAGATTGTTATTTGAATGTTCCACTTGATGATAATGCTAAAAAGAAACTCTTGGGGAGTATTAATAATGTTCTTATTATGGTTAACAATGCCTATGTCCCCATTGATTTCTATGTTTTGGATGTTGAATGCAATGCTTCTTGTCCTATTACTTTGGGAAGACCTTTTCTTAGAACTGTTGGTGCCATTATTGATATGAAAGATGGCACCATTAAATATCAACTCCCACTCAAGAAAGGTATAGAACACTTCCCTAAGAAGAGAGAGAAGTTTACTTTTGCCTCTCCTATGAAAACAAAATTTGCTCTTAATGCTTCTTCATTTGAGAACACTTGATTCTTTTTCTTGTTTCTTATGCCTAACTTAAAGGCGTTAAAGAAAAGTACTTATTGGGAGATAACCCAAAAGTTTTAGATGAGTCTTGGATGTTATTACTTCAGTAGTAACCGCTCCTTATCCTTTTTATTTGGTTTTTGTGCCAAGAGTAACCTCTAATGAGAGATAAGTAATGCTTGGGAAAGTTGTTGTCCCGAAACAGATTTTTGTGCTTCACCGTAAAAATTCGTGTAAACTCTATATAGGTATTTTTGAGGCGTGAATTTTTGTGATCCTGCCCCAGGTTGTTATCTCACTTTCGTTAGTTCAAAACATTTTGATTTGAGCAACAGAAGGTCTTCGAAAATATTGGTTTTTACCTGTTGGTCAGTTTTGACAGATTTCTGCCATTATTTGCATTTGCTTTTTGTTGGTTCCTTTTTGGGTTCTCTTTGGGGAATTGAGCTTTTTGAGGGAAGTTATTCAGTAGCTTGTGTTTTAATGGAAGTTTTATTAGTGTTGAAACTGAAAACAAAGACTTATTATCTTGAGTGCACTAATGTTGCTAATAAAGATTGTGTGATGTTTTGTATGAAGGAAAACATTTAAGGTGTATGGAGAGAATGATGTAATGAGATGAAGAATGGACTAAAGCTCAAGCATGGGGATGCCACGCGTGCCACCCCAAGAAATATCTAGAAGTACAAGCGTCAAAGCTTGGGGATGCCCAAGGCATCCCCTTCTTCATCAATAAAAATCCCAGGTTTCTTCAAAACACTTCATTTTTATTGTTTCATGCATATTTGTGTTGTTCTTGGAGCGTCTTTGTTTTCGATTTAGGTTTTTAGTTTGCTTGGTTTTCTTAGTTTGCTTGAATAAATTGGTTGGACCCCCTCTTTCATACATTAGTTTTCAAATAGTTTGCTTTGGATTGGAAAAGAGTAGGAAAGTTCATGCTTAAGTGGTAAAGAGAGCTTGTTTTTGACTGTGGCCTATGCTTTGTCATGCCATGCTTGATTTTGTTTTGGCTTTATGCTTAGTGATCATTGCGGTAGCATGACATGTTATAAACAATTGAGATTTCTTAATGTGCCTTGAAAGAATCATGTGTTGTTTTAGCATATTAAAGCATAGTATTGTGGTATTCTCCTTTGATGCTTTATTTGGGTTGACTTGGCGCATGTCACACCATGTTATGACTATCCCAAGTCACCATAGCCTTTATGATCCTTTATTTTTCGACTTGTAGTATCACTTTATGCTTTAATTAATGATGTTTTGTCGCTTTGCATGATTATGGCCATTATTGCTCTCTTAGTTGGTCGCTCCTAGTCTTTTGCTAGCCTCCATAACCAAGTATGAGTTCCATTCATGCATCCAACTCCTAAAACCAAGTTATTCCAAAGAGTCCTCCATACCTACCTATTATCATTTTCTATTCCAAGTATATTCATGTTTTTATCTACCTTTCGCATTAAACTTGGTATGAGAAAACTAGTGATTAAAGGTCTCACAAACTTGATGGCACACTATACTTTTCTTGCCCTTAATAAACTTGAACCATTGTGTCGTCTATGTTGTATATGCTTGCACTTATATGTTGGGGATTAGCAGAACCATGCTATCATGGGGAACGCTTTCAACATCGCACTTGTACTTTGTACCTAGTTTATATCATACTATTTTGTCTATGGATGTCGTCGGTATGAAATGAAAGGGGAGCTTGTAAGTCCATGGAGTTATGTATGTGTGTTAGAGAAACGCCTGGGCCACCGGTCTAATCCATGCCTAATCATGGTGGAAACCTACAGCGTAACCATAATGAGCTATCTATGAAGCATTCTTCTTATAAAAAAAGAGCCAGATATTGAGAAAAAGAGAAGAAAAGAGATATGAGAAAAGAGGAAAGAGAGAAAAAAGCACCATTTTCCCATGGTAAATAAGAAGATTGCTGAGATGCTCGTTGTCTGCTTGCCTTGTCATTTTGATATGGGGATTCTTCCGTATCATCGGGCGAGGGGTACCCTGTTGGCGGTTCTCTATGATACACATGTACTTACTATGACAAGAACTTACCGGTAACTAAACTTGAGTAGCATGAGGAGCGGCCCTCGTATTCAAGGGACATGAGATTTCCAACTTATACTTTGTCAAGCATATACTCCATAGTTTGTTCACTTTAACCTTAATCACTTCAAGATGCTTATGATAGGGGCAATGAGAGCTGAAAGCTAATAAGTACAATAATTTTTGGAAGCTCTTTATGAAACTTGAATCCCTACTACCTTCTATGAAGGCCTTTCTTTTACTTTTATGTTGAGTCTCCACCTTCTATCTTTATGCACCTATTGAGAGAGCATAGTGGCCATTCTTAGTTCTATGTGCATTGTCCCAAGACTTGTTGATTGATGCATAACTTTGATATTGCTTGTTCTTAAACTATTTGTATCTTGTCACCCTTATGAACTTTGAAGGTGTCCTATGCATTTGTTTGCTACTCTATGAGGGACAAGCTGAATGCCATTATGCTATGTTTTCTTTATGTGAAACAAACAAATGTCTTGCAATGCATTATTATTCATGAATCTTTTGTTTGTGCCTTTTCATGATACAACATAGTTGCTATGTCTTATTATTAGAACTTTATCTTTCGTGCTATGTTGAAGTACTATGGTCCCAGCTATCAATGTTTTACAAATACTTTGATCAAGTTTATGATGGTGCATGTCACCTAAAAAATTATTCTTTCTTTTTATCACTTACCTACTCGAGGACGAGCAGGAGTTAAGCTTGGGGATGTTGATATGTTGCTAACGTATCTATAATTTTTGATGTTCCATTCTTGGTTTTTATCTACTTTCTTATGTTTTGTCCACACTTTTCTTGGACTAACCTATTAACAAGATGTCACAGTGCCAGCTGCCTGTTTTCTGCTGTTTTTGGTTCCAGGAAAGTCAGAAAATGAATATTCTCGGAATTGGACGGGACAAAAGCAAAAGTCAGTATTTCACCGAGGGGGACACAGAGCCATAATATGAGACGGAGAGGGGCCAGAGGGCCGCCACACCACCTGGCTGCATGGCCAGGCCTGGCCTGCGCAAGGGGGTGGTGTGGCCGCCTAGGGCACCCCCTCTGCCTCCCCTTTCGCCTATAAGATGCCTCCGATACAAAAACCCTAAGACCCGATCAAAAAGTTCCACAAAAGAGTCTGTAGTCGCCGTCATCTCCATCCCTAGATCGGGAGGGATCTGAAAAGCTTTTCCCGGCACCCTTCCGAAGGGGAGGATTCACCCTGGAGGCCTTCTTCATCACCATGCAAGCCTCCGATGTGATGCATGAGTAGTTCATCCCTGGACTACGGGTCCATGTAGTAGCTAGATGGTTGGTTCTTCTCTTTTGTGCTACCATGTTTAGATATTGTGACCTCTGTTCATGATCAATATCATCTATTTGTAATCCTACATGTTGTGTTTGCGGGGATCCGATGGATATTGAGATGCTATTTCAGATTGATTATTGATTCTATCATGTCTTTGTTATTTGTGATCTTGCATGCTCTCCGTTTTTAGTAGATATCTTGGCCGAGTAGATGTTAGCAACTCCAAGAGGGAGTATTTATGCTCGTTAGTGGGTTCATGCCTCTAGTAATCTGGGGAAGTGATAGAAATCTCTAAGGTACTAGATGTGTTGTTGCTACTAGGGAGAAAACAATAATCCTTTGTTCATAGAAAAATCGTATTGTTTACTTTACACGCAATGCATAATGCAATTATCTGTTGCTTGCAACTTAATATTGGAGGGGGGTCAGATGATAACCTGAAGGTGGATTATCAGTCATAGATGAAGTTGGATTACGGTCTATGTATAATGTTGTAATGCCCAATCAAATATCATAGGAGTCAAGATGATTATTATATGCATGTATGCTTTCTCTATGTTTGTCAATTGCCCCGCTGTAATTTGTTCACCCAACATGTCATCTATCTTAAGGAGAACCACCACTAGTGAACTATTGTAGCATCCCAATTGTCTAACAATTGTAATGCTACTTGGTCTAGTAAGATAATGGCTACTTCCTATGTACAATTGTTGCATCATAATTATATCATGCTCATGTCATCATGCCACCTTGCATTTGAGCAACATATAAAACCCTCTTTCATTGGTTCTTCTCTCGTATGCATTATTAATTGTATTTGCCTCTTGATATTGTATTTGGTTATTGATATATTGTTTAAATGCCCAAGTTGAGTTGGGGGCATTTCTTTTATTAAATTCCATCACTTTGCTTTTCACCACCTTATAATTCCACCACCCTATTATCCATGAGCTTGTAATTCTTTTTCTTTTGATTTTAATCTAGCTCATGTGGGTGGGGTGGATCTAGTCTAACATTTCTTTGCTTGGACTTTTTCTCCACTTCTTGGGAATGCATTAGAATAATGCCATATCATTATTTTTGCTCTTACAAAATAAATCAGGGCATTTATTATTTTGCATGGGCCATGCAACCTTCCTCACCATCTTTATCTCATTGGTTTTCCTTTTGTTTTATTGGATCTTTTCTTTGTGGATCATCTCCATCCTTCCACCATCCCCATATTCCCATCCACATCATTTTCTTTTATTTTTATTTTCTCCATGCATGATCAAATGAGGCTCATTCTACATATCTCATTTCTCTCTCTTTTCTTGGTTTTCTTCTCCACCTTAGCTTATGCTAGATCAAGCCCCACTTTCCTGTTGGTATGGTCTCATGAACAAATTCAAAATCTAAAACCCTAATAACACCCTAACCTAGCTATCTCTCTCTATTTTTCCTCTAATCTAGTTCTACTAAAAACCCTAAACCTCCTCCCACCTCTTTTTCTTACACTCCCTCTCTCTCTAACCTGCTGGTTCCACCTGGCCCTCTCTCTCGCTGGCCCACACCCCAGCCACCCTAACCCTAACAAAACCCTAGCCCATGCCGTAACCTGACCCTAGCTCACCCGAGCTACCTCCTTCCCTCTCTCTTCTCTCTACTGCCGTGCTAGCCCCACCGCCATGTCGGCCCCACCTATAGCTCCTCTCCCCTGCCTGGCTACCCAGGTCGAGCCCCAGCTCGACCACGTGCTCGAGGAGAAAGAGAGGAAAGTGGCCGAAGCCACTTTTCCATCTACCCCGCTCCCACACGCCATCTCCTCCCTCTCCCTCACCTTTTCCTCCTCCCACGGCTCTCCTGCATCGCCTAGATCCGCCAAGCCTGCCCTCCTCTTCCACCACCACCTCCAAGACCTGCGGCAAGTGCTCCGATGATTCGTGCACCTCCACCTCGGGCTCTCAACATCAATACTAAGCCTGGGTCTACGGTTGCTCGTGACAACTGTGTCAACGTCGCTCAAGCTGAGCATGCACCTGGAGTTGTCATGAGTATGCTTCCTGTTAACTCAGTTTCTACACGAGTGTTGTTTGATTCTGGTGCATCGCATTCTTTTATCTCTACGAGTTTTGCTGATAGGAATGGGTTATCTATGGATCCTCTCCCCAAGCGTTTAATGGTCCTTTCTCCTGGAGCAACAATGGCATCTTCTAAAATCAGCCATGGCAATCAAATTGAGATTGGCGGCTCTTCGTTTCCGGCTTCCTTAATTATTCTGGGTAATTCTGATATTGATGTTATCTTGGGCATGGATTGGTTGACAGCAAATGCAGCTGTGATTGATTGTGCTGAACGTTCGGTTTCTTTGAAAATTCCTGAAGGCCATATAGTCTATTCTCCAAGTCCGAGTCCTGCAATTCAGCTTTATTCTTTGGCGGCTCTGAATGATGATGCTATGGAAGGTATTTAGAGTGTTCCTGTAGTTTGTGAGTTCCCAGATGTCTTTCCTGAAGAGTTGCCAGGTATGCCTCCGAATCGTGAGGTTGAGTTTGTGATTGAACTTGAACCTGGTACCGCTCCTATCTCCAAGCGGCCTTATAAAATGGGTCCTGCTGAGTTGGCTGAACTCAAACGCCAGCTGGATGAACAAGAGAAGTTGGGTTTCATTCAGCACAGTACTTCTTCTTGGGGTAGTCCAACCATCTTTGTGAAGAAGCGAGACAAGATTGATAGACTTTGTGTTGACTATCGGGCACTCAATGCTAAAACCATCAAGAATAAATATCCCCTTCCGCGGATAAATGATCTCTTCGATCAGCTAGCTGGAGCTATGGTATTTTCTAAGCTTGATTTGATAAGTGGTTACCATCAAATCAAGATTCGCAAGGAAGATGTTCCCAAAACAGCCTTCACCACCCGCTATGGCCTGTATGAGTACACGGTCATGTCTTTCGGTCTCACCAATGCACCTGCCACCTTCTCGAGGCTTATGAACTCGGTTTTCATGGAATATCTTGATAAGTTCGTTGTGGTCTATCTGGATGACATTCTAGTCTATTCTAAGTCTAAGGAAGAACATGAAGAACACCTTCGGTGTGTCCTAAACAAACTTCGTGAGAACCGCCTGTATGCAAAGTTCTCCAAGTGTGAATTCTGGCTGCCTCAAGTCACATACCTTGGTCACGTCATCTCTGCCAACGGCATTGCCGTCAACCCAGAAACTATTAAGACAATTATGGACTGGCTTCCACCCATAAATGTCAAAGAAGTCCAGAGTTTCCTTGGCTTGGCTAGTTACTGCCGTCGCTTCGTTCAAAACTTCTCAAAGATTGCGAAGCCTCTTACCGATCTCCTCAAGAAAGGCAAGAAATACCTTTGGACTCCTGCATGTCAAGTAAGCTTTGAAACACTCAAAGAGAAGCTCACTTCCACTCCAGTCTTAGTTCCTCCAGATACATCAAAGCCTTTCCAGATTTTCTGTGATGCTTCATTGCAAGGATTGGGTGCGGTCCTTATGCAAGAAAAACAAGTTGTTGCTTATGCATCTCGTCAGTTGAAGACGCATGAGATCAACTATCCTACACATGACCTCGAACTCGAATCAGTTGTCTTTGCTTTGAAAGTATGGAGGCATTACTTGCTTGGCAACCGTTGTGAGATCTTTTCTGATCACAAGAGTCTGAAGTATATCTTCACACAGCCTGATCTCAACCTTCGTCAGAGGAGGTGGATTGAAAAAATCAATGATTTCGATTTGACCATCAACTACACCAAGGGCAAAGCCAATGTCATGGCCGATGCTCTCAGCCGAAAAGCTTATGTCAACAATCTCATGGTGGAAGAACAACAGCCTCTCTTGTGCGAGAAATTCCGCAGACTCAACCTTGAAATTGTGGATCAAGGTTATCTTCTGAACCTTCTAGCAACACCTCTCTTGGAAGAAAAAGTTCGCTCCATTCATCTTGGTGATCCTTACACTAAAAAGATCATCTCCAACATTCAACTTCCGAAGTATGAGTCTTTCCATGTAGATGACCAAGGCACTCTTTTCTTTGAACACCGGATGTTTGTTCCGAACTACCCGGGTTTAAGAGAGCAAGTTCTCAAGGAGGCGCATGATTCTGTTCTTTCTATCCACCCTGGCAGCACTAAGATGTACATGGACTTAAAAACACAATATTGGTGGCCTGGTTTGAAACGATATTGTGCCAAGTATGTCTCGGAGTGTGATGTCTGTCGTAGAGTTAAAGCTGTCCATCAGAAACCTTCCGGTCTTCTACAGCCATTGAAGCCTCCGGAATGGAAATGGGAGAAAGTAGAGATGGACTTCATCACTGGTTTTCCAAGGTCGCAGAAGGGCAACAATGCAATCTTTGTTGTCATTGACAGGCTTTCCAAAGTAGCTCACTTCTTTCCAGTCAAGGACACAATTTCTGCAATTCAGTTGGCTGAACTCTATATCAACAGAATTGTCTCTCTGTATGGGGTTCCTCTTGAGATCAGTTCAGACCGTGGAAGCATCTTCACTTCAAAGTTCTGGGGAAGTTTCCAAAATGCTTTGGGAACAAAACTAAACTTCAGCACAGCTTACCACCCTCAGTCACAAGGACAAGTTGAAAGGATCAATCAGATTCTGGAAGATATGCTCCGTGCTTGTGTTATCTCTTTCGGCATGAAGTGGGAATAATGTCTTCCTTATGCTGAATTCTCTTACAACAACAGCTTCCAGAAAAGTCTAAAGATGGCACCATTTGAGGCCCTCTACGGTCGCAAATGCAGAACTCCGATTGGTTGGTCGGGCGCAGGTGAAAGAATATTGTTTGGCCCCGACATTGTAACTCAAGCGGAGGAGAAAGTTCACATCATTCTTGAAAATCTGAAGATTTCTCAAAGTCGCCAGAAGAGCAATTATGACAGAAAGCACACGGACATGGAGTATGTCCCTGGGGATCTCGTTTACCTTCGTGTCACTCCCATGAGAGGCACGCACCGCTTTGGTATCAAAGGAAAGCTGGCTCCTAGATACATCGGTCCTTTCAAAATTCATGGAAGAAGAGGAGAAGTTGCTTATGCTCTTGAGCTCCCTGAACAACTCAAAGTCCATGATGTTTTCCACATCTCTCAACTCAAAAAGTGCTTCAAGGATCCCGGCAGGACCGTGGACCAGGAACTCATCAATCTCCAAGAAGATCTGTCTTATCAAGAACACCCCACAAAAATTCTTGAAGTCGCAGAAAGAAGGACTCGCAACAAGTCCATCAAGTTCTGCAAGGTGCAGTGGTCGCACCATTCCGTTGATGAAGTCACTTGGGAACGTGAAGATGAGCTGCGTGCCAAGTATCCTACCCTCTTTGAGTCTTCTTCTTCCTAGAATCTCGGGGCGAGATTCCTGTTTAGTGGGGGAGAGTTGTAGCATCCCAATTGTCTAACAATTGTAATGCTACTTGGTCTAGTAAGATAATGGCTACTTCCTATGTACAATTGTTGCATCATAATTATATCGTGCTCATGTCATCATGCCACCTTGCATTTGAGCAACATATAAAACCCTCTTTCATTGGTTCTTCTCTCATATGCATTATTAATTGTATTTGCCTCTTGATATTGTATTTGGTTATTGATATATTGTTTAAATGCCCAAGTTGAGTTGGGGGCATATCTTTTATTCAATTCCATCACTTTGCTTTTCACCACCTTATAATTCCACCACCCTATTATCCATGAGCTTGTAATTCTTTTTCTTTTGATTTTAATCTAGCTCATGTGGGTGGGGTGGATCTAGTCTAACATTTCTTTGCTTGGCCTTTTTCTCCACTTCTTGGGAATGCATTAGAATAATGCCATATCATTATTTTTGTTCTTACAAAATAAATCATGGCATTTATTATTTTGCATGGGCCATGCAACCTTCTTCACCATCTTTATCTCATTGGTTTTCCTTTTGTTTTATTGGATCTTTTCTTTGTGGATCATCTCCATCCTTCCACCATCCCCATATTCCCATCCACATCATTTTCTTTTATTTTTATTTTCTCCATGCATGATCAAATGAGGCTCATTCTACATATTTCATTTCTCTCTCTTTTCTTGGTTTTCTTCTCCACCTTAGCTTATGCTAGATCAAGCCCCACTTTCCTCTTGGTATGGTCTCATAAACAAATTCAAAATCTAAAACCCTAATAACACCCTAACCTAGCTATCTCTCTCTATTTTTCCTCTAATCTAGTTCTACTAAAAACCCTAAACCTCCTCCCACCTCTTTTTCTTACACTCCCTCTCTCTCTAACCTGCTAGTTCCACCTGGCCCTCTCTCTCCCTGGCCCACACCCCAGCCACCCTAACCCTAACAAAACCCTAGCCCATGCCCTAACCTAACCCTAGCTCACTCGAGCTACCTCCTTCCCTCTCTCTCTTCTCTCTACTGCCGTGCTAGCCCCACCGCCACGTCGGCCCCACCTGCAGCCCCTCTCCCCTGCCTGGTTGGGGCTCGACCACGTGCTCGAGGAGAAAGAGAGGAAAGTGGCCGAAGCCACTTTTCCATCTACCCCGCTCCCACACGCCATCTCCTCCCTCTCCCTCACTTTTTCCTCCTCCCACGGCTCTCTTGCATCGCCTAGATCCGCCAAGCCTGCCCTCCTCTCCTCCCTTTCTTCCCCACCGTTGCCAGCACCTACCGCTGGTCGCCGCCAGCACCGCGTCGCCCCCTCGTTCCAGTCGGCCAGCACGACGTGGAGGTGGTCCAGAAGGTCGTGGGCGCTCCTCTACATCACCCTGCACGCGCCGACAAGGACAAGGGGCGCCAGGCTCGCCAGTACCGTCGACGCCGGCGGAAATCCTAGTTTTCCCGGCCGCCAGCCTCGTCGAAGATCCGCCGTGCCTCGCCCCGATCTGACGCCGGCAACCTCCTCGCGGTAAGCCCCTCCACCTCCTAGACCACATCCGCCCCGCCATAGAGCCCTAGCGCCGCCGTTCGTTTCGGCGAGCACCCTCTGTGCGCTAGAGGTCGCCGTTGTCTGCAACCTTCCCGCGCAGCATAGCGCCTTAACTAGGCCCCAGCCACCTTCCTGTCAGCTCCCCTAGCCCACCGCAGTGGCTTCGCCTCCCTACGTGAGCACCCCAGGTCGCGGGATCGAATCCCCGCGCCGCGCGCGCGCTGTCGCCGCGAGTGCCCTCAGAGATCAGAGAAGATCCACAGTGCGCGTTGACACTTTGCACTTAACCCCCCACCTTTTTGACTATTTCAACCCACGCTCCTAGAGGCCCCATCTGTCAGCCGCAGTGGCAGTTAACGGAAAGGCACCCGGGGAACCTTACCCTCAACCCGCGGACCAGCTTGCCCCCACCTGTCAGTCTCTGCCATCCCCACCACTGTCACGTGGGCCTTAGCCAGTTGACCCCACCTCGCAGTCGCACGGGCTAGTCAGAGCCGCGGTGAGAAAAGAATTTGCGCGCGGATCTCGCCAAGTCAGTAGCTGGCCCACCGTCAGCGGCTGTGGCTAGGTTTGCCTGGGTGACAAAAGATTTCCTGTTTAGCTGTTTAAACAAAACAAATCCAAATTTATTTAAATTCAAACTCAAATCAGATTTCAAATAACTTTTCAAATATAAATCCAAACAATACAAATAATATATATTTTGGAATCAGGAAAATGTGAGGAATTCAAATATGCTATTAAAAATATTGTTTGAACAATTTAAATTTTTCGAGATGATTAAAATTACAATAAAATGCCCTTTTCTTAATAAATTAATAACTTTAATTCTGTAACTCCAAATTGGGCAAATAATATGTATAAATCGATCAGCGCGACGAGCCCGTTCTATCTATGCAGTTCTTGTTCTGAATTGAAGCATGCATCATGTCATTATTAAAAATCTGAACTGTTTATGACAATAAAACTTGGTTAAATAAATAACAAAATGCTTTATTTCTTGTATCCACACCTCACCTTTGCCATGCTACTTTAATGCCATGTAAATTGTGCACCATTCATCATGGCATGCTTGTTTGCTTGTCGCACTTTAATTCATATGCTTGTGCACTTTATTTATGTTGGCCCTTGTTTGTTTGGTTCTTCTTCGAATAGACGCCCAGCAGGAGAATTACCAGGAATCACAGGAGTACTACCCATATCCATCTCTCGCTTCAACTGAGCTGCTAGGCAAGCACTACCACATGCTTGCATACATACAGTACCTATTGCCTCTATCTTATTCTTGCATCATTGAGTCGCGGCTGCATTAAAAATGAATCCCAAGTACTGCATAGCCTTACTTTTAAACCCCACCGAAGCTTGTTCCTCCATCTCATGAGCCATTACTACAAGAGTTGTTTGAGCCATGCGAGTCATAGAAAAGCATGTGTAGGGTATGTGAGTGTCTGATGAATAACGAGGTACCTAAACAACTTAACCGGAGTAGTAATGGGATAACTAATGAAAGAGGCACTGGTGAGCAATATCTGCTATTTGGTTTTTCATGCTCACTTGTGTCCCGTAGGACCCCGAGTACTTGATTCCTGTTCCTTGACTATTCGCACTATCCTCGTCCAGGAGGCCTTATGGACCCCCCTGAGCCAGAGCTTGATTCATTCTTATTTCTTGGGGCCACAAAGTAGTTTGGGGCTTTATTACTATCCTGTACTTATGCCATGTTACTGTTTTATTAAGATTGTGCGAGGAGCACCTGTACTGTTTAAGAATTGCGGAGTGTTTTTGCGGTATCGACAAGCCTAGTCACATTTTCGAGTTCCCCGTCGTTTACAGCCATTGGCGCAAACCTTGGGTCCGTCTCGGAGCCGGCCAACTTCGTTGCGGGTAGCTTAATGGGGTGGCCCCCTGAAATATTTCTGAATCCTGTGATTGCTTTGTCGTGAATGCCTCGTTGGGTTTTGATTTGGTTTTTCCGAGGTTGATCGAGTGTGTGTTTCTATTCGTGCACCCCTGCAGGGTAAATCTTTCTGAAAGCCGTGTCCGTGGTTATGGACGACTTGGAGCACAGTTTCTCGATCATAGACAAGTATAACTAAAGTACCGCTCTTAATTTGATTAAGTACTTGACTAGTAAATAGTGCAATATTCATGGAATGGTTAATAAAACTGCCAACGGATGATGGGGGATGCTCGTCCGCTTCCTCGTTGGTAAGCGAGGAGGAGGATGGATCTGTTAAATATACTGCTATAACTGTTGTTCTTAATTCACGGACATCCGTCTATCATTGGTTTGGCGGATAGTTAGCGAGTATCTGTAGAATTGTTAGGTGTTATCTTTTGCTACAATTGCGTCACCCCAGGTTGTGTCCCCTTTAGTGGCATAAAGACTTGCTGAGTACCCCTAGGGTCTCACACGATAAATTGTTTGATTCAGATGGACAGGTGTACCCGCAAGATGGATACTGGGTAGAAGAGACAGATGATGTTGGTAACGATCATTCGGTGTAGAGATTCCGGGAACGGGGATCCGTGAGATCTGTGGGCAGGATGTGTTTATTTATTTATGGGGCATCTTATGCTGATTTGCTTCTTATCCGTACTCGGATCTTGTTTTCCGCTTCTGCCTGATACTCTGATGTGTGATGTATGAGGAGCTATCCTAAATTATTATATCTATCTAGGACATTTGAATCTTGCCGTATGGCGTTGCCATATTTCTATTTCTTTTAGATGGAATGGCTCTGAGGACTGTTGTATGTAGCTTGCATACATACTCATTTGTGTATGTAGTTGATCCCTTCACCTGCCGATTACGCCGCTCGTTCTTGTCCTGATGTCTGAAAGTGGTTAGGATGGCCGAAAGGTCTACCGTGAGTGGCCCTGGGCCCCACCGTACTATTTTAACCACTTTCGTTCATCCAGGCATGTAACTAAGAGCGTAATTCACCGAGGTAGTTACAATTGGTATCAGAGCCATCCTGCCCTTCAGGGTCTCAGCCAAAATGGTCGTTGTCAGTCTAGCAAATATTTTGGTAGTTATGTATACTAGGGAAAAACAAACGTGAGAGTAGGACTCCTTCCATTTTTCTTCTTACCCACCCACCCACCCTTTTTCTGGTAAGGAAGTGTAACGTTTTCAATCCTCTTCTAAAATTCAAACTAGGATTCACGTGTTCTGGGTTCTGTAGTACCATAGGTTGTGTGTGTGTGTGTGTGTGTGAATTCCTTGTCTATCTGTTGCATCTAAATGTTATCGCTATCTGCCTTTTGGTTATCAACTGTTGGTACATTCCATACCGACAGGTCTTTGTAAACCGACGTGATCTATTCTGATTCGTTGTACACCGATGCGATCTATCTTACTCTTTGTTATCCGACATTATCTTGTTGGGGTGTTCTTTTTCGTAGTTACCAATCTTTAGGTTCATCTTAAGAAGAAGGTATTGGGATATGTGATTTACTGTTTCATGTGCAAAGTAATGATTTGAGTGCGGGATGGAGTCGCGACCATACCACTACTTCTATCATTTGCTTTTGTGTATTGAACTAGTAGAGTTACTAATATTGATTCGTTAAGTGGTTTTGCGCATATAGTGGTATTTTAATGCCAAAATTTGCGGAAATTTTTTCTTTGTTAGTTGTGTACCACACTCCTTGTTCCGTCGTGTGCGTTATGCTTAATATCTTCTAGTTGCCTTGAACTTTGTGGATATTTTAATATCAGCTCAGTGAATTGCATCCTTTAATCTTGATTAATTCCATTTTGGTACTATTTTGGATTATTATCATTCTCCATTGTAGTACTGACTTGTGTTTTATATCAATCACAGGATGGCACCACCACGGCGTTTTGAGGAGGACATACCACCTGAACTTGGGGCTGCTTTGGCAAAACCGGTGAGATTGACAACCTCACTGTAAGTTGGGGGCAAAGTTCTGTGGTTGTGTTGTGTAGGACTCTGAGTTGGAAACAACACCTGTGAGGTGTTTCCTTGCTCCTACTGGTTCAATAATCTTGGTTTCATAACTGGGGGAAAACTTGCTGCTGTGTTCATCATACCTTTCTCTTGGGGTTCCCCAACGAGCTCGACGTGTTGAGCCAATAATCACACACATGCAATGAACTCTAGTGGATCCATATGCAATGACACTGGTGGATCCATGTGTGGTCTCTAAAAAGGACACAGATTTCAATGACAATGGTGGATCCATATGTGGTTTGTGAAAAGAACACACATCCAGTGACTCTAACTGTGGTTAATGAGAAGAATACACATGCAATGACACAGGTGAATCCATATGTGGTTAATGAAAATAACACACATCCAGTGACTCTAGCTGTGGGTAATGAAAACAACACACATTGCAATGAAACTGGTGGATCCATATGTGGACTATGAAAAGAACACACATGCAATGACGCTAGTGGATCCATATGTGGTCTGTGAAAATAATAGTCATGAAATGACTCCAGATATGTTCTCTCAGAAGAGCACACATTTCAATGACACTAGTGGATCAATATGTGGTTTGTGAAAAGAACACACAGATAGTGACTCCAGATGTGGTCTCTAAGAAGAACACACATGCAATGACACTGGTGGATCCATATGTGGTTAATGAAAATAACACACATGCAATGACTCTAGTTGTTGTTAATAAAAAGAACACACATGCAATGACACTAGTGGATCCATGTCTGGTTTGTGAAGAGAACACACATGCAATGACACTGGTGTATCCATATGTGGTCTGTGAAAAGAATAGACATGAAATGACTCTAGATGTGGTTAATGAAAGAATACACATTTCAATGACAATGGTTGTTCCATATGTGGTTTGTGAAAAGAACACACATGCAATGACTCTAGCTGTGGTTAATGAGAAGAACACACATGCAATAACACTAGTGGATCCATAGGTGGATTGTGAAAAGAACACACATGCAATGAACTCTAGTGGAACCATATGGATCCATGTGTGGTCTCTGATGAGAACACACATGCAATGACACTGTTGGATCAATATGTGGTTTGTGAAAAGAATAGTCATGAAATGACTCCAAATGTGGTTAATGAAAGAATACACATTTCAATGACAATGGTGGTTCCATATGTGGTTTGTGAAAAGAAGACACATGCAATGACTCTAGATGTGGTTAATCCATATGTGGATTTTGAAAAGAACACACATGAATGAACTCTGGAGGAACCATATGGATCCATGTGTGGTCTCTGAAAAGAACACACATTTGATTGACACTAGTGGATCAATATGTGGTTTGTGAAAAGAACAGTCATGAAATGACTCTAGATGTGGTTAATGAAAGAGTACACATTTCAATGACAATGGTGGTTCCATATGTGGTCTATGAAAATAACACACATGCAATGACTCTAGTTGTTGTTAGTAAAAAGAACACACATGCAATGACACTGGTAGATCCATACGTGGTCTATGAAGAGAACACACATGCAATGACACTGGTGGATCCATATGTGGTATGTGAAAAGAATAGACATGAAATGACTCTAGATGTGGTTAGTGAAAGAATACACATTTCAATGACAATGGTGGTTCCAAATGTGGTTTGTGAAAAGAACACACATGCAATGACTCTAGCTGTGGTTAATGAGAAGAACATACATGCAATGAAACTAGTGGATCCGTAGGTGGATTGTGAAAATAACACACATGCAATAAACTCTGGTGGATCCATATGCAATGACACTGGTGGATCCATGTGTGTTCTCTAAAAGAACACACATTTCAATGACACTGGTGGATCCATATGTGGTCTCTGAAAAGAACACACATCCAATGACTCTAGTTGTGGTCAATGAGAAGAACACACATGCAATGACACTGGTGTATCCATGTGTGGTTAATGAAAATAACACACATTCATTGACTCTAGTTGTTGTTAGTAAAAAGAACACACATGCAATGACACTGGTGGATTCATATGTGGTCTGTGAAGAGAACACACATGCAATGACACTGGTGGATCCATATGTGGTCTGTGAAAAGAATAGTCATGAAATGACTCCAAATGTTGTCTCTAAAAAGAATACACATTCCAATGACACTGGTGGTTCCATATGTGGTTTGTGAAAAGAACACACACATGCAATGACTCTAGCTGTGGTTAATGAGAAGAACACACATGCAATGACACGGGTGGATCCATAGGTGGATTGTGAAAAGAACACACATGCAATGAACTCTGGTGGAACCATATGCAATGACACTGGTGGATCCATGTGTGGTCTCTGAAGGGAACACAGATGCAATGACACCGGTGGATCCATATGTGGTCTGTGAAAAGAATACACATGAAATGACTCCAGATGTGGTTAATGAAAGAATACACATTTCAATGAGAATGGTGGTTCCATATGTGGTTTGTGAAAATGTCACATCCCAAGGTTTAGAAATTGGGATTGGAAAAGAAATTCTGCATTTTCATGTCATTCATTAACATTGCATTGCATCCATAAAGAAACTCGCAAAGAATTTGAAACCTATAGCAAACCAAACCCTATGTGCCACTTTATTCTTAAACGGAATTAAATAGGCTTTAATTAAAACCATTCTGGAAAATTCTATAAGTCCCACTAAAGTCTAGCCTAAAATGATCTACTCGAATTTAGAAAAATTTGAAAACAAATTTGAACTCATTTGGAGTTCGTATGCAAAAGATATAAAGAAAATACTAAAATAGAAAAAGAAAAAGAAAAAGGAAAAAAACGAAATGGGCCACCCGGCCGGCCCACTCAGCCGACCGAACCAGGCAGCAGCGCACGGGAGGCATCGATCCAAGGTTGCTTTAAAAAGCGTGCAAAAATATGTTTTCTAAACCTACCTCTATTCAAACACCTATATGTTTTTATCTACAACTCCGAATTGACTTCTGTTTATTTCTACTTGTTGTCTACTCCAAGATCTATATTCCCATCATCCTAAAAGTCTATATAATCTCTCGGAGTCACATCAATATCACTTTTCCTTCTTGAAATCCCGAATCTACAACTTTCGAATCATATTTCGCTTCTAAACCTATCTAAATTTCGTTAGATGCCTTTGGCTAAAACATGAAAGTTGTAGATCTCGTCGAAATCTTTCAATTCCGACAAACCTCACATCTTTTCATCTACCATAGACAAAGAATTTCGCCAAACAATATTTCAGATCTTCAAATCCAAATTCCTTTGGTCAAAAGGTAGATCTAATGATTCTGCACAACTTTCATGTTCGAAGTTTTTCGATTTGACCTACGGATAGTCTCTCTAACACAGATATGTTTTTTATCTTTTCTGAGACAAAATACAACCGTTTTGGAGCCAACTTCTCTCCTAGCCACCGGATCTTATCTCGACGGTCCAGATTCAATCATCCCCGCCAGCCGGCTCATCACCACCACGTCGTCGCCAGGTCAGCGTCTAGTCCCGGTCAGCCTGCACGGTCAACCTGTCAAGTCAGCGGAATATTTCCTGAAATATTCTGTTCGAATTTAAAATTGCAGATTATAGATCTAACTTGTAAAATCCATACTATGTTCAAAAGTCACATATAATATATCAAAATGAAGATAATTACATGTAGTTTAATAATGTCTGTTTAGATCTGGGTTTTGCTGTATAGATTACTGGCGAATAATTAATTAGTATTAATAGCCTTTTAAATCATTAAATTCATAGTAAATAATCTATAGATCCGAAAAATATGAGTAATATGTCCCTGAGTTCATAATCTTGCATAGTTTTCAGATCTGTACTTAGTTTCGTTTGTTGTCAGTACTATCTGCTTAGATTAATTAAACTCCTTTAAACACTAAATAAATCCTAGAAAAAGATCTATAACTCCGATTAGGGTGAATCCAATTGCTACTGGTTCGTATGAAAGTCATCTACCCATTACAGTTAAGATAAAAATTTAATTCGACAACTAGTACAGAAGCTACAAAAGTTAAGTTAAAACCCCTTTATTGGCAATTGAAATTGAATAACAAATACTTTATTGCATTAAAGCACTGCATGCATCATGTGATATAATACTGTCCTATGGACTGAAATAAATCCGTAATCCATGTTTAAATCATCATGCATGTATTTGTGCACTTGTTTATGGTTGTTTATGTTGTTTGTGTTTGTTTGATTGATAGATTGCGAGGAGTGCAACATCTGCGATTGCAACGAGTGTGTGAACGACTCCACCAACTATCAAGGAAAGTAGATGCTATTTTGATCATGAATTGTCCTACTATTTTCCTACCTCATGTGTAGTGTATTTCTTGTAGATGCATGAATAGGAATTACTATCGCTATGCTATGTCCTATGTATCTTGGTAGGAGCCACTTGTAGTTGAGCCGCCGTATGCTAGTTGTGCTTAGCCATGCTATCTAGACGGGGATGGGTCTACACCATGCCATGGTATTGTGTATGTTTTGTTCAACCAAAACAACTTAATCAATGAAATCTGTGGGTGGAATGGGTAATTCCTTGGTTCGTGAATGCCGGGCCCATGTCTATGGTTTACCCAAGTATCTCACTTGTGGATGGCCACCCAGGTTTCAGAGAAATAATTAGTGTCTTGATTTGGTAGCTTACGCGTACAACCATATGCCAGTGAATTATGGGTGGCTGGATGGACTTAGTAGGTCGTGGCAACCCTAGCTCTTCGTATCCAGAGATGTAATGAATGTGATAGGTTGGTACGATGCGTGGACGGTCTTGGGGAGCTACTTCCCGAATTGTCTCTTCTTGGACTTCTCCCTATCCTGACTCAATATGCAAGACATGGTACGAGCGGGTCGACCAAGTCATATGGGTAAAGTGTGCAACCCCTGCAGGGTGTAAAACTAAGTGCTTAGCCATGTCTCCGGTAATGGACGATTGAGTTGCTGGATTATAGGTGCTATGACATGTTCTCGCTCGTTCCAATTTCTAATTACTAAAAGATGATGGGTGAACTTAATGGGTTGTTGTGATCAAACTTGATTTAGAAGTAGGGTAAAACTGTTTAAGAAAATGCAAGCTAGCCAAAGCCCCACTTAGCTAAATAAGCATGTAGTTGGTAGGTATATTGTCTCCTTACTTAGCTCTACTTGCCATACATTCCATGTATTGACCCTTCGGGGATGCTACGTTTCATGTTGCAGGTTATACAGATTCCAAATGATCGTATTAGGTCGCGGTACTCCACTCGACACTTGTTCACTTGTGGGGAATTTGAAGATGGAGTCTACTATAATTTACGTTTCGGTTTGTTACTTGTTTATTTGAGCTAGCCTATGAGCTATGTACTTTGTAATAAATGAATACTCTAGATCATTTCGATACTTTATGATGCACGGTGTTACTTTGTTATTCATCTATGTTCTATGTAAGCCAATGAACCGATCCAGGGATTGGCATGTTGCATAGAAGCTTCAGTCTTTTCAGACCGTAGTGCTACAGATGGTATCAGAGCCGTTGTGTTGACTGTAGGATCGTGACCTAGAACTGGATTAGGAATTTAACCAAACACTTTCTATTCCTTCTCATGTTTTCTGTCTAGTTCTTCTTATCAATGGTAATCTCACTCTTTCCTTTACATGTCTAGATGGGAGAGTTCACTCATGTGGAGTATACCAGAGAGAAGTCCGACAAGATCTTCGGGAAGTAATTGGGAAGGCTTGCCCTGTTGCTACGCTCGCCTCAGCCCATGTTCTAAGGAAGAAGGGTGAACCCCCAAGATAGTGGAGATGCACGAATGGAGATACACACCATTATTGCCAGGGATCCATCGGTGGAGGACTCCGAAGGCTATGGAGGAGTGTACCACAATTGGGAAGAAGGAGTGGATATTTGCATGCACGAGGCCCTGTCTCGTATGTGCAATACTCACCAACAAAAGCTGAATGAGAATTGCATCTTTCTCGAGTTTGGGAAGCGCAGTGGAGATGGAGACGCCATGGTCACGCTTGGAGATAGGAATGAGATGGGATGCTTTCCAAAGCAAATGGAGGATTTGGAGATACAAGCCGTCCGGATGGAGGAAGCGCAACAAGAGATGATGGAGAAGTACTATCAATCCCGGACCACTATCAAAGCGAAGGAAGGAATCATTAAGACCAAGGACGCCATCATCACTGGACTCTGAGCTCAACTCAACAATCCCAACGATGATGACGACGATGATGATGACAGTGATGATGACGACGATGATGATGGAGGTGATGAAGCTGAAGCCAATGCACAGGAGGAAGAACCCATGAAGAGGGATATTGGAGCCACAAGTGATGAGGATTCGGAAGAGGAGTATACCCCAACCTCTTGTGGAAAGAAGAAGCGCAAGTGCACCAAGTTCCCGGAGTTTCCTCGCTGCTTCAAGCAGAAGGATTTAGGCACCAAGTAGACTTCGCTAGAATATCGTTAAGTTTAGCAATCGATCATACAAAAGGCTTGTGTAATAGTTGATTTGACTTCCTTAGGTTCCTTATTTTGATACTATAAAGTTCCAGGAGTTTTCGTGAGATAAGATAATGAATTAGTAAATGAAATACATATCAATTCGTGGTAATTCTCGCTGCAGTTTTCTGCCTGATATTTTGTACCGCGCGATTTTTAGTTCCGTTCTGGTAACTCGGATGGGGCTCATATTTTAGGATATGGACCGAAATTTTCTGTAGAATATGCACAAAAATTGGCTAAAAATCCTGATGAGTTTAAGGTGCTCGGAAAAATCCGTGAACACAACATTAGTTTCTGGACAGATTCTGTCCATTGCTACAAAGATTGTAGGATCACCCCCAATTGAATTGTAGACATAAGTAAGCTATTAGATGGATGAAATACTGTTAAAGGAAGCTTTTGGAACATAAAAACAAAATTATTTTGGTCTTGAGTGTTGTTTGCAATGGTTGTTGCTTCTGTGTAAATTGATTGCTTCATATAACTGTGGGTAGGATTACTTCCCTAGTGCTCTCTTTCTAAACTTTCCTATGCTGAACCGTAGATGCCGCCGAGACGCGCCAATGACATGCCACTTGGCATGCAACAGATGATGGATGCACAGACCCAGTTGATCCAAGCTCTGACTCAGCAGATGAACAACAACAACAATCCGCCTCCGCAAGTGGATGCTCTTGCTCGATTTCTGAGGTTGAGGCCAGTCAAGTTCTCTACTGCTCCTGGGCCAATGGTTGCATTATATTGGCTACGCTCAGTGAGCAAGGACTTGGTGACAGTTGGGTGCACCGATGCTGAGAAGGTGAGGTTCGCTGCTCATCTATTGGAAGGACCGGCTGCTTCTTGGTGAGATACTTTCTAGATCACCCACCCCATTGCTACTGTGACCTGGGAGATGTTTGAAGAAGGATTCAAGACTCACCATGTCTCTACTGGAACTATGAGCCTGAAGCGGAGAGAGTTCCACAGCCTACGCCAGAGTCATCGCAATGTGTCTGAATACATAGAGGAATTCGCTAACCTATCTCGCTATGCGCCAGATAATGTGGACTCGGATGCTAAGAGGAGAGAGAGGTTTCTTGATGGTCTGAATGATGAGCTCTCAGTCCATCTTTATATTGTGCATGCACCTGATTTCCAGACTCTGATGGACAAGGCTAGGATTCTAGAAGAAAAACAGGGCCAAGCTGAAAGACGCAAGAGGAGGTACAATGGCAATCACAACTCAGGATCACCAATAAGTGTCATCACCATGAGGGTAATGGAAGCTCCGGACATCACAAACATGGAGGCAATGGACATAACCACACTGGGAGGAATGGCCACAACAATGGTGGAAATGGCCACCACCGCAATGGGAATCGAGATCTCAGCAATGTGGAATCCTTCCAGGTGGAAGAATATGGGACACTATGCTAACAACTGTCCTGAGGCAAATGATGGAACCAAGCCCAACTCAACCGAGAAAGCAACTGTGAACCATGTGAATGTCAAGGAAGTGTTCAATGATCCAGGCTTCATGACTAGTAAGCTCCTGGTTGATACTTACATCGCACTCGTAAATTCAAGCACTACTATATCTTATTCATTCATATCAAAGCATTCATGGATAAGAGGAGTTACATGTAGAACTGCTTAGTGGAATGGTTAAATAAAACTCATTGGGAAAGAACTGATAGCTAGCACATCATGCCACCCTCATACCCTAGAGCATGGAATCATTGTTTCTCCCACTAGCTTGTCTATATTGGTCTCATTGGCTGGGTAAAAGCTATAGCATAAACAGAAGGTTAAGAATCAAGGTCTGATAGACGGATATTATGCTCATACTTGGAAGGAAGGAAGTCAAATATAGCCAATGGATCTAAAGGACAAGCAAATTCTCTTAAGGGGTTAGCCTCGATAACACCACCTGAACCTTGCTAGCCTTTTCGAATCTCGGGACGAGATTCATCTTAAGGGGGTTAGTCTGTCACATCCCAAGGTTTAAAAACCGGGATTAGAAAAGAAATTCTGAATTTGCATGTCATTCATGAACATTCCATTGCATCCATAAAAAAACTCGCAAAGAATTTGAAACCTATAGCAAACCAAACCCTATGTGCCACTTTATTCTTAAAGGAAATTAAATAGGCTTTAACTAAAACCATTATGGAAAAATCTATAAGTCCTACTAAAGTCTAGCCTAAAATGATCTACTCGAATTTAGAAAAATTTGAAAACAAATTTGAACTCATTTGGAGTTCGTATGCAAAAGATATAAAGATAATACTAAAATAGAAAAACAAAAAGAAAAAGAAAAAAAGGAAAAAAAAGAAATGGGCCACCCGGCCGTCCCACTCAGCCGACCGAACCAGGCAGCAGCGCACGGGAGGCATGGATCCCAGGTTGCTTTAATAAGCGTGCAAAAATCTGTTTTCTAAACCTACGTCTATTGAAACACCTATATTTTTTATCTATAACTCCGAATTGACTTCCGTTTGTTTCTACTTGTTGCCTACTCCAAGATCTATCTTCCCGTCGTCCTAAAAGTCTATATAATCTTCCGGAGTCATATCAATATCACGTTTCCTTCTCGAAATTCCGAATCTACACCTTTCTGAATCATATTTCTCTTCTAAACCTATCTAAACTTCGTCGGATGCTATTGGCTATAACACGAAAGTTATAGATCTCGTCGAAATCTTTCAATTCAGACAAACCTCACCTATTTTCATCTACCACAGACGAAGAATTTTGCCACGCAATATTTCAGATTTGACGGTGTAATACCAAGATTTACTCGCGCTCGTTATTTAAAATCCAAATTCCTTTGGTGAAAAGGTAGATCTAATGATTCTCCACAACTTTCATATTCGAAGTTTTTAGATTTGATCTACGGATTTTTCTTTCTAACACATATCTGTTTCTAATCTTTTTCGAGAAAATCCAGCCATTTTGTAGCCAACTTCTCTCATAGCCACCGGATCTTATCTCGACGGTCCAGATTCAATCGTCCCGGTCAGCCACCTCGTCACCATCACATCGTCGTTAGGTCAGCGTCTAGTCCCGGTCAGCCCGCACGGTCAACCTGTCCAGTCAGCGGAATATTCCCTGGAATATTCTGTTCGAATTTAAAATTGCAGATTATAGATCTAACTTGTAAAATCCATAGAAAATTCATACTATGTTCAAAAATTACATATAATATATCAAATTGAAGATAATTACATGTAGTTTAATAATATATGTTTAGATCTGGGTTTTCCTGTATAGATTACTGGCGAATAATTAATTAGTATTAATGGCCTTTTAAATCATTAAATTCATAGTAAATAATCTACAGATCCGAAAAATATGAGTAATATGTCCCTGAGTTCATAATCTTGCGTAGTTTTCAGATCTGTACTTAGTTTCGTCTGTTGTCAGTACGATCTACTTATATTAATTAAACTCCTTTAAACACTAAATAAATCATAGAAAAAGATCTATAACTCCGATTACGGTGAATCCAATTGCTACTAGTTCGTATGAAAGCTCTCTACCCATTACAGTTAAGATAGAAATTTAATTTGACAACTAGTACAGAAGCTACAACAGTTAAGTTAAAACCCTTTATTGGCAATTGAAATTGAATAACAAATACTTTACTGCATTAAAGCACTTCTGCATGCATCATGTGATATAATACTATCCTATGGACTGAACTAAATCTCTAATCCATGTTTAAATCATCATGCATGCATTTGTGCACTTGTTTATGGTTGTTTATGTTGTTTGCGTTTGTTTGATCGATAGATTGCGAGGAGTGCAACATCTGCGATTGCAACGAGTGTGTGAACGACTCCAGCAACTATCAAGGCAAGTAGATGCTATTTTGATCATTAATTGTCCTACTATTTTCCTACAGTATGTGTAGTGTATTTCTTGTAGATGCATGAGTAGGAATTACTATCGCTATGCTATGTCCTATGTATCTTTGTAGGAGCCACTTGTAGTTGAGCCGTCATATGCTAGTTGTGCTTAGCCATGCTATCTAGACAAGGATGAGTCTACACCATGCCATGGTATTGTGTATGTTTTTTTCAACCCAAACAACTTAATCAATGAACTCTGTGGGTGGAATTGGTAATTGCTTGGTTCATGAATACCGGGCCCATGTCTATGGTTTACCCGAGTATCTCACTTGTGGATGGCCACCCAGGTTTCAGAGAAATAATTAGTGTCTTGATTTGGTAGCTTACGTGTACAGCCATATGCCAGTGAATTATGGGTGGCTGGATGGACTTAGTAGGTCGTGGCAACCCGAGCTCTTCATATCCAGAGATGTAGTGAATGTGATAGGTTGGCACGGTGCGTGTATGGGCTTGGGGAGCTACTTCCCGAGTTGTCTCTTTTTGGACTTCTCCCTATCATGACTCAATATGCGAGACATGGTACGAGCGGGTCGACCAAGTCATATGGGTAAAGTGTGCAACCCCTGCAGGGTATAAAACTAAGTGCTTAGCTGTGTCCCCGATAATGGACGATTGAGTTGCTGGATTATAGGTGCTATGACATGCTCTCGCTCATTCCAATTTCTAATTACTAAAAGATGATGGGTAAACTTAATGGGTTGTTGTGATCAAACTTGATTTAAAAGTAGGGTAAAACTTTTTAAGAAAATGCAAGCTAGCCAAAGCCCCACTTAGCCAAATAAGCATGTCGTTGCTAGGTATATTGTCTCCTTACTTAGCTCTACTTGACATACATTCCATGTATTGACCCTTCGGGGCTGCTACGTTTCATGTTGCAGGTTATACCGATTCCGAATGATCGTATTAGGTCGCGGTACTCCACTCGACACTTGTTCACTTGTGGACAATTTGAAGATGGAGTCTACTATAATTTATGTTTCCATTTGTTACTTGTTTATTTGAGCTAGCCTATGAGCTTTGCACTTTGTAATAAATGAATACTCTGGATCATTTTGATACTTTATGATGCACGGTGTTACTTTGTTATTCATCTATGTTCTATGTAAGCCAATGAACCGATCTAGGGATTGGCATGTTGCATAGAAGCTACAGTCTTTTTAGACCGTAGTGCTATAGAAAAGAACAGACATGCAATGACTCTAGGTATGGTTAATGAGAAGAACACACATGCAATGACACTGGTGGATCCACAGGTGGATTGTGAAAAGAACACACATGCAATGAACTCTGGTGGAACCATATGGATCCATGTGTGGTCTCTGAAGATAACACACATGCAATGACACCGGTGGATCCATATGTGGTCTGTGAAAAGAATAGTCATGAAATGACTCCACATGTGGTTAATGAAACAATACACATTTCAATGACAATGGTGGTTCCATATGTGGTTTGTGAAAAGAACACACATGTAATGCCTCTAGATGCGGTTAATGAGAAGAACACACATGCAATGATACTGGTGGATCCATATGTGGATTGTGAAAAGAATACACATGCAATGAACTCTGGTGGAACCATATGCAATGACACTGGCGGATCCATGTGAGGTCTCTGAAAAGAACACACATTTCAATGACAATGGTGGATCCATATGTGGTTTGTGAAAAGAACACACATCTAATGACTCTAGCTGTGGTTAATGAGAAGAACACACATGCAATGACACTGGTGGATCCATATGTGGTTAATGAAAATAACACACATACAGTGACTCTAGATGTGGTTAATGAAAAGAACACACATTGCAATGACACTGGTGGATCCATATGTGGATTGTGAAAAGGAAACACATGCAATGACACTGGTGGATCCATATGTGGCCTGTGAAAAGAATAGTCATGAAATGACTCCACATGTGGTTTCTATAAAGAACACACATTTCAATGACACTGGTGGATCCATACGTGGTCTCTAAAAAGGACACACATCCAGTGACTCTAGCTGTGGTCAATGAGAAGAACACACATGCAATATCACTGGTGGATCCATATGTGCTTAATGAAAATAACACACATGCAATGACTCTAGCTGTTGTTAGTAAAAAGAACACACATGCAATGACACTAGTGGATTCATATGTGGTCTGTGAAGAGAACACACATGCAATGACACTGGTGGATCCATATGTGGTCTGTGAAAAGAATAGACATGAAATGTCTCTAGATGTGGTTAATGAAATAATACACATTTCAATGACAACGGTGGTTCTATATGTGGTTTGTGAAAAGAACACACATGAAATGACTCTAGCTATGGTTAATGAGAAGAACACACATGCAATGACACTGGTGGATCCATATGTGGATTGTGAAAATAACACACATGCAATGAACTCTGATGGATCTATATGCAATGACACTGGTGGATCCATGTGTGGTCTCTAAAAAGAACACACATTTCAATGACAGTGGTGGATCCATATGTCGTCTCTAAAAAGAACACACATCCAGTGACTCTAGCCGTGGTCAATGAGAAGAACACACATGTAATGACACTGGTGGATCCATATGTGGTTAATGAAAATAACACACATGCAATGACTCTAGTTGTTGTTAGTAGAAAGAACACAAATGCAATGACACTGGTGGATCCATATGTGGTCTCTGAAGAGAACACACATGTAATGACACTGGTGGATCCATATGTGGTTTGTGAAAAGAATAGTCATGAAATGACTCCAGATGTGGTTAATGAAAGAATACACATTTCAATGACAATGGTGGTTCCATATGTGGTTTGTGAAAAGAATACACATGCAATGACTCTAGATGTGGTTAATGAGAAGAACACACATGCTATGACATTGGTGGATCCATAGGTGGATTGTAAAAAAAACACACATGCAATGAACTCTGGTGGAACCATATGCAATGAAACTGGTGGATCCATATGTGGTCTCTGAAAAGAACACATGTTTCAATGACACTGGTGGATCCATACGTGGATTGTGAAAAGAACACACATCCAGTGACTCTAGCTTTGGTTAATGAGAAGAACACACATGCAATGACACTGGTGGATCCATATGTGGTTAATGAAAATAACACACATGCCATGACTCTAGTTATTGTTAGTAGAAAGAACACACATGCAATGACACTGGTGGATCCATGTGTGGTCTCTGAAGAGAACACACATGCAATGACACTGGTGGATCCATGTGTGGTCTCTGAAGAGAACACACATGCAATGACACTGGTGGATCCATACGTGGTTTGTGAAGAGAACACACATGCAATGAACTCTGGTGGATCCATACGTGGTTTGTGAAGAGAACACACATGCAGTGAAGTCTGGTGGATCCATATGTGGTCTGTGAAAAGAATAGACATGAAATGACTCTAGATGTGGTTAATGAAAGAATACACAATTCAATGACAATGGTGGTTCCATATGTGGTTTGTGAAAAGAGATTTGCTCTCTCTCTCTTGGTCATAAATCTCACAAAAGCCCAAACGTGTGCTCACTCTGGGTGCTACGCTCTGATTGGCTGACACATATGTCACGTGGATCGTGTGCACCAACCGTTGATCCTATGTGATCCAACGGGCAGGATAACCCCTTACTTCTCCACTTCTTTTATGCATGGTCTATCCGTGCCACCGATACTTTACCTCCATAAACAAGTGAAAAAGCATCTATCTAAATAAAATAAATAAAATAAATGATCATATTTCAAAGAAGCTATCATCTTCGTCTTCTGGTTCGTCCTCGTCTTCGTCAACGCCATGGTCCTTCCATTGCTGCCGTCGGTGTTTTCCTCTGATGACTCGACACCGCCCCTTCCTCGAATAAGTGTGCTATATCCTCGTCGGAGTCCTCCTCCTCCTCTTCGTAGCCCCACGGGTCCACGTCACTCTCCTCCACTTCTGCCTCCAACTAATCGATGAACGCCTCCTTGTTGGCTGAGTTGGACTCGTCCAAATAGCTATCTCCTCTCTTCTTCCTGGTCTTCTTATCGTTCCTCTTCTGGTCCGTACTCGCCGGTGCAACACGCGCCCCCGTCCTGGCTGCTGCTTTGCGCTCATCTATCGCTGCAGGTACCCCACGCTCCTCCTGCGCGACCAGTACGAGCTTCGACGTTGCGGTGTCCTCGAGTGACGATGTCGATGGATCCTGGCGCGGTCGGACACGACGTGCTGCCTCAGGAGTTGACTCATGAGCGCGAGCGATGCAGCGAAGAGCCAGGGATGCAGGACGGTCAGTGGATGGCTTGGACCTGCCATTGCCACGGCGAGGGGGCATCGTGCTCGAGATAGTTGCTCCAAATGGTCGATGGCGGGTACATAGAGTGGGGTGCCGATCTGATCAAGAATGAGAAGTGGTTTCGTGCGTCGTGTCCACGCATGCATTTGTCGATTATAAAAAAAATTAATATCTCGTGTACTGAACATAATTTGATAACAACAAAAGTGGCACAACGTATTCTAGACTCGTAAATATCCCGTGTGTGCCTGTCAACGTGGAGTTCGACAGAGTTCGACGTGCCGACATGATCGTGCAGCAGTTGCACGCGTCATTTCCCTATCAACACGTAACACACGCACGCGGGACGTGCGCGATGCCCGTGATGACCACCCGACTCGCACTCCTCTTATTATATACTGGATTTTGGGCGGCGCTGAAGACCATTGAACTGTCCATCGTGATAAAGACAAGTCCCATCGATTCCCTACCCCTACTTCCCTGGCTTCTTTGAGAAGGTAGACCGTACACGGTGGTCTTGTATAATAGTACTAGTACTACTGGACCACGACCTGTACTCTTTGACTCTTCTCCCACACTAATCACTATCTTCTTCCTCCTGCCGCCGCCACCCTCACCCTGCAAGCCATGGCTCCCCTGAGGAGGGGGAGAGGCCAGTCGACACTCCTCGCGGAGAAAAGGGAGAGAAATCACCATGAGGCACTTCTTGCTCTACCCGCCGCTCAAGCCCCCTCTCATCGAGGCCCAATCTCCCCCGACAATGGCGCCGAATGTTCTAGAAGGCGAGGGCTCCTCCCGACACGGTCTTCTTGTTCTACATCTCCTCCCTCTCCCTCTCCATCATGATCTTATTCAGCTTCTTCTTGTTTTTCTTCTTCTTCTTGCTCTTCCTCTTCTACGTATTATAGGCCGGCCGTGGAGCCAGAATCCACCATGACAGAGGCGTTGCAGGACCCGTTCGGCCCTGTTCCACGTCTCAGCGAGGTAGCAAATCTCCACACTGTTATTTCTCCGAGTTGTGGTGTGGATTTGTTAGATCGTGTCTGCCCCGCATTGGTTTTTCTTCTTCTTTTGTGAGTTGTATTACTTTTCATGAATATGACTGGCTCTCTTGGTCTTTCCTTAATACCGCTGTTCATAGATTCACTATGGATTTTTATGATTAGGATTAGTTTATCATGGTCATGAATAGATCTCTACCATTTTTAACATTGCGGTCAATAGATTCAACGGGGATTTTTTAATCTGTATTAGTATTCACTTGGAACCTAGAGTGCAATTATTGATTCCTATTTCGATTAACATGAACGATGCAGTGATCGAAGGCCGAGTACCGTGACATGGTGGCCGCGATCAGTGCCAAGATTGACAACCAACATGAGCTTGCACGCTCCCTCACCCAATCTAATGAGAGCCTACGCAAGCAATTATCTAGGCAGAAGGAGATCTTGCTAGATTTTGCACGTGACGTCATGAGGCTGTAGAAAGTGCTTGACCGTAACATGAACATGCAAGAATAGGCCATCAAGATAATCAACGAGCTCATGGAGGAGAAGAAGAATCTCGTGGAAAGGTGCACTCTCCTACAGGACAAAGTCACCGAGGCACTCCGAGGACGCGTCTAGGAAACCAAGGCTACCATCTGAGCCTACCATGACATGAACCGTTGCTTGGATGTAGTGAAAGAGATGAAGGAGGACATGAGCAGAGGGATCATCGTACTCGAGGGTGTTCAGAAAGAGAACGAGGAGCTAAGGGCTTGTCTGGAGGCGTATCGAAGCAATGCCCAAGTCTGATTCCCGTTAGAGGGGCACGAATATCAGTTCGTGCTCCACTCCTTTTGTAATGTTTAGGGTTCAGGGAGCAATGCCCAAGTCCGCTTCCCATTATAGGGTGCAATCAGAATCCTAGGGCAACTTCTTATCTATTTGGACATGTGTTGGTGTTCATGTTCATGAATGGACACCATGGGCTCTTTCCATTATGTATCTGGACATGGGTTTCTGCATTATGAGTTTGCCACTAGCCCACTACTATTTGGTGATATTGGGAAAAACCCACAACACACTAAACTGCAGATAAACCTTATTTGTCTTTGAAATTGAAATTATGACAGTGCCACTAGTCAATTCATAAAATGTTGATTACTCCTAGATTACTTCTTCCTTGAAATTATGACAGTGCCACTAGTCGATTTAGTTAATTATGGAAACTAACTAGCTTGTCCTGGTGAACTGAACAAACCATACTATGCATTTGTTTTGCAGGGAAAGAGGCGAAAGATCGACCAAGACCTGGCGACCTGGCTAAATGACAAGATAGAAATCCAAAGGGAGAAGAAGAATTCCCAGAAACTAGCCTTTGACCACCTGCATGCTGAACTCGCAATCCTTTCTGACAAGTGCCAGAAACTGAAGGAGTTAAACGCCGGCTGGGCGAAGCTTCACAGCGAAGGGCGCACCTCGGCTAGGAAGCAGACTAAGATCATCAAAGGGATCTTGAAGGAAAATCGTATGGCTACGGACCAACTTCTCCAATCCGTGACGGAGCGCTGGAACCTACAGCTGGCGCATGACAAAGTACTGAAGGAGCTGGCCGATCTTAGGGAGGAAAACAAGTAGCTCCGGGCCAGGCTCGCTTGAACACAACATATGTCTATTTAGTACTGAACTGCCTGGTTTATCCTCTGCAGTGGTGATTTTGTAAGCGTGAACTTAACTCTATGCACGATATGTGTGTTCGTCTGAAATTAATTTGCTCGAGGATTGAGTTTGTCTTGCTAGTCTTACAGTTAACTAGTTTCAGGCATTGGCACAACATAAATTATTCATCTCGAATTTCCTTTATCCTCTGTAGTCTATCCTGGTTCACCCTCGCGCGGCTTCTTCAGTTCCTTCAACAGATCTGCAATGTAGTACTCTAGTTCTTCTTGTCTTCCCTGAGCTAATCCCTCTCCTTTTCTGCATTATGAATCAGCAACCTGTGACTATCCTAAAGCTTCTTTGCAGTTCCAACAACCAAGCTCCCATTGATTCTGTCAGTTAGCTCTGACTACAAATTCTCGATTTCTTGTTCCAGCTCCTTATTTCGTACCGACAACTTGTAATTTTTTCAGCTGCATCACTTACATCAGTAAATCTCCCTGACCTTTCCAACACATACATCTCCCATAATTGTGCCAAACATTTCTTAACTGCATCTGGCCACTTAAGATCCACCCACTCTACTGCTTTACACACCGTGCCAACCTAAACACACACACACTATAGTGTTATGAACATACACGATACATTTTACTTCATGTCACCGTTGCACATAATATAAACAAACCTGATTTGTACAGCCCAAAAACCTTCTCCCAGTGTTACTGCCTTCGAATGCAACATATCTCCTCAGTTTTAGCCCATGGTCACTAATGACCCACACGTATAGGGGGTGTATCGTAGTATTTTCGAGGAAAGTGAAACCCAATTTATTGATTCGACACAAGGGGAGCCAAAGGATATTTATAAGCCTTAACAACTGGGTTTTCAATTCAGATGCACCTGGAAACAATCTTGCTCACAGTAGTTTATCAGTAGCAACAAATTTGTAGTAGGAATAGTAAAGTAGCAGCAGTAGTAAAGTAAAGACAGTAGTAACAATAGCAGTAAACAATATGATTCGAGTGCGGTAGGCATAGGGATGGATGGACGGGCGTTGCATGGACAAGACAATTCACATAGCAATAAGAACATAGGGCAATTGCAGATAAATAAGATAAAGCATCCAAGTACTAGATAATCCTAGGCATGTGTTCCATATATAGTCATACGTGCTCGCAATGAGAACTTGCACAACATCTTTTGTCCTGCCAGCCCGTTTGCAGCGGGGCCTCAAGGGAACTACCGGCAATTAAGGTGTTCCTTTTAATAAAGCACCGGAGCAAAGCATTAACACTCCATGAACACATGTGATCCTCCCATCAAAGCCATTCCCTCCGGTTATCCCGATTTCTGTCACTTCGGGGCCATTGGTTCCAGACAACAACGTGTGTATACAACTTGCAGGTAAGACCATAAACAATACTATCATAATGAATCAATGACATGTTCAGATCTGAAATCATGGCACTCGGGCCCTAGTGACAAGCATTAAGCATCACAAGTCGCAACAAAGTCATAAAGCACTAATAGAAGATACTAGGCACCATGCCCTAACAATCGGATGCCATTACAAGAACGATATCATCCAATCCCTACCATCCCCATGGCCTACAGCAAGGGATTACTCACTCATAGATGGGGGAAACATGGATGGTCGATGGAGAAGCGATGGTGATGATGATGGCGATGATCTCCTCTAATTCCTTGTCCCGGCAGGGTGCCAGAATGGAGTTTCTAGTGCTGTTTCGTGGAATCTGGTGGTGGCGGCGGAGCGGAACTCCTTCCGGAAAAACGTCGAACCCCCCTAAGTTTTTAGGCCAGAAGGCAACTTATAGGCGAAGAGAGAGACCGAGGGGGAGTCTAGGGTGGCCAGACCACCCCCTGGCGTGGCCTGGGCTTGCCCGCGCGACCAGGTGGTGTCGCCTGGGCCTAGTCCCCCTCCGTCTCGTCTTCTTGCTCCAGGAGTCTTCTGGTGAAATAGGATTTTTGGCATATTTTCCGGGATTTTTTCCTGATAGTTGATTTTCTGCACAAAAAGTAGACAGCAAGGCAATTCTGCTGAAAACAGCGCCAGTCCGCGTTATTTGCATCCAAATAACACAAGTTTAGAGGAGAAACAATAGCAAAAGTGTTCGGGAAAGTAGATACGTTTTGGACGTATCAACTCCCTCCAAGCTTAGCTTATTGCTTGTCCTCAAGCAATTCAGTTGAAAACTGAGTGCGATAAAAGAACTTTCACAAACACATTTGCTTCATATGATGTATATATTCTCAGCATGTGATCAACTACTTAGACAATTCATAATAAAGAGTATGCTACTGAGTCTAATAGTCATTGCAAGCTGTGAAGAGATTCCAACTCAAAAATAATAAGTAGCATGAAACATAAACATAAGCAACATTACAATGCTCATAACAAGGTATGATAGAGTGGTATCTCGCTTGCCTTTGATTAAGAGTGCCAAGGCACCTATGAAGTTAAGTGATGACTAGAAGTAAAGATATCAAAGATACAAGCATCAAAGTCATAACACAATTAGTTCAAGTTTTGGGACAAGCACATTATACTAAGAATGACAACTATGCTCTCAAGAAGGTGCTCAAAGAATGTGTGGAGACTCAACAAGGAAATGAAAAAGGTTTTGAAGAGTTTGAAAGGCTTCCAAATGCTGAAAGTACGGTACTCGTTAGCTTTGAGCTCTCATTGCCCCTATCATAAGCATCTTTAAATGGTTAAGGTTAAAGTGAAACAACTAAGAGGATATGCTTGACAAGTTATAAATCGAAGTCTCATGCCCCTTACTTACGAAGACCGATCCTCATGCTACTCAACTTCAGTCACAAGTAAGCTCTTGTCATTGTAAGTATATACGTATCATTGAGAACCACCAACGGGGTACCCCTTGCACATGATACAGGAGCTATCCCATAATCAAAATGACAAGGCAAGCAGACAATGAGCATCTCAGTGATCTTTTTATTTACTATGTGCATAGATTTTTATTGAGGATGCTTCATAGAATGCTCATTATGGTTATGCTGCAAGTTTCCACCATGATTAGGCATGGCTTAGGCTAGCGGCCCAGGCGTTTCTCTAACATACATACAAACTCCATGATCTTACAAGTTCCACTTTTATTTCACACCACCGGGATCCATAAGCAAAAGAACATGATATCAACGAGGTACTAAGTACCAATGAAATGTTGAAAACGTTCCCCATGAAACATGGTTCTGCTAACTTCAACTTATAAAGCGCAAGCATATACGCAACAAAGAAGGACGCAATGGTTTAGGTTTATTAAATACAAGAAAATAAAGTGTGCCATCAAGTTTGTGAGAGCTTTACTAACTAACTTTCTCATAACAAGCAAACTTTTAATTCGGAAGAAAACAAGGCATATTGAATATGCACGGGAATAGAAAATGATGCTAATAGGTAGGTATGGTGGACACTTTGGCAATATTTGGTTTTAGGGAGTTGGAAACATGAGTAAAACATACTCAGCGAAAGTGAAGGCTAGCAATAGTAAGGGAGCGAGAAACGAGAGAGCAATAGCTATCATAATCATGCTTGCAACAAAACAGGACTAATAATGGCATGAAAGTGATTAAAGATCCTCAAGGCAAAATAATTCATCGAGGCTCAACTGATTGTTTCAGTCATATGCATGCGTGAGCATGTGCCAAGTCAATTGAAATGAAACATTCAGAGGAGGATACCACAGTGTCATACCAAGTTATGGATAAAGTAATGCAAGAAAACATTCATAAGGCATGCTACAAACTATTAGCAAGCTATAACTAATCATACGAAAGCAAGAACTATTAAACATCCAAAGATGACATACACCCTACACGAACAGGCTAAGCATGCCCACAATGATGAGTATATGTACAAAAATGAAAACAAATAGAGTTTGTTACCAGCCTCTTACCACGCCTCAAGTTGTCATTAATCCTCATTATTGCTCTTCACTTGTGTGGCTTAAATAATAATATGAAACCAATATCCATTGAGGACTGCTGAACCCTGCAACAAACTCACAAAGCCAAAGAAGAACGACAAATATTTTTGTTGTTTTCGATTTTTAAAACAAGAACCAAAAAGGAAAAACAAGCAAAGCAAATTCTTTTTGGGTTTTTCGAATAGTTCAAACAAAGCAAAAGGGAAAAACAAACCAAGGCAAAAAGAAAAAGAAGCAAACCAGAGAGAAACATCAGAAATATTTTTGGCCTTTTTGTGTTTTATAAAGCAAAAGCAAAGAAAGAACGAAAACTAAAAAGAGAACGAAACATGAATATACAAAGTACCGACGCAACATGATAAGGAGATGAGTGCGGTGTCGGTGTACCTCCCCCCAAGCTTAGGCTTTTGCCCTAAGTGGGTATCAATCCCAAGCCGGCCAGGATGATGTATCACCGTAGTATGACGAGGAGGTCCCCTCGTCCTGGTGCGAGCTCGAGTACGTCCCTCCGTAGTGAGCGGAGTGATCGTAGGAGAGTACATCCTCCTGGTGCTGCTCGTGGAAGCCTAGCAAGCAAAGCTGCTCGTCCACCTCCTCCTTGGAGCGCGACCACGGTCTCTTGTGAACACTAAATAAAGAAGGTTGTGGCAAACGGATCTCCCTTTCATCCCCGTCAGTGAAAAGCATCCTATATACTAGACTGTTCAAATCAGAAGTAGCAGTGACAAAGTGATGAGTTTTCATAGCAACAAGGTCGAGCCTTTGTGGTGCCAGTACAGTATCATTGGGGTCCACTAAAAGTCCTAATGCATTGACCATACGCGAGGCAATGATGCCCCCATAGATAGGCCCCCTAGCAGCTAGGCGACGAGCAATAAGCGAGCCAAGATTGTACCGAGTATCATTGTTAAGCGCAGCAGCAAGGAAAGCTCAATGATAGTTGGAGATATTACTTGTGTTCTCCCTACCAAGTATGCTAGTAGCAAGATAATATGCAAAGTATCTAAGAGCAGGGAGTTGGATATTTCTTATCTTTCCGCGCTGCGCCACGCGGTCATCATCATTGGTCACCCCTCGGTAAAGCTCCAGCAAATCAGCGGGTCGCCCTTGAATTTTTTTCACGGTCCTTGTCATGCTTACACCTACAATACTGCAAAATCTCTCCAAAGGCATGGTGAAGGGCATATTATAAATTTTGAAAGAGACAGTCGACTGATAGGATGTGTTAGTAAACGTGAAGCTCTCAACAAAGGCTTTGGTGACCATAGCGTATTGCTCACTCTCATCTTGCATATATGAGGTCAAACCAACCCTCTCAATCAGTAGCAAGAAATCATCAAGAATACCTACAGCTTGTAAGAAAGTAAAACAAGGAAAAGTGGATGGGTGAGCATCCCCATCATCCCTTTCATTACCAATACGAGTTGCAATGAGATCTTCGTTGTATGATGGCCTAAACTGAGAGGCTGATCTTGAGGGCCTCGACCTCCTAGGTGCATCACTCTCAAATATCTCTCCAAAGGTATGGTTGTTCATGCTTGGTATTCTGAAATTTAAACACCTATTAAACAAGTGATTGCAAAGTAAATATAATGAAGGATTCTACTCATAGGGACTTGTAAGAGGCCTAAACATGCATCAAAACTATATCTCTAAGCATCAAACAAGCTTACAAGCTCTCATAACCTGTCACCTACAGTAGAAAAATACTCAAGATATAATCCACTAAACACAAATCTACTTGGACAAGGGGAGGAGTCACATACTAGGGAACAAATGCTCCAAATTTCAGCAAGAAAGATGGGCAGAGCAAGGAGATCGAAAAGATCGAGAGCAATCATAGCAAGAACGCGATTTTGAGCAATGAACTGGAGCTTACTCGGGAGAGAGAAGAAAGTGGCAGGTGAGAGAGTTAGTGGGGGGCCAGGGGTGGCCCACACCAGGGCATGGCGCCACCCAGGGCAGGCCGGGCCACCAGGTGGTGTGCCTGCCTGGTGGGTCCCCCTGGTACCTCCCAGGCACTCCTCTGCCCCTTTTTTCATGTAAAAATGTAATATGAATTTTCTGGAATTTTTCGAGACACTTTATTTTTGGGCATTTTTCAGGAATAGAGGAATGATTTTCTGACAGATAGATTTGTTTTTGGAATATGATGCAAGGACAAAACAAAACTAGAACTATAGAAGTTCTAAGACACTCTAACATGCAAGCAACTAATAACAAAAATAAAACTAAACAAAAACAAAAACTAAAATGGATAGAATAGAAGTACATGGAGATAATCATAATGAAAACATTGTTTTGTTCAATGAAATCCTTTTGTTAACAAGGTTTATCAGGTCTTGTTACCAAAACAATTCCATATAAGACAAAACTTTGTATTCCACTAATGATTATGTTACCTCAACCTTGATAGCAATGGTCCCAATCATAATAGTTTCAAATTTTTCTCTTGGTATGGGACAATATATTTCTCCAACTTGAATGCCCTCAACATGTTCAATTGAATTCAAACCATAAGTCCTTTCAATCTTCTTGGGGAAATAGACAGTATGTTCCTTGTCATTCACATTGAAAGTCACCTTTCCTTGATTACAATTAATAACAGCTCCTGCAGTATTAAGAAAAGGTCTCCTAAGAATAATAGACATATTATCATCTTCAGGCATTTCAAGCACAACAAAATCAGTTAATGTCAAGCAATTATGAGCCACTTGAACATGTACATCCTCACATATACCAACAGGAATAGTGGTAGATTTATCAGCCATTTGCAAAGATATATCAGTTGGTATTAATTTTTCTAGTTGAAGCCTCTTATAGAGAGAGAAAGTCATAACACTCACTCGAGATCCAAAATCACACAAAGCAGTTCTAACATAACCATTCTTAATAGAGAAAGGGATAGTTGGAATCCTTGGGTCTCCAAGTTTCTTTGGAACCTTACCATTAAAGGAATAATTAGCAAGCAAAGTAGAGATTTCTTCATTAGGGATCTTCCTTTTATTCGAGACAATGTCCTTCATATACTTTGAGTAAGGAGGCAATTTAATAGCATCAGTCAAAGGAATTTGCAAGAATAAAGGTTTCATCCACTCACATAACTTATTATAGTGTTCATCTTCCTTTGACTTGTGTTTCTAATCAGGGAAAGGTATAAGTTTTTGGACCCAAGGTTCTCTTTCACTACCATGTTTCTTAGCAATAAAATCTTCTTTAGTGTATTTAGTATTCTTAGTGTGGCTTTTAGGTTCTTCTTCAACTTTTTCTTCATTAGGAACTTCATTTTCTTCATTACCACTTTCAGTTTCAGCATCAGAGATAGATATACTATTAGGATCTATAGCAGGTTCAGAGGGTTCTACAACAGTTTTATGTTTCTTTTTTCCTTTTCTTACGAGTAGAGCCACTATTTTCAGCTTGTTGAGAATCCTGCTCAATTCTCTTGGGATGCCCCTCAGGATAAAGAGGATCCTAGGTAGCACCACCACTTCTAGTTCTAATTTCATAAGCATGTTTTTCTTTAGCAGCATTAACTAGCAAGTCTTTTTGCACTTTAACGAGTTGATCTATTTGAGTTTGAACCATTTGAAAGTGTTTAACAACCATTTTAACATCATTAGAGGTTCTTTCCACAATACCTTTCAACTCAACAATAGCTCTAGTGTTTTCCATTAGATGATTTTGTACCCTTTTATTAAAATTATCTTGCTTAACAATAAAGATATCGAATTCTTCTAAGCATTGATTAGGAGGTTTAGAATAAGGGATATCACCTTCATCAAAGTGTTGGAGAGAGTGTACCTCAATAGTGGGTGAGTAGGGGATAGGCTTACATAATTCTTCTATAGGAGGTAAATTCTTGACATCTGCAGCTTTAATTCCCTTTTCCTTAAGACATTTCTTAGCTTCCTTCATCACTTCATCATTTAATTCAATAACTCCCCTCTTCTTTGATATTGGAATAGGCACCAGAATAGTTGGTTCAGGTATAATTATTTCAGGTATAGCTGGTTCAGGAGGAGTCCAGTCTTCATAGCTCTTACTTATTTTAGCAATTAATTCCTCAGCTTCCTTAGGTGTCCTGTTCCTAAAAACACAATCAGCACAACTATCTAGGTATGTCCTAGATTCTTCGGTTAGTCCATTATAAAATATATCAAGAAGCTCATTCTTAGGTAATGGACTTCCAGCCTGTGCATGAATCAAAGCACAAAACCTTGCCCAAGATTCAGGCAATACCTCTTTTTCTCCCTATTTAAAATCAAAAAGTTCCTGCAAAATAGCATGTCTAGCACTAGGAGGAAAATATTTCTGCAGGAAAGTACTAATCAAGCAATCTGGGATATCAATAGATCCAGGAGGTAAATTACTAAACCAAGTTTTAGCTTCTCCTTTCAGTGAAAAGGGGAAAATCTTAGCAACAAAGTAAGTACGCATCTTAATATCATCAGAAAACAAGCCACTCATGGTAGAAATTTCATTCATATGTGCTACCGCACTTTCATTCTTAGTCCCACAAAAAGGTTCTTTCTCAACAATAGCTATGTAAGATAGATTGAGAGAGAAATCATAATCTTTATCTATAATATTTATGGGAGAAGCAGCAAACTTAGCAATAGGATACAATTTGGGTCTAATAGTACACCTCTCAAAGAGACTCTTAGCAGCGCTCCTATCATGGGTGTTTTTACATTCTTTAATAAATTCATCGGTCATCTCAACATAACCATCTTCAATATCATAACTCTCACTAGCCTCAGGAGAACTAACAGGTGTGGTAGTGTCTTCATTCGGAGTTTCGGTATTTCCAGCTATAGTTCTAGCAATCACAGCATCTAGGAAAGGACCTATGAACCACTCTTATCAAGCACAGTAGAAGTAGCATCATAAGCATCAGAAGTTTCAGATTCAGCAGTAGTAGCAGTGTGTGTAGCATGTGTATGTGGTGGTGTAACGAGCTTACTTATAACAGATGGTGAATCAAGAGCAATAGAGGTGTTCAGAACCGTACCTCTTCTTGTAGTGGATGGTAAAATAGGAACCTTACCATCATGAGACTTACCCATGATAGATGGATAACACCGAACAATAGAGAATCCAAGTGAACTTGATAAATAAAGCTATGCTCCCCGACAACGGTGCTGGAAAATAGTCTTGATGAACCACAAGTATAGGGGGTGTATCGCAGTATTTTTGAGGGAAGTGAAACTCAATTTATTGATTCGACACAAGGGGAGCCAAAGAATATTTATAAGCCTTAACAACTGAGTTGTCAATTCAGCTGCACCTGGAAACAATCTTGCTCACAACAGTTTATCAGTAGCAACAGTTTTGCAGTAGGAATAGTAAAGTAGCAGTAGTAGTAAAGTAAAGACAGTAGTAACAATAGAAGTAAACAATAGGAATCGAGTGTGGTAGGCATAGGGATGGATGGACGGGCGTTGCATGGACAAGACAACTCACATAGCAATTAGAACATAGGGAAATTGCGGATAAATAAGATAAAGCATCCAAGTACTAGATAATCCTAGGCATGTGTTCCATATATAGTCATACGTGCTCGCAATGATAACTTGCACAACATCTTTTGTCCTGCCAGCCCGTTTGCAGTGGGGCCTCAAGGGAACTACTGGCAATTAAGGTGCTCCTTTTAATAGAGCACCGGAGCAAAGCATTAACACTCCATGAACACATGTGATCCTCACATCAAAGCCATTCCCTCCGGTTATCCCGATTTCTGTCACTTCGGGGCCATTGGTTCCGGACAACAATGTGTGTATACAACTTGCAGGTAAGACCATAAACAATACTATCATAATGAATCAATAACATGTTCAGATCTGAAATCATGGCACTCGGGCCCAAGTGACAAGAATTAAGCATCACAAGTCGCAACAAAGTCATAAAGCACTAATAGAAGATACTAGGCACCATGCCCTAACAATCTGATGCCATTACATGAACGATCTCATCCAATCCCTACCATCCCCATGGCCTACAACGGGGGATTACTCACTCATAGATGGGGGAAACATGGATGGTCGATGGAGAAGCCATCGTGATGATGATGGCGATGATCTCCTCCAATTCCTCGTCTCGGCAGGGTGCCAGAACAGAGTTTCTGTTGCTATTTCGTGGAATCTGGTGGTCGCGGCGGAGCGGAACTCCTTCTGGAAAAACGTCAAACCCCCTTGAGTTTTTAGGTTAGAAGGCAACTTATATGCGAAGAGAGAGACCGAGAGGGAGTCTGGGGCGGCCAGACCACCCCCTGGCGTGGCCTGGGCTTGCCCGCGCGGCCAGGTGGTGTGGCCTGGGCGCAGCCCCCCTCCGTCTCGTATTCTGGCTCTAGGAGTCTTCTAGTGAAATAGGATTTTTGGCATATTTTCCGGGATTTTTCCCGATAGTTGATTTTCTACACAAAAAGTAGCCACCAAGGCAATTCTGCTGAAAACAGCGTCAGTCCGTGTTAGTTGCATCCAAATCACACAAGTTTAGAGGAGAAACTATAGCAAAAGTATTCGGGAAAGTAGATACGTTTTGGACGTATCAGTCACATGGCACTTCTCCATCGAGATCTAGGCCCTCCCATTCGGAATCGTGGATCATCTGTGGTACCTATAGGTAAACGCAAAGCTGGAATTGAACATGATTGCATGCACATATGGACCTCAGATTGAGAGATTTACCATTGCCTAATGCTAGCCCGAGAAAACAGAGGAACTCACATCGTGGAAGCAATACTCGATGTTGGAGAGAAGGTTGTCGCTGCTCGACTGGTCTTCCTCGTCGTTCAAGGACAACATGGCGTCGTCGCTGGCGACGGCATCAGCGTCGATGATGAGAGAGAGAGAGAGAGCAGCCCTTCTACCGCTACAACAATGACTAAATTGGCATGCTACAATAGTTTAATGGATACCATGCCCTTTTGCTAGATTACTGTCTCCTGCCTAATATGGATTCTCTTCATACATTCTTATTTCAAATATTAAACCAGTACTCCCTCTATCCCAATTTCATTGCCTAACAAAAACATACTAGTATATTACATCATCTAAAGAAACAAAATCATGTCAACTACCATGTACTTATGCATCACTTGTTCAGTCATGATTTCACAAAACATTACATTACAATCTCTCAACAAACATAATCACATCATGGTTTCACAAAACATCACATTACAATTTCTCAACAAACATAATCACAGAAACAAGTATATTACATCAACTCAAGAAACAAAATCATGTCGACTACAAGGTACTTATGCATCACTTGTCCAACCATGGTTTCACAAAACATTACATTACAATCTCTCAACAAACAAAGTAACAGAAACAAGTACAGTACATCATCTCAAGAAACATAATCATGTCAACTACAATGTATTATGCATCACTTTTCCAGTCATTGTTTCACAAAACATTACATTACAATGTCCCAACAAACATAATAACAGAAACAAGTACGGTACGTCATCTTAAGAAACATAATCATGTCAACTACAATGTACTTATGTCTTATTACAACAACGATGGTTTCAGTGAGTGACATGTCTAAAAATCTCAACAGCTCGCACAACATTATATCGCAATCTCTCAACAAACATAGTCATAGAAACACGCTCTAAATGCAACAGCAGTCAATATTACAAATACAAGCAGGGGAACCCCGCGGTCCATATGACAAGCCTAGGGTAGCAGCTCTCATCAGATCTCATCAACATCGACCTCCTCATTCTGTTCAGCCACTATAGGGGCCTCTACATCCACTATAAGCTGTTCAACAACATCAGAAATGGTACCAAGGAAGAACACCTTCCTGGTTCGCTTCTTTCATCGCATAATCTGCATAAGATCTTCAGTATCCAAAACATCTACGAATTGCTGCTTCTTATGATGCCACCACGGGATTTGTGCCATCTGCTTAGGGCCAATACTGATTTCCTTACTGATCATCTCTCTCATTTCATCAACAGTTATGTTTTTGGAATCGACAGTGATCTCCACAGTACATGACAAAACTGGCTTATTAACTCCCTCATCAAGTTTTGCCATGTATGAATCCACCTCTATGCGTATACTGAACTTATCTCGATCAACATCTATTGGTCCATATTCTCTAGGAGCAGAAGCTCTGGCAGCAAGATCTCCAGTATCTGCATACATATCATCAATCATCGCTTCAACTTTCACCTTACGGTCAGCTGCACAACACTACCAAACCATCTGAAGCTCATGAGAGTGCTCAATTTGCTGATAGGTATCATTCATGTTGCGCCACACCAATTTTGTCCTCTATCTAGAACCCTAGGGAATCCTAGCGGCAAGCATATCTACCAGCAGCGAAACAGACACAACCTCTTTGCAGTTCACAAGTAGATGCACATCTTGCCTGAACACAACCCTCTCGCAACCAAAATCAAGTTTTGCAGTGTACTGGCGAACATGAAATGTGAACTCATATAGGTCACTTGTATCAAAGTTGTGCCTAATTTGATTTAAAAGGGGAACTTTTCAGTTCATTCGATTCTATTATGCTGTCACTAATCTACTTGTAAGATAAGGCATAGATAAGAAAATTTCACCTCTCGCTCTTCTCCCGGGTTTTTTTCTTCGAGATCTAGGTGCCGCATCCGCCCACCGGAGCCAAAAAATCCGCCACTGGCCTTGCTTTTCTCTTCAACCCGCTACTCATAGGTACCTTGGGAGCAGAATCCTTGCTGACTTCCTTGCTAAAGGGGGCTGAAAACCTCGCTGCTGCTTCGCGTTGAGCCCCAGACTTGCCCCCCGATAGACCCGAATCAGTTGGCGACATAGCTACAACCTTCGCCTTGCAAGATATGTTGGGCCGCCGCCGTCGGATTCAGTGTCGTGGGAGGGAGAAAAAAGGTCCTCCGTCGTTGGAAGATTCAGGGTCGAGGAAGGGAAGAAAAGGGACCACCACCGCTTCAGCAAGATTCAGTGTCGAGAGTTAGGAACGTACAGTAATGGATTTTCTCTTACGACATGTGCAGGGTGGCTAAGAAGAGTGACCGACGAAGAAGGGGCACAATAGGAACTAGTGTAACGGAATATCCTGACTTAACGAGCGCGATTTGAAAATATTGGGTTTGTCCATCATTCACTCGAAACACCCCTCTCAGCAATTGGTGCCCCAACTTTTCGAATCGAGGTGATTAAAATCAACTCGGGTACCGTGTTGCCTGGGCGCCCCAACTTTCGGGCTGCAAAATGATATTCTCCTTGATACCAAGATTCACCCATTGACGAGGGTTTAACTCATCAATGCCCATTTTTATGGACTTGAGTTTTGGAGAAGGAGGGAGCGCTAGAGACATCTATCGGCTAGCAAATAAGAACACATGGGACTCGAAGATTTACCTAGCTTCAGGCCTCGTAGAGGTCCCAACTCCTGCTTGTCTGCTCGTGGAATTATTGAAGGAATCCAAGATTACAATGTTGCGCAGATGCAATCTGGCGAGAGTTGTGGAAACTAGGGTTGCGTGTGTCCTCCTCGCCGCTCCCTCCTAGCCTTTATATAGATAGGCTAGGTCTCGGGTAGCAGGTCGAGTCGGTTACAAGTTAGGGTTTTCCCCTTTGATATTTATATCTTCAGCTTCTTCTTCTTCTTCAAGCAATCGAGAGTCTGTAGGTTACTCGAGTTCCTCATTTGGGCCTTGGTGACACCGTGGGCCTCTACGTATTCATGCCATATATACCAAGCTCGAGTACCTGTAGGGTATACCCATGTCACCCATTGTAATGAATTTTCACCAAGAGACCTAGTTCAATTACCATTCCTTATAATATGCCTAGTCGTTACCCAGAAGCACAGGATAGGGACATCATGGGCTCCCACTGGTTGATCTCCTCTGTGGATCTCATTCCGACTAGATATACGAGGATAAACGAAAGGAAGAAGGTACTTCTGACTCCCTCACCCATAACAAGATCTATGGTTAGCACGGTACTATACGGAGAAATAATGGCTGACTATTGTTGTTGTTAATCCTAACCTTCCCGCTACAATGAAATCTCCACCACATGATCTTTGAACCATGTATACATTCATGACTCCATCACCCAGCATTTGTTTATTTCATTTCAAAAACGGTATTGCATTTTGAATGCAGGTAATAATGTTTTGTAAACATTTTCTTAAAGTAAGCGAAAGGACATGTAAGATTTTCCTTGCAACATGATTGCAAGATTGACCTACAAAGGTAATGCAAGAATGAAGTTGCCTAGTAAGTGCGAGATAATACAGTTCGAAGGTTTTACTTGACCCTGGACCTTGAGTTCTAGAATTCACAACATCATCCAATAAAGACATTGTTTCATTGGCAAAAATGTGATTCTCTATTGCAATATATATGCAATGCACTCCTCGTGTGGTTTGTTTGAGTTTCTATTATCTCAATTTCATTTTAAATGTTTTCTCCCTTTTTAGGTGAATTCACAAGGTATTATTAGTATTTACTTTTGAATTTTCATATTTCTATGAAAATGAGGGTTCACATAATTATTATGATTTTTCTAGATTTTGTTGGAATTTTTATGAATTTTTAATACTCTAGAATTAAATTATTATCACTCAAAATTTCATAAAATTCACGTGTTTTAAAAAAATCCCACAAAAATATTTTTTGGATTCCTTGCATTTCTATACACACAAAACTATTTTTATTTATTTTTCTGAGTTTTTATGGGTAAGTTATGATTTAATTGGGTTTATAGGTATTTGTGAAATTTCCAAAATAACCCTAGTGTTTGGGCCCACTAGACAGACCAAGTGGTCAAAACCACTTCCTAGACTCGGTCCAGCCTAACCCAGCCCATTCCTCGCATCACTCTCACCTAATCGCATCTCTCCTCTCTCTCACACACGCGTATAGACGACTGCGCGTCACCGCCACGTCGCTTGGCTGCTCCGGCCTTCCCTGTTGCCGCTCTTCCGTGCAAACTACTCGCCTACATCTGCGCTACCTTCCTATCGATCATATTTCTCTCTTTCACTCACTAGCAATCGCTCACAACCCTACCCTGATATAGGGTTTTGGTGGTGGTTAGTCTACTCCGACTACGGTGCAACCCCGAGGTTCCCCGCCATCGATATGGCGCTCCTAGGTGTCTATTATGTCTACTATGTCTCCTCTAGTCGCTATGGAGTGAGATGCCCCTTAGGGTACTCCTTTGTGCTATCAGCCGTTGTTGCCATGACTTCTTCTTCCTCCTCTACTTAGTTAGCATGAGCTCGTCTCATCCTTGTTAAAGGTAGGTGCTTCTCTACTCCTCTCCTTCTTCCTCTGGTTTTATCCTTCTACCCGTTTCTAGGGTTTATGTTTAGTGATGCTACTATCGTGGTTCATCTGGTAGGTTCTATTGTGTTCTAGATGCTAATTAGGCTTCTAGGGTTCATCTTGGTTAGTTAGGCTTAGGAATTAGTCTATGTTCTACTAAATTATTTTAATGTACTTGTCAGTTAATGGTTTTCTGAATGTTCAGTTGACACTTATTGTGCATGTTAGTTAAGGTTGATCTATGCATAGTCTAGTGTAATATTTTTAAGGGATTTCGATTTTTGAGCCCTTGGTTCCTTAGTTATACTCACTTTTGTCCAGATGCTAAACTTTTACTCACTTTTTCCTAAGTGCTTGTATCGAACTCTCACAAAGAGATCGAACAACAGTTGCCATCAAGTTAATGCATTGACCATTATGCTGGCATGTGGGGTTGCACTGTGTGGGGCCTCGTAGGTTCGGGACGTGCGCACGAGTGGGTTCTGTCTCTCTCGCCCATATTGGCAATTTTCGCTACACCTTTTTCCTCTCTCTCACTCATCTCATTCACTCTTTTTTCCCAAATTAGTATCATACCTAGAGTAGCTTATTTTTCTATCTTTCTTACCCCATTTATTTCTTTTGGCCCTCGTTTTTCCCAATCTGGCAGCAAATCTAGAGAAGCAAATCTAGAGCAAATATAAGATATCACAGCAGCAACATACATTCAATAAACAAAAAATGAAAATAAGTTGCTTACAGCAGCCAATATAGCATAGATATTTTACTGATAGATCCAATAGTACTTAACATAGTTCACCACCCCATTCACCACATATGATGCTTATAGCAACCAACACACACATGGTACATTACAAGGAATTAAGCTGCTTACAGTGGCATCAGCTGCAAATAGAGCGTGGAATAGGACTCTATGACCTCGGCACAAACCCTAGTAGGCGACATGCGACCCTCGGCGATGGCCACTACTTGGAGGTTGCATAGGTCAATCCGAAGGGCCATGTGATGAGCCATGACCAAGTTCACGTTCACAGTTTGTTCCCACATTAGGGCAGGAGGAGGCAAGGGCTTCGGCATGCGTCATGAGGTAGTTGAAGTTGGTGGCGCCGAGGTGCCTCTTGCATAAGGGGCACCTATAAACGCCTCTAGCAAAGTGGCCATCGTACTGCCCGAGCTATAGCCTCCTGAGGATGTGATGAGTCTTCGTGTGGAAGGACTCATCATCGATGTCGACATCACTATTGTGCACATGTTACATAGAAACACCAAATTATGAGTGAATTGCAATGATGACCGAACAAATAGTAATGTGCATGATAATATGTACGAGATTGATTACTTGCATAAATTAACCGAGTGGGATAAATTCCCCAATCCCCAAATCTTTAAAAAATCAAATACTGATTCCAACTATAGATCAATGGTAGTATTAACTAGGGTATCGCTTAACTACCACTTGAAGCACAAAGAAACTATAGATTCAAATGTGAATAGACAGATTCAAACTATAGAGTCACATGAGAACAGGCTAAGCCCTAATACAGGGATGGGTTAAGAACAAGGGGAACCAAACCGTAGTTACCTCTGGCTCGTTATCGACAATATTGGTGTTGAAGGGGTTCTCCGGTGGGACGTACTCCTCCTATGGAGAATATCATTTTGTTGCCCGAAAGTTGGGGTGGCTAGGCAACGCGGTACCCGAGTTCCCTGAAATGAGCCGCGATGACTATAGTTGGCGTGCCACATACTCAGAGGATCTTTTTCGGCACGAATTCAACTTTATGTTTGAATACAAAAAATTAGGCTAACAGCCATCAAGTTGGGCCCCCCTATCAGCTTTCGCCGTTATGTCGCTGCCATCATCGCTGCCATGAAGGCTTGCAGTGTTGGCGCATGCATCCTTTACGCGTCTTATTCTTTCTCTGGGGTGGCAATCTGTGGTCGCGGCCATGGCGTGGAGCTAGGACTTGGACGAACCTGCTTGGCCTGTTCTCCTCCCCATCCCGAATCAGATCTCGCCCTCACCATGACCACACCATTGGCACGGCGCGGGGACGGGAATTCATTCCCGGGTGAGATCTGTCACCATGCCGACCATGCTCGGTCCTATTGGCCTCCTCCAGAATCCGAGCTCGCTGTCGCCATGGTCGCACACGCAATAGCCACATCCACCCAGTTTGGCACAATGCCAACAAGGTGAAAATGCATCAAGTTTTCTTCTTGTGATTGTAGAAAAACATGTATGTACCGTGGCCATAGCATACTCTAACAATGTACACATATATTGTTTACTAGATTTTCATTTGAAATTAGTAGCTCCGTGATGACGAAACATAGAGAACCTAAATGGAATGACGATGACGACCATGTTCTGTACTTTGCAGTGCATCAACAAGTGCTCGCTGACGAAGCAAGTTACCAAGAGAGTGGAGTTCATCAACCATTGCCAAGAAATATGTGAACAAATCAATGAGCGATTCAATGCAAATACGCGCAGAAAAGCTAGATCCATGTCATCAGTCATCAATAGGTGGGACATTCTATTGATGCGTTCAAATGCGTATACGATGTATCATTTGCTTGAAGTGGTTGTTATCCTGAGCAAAAATGCCTGGTATGCACATTACATTTGTATGTTCTATGCTGCAATTCTGTTGTTATGGGCGTGGAATGAAAAACTAGGCTTCGCTGAATATTACACAGTTAGGCCTAACTTAGTCTTACACAAATAAGCACAGCTTAGTCTTTACACACATAAGGAAACTAATGATAAAGATAAAGAAAAATGGTTCATCGGATCTTCCAGTATGAGCACTAGGTCCCTGGAGCTGGTGGTATCGTCGGAACGAACCAGAATGCTGCGTTTGGCCGTCTTTCATTATCCTTCAAATAGTACGACCCCACTGATGAGCCAATTGTAGGTCCCCTCCCCCCGACGTGGATTCGGCTCCAGGTCGGATCTGGAGTGTCAACATGATAGGCACGTGAGTGTGCAGCAAACACACAGTCTGCTATCAACACTGGAAGTGCTGGTACCTCAGCAACAACACCAGCATGTTCTTCCTGGACTCCGGCAGCAGCCTCATCATGTATTTCGTCAGCTTCACCAGCAGCAACCTCAGCAGGTATTTTGTCAGCTTCACCACCAGCAGCATTAGCAAGTATTTCGTCAGCTTCACCACTAGCAGCATCACCTAGTATTTTGTTAGCTTCACCAGGAGCAGAAGCAGCTAGTTCTTCGTCAGCTCCACCACCACCAACACCACCACCACCACCACCACCAGCAGCAGCATCAGGGGCCAGGGCTACCTGAGCAATTACAAGTTCAACAGCTCTAGGGGCTCTGACAAAGAAAGGGTAGTTGATCCCAAGAAACTCAGATTGTCCCTTCAGATTGTTGACTCTGCTCCAGACTTGCTCTACTGGGTCTTCGGATGGGCATGCAGACCTCGAGAAAACGTGACACCGCAGCAATGGGTATGAAGAAAGTTGTGGCCCCATATGTTCTATTGTATCACCAACGCTGTTTAGTGCTCCCCTGATATGAATCCACAAGATTTCATCATCCAGTTCTGTGTTGTCTCTGAGAGGTGCCAGGAACCAGCGCCGTGTCCCAAGTTCAGCATCTGCTACTACATCTTCGATGACCGAAGCTGGAATGATGTGCGGGGCTGCATGGGTACCTGCGTGTTACTAACAGTCAGTAAGCAGAATTTTGAATGAGATTTTACATGCTATATGACACCATGACTCACCCCAAATGGACGGCTCCCAAACACGCACGTCGCCGCTAGGTTCAGTGACCGCATAAATGCGTTGCGGTCTGTACGAAGGGTAGCCATAGGTGAAGACGGCGTTGACATACTTCTCTGGCCGTAGGAAGTCGTCGCGCAAGACTGTCCATTCCTTGTCTTCTGGGCATCTAATGAATGTGATTGCCTTGTCGAACACCGCTAAGAGGTCGTACTCCCAATTCTTCCACGCCCCTCCCGCGGTCTATGTGGGAGCTGTACCTTCACAAGGTCAAGTTCTGCCATGTTGAACCTATAAGCGAATTTGGAAATGGGCGGCGGCCACCCGCTGTTGAATGCAGTAATGCCGACACCCTTCAAAGATGGCACTCCAAGTCTCACCGATTTGTAGCCATTTTTTAGAGTCCAAGTACTTCCATCCTGTGATAAAAGGACCAACCACTATCCGTTGCCACCCACCCAGTTCTGGTCATCTTCCATTTCCGTCTCTTCTTCTTCCTTGATATTCACCACTACTGATTCGGACCACTTATCCAGCAGCATCAGTTTTGCATGAATATTCTGCAGAGTTTGTTGTCAGTTGGTACAATCACCTAGCATGGATTCCATTGCAAATACAATTTGACAACTGGGCCTTCAGATTAAAGTACACAAAATATCGCCTAAATACGAGTGTCTCCTCAGATATCGCCTAAATTGTGCCTGTGTCACTACGAAGATACTCAATATATGGAGTAGTAGCAGAGCCCCCATAGCAAACCCCTGACGATGATCATAAACAGCTTGGGGCATAACAGCCTTAAATCGTCTAATCTGTTTGTTTTTATTTTGGAAAACAGAATATCACCTAGCAGGCATTCCATTACAAAATCGAAATTGACAACTCGTCTATCACCTAAAGTAAGACTGTGTCACTACAAAAATACTAGAATATCAGGTACAAGCAGAGCTTCCGCTGTACAGAATATTCTTAAATGGTTCGATGTGTTCAAACCACGCGTGGACACAACACGTTCCACGAAAGGAACATAGGATTCCGATGAGAGTTCAACACATATGAATCAACGATATGACTGAACAAATAAGCTAGATACTGGAACTTAGGTGGCCATTGCGGTCATTTGGCCATTTGTTGTTACTGGGGTAAAGAAGGCCTGGCGTGCCGAACGGTTGTTCGTCCATGTTCCGCATCGTCAAGCGGTAGCCATGGATGTAGCGAGCAAGGCGGGCGGCTGAGATGATATCCAACCCCGAGGTGATCCTGTGCACATTCGTGGTGCTGAGGTGCGGCCATCCCCAATCCTCGCGGTAGCGGTCGCCCTGGCCATCCCCGTCGTCGTCGCATGCCTTTCGCTTCAGCCTACTGCTACCCCAAGATCTACCCATAGCGGCAAATGGAGTCTAGAATCCGGTAGATTAATGGAGGCGTTGTGATAAGGAGGCAGATGGATTCGAGAGGGTGTGGAATCAGGGATGGGGCAGTTGTTCGAGTGGGGAGTGAATCTGCAAGGAACCGCCGCCGGTTCTTGTCCGGGTGGAAGACAAGAAGGGGGCGTAATTATTGAGGGCGGGCACCAGAACCGTCTAGAGGAAGTGAAAAAAGAAATTATAAAAGAGAAATGTGCGGCCTGCCTATCAGTGAGTGAAGGTCGGCACGCGCAAACGTGCCTACGTTTGAATTGATTCCACTACATGCAAGTGGCGCAGAACAAATTTTAGGAAGCGCTAGCGTCGACGTGTAAAACCGCCGTTTTTATCCACCTTCACCCTACTACGAACGGTCGTGCACCATTCCAGATATTGGTAAGGGCGGTTCCAATCTTTCACTTCTCCAACTCATTTCCTCCTCCACGGCCTCATCGTCTTTCTCCTCCATGGCCTCATCCATTTCCTCCACCACCGCATCACCCTCTTCCTCCGTATCCTTTCCCTCTTGCCTGTAGTCATGGACGCTCCAGACGTCTGAAACGACGGCAGGCAAGAAACTGCGCACTTCGACATCGAAGTACATGGCGGGAAGAAGATCGATGTCGTCTACACCACCGACCCTCGGACGATGAGGAACACTCTAAATAATTACACGAGTTGGCTACAGTTCGAAGAAAACAGGTTCGTAGGTCTCGACCTCGAGTACAGCCGCGATCACCGTAGGATCGCCGTGGTGTAACTCTCCATGAAGGGGCACGTCCTCGTATACCAGCCTTTTTGCGAGAAGGGGGCTGACGGGATTTGGTAGACTTTGCTGTATTTTTGTTCCTGAACCGTCTGTTTGCAAAAGTTATTGCTATATTATTTGTCTGAATTCATTTTCATGCAGGTGGGGCAAAAGCATTAGGGATCTGTTTCATGACTTTCTCGTGAACCAGCACATAACATTTACTAGTGTTGACATCATGAATGACACTAAACTTCTTGAAAGCCCGACTGTCAACATTAGAATCCCAAAGGAGTGCAGAGTGGACATCCAGGAAATTTACTGGATCCCAGGGACGAAGGGCGGTAAGACCGGGATGGCCGATCTTGCCTCCAAACTCATCGACCCATGGTACGGTGACATGAAGGACAAATTACTGAGATGTTCGTGGAGGCATTTAGGGCACGATTACTGGGAGGATAAGCCACTTTCTAAACCTAATCTGAAGTACGCTACAATTGACGGGTATGTTAGCCACGAGCTGTACCGCCAGATTGTAAAATCTTGTTCTAGGCATCGCATCATTGAACCACCACCAAGGCAGGTTGTTTGCCCCAGATGCCGGAGTGTAGATGAATCTACAAACTGGGGCAAGCGACCAAAGGCATCCTGGGATCGGTTGCCTTCTCCAACAGGCTGGGATGTAGACTGTTAGCGCAGGATTGTTGTGTTTATGAAAACATGTTATTTCATAAGTACACTATGTGAGCAATCACGAACTTCTGTGTATTACCTTTTTCACACTATAATCTGGGTTTGGTTATGACTTATGACTGTATCGCACCTTATGCATGTTAGTCCTGGATTCTCCCGCATTCAAATGGCACAGACAGAATTTGTAAGAATGAATGTTGAGCATACAAAAGGGGGAATGTAATTCATACATGTTAAGTAGCTAATAGCACAGGGATCATACGAGCTTGGTTCTTACACAAAGAATGCTTAGAAAATACATGCGAGATAAAATACAGGCGAGAGAAAACTAGGAACGAAATGCGAAACAAGTAGTGGTAAACAACACACTCACCCACCCGCCAGATCCTGTTGAGCATCTCGTAGCAGACATACGCGTCCCTAGCTGCATACTTGATCGCATCGTAATCCAGGTGCCTCCACTCCCATCGCTCATGCAGGTGCTTCGGGAACTCGACTTTCATGCCGGCGTACACACGGTCGATGATGTCGGAAGCGAGTCAAGCCATGTCGGCTTTCCCCGTACTGCCTTCTGGGTACCTCCACAAGCGTTGGAGATCGACGTGATTGACGACATGAACGAGGAGATCCCATTCTAGCTTCGGAGTGTCGTTCTTGATGTCGACGCTGGCGAACTAGATCTCCCTCCTCTGTAGGAACTCGCGAAGCTCTGGGCATATAGATTTGGCCCTACATACGTGATATAGGGGGTAGTGGTTGTGCATGGACAGCTGCAAAAGCGCCATCCTCTTCCTATCTCCGGTATACTCGAGGTCAAGGCCGACGATCTTGTACCTGTCCATCGGCTCTTGTAGCCACCGCTCATACATTGCGATGACCTTGGCGACCTCCGCTGACGCATTTACGTGGACGACCGTCATCTTGGTGGTGCCATGGGCGGTGACGGTGTACTCGTCGGTGTAGTCGCTCCCGTCGCCGAACACGCCGTACTCTGCGTCCATGGCAGCAGCTAATGTGGCGGCGGTGGCCTAGGGTCGGTAGTGGTGGCTGGGACTAGGCGTGGAGGTGGAGTGATCTGTTGCGGTGTTATGGCTAGGCGGAGGTGGTGCCTGCGGTAGCGTCTATGGTTCTTGCGGTGGCGGCGGAAGGAATGAGTTGGGGATTTTTGCACAGTGATGTGCTAAGGAGACGGAAGGCGATGCTTAAATTCCGTTTACCAATATTCTGGTCATACCCATGCGGAAGCAAGTTTGACCGAGCGAGCACTGATGGTTTCCAATCCTAGCGATTAAATTCGGCGTCCGTCCTGGTAGGCGATGGGACGGGTGTGCGATGTGGCTTTGGCGTGGCAGAGACCGGTCACGTAGACCACCATCCCATTGCCGATCCGCAGCGGGTGCGCGGTGCTGACACGACGTAATGTGACAGGACAGAAGGAAGTGTACATTTATTATTAATTCCTAACAAGTTTAATAAGTGTAAGCATAGACATGGACCTAGTATCCCTGCACCCCGGGGCAGCCGCCCAGCCGATCAGGCCCGCCGATTGCACAAAGCTTGTCCCGAATTTGCCAAAATGAATCTCGTTTGCCCATGCTTTTATAAGTTTCTCTATATGCCACTTGTGTAAGCATGCACGATCAAGCAAATTTGCAACACACGTGACGGTGGAAAAGCATTAGGTTTCAACGCACCACATAGTTTAGGGTTTAGAATAGCTACATTGTGGAGCTCTAGCCAAATTACATGGTAAAGCCAAATTCAGCTTTTTGTCAGATTTAGCTATAGCAACATTGTGTCTCGTTTGTCCTCACTTTTGCCCTCCTGATATTCCGAAGCCCTCACATGCGCTCGGAGGAGGGTGCCGTCTAGTCAAAGGCTTGCCGTTATGTGCGCCATGACGGCTAAAATGGATTTTTTTGTTATTTGGCCTTTTTAAGAGTGCCTTTCCCCTCTCTCTCTAACAGTTGTGTTTTTTTGCCCAAAAAGGTAGGGACTCTAGAGCAGCTTCTCTCTTCATTCATTGTTCCTTTTGAGATTGTTTTCCCCAATCTGGTAGCAAATCTAGAGCAGCAAAACAAACCAGCACCATAAATAAATTCAGTAAACAGAGCAGATGTAGATAAAGCAGCTAATATAGGTTATATAGTATGGTACTTAACGAGGTTCGACAATTAGGCTTCTCAGCAGCAGCAGCGGACTGCTTCAACACAGACAAGACAAAAGAAGCTACTTTACAGCAGCAGCAGCAACAACTGATCAGTGGCCCCTCGTGGCCTCTGCCAGGAGGGCATCCACCTCCTCCCTCTGGCACCTCCTCCACTTCTTGCTGCCCAGCCCCTTGACCTTGGGCGCCTTGGGTCTTATCGGGGGCATGCGACCTCCTCGATAGACACCTTCTGGAGGTTGCAGAGGTGAAGACCGAGCGCCTGGTGCTAGGCCCTGAAGCCGTGGACGTTCACAGACTCGCTGTAGGTCCTCACGTCCTTGGCATGCTTCACGAGGGAGTTGAAGTCCGTGGCGCGGAGCCTCCTGGTGGGGCAGAAGGGGCACCTGTACACGTGACCGATGAAGAAGTTGTTGTACTGACCGGACTTTAGCCTCCTTAGCACATGGCGAGTCTTGGTGTCCTTGGACTCGTCGTCACTGCGGAGGTCGCTGCTATCCTCCTGTTGGAAAAAACAGTAGAGTGAAATAAGGACATGATTGAGATGCTTTGATTATCGGGATTGATTTTTTGCATAAATTAACCGAATGAGATCTCCCGATTATTCCCCAAATCTCAAACCAAATCGAATACTGATCCCAACTATGAACAGGGGGATTCATCGAAAATCAAGATCTAACACAAGAGGATTAGCTACTGTAAAAAATACGAACAGTTGAGCCCTAATAACATACGATCTAGCATCCAACAATGGGAACGGGGGAAGAACAAGGGAAGGGGATAAAACCCTGGTTACCTCAGACCATGGGTCGGCGATGCTGGTGTCGTAGGGGTTCTCCGGCCTTATGTAGACAACCTCCTCATAGGGGTCCCAGCCGAGCGAGATCTCTTCGAGACCGGCAGGGGCCTCCTCGCCGGTGGCTACGGCCGATGCGGGGACGGGGGGCTCCTCGCCGATGGCCTTGGAGGTGCCGATGGCCACCGCGCCGATCTTCTCCATCGCCGGCATGGTTAGGGTTTTGTTGGGCGTTTGCAGAAGGTGATGGGATAGTGGAGACGGTTGAGTGAGCGAGTGCGTGATGAGTGGGAGTGGGGAGGCCTCTATTAAAGGAGAAGGGAAGCGCCGTTTCGTTGCACTACCGTGCACCGCGTACGCTAATGCACCGTGCACGGCCACACGTGTCCGCTACCGCCCCGTGCACCAAGCACGCGTACCGTGAGTCACATTTTGTCCCTCGTGTCTAACCATGGCGATTTAGTTCTACTCAGTTTTGCCCACTAACCGTTGATCCTCTATGATCTAGCGGACAAGATAACCCTTATATCTGTCGGGGGCACCCCTCTATCCATGCAAAATAATGAGTATGCCACCGGAACTTTAACTCCATAACTAGATAAACTTGAATATATTTTGAAGGGTCTGAAAATAGAAATCCCCATAGTTTATGGGTCTAGATACGGTAAGAGAACTAAATATTATTAGTGGCCGGGCCAGCACAGTGACGAGGTTGGTCGGCTAGAAGTTGCTGATTCCTAAGTAAGGGGACACTAGGCCGGTCTTGACATACTCCCTCAGGAACTTGCCATAAGCAACGTGCTTAGCCTTGGTTGCCGACTTGTGTTTACTAGCCGGGCTTTTACCGATGACAACCGCATGCGGAATCAAGCTGGCAATCCTCAGGTTGACTCCTTTCTTATAGAAAGGGCACTTGAGCTCCCCAAGTCGAGTGCGGAAAGGGATTATCCCGCTCTTGAGCTTCTTCATGACATGGCGGCTCTTGTTGTCCCTGGTCTCCTTGTCAGAGTCCATCTCACTTGAATACACCTGTAATGTATGGAATACAAACCGAAATGAGCAAAATAATAAATATATATTCCTTCCACCATTCCAAGTTACTTTCGATGAAATAACATGTCTATATAGGTTCAGCAGTTCATTACGGTCGTCTCCCAAGCTCGCTCCTAAATTAATGTGGTTTGTGTTCTTGGTAACTTATTAACAAATAAATAATGTGGATTCATTCAGAACAGACTAGATCTCTCCATGTACCGGTTTGTACGTTGCATCTAATCATTAGGACTAGATTTTTTTATCACGCCGGGATAGATTAAGCTCGAGCAGAAAATATGAAACATGTAGAAATAGATGTACCTCCGGGTACACGTGCAGAGCGTGTTTGTCGAACTCCACGCCCTCATCGACGCCTCCGAAGTCGTCAGCACCGGCGAGCACATGGTCCCCCAAGGGGTTGAACTGCACGTCCTCCTCGGCTTGTGCTGAGTGATGCTCCTCCAGATCTACCGCGTGAAGCACCACCCCGGCGGCTGTAGCATCCCAATTGTCTAACAATTGCAATGCTACTAGCCTAGTCTATATATATGCTACTTCCTACATATAATTGTTACATCATAATTATATCATGTTCATGTCATCATGCCACCTTGCATTTGAGCATCATATTAAAACCTATTTCATTTGGTTCTTCTACTCATATTGCATTGTCGTGCATATTATTATTTTGCTTCTTGATATAATGTATTTGGTTCTTGATACATGTCTATAATGCCCAAGTGGAGTCGCGGGCATATCTCTTCAATTCGTTCCATCACTAACAAGCCCCTATTCATTGTCCAGGATCATGCCCTAATTACATCACACATGGTTCATATGGGATCATTTCTTTTGGTTTGGATTTAATTCTACCCATATGCTCATGTGTCGATCCATTCCACCAACCCTTCCAATATGATCGTGTTTATTCTATAAACATATTTTACCTCTTTCATATCCACATGTGTGTTATTATTCTTTCTCTCTATGGCTCCTAGCACACATGCAATGATAAGCCCATCTCTAGTCACATGTAATATCAAAACTACTTGTGAGTTTTCCCCCTTCTAATTAAATTCTTGGAATATCTTGGCTTATTTTTTTTACCAACAGGTTAAAATCATCAAAACCATCATTGTACATTTGTCCATGTGCATGCCACATGCACACTTCATAACCTTTCAACTTCTCACCTCCTTCTCTCTTTTGTTGGTGTTATTTTTGGAACCCTTGTTTGTTTGATCTTTTGGTTTTGTTGATACCTATTCTACTAATATTCCCATCAATCTCTAAGCAACTTCTCTCTCACACACATGCCTACACGTGGGTGCTTACACACACATGCATGGGTGCAACCTTGCATGGCACATGCAATGTAGATCCATCTACATCTCCTCCCCACATCTTCTCTTCTTTTGAGATTTTGTTTTGAGTTGATAAACCAACTAAAAGCTTTTTATCCCAATCAAAACTAACAACATCCTCTACATCTACTCCTTTTCTCCTCCACCGAAGGTACCTCATGTGTGGTATCATGTGCAAGTGAGTATCTCCCTTCCACCTTTTTCTTCCTTTGGCAAAGCTCCAAACCACCACACCTCACACCCTCTCTCCCGTGACCAGCACCCCACCACGTCTCACCCCTCATCTGCCCCTTCCCACTCCTTTCTTTGGCTCCAAGACAAAGAGAAGAGAGGAAGAAGCCTACACCACCGAGCCTCCTCTTGCTTTTGCAAAAAAGGTGGAGACCATCCCATGTGCCTTCCCCCTCTCTTCCTTATCACCCTCAACCACCCCAGGCATCCCAGATCGAGATCTGGAGGAACCCTGACCCTCTCCTTCCTCCCTTCTTCTCCACCCAACCATGGTCTCGCCATGTTCCCCTAAGCCCTAAACGGCCATACCAGGAGGAGGATGGCTGGAGTCTGTGCTAGGAGGTTCCCATGCGACCAGGAGGATCACCTTCTTCCTCTACATCAACCAGTACAGCAGCCTCTCCAGGAGCTCGCCGGAGAACCACCAGCGCCGCCATGACCTGTAGGAACCGAAGCTTCCTAGGCATGGGCCACCCACAGATCTCCGCCTCCTCCAGCTAAACTACCTGCACCAGTAGGTCGCTAGTGAGCTGTCCTAACTCCCAGAAAACCTTCCATCCACTCGCTGCTCCTGTACCGCGAGATCTTTTTGTCGAACGCCTTCCGTGCGCCGCAGCAGGCGCCAGGCAGAACTGCTGTTGAACCGCCTGTTCTTGCTGATCTACCCATCGGCACAGTCTACTAACTTCAGAATCGCGGCCACCAATGCGTAGCCCTATTTTTCCTCTTCGATTCGAGTGGCTGCATGCCCGTTTCGGTGCAGTGTGCCGTCCGAAGTCGTGCTCGCAGTTTGCTCTATCGCGCAGATCACCGCCGTCGGTACCGCAGCTCGCGTCTACCTCTGCTTGTCGCCATCTCACAATAAGAACGGTCCATCTCAGCCCGAGACGCTTGCACTAGCCTGTAGACCTATCTATCCTCTTTCCAATGAGTCGCCACACGCCCTAATCGGTGCAGTATAGCTCCCAGAATCTTGCTGGCAAGATCGCGCTGTCGCGATGAGTCCAAAGAGCAAGGACAGTAGTATGACACACCCAACCGAGTAGCCTAGTGGTTTGGGCCTCGATCCTGTCTAGGCTGCTGGATACAAGGTCATGGGTTCGAATCACCATTGGGTCATGTTTTTATTTTTAATCTTTGACCGCACGCTGACAGCTGGGCCCCGTCCGTCATACACCGCCGCTCCACCTCAACCTGATAGGCACAGTCCGCACAATGACCCCACTCCTCAGTGACTCGGGCTGGAATGTGCCCAGTATAAAAAGTTCCAATCCCTTTTTGGTTTTCCAATTATCCAGAAATGTATAAAAACTGAACAAACATCATCTTTCAATAACTTTTATTTGATTTATCCAAAGAACTAATATAATATATGTTTTGGAATCAGAAAAATGTGAGGAATTCAAATATGCTATTCAAAATAATGTTTGAGCACTTTAAATTTCGAGATATTAAAATTACAATAAAATGCCCTTTTCTTAATAAATTAATAACTTTAATTCTACAACTCCAAATTCGACAAATAATATGTCTAAATCGATCAGCGCGACGAGCCCGTTATATCTATGCATTCCTTGTTCTAAATTGAAGCATGCATCATGCCATATTTAAAAGTCAGAACTGTTTACGGCAATAAAACTTGATTAAACAAATAATCAAATGCTTTATTCTTGTACCCCACACCTCACCATGCCATGCTACTCTAATGCCATGTAAATTGTGCATCATTCATCATGGCATGCTTGTTTGCTTGTCGCATTTTAATTCATATGCTTGTGCACTTTATTTATGTTGGCCCTTGTTTGTTTGGTTCTTCTTCGAATAGACGCCCAGCAGGAGAATTACCAGGAATCATAGGAGTTCTACCCAGATCCGTCTCTCGCTTCAACTAAGCTGCCAGGAAAGCACTACCACATGCTTGCATACATATAGTACCTATTGCCTCTATCTTATTCTTGCATCATTGAGTCGCGATTGCATTAAAGTGAATCCCAAGTACTGCATAGCCTTTACTTTTAAACCCCGCCGAAGCTTGTTCCTCCATCCCATGAGCCATTACTACAGGAGTTGTTTGAGCCATGCGAGTCGTAGAAAAGCATGTGTAGGGTATGTGAGTGTCTGATGGACAATGAGGTACCTAAAGAACATAACCTGAGTTGTAATGGAATAACTAAGGAAAGAGGCACCGGTGAGCAATATCTGCTATTTGGTTTTCCATGCTCACTTGTGTCCCGTAGGACCCCGAGTACTTGATCCCTGTTCCTTGACTATTCGCACTATCCACATCCGGGAGGCCTTATGGACCCCCCTGAGCCAGAGCTTGATTCATTCTTATTTCTTGGGGCCACAAAGTAGTTTGGGGCTTTATTACTATCCTGTACTTATGCCATGTTACTGCTTTGTTAAGATTGTGCGTGGAGCATTTGTACTGTTTTGGATCGTGGAATGTTTTCGCTATATCGACAAGCCCAGTCACACTTTCGGGTTCCCAGTCGTTTACAGCCATTGACACAAACCTTGGGTTCGTCTCGGAGCCGGCCAACTTCGTTGCGGGTAGCTTAGTGGGGTGGCCCCCTGAAATATTTATGAATCCTATGATCGCTTTGTCGTGAATGCCTCGTTGGGTTTTGAGTTGGTTTTTCCGAGGTTGATCGAGTGTGTGTTGCTATTTGTGCACCCCTGCAGGGTAAATCTTTCTGAAAGCCGTGTCCTCGGTTATGGACGACTTGGAGCACAGTTTCTCGATCATAGACAAGTATAACTAAAGTACCACGATAATCTGACTAAGTACCTGATTAGTAAATAGTACAACACTCATGGAATGGTTAATAAAATTGCCAACGGATGGGGGTTGTTCGTCCGCTTCCTCGTTGGTAAGCGAGGAGGAGGATGGATCTGTTAATTATACTGTTATAACTGTTGATCTTAATTCACGGACATCCATCTATCATTGGTTAGGCAGATGGTTACCGAGTATCTATAGACTTGTAGTTATTATCTTTTGCTGCAATTGCATCACCCTAGGTTGTGTCCCCTTTAGCGGCATAAAGACTTGCTGAGTACCCCTAGGGTCTCACACGATAAATTGTTTGATTCAGATGAACAGGTGTACTCGCAAGATGGATACTGGGTGGAGGAGACAGATGATATTGGCAACGATCACTCGGTGTAGAGATTCCGGGAACGGGGATCCGTGAGATCTGTGGGCGAGATGTGTTATTTATGTGGCATCTTATGCCAATTTGCTTCTTATTCGTACTCGGATCTTGTTTTCTGCTTCCGCCTGATAGTCTGATGTTTGATGTATGAGGAGCTATCCTAAAATATTATCTCTATCTAGGATATTTGAATCTTGTCGTATGGCGTTGCAATATTTTCCATTTCTTTTAGATGGAATGGCTATGAGGACTGTTGTATGTGGCTTGCATACATACTCACTTGTGTATGTAGTTGATCCCTTCGCCTGCCGATTACGCCGCTCGTTCTTGTCCCGATGCTCTGAAAGTGATTAGGACGGCCGAAAAGGTCTACCGTGAGTGGCCCCGGGCCCCACCATACTATTTTAACCACTTTCGTTCATCCAGGCATGTACCTAAGAGCGTAATTCACCGAGGTAGTTACAGCGGCAATGCCCGGACACTCACCCCCACGCACTGGTTTCATGGAGAAGGTTCGTGCAAGTATGTTCAAGATTGTAAGGTTTTGCTGGATAGGGAAGAGAGAGTAGTGGATGAGTGCGAATGGAGGACCCGATAGGCTGGGTTTTTAATGCGGGGACGTTTAGGCCTCCTCGAGGGCCCCGGTTGGCAGCTATTCCGGCTACGGCTGCCGCGCAGAAGGTTCGTGTGGTGGGGGCCTGTCAGAAGTGAGAGTGCAGGCGCGCTGTGTAGTAAAAATGGTATAGCCGGTGGTCCGTGGATGACCAGTTGCCGTGCAGTATACTTGTAGCCTTTGCAGACTAGATTAAACATGACATGACCAGTCGACAACTTTTTCCATGGACGGCATCGTGTTCCTTCTTGTAGAAGTCTCATTGAGGGAGATGTATGTGTTGTCTCGCGCTGTCCTGTGAAGGGCACGACGTGTGCAACGAGCCTCGTTGGATCACACAGGATCAACGGTTGGTGCGCACGATCCGCGTGACAACTGTGACAACCAATCAGGGCGTAGCAGACAGAGTGGGCACAGGTTTGGGCTTCTACGAAAGAGAGAGGGGGGGGCAAAACTGGGTAGTATCAAAAAACCAAGGGCAAAGCTGAGTAGTATAAAAATGGAAAGTGGGTGTATTTTACAATGAAATGCATCGTGGCATACATCAAATTATGCCAAGATAGATCCACTAGAGTTCATTGCATGTGTGTTCTTTCCACAAACCACATATGTATCCACAAGATTCATTGCATGTGTGTTCCTGTCATGAACCACATTTGGATCAATCAGTGTCATTGCATGTGTGTTCTTTCCACAAAACACAATATGGATCAACCAATGGCATTGAATGTGTGTTCTTTTCACAAACCACACATGGATCAACCAGTGTTCACTGCATGTGTGTTCTTTCCACAAACCACTAATGGATCAACAAGTGGTCATTGCATGTGTGTTTTTTCCACAAACCACATATGGATCCATATGTGTTCTTATACTAAAACCAGCATTAGAGTCATTGCATGTGTGTTCTTTCCACAAACCACTTATGGATCCACTAGTGTTCATTGCATGTGTGTTCTTTCCCAAAAACCACATATGGATCAACCAGTGGTCATTGCATGTGTGTTCTTTTCACAAACCACATGTCGACCCACTAGACTTATTGCATGTGTGTTCTTATACTAAAACCGGCACTAGACTCATTGCATGTGTGTTCTTTTCCACAAACCACTTATGGATCAACCAGTGTTCACTTCATGTGTGTTCTTTCCACAAACCACACATGGATCAACCAGTGGTCATTGGATGTGTGTTCTTTTCCACAAACCACATATGGATCCATTAGAGTCAATGCATGTGTGTTATTTCCACAAACCACACATGGATCAACCAATGGCATTGCATGTGTGTTCTTTCCACAAGCCACACATGGATCAACCAGTGTGATTGCATGTATGTTCTTTCCACAAATCACATATGGACCCACTAGAGTCATGCTTATGTGTTCTTATACTAAACCAGCACTAGAGTCATTGCATGTGTGTTCTTTCCACAAACTACTTATGGATCCACCAGTGTTCATTGCATGTGTGTTCTTTTCCAAAAACCACAAATGGATCAACCAGTGGTCATTGCATGTATGTTCTTTTCACAAACAACATGTGGACCCACTAGAGTCATTTCATGTGTGTTCTTATACTAAAACTAGCACTAGACTCATTGCATGTGTGTTCTTTTCCACAAACCACACATGGATCCACCAGTGTTCATTGCATGTGTGTTCTTTTCCACAAACCACTTATGGATCAACTAGTGGTCATTGCATGTGTGTTCTTTTCACAAACTACATGTGGACCCACTAGAGTCATTGTTTGTGTGTTCTTATACGAAAACTATCACTAGAGTCATTGCATGTGTGTTCTTTCCACAAACCACACATGGATCAACCAGTGTCATTGCATGTGTGTTCTTTCCACAAATCACATATGGATCCACTAGATTCATTGCTTGTGTGTTCTTATACTAAACCGGCACTAGAGTCATTACATTTGTGTTCTTTTCACAAACAACATATGGATCCACCAGTGTTCACTTCATGTGTGTTCTTTCCACAAACCACTTATGGATCCACCAGTGTTCATTGCATGTGTGTTCTTTTCCACAAACCACTTATGGATCAACCAGTGGTCATTGCATGTGTGTTCTTTTCACAAACTACATGTGGACCCACTAGAGTCATTGTATGTGTGTTCTTATACTAAAACTAGCACTAGAGTCATTGCATGTGTGTTATTTCCACAAACCACACATGGATCAACTAGTGGCATTGCATGTGTGTTCTTTTCACAAACCACACATGGATCAACCAGTGTTCACTTCATGTGTGTTCTTTCCACAAACCACATATGGATCAACCAGTGGTCATTGCATGTGTGTTATTTTCCACAAACCACTTATGGATCAACCAGTGGTCATTGCATGTGTGTTCTTTCCACAAACCACTTATGGATCCACTAGTGTTCATTGCATGTGTGTTCTTTTCCACAAACCACTTATGGATCAACCAGTGGTCATTGCATGTGTGTTCTTTTCACAAACTACATGTGGACCCACTAGAGTCATTGTATGTGTGTTCTTATACTAAAACTAGCACTTGAGTTATTGCATGTGTGTTCTTTCTACAAACCACACATGGATCAACAAGTGGCATGGCATGTATGTTCTTTTCACAAACCACACATGGATCACCCAGTGTTCACTGCATGTGTGTCCTTTTCCACAAACCACATATGGATCAACCAGTGGCCATTGCATGTGTGTTCTTTTCACGAACCACATGTGGACCCACTAGAGTCATTTCATGTGTGTTCTTATACTAAAACCAGCACTAGACTCATTGCATGTGTGTTTTTATACTAAAACTAGCACTAGAGTCATTGCATGTGTGTTCTTTCCACAAACCACACATGGATCATGTGGACCCACTAGAGTCATTGCATGTGTCTTCTTATACTAAAACCAGCAGTAGACTCATTGCATGTGTGTTCTTTCCACAAACCACACATGGATCAACCAGTGGTCATTGCATGTGTGTTCTTTTCCACAAACCACATATGGATCAACTAGTGGTCATTGCATGTGTGTTCATTTCCAAAAACCACATATGGATCCATTAGAGTCATTACATGTGTGTTCTTATACTAAAACTAGCACTAGAGTCATTGCATGTGTGTTCTTATACTAAAACTAGCGCTAGAGTCATTGCATGTGTGTTCTTTCCACAAACCACACATGGATCAAGCAGTGTCATTGCATATGTGTTCTTTCCACAAACAACATATGGATTAATTAGAGTCATTGCATGTGTGTTCTTATACTAAAACTAGCACTGCCCCCCAATGGATCCACCATTAGACCGAGTCTTCTAGAAGGCACGCCATAACACAGTTGTTCTGCTTGATGATTGTTACATACCGTTCGATTGGGGCGCTTGGACGATTGGGATGGTCTTCGTGAGTGCGATCCTCGAGTAGGCTGTTGATGTCTACGCACTTCTATTCTTGTAGACAGTTGTTGGGTGTCCAAGTGTAGAGGTTTGTATAATAGCAGCAAGTTTTCCCTTAAGTGGATCACCAAGGTTTATCGAACTCAGGGAGGAAGTGGTCAAAGGTATCCCCTCTCAAGCAACCCTGCAATCAAAATACAAGAAGTCTCTTGTGTCCCCAACACACCCAATACACTTGTTAGGTGTATAGGTGCACTAGTTCGGCGAAGAGATAGTGAAATACAAGTGGTATGGATAATTATAAGTGGTAACGGTGAAAGAAAATAGCTTGATGGCATGGAAGAGACTAAAAGCAAACTGAAATAAAGATAGAAGCAAGCAAACATGTAATAGATCTAATAGAAAATGGTGTTTCAACGCTTAGAAATAAGGCCTAGGGATCATACTTTCACTAGTGAACACTCTCATACAGATATATTCTTATTTATGATACTATGCTGAACTACTCTCCGGTTGAACACTCTAATCGATGGTAGGGCTATAACATCACACCTCAAAGTAAGTCTTTCCCATCTAGAAAACCCCACACTGTCACCTTAAGCACTAGATGGTTCCAACAAACACCACAATTTCATAAAGACATCCAACTCCAAATATAACTCATAACAAGTATTTGTAATCTCTAGCCTAAGTGCCACCATGGTGTGCACGCTGTCACTTTCACACACATGGGGAGAGCGGAGATCTATTAAAGCACTTGAGTAGCAAGGTAGATCTATTGATTAAAAGCTCATGATCACAATATGATCATGCATAGAGAGAGAGATATGAACACATAGCTACCGGTAGAACCCTTAGCCTCGAGAGAGAACTACTCCCTCCTCATCATGGGGATCAGCAATGGTGATGGAGATGGTGGTGGAGATCGATGGAGATGGCTCCGGGGGCACTTCCCCGTCCCGGCAGGGTGCCGAAACAGAGACTTTCTATCCCCTGAATGTCCAGTTCGGTGGCGGCAGCGTTGCGGAACTTTTCGTGGATTTCTGATTGACCCTTTAGGGTTTCTGTATCGGGAGGAATACCATGCCCTGGCGCGGCCTAGGGGTCCCCACGCCTGGGGGGGGGGGTTGGCCACCCTGTGGCCCCTCTTCGACTCTCCTTCTAGCGCCGCGAGTCTTCCAGGAAAATAGGAACTCTGGCTTTTGTCTCGTCCAATTCTGAGAATATTCTTTTTCTGACTTTCCTAGAACCAAAAACAGCAGAAAACAGGCAACTGGCACTGTGACTCTTGTTAATAGGTTAGTCCAAGAAATCATATGAAAAGTACTCCAAAGTCTGGACAAAACATAAGAAAGTAGATAAAACCAAGCATGGAACATCAAAAATTATAGATACATTTGTAATGTATCAACATCCCCAAGCTTAACTCCTGCTCGTCCTCAAGTAGGTAAGTGATAAAAGAAAGAATAATTTTTGAGGTGACATGCACCATCAAAGACTTGATCAAAGTATTTGTAAAACATTCAAAGCTAGGATCGTAGTACTTCAATCATAATCATGAAAGACAAAGTTCTAACAATAAAACAAAGCAACTATGTTGTAACATGAAAAGACACAAACAAAATATTCATGAATAACAATGCTTTGCAAGACGTTTGTTTGTTTCACATAAAGAAAACATAGCATAGTGTCATTCAGCTTGTCCCTCATAGAGTAGCAAACATAAATGCATAGGACACCTTCAAAGTTCATAAGAGTGACTAGATACAAATAGTTTAAAACAAGCAATATCAAAGCTATGCATCAATCAACAAGTCTTGGGATAGTGCACATAGAACTAAGAATGGCCACTATGCTCTCAAAGTAGGTGCATAAAGACAGAAGGTGGAGACTTAACATAAAAGTAAAAGAAAGGCCTTCATAGAAGGAAGTAGAGATTCAAGTTTCATAAAGAGCTTCCAAAAATTATGGTACTTAATAGTTTTCAGCTCTCATTGCCCCTATCATAAGCATCTTGAAGTGATTAAGGTTAAAGTGAACAAACTATGGTGTATATGCTTGACGATGTATAAGTTAGAAATCTCATGTCCCTTGAATACGAGGGCCGCTCCTCATACTACTCAAGTTTAGTCACCGGTAAGTTCTTGTCATTGTAAGTACATGTGTATCATAGAGAACCACCAACGGGGTACCCCTTGCGCGATGATATGGAAGAATCCCCATATCAAAATGACAAGGCAAGTAGACAACGAGCATCTCATCAATCTTCTTAATTACCATGGGAATATGGTGCTTTTTTCTCTCTTTCCTCTTTTCATAATATCTTTTTTTTCCTTTTCTCTTTTTTTCTCAATATAGGACTCTTTTTTTATAAGAAGAATGCTTCATAGACAGCTCATTATGGTTACGCTGCAGGTTTCCACCATGTCAGCATGGATTAGACCAGTGGCTCAGGCGTTTCTCTAACACATATACATAATTCCATGGACTTACACGCTCCCCTTTCATTTCACACCGATGACATCCATATACAAAAGAGCATGATATCAACTAGGTACAAAGTCCCAGTGCAATGTTGAAAGCGTTCCCCATGACACCATGGTTCTGCTAATTCCCAACAAATAAGTGCAAGCATATACAACATAGACGACACAATGGTTCAAGTTTATTAAGGGCAAGAAAAGTAAAGTGTGCCATCAAGTTCGTGAGAGCTTTAATCACTAGTTTTCTCAGAACAAGTTTTATTTGGAAGGTAAACAAAAGCATGAATATACTTGGAATAGCATATGCTAATAGGTAGGTATGGTGGAATCTTTGAAATAACTTGGTTTAGGGAGTTGGATGCATGAGTGGAACTCATACTTGGTTACGGAGGCTAGCAAAAGCCTGGGAGTGACAAACTAAGAGCGCAATAATGGCCATAATCATGTAGAGCGACAAAACATCATTGATCAAAGCATAAAGTGATACTACAAGTTGAAAACTAAAGGATCATAAAGGCTATGGTGACTTGAGATAGTCATAACATGGTGTGAGCATGCGCCAAGTCAACCCAAATAAAGCATCAAAAGAGAATACCACTATACTATGCTTTAATATGCTAAAACAACACATGATTCATCCAAGGCACATTAAGCAATCTCAATTGTTTATAACAAGTCATGCTACAACAAATAATACTAAGCATAAAGCCAAAAAAATATCAAGCATGGCATGACAAAGCATAGGCCACAGTCAAAAACAAGCTCTCTTTACCACTTAAGCACGAACTTTCCTACTCTTTTCCAATCCAAACCAAACTAATTGAAAACCAATGTATGAAAGAGGGGGTACAACCAATTTATTCAGAAAACTAAGAAAACCAAGCAAACAAAAAACCAAAACAAAAACGAAAAAGAAGACGCTCCAAGAACAACACAACTTTGCATGAAACAATAAAAATGAACCGTTTGGAAGAAACCTGGGATTTTTATTGATGAAGAAGGGGATGCCTTGGGCATCCCAAGATTTGATGCTTGTACTTCTTGGATATTTCTTGGGGTGACACGCGTGGCATCCCCAAGCTTGAGCTTTAGTCCATCCTTCATCTCATTACTCATTCCTTCCATACACCTGAAATTTTTTCCTTCATCCAAAACTTCACACAATCTTTATTAGCAACATTAGTGCACTTAAGATAATAAGTCTTTAGGTTCAGTTCCAACACCAATAAAACTTCCATTAAAACACAAGCTACTGTAGCACTTCCCTCAAAAAGCTCAATTCCCCAAAAGAACTTAAAAATGAACCAACAAGACGCAAATGCAAATAATGGCAGAAATCTGTCAAAACAGACCAGCAGGTAAAGGCGAATTTTTTCGAAGACCTTCTGTTGCTAAAGTCGAAAAGTGTTGAACTAATGAAAGCTAGATAACAACCTGGGGCAGAAGCACAAAAATTCACGCCTCAAAAGGACGTATAGAGATTTTACACGAATGTTTACGGTGATGCACATAAATATGTTTCGGGACAACAACTTTCCCAATCATTACTTCTCTCTCATTAGAGGTTACTCTTGGCACAAAAAGCAAATAAAAAGGATAAGGAGCGGTTATTACAGAGGTAATAACTTCCAAAACTCATCTAAAACTTTTGGGTTATCTCCCAATAAGTACTTTTCTTTAATGCCTTTAAGTTAGGCATGATAGTTTGAGAAGATGCTCACATAAGAAATATGAATTGAAGTAAAGGAGAGCATCAAGAAGCAAATTCAAAGCACATTTAAGTCTAACCCACTTCCTATGAAAAATAATATTGGAAATAAACAAGTCATGAAAGCACAAAGCAACAAGCATAGGAAAGCAAAACAAGTGCAACTTCAAAAAATTCAACATAAAGAGGGGAAACTTAATATTGTTGAGACACATAAAACCATGTTTCCCTCTCTCATAATAACTTTCAGCAACAATATAATCATGAGTTTTTCAGCATCATGAGCCACATGCATAAAAGCAACAATATAACTTTCAGCATCATGAATAAAAGCAACAATATAACTACAACAAGAAACATTCTTATCATGAGCCACATGCATAAAAGAATTAATACTCCCCACATAAACATAGTCATTCTTATTAATTGTAGTGAGAGCAAATTCAACAAAATAGCTATCATTATTATTCTCATCACCATAATCATCAAATATAGGAGGCATATTGTAATCATAATTAATTTTGTCCTCAATAGTAGGTGGACTGAAAATATCATATTCATCATTGTAATCATCATATACTGGAGGTTTTGTATCATCATAAGCAATAGAATAGCTATCTTCCAAAGCTGGGGAACTAAAAAGATCATTTTCATAAAAACTAGCTTCCCCAAGCTTAGCCTTTTCCATAGCATTAGCAATAATGGTGTCCAAAGAATTCATACTAACAACATTGCTATTAGCATGCAAATAAAGTTCCATAGGTTTTTTAATTTTCTCTTCAAACACTTCATGTCCTAACTCAAGATAAATACTATAAAGCTCTCTAATGTTTTTGTTGTTTTCCATTAACCCTAACTAGTGAAAACAAGAAACAAAAAGACAAAATTGTAGAATCTAAAGGAAATAACTTCGAGCACTCACACCGGAGGATGTGAGTACCTTTTACCTTACCTCCCTGGCAACGACGCCAGAAAATAGCTTGATGTCTACGCACTTCTATTCTTGTAGATAGTTGTTGGGCCTCCAAGTGCAGAGGTTTGTAGAACAGCAGCAAGTTTTCCCTTAAGTGGATCACCCAAGGTTTATCAAACTCAAGGAGGAAGTGGTCAAAGGTATCCTCTCTCAAGCAACCCTGCAATCAAAATATAAGAAGTCTCTTGTGTCCCCAACACACCCAATACACATGTCAGGTGTATAGGTGCACTAGTTCGGCGAAGAGATAGTGAAATACAAGTGGTATGGATAATTATAAGTGGTAACGGTGAAAGAAAATAGCTTGATGGCATGGAAGAGACTAAAAGAAAACTGAAATAAAGATAGAAGCAAGCAAACATGTAATAGATCTAATAGAAAATGGTGTTTCAACGCTTAGAAATAAGGCCTAGGGATCATACTTTCACTAGTGAACACTCTCATACAGATATATTCTTATTTATGATACTATGCTGAACTACTCTCCGGTTGAACACTCTAATCGATGGTAGGGCTATAACATCACACCTCAAAGTAAGTCTTTCCCATCTAGAAAACCCCACACTGTCACCTTAAGCACTAGATGGTTCCAACAAACACCACAATTTCATAAAGACATCCAACTCCAAATATAACTCATAACAAGTATTTGTAATCTCTAGCCTAAGTGCCACCATGGTGTGCACGCTGTCACTTTCACACAGATGAGGAGAGCAGAGATCTATTAAAGCACTTGAGTAGCAAGGTAGATCTATTGATTACAAGCTCATGATCACAATATGATCATGCATAGAGAGAGATGCACACATAGCTACCGATAGAACCCTTAGCCTCGAGAGAGAACTACTACGTCCTTATCATGGGAATCAGCAATGGTGATGGAGATGGTGGTGGAGATCGATGGAGATGGATCCGAGGGCACTTCGCCATCCTGGCAGGGTGCCAGAACAGAGACTTTCTGTCCCCCAAATCTCCGCTTCGGTGATGGCGGCGCTGTAGAACTTTTCGTGGATTTCTGATTGACCATTTAGGGTTTCTGTATCGGGAGGAATATATAGGCGAAGGGGCGAGGTCGGTGGTCAGCCAGGGGGGCCACACCATGCCCTGGCGCGGCCAGGGGTACCCGCGCCTGGGAGGGGGGGGTGTGTTCACCCTGTGGCCCCTCTCCGACTCTCCTTCTAGCTTCTTGAGTCTTCCGGGAAAATAGGAACTTTGGCTTTTGTCCCGTCCAATTCCGAGAATATTCATTTTCTGACTTTCTTGGAACCAAAACAGCAGAAAACAGGCAACTGGCACTGTGGCTCTTGTTAATAGGTTAGTCCAAGAAATCATATGAAAAGTACTCCAAAGTGTGGACAAAACATAATAAAGTAGATAAAACAAAGCATGGAACATCAAAAATTATAGATACATTTGCAATGTATCAGTTGTTCTGCGGCATGATTGGCCATGCTTGCTCTGGACAAACTGGCATGTTGCGAGTGTCACGACTCACGAGTTCATTGGGCCATATCCCAGTGTCACGTCCTTGTTACTTCTCTTCCTCCCCGTACTTCTCTTTCTTCCCCTCGAAGCCACTTTCCCCACTTCACTTCCATCCTACCGTAGCCACAAGCCGACGACATCCGCCAATTCTCGGGTCGCTACCTTCATGCTAAGAAATCATTTTACAAGCTTTTGAACTTATCCTACATATTCCTGCTATTCGCCAATCTAACTGCTGATCTTTTTTCCGATTTCTCGATGAACTTCAGATGTGGCAGATGTTGCAGCCCAAGAACCTGGAGCTCCTCACACGCAACTTCGCAGTGGCGTTCCTGCTCGTGTGCTCCCACCCAGGATGCTTTCGCCGTTACTCCTACCACGAGATCCCGCTCCACGAGCTCGCGTGCCCGCACGGCGTGTGCTCGTGCACGGAGCCGGGTTGCAACTACATCGGCCTGCCGGCAGAGCTTGTCGTCCACCTTGCAGAGGGGCACTTAATCAAAGTGATTAGGATCTCGTACGGGCAAGCCCAACTTCTCCAAGAGCAGGTGTCATTCACTGACTTGGCACACCGCCGGCTAATTTTCCAGGGGGGCACTGTTTTCGTCCTGACCATCACCGCCGGTGTTCCGGGAACCAGAGCCGGGCCCACCATCGTGTGTGCCGTATGCGTCAGGTCGGTCTTGTGCGCCTGGCCCGTATACACGGTGCGCATGTGGGCAAAGGTCCAGCCGCCATCGTCGGATAGCATTCTTGTGCTAGCCGAGGCGCCGAGCTGCCTGACACCGCGGGAGGTGGAGTATGTGGACCTAAGGTCGATCCTATGCGTGCCATCTCAGTACCTTTTCGGTGCTAGACCGAACAGGCAGATGCATTTCTACATTTGTATCGAGAAGACCGACAGGGAAATGTAGTACTTGTGTTGTCATTCTATTAGACTTAAGCGATGCTTCTCAGGTGCTTAGAGCATACGTGTTGTGCGAATGTACCCTAGTTGTACTTTTCAGTACTCCTTAATAATTCGACGAGTTATTATATTGGTCCAATCAGCTTGCTGTTGTCACGTTGCAAAGTCTGCTTGCTCTAGACAGACCGGCAATAGCGTGTGCTCCCGCTCCCGCATGTCAGTGTCATGTGTTCCGAGGGCCCACCTGCCAGTGTCACACCCCCTCCTCTTCCTTCCCCTCGAAGCCACTGTCCCAACTTCTCTTCCATCCTGTCACTCCCGTCCGATGGTTGTAATCTGATTTTCGTTGGATTGTTTACAAGTAATCTACATTGATAATGCAACATGCAAATGGCACAAACACAATTTCTAAAGAGGAAGCACTCACACACTGCTATTGCACATATTTCTCAATATAGCTCGACAAACCCATTACAATAATTGTACTCGCATTAAACACAATCGAAATTGCAACCATCCTAAACAACATCTAAACCGACATCACACCGCTGTTGTCGGAGTCCACCTCGATTGGTAACACCGCCATGCCCTTCCTAGCGGCATCCACTCCCACCCGTGGCTTGCCCTTCGCCAAGGAGGCAACAATGGCGTTCTGCACAGCTTCTTCCCCGTCATGCTCCACATCGGAATCGACAATGACGAAGGTGACGGGGTTGGCGTGGACCGAGCACCGTCACGCCTGGCGGCTCCTTCTCGAGCTCGACGCCACATTAGTCCTTCTACAGATAAGAGGGGCCGAGCTCGCATACGTAGCGTCGTCGCTCCTCTCAAGAAACCATGGCCATTTGATACTGCGACGGTAGGATCTTGGGGTGGATCCGCCGCGAAGAGCCCTACCGGAAGCGATGGAGCGGATGGATCTGCCGGCGTGAGCTATGACAAGTTCCTAGGAGGGAGTAAGATTGTGGGCCAGGTGTGTCTGGTTCCTGAGCAACGCCTCCCAGTGAAATGTACGCGGGCAAGGTGCCAAAAAAATTTGTCCAATGCGCGTGAGAGGGCTTTTGAACCACGAAGGTGTGAGGTTTTTTTTGACAAGTCCACACGATAGGTCCCCCACCTGTCAGCCGAATGTGGACGGTAGGATTCTGCCCGAGTTATTAAGTAGGGATAAATCGCGCTTCACCACTACCCTGAGATTCAAAGGCTCCTCTTTCCTTCGCCCTCGCTCCCCTCGCTCATGGCTTGCAGCTCGTGCAGTTCGTCTCGGGCGGAATCAGGGTCAGCTCAACGCCGTCAAGCGGGTGCCCCCATCAGGTACCGGAGGGCGCCCTACGATTACTACCCCGATATGCTGTGTTTGTGCGGTGAGAAGATGCCGAGATGGATTTCGTGGACCGACGAAAATACTACAGGAAAATTCAGCAACTACAACATCAGAGCGGTAAGTTCCTACTGTAGGTACAATGGTAACCCGGATCCGGAAAGCGTAATGTAATTCTTTTTTTGTTTCCTTCGATCTACTACGCAGGAAGGGAGGGGGACTAGATGTGACAAGTTTGTGTGGATCGAAAAGCCACTGACAGGTTTTCACAAAGAGCTTGTTCAGGATCTGCGTGATGATGTGTGGGACAAGAAAGAGGAGATTCGTGCGATGGAGCGAGAGATCCGGGAGCTTCGCCAGGTGCAGGGGAGGCAGGGGCAGGGAGGTGATGAGACAGATGGGCTCAAAATTAGGCAGGGGCAGGGAGGTGATGAGACACAATTTCCTCATTATCTGGGAATTATCTGTTGCATTTGCAATTTATGTTGTCATGTTGTTGTCCACTAGCTAAAATAAGTTGCTGCTTCGTGGAGTGTAGCAGCCAGCTTAAGAAATTGTTTTTCAGCCCAGAAACGTATCATAAGTGTAATGCCAACAGTAGGGATTTATTAAGCGTCTATAAATAAATCATGTATGTGCCACTAACACCCATCGATTTTGGAGAGGATTTAACCGCTCAGCTATAGCGATTGTTCAGATAGTAGTGTTACAGTCACAGTTTTGGATTCAACTAGTGGCCTCGGCCGTATCAAATCCTAAAGTCGCGATACATTTTATTCCGAGTACGGGAGGCAGATTGTTTCGCACGACAAGTTCCACGCTCACAACTCCAAAGTTTAACCAAACTACATATATAGGTTCAAGTACAATACATTATTAGGCTGCTACACTGCTAGCCCTCTTTCTCTGTTTGGGTGCCAACTTTCTTCCTCTTTCCTTCACGTCCATTGGCTTCTTCATCTCATGCCTTCTTCCTCTTCCTAGGTGCCAATTTTCTTACCTTCACGTACCCTGCATCTCCGGGCCGAGGGAAGTCAGGCGAATCAACACCAGAATCTTGTCCGGCATCATCACTCCACTCGTTTTGGTTTTCTCCCCGCAGCAAAATCACTGAGTCGGCTGTCTTGTTTCTTACCTTGTGCTTCCTGTAAAAAAAACAGTACATGGATTACTACCTTATATCTACAGACTATAAACAATTTTTTGTGTGAATGTACCATCTAATACCTAGGTTTGGGAGCATTAAGGGGACATGCAGCTGCTCTATGGCCTATAAGATGGTAGGTCTTGCATCTGTTTTTGCCCTTCTTTGTAGCACAGAAAACCGAACCCTTCTTCTTGAGAAAATTCTTAAACCTATTCACTTGGGGTCTTCCTCTGCCCCTTTTTGTAACTGGCTGGCAAAGCTCGAAAGACAGTTGGACTTGAGGCCACTGAGATGGGTCTGTACATGGCTCGACAGATCCAGCGTATGTAGCTCTGAACTTTTCCATAGAGTAGTAGTCTGAAAAATACTGATCCAAATGTGGTAGAGTTCTTTTCTTCACCAAGAAGGACAAGGCGTGGTCGCAAGGTTTACCAGTATGCTGCCACTCTAAGCAAGTGCATTCTCGCAGCTGGATGTTCACAACATCCCTTTTGCCACTCTTGGACATATCGACCACCTCACAGCTTCTGCTGGTTGACGGGAGAACCTTAAGATGAGCAAGTCCTCGACTTCTCTTGTGAAGTTGTTGTACAACTGGCGGTAGCATATGTCCTCTAAGTCTCCTACCAATCTCTCTCCTTATATTTAACATCTTCATGATCATACCACGTATGTTGTCCATCAAGATATGAACATGACGCACTTTTATGTCCTTCACCCAGTTATTCAGGCATTATGCAAGGTTGTTGTTTACGTAATCAATTTTGATGTCAGGGTTGAATTGACTCCTCTTCCATAGCTGCGAATGATGGATGGCTAAGTACTCTAGAAGTTTAGGGGCTTTGGCAAAAATCTTGCTGATGAAATATTCGTTGCTACTAGGTTTGTAAACTCTAGCAGCAGGAAACATGTAACGAAATACGTTGCCTGCATAGTGTGAGTACAAGTTGAGCATCATATGGGCATGGCATTCTCTACCTTCAGCTCGCGGGAACACCTCCTTCACTGCATTCGTCAGCCCTTTGCATGCATCCATGGATATAGCCAATGGATCCATGTGGCCTATTGATCTCCTGAGCTGTCTCATAAACCAGACCCAGGTTTCCTCCGTTTCTGTTTCAAACAGCCCGAATGCCACTGGGAACATCCAGTTGTGACCATCAAGTGTTGTGGCAGATGGCAGACAGCCTTTCCATTTGCCAGTTAGGACAGTGCTGTCTACACTCAGATACGGCCTACAGCCGTCTTTGAATCCCTGGATGCAAGGTTTAAGCGCCATGAAAAATCTTTTGAAATATATTTTACCACCTTCTGATTCGGTGTCAATCTCCACAACACTCCCCGGACACCTAGCTTATACCTCCGCCTTGAAGTTGTACAGCATCCTGAAGCTATTGGTGCAATCCCCGTGCAAGACCCCTAGAGCTTTGTCTTTACCTTTCCAAACCGTGTAATACGGAAGGAAAATGTTGTATTTAGAACCGAGGCTAGTCTAAATATTCTTCACGGTCTCCTTAGGGTTATCCTTTAGTATGGACATATATTGCATAGCCACCCAGTCCGTATCAGCCATTGAGGATTTCAGTTTGCTGCCTATCAGACACATGTGTGGAGGACCCATTTTGTTCACCTGCAACACAGATTCATTTAAAAGATAAGCGGAGTCGACTAGTTGCCAGAAAGATATCGCACATCAATTCTAGTTATAGAGTGAAAAGAGAGAGAGAGAGAGAGAGAGTTCTAATGGTTTGCTGCATACATTGCCCCAGTACCCTAATTGCAGTCGACGCAGGTAAGGCTCTTGCTATGATCCTCCATGGACAATGTACCTCGGCCCGTCCATTCATCCATGTTAACTTGCAAACGGCTTCATAACTCTCGGCATAGTTCTTCAGTCGATAAACGTCGAACTCCCCCTTGATACAAAAATGCCGGAATGACATCCTCAACTCATGCATGCTCCTGAACTCGGTGTCGACCGAAATTATAGGATACTCGTGCTCATGTTTCATTTCTTCTACTTCAACACCCAAATCATCGACTGGAATACCAGCCTCATCGTTAAGTTCCTCGTCTATTTCATCATCACTAGATTCTTGATCCTCTATAGTGCCTTCTTCTTCATCTGATTCAGAATCTTCGCCATCGTCTCTAATGCCTAGTACTGCACACATCATATTGACTCACATGGGTGGGGCTGCACCATCATCTCCACCCGGATGGATAGGAACATTGCCCCGATCCACCTCACCGGCAACTCAGTTTTCTCCAAAACACTCGGTTGGTTCTGCTGCAACCACATGGGGCGGTCTTACGTTTGCACGCATCCCAGGTACTTCAGTGGACAAACAGCAGTCAGAATCAATTTCATCTTGAGTGTACAGAACACTCTTGCTCTTCCTGTGTACATCCTCCTTCCTGATGTAATCTTTCCTGATGGTATCAGTAGGGCTTGACATCCGTGTTCCATTCCCCATCGAACTAGGCTTTTTGCTGCCTCTCTTGGGTGTGATCTCCTTACTGCCTCCCCTCACGGGTGTTGGCTCCAGGGTGCTAGCATTATTGCCTAACCTCTACGGCGTGTTCTTCTTCGAATTAGCCATTTTTCTACTACTATTGGGCGTGTTCTCCTTTGTGCTGGCATTATTGCCTGGCCCCAGCGGCGTGTTCCGCTCCAAATTAGCCCTTTTGCTGCTACCATTGGGCATCTTCTCCTTCGTGCTGGCATTATTGCCTGACCTTAGCGGCGTGTTCCACTCCAAATTAGCCCTTTTGCTGCTACTATTGGGCGTGTTCTCCTTCGTGCTGGCATAATTCCCTGACAGTGGCGTGTTTCACTCCAAATTAGTATTTTTTCTGCTCCCACTGGGTGTGGTAGCCTCCGTGCTGGCTATCTTCGCCTCTTTGCTACCACTCCTGGGAGTGTTCACCACCGTGCTAGCCCTCTTAGTGTTTTTGCTGCTATCGTTCGGGGTGGCATTTTTACTGGATCTCAGGGATGTACTCTGCGGTGTGGTGCCTTTTGTCGTGCGACTCTTGGGCGTCCTCTTCTCTGGCGTGGTCTCCTTGGTGGCGTTCTTCTTCGGGCTGCCCTTTCTGGGGATGCTCTTCCTGCTCCTCTTTATGATGCTCCTCTGTAAGACTCTCCTCTGTTTGAAGCTACCCTCAGTCGCACCAGCCCCAGTGATGCCATGGATCAGGTCACGCATGCCTTCTAAAAGTCCATCATCTCTATTGTTGATTTCCAATTCCTATCCAACCGTGAGCACTACCAAGTGGAAGTAAACTTCACCTCTATAATGTTTCCTTGTAAACGGTATGACTAAATCCCTGGTATTTTTCACTTCAATAGCCTTTTTGCTCCTGTAACCATAATATAACAAACGTGCTTCCTGGGAGGACCCCCACAGCACCTTCACACATAACGATGCCATCAGGTCAGATAGCTCTACCACTTCAGGGTCGTATCTGCCAAGGATTACATCAAACTCGTCATAGAATTTTTCTGTGCCATCATCTAATTTTGCAGTATAATCCGCGACACCGATACGAACGATTACTTTGCCATCATCAGGTTCTTTAGGATAAAAACCTCCGAGAGGTTCGAGAGATGGAGCGGCACCATCAGACCTAGCCCCAATGCCACCGCCGCCATCACCAGCGTCATCGTTAGCTGGATCAACCTCGGTGGAAGTACCAAGACTAGGAGCAAGGCGAGGGCCCTTAGTAGCGGGAGCGACATTACATGGTGGACAGGCAGGGCCCCTTCTAACGGCAGCCACAATAGGATCAATTGCTGCCATGCCACATCGACGATCAGGACCAGTTCCCACAACAACAATGTTTCGAGTGCTAGCAGAGTCTAGACCATGAGCTGGCTTCAGACCAGCAGCTCGCTGAACCCAAGCACGGGTTTGACGAGGAGACAAGGCATCAGTCTTTGCAACAATAGTGGGGCAGCCTCCGGAAGCCTTAGTTATCTCAACAGCGGCAGGGATTGGGTCAACAACATCCAGATCAACAACAACACGAGGACGACCAGTACCAGCAGATTCTAGAGCACGGGTCTGCACAACTTGAGGACGGTTTCTAGGAGGAGCAGCACACAAGGCAGCAGTCTTGGCAACAACAGCGGGGCAGCCTCCGAACACCTTAGTTTGCTCAACAACGGCATGGATTGGGTGAGCAGCAGCCGCAGCAACACGGGCACGGGGACGGGGCCGACCAGTACCAGCAAATTCCAGAGCAGAGTTTTCCACAACAGCAATACGGGGACTCCTACGAGAAGGTTGCCTGACAGAAGCATGTCGTGGATGAGGAACCACATTTTGCTCAACAACAACAGGGGTTCGAGTTAGACCTCCCTGTCCAATAATAGCTGGGCGACTCCTAGTAGTAGGAGCTTCCTCATCGAGTATGTTACACACCAGCATAACCACGCAAAGCCTAACATGCCGTTTCATCAACCCAATTAGCTGACTGTCACACGCTATAGGAACCTTGAAGCCTCGTTCATCAATGATGTTGAACCGTGCAGTCTGCTCTAGCCTCATTTCAGCAAGTTCATGCACAACAGCAACCAAACAAGGGATAGTGCATAACTACACAGGCGCTACTTCCATCTTCAGATTTTGAGCTTGTTTCCAGGTGCTCTCCCCATGTGCTAATTTAATGAGGTAGCCGCAGATGGCCACCAGAACCTTGTATTTGGGTTCAACAGAGATCCTAGTTGACAGAAAATTGGAGACAAAAGATAAGAATTGTTTGTCAGCGTCGTGCTAGTAAACAACTCTATGTTCGATATATCTTTGTAATGCTAATAGCCAGCTAGCAGTTATAGGTAGTGCGAATAGCAAAGAGAAGAGTAGCTCACCCGAAATTGGCCAGAAGTACTTTTCCTCGGCAAATGGATCTGCCATCCTTCGCGCTGCTCAGATCGTCGGCGGTAGAGGCGGGCTAGATCGTCGCAACGGCTGGCACGACATTCGGCATTAGAGCTCGGTGCAGTGAGTAGGCGCAGCAACTTGACGCTGGAATTCAAATGCCTGAAGAGATCATTCTGGTTGGAGAGGGGATTTCGACGCTGCCGGTGCTAGGGTTCATGCGAAAGGAGGGAGGGAGTGGATTTGTGAATTTGGTCAACACACCATGCTCCTTTAGTATCTTGTTTCGCCTACGTGGTTGCCCCGTTGGCGCTCGCGTCACAGAAATATTACTGACATGAGTGTCCCGACCATCTACTTCATGGGGCAGTTTCACGGCATGTTTGGATTTGGTAGGGGTGAGACGAGTTTGCATCAAACTGGCCCCTCTCGGTAGTTGGCGGCCCAACATTTCGAAACGTGGCAATTTCAGGCAACTTAGGTACCGCGGTGCACTCGCCCTCGAACTTTGCTACCGTAGCCCGGTAGCCCCCCTCCTATGATGCATACGGTTCCCAACCAGCATCGTCCGATGCACCGATGTCTGCCTCTGAAGCAGGGATGGTGGCTACCTCAGATGCCTCGATGGGGCCTGGACGGGGATGGGGGCCTCCTCGCCAGCAGCCTTGGAGGCAATGATGGCCACACGTTCTTCATCCCCATCACCGGTGATTGGGATTTTCTTTCAGAAGATGATGGGACAGGGGAGAGGTTGCGTGAGTGAGTGAGAGTGGGGATGCAGAGAGGGTGAGGGGCTCTATATAGGGAAAAACCCACGGTTCATTGCACCACTGTACGACACATAACCATGTACACTACTGTGCCGGGAACCGCGAACACGAGTATGATATTCCACATGCACCCAGACATGTGTACGCTACATCATTCTTTTACCCTCCAATCTAACCCTGGCGTGTTAGGTATGTCGTCAGATTGATGACAAGTACGCCATGAGGGGGTCCTCGAGGCGTGCGGAATAGAGGGGTGTGAGACGTACGGTGTTCCGAGACGGTGAGCACACAAGTTTACCCAGGTTCGAATCCGCCGGCTTTGGACGGATCCTACTCCTGCTAGCAATCCAGTAATACGGCAGAGCCGGAATATGGGTTACAAGGGGTTCGCCTGTGCAAGTTGAGATTGTAGACTATTGGGTGCCCTAAAGGCTCTCTCTAGGACAACTTATATAGATGTTCGGCCTAGGGTTTACAGGAGAGATCTATCCGGCTACGACTAAGAGTCGGTTACAGAGTACATCTTGAACTACAAGTAACACTATGGGCCTATGTCGGCAAATCAATCTTCTGGTCCTTCCTGTAGCCGGACTGGACTCCATCTCTTCTCCCTGATTGGGCCGCCCCTGAAGCAAAACTCTAACCCGAAGTGGGCCACCCTGGTTAGTGAGGAACTATGAGGATACCCGAAAAGTATATCCCCAACAGCAGCCCCCAAAAGTCTCCAAGATCCAAAGTCAGATTCATCATCGTCTAGCTTGATCTTCGTCTTGCAGAATCTTGAAGGGTTCCTGAAACTTCAAAACAAAAGATACGATCTGGGTCTCAAAATAAGCCAGACCTATCAGTTCGTTATTCGGATTTCCAGCTTGATATTCAAACTAAGCCAGAACTTGGTCTCTGACGTCATCTGACACCAGTCATGGTCAAGTCATGTCACTGACAGACATTTCCTATCAGCACGACCGTTGGTGGAACTGAGGTGCCGTTTTAATGCGCGCGTGGAGATCGAGGCGGCATAATCATCGTGTGGGGGCTTCCCGGTTCTTTCCACGACGCGTGGCGTGTGTACTGTGTCATTTGCACGAATCTTGGCGCGGTTCGGTGGTTATAAGGGGTGAGGATTCCTCTTCCTCATCTTCTTCACCTATTCCATCGTTGTTTCCTTCTCCTCCACTTCTCCCACGCGCACAGAGCTTCCTTGCCCCCAAAAATGCCCAGCACCGCCCAACCAAGGTCACCGGCACACCAGGAAAATGGCTTCCACTTCATCTTCCGGTGTAGCAGCGACGGCAACGACGACAGCGGCGGCAGAAAAGGAGAGCAATCGCGGGGTTTGGATCCCGTGCGTCCTCAACAAAGACAAGCTTCGCAGCGTTGAAGAAGAAGGGCTCCTCCACCCCGGCGGCTGGCGAAGCGGCTTCGGCGAAGCCATCCCCAACCCTCGCAACAGCGAGCGAGTGCACTTCGGCACTCATCTAGGCAGAGGTTTCTCCTTTCCTCCCTCAGATTTCTTTTCTGACGTGATAGATCACTACAGTGTTCAACTTCACCATCTCCCCCCGAACTCCATCTTAGAATGAGCACCTATGCGGCTTTGTGCGAGGGGTATCTCAGCATTAGGCCGAGTCTCACTCTCTTCCGGTACTATTTCCATGTCCGGAGGAACTCCATCACCACTGGTAATCCCTACACTACCGGTACAATTAGTCTTTCGGTTAGGCGTGAGCGCGTTTATCCTCGGATTTTAGCTAGTGAGTCAGTCAAACAGTGGCCGGCCACTTTTTTCTATCATAAGGATATTCTCGCTCCCGGCAAAGCTACTGCTTTGCCGGCTTTCGTCGATGGAGCTGCCACGCCTCAAGCATCTTGGGACGAGGATGTTTCGGCTCTCAGTGACGATCTGCTTCTCTCCAAGAGGCGGATTGAATATCTAATGAAGCACAAGGGCCTGAGAGGGTCCGACTTGGTCCAGTGCTGGTTGTCACGCCGGATCTAGCCTCTCTAGCACCACGGCGACCGACTGATGCATTCCATCATGTCGTCGAAAAAGGACTCCCTCCGCATCAGCCCCAAGGCCTTAAAGCCACAAGATTACATAAGCCAAATCAAATGGCTGATAAAGGAGCGGATCGAGAGAAAGATTCCGGATTTGTCCCTAGACATGCATACAGCAGAAGACCCTGTAGTGCTGGTAAGCTTTAGCAGTAAACCCTTTTTATGTGTTTCACCTCTAAGTTATTTCGCAACACTGAGATATTATCTTCTTTTCAGCTTGCCGACCTCCCCGAGTCGGAATTAGCTCCTATCGAGGGATATCCTCCCGAGTTTTCTCAGGAGGACGAATTGGTCCCACTGCCGGACGTTGTGCTCAGGAAGCGCAAAGCTCCGACAGTGGCCATCAGCACAAAGGAAGTGCCAGTTGTGAAAAGGTAACTTTCCACACAACTTCCGCCTTTGTACTTTACTCATGATTTCTTCTGAGATATAATGTTCTTCATTCGATTACCTTCTCAGATCTAAGCAGCTCATCAAGGGCAAGGGGAAGGGAACTACTTCGAAGCCCCTGTGTCAGACGAAGCTAACTATGGCTTCTCCTACCGTGGCTCCTCCGACTCCTGCCCCTCAACCTTCTGCAGCTTTGGAGATTACTCCATCTCCGATCGTTGCAGAAGATCCGACTCCCTCAATAGGGCCAGCGATCCTAGAGTCACAGACTGACGTCACCATGGGTGACTCAGGTTTAGATAAGAATGAACTCTCTTTGGGTAATGATCCCTCGGCAGAAGTTTTCACCGACAACCTCCGGAGCAATCCGGGACTTGCCAAATTTGGCTCATCTCGGAAATCTGCAAAGGAGATCCAACGGTTGGTCAAGGAGTGCCTTGAAAGCCGAACCATTTCTACCAAAGAAGAAGCACAAGAAGCGGAGGACGTCAAGTACTCCCAACTTCTTGAACAAGTCCGCCTTCGCGACGAGGGGTTAAGAGTTGGTGTGCTTCCACCACCTCCGGTTATTCCACTCACCCTCGCCGAGAAGGTTACCACTGAAGTGAACATGTGCCTAAGCAAGCTCACACATGAACATCATGTAAGTCAGAATTCCAACTTACGTTTTTATTTATGGTACTTTATATCATATCCTCTAGCCCCCAAGCATGAAGTTGGATAAACAATCCGGGTTTATGATTCTTTAGGATGCCCAAGAATGAACTAGTGTAGCCCCCAAGGCTCGTGCTGATATTAGCTAAAATATTAGCCCGGGTCTTTAGTAGACTTCTGACTCTGGGTATTCTGACTTACAGAAAGTTAATTCATATAACTAGGAATTGTTGAAGAATATCTGCAACAAGCGGAGAGAGATCAAAGCTCTCCAACTTGAAAATGCTGAGCTTAAAGTTTCCAAGGATGAGGCCGAAGGTAAACTTTCCGAGACTCAAACCTTGTCTTGCTTTTTCATAGTCAAATATTTTTATTGAACTGTTGTTCTTTTTGACTTACCGCACTGGTAAAGCAGTCATGTGCTATGATTGAAGAGGCCGAGAATCTGAAGACCTTGGTGGTGGAAAACAAAGATGTCCGCCGAGAGCTAGACCAGCTTAAGGCGGATCATGAGAAGAGCATTGCTCAAGTTCTCGAATCCTCCTCTATGGCCACCGTGGAGCGTGATCGCAAGATTGCACTCCATGAGCAGAAAATCTTGGATCTCAACAACGAGCTATGCAGAGAGAAGGACATTTCCGAGGCGCTCCGGGCTGAACTCTAGAGTCTTCGTGAGGAGAAAACCAAAGTTGATGATGTCATCTTTGGTATGATTCCATCTTTCTGACTTGTCTAAATTCTTCGAATCTTTCGATGTCGGATTTATTTAACCGTTTTGTGTTATATGCATAGGTCCTCTGAACTTGACGGACTCCACCTCAGCCGAGCCTCGCACCCACCGGCTTACCCAAGTCGGTGATTTGCTTCATGACTTCCGCCAATCCATCGAGGAAATTGGCGAAGCTCTCAAGGTTCCAGACATGCATAGCATGTCTGACTTTCAGGTGCGAGACAAGGCAAAGGAGATGCCGCAGCTTGTCCAGGACTGGAACATGTCCTACGCGCGATCCGTAGGACAAAACGCTCTCACAATGGTCATGAGCCACCATAGAAGCATGGAAATCTGGCAAGTGACCAGAGGGTATTCTACTATGGACGAAGACGGCCAGAAGCAAGATATCAAAGCCATCATGGACTCCTGTGCCGGATATGCGTGCCACGTAGCTGATTTAACCAGCTACAACACTCCCTTCTTCACCCGCGTGGACACGCCGCCTCCGCCTCCCGAAGAAGCAGCCGAAGTTTCCGACGATGACCAAACCGTATCGGATTTGGACATCTCGTATCGTTATCAAGGTGCAGCTGATGTGTCCAGCGATCATAAGTCATCAGAAAGAAACATATGTGTTATTCTGAAAACATTATAGGTCTGTAAATAAGTAGTGTAATACTTTTGCTAGTGCTAAGTTTTTATCTATTCACCACTTTTGGCTTAAATTTTTGTGTGCCTGCACTTGTATTTTTTGTCTGCACTTATCGCTTATCTGGCTTTCCGCTTTGTCCCTTTCGTGAGCTGGCTAAACTTTCAACACGGAAACTTTCTCGAGCAACGAAGCTCAATTGCTAAACTAGTTTAAACTCGGAAACAAAGCCGGCTTCTAGTACCAACATTTCACTACTCGGAAAATACCCGCATCCGGCAATCAGACAAATAACCAAAGTATATACTAGAAAATTTAGATTTATACCCAAAGATAGCAATTTTAGAATCGGAAATCTATACCAGAACAAACATGAGCATAAAGTACTTCCAAGTATTCTTGGATTTTCGACTTTGTGACATGATCATTCGGAAATAAGATGGTAAAAACTTCTCAGAAAAAACTTGAGGCAACCAAAACTTTTATTTCTCACAGAACATGTACTCATATATGATTACAAAGAAGGATAAACTAAGAATAAAAGACACGTAGCTCAGCAATATTCAACGGTCTGTCTAACTCATCCGGATTTGTACTGCCTCCAGCTCTCTTTCTCTTCTTAGTAGCACGTCTTTCTTTGACTAGCCGCATTTTAGTTAGGTAGTATGAACCATTATGTAATACTCGACTAACTAAAAATGGCCCTTCCCATACTGGGGAAAGTTTGTGCTTTCTTTGTTGCACAAGCCGAAGAACCAAATCGCCCTTATTGAAAGACCGCTTTCTGACTCTCTGGCTATGATACTTGCGTAACTTCTGCTGATAGACTGTTGATCTCATTTCAGCAACAACGCGAACTTCTTCGACTAAGTCGAGATAATTTTATCGAGAAACCTCGGCATCCTCTTCGATATACACGGCTACTCTAGGAGAAGTGTGAATCAAATCACTAGGAAGAACTGCTTCTACGCCATAGACCAAGAAGAAAGGTGTGTATCTGATTGACCTGTTCGGAGTTGTTCGTAAACTCCATATTACAGAAGGTAAGTCCTCTGCCCAAGCCCCCGCAGCATGTCGTAGTGGTGCTTCGAGTCTCGGTTTTAGGCCTTGTAAGATTAAACCATTTTCTCTTTCGACTTGTCCATTAGCCTGCGGATGTGCAACTGACGCAATGTCAAGACGGATATTTTGCTCATTGCAGAATTCGGCAAGCTCTCCCATAGAGAAATTACTCCCGTTGTCCGTGATAATACTATGCGGATAACCATACCGGATTATAACATCCTCGACAAATCTTTTGGCTATTGCTCCATCACAACTAGTGACGGGTTTAGCCTCAATCCATTTGGTGAATTTATCCACCATCACTAAGAGGTGAGTAAATCCACTTGGAGCCTGTTTGAATGGTCCTACCATGTCAAACCCCCAGACCACGAAAGGCCATGTTATAGGTATTGCTCGCAGCTGATTAGCCGGAACGTGAGTTTGTTTGGTGTACTTTTGGCAGCCCTTGCACGTCTTGACTAGCCGTTCGACATCTGACTTGGCTGTAAGCCAGAAAAAACGTGTCGGAAAGCTTTTGCCACTAAAGATTTGGCTGCAGCATGGTGACCACACTTGCCTTCGCAGATTTCTCTTAAGATTTCCACTCCTTCTTTCGAAGATACGCAACGCTGAAAGACCCCAGATACACTCCTCTTATAGAGCTCACCACTAACTATAGTATATGCTTTTGCTCGTCGGATGATCTGCCGGCCTAGAACTTCATCTTCGGGTAATTTGCCATCTACCAAATAGTTAAGGTAGGGTTGAGTCCAGCTAGGAATTATAGCCAGAACTGCTGTTAGAGGTGAATCAGATTTGGTCGGATATTCCTCGTCTACTCCCTTTATAAAGGAAACTTTGAGGTGCTCTAGAAAAGCGCCATCCGGGACCTCCTTCCGTGCAGAGCCTATTCGAGATAATGCATCTACTTCCTCATTTTCTGCTCGAGGGATGTGTTGAACCTCAAACCCTTCGAACGATTTAGATAAATCATCCACGACAACTTTATATTTTGCCATGTGCTTATTTGCATTACAAATGTCCGACACTTGCTGAGCAACAAGATCCGAATCTCCGTAACACATCAAATGTCGGATGCCTATATCCTTAGCAATCTGGATTCCATGCAGCAGTGCTTCATACTCGGTAATATTATTTGTCGCTGTGAAGTGGATCTGCAGCACGTATAAAAGTTTATCTCCTTGGGGTGATTTGAGCACCACGCCAGCCCTCGCGAGCCTTAGACCCATCAAAATATAGGGTCCAATATTCTGACTCAAGGAGGGTCATATTCTCCTTTGTCTCTGTCCAATCAGCAGCAAAGTTGGCAAGGATTTCGGATTTGATTGTTGTCCAAGGTTTATACTTAATATCGAAAGCTGAAAGCTCTATGCCCCATTTTGCGACGCGTCCTGTGGCGTCACTGTTGTTGATTATATCTTTCATGGGAGCTGTGCTCACCACGGTAATTGGATGCTCCTGAAAAAAATGTCGTAGCTTACGAGATGCTAAGCACACACCATAAGCTAGCTTTTGATAGTGCGGATACCGTTGTTTCGATTCTGTTAGGACCTCCCTAAGAAAGTAAGTCAGACGCTGCACCAAGTGTTCCGGATTTTCCTCCGGTCTCTCCACTACCATGACGATACTAACGACTTTGTTAGTGGCATCAAGATAGAGCAACATCGGTTCTTGTGGTTCCGGTGCAGCAAGGATAGGAGCAGATGAGAGTACTGCTTTTAGCTCTTGCAGTGCAGCTTCAGCTTTGTTGGTCCATACAAAATCCTTGGTCTTTTTCAGGAGTTTATATAATGTTGCGGCTCTTTCGCCGAGCCGGCTGACAAACCGACTGACTGCGGCAATGCAACCAGTTAGTCTTTGTACGTCCTTCAGGCGAGTTGGCCTAGAAATATTGAGTATAGCCTTGATTTTGTCTCTGTTCACTTCTATGCCTCTTTGAGACACAATAAAACCTAACAATTTTCCGGCTGGGATTCCAAATAAGCATTTCTTCGGATTAAGCATTATGTTGTATTTTAGTAGATTGGCGAACATTTCCTCTAAGTCGGAAATTAATGTTTCCTTCTTTTTGGACATCACCGCAATATCATCCACATATGCATGTACATTGTGTCCGATTTGATCATGGAGGCAACGCTGCATTGTGCGTTGGTACGTAGCTCCTGCGTTCTTCATCCCAAAGGACATCGGAACAAAACAGAAGGTTCCTAAGGGGGTTATGAATGAAGTTTTGACTTTGTCAGATTCCTTCATTTGGATTTGGTGATAACCGGAGTATGCGTCAAGAAAACAGAGGAGTTCCGAGCCTACCATAGAATCGACAACTTGATCAATCCTAGGCAGAGCGAATGGATCTTTGGGGCAAGCCTTGTTCAAGGCAGTATAATCAACACACATCCTTAAATCAGTGGTGTCCTTTTTAGGGACCATTACAGGATTGGCCGACCACTCAGTGTGGATGACCTCTTCTATGAATCCGGCTAACTCGAGCCGTGCTAGTTCCTTAGCAATTGTCTTATGCTTTTCATCGCCGAAATGTCATAAGGACTCTTTGATGGGTTTAGCGTTCGGGTTTACATTTAAAGAGTGCTCGGCAAGTTCCCTAAGTACTACGGTCATGTCAAATGGCTACCATGCGAAGGTATCTTGATTTGCTTTGAGGACTTGACGAGCGCGCTTTACTATGCACTATCTAGGCCTACGCCTATCTGGGTCACCTTGGAGGGGTCATCATCCTTCAACGGTGTCTTCTTCGTCTCTTCTGATGCCTTGAACTACGGATTTGGCTTCGTCGCCTCCTTCTTCGTTGCGGGCATCTCGGACGGATCTATGCTCTTCTTGATCTCCTGGTACTCCTAGGCGTGCAGCACGGCTTCAGCAAAGGCGGCATTTCCACCTCGCACTCCGTCACTTTCTTCGGGTCTCCCCTAATGGTGATCAAGCCGTTGGGACCTGGAATTTTCATCATATTGTAAATGTAACACGGACGGGCCATAAAAGCCCAGTAAGCCGGATGTCCGAATATAGCGTGGTACGCGCTCTTGAACGGGACCACTTCGAAGGAAAGTGCCTCCGTCCGATAGTTCTTTGGAGTTCCAAAGATAACATCCAAAGTGATTTCTCCCAGGGAATTTGGTTGTCTTCCTGGGACAACCCCGTGAAAGATCACGGAGTTGTGGTTCAACTGGGTCTCCGAGATCTTCATCCGACATAGCGTTTCGACATACAGAATATTAATACTGCTGCCACCGTCCATGAGAGTCTTGGAGAAACCATAACCGTCAATAAGTGGATTAACGATTAAGGCGTATTTTCCTCGCCTGTGCAACTTAGGCGGATGATCAGCACGGTCAAAGGTGTTTACCACTTCCGACCAGTCCAAAAATGTAGGGACAGCCGGTATAGTTGCATTGAGCTCATGTAGATCTGCCTTCTTGACCTTTGCTGGTTGAGATCCGAGGAAGGTGATGTAAGTGTCTTTCTTGGTCGGAAATTTTTTCTTCCCTTCCGGCTTGGGATTTGAAGCATCAACTTCCTCCATGTCGGAATCTTCCTTGGTCTCTTTATCCTTTTCGGGATTTTTCTTTCCCTTCTTCCACTTAGCCCTGTAGCCAGCGGTATCATCTCTCTTAATGTCGTCATTAAAACGACACTTGGCGTTTGTGTGGGACGAGCCCCCATTGGCGTCTAGGTGATGCACACATGGGTTATTGGCAATGTCGGCCCAGGAGTAGGTTTTGCCAGGTTGCTGGTCTCCTCTACCTTGAACTCTTGACGTCCCACGACCGCGTCCGCGGCCACTGCCACGTCCTCCTCATCCTCTAGACCCAAAAGTAGCAGTGACCACAGCCGTTTCCGCGTTGGGCTTTTCTTCTGAGGTATTCTTGCGCTTCTGAGCTTGTTGCTTTGGTTGTTTTGCCAACTGTGGCACAGCCAGAGCGTTCAGTAATCCCTCTGCATCATCATCAGCATCTGCATACTTGCTCGCTGTTTCTATCATCTCTCCCAAATCGGTGACTTTGTCACACTTCAAGTGATGACGTAGTAAACCAATTGGGAGACCTGCAATGAAAGCTTCAATCGCAGTTTGGTCATTTACTCCTTCACAGGAGTTCTTGGTGTCGATCCATCGTCCGAGATAATCCCGGCTAGTTTCTCTGGCTTTGGGTGGAACGCTGTAGGTCTCCTACCGTACAGGGCCTCCGATATGTGCCTTTGAAATTCCGAAAGAACGTACTTTGCATATCATACCAGTTGTGGATGGTGTTCTCCGGAAGTTCATTGAGCCATGATCGTGCCGTCTTCTGCAACATAAGTGGGAGATACCAAGTTGCGACCAGGCTATTTCTGCCTTTGGTGATGCAGCAAGCTTGGAAGAAATCCTGTAGCCAAGTATCTGGCCGAGCTATGTCGTTGTAGGCTTGAATATGTCTTGAGATAGCAAATCCTTCCAGGAATTTTGTAGCTCTTATGCGTGGTCCGAAGAACTTTGGGCCCATGTATATATCATCATTTTCATAGCACCGCGCCTCTATATTGGAGTTAATCCTATGCCTTGCGTCATTTAGGGATAAAGATCGTCCCGAGTGATGGCTATGGCTGCGGTGCCTTGGAGCCGGACTTCGGCTTCTGCCACCACCGCCTCCACCACGACGCCCTCCTTAGCCTCCTTGGGAGCCGTTGTGATGGCTACTTGGCGGAGAGGGTGGAGCAGCTAGGTTATTTCCAGCTGAACGCCAGCCTCTGTCCGGAGCATCATTATTCTAGTTTCGGGGAAGGTCTTCACTACGACGAGCCCCCTGTCGGCTTGACTCGGCACGGTGTCCGTCGTTTCTTCGTCCGTCAGTCAGATGGCTTGCATGTCTAGGAGGTGGCATTCTTTGTCGGTCCTCCTCCTAATGTTTCTCTTTATCTTCTTCCCTGCGGTCCTTCGACTCTCGCCGGGGAGGATTCTTCAGATTCAGTGCAGCAATTGCCTCTTGCTCCGCAACTAGGGTAACATTACGCCAGTCATGGGCAGTTTGGTGGTGCTGTCGTGAAGATCCGGTTCTTGAGTAGTTGTCTTCCCGACGGTCGAAACGACGATGCTGTTCCGGAACACGTTGGGGTCTTACTTCAGCCCAGGCTAGATCTATGCGACATTGGTCAGAATGGGAGACCAGATTTTGGCTTCCGGATAGGGCGACCTTTTGCTGTTCCAGGCCTTTGTTGAGTAACTTAATGCCCAATCGGATCTGTTCTAGGCCCGGATTAGCAGATAGGATTTCTCAAGCTGCAACGGTGTTCTGTACTGGTGTTAGATACACCCAATCCCCGTTGCTGTCGCATCGAGGCATCCCAAGTTCTCCTCCAAAAAGGACTTTGTGAATCTGCGGGAATTGGTCGTCATGAGTATGACGTTTCCTGGTCTTCTGATGTTGCATGGAGTTCTACTTCTCCGTAGTTGCCACGCATTTCTTTTCTTCCTCAAGGTGTTTGGCTTCATCGAGGAGTACTTGGTGACGCGCTTCTAGGGCCTGGGCCCTTTCGTCCAGCTCTTCAGTAGTAAGTTCTGCAGCTATAGGAATATGTGTGGTTAATGCAGCATCGATGAGTTTACGCGCACCTTCAGTGATCACGTGTCCATCCACCGACTCTTATTTGGGCTCGTCTGGGATAAGTGCTCCATCTGAGTATTCCTCATATTCCTCGGCAATCACCTCCTCTGCTGGAGGGTCTTTCGCCGGGGTCTTGTTTTTCTTGTTTTTCTTGTTCTTCTTCTTTGCCTTCTTGGCAGCGCCGGTAGCAAAGACGGCTTTGGGTTTGTTTCTCGGAATCAAGCTCTGATCGGTACTTTTGGACATCTGGGCCTCGGGATTATCTCCGATTTCCATGTCATCCTGCGCTTTGGGAGAGTTTTCCTTGGATCCTTCATCCATGGCTTCTTCCTCCTCTGCAGCTTTGGAGTTACACTCCTCTTCATACTCCGCGGAGAACTTTTGGAAATCTACCGACGTCATCGAGTCATCCGAGGATGCGGGTATGTCAGCGTTTGTTCTGATTGCCTCCAGAACAGTGTCGGTGTTTTCTCCCGCATTGGCAGAGCCGGATCCGGATCCAACGTATCCAACGAAGTGTGACGTGTGGGTCCTGAGGTAGTTGCGGCTTTTCTTGTGGGCTTCCTCAAAGATCCTGATGGTTTCGAGAACCTCATCCATGCTTGCGTCTTGCAGTATCATGTGCCTCAACGTATGTCTCAGGAACAGTTGATACTGTGCTCCTCCTGTGCTCCTCCTGGATCTTGATCTCAGCAGACAGATTGATCTGGGATTTGACCTCACCTGGGAGATCCACTCCAGATTCGACTTGAACCGCAAGATCTGCTTTAGGCTCATCTTTCTCCACTATCTCCGCGATTGGTGCGGGCTGGGTGGGATTAGGGATTTCTGAGATCCGGAACTCTGCCGCCTCCGCGGACAAAGGGGACCCAAAAATTTCTTCTGCCTCTATCATCACCACTGGGGTGGGTGGGGCAGGTTCAGCAAAACCAATGTAAACATCGATCTCGCCAAAAGACATGATGGTGTAGGCAGTCACAGCCTCCCTAGCCAGAATCCAGGTCTCGTCAAGAATGATGTGATGGACGTCGTTGGCGTAGAGGATGCGACCGACAGTGATAGTCTCGCCGATTCCGATTCTTGCAGATTCTACTTGGAACGCAGATCTGAAGCTCACTTGCCCCATGGTGGGCGCCAAATTTCGTCGGATTGATGACAAGTACGGCATGAGGGGGTCCTCGAGGCGTGCGGAAGAGAGGGGTGTGAGACGTACGGTGTTCCGGGATGGTGAGCACACAAGTTTACCCAGGTTCGAATCCTCCATCTTTGGACGGATCCTACTCCTGCTAGCAATCCAGTAATACGATAGAGCCGGAATATGGGTTACAAGGGGTTCGCCTATGCGAGTTGAGATTGTAGACTATTGGGTGCCCTAAAGGCTCTCCCTAGGACAACTTATATAGATGTCCGGCTTAGGGTTTACAGGAGAGATCTATCTGGCTACGACTAAGAGTCGGTTACAGAGTACATCTTGAATTACAAGTAACACTATGGGCCTATGTCGGTAAGTCACTGGGCCTTCCCGTAGCCGGACTAGACTCCGTCTCTTCTCCCTTACTGGGTCGCCCGTGAAGCAAAGCTCTAACCCGAAGTGGGCCACCCTGGTCAGTGAGGAACTGTGAGGATACCCGGAAAGTATATCCCCAACAAGGTATACTCAATTATCCCCTCGAGAGTAACAATGGCGCGTTAGTTGTACTCACTTTTATCCTCGGTACTAACCTAGGTGCATGCAATATACTCAGTTTTACCCTCCAGTGGCTGGTCAACACAGAGTCAACGAATGGGATTTAGTTTCTAGTTGAGTTGTTTTATACAGAACTAATTCAAGAAAATATCAAAACATAGCGGCACCTACTCATGGAGTCTTCTTATGTGACCTGCCATCTAGGAAACCATAGGAAACATTGAGAAATCAAGTTTTATCCTAAACCACCACTTCTCAAAGCACCTACTAGATATGAAGGTGCATGGCTTTCTACTCAAACCCTTTCCAAAAGCATCCTTCCCAAAAATATAGTTTGTCTGAATGAGGCCATAATTTCCACACTCATGTATCTTTGAATTGCAAATAATTTGATGTAGGCCAAGATGTATTTTATTGTATAAAACACACATTTTCCATTTTTTAAATCTCTTTCTATTTTCTATTTGAATCCCTTAGTCTATTTTGCCCTTGGTTTTTGATAGTACCCAGTTTTTCCCTCTCTCTCTTGGTCACAAACTCTCACAAAATCCCAAACTTGTGGTCACTTTTGCTGGTATGCCATGATTAGTCGAGACAGTTGCCACGCGGGTCATGCCCACCAACCGTTGATCCTCTGTGATCTAACGGGCAGGATATCCCCCTCTCTCTCTGATCATGGCCACCCTTCTCTCTCTGTCGGTGGATCATGGCTAGTGGCCATCCGTAAATCTATGTGAAATAACGAGTTTGCCACTTAGACTTTAACTCCATAACAAATGATTTTGAATGTACAGTTACTCAACAAGTTTGGTTTCTGCATTACTTTTGACTCTTTGAAAATGATAAACTCCCAAGATTTTCTTAGCAAAACATTATCATGTCCAAAATGTAATTTGAAGGGAAAGCGTTCAAAGGTGTATAATTTTGGTATATGCATGTTTATGCATTACTTTTTAGTCTTTGAAAATAATAAACTCTCAATATTTTCTTAGAACAACATTATCATGTCCTAAGAGTGATTTGAAAGTGTTCAAAGGTGTAAGTTAACCAAAACCTTCTTTCAGTTTTGTAAGTTCAATTACAAACTATCCCAATGCCAATATCAGCATGGTCAGAACGGCACTCATCGCTGCTCCTGACATGTCCCAGCGGGCCACCACTTCTTGATCACCTCCGGCGATGCACCCCTCACTCTCGTGCCTCGCCTCCTTTGGCCTAACTAGAGATCAAAGTTACCTCTTTCTCTCTCACTAACGAACATGCACGCTGGCGTGGGCATAGCCACAGCAGCCTCAACAACACCAAGCAATGGTCGAACCGTATCATTGTATATCAAATTCAACCTCACTAAAACCTTCTCTGAATTTTTACCTAGCCTATTGTGAATTCTGAATTTTTTAGGAAGTTCAATTACAAACTTTCGAATTTTACCTAACCTTCAACATCAACCTTGTTTCAATTTATATTTGGCATACACTGAATAAATACCACCTTGATCCAAGCACCACATCTAGTAAAACGATCTCGATGTTGATACCAGCATGATTAAAATGGCACTCATCATTGATACGTCCATTTTGCATCACTATTCTATATCATAAGTTAATGTAATTCATTGATGTATTTCAAATTAGGAGATGATACTTATGTTATTTCATCTGTTTTTGCATGGTTGATGACTTTTGGAGCATGGACCGCTGCAGTCAGGATTCTGATGGAAAAGGTGCTGTTTGGAGGAAAAATTTGTGAAGATCAGAAAATCCGAGAAAATACATGGAAAATTCTATTTTTCCAGAAGACGAAGATTGCCAAAAGGGGAAGTGGAGATGGGCCACGTGGGGGCCACACCACCCCCTGGCGCGGGCAGCACTAGGCCGCGCCAACAGGTGGTGAGGCCGCCCTGGCCGACTCCAGGCTCTCCCCTCTAGCGTATGTTATCCTCCTGAAACCCTACGACTCGGGGAGCAAACACAGAAAGATTCCGCTGCCTCTGTGGGGCAGAAAACACCGAGAGAGAAAGATCTCTCCAGCAGACATAATTCTGCCGGGGGAATTCCTTCCCGGAGAGGGAAGATCGTCGCCATCAACACCACCATCAAGCTGGACTTCATCGGGATCATCATCATCATCATCGCCACCATCATCTCCACCAGCACCATAATCACCACTTCATACCGCTGCAACAATTGGGTTGAATCTTTTCGTAGTTCTTAGGGGAAACTTTCCCGGTGTTGATTACTCCTTGTAGTTGATGCTATTGAGTGAACCATTGAATTATCATTTATGTTCAGATTGTTATGTATCATTATATCATCTCTGATCTTGATCCATATGATGTCTTGTGAGTAGTTCGTTTTGTTCTTCAGGACATGGGAGAAGTCATGTTGTTAGTAGTAGAATTGTGTTGAGAAAGATTCAATGGTTTGATATTTAAGTTGTGGTGTATTTCTTCTAGTGGTGTCATGGAACATCGACTACATGACACTTCACCTATATGGGCCTAGGGGAATGCATTGTGTATTTGGCTACTAATCGTAGGGATTGCCGGAGTGACAGAAACCTGAACCCCCGTTAGGAAACCTTTGCACAAGGGACATCAGGGTCTTAGAGTTTAAAGCTGTGGTTAGGTTTCTACCTTAATTACTTTCTTCTACTTGCGGATTCTTGCAAGGGGTATAATCACAAGTATGTATTAGTCCTAGAAAGGTCGGTACATTAGCACAGGTTCACCCACACAACACTTAGCAAACTAAATAAGATTAATTAACTATATGAAGCGAAAGCACTTGACGATATTCCCATGTGTCCTCGAGAACGTTTGGTTATCTTAAGTAATACAACCGGCTTGTCCTTTGCTAAAGAAAGGATTGGGCCACTTTCTGCATTTATTCTTATTGTCTTTTATTTACTCGTACTTTATTTACCTGCATTATCAAAAACCCCTAAAAATTCGTTTGCTAAGTATTTACAGAGAATTCCTGCTCCAAGCCATTCGCCAACACCTTCTGCTCCTCGTTGGGTTCGACCCTCTTACTTATCGAAAATACTGCGATACACCCCCTATACTTGTGGGTCATCAATACTATTTTCTGGCGCCGTTGCCGGGGAGTGAAGCACTATTGGAGAGTGGAGCTGGTAAATGAAACTTCTACTGTGAATATTGTTTACTTTTGTTAGTTGCTTTATTTTCAATATGGATAATTCGCTGAGTTTATTATTTCGTAATGCTACTACCACTGCTAAGGTAGTAGATGAACCACCACCTGCTGAGAACGATACTTTCAAAATACCTACAAGAATTATTGATCGTGTTATGGATAACTATTATGTTGGAGATGGAACTTTCCATCCCGGTGATCATTTGCTCTTTATACAGGAATTATGCGGGTTGTTTAAGTGTGCAGGTATTACAACAGATCAAGTCAAGAAGAAGTTGTTCTCATTATCACTGAAAGGAAGAGCTAAATAATGGTATAAGCTGCTGAAGAATGGTCAAGCTCTTGAATGGGAGGAAATAGTACCTCTCTTTTATTCAAAGTTTTACCCTCCTAGTGAGATTCATAAAGATCAGAATCAAATATACAACTTTTGGCCTCTTGATGGAGAGAGTACAACTTAATCTTGGGGGAGATTGAAGTTACTAATGCTCAAATGTCCCATTCATGAGCTCCCTAACAATATTATTATCAATAAATTTTATGCAAGTCTCCCTCTTCATGATAAGGATTTACTAGATGCCTCTTGTGTTGGATCATTTACACGCATGGAAGAAGAAGCTAAATGGGATCTTCTAGACCGTATTCAAGACAATGTTGAAGCATGGGAGAATGACAAAGGAAGAAAGTCAGGTATAAATTATGATTATGAATTCATTGAATCTTTTATGGGAACTGATGACTTTCAAAATATTAAAAATGCTTATGGTCTAGACTCTCAAGCTATTGCAACTTATTTTAAGGCTTTTGCTTCCGATATTGAAGTTCCTAAAACGAAGTGGAATAAGTATCATGAACCATATAAAGATGTTGCTAAGTGTGATACTGAAGTTTATACTGCTAATCTTGTTATACCTGAACCTTACATTGAGAAAATGTCTTTCCCAGTTAAGATAAAGGAACATTCTATGATAGCTAGTATGGTTAATGAAAGTACAAATAAAGCTGTTGAACTTGATGAACAAAATGATGAACCTATAATAGAAAATGTGAAATACTTTGTCACTAAATATGTAGAAGAGGGACACACTATCCTTTGTAAGGATACCTCTGGTATTGTTTCACAAAGTAGTGTTATGAGAGCTAGTGTCCCCGTGTTTTCTGTTAGGATAAGCGATCATTGCTACAATGGTTCATGTGATAGCTATATCATTAAATTTATGCATGATACTGAAAGTTATTATGAGAGAGGGAAGACTGTTCTTATGCGTCTCAATAATATCAAGTTTCCTCGTTTTATGCTTAAAGTCTTTATGTTGCACTTGTTTTGCCTTCCTATGCTTGTAGCCTCTGGTTTCAACAACTTGTTTGTTTACAAAATTCCCTTACATAGGATGTGGGTTAGACTTAAACATGTATATTTTTTCTTCTTGATGCTCTCTTTTACTTCAATTCATATCTTATGTGTGCTTCATTGAAATTGTCATGCCCATCTTAATGGCTATAAAGAAAGAGCTTTTTGGGAGACAACCCAATTTATTTTTCTTTCAGTTTGTTTTTGTTTCTTTGAGTCTTGGAAGTTATTACTCTGGTAATAACCTCTCCCTATCCTTTTTTTTGGTTTTTGTGTCAAGATCAACCTCTAATGAGAGAGAAGTAAGATTTGGGGAAGTTGCTGTCCCGAAACAGATTTTTGTGCTTCACCGTAAAAATTCGTGAGAGATCTCTGTATGTTGGATTGAGCTGTAATGTTTTGTGCTTCTGCCCCAGGTTGTTATTTAACTTTCGTTAGTTTTTCACTTTTTGATTTGAGCAACAGAAGAGTTTCGAAAAATTGATCTTTACCTGCTGGTCTGCTTTGACAGATTTTGCCACTCTTGCATTTGGTTCTTTATATGGATTTCCTTTTTGAATTATTTTTGGGTTTTCGGAAGGAGTTGCTACAGTAGCTTATGATTTGATGGATTTCAGTTGAAATTGGACTTAAAAGGTTTATTACCTCGCTTACACTAATGTTGCTAATGAGAATTGTGTGAAGTTTTGTGTGAAAGAAATTTCCAGGTTATCGGAGAAAATGGTGTTATAAGAAAGATAAAGGTTTCAAGACTCGAGCAATATGAAGTATGAAGATGAAGATATTGATGTTATTCAAGTGGTGACTCAAGAAGAATCTACTAAATGCCAAATTTAGAGACCTGCAGAGTCCGTTTTCGAATAGGTAACAGTTCTGGTAAGAAAAGTTCCACGAAAATTCTGTCCAGTTATATTTTTGGAGTTTTTATCCAACAAGGAAAGCAATGAAGTGAAAGAGGGACGGAAACGGAGCCAGGGTGGCTCACACCACCCCCTGGCGCGGGCCCCCTGGCCGCGCCAGCAGGTGGTGTGGCCGCCCCGGACTCCGTCTCCGACCCGTTTTCTCCCAGTACCTTCCTTTTGTTGTAAAACTTCATAATATATAATCCCCCGGATCTTCCGAGGTTCGTATATCGTGTTCTCGTCGTGTTTTCGTTTCGAGCTGTTTCTGCCAGGAACTATTCTTAAAATTTAGAAGCACAATGGTCTCCGTCAAGGATAAGGGAAAGGAGCCTATGGAGGAAGATCTCCAAGACCTCGGGCAGGAGAAGGAGATCAAGAGTGAAGATGAAGAGGAGGCAAAGAAAGGCCAGCATCCGCACACCGGCACTACCATTGCAAGCATTAGAGTGTTGGCAAACCCTACCAAGATCAAAAGGACTGCACGGATGTCAACTGGAGGGAAGCCTCCGCGTCACTGTTTGTCTCCACGGTCACTTCCTCCACGCACCAAGAATCCCTTCCATACCCTTATCCATGAGCATCAGTTCCATAATATGCCCAAGGAGAAACTACCCTCCAATTGGGACATGCCTCGTTCTAACCATGCAGGAAAAGAAGACTTCAAGGAGGAAGAGTGGGAAAGAATTGCAAGAGCTAGAATTCGTAACCCGACATGATCATGAGCCGCATTGAGCAAAACTGGGAGTTGATTCGTACTCTCACCTTCGAGATTGAGGACTTGGGGAAACTGATCAAAAAGCTCATCGAGAGAATACCACCACCACTGAAGGAGTAATTGGTCATCAGGTTTTGGCATCCCCTTGGTTTGTTCCAAGCTTGGGGGCGTGCTGCGGTATCATATCACTATCTTCTATCTTTTTACCTTTTTAGTAGAGTCATATCATGAATAGAGAATTTATCATGTAGGATGGTTTGCATTATGGAAGTGTCCCCCTCTCGTTAGATATCTATGTATCCTTGGTGTGAGTTGTCGTTATGGAATATTAATGAGAAGTTCTATCATTTCCTCTTTTGCATATCTTATATTAGTTTTCAATTCATGGTTATATGATTGATCTTGTCGTTAGTATTGGTATCACTTTGGGATCATTGAGTTAATTTAGTTGGTTTTGGCAAACCTGGCTCGGTCAGTAGCAATACTATTTTTGAGAGTTGAATGAAAAAGACAAAGGTACTCTTAAAGAAATATAATTTCATCATCTTTCTTTCTTAATTTTCTCATAAGCTTAGTATTCGCTAGTTAAGATCTTTTGTGCTTCCAATGAAGATTGCATGTTTGTTTTTACCACATGTATGTTTGTTTGTTTCCTTCAACTCTTATGCTTTCTACCCAGCCTTGCTAGCCAAAACCCTGTACTGAGAGGGAATGCTTCTCGTGCATCCAATCCTTAAACCAAAACCTATGCCATTTGTCTCCACCATACCTACCCACTAGCACTATTGCTATTCCAAGTAAATTCATGTTTTTATCTACCTTCCAAATTAAACTTGTTATGTGAAAATCAGTGATTAAAGCTCTCACGAACTTGATGGCACACTTTACTTTCTTGCATTCAATAAACTTGAACCATTGTGTCCATCTTTGTTGCGTATATGCTTGCGCTTTATAAGTTGAAGTTAGCAGAACCATGTATCATGGGGAACGCTTTCAACATTGCACTTATATTCCGTTGATATCATGATTATTTTGCTTATGGATCCCGGTGCTGCGAAATAAAAGGGGAACTTGTAAGATCATGGAGTTTGTATGTGTGTTAGAGAAATGCCTGGGCCGCTAGCCTAAGCCATGCCTAATCATGGTGGAAACATGCAGCATAACCATAATGAGCACTCTATGAAGCATCCTCAATAAAAACCTTTGCAAATAGCAAATAAAAAGATCACTGAGATGCTCATTGTCTGCTTGCCTTGTCATTTTGATTATGGGATAGCTCCTGTATCATGTGCAAGGGGTACCCCGTTGGCGGTTCTCTACGATACATATGTATTTACAATGACAAGAGCTTACTTGTGACTGAAGTTGAGTAGCATGAGGTTCGGTACTCGTAAGTAAGGGACATGAGATTTCAACTTATAACTTGTCAAGCATATTCTCTTAGTTGTGTCACTTTAACCTTAATCACCTAAAGATGCTTATGATAGGGGCAATGAGAGCTGAAAGCTAATAAGTACCATAATTTTTGGAAGCTCTTTATGAAACTTGAAATCCCTACTTCCCTCTGCGAAGGGCCTATCTTTTACTTTTTAGTTGAGTCAATAAACCTATTCCCTTCTACCTCAATAAGTATTTTGAGTTGTTGTGTTTCATTCATTCATATGATGATCTATTCAATCATGTTTCTTATGTTCCTTGTTTTGCACATTGCTCTTATCTTGGTGATTACTACTTTGAAAGCTATCTTTGAAAACCAGTTATTTTTTACCAAGAGCTAAGTTTGAAATTACCAATTATGATTTACTTTATGCATCTTTATTGTGTTTCCTTTACTTATTGCAAGTTAAAGTTATATAATAGTGAGTTGTCTTCTATTATGACTTATGCATTGATGAATGTGATGCTTCTTGTCTGTATTCTTTTATCGAATCTTCACTCCATAAACTTGAGGTCATGTTTATTGATCTCAGTTTTCGCTTGGGGACAAGCGAAGTCTAAGCTTGGGGGAGTTGATACGTCCATTTTGCATCACTATTCTATATCATAATTTATTGTTATTAATTGATATATTTCATATTAAGAGATGATACTTACGTTATTTCATCTGTTTTTGCAAGGTTGATGACTTTTGGAGCATGGACCGCTGCAGTCAGGATTCTGATGGAAAAGGTGCTATTTGGAGGCAAAATTCACGAAGATAAGAAAATCCGGGAAAATACATGGAAAATTTTATTTTTCCAGAAGACGGAGATTGCCAAAAGGGGAAGTGGAGATGGGCCACGGGGGGGCCCACACCACCCCCTGGCGCGGGCAGCCCTAGGCCACGCCAGCATGTGGTGTGGTTGCCCTGGCCCACTCCAGGCTCTCCCCTCTGCCATATATTATCCTCCCAAAACCCTAAGACTCGGGGAGTGACCACAGAAAGATTTCGCCGCCTCTGCGGGGCAAAAAACACCGACAGAGAAAGATCTCTCCAGCAGACAGAATTCTGCCGGGGGAATTCCTTCCCGGAGAGGGGAGATTATCGCCATCAACACTACCATCAAGCTGGACTTCATTAGGATCACCATCATCATCATCATCATCATCATCATCACCACCATCATCTCCACCAGCACCATCATCACCACTTCATACTGCTGTAACAATTGGGTTGAATCTTGCATAGTTCTTTGGGGAAACTTTCCCGGTGTTGATTACTCCTTGTATTTGATGCTATTGAGTGAACCATTGCATTATCGTTTATGTTCAGATTGTTACATATCATTATATCATCTCTGAGCTTGATCCATATGATGTCTTGTGAGTAGTTCGTTTTGTTCTTGAGGACATGGGAGAAGTCATGTTGTTAGTAGTGGAATTGTGTTGAGAAAGATTCAATGGTTTGATATTTAAATTGTGGTGTATTTCTTCTAGTGGTGTCATGTGAACGTCGACTACATGACACTTCCCCTATATGGGCCTAGGGGAATGCATTGTGTACTTGGCTACTAATCGTAGGGGTTGCCGGAGTGACAGAAACCTGAACCCCCGTTAGGAAACCTTTGAATATGGGACGTTAGGGTCTTAGAGTAAAGTTGTGGTTAGGTGTCTACCTTAATTACTTTATTGTACTTGCGTATTCTTGCAAGGGGTATAATCACAAGTATGTATTAGTCCTAGGAAGGTCGGTACATTAGCACAGGTTCACCCACACAACACTTAGCAAACTAAAGAAGATTAATCAACTATATGAAGCGAAAGCACTTGACGATATTCCCATGTGTCCTCGAGAACATTTGGTCATCTTAAGTAATACAACCGGCTTGTCCTTTGCTAAAGAAAGGATTGGGCCACTTGCTGCATTTATTCTTATTGTCTTTTATTTACTCGTACTTTATTTACCTGCATTATCAAAAACCCCTAAAAATTCGTTTGCTAAGTATTTACAGAGAATTCCTACTCCAAGCCATTTGCCAACACCTTCTACTCCTCGTTGGGTTCGACACTCTTACTTATCAAAAATACTGCGATACACCCCCAATACTTGTGGGTCATCAACCATCATGCCCGACTTTTCTAGGCTCGCCGCCACTTTTTGCTCACCATCGGCGATGCAGCCCGCACTCCTATTCCCTCTCTAGATCAATGGAATGCCCCAGATGCCACCATTGACAATTACGAGCACAGTTGTGGGCACGGAAATGCTGCCCCACCTTTAGGGTAACACAGACAATGCAGCCCACACTCACGTTCTCTTTTTCTTGGCACTATTGAATGCGTCCAGTTCCTATCTACCTAACATGTCTGGTCTCGCTTCATATAGTGCTTCGTGGACATCGCTCTCATCTCAGGACCACGCCGGCTACCTCGTCCATGCCTTCGCTGTGGAGCTCAGTCTGAAGATCTTGTTTGCGCTTCATGTCCGCATTTTTCATCGGTAGTACTGATGCCCCACTCGTTAGCGGTTAGGTCAATAATGAGGGTGAGAGAGATGGCTGGTCCAACGTGTCAATACGGGACCTGACCTTATGCGTCCCCACCGTCAGCAGGTAACAGCCAAAGCTGTTGACCCGATGACAACATGTTGTTTGAGAACTTGTGAGAGTTTCAGATAACAGATAGGGGAAAAGTGAGAAGAAGTTTTTAGCCTGGACAAAACTGAGCAAAACTAAGGAAGGAGGGGCATGAAAATAGAAATACCTATTGTTAATGATTTATGTTAGGTGTTCTTACTCTAGTGTTCACGTACTAAGCCTTCCATTTGAGGATTAAGATAGTCACTCTAGTCTACTACTATTAGTTTTACTTGCATTCATTCTTACTGTCAGTTAACATTTCACTCAATGTTTAAGTAGTAGTTGTTTAGATTTCTATTGTTGCTTGAGCTTTTAACTCAAGTTTAGTTTTGTAAGTGTGTTTTAAGTGTTGATTACTGCTTTTTATGCAGGTATTAGGATATTAGATCATTACCTCACTTCTCATCCTTAGGCATATCTTAGGATTTTGTCTAGGGTTGGGGTGAGATAGAGATTTGATGTTCTAAAATTTATTGGTTAATTACATATTGTTCATCTTTTTCTCTAGCTAATGGTTGTGAATTGTGCTAGTTTAAAGGTGTGGCTATGCATGTGGTGTTCTTCACTTCGTGAAGATGCACAATGTGCAGCCTTCCCTCCTACTGGTGCATTCTATACTAAAAACTCTCTCTCTCTCTCTCTTTGGACTATATTACGTCCTATACTAGAGTTTAAATTAGTAACCTTTGTAGCTTTCTAGTGTGCTTGATGAAGATTTGTAGCTGTTGTTGTGGATCTTCTCTTCCTGTTCTTGAGTTCTTCCCCTCCTTCTTTCGTCTCTCTCTCTCCCTCCCACATCTCTCTAAACTCGAAGTGTGTGTTTTTTGGTCCAATCTCGAGTGGTGAGTTATGAGCTATAGGGTCTCAGGTGGTCCTCTATTTATAGTGTTCCTAAGTGGCTGTGCTGCTGACACCAATGCCATGCATTTAGGTGAATCGCCTGCTTGTGTATGTGTGAAACAACCTATGTTGGCTAACTTATCCACATGTGGCAAGGGATTTTCGGTGGTTAAGCCCATGTTGGGTTTAACTTATGTGTGCATGCCAAAATTGTTATATGATCCTTTGGTTTATATGTGTAGGAGGTTGGTATTTGGATATGCCTAATCAGGCATGTCAGTTTGGCCTTTGTCCTGTTCTTGTTTTGGAACATAACAAGTGTATATTATTTGATTTATGATGATTTTGATTTAGTTTTCATCCATGGCCCCTTGTATTTATGTTTGGATGATTGTTCACAATTTCCATTCATGTCAGAGTTTTAATTGATCATGTTTTGAATTCCTAGAGTTCTCGACTTATTGTCAGAATCTAATGCCTTGATGATTCTGTTGGCGACTGTTCTTAGATTAGGGTCCCTAAGTGTTCTATTGGTTTACAATTTCAACTACTAATGATTTAGTTTCTAAATTTGGCTTGTTCTTACTAGAACCTTGAGCTTGGGAATTTTCTTTGGTTGAATGCCTTGTATTGTGATTTCCATAACCTATTGGTTTAGTTTTCCAACTTGATCTAGTTGAATAGTAAAAGATAAACCTAATATAAAACCCTACACTACACTATATATCTTCTCAACCTTGCTTCTAACCTTGATCTTTAACCTGTGAACACAAACAACATAGAAAGACACTAGTGAGTGTTAAAAATGTTGGTTCTTCCCTAAGACAAAGCCATTCAATATAAGAATCTCTTTATAAGAGTCTAGGATTAAACCCTAAACTTGATCCCGAGAAGCAAATAATAAAATCAAAGACTAGAAAGGATAGAGTTAAAAATGGTTCACTGTGAACAATTGTAATCAGTCAGAATATCCCAATAACTTGTAGAATAGATCACTGGCAGTTCCTAAGAACTGTTACCACATTTAGGAACTGTCAGTGATCAATGTGGTAATAGTTCTTAGGAACTGTCACTGATCTATTCTACAAGTTTTTGGGCTATTTTGACTGATTCCAATTGTTCACAGTGAAGCATTTTTAACTTTATCCTTTCTGGTCTTTGATTTTATTATTTGCTTCTCGGGATTGAGTTTAGGGTTTAATCCTATACTCTTGTAAAGAGATTCTTATATTGAATGGTTTTGTATTAGGGCAGAACCAACATTTTTAACACTCACTAGTGTCTTTCTGTGTTGTTTGTGTTCACAGGTTAAAGATCAAGGTTGAGAAGATAGATAGTGTAGTGTAGGGTTTTAGATTAGGTTTATCTTTTATTTTGAAACTGTTGTAATTCTGGGATCATATACTCATATTTGCATATGAATAAAGATCATATTTCTGTCATACACTTGTGCTTGTGATTTCCAATTTCTGTTATTTATGATTTGTGTATTGGAATTGAATGGAACATTTATATTCCATTGTCTATGATTTATGTGTGTAGTTGGAATTTGAATTTAAGTTTGACTTAAGTCAACTCCGATTCTGAATACATTCAAGTTATTTTAGGTTTTGAGTTTGAATGAGGTTTCAATTCCTAGTGACCATTTGGTTAAAATCAACTCACTAGAACTAAATTCAAACAAGTTATAATTTTTTCAAATTGACCCTAAATTTCTATATGTATGTTATGCAATAATATCTAATCACATATCTACCCTTCCTATAATATATATCCCTAGATCATTACATCGCTCCCCTTATAATAACTTTGTCCCAAAGATACGGTTCCCTAAGTACTAGTGAGTCCAAAATTGGGGCATATTTAAGTATACAAATTATTCATATTGTCACTGATTACATGCTACATCTATCTATAAGTATGTCTATTATGTATGATTACTAGTTCTCATTCATTTTCACATGGACTTTGCACAACTAGTAGCTTTATTAGGATTTTATTAATTTTTATTATCTTTGACTTGTGTGTAGGTGTTGTGTTGTATTATGGATAAAGCAAGGCAAAAGGAACCAAGAAGATGCAATATGGAGGAGCTCCAGGCACCAGACTTTCCATACACAAATAGTATGTATGCAAATGATATCTCATTATCCAGTAATGATTCTGATGATAATTTTCCTGAGTTTGGTGAGGAATTAGAGAAGTAATCTTTCTATGAATATTGCTGCAGCTTTCCAACATGAATCCTCAATAGATGAGAATAAAGAATGGTACGAAGAATATATTACTGATGATGAACTTAATAAAAAGGATCCTATAGAATATGATTGCTTAAGACAATTTCTAGCATCTGGTAAACTAGAGAAACTACTTGGAAATTTGAAACTTGACCCTTTTATAATTATTAGAATTGTCAAAACCTATGCTGAGCATTTGCAGATTCCAAAGGAGTGGGAACATTACACACAACCTTTTGATGTTAACCCCCCTAAGGCTGATCCCCAGAAAGAAGTTATGTCTTTACAGTTTGAAGAAGATCTCGAGGTGAATTGTAGCAAATTTAGAAAGTTGACATATGAAAAGAAGATTGAAATCAAGAAAGAAAAAACTATTGAAGAACTGGCAGCAATTTATTTTGGCACCCCACAAACTGAACTAGATAGAAGCCTGGCGAATAGTGACTCACTCCCAAATGATTTTGCAAAGGAATATCTAGATAATATCCTCGACACCGCACCTAAAGGCGAGGAACAAGAAGAGGAGGATGAGCTAAGTGATCACTCACCTATACCCTCTACTCCAAATCATATATATATATTTTATACTCATGAGCATGAACCAATGTGGCATATTAAAAATTACAAAACTTTTTATGATGCCTATATCTCTAGTAATGATTCTTATTAAGTTGAAACTAAAGATAATTTATCTGCGGAGGCCTTGTGCCTAGATACTCCTTTGGAGAACATAAATAATGATGAATTAGAGATATAATCTTGTAGTACTAATGTGCAGGGACAAGAAGAGCACATTGCGAATGAACTATTGGTTGATGATGCTTCCTTTTGTGAGTGGCTTGATATCTCTAGAACTGATGAGCTTGCTAACAAGTGTGATGAACTAAAGGAGGAAGACACCTTTGAATTTTCCATGTTACAAAAGAAAGGTGCTACGAAGTGTTGCCCCATGATAGTGCCACCAAGGAGGAGTATTATGAATTATATCCTTATGATACCAACCATGGTAAAACATTTGAATTCATATGTAAGTCTCTAATACTTTTGATAAAGCTATCTATGGAGGCATGATCATCATATATGACATATCCATCATCACTTGGAAGCAACAATTTATTTATTTACCAAACTCCTATGCACTATAAGTAGGTGTGACTTCGACAGAACTATGATAGTAAGTGCTCCAAACTTCTACGTGAGGTAAGAATAAAAATTATCTAGTTGATATCTATTTAAATAATAATTGAAATTCGAAGCCTAGCTATGACTTTAAAGAAAGTGCTTCCTGGGAGGCAACCCGGAAGTTTTTAGGTGTCTTTCTTAATTTTGTGTCTTGAGTTTTGTTACATTCATGTTGCATTGGCACTTGTATATATGCATGATTTCCAATTAGAGTTGGCTTGGGAATACTTTTGACAGGTAGAATTAGTTGTTGCTCTAATCATGTGTTGCATATCTTGGTTAAATCTTCTCAATAAAATATATGTTTGCTTTATTTGGTTGCTGGACTAACGTTTCAGGTCTGTAATAAAATTTTCGAACAAAGATAACTCGTTCTAGAGCTCACATTGAGCGTAACGAGTAGTGGTACGGACGGACCCATCCGTACACACGCCCGTACCGCTCATGTGACAAACTAGAAGAAGATGAAAATTTGCGATAAAAGTTACTGCAAGCTTAACGAGCACTGGTACGGTGGGACGTGTCCGTACCATCCGCCCGTACCGACCTTGTTACCAGGCGAAGGAAACATGAAGACGACCCAGAGGGTTGTAACGATCAATGGTACGGGCGCATCCTGCCCGTACCACTCGGTCGTACTAACTTTGTCGGCAACCTTAAAAAAGAGAAGATAAGGTGCATTACGGGTGGAGTCCGTATGTACCACGCGCCCTAACAAGGAGAATCACCGCGTCGCAAGGGCTGGGATGGATTAAAAAGGTTACAAGCCCTCTAATCTTTTTATTTTGACAACCTCGGGTCAGTGGGTTAACATCTACATGTTACTTTGTGTTTCATTCTCTTTTACCTACCTTTGAAACTCCCTAGACTATAATTCTTTGTAGTGTTTCATGTTTATTTTATTTTTCTTCTCTCGGTTGGGTGAACAAACTTGGTTCATACACCGAATCATTTGCTTTTACTTCGTTTGTTATTTTTGCAGGGACTTAAACCTTGTGCGATGACGTGCATGGTTTGTGCCAACAATGCAAATACTTGCATAAGCCACTTGTTTGTTTCAACTCAACGCTTCAACAAGGAAGTATTCGTTGAACCAAAGGTCCATGTCCATCAAAAGTGAGGTTATTCGTACCTCAATAGTAAAGTGTGTCACCCTTATTTTATTCAAGCTTGGGGAGATAACCACTTCTCACACTCTCTTTTAATAACTGCATTTTCTCATTTCTTATGGTAATCCATTCAAGTTTGGTTCTTGCAAAAGTTCTAACTTGGGGAAGTTACTTCTGCATGTGTAGAGTCTTGTGCAATATTCTCGTTTGATGAAACTTTTTGTGCAACCATGTATCCCGTTGTTTTTTGAATGCTTGCTTAGGTAAGTTGTGTTTCATGTTTATATAATGGATGCACTTGCTTTTGTTAGGATTCATAAGGGTTGAGTTAGAGCTTTGATCCACTATGTTAAAATCTCTATCCATCTTGAGAAGAACTTTGTGATCCTCTAGAGTACATTTCCATGATTTCTACACTAAATCCTATGTTCCACTTTTGAAGTTTGAATTGTTTATCTTAGTTGGTTGATTTGTGAAGATGCCATGCTAGTGGGAGTACTTCAAAATAGTTAGAGTAAAGCTTTTTATTTGAATGAATGATTAGTTGTGGAAGCTTTTTCTCTAGTTCTTTTAGATAACCAAGTATTGCCTTGGAAATAATATTGCCAAACAAGTACAACAAGAAAAGGTCTCAAATTTATGACTTGTTTGATGAATGATTGTCTTGAGAGTTTACCCTTGAAGATACTTAACCACATAGATATTTTGATATACTTGACGACACTCTTGAAAGGAGTTGTTTGATTGAAATGAAGTCTAGCGGTAATTGTGATGCATGCCAAAGTTAACGTTGTGGATCAAATAGTGGTAGTAGTTAAAAAAAGGAAAAAAGGAGGTTCTATGTTTCTCATGCACACCTTTGGATGCCAACAACTCCGCTAGCCTACGAACGATCTATGGTATAACCTCGGATTTCGGCTATGAGTTGATGACATGAGTGGTAAAAGTGTCACTATAATGTGCAAACGTATTGGTACTCTCAAAGGTTGTGCAAGCTATTGTAAAAGAAACACTCAACAATCCTTGAAACAAAAGGGAAACAAGATAAAAAATATGAAGATCCACATAACAAGTCCTTGGCATGGTCTCATTACTACTTTATGAAGTTTATTGAAAGACAACGATTGGATTAGAAGTGTTTTTGATATCCTTGATTTACTGATGTGGGTGTCAATAAGACACTTCAGTGTTATGCTACTTAGGACATGAACTCTCTTACTCAATTTTTCTATTAAAACATCCTAATGTTCCTTGGCAAGCTGAGAGTTAACTAGAAGAATTGGATTGATTGTTACACTTCTAGTTATTTATACTTATATTAAACTCTACTTTGATGGTCTTGATTTATCGAAAGCTTGTATAGTATTCTTGTCATCTCTCTAACTTCGATGAGCCTTACAAATGGATGAAGTGATGGACACATATGAATGTCAATCGTAAGTGAATTCATATTCTCATTTAAGCCCTTACTTTACATGAGTGAGAAGATACAAAGCTTTTAAGACGCTATAGAAGGATCACAAGTTTGCTTTCAAATCTAGATTCACTTTTGACATGGAGCATTGAAGTTCTGATTAATATTTTATGGATTGACGTAATAGAGCTTGTATTGCTTTGTATGAATTATGTTCTTTCTTACTTTGAGATTTCAAGGATAATAAGGATACAAGGCATCGGTCTTCTACATCCAATATTATACTTTTGTTTCAATTTTTGCCTCATTTAAGGTATCGACACGTCTCTCATGAACATGATGACCTTGTCCATAAGCCACCATCTTGCTCAGGGACGAGAAGGAGTCTAGCTTGGGGAAGTTGATGAGTCCAAAATTGAGGCATATTTAAGTATACAAATTATTCATATTGCCACTCATTACATGCTACATCTATCTACAATTATGCCTATTATGTATGATTACTAGTTCTCATTCATTTCCACATGGACTTTGCACAACTAGTAGTTTTATTACCTTTTCTTGTCTTTGACTTGTGTGTAGGTGTTGTGTTGGATTATTATGGATAAAGAAAGGCAAAAGGAACCAAGAAGATGCAATATGGAGGAGCTGCAGGCACTAGATTTAGCCATTTGAGAGGTGGAAAAGTGGATTTTTTCATAAAATCCAAATGAATATACAAGACCATGGCGTTGTAACTCTCGTCCATACGATTCCAACGAGCCGAAGAACACCCAAATCGAATTTTGTATGAAAAAATGGCAGCCAAAATACGAAAACATGCTATAGGCGTAATGACCACTGGTACGGGCAGGTACGGTCGTACCGTCCGCCCGTACCACGGGTCTGGACGCACAGAAACAACTGTTCTGGACACGTTTCTTCACGGAATCCATCCCAGTTTGTTCCTAGACCTTCCTTAGGTCATAAGAACCGTATTAGGGCACCCCTAGGCCTATATAAAGAGACAAGTAGCCAAGGGAGGAGCATCTCTCTCCACATACCTCCATGATGGAGCCTTGCCACCTTGGAAACTCCATAGCCACCACGTGCACAAGATCTGCACCATCACCATTGATCAAGAGTAGAAGGGACTTGGATCTTGAAGGCCTCAACACCGATCTACATCACAATCATCATCACCAACGTCTCTAACACCGATCCCCTTCATCTACTTGGTTGTAATCCAAACCCTTGTATGGATCTTCACTTGTATTCGATTGTACTCCCATATCCCATCCATATGATTGCCATGATGTTGATTGCCTTTATATGTAAGTAGTTCCTTTGTTCGTGGGGAGATGGAGAAACCCTAGAACTATTATGATGTCGAAATAAAGATGATCTATTCTTGTGTTTGTATGACTGGTCGGTCTATGATAGATTTATGATTTGTGTTTGATCTCTCTCTCTCTTTAGATGGTATGTGTAGTTGGCCACATATCATTTACCCACGGGATTAAAGGGAGCAAGAAATCCTTTGGACGTGTTTGGGATCGTGCCCGGAATAGCTTCGTGACAATTAGCGTCGGCTCGCAACCTACACAGTCAAAGGAGGATAAAGAGGGACTCCCTAAGCTAATTACAATATCCACGGGGAAACTCTTAATTGCGGTGGTTTGTATGGGTGATTGCTCTTATACATCAGGGTGGTTATTTAGAGGTGACCCACTCTTGGCTCAACAAAGTGGCTTCCTACGAGTCTTGTAGTGAACATCTTATTATGGATCTCTCTCCATACATATCATGACACAAGAAGTATGTTATCTTAATTAATAATAATAATATCATGCTAGTTGTGTATCCTACATCCCCGAGAATGTTTTAGACCTATTGAGTTCAACCATGTTTTCACACAACATTGTTACTTGCTTTCTTTTACTTGTTTTAATTACTTTTCTGCACATAACCAAAAACCTTTCAAACACCCTTTACTTAGAATCAAAGGTAGCTTACAAGTATCCTTTGGTAGATAGTGACGAGGGGCATAAAGACCTTAACTAAATAGCTCTATGTGGGTGATACATTGCAAATGTATCTATAATTTTTGATGTTCCATGCTTGGTTTTATCCACTTTCTTGTGTTTTGTCCACACTTTTGAGTATTTTTCATATGATTTCTTGGAATAACCTATTAACAAGAGCCACAGTGCCAGCTGCCTGTTTTCTGCTGTTTTTGGTTCCAGGAAAGTCAAAAAATGAATATTCTCGGAATTGGACGGGACAAAAGCCAAAGTGCCTATTTTTCCGGAAGTCATCAGATGCCAGAATACGAGACGGAGAAGGGCCAGAGGGCGGCCACACCACCTGGCCGCGCTGCTAGGCTTGGCCCATGCCAGGGGTGGTGTGGCCCGCCCAGGCACCCCCTCGGCCTCTCCTTCCGCCTATAAGATGCCTCCGATACCAAAACCCTAAGTACCCGATCAAAAATCCACGAAAGAGTCTGTAGCCATCGTCGTCTATGTCCCTAGATCGGGAGGGATCTGAAGCTCTTCCCGGCACCCTGCTGGAGAGGGGAATTCACCCTGAGGACTTCTTCATCATCATGCAAGCCTCCGGTGTGATGCGTGAGTAGTTCATCTCTGGACTACGGATCCATGTAGTAGCTAGATGGCTGGTTCTCCTCCTTTGTGCTTTCATGTCTAGATCTTGTGAGCTCCGTTCTGCATGTTGTGTTTGCGGGGATCCGATGGATATTGAGATGCTATTTTAGATTGATTATTGATTCTATGATGTCTTTGTTATTTGTGATCTTGCATGCTTTCCGTTCTTAGTAGCTATCTTGGCCAAGTAGATGCTAGCAACTCCAAGAGTTAGTATTTATGCTCGATAGTGGGTTCATGCCTCTGGTAATCTGGGGAAGTGACAGAAACCTCTAAAGTACCAGATGTGCTGTTCCTACTAGGGAGAAACAAAAATCCTTTGTTCATAGAACAATCGTATTGTTTACTTTACACGCAATTCGTAAAGCAATAATCTGTTGCTTCCAACTTAATACTGGAGGGGGTTCGGATGATAACCTGAAGGTGGATTATTAGTCATAGATGTAGTTGGATGGCGGTCTATGTATAATGTTGTAATGCCCAATCAAGTTCCAAAGGAGTCAAGATGATTAGTATATGCATGTATTGCTTTCTCGACGTTTGTCAATTGCCCCGCTGCAATTTGTTCACCCAGCATGTTATCTATCTTAAGGAGAGCCACCTCTAGTGAACTATGGATCCTGGTCCTATTTTCTTTTACATACAATCTATACACTGTTTACTACTTTGTGTTTACTTTCTGCAAACTTTTACTTCCTTCCATTTGATACGTTTAATCCTTTGTTTTTAGCAAAACACGATGAGATCGACAACCTCATCGCAAGTTGGGGACAAAGTTTTGTGGTTGTGTTGTGCAGGTCTCCACGTTGCTACTAGCACCGGTAGTGCGCCATGCCAAGGCTCGACTAGCAACACATTTGGGGTGTTTCCTTGCTCCTACTGGTTCGATTAAACCTTGGTTTCATAACTGAGGGAAACTTGTTAATGTGCTCATCATACCTTCCTCTTGGGGTTCCCAACGAGCTCTACATCAACACTGAGCCATCAAGCATTTTTCTGGCGCCGTTGCCGAGGAGTCAAGGACATCTTCACAAGGGGAGTCCCTCATAAACAATCTCTTTACTTTGTTATTTTTGTTTTGCTTAGTTTCTTTTTGCTTTCTTTGCTTGTTTTGTTATCAAAAACACAAAAAAAAATAGTTTTACTAGTTTGCTTTCTTATTTGAAAACACACAAAAAATTAAGTCTCCTTTAGTTGTTGCCTCTTCCTTAACTCACCATGTTGATCCCTAAATTCACCCTGAAAGACCTTTCAATTGGTAGTGGTTCTATAATTGGGAAAGATAATATTGAACAATTCCTTAATTATGTTAGTAAGCATGAAGATACTGAGGATAGATCCCTTGCAGAACTTGCTCCAAACTATGAGATTGTTGCAGCTTCTTTAATTCACATGTTAGAAGCTAGGTTTGTTAACCTCAACCCCTTAATGCAAGTAATGTTTCTTAAGCTTATAGAAATTGAGGACCCTGAAAAGAGGGATTTTATTCTAGAAACTGTGTTTAAGGAGTTCTATGATGTTGCCAAAGAAGCTAGAAAAGTCTTTGAACGTTTCAATATGCTAGGCTCATGTGTAGATGTTGTTGGTACACTAGAAAAGATGAACAAAACCAAACCTAATGGTGAGGAACCTAAGATACCAATACCCTTTAAACTAGTAGCAATACATGAAGCCATAGAAAAGAATCTTGATTGGATTGTTCCTGAAAACCCTTTTGATGAAAATAGTGAACCTAAGAGCATTGAGAGAGTATCCTCTAGAATTTATTTGGATGATATACCTTGCCTTGTTGAAGATATTTCTGGTATTAATCTTAATGCTTCTTCATTTGAGAATACTTGATTCTTTCTTGCTTCTTATGCCTAACTTAAAGGCGTTAAAGAAAAGTACTTATTGGGAGATAACCCAAAAGTTTTAGATGAGACTTGGAAGTTATTACTTTAGTAATAACCGCTCCTTATCCTTTTTAATTGCTTTTTGTGCCAAGAGGAACCTCTAATGAGAGAGAAGTAATGTTTGGGAAAGTTGCTGTCCCGAAACAGATTTTTGTGCTTCACCGTAAAAATTCGTGTAAAATCTCTAAACGTCTTTTTGAGGCGTGAATTTTTTTGCTTCTTCCCCAGGTTGTTTTCTAACTTTCGTTAGTTCAACAATTTTTGATTTGAGCAACAAAAGGTCTTCGAATTTTTTTGTCTTTACCTACTGGTCTGTTTTGATAGATTTCTGCAATTTTCTGCATTTGCTTCTTGTTGGTTCCTTTTTGAGTTCTTTTGGGGAATTGAGCTCTTTGAGGGAAGTTCTACAGTAGATAGTGTTCTAATGGAAGTTTATTTGGTGTTGGAACTGAACCTTAAGACCTTTTATCTTGAGTGCACTAATGTTGCTAATAAAGATTGTGTGAAGTTTTGTATGAAGGAAAAATTTCAGGTGTATGGAAGGAATGAGTAATGAGATGAAGGATGGACTAAACCTCAAGCGTGTCAACCCAAGAAATATCCAAGAAGTACAAGCGTCAAAGCTTGGGGATGCCCAAGGCATCCCCTTCTTCATCAATAAAAATCTCAAGTTTCTTCCAAACGCTTCATTTTTATTGTTTCATGCACAATTGTGTTGTTCTTGGAGCGTCTTCTTTTTCGTTTTCATTTTGGTTTTTCGTTTGCTTTAGTTTTCTTAGTTTTATTAATAAATTGGTTGGACCCCCTCTTTCATACTTTGGTTTTCAAATAGTTTGGTTTGGTTTGGAAAAGAGTAGGAAAGTTCATACTTATGTGGTAAAAAGAGCTCATTTTTGACTGTGGCCTGTGCTTTGTCATTCCATGCTTGATATTGTTTTGGATTAATGCTTAGTATTCTTTGCTGCAGCATGACTTGTTATAAACAATTGAGATTGCTTAATGTGCCTTGGATGAATCATGCGTTGTTTTAGCATATTAAAGCATAGTATAGTGGTATTCTCCTTTGATGCTTTATTTGGGTTGACTTGGCACATGCTCACACCATGTTATGACTATACCAAGTAACCATAGCCTTTATGATCCTTTAGTTTTCAAATTGTAGTATCACTTTATGCTTTGATCAATGATGTTTTGTCGCTCTGCATGATTATGGCCATTATTGCTCTCTTAGTTTGTCGCTCCCAGTCTTTTGCTAGCCTCCACAACCAAGTATGAGTTCCACTCATGCATCCAACTCCCTAAACCAAGTTATTCCAAAGAGTCCACCATACCTACCTACTAGCTTATGCTATTCCAAGTATATTCATGCTTTTGTTTACCTTCCAAATTAAACTTGTTATGAGAAAACTAGTGATTAAAGCTCTCACGAACTTTATGGCACACTTTAATTTTTTGCATCTAATAAACTTGAACCATTGGGTCCTTCTTTGTTGCGTATATGCTTGTGCTTTATAAGTTGAAATTAGCAGAACTATGTATCCTGGGGAACGCTTTCAACATTGCACTTGTACTTTGTACCCCGTTGATATCATGTTCTTTTGCTTATGGATCCCGGCGGTGTGAAATAAAAGTGGAACTTGTAAGTTCATGGAGTTTGTATGTGTGTTAGAGAAACGCCTGGGACGCTAGCCTAAGCCATGCCTAATCATGGTGGAAACTTGCATCAGCATCCTCAATAAAAACCTATGCAAATAGCAAATAAAAAGATCGTTGAGATGCTCATTGTCTGTTTGCCTTGTCATTTTGATTATGGGATAGCTCCTGTATCATGTGCAAGGGGTACCCCGTTGGAGGTTCTTTATGATACACATGCACTTACAATGACAAGAGCTTACTCGTGACTAAAGTTGAGTAGCATGAGGTTCGGTCTTCGTAAGTAAGGGGCATGAGATTTCGGTTTATAACTTGTCAAGCATATCCTCTTAGTTGTGTCACTTTAACCTTAATCACTTCAAGATGCTTATGATACGGGAAATGAGAGATGAAAGATATAAGTACCATAATTTTTCGAAGCTCTTTATGAGACTTGAATCCCTACTTCCTTCTATGAAGGCCTTTCTTCCACCATTATATTGAGTCTCCAGCTTCTACCTTTATGCACCTACTTTGAGAGCATAGTGGCCATTCTTAGTTCTATGTGCATTGTCCCAAGACTAGTTGATTGATGCATAACTTGATATTGCTTGCTTTAAACTATTTGTATCTAGTCAGTCTTATGAATTTTGAAGGTGTCCTATGCATTTATATTTGCTACTCTATGAGGGACAAGCTGAATACTATTATGCTATGTTTTCTTCATGTGAAACAAACAAACGTGTTGCAAAGCATTGTTATTCATGAATCTTTTGTTTGTGCCTTTTCATGTTGCATCATAGTTTCTTTGTCTTATTGCTAGAACTTTGTCTTTCATGTTATGATTGAAGTACTATGATCCTAGCTTGAAATTGATTAATTGGTAAAGATACATGGATTTGGTGTCCCGCCCAAGAAAGAGACCCAAGTCATAATAATCCCGCTAAGTGGTGATTCAACGTGGATTCTACATCTTGGAACCTATTATTTGGGAGCGTCTTTTTGATAATGGAACCAACCAGCAAAAAGCATTAAAGCTGCAAAAATAAATGCACCAATTGCAGTACAATAGAGTTGTAATTCACTAGTTATTCTAGATGCTCGCCAAAGCTGCAAAAATCAAGAGGTTATTGGGATTCCTCGGAAACCTCCGCCTACATCACCATTCAATATTTCTTGCCCTACTATAGGCCAAACTACCTGAGCACTGGGTCTAATGTGAGTAGGATCACTTAGACATGCTTCATAATTGGAAAAGCGGGCACCATTAAAGTACATGCCACTCAACCAAAGAAAGATAATGGATAGTTGCCCGAAATGAGCACTAAAGACTTTTCGAGAGATCTCCTCCAAATCACTCGTATGACTATCGAAATCGTGAACATCAGCATGTAGGTTCCAGATCCAAGTGGTAGTATTAGGGCCCTTAGCTAGTGTTCTTGAGAAATGGCCGGGTCTGGCCCATTCTTCAAAAGATGTTTTTACAGGATCCCTATCCACAACAATTTTTACTTCTAGTTCTGGCGAACGAATAATCATTAAGTCCTCCTCTTTCCGGACAAGACATACAAAGAGACCCGCCAACTGTCTTTTTAGAGAATCTTTGAAAGATAGATATTATGATTAGTTCTTTTCTTTACTATCTATCGTTCTTCTATTTTGTTAGTTATTCACGGGAGCAATTATATATTGAAGTCAATCCGAGGCAAGTGTTCGGATCTATTATGACATAAAGATTAGGTGCCTAACGGACATTGTTTGTCTTGAAAAACAAATATTTCCCGACGTAAGAAAAAAAATATTTTTGAAATTTAAGTAACTGGTGTCTTTGTTTTGAAGGTATAAGCTCCTATATACATCTTCTTTCCTTGAGCATAATATAGGGTTTTTTATTTTATTCTAAATTCCAAGATAACTCATTAGAATTATTAATAAGACAGTCCTGATATATTAGCAATATTTAGATTGCTACTCTTTTTTCTTTTTATTAACTTTATTACTTCTATTCTAGACCCTATCCCTATGGTTTATCCTTAATAAAAAATATCATATAAAATAGAAGGTATAAGAAAGGGGTATAATGAAATTCTTGATTCGATCTTACGACCTAATTTATTTGATTAATGGATCAACAACCAAACCACCCATTTTATGAAAAAGAAGGATACCTATTTTGTTTCGCAGGCTGGCACTATCTGATGAAACATCTTGCGGTGCCATTGTTAGTTCACCTCCGACTGCGTCATCTTCGGGAAAGGGGAAGTAGCGAAGGCCCCGGATCTACTCTGTTTAGCAGAGATTTTTGTATTGGCCCCCGGGCGAAGGCAGTGATACCGGCTATCTTTCGTTCTTTCCTGACGACTCGACTTCGGCTCAAGTCCATGATTCCCAAGCTTTCTTCCTTTTCCAGCTTTGGTTGGTACAGCTCCAGGTGGAGCCCTTTCTTAAGCATATACGCGGCTAGCATCCCATTCACTCAGCGATCTTTTATCGCTTCGTTCTTCCCGTTGTCGCTCAAGAGAGCTCTCGTCGTTAACTGAATTCAGAATCTTTCCATTCTAGAGACGAATTGAAAGTCGGCCATAGTGATCCGGGAGTCCTGTGTGGAAGGGCTCTCGCTCAATGGATCAAAGGTACGCCGGGGATAACAGGCTGATGACTCCCAAGAGCTCTTATCGACGGAGTCGTTTGGCACCTCGATGTCGACTCATCACATCCTGGGGTTGAAGAAGGTCCCAAGGGTTCGCTTGTTCACCGATGAAAGTGCTCGTGTTTCGGTTAATAATAAATCTTTTTAGAATCGATCAAGTAATGCCAGGTGTAGCAGAGGTGATAGGAAGGGCTACAGGCACGCGATCAGAGATCACTGTCCCCCCCCCCCCCCACTGCTTGGGAGCTCAGCACGGTTTCACGTTCTATTTCACTACCCACTGGGGGTTCTTTTCACATATGATCTGGCATGTACAGAATGAAAACTTCATTCTCGATTCTACGAGAATTTTTATGAAAGCGTTTCATTTTCTTATAATGGAAATAAATACGCAGTATTTACAGAAAAAAGTCTTTGTTTATTGGGAAAGAATCAATATACTTTTAATGTCGAATCGGGATTCACTAAGACCGGTTCCGTTGACCATCAAACAGTTTCTTAATTATGTTATGTCAAATGAAGGGAAAAAGGAAGGAGTAATAAAAAAGACTAGAGTCAGATGCTTCTTCTATTCTTTTCCCTGGCGCAGCTGGGCCATCGTGGACTTGAAACAGAGATATGTATTTTTGATTCCGTCTAAAATCGATTTTACGGTATAGGCTCTTATGACCTCCCCCTCTATGCCTTGCGGTAATGATTCCTCTGGAATTACGACCTTTACCACAATGGTGCCGTAGGTTTGAAATGTATTATCGAAGGAATATACTCTTCGATTCTTGTGCAAATCAGAACAGCTGTTCTCCTGACGACTCGGATTCGGCTCAAGGCCCCAGAGGGAGAGTATCATTATTTAGTTGACTAACTATATTATGGAATTGTCAAAGTATAGATGCAGTAATGAGGGAGGGTGGAGTCAGACTGGATCTATACTAATGCGCGCGGTACAAAGTTCGTGGTAGGGAACTTCTTTGAGTCATCGTATTTTGCAGTTCATACGAAGGAAATTAAATCATTGCTATTTGACTCGGACCTGTTCTGAAAAAGTCGAGGTATTTCGAATTGTTTGTTGACACGGACAAAGTAAGGGAAAACCTCTGAAAGAATTTCCATATTGACCTTGGACATATAAGAGTTTCAAATCGAATCTCTTTAGAAAGAGGATCTTTTGTCTCATGGTAGCCTGCTCCAGTCTTTTACGCTGAGTCGGGAGGAGGCTTGCGCGTTTGGGGGCAAGTGCCTTCGCAAACCGCTCAATTTTTCCCTCTAGGGCCGGGAACTAATGAATAAAAAAAGTTGGAATCCCCTAAGGATGCAATAGGTATTTGTGATCGATCAGCTTCCAGTATGACGGGTTCGTTACTCGGGGATTCGGAGAGGTCAGATGAGATAGATGGGTGTGTTCCAAATGGAATGATCCCCGTCATTGTTTCTTCTCCGAGAAAAGAAGTTGACGACCCATAGGCCTTCCACCTCCACGCGGCATTGCTCCGTCAGGCTTTCGCCCAGAGACCTCGCCCGTGAAGTAAATCATCGCCCCTACGATCCAACCAATTGGGAGAGAATCAATAGACTCCTTTTTGGGAGCGATCCGAACGCAGCTAGAAGGGGAACGTGAAATGACTTTAGGTTTTCTTGATTTTTTGTGCGATGATTTTATTGAAAAAGACCCTATTTTAAGTAAGGCCAAAGGCTCCCTTTAATAGTTATGTACTTTCCTGTAGGTATAACCTTTCGCTCAATACTCAAATCTAGCCTAGCTCGAAAACGGATGTGCTCGGGAATCTATTGACAGAGAGAGATGCTCCTCCTGCTTGATAGAAGCATTACACAAATAAAAAACAGCTATGAATGCGGATAAAAACGGCTATGGGATGGATGCGGCATCCCAATGCGATAAAAGAATTCAATCCTAGAATTCCTATTCAAGAAATTTTTGGGCCTGAAAATATTCTACCTACCTCCTAGACGTCGTAGAGAATTGATAATTTTCATGTCTCTTGCATGACTACTGTATACACCACTAATGGACTTTTGTGGAAGTATTTCGACAATATGAAACATTCAATCAATAAGACCTCCCATAATTTTCAGGAACAAGAAAATCAGAAGAATCTTTCTCTCTATTCACTACCATTCTGCGTCTTCGACTTCTATTAGTTTCTTTTCTTCTGCCTTTGCACTCGAGGACCAATGTCCGTCTGGCCCGAGGAAACCTTTGCACGCCTCCGTTACCTTTTGGGAGGCCTACGCCCCATAGAAGTAGAGTTGTTCTGTAATCCATAACCTATCCTGTAGGTATAACCTTTCGCTCAATACTCAAATCTATAATTCAAGCATATGAGGCCGCATCAATCGAGGAACCCCCGGATCTAGGCGAGGTGATGGCGGGGAACTCCAACAGGTTTTGGTTTCCTCCTCACTGATTGCTGCGTTTGGGAAGGATGAATCGCTCCCGAAAAGGAGTCTATTGATTCTCTCCCAATTGGTTGGATCGTAGGGGTGAATCAGCAAGGACCACCTTGCAAGGCTAAATACTCCTGGGTGACCGAACCCAAAAGAACCATTGCAAACAACATAGAGGAAGAACGAAAGAAGTTGGAAGATAATTATGATATTGATATAGTGTGACCTGACCCCTGTTGCTCCAAGTGAAATTCAGTCTAGGGTTCTTAAAGATATTCTCCATTTTTTCCCTTTCTACGATGAGAGTTTCTATTTTAGATTTTATCTTTCTTTTTGCTCTTAGAATTAGGAAGAGCTAAAGGGGCCCTACTATGATCCCTCAATTGAGTGATCGCTCAAGTCATAGACCTGAGACTGGGCCCACGCGGAGGAAGAGGGAACGAGTTTCGAAGAAAATAAAAACAGGTTTACTCCGCCCCTTTTTACTTTTCAAAAAAGATTAACTAATCTAAAGAAAAACAAAATATTCTAGTAATGGAATTCCATATCGCGAATCCTTTATTCTTGCCCGCTTCAAGATAGGATGACTAATTAAAAAATATCAATCTTGGGATAAAGAGTTTACACTGCTGGTTTTCGAGGCCGAAGGTGAACTGGACTCGCATTCCCTTGCTGGGAAAAAGAGAGTGGGCCAGGGGGAGAACTACCTAACTAAAGAAGAAGAATCTTATGGAAATAGCATGGAATAAGGTTTGATCCTATTCATGGGGATTCCGTAAATATCCCGTTCCAAAAATCGAAACAATCGGGACTTTTCAGAGATTGGATGCCCTTTTTATTTTTTTTGTACTGGCTACTAAATACTAAAAAAATTTAAGAAATGAGAGAATTCAGAATAGCTACGAGAAAGACTAGTCCAATCCCACATGCTCCACCGCTTGTGTGGGCCCCCGTCAATTCCTTTGAGTTTCATTCTTGACCGCGGCATAGAACCGCCGTTAACTTTATCTTCCGGTTGAGTCTCGGTCCCTTCAAGGCATGCTGCTGGCTCTGGAACTTGGGGGATTACGTGATTCGTCAGAAAAAGGAATGATAGTTACTTTTATAGTTTGATCGGACGCGATCCAAGAGGGATTCATTTCAAAAAAAGGTTGCTGGTAAATAAGTACTTCCCCGAAAGAAAGGGGTAGTCTAAGGTGGGACACTCGTTTGTAGAAACACTTTCGAAAGAACAGACAAGATTCACCAGATAATAAATTGGTAACTTCGATCATAGGGGTCGATTTCTAGTCGCGTAGCTTCAGAATAATTTTGCTCTGACTCTATGTCCCCCTTAGTGAAATAGGAATTCTAAAATTACCCAATTAAGAAACGGAGCCAGGAATTGTGGATCAAAAATAAGAAAAGAGAAGTGTTTAGCCGTACCAAGCAGGCACTTCTGCCGCCGACTCCATTAAGGTTGGCTACCTGTCCATTCGGGGGTATATAGGGTTCCCAAGGACTCCGGTCTAAGGGCGGACTGAATCTGAACTGAAATAGGGGGATAGGCTCTCGGGCGTCCTAGACATCTACTTTCCTTGAGCATAATATAGGGTTTTTTTATTTTATTCTAAATTCCAGGATAACTCATTAGAATTATCAATAAGACAGTCCTGATATATTAGCAATATTTATATTGCCAATTCTCTAGAGATAGTTGTCATCTATCTCTTCTGCCTCCTATTTGGTTGGAAGTTTCCTGCTCCAGTTGGGAAAGCAAGGGCCCTAGTTTCGCGGTGAGCTAGATGAGAAGAAACTCTCATGTCCAGTTTTGCAGTAGAGATGGAACTAAGAAAGAACCGTCGATTCCTTGGCGCAACCCTCGGGTAGGGAGGAATTGTGCCACCCGCACGCAGGGGAATCACGCTCTGTAGGATTTGAACCTACGACATCGGGTTTTGGAGACCCGCGTTCCACCGAGCTAAGTGCTAGAATATACTAGAAATCTGATTTGCTATAGCTTCCAGGTCCAGGAAACTTTTTGTCAAAAGGAAAGGGATGGAGTTTTTCTCGCTTTTGGCGTAGCAGGCCTCCCAAAGGGAGGCCCGCGCGACGGGCTATTAGCTCAGTATAGAAAACCCACCATTTTTTGAGGTCTTACTTATTTTCATTGGTTTCGAAAAATCGCTAATGCGAACTCGGTAGTGCTACTGAAACCACTTTGTGCATCTTCTCTTGCCAGGAAAGAAATGCTAGGTAGAATGAGGATAAGGGCCTCCAAAAAATTTCTTCTCGTTCTATGAACTTTAAGGTGTATGAAGTCTCATAGTTAACTCTTGTAGTGGAATGATAGAGACTCCATTTCACTTAGGTTGATTTAATTTAGGAGATTATTATGATGGAGTGCATGTACGTGGTGGTGGAGGGTGGCTTAGTATCTGCAGTTGGTCTGGATAACTATATGCTTGGTGGCGGGATATGATACTTGATGGATAGACTGCTTGCCCTATGCCAATGTCATACGAATTTACTTTTGCCCCTTTCTGCCCTTTCCTCTATTTGTTCGATAGGTTCCTCGTTCTATTAGAATTCAAAACCCATTGTCGTCCACAGTTTCCTTTCTTGCTCCGGAGGAAGGATGACCGGGAATCGGAGCCTCCAGCAAAAGCCCCTTGCTAGGGGTTTGGGGTAGTAAATAACTAGTATCCGACCTTGGGAGGAATTCCAAGAATAGTGAAAGCAAGCTGTTGCCAGTGTTGCCTAAGCGCCTCCCGAGATTTGGGCTCGAGAAGCAAATTGTTGTGTGGAGGAATCAATATCTCGACATAAGCCAAGAGGCAGATCTTGTGCCTCCTCGGTCAATTCTTTCGAAGGGAAGGATTTTCCTCGTTCGAGAGTCTCCGCCCTTCTTCCACTCTCATTTGAGAGTGCAAATACAAGGAGGTATTTTGTGTTTGGGAAAGTCCGAAGAAAAAAGATTTAGAATTTGCCTTTTCCTTATTTCCCTTAGAAAATGTCTACCTCAGACTGTCCCTTTGCCCGCGGGTCTGACACAAGGTTAAATCCGAGCTCTTCTATAGTGGTATCTCACTGATGGCTTGCCCCCCCCCCCCGGAAGGGGGCCTTCTTCGCCTTCCACCTAAGCTGCGTAGGAAAGGCCCAAAGCCAATCTGAGGGAACAATAAAGCTTCATAGGGTCTTTCTGTCTAGCCTTAGTTGGATCCGTCGCATGCTTTCACTTCCATCTATCATAGTGAAGATCATTTATTTTCAACGGGACCTGGTGCATAACCTAAAGTCGGTTTGATATGATCTTATCTCCGGGCGCGGTCAGCGAGAGTTAATTATTGGGGACAGACAGACTAGCAAAACAGCAGTAGCCACAGATACAATTCTCAATCAAAAAGGACAAAAAATACTATTTCCAAAACTAGTCAATTCAATGATGACCCTCCATGGATTCACCTATATAGGTTGCGGCTAATGTTGCAAAAATAAGAGCTTTTACGTAACTGAGTGATATAATCCGCATATTTAGCATTGTCTGCTCTATTTTCTGTATTGAGAGGAATGAGATCCATAATATGTTCATCCAGATTGGAAGAGAGAATGCTACATTCATACAGTTTCGAGCAAATTGCTTCTGCGCTGAGAACTGAAGATTGTGTGGGTTGTAAAAGATGCGAATCCGCCTGCCCGACATATTTTTGGGCGGAACAGATCTACTAATTCTTTTATTCCAGTTAGTAAGAGGGATCTTGAACTAAGAAATAGACCTAGCAGCTAAAAGAGGGTATCTTGAGCAATTGCAAGAATAGGGTTCATTGATATTCCTGGTATAGTAGATGCTATCACACATACAGTCATACTCAATTCGATGGAATTGTTTGATCTTAAAGGGGATCTTCTATAATTTCGCACATAAGGGGTTATTTCTTGGTTTCGTCTAGTCATTAATAACTTGATTATTTTTAGATAGGCTAATAGAAAAAAGAATAGAGGTATGACAGGCATAACATCCACGATTGGGTTGAAAATAGCATAAGCTTCGGGCAATTTGGCAAAGAAAAGACTAGTAGTCGGATAAAAAACAGAATTAAAACAGATACAGGTTAAACTTATTTTTAGGCTAGTTGAGTAGTTTTGATTAAGGTTTTATTAGATTATTACTCGAAGTTAAATCAAGGATTTTCGGGACTTCCTCACGATTATGTAGCAAATGATTTAAAAGTATCATGATTTTCCTGCCCTCAGGGGGAAAGTAAAGGCCCTTCCCCCTTTGGAAGGCTGTGGGCGAGGAGTGATTCGAACCCCCGACACCGTGGTTCGTAGCCACATGGACAACTGTTTGGACTGATGGACTTACCGGTCTTGATCGTTACAAAGGACGATGCTATCACATCGAGCCTATTGCTGGGGAAGACAACCAATGGATCTGTTATGTAGCTTATCCATTAAACCTATTTGAAGAGGGTTCCATTACTAACATGTTTATTACCCTACCTTTGGACTCGTATTTTTTTGTACACAATCAACGGAGGCCCCCCGACATATGTTGCAACTCACGTTCTTGAAAATCGGCACTTCTCCAAATCCAGAAGACAGATGGAATTATAGGATTATCCTTTTGGGCAAAGACTTTTATGCAAGTTTGGATTAGTATACACAAATTTTTACAGATACTTTGATCAAGTTTATGATGGTGCATGTCACCTCAAAAATTATTTTTTCTTTTTATCACTTACCTACTCAAGGACGAGCAGGAGTTAAGCTTGGGGATGTTGATACATTGCAAATGTATCTATAATTTTTGATGTTCCGTGCTTGGTTTTATCCACTTTCTTGTGTTTTGTCCACACTTTCGAGTATTTTTCATATGATTTCTGGGACTAACCTATTAACAAGAGCCACAGTGCTAGCTACATGTTTTCTACTATTTTTGGTTCTAGGAAAGTCAGAAAATGAATATTCTCGGAATTGGACGGGACAAAAGCCAAAGTGCCTATTTTTCCAGAAGTCATCAGATGCCAGAATATGAGATGGAGAAGGGCCAGAGGGCGGCCACACCAATTGGCCGCGCGGCCAGGCTTGGCCCGCGCCAGGGGGTGGTGTGGCTAGCCCAGGCACCCCCTCGGCCTCTCCTTCCCCCTATAAGATGCCCTCGGGACGAAAACCCTAAGTACCCGATCAAAAATCCACGAAAGAGTCTGTGGCCACCGTCATCTCCATCCCTAGATCGGGAGGGATCTGAAGCTCTTACCGGCACCCTGCCGGAGAGGGGAATTCACCCTGGAGGCCTTCTTCATCACCATGCAAGCCTCCGGTGTGATGCGTGAGTAGTTCATCCTTGGACTACGGATCCATGTAGTAGCTAGATGGCTGGTTCTCCTCCTTTGTGCTTTCATGTCTAGATCTTGTGAGCTCCGTTCATGATCAAGATCATCTATTTGTAATTCTGCATGTTGGATATTGAGATGCTATTTCAGATTGATTATTGATTCTATCATGTCTTTGTTATTTGTGATCTTGCATGCTTTCCGTTGTTAGTAGCTATCTTGGCCAAGTAGATGCTAGCAACTCCAAGAGTTAGTATTTATGCTCGATAGTGGGTTCATGCCTCTGGCAATCTGGGGAAGTGACAGAAATCTATAAGGTACTAGATGTGCTGTTGCTACTAGGGAGAAAACAACAATCCTTTGTTCATAGAATAATCATATTGTTTACTTTACACGCAATTCGTAAAGGAATAATCTGTTGCTTGCAACTTAATACTGGAGGGGGTTCAGATGATAACCTGAAGGTGGATTATTAGTCATAGATGTAGTTGGATGGCGGTCTATGTATAATGTTGTAATGCCCAATCAAGTTCCAAAGGAGTCAAGATGATTAGTATATGCATGTATTGCTTTCTCGACATTTGTCAATTGCCCCGCTGCAATTTGTTCATCCAGCATGTTATCTATCTTAAGGAGAGCCACCTCTAGTGAACTATGGATCCCGATCCTCTTTTCTTTTACATACAATCTATAATCTGTTTACTGCTTTGTGTTTACTTTCTGCAAACTTTTACTTCCTTCCATTAGACAAGTTTAATCCTTTGTTTTTAGCAAAACACGGTGAGATTGACAACCTCTTCGCTAGTTGGGGACAAAGTGTTGTGGTTGTGTTGTGTAGGTCTCCATGTTGCTACTAGCACTGGTAGTGCGCCCTGCCAAGGCTCAGCTAGCAAAACCTTTGGGTGTTTCCTTGCTCCTACTGGTTCTATTAAACCTTGGTTTCATAACTGAGGGAAACTTGCTGCTGTGCTCATCATACCTGCTCTTGGGGTTCCCAACAAGCTCTACATCAACACTGAGCCATCAGTGGGTACGATACTCTTATTTTGAAACTAGCTACAATTGATCTGTGCACTTGCAGCCATCAAGTACCTAAATAGTTGAGGGTAATTTTTACGCAAATCTTCCTCTTTTTCCTAGGTATCTTCTCGCTCTTGGTGGTATTTCCACTAAACTTTACAGTATTTCATTGCTCTATTCCTTAGTCGTTTCCGGTTCTCCTCGAGAATTTTGGATGTGGTTCCTCATAAGTAAGACCTGGTTGTAATTCTAATTACTTATATGGTAACGGTTCACCTCGTGTTTTAGACACTTGCTAATTGTGAAACATGGGATACGTTATGAACTTGGGATAATACTTTTGGAACTTGAGTTCATAAGCTACTGGTCCTTCGTTAATAAGAATATAGAATGGTCCAATATATCGTGGGCTTAGTTTTCCTTTCACTCTGAATCTTTTCACTCCATGTGTTGGGCTAACTCTTTTGGTTCCCATGTTCTCCTTTTAAGATCACCATACATTTTCTATCTACTTTGGGCTATCTTTAGTCTATCTCTAATGATGTCTACTATTCTCTGCAGTTTGATAACATAGTCAAGTTCAAATTGTTTATCTTCCCCTAACTCATACCAACAAATACGTGATCTACACTTTCTTCCATATAGGGCTTCAAACGGTTCCATTTTAATACTACATTGATAACTATTATTGTAAGAAAATTCTGCTAAAGGTAGGTTCTTATTCCATGCCCCTCCAAAATCTAAGGCACATGCTCTTAACATATCTTCTAGTATCTGATTTGTTCTTTTAGTTTGGCCTCCGGCTTGTGGATGGTATGCGGTGCTAAAATGTAACTCGATCATAAGGCTTCATGTAATCGTTTCTACAATGCGGTAGTAAATATTGATCCATGATCTGTTACTATTCTTTTTGGCACTCCATGTTTGCTCATGATTTCTTCGACATAAAGATCAGCTAGATTCTAACAACTATCTTTCTGGTTTACTGCTAGAAAATTTGCACTCTTTGAAAACTGATCCACTATTACCCAGATCATATCCTTGTGATTTTTTGTCATGTCCAATCCGGTAACAAAATCCATTCCAATTTCCTCACACTTCCAAATGGGCATCAGCAAAGGTTGTATTTTTCTAGTAGGACTTTGATGTTCTGCCTTACTCTTTGGCAGGTGTGACATTCTTCTACATATTTGGTGATGTCTCGTTTCATATTGTTCTACCAAAATGTTTTCTTAAGGTCCATGTACATCTTAGTTCCTCCAGGGTGTATGGAGTATGGTGTTTGATGAGCTTCTTTTAATATTACTTCTCTGATTTTGTAGTGGTCAGGTGCGCAAATCCTTCCCTAGAACCATAAGGAATTCTCCTCCTTAAGTTCAAATGTTGAGGGTTCTCCGCTAAGTATTTACTGAATCTCCCTACTTGTCAAAAATGGGTCATCGGTTTGGCTTTGCATGATTTCATCTCTAAGGTTCATTTTCATCTCTCCTTGGGTATTCATGGCTGCTATGGTACCAATAGGTTCTCCATTCCAAAAATCTAATTGGGTTTGGTCTATTTCAATTGTAGTTTCTTAGGTGGTTTTTCTTTCTACTAGGGTGTTACATGGGGGTTTTTGGCTTAATGTGTCAGCAATGACATTTGCCTTTCCTGGTGTGTAGTTTATGGTTAGGTCATAGTATTTTATCAATTCCAACCATCTTCATTGTCTCACGTTCAACTCCTTTTGTGTGAAGAAGTACTTTAAACTTTTATGGTCAGTGAATAATTCACACTTTGATCGGTATAAGAAGTGTCTCCAGCTCTTTAATGCATATACTATAGTTGCCAGTTTTAAATCATGTGTCAAGTAATTCACTTCATGTGGTTTTAATTGTCTAGATCCATATGCAATGACTTTGTGGTCTTGCATGAGAATGCATCCTAATCCATTTTTTGATGCATCACAATATACTGTGTAATATTTTCTAGATTCTGGTACTGCTAGTATTGGTGCTATGGTTAATTTCTCCTTTAGTATCTGAAAACTTTGTTCACGTTCTTCTGTCCATATGAATGGTTCATCCTTTATTAACAATGTAGTCAAAGGTTTAGCTATTGTGGAGAATCCTTCAATGAATCTCCGATAGTATCCTGTCATTCCTAAGAAACCTCTAACTTCTTTAACGTTTGTTGGTGCTTGCCAATCTAAGATTGATTGCATTTTGTTCGGGTTCACCGAAATTCCTTCCTTCGTATCACGTGACCATGGAATTCTATCAGTCTAGCCAGAATTCACATTTATTGAACTTAGCTAATAGTTTGTGTTCTCTAAGGGTTTGTAGAACAATATTCAGGTGTTCCACATGTTCTATTTTACTTTTGGAATATACCAGTATATCATCAATGAACACTATTACGAACTTGTCCAAGTAGGGCATAAATACTTTGTTCATTAGGTTCATGAATATTGCTAGTGCGTTTGTCGGTCCAAATGGTACAACCAAGTATTCATAGTGTCCATATCGTGATAGGAATGTAGTTTTTGGAATATCCTCTTCCTTTATCTTAATGTAGTGGTATCCAACCTTAAGTCTATTTTGGAGAAAGCTCCTGCTCTTTTGACTTGATCAAATAAATCTTGTATCTTGGGTAATGGGTTGTTCGCATACGAACACGTCACCGTGTACCCTCGGCACCGAGCGCGATGTGTGGCAGCACGTGCCGAGGGAGCCTCGTCGGAAGCGCGGTACGCAAGAAAGTCCGGCGAACGCTTTTGAAGACCGAAACCCCGCTCGCCCAGGAGGGACCCCGTCAGGGCGTTGCAGCGGCTATGGGTTGTCCTAGGTCGGCCTGACCGCTCCTAGAGCCTCATGGATTCGCAGCCCTCCGGTATGAAGAACTACGGATGAACGAGAAAGAAAGATACAAAGGAGAGGGATAAAAAGTAGATGAACACGAAAAAGTAGTAGATTTGTTTGTTCGATTGATGTTGGTTCAATCGGCCGTCACCCCTCGTGTATATAAGGAGCGGATAGACTTTCCGTGCAAGAAATAAGGTTGGATCCACGTCCAAAACCCTAGTTGGGGTCCAACTCGAACAAGAAAACCCGAAATTTGTGTAACTGTTCGGACAAAAACTTATCAGTATCTTACGTATCACTTTTGACATAGTAAACAAGCTCGAATCAAAATATTGTAAAAATAAAAGTTATGCGTCTCAAAACAGCGAACAACTTTGATGTTGGCCACTTTTTCATCTGATTTGATCTTGATCGACTTTTCCTCTTATGTTCGTATTAAACTCGGATTTAGACCGAACGAATTTAACTCAATTCGGCTGTAACTTAAATCTGGAGGCCACATACTTGCTTAAAAGAAGTTGACTCTAAAAGAAAAGTTGTTCATCTCGAAATAATGAAGAACTTTTATGTTTTGCACTTTTCCATCCGAGTTGATGTTGACAGCTTAAATTAAGTCGTAAGAAGAATGACCGAATTAGGAGGGTTTTTTGGTCGTCCGGGTCCATTGCTCTCGCCTAAGGTGAGACATGGTCTGTGGTCGGGCGAGCCCCTCTCCCGTCTGTGCTAATTCCATATTTTTTAGTATTTTGACTCTCAATTTTGAATACTAATGTAGATTGAGATGATTCAAAAACCAAAGTTGCTTGATTCGACGAGGCGCACAACTTTCATGTTTAGCACTTTTCATTTGAGGCCATCTTAAAGGACTCATAGTTAAAGTCTCTATATATCAGTCTTTGAGTCTTCTCTGAACACTAGCATAATCGGCTATTAAGCCTGATAATTACTTGATTTGATATGGTGCCTCTTTGATGATGATTAATAATCCTCCAAGTGGATTTTTCCAAGTGTCTCTCCCTATTTGTCTTGATTAGTTACGAGCCCAAAACGAGTGCCAACACATGCCCCCCTGTTTTCTGGCAGAGCTTGCATGCCAGAAAATAACTTGCTCTACTTTTAGTCTAAGGATGATGTCAACACTCCATCGGCAATTGGTTGTCTTAGGGCGATAAGTCTATATTGGCCATATGTGCTAAGGGCGATAAATATATATCAGCCACTTGGGTATGATTTCCTCAAATAATTTGCGTTAAGAATGATCACCTCATCCTGAAGTTGATGAATATCATAATTTCCTTCATGAACAACTCCCACAATGATCCCGACTAGGTCTTCATTCATGTTGCTCAAGAAGAATATCATCAACTGTTCGGCAATAAAGATCATTACCTATTAATGAGCATTTGAAAAGCAACCGAACTGTCATGTTCACCCTTTGGTTCAGATTTTCATGTAATAAACAATGGGCTTCCTCTATTCTTTGTCTTCACCTGCACTAGATCTTTCATTAGTGGTCGAAGCGGTAGTCTCCAATCCGTCCTTACCTATGTTGGCAAAACAAAGCATCGGCTCTTGTAGAATATGAATATATCATGAATAATATGGTAGCCGCATGTTTGTTGAGCCAACTCATTTGCACTTCAGTTTTCATGTCTAGATATATGAGCAATGATAAACCAATCTAAGATGAAAGTTACATCTAGACATGTATCAAGATAAATAACAAGTGATTCATCAAAACTTTGGTAAACCATGGACATTGTTGCACTACTCATAACGAATCACTAGAAGCCTCAATATGTGTAGCACCTATAGCAATAAAAAGTTCTAGCACGAATAGCAAAGCTGCATATTTGGCCTGATTCTTTGTGCAAGATATTCTAAGCGGCATGAGACTTCATAAAACGGTACCATAAGGAGATAAATAAACAATACCAATGAATTGGCTATTGCTTTTAAAACTGAACAGTTAAAATGTAATTCCCATGGTACTATAGAGACAATATCAATATCATGCTCATCGTCTACGCCCAGTAATGAAATTAAAAACAATTTGGCCTTTCATAGACTTTCAAGAGTTATAAGCCAAATTATCAACACATAAGCATAAGCACAATTGCTAATGAATGCATACCTTGTCTCAGTCTCAAGTAGCACTAAGGACGATGTTAGACTACCACATCAGCCATGATTGGATAATGATCTGAGGGCAATAAAATAAATATCGTCCATATATCTTTGCCCCAATGGGCCTGTATAATCCATCCACCAAAATATGTATAGCCAAAGTAAATAAAAGAACAAATATGGTTATGAACTTCAATCATTTGGCCTTTTGGATTAGCAACAAAATTGCAACTAATCAAATGAATAATGATTTAGAAATATCCTTTTATGATGTATAGAATTATGATGCATCCAAGGATCAAAATAAAACCATGGTGGGTAACTAATCATACCCGGGGATGAATTCCATGGCATAGGCATTAATCGTGAAGTAGAACAATATGCATGATGCGCTGGCCGAAGATTTTGATAGTGATACTGAATTCTTTGGCCTGATCGCTTGTTGGCTTTATTATTTTTGTTCTCCACTCTTGTTGCCCTTCTTATGAAAGGATATCGCACATATTTCTTTCCTTGAGGGATTACTTTGGGAACCCACGCCATGTTTATTTTCTTCAGCTCCTCGGTTGTAAGCCGATATAGCTTTGTCTCTTGCCAATGTGATAAGCTGAGTGGGCATCTCGGCTGTGGTTTTGTTTCACACAATTGTATGACTTTATTAATCTTGGTCACCTTCAATTTTGCTTGTTCAGATTTAGAAACTAGGTCTTTAAAAGTTACTCGCTTCACTTCCTTGCCCTTAGTAACCAACATCAATTCAGCTGGCTTCTCATTATTTGGAGTTAAATCTGAAACAACACATTTGCGTCCATCCTTTTTGATTCGGTATACTTGCTTAACCACTTCTTTATTTACCCATAAACTCTGGACCGGTTCTTTTTGATTGAAACGGTCTTTGACATGTGATTGTTGATCAAATGTTGGCCTTCTTGGAGCTACGTAATTTTGGTGAGATGATCTAGAAATAGATGGATAACGTGCCCGTGAATCACACATTTCTCATGATGGATATGAATAAAAATTAGCATAGGGAGGTATCCATGAACTTGGCATTGGTGGCCCAAAAGGAGGATACGAATTTGTTGCATTTAATTTCTTCTTTCACCAATCCCTATCTTTAGAATTTTGTCTTAGGGGTGATCTTGATGCTTTTGCACTACTTGGCCGATAAGAACTTTTTGCTTCACTCTCCTTTTTATATTTTTCTAGCAGATGTGCGAAAGTGACTTTTGGTTTCTTACCCTTGTGCTTATTGCGGCCTTAGTCTTTTTGAGTTTTGCACGCATCGATCTTCGAGTTTTCTTGTTGCCCCAGTGCTTGATGTCTTCATCATAGCTTCAATGGAACTCTTGCCTTTAAGAACATTTGCAATATGCTCTTCAATAATCTCTTTGCTTGAGAGCTTGATCCCATCATCTTCCTTATGTACCTGCTCATCATTACATGAATCGACTAGAGGTAGCTGATGCAATATATTTTGCCCATCAAGACCAATCGAGATGGATTGGTCATTAGTTTGCATTTCAACAAATTTCAATCGTCCTTTATTAACAGCCAATTGTACTATTTGATGAAACATGTTGCGATCCTCTATATTATGCTCGAATGAATCATGCAACTTGCAATACATTCGTCCTTGTAATGATGGTTGCACATTGCGATCAAGAATTCCAATATAATCAATTCTCAGCAACATATCAAATATATGATCACACATTCTCAAATTGTAGGTACACCTTTTATCTTCTAACCGATCTTGTTGTGAGAACGGCTTTGGAATTGAACAACCGAATGGTTCAGATATTATATCATCCAATTCGGCTATGCATTGTTTTTTGCACTTCTCTTCAGATGTCTTTGAATACACAGTTATACTAGCATCGGCTTTCTCAAGAGACAATAACCTTGGCTTTAGGTTTCTGAAACCAAAAAAGTTAAAGCACATATGTCTCACTTGAGACCAAATGTTAGCCAAGTATGAAATAAACAAAGCTACCCATGTACATATAAAATCTAGATGAAACCATGTGGAAAGCTTTGGCTGTAATAATTCGTTATTATCGGTCTCTCTAAAGGCTACAACATGTTGACCAATAGGTTCCGTGACAATTATATTACTAACAAATACATTCGTCCTTATGAGAATTTTGTTAACAGATGTATCATTCATAAAGTTTTGACCAAATCGGAATATAAGTAAATTATTTGCTAGATGTACCTCTTTGAAGACATTGGGAGAGTATGATAGTTGCATGACCTGAACAATATCTTGCGCGGCCTCTAGATAATTCTCCAACGCCTTTTCTTCTTCCTTTTCTGGACTTTATGCCTCTTCACTTTGATGCGCTTCGTCAACCGAACATTGTTCGGCTGTGTTTTGTTGTTGTTGATGTTCACAAATTTCTTTGGCGTGGAACTCATAGGGTAACACGTAAGTTCCCTTACATCCATAAAAGTCAAGCACAACAGTTTTTCTAAGCTTGCCATGCTCTTGATCAATGAAGCTTGCTTCTTCTGATTCGATAGATTCAGCACATGTATTCTCTGATTCGTCCTTTTCAATAACCGAATTAACCATCCTAGCCGAATCATTTGTACCTTCATGGGTTTCATCAGATTGCAAAGCTTCTTCTTTTTGCCTTGATGTAGCAGTGGGTTGAACTTGATTGCTGCGTGGAGGAGATGAATCGATTCCTTCAACTTGAGTAGTATTGTCTTAATGGTCCTTTTCAAGACTTGCAAGAAATTGTTGTAGTTCTTCTTCTTCAAGTTTTTTCTTATATGCTTCATGATCTTCTTTCATCTTCTTTTCAAGTGCATCAAACTCCTCATCACGCTTCTTCTTGAGTGTCTCAAATAGCTGAAGATATTCCTCCGATAAATCATCAACTGTAATGACAGTATCGGCATTAACCTCAGCTACACATGATTTCTCCCCGATGCTTTTAGTTTCTTTCGGCAACATACTATCGCTGAAACTTTGCAATTGAGAAGGGGGAAACCTGATCTTGTTTGCCTTACGCTCGTCTTCATGTTTCTTGTTGTATGCCTCATAAGCTTGTATTGTAGCAAGATCGTGGGGTCTCTCTTCTAGTTCTAGGTGAAGAGAATTAAGCTTCTTGAACTCAACTGCATGTTTTCCTTCAAGTCATTTTTTCCTGCATAAGAATGCCCCCCAATGCTTTTTGTATCTTTCGGGAATGAGGTGTCACCGAAACTTTGCAATTGTGCGAGGGACGTACCATACGCTACAGTACTAGATAAATGCACATTAGCTTCTATTGAGTTTCCACTTATTCAGCTATAACCATAAAGGTGTGAAGCCAAATTATGAATATCATTAGTTGCATATGGTGCTGAATATAAGGTGTAGCATATGATGACTGAGAGTTATTGGGAAAATAACTAGTTGTAGCATGTCCAATTTTTCTATCCATCAGCATGTTTGAAGCTAAACCTAGAGAGTGTATGTTATTTGCCGATGAATATAAAGATGAAACATTTTGTTGTATGATACTGAAAGTTCTAACATTGAATGTTTCATTTAGATTAACAGAATTCTTCATGTTGTTCATCGGCATGTGAATTTTTGGGGTTGGCGATGCATAAGAACTCAAATTTACATGTTGCAAGTTGCTAAAACTATTTGAGGCATGGAGATTATTTTGCATCATCTTTTGCACGTAGTAAGAACTATAGCTAGCGATACATTACTCATATCAAAGGATCTATTAACATGAAGATAAGTGTTAGTTGTATCTACGTAGGAAGACTGAGGATACATGATACCGTTGTAGATTGCAGCCTCCTGATGACGCTCTCTTCGTAGCAAGAACGGGCTGGAGACCGTCCAAAGCTTCATCCCCAGCAGAGTCGCCAAAATTGTGTGTTCCCATACGAACACGTCACCGTGTACCCTTGGCACCGAGCGCGATGCGCGGCAGCACGCGCCCAGGGAGGCTCGCTGGAAGCGCGGTATGCAAGACAGTTCGGCGGGCGCTTTTGAAGTCCCGAAACCCCGCTCGCCCGGGAGGGATCCCATCAGGGTGTCGTGGCGGCTATGGGCTGCTTTAGGTCGGCCTGACCACCCCTAGATCCTCATGGATTCGTAGTCCTCCGGTATGAAGAACTGCAGATGAACGAGAAAGAAAGATACAAAGGAGAGGGATAAAAAGTAGATAAACACGAAAAAGTAGTAGACTTGTTTGATCGATTGGTGTTGGTTCAATCGGCCGTCACCCCTCGTGTCTATAAGGAGAGGCTAGACTTTCCATGCAAGAAAGAAGGTTGGATCCACGTCCAAAACCCTAGTTGGGGTCCAACTCAAACAAGCAAACCCGAAATTTGCGTAACTGTTCGGTCAGAAAATTATTAGTATCTTACGGACCACTTTTGATATAGTAAAAAAGCTCGGATCAAAATGTCGTAAAAATCAAAGTTGTGCATATCGAAACAAAGAACAACTTTGACGTTGGCCACATTTCATCTGATTTGATCTTGATTGACTATTCCTCTTATTTTCGTATCAAATTCGAATCTAGACCGAATGAATTTAACTAAATTTAGCCATATCTTGAAGCTGGAAGCCACATACTCGCTCAAAAGAAGTTGACTACAAAAGCAAAGCTGTTCATCTCGAAAAAAAGAAGAACTTTTATATTTTGCACTTTTCCATCTGATTTGATCTTGGCAGCTTAAATTAAGTCGTTGTTCATCTCGAAAAAACAAAGAACTTTCATGTTTTGCACTTTTCCATCCGAGTTGATCTTGACAGCTTAAATTAAGTCATAAGAAGAATGACCGAATTAGGAGGTTTTTTGGGTCGCTCGGTGATGACCCATAAGTATAGTGAGTGTATCGTAGTATTTTCGAGGGAAGTGAAACCCAATTTATTGATTCGACACCAGGGGAGCCAAAGAATATTTATAAGCCTTAACAACTGAGTTGTCAATTCAGCTGCACCTGAAAACAATCTTGCTCACAGCAGTTTATCAGTAGCAACAGTTTTGTAGTAGGAATAGTAAAGTAACGGCAGTAGTAAAGCAAAGACAGTAGTAACAAAAGCAGTAAACAGTAGGATTCGAGTGCGGTAGGCATAGGGATGGATGGACGGGCGTTGCATGGACAAGACAATTCACATAACAATCAGAACATAGGGCAATTGCAGATAAATAAGATAAAGCATCCAAGTACTAGACAATCCTAGGCATGTGTTCCATATATAGTCATACGTGCTCGCAATGAGAACTTGCACAACATCTTTTGTCCTGCCAGCCCGTTTGCAGCGGGGCCTCTAGGGAACTACTAGCAATTAAGGTGCTCCTTTTACTAGAGCACCAGAGCAAAGCATTAACACTCCATGAACACATGTGATCCTCACATCAAAGCCTTTCCCTTCTGGTTATCCCGATTTCTGTCACTTCGGGGCTATAGGTTCTGGACAACAACGTGTGTATACAACTTGCAGATAAGACCAGAAACAATACTATCATAATGAATCAATAACATGTTCAGATCTAAAATCATGGCACTCAGGCCCTAGTGACAAGCATTAAGCACAACAAGTCGCAACAAAGTCATAAAGCACTAATAAAAGATACTAGGCACCATGCCCTAACAATCTGATGCCATTACATGAACGATCTCATCCAATCCCAACCATCCCCATAGCCTACAGCGGGGGATTACTCACTCATATATGGGGGAAACATGGATGGTCGATGGAGATGATGGTGAAGATCGATGGAGATGGCTCCGGGGGCACTTCCCCGTCCCGGCAGGGTGCCGGAACAGAGACTTTCTGTCCCCCGAATCTCCCCTTCGGTGGCGGCAGCGCAGCAGAACTTTTCGTGAAAAAACATCGACCCCCCCCCCGAAGTTTTTAGGTCAGAAGGCTTCTTATAGACGAAGAGAGAGGCCGAGGGGGTGCCCGGGGCCACCACACCATGCCCTGGCACGGCCAGGCCCAGCCCGCGCTTGGGGGTGGTGTGGCCAGCCCCTGGCCCTCCTCCGTCTCGTATTCTGGCTCCTGGAGTCTTCTGGAAAAATAGGCACTTTTGCTTTTGTCCTGTCCAATTCTGAGAATATTCATTTTCTGACTTTCCTAGAACCAAAAACAGCAGAAAACAGGCAGCTGGCACTGTGGCTCTTGTTAATAGGTTAGTCCCAGAAATCATATGAAAAGTACTCCAAAGTTGGAACAAAACACAAGAAAGTAGATAAAAACAAGCATGGAGCATCAAAATTTATAGATACATTTGCAATGTATCAACATCCCCAAGCTTAACTCCTGCTCGTCCTCGAGTAGGTAAGTGATAAAAAGAAAGAATAATTTTTGAGGTGACATGCACCATCAAAGACTTGACCAAAGTATTTGTAAACATTCAAAGCTAGGATCATAGTACTTCAATCATAACATGAAAGACAAAGTTCTAGCAGTAAGACAAAGAAACTATGATGCAACATGAAAAGGCACAAACAAAAGATTCATGAATAGCAATGCTTTGCAAGATGTTTTTGTTTGTTTCACATAAAGAAAACATAGCAAAGTGGCATTGAGCTTGTCCGTCAAAGAGTAGCAAACATAAATGCATAGGACACCTTCAAGGTTTACAAGAGTGACTAGATACAAATAGTTTAAAACAAGCAATATCAAGGTATGCATCAATCAACAAGTCTTGAGACAATGCAAATAGAACTAAGAATGGCAACTATACTCTCAAGAAAGTGCTCAAAGAATAAGTGGAGACTCAACAAGTAAAAGAAAAGGTTTTGCATAGTTTGAAAGGCTTCCAAATGCTGAAAGTATGGTACTCATTAGCTTTGAGCTCTCATTGCCCCTGTCATAAGCATCTTTAATGTGGTTAAGGTGAAAGTGAGGTCCAATCTGAGGTATATGCTTGACAGACTATAAACTCAAAATCCCAAGTCCCTTGAGTACGAGGGTTGCTCCTCATGCTACTCAACTTTAGTTACCGGTAAGTTCTTGTCATCGTAAGTATGTGTGTATCATTGAGAACCGCCAATGGGGTACCCCTTGCCCGATGATACAGAAGAATCCCCATATCCAAATGACAAGGCAAGGAGACAATGAGTATCTCAGCAATCTTCTTATTTACCATGGGAAAATGGTGCTTTTTTCTCTCTTTCCTCTTTTCATAAAACTCTATTTTTTTTCTTTTTCTCAATAGCTATCTCTCTCTTTTTTTATAAGAAGAATGCTTCATAGATATCATTATAGTTACACCAAAGGTTTCCACCATGTCAGCATGGATTAGACCAGCGGCCCATGCGTTTCTCTAAAACACATACATAACTCCATGGACTTACAAGCTCCCCTTTTATTTCACACCGACGACATCCGCAAACAAAAGAGAAAGGTATCAACTAGGTATATATTTACAAGTGTTGAAAGCGTTCCCCGTGACAGCACGGTTCTGCTAATCCCCAGCCTATAATTTGCAAGCATATAACTTTCATGGAAATTTCACAATGGTTCAGGTTTATTAAGTGCGGGAAATAAAGTGTGCCATCAAGTTCGTGAGAGCTTTACTAACTAACTTTCTCATAATAAGCAAACATTTTATTCGGAAGAAAACAAGGCATATTGAATATGCACAGAAGTAGAAAATGATGCTAATAGGTAGGTATGGTGGACACTTTGGCAATATTTGGTTTAAGGGAGTTGGAAACATGAGTAAAACACTCAATAGAAGTGAAGGCTAGCAATAGTAAGGGACCAACAAACCAGAGAGCAATAATGGCCATAATCATGCAGAGCGACAAAACATTATAGATCAAAGCATAAAGTGATACTACAAGTTGAAAACTAAAGGATCATAAAGGCTTGTGCTGACTTGAGATTGTCATAACATGGTGTGAGCATGTGCCAAGTCAACCCAAATAAAGCATCAAAGGAGAATACCACAATACTATGCTTTAATATGCTAAAACAACGCATGATTCATCCAAGGCACATTAAGCAATCTCAATTGTTTATAACAAGTCATGCTACAACAAAGAATACTAAGCATAAAGACAAAACAATATCAAGCATGGCATGACAAAGCATAGATCACAGTCAAAAACAAGCTCTCTTTACCACTCAAGCATGAGCTTTCCTATTCTTTTCCAAACCAAACTATTTGAACACCAATGCATGAAAGAGGAGGTCCAACCAATTTATTCAGCAAACTAAGCAAACCACGCAACCTAAAAAACAAAAAACAAAACGAAAAAGAAGACACTCCAAGAACAACACAACTTGCATGAAACAATAAAAATGAAGCGTTTGGAAGAAACCTGGAATTTTTATTGATGAAGAAGGGGATGCCTTGGGCATCCCCAAGCTTTGACGCTTGTACTTCTTGGATATTTCTTGGGGTGACATGCGTGGTATCCCCAAGCTTTAGGTTTAGTACATCCTTCATCTCATTACTCATTCCTTCCATAGACCTAAATTTTTTCCTTCATACAAAACTTCACACAATCTTTATTAGCAACATTAGTGCACTCATGATAAATAAGTCTTAAGGTTCAGTTCTAACACCAAATAAACTCCCATTAGAACACTAACTACTGTATCACTTCCCTGAAAAAGCTCAATTCCCCAAAAGAACTCAAAAAGGAACCAACAAGAAGCAAATGCAGAAAATGGCAGAAATCTGTCAAAACAGACCAGCAGCTAAAGACGAATTATTTTGAAGACCTTCTGTTGCTCAAATAAAATAGTGTTGAACTAACGAAAGTTAGATAACAACCTGGGGCAAAAATTCACGCCTCAAAAAGACGTACAGAGATTTTACACGAATTTTTACGGTGAAGCACAAAATATGTTTCCGGACAGCAACTTTCCCAATCATTACTTCTCTCTCATTAGAGGTTACTCTTGGCACAAAAAGCAAATAAAAAGGATAAGGAGCGTTTATTACAGAGGTAATAACTTCCAGGACTCATCTAAAACTTTTGGGTTATCTACCAATAAGTACTTTTCTTTAACGCCTTTAAGTTAGACATAAGGAAAAACTAAAATGGATAGAATAGAAGTAAGCGGAGATAATCATGGTGAAAACATTATTTTGTTCAATGAAATCCTTTTGTTAACAAGGTTGATCAGGTCTTGTTACCAAAACAATTTCACATGAGACAAAATTTGTATTCCACTAATGATTATGTTACCTCAACCTTGATAGCAATAGTCCCAATCATAATAGTTTCAATTTTTTCTCTTGGTATGGGACAATATATTTCTCCAACTTGAATGCCCTCAACATGTTCAATTGAATTCAAAACCATAAGTCCTATCAATCTTCTTGGGGAAATAGATAGTATGTTCCTTGTCATTAACATTGAAGGTCACCTTCCCTTGATTACAATTAATTACAGCTCCTGTAGTATTTAAGAAAAGGTCTCCCAAGAATAATAGACATAATATCGTCTTCAGGCATAAAAGTTTGAGAGGATGCTCTCATAAGAAATATGAGTTGAAGTAAAAGAGAGAATCAAGAAGAAAAATCAAAACACATTTAAGTCTAACCCACTTCCTATGCATAGGAATCATGTATGCAAATAAATTCACGAAGAACAAAGTGAGATGCATAGGAAGATAAAACAAGAGTAGCTTCAAAACTTTCAGCACATAGAGAGGTGTTTCAATACCATGAAAACTTCTACAATCATATTTTCCTCTCTCATAATAATTTTCAGTAGCCTCATGAATAAACTCAACAATATAACTATCACATAAAGCAAGCTTTTCATGATCTACAAGTACTAGAGCTTTATCATAAACATCTTCAAAAGAATCCTCAGGAACATAGCATTCATTCTCCTTTAGTAAGCAAGGGGGACAATCAAGTAATGTAAGGATTAAAGAGTTACTCTCATTAGAAGGTAGGCATGGGTAGCTAATCCATTCTTCCTCCTTTTGTTCATCACTCTCCTCCTCTTTTTCATCTAATGAGATTTCAGGTTCATCAATTTCTTCTTCCATAGGATCCTGCAAGGCATTAGTCTCTTCCATTTGTGGAAAGCATCTATTAAAATATTCAATATATAGCCATTTTCATCCTTGTAATTATCAAAGAAAAATTTAAGTATACCATACACCTCATATTTGTAAGGTGAATCATCAATATTTTCAAGCCAACTAGCAAGTTCAAAAGCACCCTTCCAAGCAATAAATTCTTCAATTTGTTTCGCATCATAAAAGTCATAAATTCCTTTAGCATAGGAAGATATGGTATCATTATCACTATACTCACATCGAAAAGGGAGGTGTTTATACCTCTTTCTGCAACAAGACTCGTCACAGCAATAAGTAACATTATAAGTAGAGCACACGTTCCTAGCAATTGTATACAATCTATCAATTTGTTCCCATAAGTGTTTCCCTTTTTCTGACAAGCGGTCTTCCTTATAATAATATTTTTGATCTTCCGTGAACCTACCTTGCCAATAAGCTTCAGTTTCAAAGAAACCAACCATTGCCAACAAGCATGATAAAGCAAGATAAAACAGACCATTGCCAACAAGCATGATAAAACAGACCAACGAAAATAACAACTAGAGTAGGAACCATTTTTTTGTATTTTTGATAAAGAAACAAGCAAACAAGGAGAAAGCTAAACTTACCTTGAACAATAGTGATTCCAAGTGAACTTGATAAATAAAGCTATGCTCCCCGGCAATGGCGCCAGAAAATAGTCTTGATGACCCACAAGTATAGGGGGTGTATCGCAGTATTTTCGAGGGAAGTGAAACCCAATTTATTGATTCGACACAAGGGTAGCCAAAGAATATTTATAAGCCTTGACAACTGAGTTGTCAATTCAGCTGCACCTAGAAACAATCTTGCTCACAGCAGTTTATCAGTAGCAACAGTTTTGTAGTAGGAATAGTAAAGTAACAACAGTAGTAAAGCAAAGACAGTAGTAACAAAAGCAGTAAATAGTGGGATTCGAGTGCGGTAGGTATAGGGATGGATGGACGGGCGTTGCATGGACAAGACATTTCACATAGCAATCAGAACATAGGGCAATTGCAGATAAATAAGATAAAGCATCCAAGTACTAGACAATCCTAGGCATGTGTTCCATACATAGTCATACGTGCTCACAATGAGAACTTGCACAACATCTTTTGTCCTGCCAGCCCGTTTGCAGCGGGGCCTCTAGGGAACTACTGGAAATTAAGGTGCTCCAATTTAATAGAGCACCGGAGCAAAGCATTAATACTCCGTGAACACATGTGATCCTCACATCAAAGCCTTTCCCTTCTGGTTATCCCGATTTCTGTCATTTCGGGACCATAGGTTCCGGACAACAACGTGTGTATACAACTTGCAGATAAGACCAGAAACAATACTATCATGATGAATCAATAACATGTTCAGATCTGAAATCATGGCACTCGGGCCCTAATGACAAGCATTAAGCACAACAAGTCGCAACAAAGTCATAAAGCACTAATAAAAGATACTAGGCGCCATGCCCTAATAATTTGATGCCATTACATGAACGATCTCATCCAATCCCTACCATCCCCATAGCCTACAGCGGGGGATTACTCACTCATAGATGGGGGAAACATGGATTGTCGATGGAGATGATGGTGAAGATCGATAGAGATGGCTCCGGGGGCACTTCCCCATCCCGGCAGGGTGCCGGAACAGAGACTTTCTGTCCCCCGAATCTCCCCTTCGGTGGCGGCGGCGTAGCGGAACTTTTCGTGGAAAAACGTCGAACCCCCCGAAGTTTTTAGGTCAGAATACTTCTTATAGGCGAAGAGAGAGGCCGAGGGGGTGCCTGGGGCCACCACACCATGCCCTGGCGCGGCCAGGCCCAGCCCGCGCCTGGGGGTGGTGTGGCCAGCCCCTGGCCCTCCTCCGTCTCGTATTCTGGCTCCTGGAGTCTTATGGAAAAATAGGCACTTTGGCTTTTGTCCCGTCCAATTCCGAGAATATTCATTTTCTGACTTTCCTGGAACCAAAAACAGCAGAAAATAGGAACTGGCACTGTGGCTCTTGTTAATAGGTTAGTTCAAGAAATCATATGAAAAGTACTCCAAATTTGGAACAAAACACAAGAAAGTAGATAAAAACAAGCATGGAGCATCAAAAATTATAGATACATTTGCAATGTATCAACATCCCCAAGCTTAACTCCTGCTCGTCCTCGAGTATGTAAGTGATAAAAAGAAAGAATAATTGTTGAGGTGACATGCACCATCAAAGACTTGACCAAAGTATTTGTAAACATTCAAAGCTGGGATCATAGTACTTCAATCATAACAAGAAAAAGTTCTAGCAGTAAGACAAAGAAACTATGATGCAACATGAAAAGGCACAAACAAAAGATTCATGAATAACAATGCTTTGCAAGATGTTTGTTTGTTTCACATAAAGAAAACATAGCAAAGTGGCATTGAGCTTGTCCGTCAAAGAGTAGCAAACATCAATGCATAGGACACCTTCAAAGTTTACAAGAGTGACTAGATACAAATAGTTTAAAACAAGCAATATCAAGGTATGCATCAATCAACAAGTCTTGAGACAATGCAAATAGAACTAAGAATGGCCACTATGCTCTCAAGAAAGTGATCAAAGAATAAGTGGAGACTCAACAAGTAAAAGAAAAGGTTTTGCATAGTTTGAAAGGTTCCAAATGCTGAAAGTATGGTAATCATTAGCTTTGAGCTCTAATTGCCCCTGTCAGGGCGAAGAGAGAGGCCGAGGGGGTGCCTGGGGCCACCACACCATGCCCTGGCGCGGCCAGGCCTAGCCCGCGCCTGGGGGTGGTGTGGCCAGCCCCTGGCCCTCCTCCGTCTCGTATTCTGACTCCTAGAGTCTTCTAGAAAAATAGGCACTTTGGCTTTTGTCCCGTCTAATTCCGAGAATATTCATTTTCTGACTTTCTTGGAACCAAAAACAGCAGAAAACAGGCAGCTGGCACTGTGGCTCTTGTTAATAGGTTAGTCTAAGAAATCATATGAAAAGTACTCCAAAGTTGGAACAAAACACAAGAAAGTAGATGAAAACAAGCATGGAGCATCAAAGATTATAGATACATTTGCAATGTATCACCCGGGTCTATTGCTCTCGCCTAAGGTGAGACATGGTTTCTGGTCAGGCGAGCCCCTCTCCCGTCCGTGCTAATTCGGTCTTTGTCAGTATTTTGACTCTTAATTTTGCATACTAACTCGGATCGAGATGATTCAAAAATCAAAGTTTCTTGTTTCAACGAGGCGCACAACTTTTTTGTTCAGCACTTTTTCATTTGAGGCCATCTTAAAGGACTCATAATTAAAGCCTCCATATATCAGTCTGTGAGTCTTCTCTGAACACTAGCATAATCGGCTATTAAGTCTTATAATTCATTGACTTGATATGGTGCCTCTTCGATGATGATTAATAATCCTCCAAGTGGAATTTTCCAAGTGTCTCTCTCCATTTGTCTTGATTAGTTACGAGCCCAAAACGAATGCCAACATGGGTATTTGTTTTTTACCGTGACATTGTTGAGGTTAGGGTAATCTCCGCACATCATTCTGCCGCCATCCCTTTTGTCTACGAAGATTACACGTGTGCCCCAAGGTGAAACGCTTTATCTAATAAAACATTTTGGCTCCAGTTCATCCAATTGGGCTTTTAGCTCAACTAGTTCTTTTGGTCCCAATCTATATGGTACTTGGGAAATTGGTGATGTTCCTAGTTTTAAATCAATCATAAATTCTATTTCTCTTTCGGATGGTATTCTAGGGAGTTCTTTTAGGAATACATCCTTGAATTATCTTAAAACGGATATGTACTCAATTCCTACTTCCTTCAGAGAATTAAATTGTAAGCCTATCTCTAATTGGTTAGGTTTCTCCCCGTGCTATGTGGTTATGTTTCCAAAAGTGTCTAGTATGGATATTGTGTTCGGTTCCCCGTTAACTTGGGCTTCATTATTTTATAACCGGTCTTTTTTCAAGATTATTGTGGTTTCTTTAATGGGTATTACAAATACGTATGTGTAGTATTCTTATTTATTTATCTGAATGAGTTATTTTTCTTTAAGATGTGTTACCAAAATCATGTTCACTACAAGAAATGTGACAACCTATGACCTTTTGATAGTAACCGTGGACAAAATCGTCATAGAGTTATGACGATTTTGCACTAGATGATCATAGCGTGTTTGGGTGGGTTAAAACCTAGGAAAATTAAGACGATTTTTCTCAGAAACGTCGTAATTGCACAATGTGATATCGTCATAGTCGAGTTGATTCAGCATATGGCCTTATTTTTAGCCGATAATGACCAATTTAAATCGTCATAGCATCTAAACTATGATATATCAAAATGTCTAGTTGACCACATCACCGATTCTGCCTAGGTGTTATGCCTATGTGTCAATTTTCGTATGCCCATGTGTCAATTGTTGCTGAGGTGTCTCTACTAGGACAGTATTGGGACCCACGGTTGACTGCCAGCATGGCAGGACCTACCTACTGACCTGACACGTGGGGCTAGCTAAGCTGACTGGGTGACACATGGACTCCCCAGCATGGCACTCAAGTTCTCGAAATAATCCAAAAAAGAGGGACAAGGGGGCTTCGAATCCGCCACCACCCGAATAGCAGATGCAGCTAACCACTATGCCACTTGATCTTTTGTGTTGGACTACCACTCGTTCGCTCCTTTAACTCGATGGTATGGCCGGATCTTCAGCTTGGGCCGCGAACAGCTTGGGCCGTTATCTTGTGCAAATACTTGGGCCGCTGCTAACAGGATGAGAAGAAATTTATGGCCCTTTTAACGTGAGAAGATAAGATGTGGACCTAGAATAACTTCGGCCCAAAGCATATTTGGAAAAAATCGTGTTTTTTCTTTTTATAAATAAATGGAACTCGTTATTTGAGTAATTTTATTGTGTAGTCATATTGACAAGATCTGTACAGGTGTATCCAACATGGAGAGAACTCCCATGCATCTAAAAAAGGTCCCATGACAGATAAGACGTGCACATTATCACAAACTATGTCGTGATTCTGGCCATAACACTGGTCGTTTGGCCCGAAAGCCATGAAACCTCGGACATGATAGGTCATTTCTGAGAAGGTTTTTTAAGACACTTACAATATACCAAGTTGGGTATTTTTCCTTAAAACTATGTCACATAATATGGCACCACGCGAAGGATTTGAATTGATCGGACCGTTTTTGAATATTTTATGCCTGTTTCAAACTATGGTCAAAACGGCGGGCATGAAGGTTCTTAGCTAGGGGGCAAGCCTTGCTAAACTTGCAATGGATCTGAGAAGAAATAGCATATTGTGAGTCTAAAACTGATTTTTTCAAAAACTCTTGAGCATTAGATCATGTACCTGTAGTTTAAATCGGACCCACTTCCTACCGATTCGGCAGGAATTTGTCTTTTTCTCCAGGGGTGGACGGAAAGGTTTGAGAGATCCCAGTTGGGATATTGTCCATGTAAGGTGGTCTAATATTTTTGAAAAATGTGGTGGTAGCATTCTAAAACTGTCGTTTGGTGGTTGCTTCACTAAACGCCCCGTTTTTTGCGCTCGGGAAATGGAGAATGGATTTTTCGTGCGATGAAAAGAAAAACTTCCTCCTGCAACATTGTTCTCCATCTCATGATACACATGGGTGCACAATATGGGCACATTATCACAAACTATGTCGTGATTATGGCCATAACACTGGTCGTTTGGCCCGAAAGCCATGAGCTCGGACATGATAGGTCATTTCTGAGAAGGTTTTTTTGAGACACTTACAATATACCAAGTTTGATATTTTTCCTTAAAACTATGTCACATAATATGACACCACGCGAAGTATTTGCATTGATCGGACCGTTTTTGAAAAAATTTATGCCCGTTTCAAACTATGGTCAAAACGGCGGACATGAAGGTTCTTAGCTAGGGGCCGAGCCTCGCTAAAATTATATTAGATCTCTAAAGAAATAGCATATTATGAGTCTAAAAATGATTTTTTCAAAAAATCATGGGCCTTAGATAATGTACATGTAGTTCAAATCGGACCCACTTCCTACCGATTAGGCAGGAATTTGTCTTTTTTGCCAGGGATGGACGGGAAGGTTTCAGATACCCCGGTTGGGACATTGTCCATGTAAGGTGGTCTACTATTATTGAAAAATGTGGTGGTAGCATTCTAAAACTGTCATTTGGTGGTTGCTTAACAAAACCCTTCGTTTTTTGCGCTTGGAAAATTGAAAATGTATTTTCCGTGCAATGAAAACAAAAACTTCCTCCTGCAACATTGTTCGCCATCTCATGATACACATAGGTGCACAATATAGGCACATTATCACAAACTATGCCGTGATTCTGGCCATAACATTGGTCGTTTGGCCCAAAAGCCATGAAACCTCAGACATGATAGGTCATTTGTGAGAAGGTTTTTTTGAGACACTTGCAATATACCAAGTTTGGTATTTTTTCTTGAAACTATGTCACATAATAAGACGCCACGTGAAGGATTTGCATTGATCCGACCTTTTTTTTAATTTTTTATACCCGTTTCAAACTATGGTCAAACGGCAGGCATGAAGGTTCTTAGCTAGGGGTCAAGCCATGCTAAACTTGCATTGGATCTCTGCAGAAATAGCATATTGCGAGTCTAAAAAGATTTTTCCAAAAAATCATGGGCATCAGATAATGTACCTGTAGTTCAAATCGAACCCACTTCCTGCTGATTCGGCAGGAATTTGTCTTTTTTGCTAGGGATAGACTAAAAGGTTTGAGATACCCTGATTGGGACATTGTACATGTAAGGTGGTCTATTATTTTTGAAAAATGGCATGGTAGCATTTTTTGAATTGAACATTTGGTATTGCTTCTCAAAACGCCCCGATTTTGACACTCAAAAAATAGAAAATGGCTTGATTTTGGAGATGAAAAGGAAAATTTCTTCCTAAAACATTGTTCTCCATCCCAAGATACACATGTGTGCGAAATATGGGATCATTATCATAAATTATGGCGTGATTTTGGAGATAACATTGATCATTTGCCAGTAGAATAGAGCCAGCCAATTAGAGGACAAAGATAGACTATCCATGGATCCCCCCGCCACAGATCTCAGCCATCCACTTGCTCTCATCCAACGTACGAAATTTCTCCTGCCTCCCCTTGACTTCCTCCAAATTTTGAATCGAAATGACCGGAACACCCACAAATCTAGTACTGCATCGCGCAAATATCCAGGGGTATTTTGGACAAGTTGTTGATGCCACCCAGACAACCCAACCCCAATCCGCTCCCCTCCACACAATCCCTAATCGCCACCCTCTCTCCTCCGCTCCCTGAACCCTAATCGCCACCCTCGCGCCTTCCCCTACAGCGCCGCCACCACCGTCTCGCCTCCGCCCTCCAGATCTCCTCCACTTGCGCCACCACACATCTCCAGAGCTAGATTTCCTCTCACGGATCCGCATCGCCACCGCTCATCTCCAGAGCGCAGACGACCACGAGCGGCGGCAGCCATCTCCTCCTCCCCTGCATGTACAAGGAGCGTCGGCCACCCTTCTCCTGGAAGATCACCCCACGGACCACCTCTACGAACCCTAGCGTTGGGCTTTCCGCCTGGCATCCAGCCACACCCTAACTCCCTCCTCCCTGTGCGCCGCTATCTCCCTTGCCGATCATCGACGTGCCTCCAAACCCTAGCTCCCTACTCCATGTGTTCCGCCGCCACCACCGACTCCTACCCAGCCAGCGGCCGCCATCTTCCCCGATGCCTGTGTGCGTTCTGCCGGCGCCAGGAGGTGCGAGTTGTAGGGCTCCAAGGTCATCGCACGGTCGTCCCAGGCTAGCCTCCAGTTCCCCTGATTCTCCCCAGTTTCGCTGCCAGCTATTCAGGCCTCCCCACGCCATCCCGCCATCGAAATCCGTCGTCTCTGGAGCTCGATGCCCCACGCCCTCCCTAATTCGCCTCTGTCCATCTCTTTATTTCCCCCCAGGTCCCATCAACCCACTCTCATGTGTCGTGTATCTGCAAGAACCCGACGATGACATCCTCCTCCCCACACAGGTGCGACAAGAACCAAAGATGGTGTCCAGATCATGCCCTTAGCAGGACGGTGCCAACGATGCTGAGCAAATATTCAGGTATGAGGCTATCGGTACTGTATGATGTTCATTAACTATTCCCTTTTTGTTCTAACTAATTTGGACAGTGCATTAGTATTAGTTCTTGATCGTATAACTAGATACAACAAATTGAAATGTTTGCAGAGTTGTAATCTGGGAAATGGCTTATTGTTGATGTTCTATACTATTATGTTTAGATGTTCCATCCCATTTAGGTCCTCAGATGCAAAGTCACTATAGTGTGATCCTATTGGTTGGGCATTTTTCTTTTGAACTATACTGTTGGTTTGGCGTTTGTTGCAGTTTACATAGAGGACTTGCTAGAACTGTGCACTTTAGGCCAACTCCTAACAAATTCTGCACAAAATGGTTTTAGTCACTTATGGGAGCTTTTGTCATAACTAATTTGGTATATCGAGTAATCTGGACATAGCTATCATGGATGCAATAGAAGAAATTGCTTTGGCAGCAAGCCTTGGACTTGTGTTTAGAACTAGGTTATATAGTTTTGGAAAGGGAGTTCTGCTGCATCAAATAGTGATAGATTAGTGTGTTATATGGTGATTACTACAGTTGTCCGTGGTATAGGTGGTGATGTACTTGTCCATAGTATAGATCAGTGTAGAAATTATATCTGAGATATATGGCCTCAAGTTAGATATATCATATATGATTGAGACCTCAAGTAAATGGTTTGAATGAATTCAACTATAAATGGCATCTCATTTTTTTTGCTACTGTATTCGAATAGCCTGAATATTTTTTTTCTTTGTTATCTCAAATCCAGTAACAATGATACTTCTGCATCGTTTATAGTTGTTAGTTCATTCAATTTTTATCTCATAGTTACTTTTGGTTGCATGGTACAAGTTATACCATACTGAAGCATTTTTCATGCATTTGAATACCTGATGCTCTATTAGTTCTCCTTGTCTGCTAATTAGTTGTGTGTGTGATGTGGTGTCTGGCTTTTAATTGTAGTGGCACTCATATTGCAGTTACAGTAGTTATTGGATATTGTAAGGATGTTCATGCCTGCTAAGCATGTTCTTGTTTTTTACAGGAGCTAGTGGTGTCAAGAATGGTAGCACCATTTTGGTAGGATATGATCCTGGATGTGCACTTGGTGATCCTGGAGCTAGTGGTGTTGAGAATGGTAGCACCATCTTGGTAGGAGATAATCCTGGAGCATATGGTCGTCTTCTATAGCATTAATATTGTAGAAAGATGTTTCTTGCATCTTGTAGAAATTTATGGAAGTAATTAGAATAGTTGCTATTAGTCCACATTTTTTGCATCTGCCTTGCTATTTATTTGTGCTACTTGCTCCTGTAGTTTTAGAGATCTGTAGCTTTATATCATTGTATGGAAAATGCAGCAAGAATGGTTTGGTTCGAGTTTGTTCCTATTTAGTGCATTTCCTTTTCTTAGGTTCATTCTGTATAACACTAATTGATGGATTGCCATTTTTAAAGTCTTGAAAGTTTTTGGCCTTCCTGTTGCTTGCTTGGTTAGGTATACTTACTGGAACATATATCTACACATGTTTGATGCAATAGTTTCTCAGAACTACTCCCCAATTGGATAAGCAACCATTCTTGGGGAGCATGGATAATATTCTGTTCATGATATGGCTACACATCTTCAGTATGTTTCTTGGTTTTAATTTCTTGTATTTCTGATGTTATGTGCAAATAAAGCGCAACAGGAACATCCTATGGATGCTGGAGGGCCGAGGGTTCTACTGCGGCGTGAGGTCGTGGGTGGAGGAACTCATGGGGCTCGAGACGTGCTGGCTAGCTGCTGCTGGAGTCTTCCAGAGCTCGTGCTTTGGCCGCGTTTGCTTAACTTCCGGAGGTGAGTTGATTACTGCCGTGTGGCATCACTGATTTGGATTCAGGCTTGCAGGTGCTTCCATCTGAGGCTGGTTGTTGGGCTTACTTAAACACTAGGAAAACTGATTGCTGCTAGTTTCATGTTTTTTGTGTTGGGTATCAATTTTTTTTGCTGTGAATGTCCCTGGGAGATAGTTGGCACATGTTATGGTAGCTAAAATTATGGATATGTGTCCATAATTTGATGTTTTCTCGCACATGTTATGGCCTGATAGATCTATCATGTATGCATGTTATGCTAGCTAGTGATCCTTGTATGATTATTTATTCCTTAATAACTTATGTGTTTTTTGTTCTATAGATTAACTAGGTGCCTACTAATGGTTGTTATAGATTAACTATAGTTAATATATTCTTTTGTGTCTCGGATATTGTTGGGATTGCTCTTGTGTTGATGGTATTCATTGATATGCCTAAACATTTGCTTACTACTTTTATGTTTCAGTTGCAGGAGAAGGCTCCCTAGTCTTCACAACACCGAGGCCGAGAAGATCAAGGCTAGAGTACACCGACAAGAAGATCAAGTCCACAAGCTGAAGGGCCTGAAGAAGTTCTAGAGTATCATAAGAGTAGCCTGAGAGTTTTGTTTATAGATTAGGGGTGTCCAAGATTTGTTATTTGAACTGGTATTGATGTGAACTAGAGTGGAATTTCATGTGTTCATTTTGTTTGACTGTCATATTGTTTTAATGAATTTATTTTGGCTTTTATTTAAATATTGTCATATTTTTTTATCTCATGTTAGATTGGTATATCGGCTATTAATTAATTAGCTATGAAGAATATAACAACCAGGGCCCACTTTCTACAAGAATCTGACAATTGGGACCCACTTGATAAAAGGCAGAAACTAGAAAATAATTAGATTGTAAGAAGGCCGAGGCCTAGAAAATAAATAAGGCTGAAATGATTGGGCTTGGCCCATGTAGCTGACTAGAATTTCAAAAGAAAAAAATACAAAAATGCTAGAATTGCTGGGATGAGCCCATATAAGCGACCAAACTGGATTAGGCTGATTTTAATTTAAGACGATTTAATTTTGTCAAAGTTTTGCCACGTAGGATCAGCCATGTAGGATATGACTTGGCCATGCTAGATGGCCCATGAAAATATTGGATCATCATAACGTCTATGATGATCCAATCTCGTCAAAGACGGTTATGACGATTTTACCAAAATCGTCGTTATAGTTCATTTGCGACGCCCAGCTTTCGACGATCTCAAAATCGTCACAGAATCGTCATAAATGAACTACTATGACGATTTTGTGACGAAAATGGAGGGTCATAGAATCCCAGATTCCTTGTAGTGGTTCTATGCTACTTCTATAATATCTGGAATTCGTCACAGACAACATTTTATTCCAGTTATCTTTATGAATTCTTGTGATATATGATGAGTGCATATTTGCATCATGTTTTATATTATTATTTTGCATTGTAAATGTAGGATCTTGGTATTTTACGACGCTCACGCGTACATTTTATATCTATTTTCACCAGGATCAGGACAAATGATGGATACAATGAACAAAATTCTTGGAGCAGTTATACTGGGGAGAAAAGGAGTCAAAAACAATGTAAATCGCTTATTTGGGAGATATCGATAGTACCAGAAGAAAACCCGAAGCGAACAAGGCGTACAGACGGTTTATCAACCAACTATACGGCGGGAATAAATTTTCCGGTTGTATAGTTCCCACCGTATAGTTGGCGCCACCACCGTGTCCTCAAATAGTTTCACCCCATGCAACTGCATCAGAGAGACGACATATAGAACAACCATAAATCACCGAAACCTCACGTCCAGAAGGCATCTGGAGGGGGAACTCGTCTAACGGGGATCCATCTTCACCTGCGCAGATCCAGGAGGCTAAGGCATCGATCTTCATCATCAACTGCTGCATCATCACCATCTCCATCCATCCCATCTACATCTTGTCTAGATCTTGTTGTAATTTCCGTACTCCTTGTGGATTTATACAAGTACTATTCATCTATGATAGATTCCATTGTTATTGTCATGATGTTGATTGCCTCCATGTCTGAATAGATCATTAGTTCTTGGGGAGACGGGGAAACCCTAGTATGAGATTGAAATAATATAAAGTTTATTATGATATTCATCGTTGTGACCATTTGTTAGATTGTCTTCATCTTGATGTTGAGAGAAGCCGACCTCTCAATATTTGCCTCTCATGGGGACGTGATGGAGGGAACTACTTGTTGGTAGACGGAGGTCTGTTAGCACTTACAGTGACTATAAAGCTATTGGCACTTCTTACGTATCAACTTGGGAAACCGAGGAAACTCGTGGAACACTATCCATGCCATGGGATATGTCCTACGGGATTACATCCCTAAATAGCGCAGTAATTCGATTGATGTCGATTGCTGACTGTTGTGGTTATGAGGATGATGTGAGCAGTGATTGCTGCCTATTTGTCCAAATACGGAGTTCCTCCCACACATACATAGTTGAGAATGTTCATGATAATAATCTTTATCTTAGCTTCTTATAATGCTAGTGGTGTATCCGCCGCTCCTTGAGAGTACTTTTCCCATATTGCGGTTCCAAATCTCTCTTACATATGCTATACTTACTTTCTGTGTTCAGTTGTTCTACTTTATTTATTGTTGCTCTTATAACAAAAACCTAAAAACACTTTTTATGTAATACTCGCATTTTATCTTGTCACTTAGAACTTTATTTAGAATTTCTATTGTAATATTTATTTCAAGAGTTATTAGACTTCAGACTCCTGCCCCTGTGGGATCGATATCTTTATTTCGAAACTAGCTACAAACGATCTACGCACTTACAGTCATTAAGCTATTTTCTGGCGCCGTTGCCGGGAAGCTAAGCGATGTAGGTGTTTTATTTTTGCTTTTTATTTTTGTCTTGCTAAGTTTTGTTTTGAGTTACAGGTTTCCACCAACATTATGGAGTTTGAGCATATGACTAGTGTTAACCCACTCATCCACTTTGGAAAGCCCTGTGATATTTATAAAAGAGATAACTCCAATGAGAAGACACGAGGGTTTGAAATAAATACTCTATTACTTGGTATTCTACACAAGAAGCAATTTACTAGAGATTAAGAAGATCCTGATCCATATGAGCATATTGCATGTTTCAAAGATATATGTGGCACTTTTCAATTGACAGGATATACCGCTAATGAGGTAAGGGTTAAACTTTTTAGTCAGACTTTGACTAGTATAGCTCTCTCATGGTATAGATCTCTACCCCCATAAGCCACTAATACCTAGGAAAATTGAGCCTGTGAATTTCTAGCAAAATATTATCCATTATCAAAATCTTTTGGAATCAGGCATCTTATAATGACTTGGAGGAACCGTCCTAATGAAGGACTAGTAAGAGATTTTATCAGATTTAAAGATTTACTTCACCTATATCCTCATCATGATTTTCTTGAATGGTATTTATTGCATATTTTTATGGCGGTTTAATTGAACCTAATAAAATTGAATTAGACTCTTTTGCGGAAGGAGCCTTTATGAATCTTCCTATAACTGAAGCTTGGGCTTTACTTAATAGAATTTCGCGATCATAGAGTTTCATGGAATTTTGGTCTAGGAAGTGAAGGCGGCGTAGAAATAGATCATGATTGTATTCATGACTATAATTAAAAAAGTCCATGTTAAATAATTATCTAAATAACTTTATTTGGATTCAGATCCTGTGTTGCAAGTTGTTAAAGCTTTTACAGAACATATCAAAGCTCTAAAAGAGGGTTTGGTCAAGTATGATCCACCACCCGAACCTGAGAAGAAAAGAGAAGTTAAAGCAACACTAGCCTCCCTAGAACCAACATATGAGATACCTTTCCCTAACACTACACAGAAGCATATTTTTGAATATGAACAAGTAAAAGCAGTACAGGAGAAGAAGGAAGAGGAAAGTATGCCAGAAGTCGTGGAACATCTGGAAGAAACCAAAGATGAAGAGGTAACCAAGGAAGTAATTATGGGTATGTATGCACATTGTAACATAGTTGAACTTGATGAAGAGACTTCCGTATTGGTTGAAGGTAAAATAAAGGTAAAAGATGTGGGTAAGCCTATTCTTCCCTACATATTTAAGGAAACCTTGCATTATGGTTTATGCGATCTTGGCACTGAAGTTAATGTTATATATTATGATTTATATTTAGAAATAGAAGAAGAAATAGAACCGGCTACAATTGAAAATACTGATAGGACAATCATGTTAGCCAATAAAATTCTTAGAATTCCAATGGGAGTAGTTGAAGATGCAACTGTCACAATTGACAACAAAAAAATTCCTATCGATTTTGTAGTTGTTGAGATGCCAGCTGACACCCTTTGCCCAATTATATTTGGAAGAAACTTTTTGAGTGATATAGGTGCCTATGTTGATTTCAAAAAGAAGATTGTGTCTCTTAAGCTTGGGGGAGCGAAAAAGAATTCCATTTTTCCAATTTAAAGACAGGCCTCCACAAAATCAAGAAGAAGAGAAAGAGAAAACTATTGAGGAAATGCCAACTCTCTTCTTTAGTAATCAGGAAGAAGAACTGAATGAAGACTCAAATTATGAAGAAATATTTATGGAGGACAAGTCCCTAGAAGAACTAGAATATGAACTCGATTCACTTCCCATTATAGGGCCTCCAACTAATGAGGCTTTCGAGGAACCATAAAAGAGAGGGGACGAGGCGTTACCACCCCCCAAAGTTGAAGACTCTACCAGATAATCTTAAATATAGATTTTTAGATGATACAAATAAATTTCCTATTATTATTAGTGCTAAACTTTCAGGAGAAGAAGAAGAACTCATGAAAGTACTTAAGGAGCATCGCAAGGCCTTTGGGTACTCAATGGATGATTTGAAGGGCATTAGTCCCATGATAACCATACATCGAATATTCATGGAAGAAGGTGCTAAACCAGTTACGGAATTTAATAGAAGACTGAAGCCCGAAATGAAGGAAGTGGTAAGAAAAGAAATTGTACGCCTACTGGATGCAGGTACAATCTATCATGTTAAAGAAAGTGAATGGGTAAGTCTTATTCATTGTGTCCCTAAGAAGGGCGGTTTTACTGTTGTTCCTAATGAAAACAATGAATTGATACCTACTAGAACTATTTTTGGACATAGGATGTGCATAGACTTCAAGAAATTGAATAAAGAAACTAGGAGAGATCACTATCCTTTACCGTTCATAGATCAAACTTTAGAAAGGTTAGCAAACCACACTCATTTTTTCTACTTAGACGAATACTCTGGGTTTTCTCAAATAGTTGTTCATCCTGATGACCAACTTAAAACAACTTTCTTTAGTCCTTATGGTTTACATGCTTACCGACGTATGCCTTTTGGTTTATGTTATGCTCCAGCTACTTTTCAAAGATGCATGACTGCTATTTTTGCAGATTTTATAGAACTAATAATGGAAGTATTTATGGATGACTTTTTTGTCTATGGAACTTTGTTTACTAGTTACTTGGATAATCTCAAAAGAGTTTTGCAGCGTTGCGAAGAAACCAATCTTGTTCTAAACTGGGAGAAGTGCCATTTTATGGTCAAAGAAGGTATAATCCTTGGACATAAGGTATCAGGTAAGGGAATTGAAGTGGATAGAGCTAAGGTTGAGGCCATAGAGAGAATGCCACAACTTAGCGATATTAAAGGTACAAGAAGTTTCCTTGGTCATGTGGGTTTTTATAGAAGGTTCATTAGAAATTTCTCTAGAATATCTAAACCTTTGACTAACCTCCTGCAAAAGGAAGTAAGATTTAATTTTAATGATAAATGTCTCAAAGCCTTTGATAAACTCAAAAATGCTTTATCCCGTTCTCCTATCATTAAACCACCTATCTAGGATATGACTTTTGACTTAATATGTGAAGCTAGTGATGATGTTGTAGGAGTAACCCTGGGACAACACATTGGTCGCAAATTTAATATTATACATCATGCTAGTAGAACTCTTAATGGTGCTCAAAAGAATTATCCTAAGGAAGAAAGGGAACTTTTTGCTGTATTTTTCTCTTGTGATAAATTTTGTTCTTATATAGTTGATGCAAAAGTAAGAGTTCATACAGACCGTGATGGTTTAAAACAACTCCTTGAGAGGAAATACCATAAGCCAAGACTGGTCCGTTTGATTCTTTTACTTCAAGAATTTGAGTTGCAGATTATAAAGAGGCGGGAAATAAAGATGTTGGATGCAGTGTCCATGTTTGCCTAGCAAGACACCAATCTTATTGAGAGGAACTTTAGTCCTGGTAATTTTTGCTTATGAGAATTATTCAATGAACTAAGGTCAATTCCCCCAAAAGAGAAGAAGTATTTGTTCTTGGCGGAGTTTGTCATCCCCGAATAAGCAAACGGTAAGTTCAAGGTAAGTGTTCCTACTCAAATAAGTGATTTGTTTTCACAGATTTTACTTCTGAAATTTTTGCCTTTAAATTCCTCGTGTTTTTCTAAAGTTCTGAAGGTTTTTACCAACTATACAGACGCAACTATACGACTGGGGGAAAACCTCCCGCCGTATAGTTGGTCATTAAACTCTCTGTATCTTCTTCGTGAATTTGTTTTCGATGTCTGGATCTATACGGTCGCAACTATATGACCGAAGATAAAATTCTGGCCATATAGTTGGTCGTTGAACTCTCAGACACTTTCGATTTTTGATGTCTGTATCTATACGGTCGCAACTATACGGCCGAAGACAATATTTTGGCCGTATAGTTGGTCGTTGAACTCTTAGACACTTTCAGTTTTTGATGTCTGTATCTATACGGTCGCAACTATACGACCAAAGACAATATTCCGGCCGTATAGTTGGTCATTGAACTCTCAAACACTTTCAATTTTTGATGTCTGTATCTATACGGTCGCAACTGTATGACCGGAGACAATATTTTGGCCATATAGTTGGTCGTTAAACTACTAGACGTTTTTTGTTTGATTTTTCATTATTCATTTCAAAAAAAACGTTATTGTCAGTTCCGAGTCGTGACTTAACCGACCTGGACTCGAGATATTTGGAAATATCTGCCCAGAACCAACTATACAGGTCGCGCCCGTATAGTTGGTCGTTACGCGGCAGAACTCCTCCAAATTCACGATTTATTTCCCTGTTTCATTAAGATTCTTTTCTTGGGTGAGAATTTGGTGTTTCTCGCGAGTTTTACCGACCTCTGCCCCCCCTTATATACTGCCATTCTCTCTCTAATCATAATCTCCAGAAACCAATCCACCTTTTATTCACACGTGAGGACACGCAACGAAGGGACAAAATCCAAGAAGAAAGGTTCCTATGGCGGGAGCAATAGCGAGCAAGGCAAGGAGATCAAGATTGTCCCTATGGAGTTCCTCAACATCGACAATGCACGCCGGAAGAGGGAGTTGAAGGACCTCGAGCTAAACATTGAAGAGATGGACAGGGAGACACGAGGGACACCCAAGCATCTTCGGTTGCTGCGTCTTTATCTTGACAAACTTGATGAAGATATTAAGTAGACAACCGAAGCAGGTTTTTCTATGAGTCTTAAGGCGCTACAAACCCTTCAAGATAACAATGAGCTCATTAAAGAACAAGTGAAAGTGCTGGAGAGGAATAATCTTGTCTAGAAGCTGCGTGTTAAAGAATTAGAAGTTGTCAATCAATCCCTCCATCTCAAGCTGGCTCATGAAGAGAAGATACCGCGTGCATGGCGCCACAGTGATCTACAATAATCAAGGTATCAAATAATTGCAAGGGATTAATTGATCCTGCTTGGCTTGATTCCAAGCTTGGGGAGATCTTTAAGACCTTGTAATCTATCTTATAAGTTTTACATTACTATTTTAGTCTTGCATTAGTTCAACTAGAAATAAAGTTTGCATCATTAGAATTCCCTTCAGGAATAGTCGATCCCTTTTATGAAATTCTGAGTTTATTATTATATATGGAGCAATATTGAGTTTGTGCTTGTATTATTGGATATATGAATGGCTTGAGTATAATTTTAGTTGCACTTGATGATAGCTATAGGAGTCTTCACACCATTGGTATTAATGGAACATACAAAGATAATTTGGTCAATATGTTGTAAGTGCATGGTTTGATTTACAAAGAAAGAAAAATTATCTAATCAGTTGAGTTGAAAAAGAAACCTTGAACAAAGGAAAATAAAAGTGCTATCAAAATAGAGTGAGAACAAGTCGAGGTAGAATCTTCAATTCATAAAAATGCTTCAAATACATTTGGAATTTGATAATTGAGATTGTTAAACTTTGAATTCCTACATGAAGTGGAATGTATGGCTAGCTCCTTTGCATAGCACTTAAAAAAGTGTGGCCATATACACAAGAGAGAAGAAAAAGAGCGAGTGTGCAAAGAGCAAATAGGCATACACCACTATATTGTAGTATGACAAAGAGACACTTTTGAGATTTTGAATCCCAAGTGAATACGTTGATCCAACACTTGGGACTACCTCGCTAACTCATTTGGTTGAACCGGATACTTTTACATTATGTTGAGATTCATCTTTTGTGAACTGTTGATCACTAAGGTGTGGATGCCTTCTAATACTATTCAGATGGTTCGAGTAAGGTACTATTCATGAACTTATTCCTATGTATCATATATGATAAACACATGATGCAACTACCTCATTTATTTTATCGACTTAGCTTCATGAATATGAGGATCACATCCATTATGCTAAACTTGCTCGGGAAGAGCAAGAGTCTAAGCTTGGGGAAGTTGATGAGTGCATATTTGCATCATGTTTTATATTATTATTTTGCATTGTAGATGTAGAATCTTGGTATTTTACGGTGCTCGCGTGCACATTTTATGTCTATTTTCACCAGGATCAGGACAGATGATGGATACAACGGATAAAATTCTTGGAGCAGTTATACTGGGAAGAAAAGGAGTCAAAAACAACGTAAATCACTTATTTGGGATATATCAATAATACCAGAAGAAAACCTAAAGTGAATAAGGCGTAGAAACGGTTTAACGACCAACTATATGGCTGTAATAAATTTTCTAGCCGTATAGTTGGCGCCGCCACCGCCTCCTCAAATAGTTTCACCCCGTGCAACTGGATCAAAGAGACGACATACAAAACAACCAGAAATCACCGAAACCTCACCTCCAGAAGGCATCTAGAGGGGTAACTCGTCCACCGGGGATCCATCTTCACCCTGCACAGATCCGGGAGGATAAGGCATCGATCTTCATCATCAACCACTGCATCACCACCATCTCCATCCATCCCATCTACATATTTTCTAGATCTTGTTGTAATTTCCGTACTCGTTGTGGATTTATACAAGTACTATTCATCTATTATAGATTCCTTTGTTATTGCCATGATGTTGATTGCCTCCATGTCTGAGTAGATCATTAGTTCTTGGGCAGATGGAGAAACCATACTATGAGATTGAAATAAGATAAAGTTTATTATAATATTTATCGCTGTGACCATGTGTTAGATTGTCTTAATCTTCATGTTGAGAGAAGTTGACCTCTCAATATTTGCCTCTCATGGGGACTTGATGGAGGGCACTACTTGTTGGTAGACGGAGGTGTGTTAGCACTTACAGTGACTATAAATCTTTTGGCATTCCTTACGTATCAACTTGGGAACCGAGGAAACTCATGGAACACTATCCATGCCATGGGATACGTCCTACAGGATTATGTCCCTTAATAGCGAAGTAATTCGATTGATGTCGATTGCTGACTGATGTGGTTATGAGGATGATGTGAGCAGCGATTGCTGCCTATTTGTCCAGATATGGAGTTCCTCCCACACATACATAGTTGAGAATGTTCATGATAATAATCTTTATCTTAGCTCCTTATAATGCTAGTGGTGTATCCACCACTCCTTGAGAACGCGTTTCCCCTACTGCGGTTCCAAATCTCTTTTACATATGTGATACTTACTTTCTGTGTTCAGTTGTTTTAGTTTATTTATTGTTGGTCTTATATCAAAACCCCAAAACACTTTTTTACGTTATACTCACATTTTATCTTGTCACTTAGAATTTTATTTATCATTTCTATTGTAATATTCATTTCCTGAGTTATTAGATTTCAGACTCCTACTCCCTGTGGGATGATGACCCACAAGTATAGGGGTTGTATCGCAGTATTTTCGAGGGAAGTGAAACCCAATTTATTGGTTCGACACAAGGGGAGCCAAAGAATATTTATAAGCCTTAACAACTGAGTTGTCAATTCAGCTGCACCTAGAAACAATTTTGCTCACACCAGTTTATCAGTAGCAACAGTTTTGTAGTAGCAATAGTAAAGTAATAGCAGTAGTAAAAGTAAAGACATTAGTATCAATTGCAGTAAACAGTAGGATTAAAGCGCGGTAGGCATAGGGATGGATGGACGGGCATTGCATGAACAAGAAAATTCATATGGCAATCAAGACATAGGGAATTTGCAGATAAATAAGATAAAGCATCTAGGTACTAAATAATCATAGGCATGTGTTCCATATATAGTCATACGTGCTCGCAATGAGAACTTGCACAACATCTTTTGTCATCCCAGCTCGTTTGCAACGGGGCCTCAAGGGAACTACTAGCAATTAAGGTGCTCCTTTTAATAGAGCACCAGAGCAAAGCATTAACACTCCGTGAACACATGTGATCCTCACATCTAAGCCATCCCCTCCGGTTATCCCGATTGTTGTCACTTTGGGGCCTTTGGTTACGGACAACAATATGTGTATACAACTTGCAGGTAAGACCATAAACAATACTATCATAATGAATCAATAACATGTTCAGATCTGAAATCATGGCACTCGGGCCCTAGTGACAAGAATTAAGCATAACAAGTTGCAACAAAGTCAAAAAGCACTAATAATAGATACTAGGCACCATGCCCTAACAATCTGATGCCATTACATGAATTATCTCATCCAATCCCTACCATCCCCATAGCCTATAGTGGGGGATTACTCACTCATAGATGGGGGAAACATGGATGGTCGATGGAGAAGCATTGGTGATGATGATGGCGATGATCTCCTCCAATTCCCCGTCCCTGCAGGGTGCCAGAACAGAGTTTCCGGTTCCGAATCGTGGAATCTGGCGGTTCCCCGTCCCGGCAGGGTGCATAGCGGAACTCTTTCTGGAAAAACGTCGAACCCCCCTTGGTTTTTAGGTCAAGAGGCAACTTATAAGCGAAGAGGGAGGCCGAGGGGGTGACCGAGGCGGCCACACCACCCCCAGAAGCGGCCGGGCCTGGCCTGCGCGGCTACGTAGTGTGGGCCCCACGTGGCCCTCCTCCGTCTCGTCTCCTGGCTCCGTGAGTCTTATGGTAAAATAGGACTTTCAGCATATTTTCCGGGATTTTTCCTGATAGTTGATTTTCTGCACAAAAACTAGACACCAAGGTAATTCTGCTGAAAACAGCGTCAGTCCATGTTAGTTGTATCCAAATCACACAAGTTTAGGGGAAAAACAATAGCAAAAGTGTTCGGGAAAGTAGATACGTTTTGGACGTATCAACTCCCCCCAAGCTTAACTTATTGCTTGTCCTCAAGCAATTCAGTTGAAAACTGAGTGCGCTAAAAGAAACTTTCACGAACACATTTGCTTCATAAGATGTATATATTCTCAGCATATGATCAAGTACTTGGTCAATTCATAATAGGAGTATGCAGATAAGGTTACTCAAAAGTCATTGCAAGCGATGAAGAGATTCTAACTCAAAAATAGTAAGTAGCATGAAACATAAACATAAGTAACATTGCAATGCTCACAAAAAGGTATGATAGAGTGGTATCTCACTTGCCTTTGATCGTAGAGCAAACATAAATGCCAAGGCACCTCTGAAGTTCAAGTGAAGACTAGAAATAAAGATATCAAAGATACATGCATCAAAGTCATGACATAATTAATCAAGTTTTGAGACAAGCACATTACACTAAGAATGACAACTATGCTCTCAAGAAAGTGCTCATAGAATAAGTGGTGACTCAACAAGGAAGTGAAAAGGTTTTGAACAGTTTGAAAGGCTTCCAAATGCTGAAAGTATGGTACTCATTAGCTTTGAGATCTCATTGCCCCTATCATAAGCATCTTTAAATGGTTAAGGTTAAAGTGACACAACTAAGAGGATATGCTTGACAAGTTATAAGTTGAAATCTCATGCCCCTTACTTACGAGTACCGAACCTCATGCTACTCAACTTCAGTCACAAGTAAGCTCGTGTCATTGTAAGTACATATGTATCATAGAGAACCGCCAACGGGGTACCCCTTGCACATGATACAGGAGCTATCCCATAATCAAAATGACAAGGCAAGTAGACAATGAGCATCTCAGTGATCTTTTTATTTGCTATTTGCATAGGTTTTTATTAAGGATGCTTCATAGAATGCTCATTATGGTTATGCTGCAAGTTTCCACCATGATTAGGCATGGCTTAGGCTAGTGGCCCAGGCTTTTCTCTAACACACATACAAACTCCATGATCTTACAAGTTCCCCTTTTATTTCACACCGTCAGGATCCATAAGCAAAAGAATCATGATATCAATAGAATAATAATTGCAATGATACATGGTTCTGCTAACTTGAACTCATAAAGCGCAACCATGTACACAATAAAGATGGCCACAATGGTTCAAGATTATTAAGTGCAAGAAAGTAAAGTGTGCCATCAAGTTCGTGAGAGCTTTACTAACTAACTTTCTCATAACAAGCAAACATTTTATTCAGAAGAAAACAAGGCATACTGAATATGCACGGACTAGCAAATGATGCTAATAAGTAGGTATGGTGGACAATTTTGGCAATATTGGTTTTGGAGAGTTGGAAACACTCAATGGAAGTGAAGGCTAGCAATAGTAAGGGAGCGACAAACGAGAGAGCAATAACTGTCATAATCATGCTTGCAACAAAACAGGACTAATTATGGCATGAAGGTGACTCAAGACCCCTGAGGCAAAATAATTCATCGAGGCTTAACTGATTATTGTTTCAGTCATATGCATGCGTGAGCATGTGCCAAGTCAATTCAAATGAAACATTCAGAGGAGGATACCACAGTGTCATACCAAGTTATGAATACAACAATGCAAGAAAACATGCATATGACATGCTACAAACCATTAGCAAGCTGGAGCTAATCATAAGAAAGCAAGAACTACTAAGCATCCATAAATAACATACACCCTACATGAATAGACTAAGCATGCCCACAATGATGAGTATATGTAGAAAAATGAAAACCAATAGAGTTCGTTACCAGCCTCTTACCACACCTCAAGTTGTCATTAATCCTCATTATCGCCCTTCACTTGTGTGGCTTGAATAATAACATGAAACCAAACTCCACTGAAGACTGCTGAATCCTGCAAAGAACTTCACAAAACCAAAGAAGAACAACAAATATTTTTGGTGTCTTTGATTTTTAAAGGCAAGAACAAAAAGGAAGAACAAGCAAAGCAAAATCTTTTTGGGTTTTTCAAATAGTTCAAACAAAGCAAAAAGGAAAAAGCAAACCAAGGCAAAAAGAAACAAATAAAGAGAAACAAATAAAATATTTTTGGTCTTTTTGTGTTTTAGAAAGCAAAAGTAAAGAAAGAACGAAAACTAAAAAGAGAACGAAGCATGGATATGCAAAGTACCGACTAAACATGATATGTAGATGAGTGTGATGTCAATGTACCTCCCCCAAACTTAGGCTTTTGGCCTAAGTGGGTATCAACCCCAAGCTGGCCAAGATGGAGCGCCTCCGTAGTACGGCGAGGAGTTGCCCTTGTCCTGATACGAGCTCGAGGATGCCCCGCCGTAGTGTGCAGAGTAGTCATAAGAAGGCACATCCTCCTGATGTTGCCTGTGGAAACCAAGCAAGCGGAGCTGCTCATCCACCTCCTCCTTAGAATGCGACCATGGCCTCCAGGTCCCCTAGCAGCTAGGCGGTGAGCAATGAGAGAGCCAAGATTGTACTTGGTATCATTATTAAGTGCAGCAGCGAGGAAGGCTAAATGATAATTAGAGATATTACTAGTGTTCTCCCTACCAAGAATGCTAGTGGCAAGATAATAAGCTAAATAGCTAAGAGTTGGGAGTTGAATGTTCCTTATCTTCCCGCGCTGAGCTACGCGGTCATCGTCATTTGTCACACTTCGATAGAGCTCTAGCAAGTCAGCGGGTCGACCTTGGATCTTCTTCACTGTCCCCGTCATGCCTATACCTATAATGCTGCAAAATCTTTCCAATGACATGGTAATAGGCTAATTATAAATTTTGAACGAAACAGTTGACTGATAAGGGGTGTTGGTGAAAACGAAACTCTCCACGAAAGTTTTGGTGAGCACGGCATATTTCTCACTCTCATCTTCCATGTACGTGGTCAGACCAACCCTCTGAACCAGTAGTAAGAAGTCATTGAGGATACCTGCAACTTGCAAAAAGGTAAAACAAGGGAAGGTAGATGGGTGAGCATCTCCCTCATCTCCTTCATTGCCAAAGCATGGTGCAATAAGGTCTTCATTGTATGAAGGCCTAAACTGAGAGGCTGATCTTGAAGGCTTTAACCTCCTAGGTGTGTCCCTCTCAAATATTTCTCCAAATGTGTGGTTGTTCATCTTTGATATTCTGAAATTTAAACATCCATTATACAAGTGATTGCAAAGTGAATACATAATAAAGGGAACTACTCATAGGGACTTGTAAGAGGCCTAAACATGCATCAAAACAATATCTCTAAGCATTGAACAAGCTTAAAGGCTCTCATAACCTATCACCTACAACAACAAAATACTCAAGATATAAACCATTAAACACAAATATACTTGGACAAGCGGAGGAGTCACATACCGGAGAACAAATGCTCCAAATTTCAGCAGCAAAGATGGGTTGAGTAAGGAGATCGAAAAATCATGGACAAGAACAGCAAGAACGCGACTTCAAGCAATGAACTAATGTTTTCTTGGGAGAGAGGAAGTAGTGGCAAGTGAGAGAGTGAGTGGAGGGCCAGGGTGGCCCACACCATGGCCAGGCGCACCCCTGGGGTGGCCGCGCCACCAGGTGGTGTGCCTGCCTGGTGGGCCCCCCTGGGTCACTCTAGGCACTTCTCTGCCCCTTTTTCACGTAAAAATTTAATATGAATTTTCTGGAATTTTTCGAGACACTTTATTTTTTAGCAATTTTTAGGTATAGATCAATGATTCTTTGACAGGAAGATGGTTTTAGAATGATGCAATGAAAAAACAAAACTAAAACTTCAGAAGTTCTAAGACACTCTAATATGCAAGCAACTAGCAATAGAAAAGTAAACTAAGCGAAAGCAAAAAATAAAATGGATAAAATAAAAGTAAGCAAAGGTAATAACGGTGAAAACATTGTTTCGTTCATTAAAATCCTTTTGTTAACAAGGTTGATCAGATCTTGTTACCAAAACAATTTTATATGAAACAAAACTTTGTATTCCACTAATGATTATGTTACCTCAACCTTGATAGCAATGGTCCCAATCATAATAGTTTCATATTTTTCTTGTGGTATGGGACAATATATTTCTCCAACTTGGATGCCTCAACATGTTCAATTGAATTTAAGCCATAAGTCCTATCAATCTTCTTGGGGAAATAGATAATATGCTCCTTATGCTTCACATTAAAAGTCACCTTTCCTTGATTACAATTAATAATAGCTCCTGCGGTATTAAGAAAAGGTCTCCCAAGAATAATAGACATATTATCATCTTTAGGCATTTCAAGCACTACAAAATCAGTTAATATCAAGAAATTATGAGCCACTTGAACAGGTACATCCTCACATATACCAACAGGAATAGTAGTAGACTTGTCAGCCATTTGCAAAGATATATTAGTTGGTATTAGTTTTTCCAATTGAAGTCTCTTATAGAGAGAGAAAGGCATAACACTAACTCCAGCTCCCAAGTCACACAAAGAAGTTCTAACATAACTATTCTTAATAGAGCAAGGGATAGTTGGAATCCCTGGGTCTCCAAGTTTCTTTAGAACCTTACCATTGGAGGAATAATTAGCAAGCAAAGTAGAAATCTCTTCATTAGGGATATTCCTTTTATTGGAGACAATATCCTTCATATACTTTGAATAAGGTGGTAATTTAATAGCATCAGTCAGAGGGATTTGCAAAAATAAAGGTTTCATCCATTCACAAAACTTATTATAGTGTTCATCTTCCTTTGACTTGTGTTTCTTATCAGGGAAAGTCATAGGTTTTTGGACCCAAGACTCTCTTTCACTAGCATGTTTCTTAGCAAAAAAATATTCTTTAGTGTATTTAGTATTCTTAGTGTGCCTTTCAGGTTCTTCTTCAACTTTTTCTTTATCAGGAGCATCATTTTCCTCATTACCACTTTCAGTTTCGGCATCAGAGATAGATATACTATTGGGATCTTTAGCAGGTTCAGAAGGTTCTACAATAGTTTTATGTTTCTTTTCCCTTTTCTTAGGAGTAGTAACACTATTTTCAATTTGTTGAGAATCCTGCTCAATTCTTTTAGGATGCCCCTTAGGATATAGAAGATCCTGGGTGGTAGCACCACTTCTAGTTCTAATTTCACAAGCATGTTTTTCTTTAGCAGCATTAACTAGGAAGTCTTTTGTACTTTAATAAGCTGATCAATTTGAGTTTGAACCATTTGAAAATGTTTAACACACACTTTAACATCATTAGAGGTTCTTTCCACAATATCTTTTAACTCAACAATAGGTCTAGAGTTTTCCATTAAATGGTTTTGCACCCTTTTATTGAAATTATCTTGCTTAACAATAAAAACATCGAATTCTTCTAAGCATTAATCAGGAGGTTTAGAGTATGGAATATCACCTTCATGAAAATGTTGGAGAGAGTGTACCTCAATAGTGGATGAGTGGGAGATTGGCTTACATAATTCTTCTATAGGAGGTAAATTCTTGATGTCTACAGCTTTAATTCTCTTCTCCTTAAGACATTTCTTAGCTTCCTTCATTACTTCATCATTTAGTTCAATAACTCCCCTCTTCTTTGGTTTTGGTGTTGGTGTTGGCTCAGGCACAGTTAACTCATGTGTAGTTGACTCAGGTGTAGTTTGCTCAGGTGAAGTCCAATCATCATAATTCTTGCTTATTTTAGCCATTAATTCCTCAGCTTCTTTGGGGGTTCTATTCCTGAAAACACAATCAGCACAACTATCCAGGTATGTCCGAGATTCTTCAGTTAGTCCATTATAATATATATCAAGAAGCTCATTTTTAGGTAATGGACATCTAGCCTGTGCATGAATCAAAGCACAAAACCTTGCCCATGATTCAGGCAATATCTCTTTTTCTCCCTATTTAAAATCAAAAAGTTCCTACAAAATAGCATGTTTAGCACTAGGAGGGAAATATTTCTGAAGGAAGGTACTAATCAAGCAATCAAGGCTATCAATAGATCCAGGAGGTAAATTATTAAACCAAGTTTTAGCTTCTCCTTTCAGTGAAAAAGGGAAAATTTTAGCAACAAAGTAGGTGCGCATCTTAATATCATCAGAAAATAAGCCACTCATGGTAGAAAGCTCAGTCATATGTGCTACAGCACTTTCATTCTTAGTCCCACAAAAAGGTTCTTTCTCAACAATAGTTATGTAAGATAAATCAAGAGAGAAATCATAATCCTTATCTTTAATTTTTATGGGAGATGTAGCAAACTTAGCATTAGGAGACAATTTGGGTTTTATAGTACGCCTCTTATGGAGACTCTTAATAGCACTCCTATCATGGGTGTTTTGACATTCTTTAATAAATTCATCGGTCATCTCTATATAACCGTCTTCAATATCATAGCTCTCTCTAGACTCAGGTGAACTGACAGGTGTAGTAGTGTCTTCATTAGGAGTTTCAGTATTTCCAGCTATAGTTCTAGCAATCGTAGCATCTTGGAAAGGACCTAATGAACCACTTTTATCAAGCATAGCAGAAGCAGCATCATAAGTAACAGAAGTTTCAGATTCAGCAGTAGTAGCAGTGTGTGTAGCATGTGCATGTGGCGGTGTAAGGAATTTACTCATAACAAATGGTGAATCTAGAGCAACAGAGGTGTTCAGATTCATACCTCTCCTTGTAGTGGATGGTAAAATAGGGACCTTGCCATCACGAGACTTACCCATGATGGATGGATGGCAGCGAACAATAGTGATTCCAAGTGAACTTGATAAATAGAGCTATGCTCCCCGGCAATGGCTCTAGAAAATAGTCTTGATGACCCACAAGTATAGGGGTGTATCGCAGTATTTTCGAGGGAAGTGAAACCCAATTTATTGATTCGACACAAGGGGAGCCAAAGAATATTTATAAGCCTTGACAACTGAGTTGTCAATTTAGCTGCACCTGGAAACAATCTTGCTCACACCAGTTTATCAGTAGCAACAGTTTTGTAGTAGCAATAGTAAAGTAATAGTAGTAGTAAAAGTAAAGATAGTAGTATCAATTGCAGTAAACAGTAGGATTAAAGCGCGGTAGGCATAGGGATGGATGGACGGGCGTTGCATGAACAAGACAATTCATATGGCAATCAAGACATAGGGCATTTGCAGATAAATAAGATAAAGCATCTAAGTACTAAATAATCATAGGCATGTGTTCCATATATAGTCATACGTGCTCGCAATGAGAACTTGCACAACATCTTTTGTCCTGCCAGCCCGTTTGCAGCGGGGCCTCAAGGGAACTACTAGCAATTAAGGTGCTCCTTTTAATAGAGCGCCAGAGCAAAGCATTAACACTCCGTGAACACATGTGATCCTCACATCAAAGCCATCCCCTTCGGTTATCCCGATTGCTGTCACTTCGGGGCCTTTGGTTTCAGACAACAATATGTGTATACAACTTGCAGGTAAGACCATAAACAATACTATCATAATGAATCAATAACATGTTCAGATCTGAAATCATGGCACTCGGGCCCTAGTGACAAGCATTAAGCATAACAAGTTGCAACAAAGTCAAAAAGCACTAATAATAGATACTAGGCACCATGCCCTAACAATCTGATGCCATTACATGAACGATCTCATCCAATCCCTACCATCCCCATAGCCTATAGTGGGGATTACTCACTCATAGATGGGGGAAACATGGATGGTCGATTGAGAAGCGATGGTGATGATGATGGCGATGATCTCCTCCAATTCCTCGTCCCGGTAGGGTGCCAGAATGGAGTTTCTGGTTCTGAATCGCGGAATCTGGTGGTGGCGGCGTAGCAGAACTCTTTCTAGAAAAACGTCGAACCCCCCTTGGTTTTTAGGTCAAGAGGCAACTTATAGGCGAAGAGGGAGGCCGTGGGGTGACCGAGGCGGCCACACCACCGCCAGGCGTGACCTGGCCTGGCCCACGTGGCCAGGTGGTGTGGGCCCCTCGTGGCCTTCCTCCATCTCGTCTCCTTGCTCTATGAGTCTTCTCGTGAAATAGGATTTTCGGCATATTTTCCGGGATTTTGCCTGATAGTTGATTTTTGCACAAAAACTAGACACCAAGGTAATTCTGCTGAAAACAGCGTCGGTCCGTGTTAGTTGTATCCAAATCACACAAGTTTAGAGGAAAAACAATAGCAAAAGTGTTTGAGAAAGGAGATACGTTTTGGACGTATCATGGGATCAATATCTTTATTTCGAAACTAGCTAAAAATGATATGTGCACTTCCAGTCATCAATATACAGGATATGATTGATTTAGTGTGAAATACTAATTTTTTGGGTTCGTAAGAATATTCAGTGTACCCATCAATGCTCGCTTTGATTTGAGTATTTCATCTAACTTGTTACTACTAATATTTCCATATAGAAGTGTTTTCCTATCTGACCTTCTGATTCCGAAGTTTCTTCCTTTAGATATCAATTTATTTCCGCTTAGTCGGTTCCTACGATCTTTTGGTTTATGTTTATTTGGGCAATTGACCCTTTTGTGACCCAACTGTTGGCATTTATAGCTACTAATTTGTCGCTTGCGCTTTCTTTCCTTAGTCCCTTGTCGAATTTGTGGCAGGAAATGGTGCATAAACTCATTTGGTATTTCTTGATCCTTTCTTCTTCCCTCTTAACCAAACGCACATATTGCAAGAGACATTGATCTATGTCTGAACTTGTTTGGGTTGTGGAAAAACTAACGGCTATGGCATTGCCATTTCTTAGGATTTGGTTTATCCTATCTAATTTTCTGGTTTGGTTTTCTACCCATTGGTCTTGTATCATTACCATTTTCCTAGTACTGGTGCATTTACGTCAGAACATCATGTTACATCAGGCACATGCATAGAGAGTTGTTCGTTTTCAATGCACTTTCTAATCACTCACAGGGAAAAATTAAAGATCTAAATACATTCAAAAGATATCAAACATATACCATGTATTCACATCGAAGTATTTACATCAGATTACATATTAATCACACAAGCGAGATGCAACCCACTATACTATTTACATCTTTCACAAATTACAATCATCATTACCATTCATTCTAGGACAGTCTATAATACCATGTACTACAACTAAATCTTACTGGCTAGTCATCCCCCTCATAATACTTTCCAGATACCCATCCACTATATCATGCACTATGACACAAAGTACCCGGTAACTCAACTCTACACGTGGGTTTATACTCTAGGTCAGAATTCTGCCCAAGTGTTAGGTCCGTCAGAGTAAAATAACTACTAACATACTTCAAAGCTTCCTCATACGCATTATAATCTTTTTCCTTATCCATATTTCTAAGGTACTCGGATGTCCTAATTTCAAACTGGGTTGTGTTAACTAGTTCATTTACTCCCGGGTAAATGGGACTATAGGGTTTAGGCATATATTCTACTTCAGCTTCACTCCCGTCTCCAAAACTCAGAGGATTTTCCATTACCTCATGGCACATGGTGTAGAACTCTGTGGACAACTCACTATCTTCTATAATAGGTTCACTACTCATCCACACTTCTCCTTCTTCTTCCATGCCCCCTCCAGTGTGCCAGAAGGCGCATCATCAGTCTAGTCCTCCCACTCTTCATCATTAATGATTACTACGGTGGTAGGAATTTTTGGGTTGAATGGGCTTATGGGATTATTACTTGGGTTTACAGGTTCTACTTCCTTCTCTTATGTCTCTATAAGTTTATAGGTGGTAAACTGTGGTTGGTGAAGTTTTGCTCCACTTTCCATCCTATTATTCAGGGCTACAAACTTATCCTGATCCGTAAAGTTTTCTAACATCGTTTCTACTTCAACTACCAAAGTTCTATGGGTGTTAAAGAAATAATTGATCACAGCCACACAATGGTCTATATACCGAGCTTCATGTTCCGGATCATTCTTGACGAATGTGAGATGATCAACCTTATCCCGATCCTCTTCTTCACCATAGGTTAGTTGTGTAAAGGTTGTCCCAAATAACTCCCTTTTCTTAAACTCTCTAAGACTCGTAACGACTTCTATTACATCAATTTTAAAAATTACTGCTCCTAGCCTCCCTGTACGGTATTACATTTCCTATCCTTAACACTTCAAGAAACAATATAGTGGCACGAAACTTTGCAAGAATCGTCCCTTCCATATGTAAGCATAAACTTTGACTGGAACTAGCGTCTCAAATCCCAACTCAAATAACTATTGACGCAAGACTTTAGTCTAATCCCCTTGGTAATCAGATAGAATTGTATCTCGAACTCTTACTTTACGTTCTGGCATCGAACTCATCATAATGACTGATAAGAAAATAAAACAATTAAGAACTTATTTGATGTTAATAAAGAATTATTGCACTAATAATGTGGCATGGATATTCTCTTTCTTAGGGGGATATTCTCATTTGAATATCAATCAGCTTAATAGAGAACTCTTTACTAGTTCGTGTTCTACCTAAAGGTTTCGTCCGCTTATTCTAACCTAAGGTTAAAGCAATTGCTCCGATACTAGCTGTGGTGATCTAGTACACCACTTCATGTTGTAGTGTACAAGTCGTTTATGAAACTCACGGAAGTCCCCATCCGCAAATATCACATTGATAGCTGTGAGATTCGACATATTTTTTATGGTTCTTATTGATGGTTTTCCTTTGGATTTGATCATTTTGTAGCTTTACCTAACGCTAATACTTAGGTAGCAAAGAAAACTTGGTTTTTAATGTGTGTATCAAGTTCTGAACATCGACATAAGGTTTTAACAAGGGAAACACAATATTTAGGTGAAAACAAGCAAGTTTCTTTTTGGAAGCAATCAAGGGAGGCCAACAGATGCTTTAACGAGCAACTATACGGCAGGAACATTTTTCCGGCCATATAGTTCCCACCGTATAGTTACTGCCGCCTCTGTCTTGTCAAAAGGGACAACTTTCGTGAAGAGGGCATACGCAAAAACAGAACACAACAGTCGCTGTCCCATCCAGAAAGGAGAAAGAAGAGATCCGGAGAAGGAGGAGAAGACGTTCTTCATCTCGCTCCACGATCTTCGACCTCCTAGCCAACACACCCCCATAGCCATTACTTGTACTTGAGAGAGAAAGAGAGATCTTCACCTGGCAAGACAAGGGTTTGAGATTGTTTCTTCCTGTATTGAATTGTGTTGGATTACTTTTCTATTCTTATTATGGATCACCACGGTAATATCGAGAATAACTCCCTTTATTTAATTATATCAATGATGCTTTCTTCTCTCATGTGTGAGTAAGTTTCTTGGGCATGGGAGATGTAAGGGATTAGTGAGATGTGATGTGCCTTCATATATTTTCCATTAGTTTGTGATTGATTTTAATTACTATATTATGTGTGCTTGACTATCTATGGGATTCCTAGACAACATGAGAGAACCAATTAAGGGCCTAGACAACATGATGCTTTCTTCTACATGGATAGGATCTTGCTCGCTAGCAGACCAGTGACCCCCGAGTGACACGGGGATATCAATGGGAAACTAGTAGAGTCGAGGATAACGAGGAACCACCGTGCTTATTGCATTAGTCCAATCCAAAGAGCTTAATTACTAAGCAACATGAAGGATCTTAATCGTCTAGTGACTGACCATGGTTTTGGTAACAGACTAGTAGGATTATTGAAGTTGGGTTGAAATCTATCAAGAGGAGTTCCGGCTAATTATGGGTTGCTCCCCTACACACATACTTATAAGATCATAATTGTTACACTTACCACTCATCCACCTCGCACAATCACTATCACCATGAACTGTATCTCTCTGCGCCTTCTTTTTCATCTACAGAAAACAACAAACAACCAAATCGTTCTTTACTTTTATGCTTTTTATTTATGAAGTTTACATTTTAGTTTTATTTAAATACATCTAGTTTAATCCAAATTCCATTCTCATTTCCACACTTGCAGTCAATTCACTTGAAGACCCATGACAACTTTGGGTGTGACAGAGACTTCATTCATAAACACTTACCTTTGGGCTCCCTATGGGATTGACATCTATACTTTGAAACTAGCTACAAACGATCTGTGCACTTGTAGACATCAATCTATTTTCTGGCACCGTTGCCGGGGAGCTAAGTGTTTGTCTCTTGATATTTCAGGTGTTACTTCTACAAAATATTCTCCCTAGGAGACAAAGGGTCTACACGCTCTGGTAGGACCTATTTACCAGATTATATTGAGCGCGTGCCTGCTCAAAGGCGCGAGGAAATTATTCAAAAAACTTTTAAGATCAAATAAGGTTGAAGTTGAAAACCTAAGTGGTATTATAGAAATCATGTCTATTTACAGGAAAACTCCCAAGAAACCTAAGAAAACTCTCAGAGAATACATGCTCCAAGTTCTGAATTTCTTAAACAACCAATAGAATTCCCTAATCCTGGAGTAAGAGAATATCGATTTGATGGTGGAATTATTAAAAATTTGCAGGAAAAAGCTTTCAGTGGAAGGGAAAATGAAGACCCAGGAAGACATCTTAGAGAGTTCGACGATGTGATAACATCACTTGGACCAAAAGGTTTGCCAAGAGACTTCTCTCGTCTAAAATTATTTCGTTAGTCTCTTAAAGGTAAGGCTCTAGACTGGTTATATTCTCTCCCTCGCCATTACATTAAATGTTGGGAAAACTGCATTGTTAAATTTATAAACAGGTTTAATCCTTTTTTAAAGGTAACTAAAATTACAAAGAATATAGGCAACTTTAGTCAGAACGTGGGAGAAAACTACACACAAGCCTAAGATAGATTCTTTGGAATGATCAATAGTATTCCTAATCATGGCTGTTCTGAATCAACTATTTGCGATTTATTTTACCACGGTCTTAATACTCAATGTAGAGAGTTGCTTGACTTCTCAGTGGGAGGATCGATAAATACTTTAACTATTAAAGAATGTTTGGGATTGATATCTACTAGGGCTAAGAATGATTCTTCATATAATCCTGATTTTGGCACTAAGCTGGAAAAGGGATACTTCAAATAACTTTTGATCTTATGCCTGAATTATGCAAAACAATGAAAGAAAAAGGTATACCTTCTGAACTTGTTAAGGAAAACAAAGTAGACTTGTTACAAGTTTTTACTGAATAAGATGAAACTAGAAAAGTTTTTCAAGAATTAAAACATCGACAAGCAAAATCTCATAATAACCTGCATAAGCACTTTCAAAAACATAAAAAGATTTTGGCGGAACTCACGGAAAATTATGATGAGATTGGCCAAGAAATAAAATTATTTCACAAGTACCTCAGTACGATTGAAACTCAATGTGAACAAATAGCATCTGGTTATCAATTTTTTCTTCAAGAGCACATAGATATCCCTGTTTCTACTAATGTTGTTACAAGGGGAGGTGCAGTTGTTACAGGACCATTAGGACCACTAGAATATGAAGCTGAAAAAGATCGAAAGGAAAAAGCCTTGTTCAAACCAAGCTAAGAAGATGATACACTGTTGGATCCTCAAGATGAAACTGCTCAAGAAACACAAGATCAAACCATGGAGGATCAAAATGATGCACAGGACGACCGTTATGACTCTGATGCAGAGACGGTTGACCCAAGAGAAGAAAAGGAAAATAGCAATGAAGATGAAGTTGTTGTAGTAGAGAAGAAGAAGAGCGATAAGCAGCAAAAAAAGAAAGCAACAAAAGAGCCTGACCCCCCACAAAAGGTAAAAGACAAGAATAAGAAAGGTGAGCAAAAGCTTCCTTATCCAGATCGAAAAAAGAAAGCACCAGATCAGGCGATCTATGATTCTTTTAAAAAGGCACTTGGTGGACTTCGTCTGGAAATTCCATTTGCGGATGCAATCAAAGTCCCTACCTATTCTAAATTCCTCCGTGATATTCTTAGTAGAAAGAAAGAAATAACTGAAACCGTTGCCATGGTGACTAGTTATCCTACTAATGGGAGGCTATTATCTAAATCAAGAGATCCCGGAATACCAACTATTTCATGCTCAATAGGCAAAACAAACATTCATAATGCCTTGTATGATTTAGGTGCAGGAGTAAGTGTAATGCCATACTCCCTCTATAAAAGGTTAGGATTAGGGGAGTATTCCCCTATTACTATCACTTTATAGATGGTTGACGAGTCCACTAAACAACCCATTGGTATGATTGAGGCTGTTCTACTTAGAATAGATGAGCATGTTATTCCCACTGATTTTTTATTATTCTTGAAATGCCAGAGGATGAAATATTATCCATAATACTTGGAAGACCTTTCCTTAGTACTGCAGGAGCATCAGTTGATTGTGCTGAGGGGAAAATATTCTTCAATGTTTATGATGCTAAAATCATCCGGTATTTTCCGAAGAAGCTAGAAGCGGGAGAAAGATATATTCCACTAGCAATACGAGTTCATATGGTAAGTGCCTTTGATAAGGGGCAACCCAAGGTAAGAATTCGAGAACAGAGAAGGGGTTGAATTATTCAACTATTCTTAATAAAATGCTTAATGGGAGTCCCCATCACATTACTAAAGTAAATTAAAGAATAAAACGTTCATCACATTCCTAAAACTTTTTCACGGACATTCTTGCGGAAGCGCGTCCATGAAGATGCAGCTGTCAAAAAGTAGTAGAAACATCGATTGAACAAGTGTAGAATAAGTATAAAAGAAAAAGTTTGAGTTTTACATACAAAAACTAGCTTAATCATTTAGTTCAGACTAAAAAGTAAATCTCCAGTCGAGGAGAAGAAGTTAGGTTGTACTAAAAATCCTACTCTTTACATGTTGATGTTGGTCGACAATTTCTACTATCATTTTTCTATCAAAAATAAGGTATTTCGCTAAGTTTCAGTATAAGAAAGAATTCTAGAAGAAATGGAATTTTTTGATGACTACTGATGGTTTAACGACCAACTATACGGCGAGATTAAAAATTCTGGCGTATAGTTTGGCCGTATAGATATCTTTGCCATCGACAAATTTCTTTCTTAGGTATAGAAGGTTTAACGACCAACTATACGGCGGGAATAAATTTTTTGGCTGTATAGTTCCGCTCGTATAGATATTGATGCCTTTGTACAATTCCTTTCCCAGAGTACTGATGGTTTAACGACCAATTATACAGTGGGAATAAAAATTTCGGCCGTATAGATATTGATGCATGTTTTAGAAAATTTATCTCAAGGGTACACAGGGTTTGACGACCAACTATACGGCGGGACCATTTTGGTCTGGCCGTATAGTTGCGTCCGTATAGCTGCGATCTGGCATAAAGAAACCCTAATTGTCGATGTCGCCGCAACTATACGGCGGGAACTACTTCACCCGTCCGTATAGTAGCGGCTGTATAGTTCGGCGCGACCTCATAATCACACAGGGCAGCTAGGTTTCTTCTCCCTCCTCACTTTTTCTCTCATATTCTCTCTCCAAACCTCTCAAAACCCACCTAGAATCCCTGATTCTTCACGGATTACGTTCATTTGAGTGGGGGAATTAATAGATCGGTATGTTTCTCTCCCTATCCATGCTTTATTTTCGGAATTCCATGGTTGAAACTCTCACATTGATCTAGTGGATGAATTCAACCTTATTTTGTTTTTCCTATTGATTTCTCACGTTAGGATTAAATTTTTCCACGTAGAATCGTTCATATATCATGTACAAACTATATGCCTAAGGTTTTATGGTGAAATTTTTCAGTGTATCAAGATGAAAAAATTGGTAGCATTTTCACAAGGGCAAGTGCCAACGTGGCGAGAGCTCGGGGCTCCGGGCCGGGCTCAACAGCAAGTTGGCCATTGTTTCATCAAGGAGGGTATTGCCCACATGTTGGGCCGATCATAGCTTTCTCACCGCGGCGGGATTGAGGGCGGACTTCGACCTCAAGTATGATAAGGTCGGGCTAACACTACTTGGCCACGCAAGCCACAATACCTACACCGAGCTCACCCATGAGTTCCTCACATCCTTCTACGATGACCACAAGGAGAAAGGTAATGCGTGCATGGTAAGCTTCACCATAAACCAGCAGCCGTATGAAATAACTTTCGAACAATTTTGTGATGCTTTTGGCCTCCCTCACGGTGGGGAGGCAACTGTTACAAATTTATATAGCGTCTCAAGTGGAGAAACTTGGGAGGTTATTTCTGTTAACGGTGGAAGGAACTTCTACCAGAATAAGATGTCCACCATTCAGAACCCAACAATTTGCTACCACGCCTTGTTCCTCGCTAATACACTATTGGGAAGAGGAGACACCAGTTCCATGGCCAATGCAGATATAGCCATGATCACCAAGGCACTCTTCCCCAATGCACCACAAAGCCCCAATACCGCATCTCTACTCATCCAGCACCTTCGCCACCAGAGCAAAAAAACGAAAGGTGACATTCGCATTGGTGGATTGGTAACCCACCTTGCCCATGCACTGAATATTACATTACCTATTATGCAACCTATTGATGGATCCAAACTTATGAACATCAAGTATTTAACTGTGTGTGGCTTCCTTGGTGTTTACCAATCTAACAAGAGGCTCCGAGCATATCAGTTTGGTTATCTTGGTGATGCACAGGGTGAGCAGGTTCCGTTGTCCTGTCCACAAGCCTTCTCGATTGTGGAGAAGAACACTTGATCCTCACCAAGGATCAAGTGGTGGAGATCATGGCCCAGTTTCTGCCTAATCAAGAAGAAGATGAAGAAGAAGAGCAGCAGGATGAGGATGAGCAGGAGCAGGAATACAACCCTGCTTGGGAAGGACAGCAGCAGCAGTAGGGGGATCCGGGGACCCATGGCCCAATCAGCCGCAATAGGGGTTCAACTATGTCTCCTATCAAAAATTTCAGCAGCTCAACCAGCGCATTGGGGAGATTGACCACACTCTACAAGGAGTGAATGAAGATGTGAGTGCCTTAACTCACAACTTTCAGTCACTTCATGACCCACTTCCCTGACTACTATCAGCAGTATCCACACCAGCCGCCAAACAATGGCAACAACTGAGCTCGGCAACAACCTAAGCTTGGGGGAGGTTTGAAAACCTCCAAACCTTGCATTCATATTTTAATTTATTCTTTGATTTATTTTACTTCTTCAAAATTGCATGTTTACTTTCAGTTTGCATTCCTAAACCAAAAACACACAAATATTAGTTGTAACCTTTATTGCAAATTTATTTCTTTGTTTCTCTCGGAGATTGCTCAATTTCAAGTGACTTGGCAATAGGGAAATGTAGAGGGGATTCGACTCAAGTACGAGAACGAAGAAAGCAAGAAGAGGTATCAAATTCCTTTCATCACCTTTTCTACAACTTTAAATTGACCCTACAATTATTCACTCGCTTGCGCTTGAGTCACTCCCCACTTAGCTTGTTATCCTATAAATTTTATTCCTTTTCCAAGTGTCCCCTTTTTAGCTTTGAAATAATGAACAATGAACTTGTTTAAAAATATTTCCAACATTTTGACAACAAGAAAAATCATCCAAAAGATGATTTGAGTCCATGTTTAGCCCAAAGGATTAGATTTTAGAACTACTCAACCCCATTTGAGCTTAATATAGATAGATTCGATAGCACTCTTGAATGAAATTGTCTAATAAAATGGATGCTTCGAAGTAGTAGAGATTATGCCACTACTTTTTCTAATAATTACCGTAAGATATTGCTTTACGCATGTCATTACAACATTGTCGTACTCCATGGGGAACTATTAACTCCGTTGGCCAATGAATGATCTAAATGTGGGAAACCACTTGATTTCGGCTATTGAGTTATGTAAGCGTCTATAGCAGCACTTCTATGACAGGTAAAATTTTAGTCTCCTCACGGTTTCACATTCCAAGTGAAGTTGTGGTACTCCTCTGACCCATTATTTCTCAAAAATTATCTATTGGCATGGTCACGAGTGCGCAACACAGTCCCAATTAACATGTTAAAAACAGTGGCATGATTTCTCTATGAAAGGGTGATACGTTACAAACATATCTATAATTTTTGATGTTCCATGTTTGGTTATTATCTACTTTCTTATGTTTTGTCCACACTTTGGAGTACTTTTTATACACTTTCTTAGACTAACCTATTAACAAGATGCCATAGTGTCAGCTGCCTGTTTTCTGCTGTTTTTGGTTCTAGGAAAGTCAGAAAATGAATATTCTCGGAATTGGATGGGACAAAAGCCAAAGTTAGTATTTCACTGAGGGGGACACGGAGCCAGAATATGAGACGGAGAGGGGCCAGAGGGCCGCCACACCACCTGGCCGCGCGGCCAGGCCTGGCCCGCGCCAAGGGGTGGTGTGGCAGCCTAGGGCACCCCAGCGGCCTCCCCTTTCGCCTATAAGATGCCTCCAATACATAAACCCTAAGTACCCCGATCAAAATTCCACGAAAGAGTCTGTAGCCACCGTCATATCCATCCCTAGATAGGGAGGGATCTGAACCTCTTCCCGGCACCCTACCGGAGGGGAGAATTCACCCTGGAGGCCTGATGGCCCAAATATATCGAGCTCGTTGGGGAACCCCAAGAGGAAGGTATGATGAGCACAACAGCAAGTTTTCCCTCAGTAAGAAACCAAGGTTATCAATCCAGTAGGAGCAAGGAAACACCCCAAAGATGTAGCTAGCTGAATGTTGGCAGGGCGCACTACTGGTGCCAGCAGCAACATGGAGACCTGCACAACACAACCACAGAACTTTGCCCCCCAACTTGCGATGAGGTTGTCAATCTCACCGGTTTTGCTGAAAACAAAGGATTAAACGTATCGAATGGAAGGAAGTAATAATTTGTAGAAAGTAAACACAAAGCAGTAAACAATTTTGTAGATTGTATGTAAAAGAAAGGACCAGGGCCCATAGTTCACTAGAGGTGGCTCTCCTTAAGATAGATAACATGTTGGGTGAACAAATTACAGTGGGGCAACTGACAAACATCGAGAAAGCAATACATGCATATTGACGAGGGTTTAACTCATCAATGCCCATTGTTATGGACTTGGGTTTTGGAGAAGGAGGGAGCGCTAGAGACATCTATCGGCTAGCAAACAAGCACACAGTGGACTCAAAGATTTACCCAGGTTCAGGCCTCGTAGAGGTCCCTACTCCTGCTTGTCTTCTCGTGGAATTATTGAAGGAATCGAGGATTACAATGGTGCGCAGATACAATCTGGCGAGGGTGGTGGAAACTAGGGTTGCGTGTGTCCTCCTCGCCGGCCCCTCCTGGCCTTTATATAGATAGGCCAGGTCTCAGGTAGCAGATCGAGTCGGTTACAGGTTAGGGTTTTTCCCTTTGAACTTTATATCTTTAGCTTCTTCTTGTTCTTCAAGCAATCAAGAGTCCGTAGGCTACTCGAGTTCTCTATTTGGGCCTTCGCGACACCATGGGCTTCCGTTGTATTCAGGCCGTATATACCAAGCTCGAGTGCCTGTAGGGTATACCCATGTTAGTAGCCCCGAGTGTCCAGTGGAATCGCAGATTCGACTGTCGACTTTATGAAGCCTTTCGAGTGCATGAATGAGTATATTTTCGACTGCTCTGTTTGTGTCATAGGGATTGATGATGTGCGTGCCTGATTTAACCGATGTATCGGTATCAGTTAACTACCTTAGGGTAAAACAACGCAATCTACTCGAACTCGAGTCCCCGGACTCGAATCCGGAAAAGTGCTGTTGTAATTCGACTCAAGCCACAGAGGTCTTACAGGAGTCGAATTCCAGTATATGGGTGTGAGCACTCGACGCGTCCGTCAAGGCATGTTCATCGTACCTGTTGGCATGGATATATTTCTAGTAGTGCGCAGCAAATGCGTTGCCAGGCCTTATTCAGGTCTTATCTTCACACTACAAGCGCGGCATCCGAATTTTTTATCATCGCGGAGATGACTCGGGTGACCCAGGAGACGCAGTCTCTTTGTAGGGACAGATATGAGGCGGTGTCGCCATAAACTTCGAGTGTAGATGTTATCCACACACAGTACGATGTACAAATAATCATAGTGCATGACCAGCGCTCCCTATGGGAGTAGCCCCCGAGTGCCTGGTTGACTCGAAGACTCAGGAAGGGAATAAATAACTTTTGCGATTGTTGTCGTCTTTTGTTGCTTGTTTCAATCGAATTTGCTTCCGGTGCTCCCTATGCGAGTAACCCATGTCCATAGTCGAATTGCGGATTCGAGTCGTTGGGTTTTCTTTGATTGTCCATGTTCCTGTAAAAGAAAAGAAAAAATCGTAGGGTGCGCGACCAACGCTCCCTATGGGAGTAGCCCCCGAGTGCTTGGTGGAGTCGAAGACTCGAGCAAGGACTAAAGTAGTTGAAGTCTTCTACTGCGTAATTTTGGATGACATCAGTGCTGACGATGTGATGACCTCAGTTGCCCGCATGAGCGAGTTTGACGGGACGTGACGAGCGGTGGGTCCCATTTTCTGACTCTGACTTGACCGGGCGTGCGTAATCTCTGTTTTAACTGTGCCTCCTCGATTTCCACGCATAATGGGGGTAGTGGGGGACGGTTCACGCTTCAAGTCCCCCATGTGTCGATCACAATGAACGCCACACGTCTGGTAGGGTTTTTCCTGGCTGTTAGATTGCATCTTCCAGGGGGTTAAGTACGATGTTGCGACGGTAATTTTTCACATCTTCTTCTTTTCTCTGCCTTTGCCTCCATCGCCATTTCTGCTGCTCCTCTGCTCCTTTGTGTTCATCTTTCTCGTGGCGCTGGACCAACTCCGCATATTCCCCAGCTACTTTCTCCGGTCACACCGCCACCATAGAATGGGGAAGAAGAAAGGAGGTGTCGCGGCCGATTCCGTCGCCGCCACGGTTGCTGCGAAGAAGAAGGGCGGCTACGCCGCTACGGGCACCAACACCGCCGCCGCCGGGAAAAAGAAGGGCACGGGCACTCGCGTCACCAATGGCGCATGGCGCGCATCCGTGATTAAGTCTTCTTAGCTCCATCTCCTACGCCAAGACGGAGTTTTGTCTTTCGCAGTCGCTGACGCGCGTGTCTTCGGCAGCGAGGTAATCCCCTCTCCTCCTACTGGTTTTCGGGTGATGTTCCTAGCGTTTACCATCCGCGGTCTCTCGTTGCCCCTGCATCCTTTCTTTAGGGGCCTTATCTATTTCTATGGGCTCCATCTACATCAGCTGTCCCCCAACTCCATCCTCCATGTAGCTTGCTACATTACTCTTTGCGAGTGCTGGCTCGGAATCGAGCCGCACTTCGGTCTCTTTAAGCATCTCTTCAAGCTGAAGCGCCAGTCGACGTCTGGCTCCGTAGTCTACGATGTAGGAGGTTGCGGTATCCACGTCGACTCCTCCGCCACATACTTTGACATCAAACTCACGGTGTCCGTGCAAGGATGGAGGGACAAGGGGTTCTACATCCGCGACCTGAAGGCCAACGGAGACCACTACGGACTCGCGCCCTTCGATCCCACGATGCCGTGCAAGAGGAGGCGCTCCTGGAAGAACGTGGTGATGCCCGGCGAATCCGCGGAGACAGATGTGATGTACGAGCGCGTCTGCGACCTCGAGAGTCGCATGGGAAAGAGGAGGGAGGTTGTGCCCTCATTCGCACGTGGCTGCGCCGTTGCGTCCAGCCTCTGCAGGCCAGAGTCCACCCCATGTTCCAGTGGGCTAGCGTGGACAATGTCACTCGCGTATCTGCCAATGGCATTTCCGCGAGTGAGGTAGATAAAAGGGTGCGACTGGTCACCAAGTACACCGCCAAGGATGTGCTCCCCAATGATCCAGTTTTACCTCCATTCGAAGCTACTAATCCTCCTCCTGAGGTACAGTTGTGCTACGTAGTAGCTTTGTTTATCGACTGCTTCTTTGACTTGTGCTAAATTGTTTTATGTGTGCAGGATTGGGGGGTGTCGCCCTGTATGCCCCCTCTTCCTAAGGGGGTTATCCCTCGTGAAGCCCTGGAAGAGGACGAGTTGGCGTCGACCATCCCATTTGATGTGGAGGAGGAAGCCCCCAAGTCGAGTGGTCCAGACACTCGCAAGCGTTCACGCAGCGAGGATTTGGATGCATCGTCTCCTTTGACTCCGGAAGGTGCAGCTGTTGGCGCAAAGTCGCCAATACCCGTCGTTCCTGTGAGTGCCATGGTGCCATCTTCTCGCAAGAAGATGCGACTGCTGAAGGAGTCATCGTCGGAGTCGGGGGATCAAACCTTCGATTTTGATAAGTTTGATTGGTAAGCGTGTGAGTCTTCCGTCTTGGTTCTTCTTTGAAGTTGCTTTTTCTTGATGTTGATTTTGTTTCGCAGTTAGCCAGCGTCGTCATCCTCTGGCGACGTACAATTTTTGAAGGAATCTGGAGTCGCGACCTCCAAAGCAAAGAAAATGGCTGAGCGCGCCCCTTCTCCTCCATTGGTGGCCCATTCCGGTCATAACTCATCAAGTTCTCCACACAATGTGGAGCACCAGATGGTTATTCGGACGTCTGCGCATCCATCGACTTCGGAGTCATTGGAGGATCATGTATGTGTAGTATCTCTTCTTCTAATTTTGCAGTCGAATTTTCATCTATGCCATCTGTTGACCCTTTACTATGTCTTTTGTCGCAGCTCATTGTGAAGGAAGCCTCTCGCCTAGCGGAGCAGGTGCTCGCGATGGGTTGTCAGCATGCAATGCTGGACAATCGCCATCGCGCGGTTGAAAGTGAGTGTTCTTTACTTTTTCTTCTGCATCCTTGTGATATATTCGACTGACGGTTTATCCTTGTTTGCGTCACAGCTGAGCATAATGCACTCCTTCGTAGCACTGCTTCCCTTGAGAAAACACTTGTCGCGGCGGTGAAGAGCCATGATGAGGCAATCACGGTGCAGGACGAATCGTGGAAATGCGAAGAGGATCTGCGCGCCTCCATCGCAGCTAGGGAGAAGTTGTTCGAAGAATAGATTTTCTCTATTGCCAAGGCTCTCTTAGGTATGTCCTTGTCTAGATTTTCGTCGTGTCTCTTTTTTCGAATTTGCTGCCATGCTGACTTTTGTGTCGATGCTTGATTCCTGTGTAGATGCCAGTGGTCTAAGCTTCGACCCCTAGGCACTTTGTCGTGATAATGCCCTGGCGGGTGCCATTTCGGCAGTCGAATATCACAACGCTGCCGTTCAGGAGACGCTCAACAAAGCCAAGGGCATGCTCAGTCACCTCCGGGAGGAGCTGGCCCCCAAGGCTGACTTGATCGAGAATATGGATGAGCTGGTGGAGTCCCTTGCCGGGGGCATTCCTGCGAGCTTCAAGAACTCGCTCTGTGCGGCTGGCGCTTTGATGACCCACAAGTATAGGGGGTGTATCGCAGTATTTTCGAGGGAAGTGAAACCCAATTTATTTATTCAACACAAGGGGAGCCAAAGAATATTTATAAGCCTTAACAACTGAGTTAACAATTCAGCTACACCTGGAAACAATCTTGCTCACAGCAGTTTATCAGTAGCAACAGTTTTGCAGTAGGAATAGTAAAGTAACAGCAGTAGTATCAAAAGCATTAAACAGTGGGATTCGAGTGCGGTAGGCATAGGGATGGATGGACGGGCGTTGGATGGACAAGACAATTCACATAGCAATCAGAACATAGGGCAATTACAGATAAATAAGATAAAGCATCCAAGTACTAGATAATCTTAGGCATGTGTTCCATATATAGTCATACGTGCTCACAATGAGAACTTCCACAACATCTTTTGTCCTGCCAGCCCGTTTGCAGCGGGGCCTCTAGGGAACTACTGGCAATTAAGGTGCTCCTTTTAATAGAGCACCGGAGCAAAGCATTAACACTCCGTGAACACATGTGATCCTCACATCAAAAACTTTCCCTTCCGGTTATCCCGATTTCTGTCACTTCGGGGCCATAGGTTCCAGACATCAACGTGTGTATACAACTTGTAGATAAGACCAGAAACAATACTATCATAATGAATCAATAACATGTTCAGATCTGAAATCATGGCACTCCGGCCCTAGTGAAAGCATTAAGCACAACAAGTCGCAACAAAGTCATAAAGCACTAATAAAAGATACTAGGCACCATTCCCAAACAATCCGATGCCATTACATGAACGATCTCATCCAATCCCTACCATCCCCATAGCCTACAGCGGGGATTACTCACTCATAGATGGGGGAAACATGGATGGTCGATGGAGAAGCGATGGTGATGATGATGGCGATGATCTCCTCCAATTCCTCGTCCCGGCAGGGTGCCAGAACGGAGTTTCTGGTGCTATTTTGTGGAATCTGGTGGTGGAGGCGGAGCGGAACTCCTTCTAGAAAAATGGCAACCCCCCCGGAGTTTTTAGGTCAGAAGGCTTCTTATAGGTGAAGAGAGAGGCCGAGGGGGTGCCTGGGGCCACCACACCATGCCCTGGCGCGGCCAGGCTTTGCCCGCGCCTGGGGGTGGCGTGGCCAGCCCTTGGCCCTTCTCCGTCTCGTATTCTGGCTCCGTGAGTCTTCTGGAAAAATAGGCACTTTGGCTTTTGTCCCGTCCAATTCCGAGAATATTCATTTTCTGACTTTCCTGGAACCAAAAACAGCAGAAAACAGGCAGCTGGCACTGTGGATCTTGTTAATAGGTTAGTCCAAGAAATCATATGAAAAGTACTCCAAAGTGTGGACAAAACACAAGAAAGTGGATAAAACCAAACATGGAGCATCAAAAATTATAGATACATTTGCAATGTATCAACATCCCCAAGCTTAACTCATGATCGTCCTCGAGTAGGTAAGTGATGAAAAGAAAGAATAATTTTTGAGGTGACATGCACCATCAAAGACTTGACCAAAGTATTTATAAACATTCAAAGCTAGGATCAAAGTACTTCAATCATAACATGAAAGACAAAGTTCTAGCAATAAGACAAAGAAACTATGATGCAACATGAAAAGGCTCAAACAAAAGATTCACGAATAACAATGCTTTGCAAGACGTTTGTTTGTTTCACATAAAGAAAACATATCATAGTGGCATCCAGCTTGTCCCTCTATAGAGTAGCAAATATAAATGCATAGGACACCTTCAAGGTTCACAAGAGTGACTAGATACAAATAGTTTAAAACAAGCAATATCAAGGTATGCATCAATCAACAAGTCTTGGGACAATGCACATAGAACTAAGAATGGCCACTATGCTCTCAAGAAAGTGCTCATAGAATGTGTGGAGACTCAATAGGGGAATGAACATGTTTTGAAAAGTTTGAAAGGCTTCCAAATGCCCTATCATAAGCATCAACCAAAAGTATGGTACTCATTAGCTTTGAGCTCTCATTGCCCTATCATAAGCATCTTTAATGTGGTTAAGGTGAAAGTGAGGTCCAATCTGAGTTATATGCTTGACAGACTATAAACGGAAAATCCCAAGTCCCTTGAGTACGAGGGCCGCTCCTCATGCTACTCAACTTTAGTTACCTGTAACTTCTTGTCATCGTAAGTATGTGCGTATCATTGAGAACCGCCAACGGGGTACCCCTTGCCTGATGATACGGAAGAATCCCCATATCAAAATGACAAGGCAAGCAAACAATGAGTATCTCAGCAATCTTCTTATTTACCATGGTAAAATGGTGCTTTTTTCTCTCTTTCCTCTTTTCATAAAACTCCCTTTTTTTTCTTTTCCTCAATAGCTATCTCTCTCTTTTTTATAAGAAGAATGCTTCATAGATATCATTATGGTTACGCTGCAGGTTTCCACCATGTCAGCATGGATTAGACCAGCAGCCTAGGCGTTTGTCTAACACACATACATAACTCCATGGACTTATAAGATCCCCTTTTATTTCACACAGACGACATGCGCAAACAAAAGAGCAAGGTATCAACTGGGTATATATTTACAAGTTTTGAAAGCATTCCCCGTGACAGCACGGTTCTGCTAATCCCCAGCCTATAATTAGCAAGCATATAACTTTCATGGAGAGTTCACAATGGTTCAGGTTTATTAAGTGCAGGAAATAAAGCGTGCCATCAAGTTCGTGAGAGCTTTACTAACTTTCTCAAAACAAGCAAACATTTTATTTGGAAGAAAACAAGGCATATTGAATATGCACGGGAGTAGCAAATGATGCTAATAGGTAGGTATGGTGGACACTTTGGCAATATTTGGTTTAGGGAGTTGGAAACTTGAGTAAAACATACTCAGTGAAAGTGAAGGCTAGCAATAGTAAGGGAGCGACAAACGAGAGAGCAATAATGGCCATAATCATGCAAAGCGACAAAACATCATTAATCAAAGCATAAAGTGATACTACAAGTTGAAAACTAAAGGATCATAAAGGCTTATGGTGACTTGAGATAGTCATAACATGGTGTGAGCATGTACCAAGTCAACCCAAATAAAGCATCAAAGGAGGATACCACTATAATATGCTTTAATATGCTAAAACAACGCATGATTCATCCAAGGCACATTAAGCAATCTCAATTGTTTATAACAAGTCATCCTGCAGTAAAGAATACTAAGCATAAAGCCAAAACAATATCAAGCATGGCATGACAAAGCATAGGCACAGTCAAAAACAAACTCTTTTTACCACTTAAGCATGAGCTTTCCTACTCTTTTCCAAACCAAACCAAACCAAACTATTTGAAAACAAATATATGAAAGTGGAGGTCCAACCAATTTATTCAGCAAACTAAGCAAACCAAGAAAGCGAAAACCAAAACGAAAAATGAAAAAGAAGATGCTCCAAGAACAACACAATTGTGCATGAAACAATAAAAATGAAGTGGTTGGAAGAAACCTGAGATTTTTATTGATGAAGAAGGGGATGCCTTGGGCATCCCCAAGCTTGGACGCTTGTACTTCTTGGATATTTATTGGGGTGAAACACGTGGCATCCCCAAGCTTGAGCATTAGTCCATCCTTCATCTCATTACTCATTCCTTCAATACACCTGAAATTTTTCCTTCATACAAAACTTCACACAATCTTTATTAGCAACATTAGTGCATTCAAGATAATAAGTCTTCAGGTTCAGTTCTAACACCAAATAAACTTCCATTAAAACACAAGCTACTGTAGCACTTCCCTCGAAAAGCTCAATTCCCCAAAAGAACTCAAAAAGGAACCAACAAAAAGCAAATGCGGAAAATGGCAGAAATCTGTCAAAACAGACCAGCAGGTAAAGACGATTTTTTTAGAAGACCTTATTTTGCTCAAATCAAAAAGTGTTGAACTAACGAAAGTTAGATACCAACCTGGGGCAGAAGCACAAAAATTCACGCCTCAAAAATACATTCAGAGATTTTACACGATTTTTTACAGTGAAGCACAGAAATCTGTTTCAGGACAGCAACTTTCCCAATCATTACTTCTCTCTCATTAGAGGTTACTCTTGGCACAAAAAGCAAATAAAAAGGATAAGGAGCGGTTATTACTGAAGTAATAACTTCCAAGACTCATCTAAAACTTTTGGGTTATCTTCCAATAAGTACTTTTCTTTAACGCCTTTAAGTTAGGCATAAGCAACAAATAATATGGATAGAATAGAAGTAAGCGAAAATAATCATGGTGAAAACATTGTTTTGTTCAATAAAATCCTTTTGTTAACAAGGTTGATCAGTTCTTTTTACCAAAAAAAGTCCATATGAGACAAAACTTTGTATTCCACTAATGATTATGTTACCTCAACCTTGATAGCAATAGTCCCAATCATAATAGTTTCAAATTTTTCTCTTGGTATGGGACAATATATTTCTCCAACTTGAATGCCCTCAACATGTTCAATTGAATTAAAACCATAAGTCCTTTCAATCTTCTTGAGGAAATAGACAATGTGTTCCTTGTCATTAACATTGAAGGTCACCTTCCCTTGATTACAATTAATAACAGCTCCTGTAGTATTTAAGGAAAGGTCTCCCAAGAATAATAGACATATTATCATCTTTAGGCATAAAAGTTTGAGAGGATGCTCTCATAAGAAATATGAGTTGAAGTAAAAGAGAGCATCAAGAAGAAAATTCAAAACACATTTAAGTCTAACCCACTTCCTATGCATAGGAATCTCGTATGCAAATAAATTCACAAAGAACAAAGTGACAAGCATAGGAAGATAAAACAAGAGTAACTTCAAAACTTTCAGCACATAGAGAGGTGTTTCAATACCACGAAAACTTCTACAACCATATTTTCCTCTCTCATAATAATTTTCAGTAGCCTCATGAATAAACTCAACAATATAACTATCACATAAAGCATGCTTTTCATGATCTACAAGCACTAGAGCTTTATTATAAACATCTTCAAAAGAATCCTCAGGAACATAACATTCATCCTCCTTTGGTAAGCATGGGGGATAATCAAATAGTGTAAGGGACAAAGAGTTACTCTCATTCGAAGGTAGGCATGGGTAGCTAATCCATTCTTCCTCCTTTTGTTCATCACTCTCCTCCTCTTTTTCATCTAATGAGATTTCAGGTTCATCAATTTCTTCTTCCATAGGATCCTGCAAGGCATTAGTCTCTTCCATTTGTGGAGAGCATCTATTAAAATATTCAAGAATATAGCCATTTTCATCCTTGTAATTATCAAAGCAAAATTTAAGTATACCATAAACCTCATACTTATAAGGTGAATCATCAATATTTTCAAGCAAACTAGCAAGTTCAAATGCACCCTTCCAAGCAACAAATTCTTCAATTTGTTCCGCATCATAAAAGTCATAAATTCCTTTAGCATAGGAAGATATGGTATCATTATCAGTATAATCACATTGAAAAGGGAGGTGTTTATACCTCTTTCTGCAACAAGATTCATCAAGGCAATAAGTAACATTATAAGTAGAGCACACGTTTCTAGCAATGGTATACAATCTATCAATTTGTCCCCATAAGTGTTTCCCTTTTTGTGACAAGCGGTGTTCCTTATAATAATATTTTTGATCTTCCGTGAACCCACCTTGCCAATAAACTTCAGTTTCAAAGAAACCAACCATTGACAACAAGCATGATATAGCAAGACAATAACAGACCAACGAAAATAACAACTAGAGTAGGAACTAACCTTTTTTGTATTTTTGATAAAGAAACAAGCAAACAAGGAGAAAATAAACTTAGCTTGAACAATAGAGAATCCAAGTGAACTTGATAAATAAAGCTATGCTCCCCGGCAACGGCGCCAGAAAATAGTCTTGATGACCCACAAGTATAGGGGGTGTATCGCAGTATTTTCGAGGGAATTGAAACCCAATTTATTGATTCGACACAAGGGGAGCCAAAGAATATTTATAAGCCTTAACAACTGAGTTGTCAATTCAGCTGCACCTGGAAATAATCTTGCTCACAGCAGTTTATCAGTAGCAACAGTTTTGCAGTAGGAATAGTAAAGTAACAGCAGTAGTAAAGCAAAGACAATAGTATCAAAAGCAGTAAACAGTGAGATTCGATTGCGGTAGGCATAGGGATGGATGGACGGGCGTTGCATGGACAAGACAATTCACATAGCAATCAGAACATAGGGCAATTGTAGATAAATAAGATAAAGCATCCAAGTACTAGATAATCCTAGGCATATGTTCCATATATAGTCATACGTGCTCGCAATGAGAGCTTGCACTACATCTTTTGTCCTGCCAGCCCGTTTGCAGCAGGGACTCTAGGGAACTACTGGCAATTAAGGTGCTCCTTTTAATAGAGCACCGGAGTAAAGCATTAACACTCCGTGAACACATGTGATCCTCACATCAAAACCTTTTACTTCCGGTTATCCTGATTTCTGTCACTTCGGGGCCATAGGTTCCAGACATCAACGTGTGTATACAACTTGTAGATAAGACCAGAAACAATACTATCATAATGAATCAATAACATGTTCAGATCTAAAATCATGGCACTCGGGCCCTAATGACAAGCATTAAGCACAACAAGTCACAACAAAGTCATATAGCACTAATAAAAGATACTAGGCACCATGCCCTAACAATTCGATGCCATTACATGAACGATCTCATCCAATCCCTACCATCCCCATAGCCTACAGCGGGGGATTACTCACTCATAGATGGGGGAAACATGGATGGTCGATGGAGAAGCGATGGTGATGATGATGGCGATGATCTCCTCCAATTCCCCGTCCCGGTAGGGTGCCAGAACGGAGTTTCTGGTGCTGTTTTGTGGAATCTGGTGGTGGCGGTGGAGCGGAACTCCTTCTGGAAAAACGTCGACCCCCCCCCCCCGGAGTTTTTAGGTCAGACGGCTTCTTATTGGCGAAGAGAGAGGCCGAGGGGGTGCCTGGGGCCACCACACCATGCCCTGGCACGGCCAGGCCCAGCCCGCGCCTTGGGGTGTTGTGGCCAGCCCTTGGCCCTCCTCCGCCTCCTATTCTGGCCCCGTGATTCTTCTGGAAAAATAGGCACTTTGGCTTTTGTCCTGTCCAATTCCGAGAATATTCATTTTCTGACTTTCCTGGAACCAAAAACAGCAGAAAACAGCCAGATGGCACTATGGCTCTTGTTAATAGGTTAGTCCAAGAAATCATATGAAAAGTACTCCAAAGTGTGGAAAAAACACAAGAAAGTGGATAAAACCAAGCATGGAGCATCAAAAATTATAGATACATTTGCAATGTATCACGCTTCAATGTCACTCGCAACGGTTCAAGCCCATGGAGTCGAAGTTGATCATGCGGCGGTCTCCAAGGTGATGCATGTTAGCGCGGATGGCCAGCAGGTAGTCTTTTCTCATTTCGCGACTACTTGTGGCAAGTACGGGCCGTAGCTGATCAATACAGTTGCAAAGTACTCTAAGGAGCTTCAGCGAGCCGAGAAGGCGGCGAAGGCTGCAACATCAGGGGCCGGTGGGAAGTGTGTGGCGTCTGATACTACCACGGACTCGATGAGGCCCCCAAAACCAAAGTCTAAGTCGAAAAAGCCAGTTGCTCCTCAGTAGTCTTGTCTTGTAATAGTTAAATAGATTTTTTCTTGTGTCGAAAACATGCCTTTTGGCGAGTGTATCTACTGATACTTTGTTAATCTTGAATGCACTCGAGTCTTTTGTCTATGCCTCGCCTTAGTCTTCTTATTCTCTCTTTCTTGACTTGTGATAGGGCACATCGAGTGACCTTTTGAGGAAACCTCCGGCTTCGCCACCCCCTGATGGCATCTTGGCGCCGTCGCGCTCAAGGGTGGATGAACTGTATCTGCTCTCGCGACTCCGTGACCGCGTGAAGCAGTTGGAGCGTGAATTGCCCATACTCCATGGTAACGTGGATGTATGGAAATCGAGGGCAGAGAAGGCTGTCGCCGAGAACAATATCTGCTAGAGGAGGTGACGCAGCTAGGCGACCAATTCAATTGTTAGTTCTCTTCGTCCTTGTCTTTTCCCTATAGTCACTTGCAGTAGTTCGTTGTATTCATACTTCTGCCTTTGCTTGGTATAGTTGTCAGTGTGCGCCATCTACGGGATGAGAAGGATAGGATTGCCATTCGCTTGAATGACCTGACCCAAGAGCAGCTTCAGGCGAGTGGATACTTTTGGGTGGATCATGATCGCGCAATCACGCTGGCGACCCTGCAGGATCGTGCATCGCGAGTGCTTCACTTCTTGAAGAAGTCGCAGTTGTGCTTGAAGAATATTTACCAGACGATGTTCCTGCTGGACGTCGTTCCATCGAGCCTGTTGGCCCTTCTTGCTAAATTCCAGGACTTGAGTGCGGTCCGCGAGTGTGTACGGCAACAGATAGTGGCTGGTGCCTAGGCTTCTATGTCGCTGGTGCGACTGCACATGCCTGATGTGGACGTTGCAGCAATTGCGGCCGGACCGCCAGCGCCGCCAGCGGGTTCGACTTGGAAAATGGTTCCGCACTACCAAGGCGGTGGATCGCCCAGCGGAGGAAATCGTCGATTTCTTCGAGGAGCAGACCAACATTCCTTTGCTGCAATAGTAGTTTAGTTTGTATCCTGCACATAGTTGTACCAGTGTTGTAAAGTTCATATATATGTTGTGTATAATTGATTAACATTGATGTATATAAAGAGCTTGTTAGTGTGTATGTTTTGCGAGTGCGTTGCACTATGCGATTCCTTTTCGTTAGCCTGACTTGTGTTTATCTCAGCCCCTTGCCAACCTGTCAGGTGCGTTGCAACTGGGTTGGTGTTTGTCAAGGGTTTCGATTGGTGTGCCAGCTACTCAGGATATCGCGTTAGTTTGTAGAACACATGTGTATAGGGAGGTGTAGCCCCCGAGTGGATAATTTGCGAAAAATAAAAGAAAACACAGAGTTTTGGGGCACTTAGCTTTATTTATTCGCGGGATAGTACGAGGTACAATGTGTGGCTAAGTAGCCTTATTTGCAATGTAAAAACAAAAATGACTAAGGGTAGAAGCGCCGTAGCTGCGCGACGTTCCAAGGGTTGGAGTATGCGACTCCTGTTTCTAAATATTTAAGGCGATAGGCGCCACCTGGGATTACTTCTGTAATCACGTATGGTCCCTCCTAGGGGGACTCAAGCTTGAGATGCCTTTGTTGTTTCAGTCGCAGGACCAGGTCGCCTTCGACGAAGGACCTGGGACACAGCCTTCTGATGTGGTAGTTGCGTAGGTTCTGGTGGTAGATCGTTGATCTTTCCGCGACGATTTCCCTTGCCTCGTCAAGGAGGTCGACGGAGTCTTCGAGTGCAAGAGTTGGCTCATGCTCGCTGTAAGAGACCACACGCGGTGCTTTGTATCGTACTTCGGCGAGTAGCACCGCTTCAGTCCCGTGCACCATGAATAACAGGGTGTACCCTGTGGCATTATTTGGAGTTGTGCGTAGGCTCCAGAGTACCGATTGTAGCTCGTCTGGCCAGCAGCCCGTGGCTTGTTCGAGTGGCCTGAGGAGTAATTTCTTGATGCCGCCGCAGACGAGCCCGTTAGCTTTTTCGACCTGATCGTTGGTCTGTGGGTGCGCTACGGAGGCATAGCTAACATCGATTCCCAGATTCTCGCAGAATTCTTGGAACTCCTTGGATGTGAAGTTCGTCCCGTTGTCCGTGATGATGTTGTGTGGCACTCCGAAGCGATAAACTATGGACTCGAAGAATTTGACTGTGTTGTATCCTGATTGATTAGTTACTGGCATGGCCTCTACCCAGTTGGTGAATTTTTCAACTGCAACCAGGAGGTAGACGTAGCCTCCTCGTGAGGACTTTGGGAGCTTGCCGACCATGTCGAGTCCCCATTTCGCGAAGGGCCAGGCCAATGGAATTGGCTGGAGTTCTGCGCCAGGTGCGTGTGGCTTGTCCGCGAATCGCTGGCAAGCGTTGCATTTTTGGACGATGTCCTTGGCGCCACGCATGGCCGTAGGCCAGTAGAATCCAGCTCGTAGAGCTTTGGCGACGAGGACATGACTGCCGGCGTGGTGCTCGCAAGTCCCCTCATGGATGTCGAGGAGGACAGCTCTTCCATCGGTCGTGGAGACGCATCGTTGGAGTACTCCAGTGATGATGTGCTTGTATAGTTCGCCGTTGATAACAGCGAATGCCTTGGATCGCCGTGCGATGTGCCGGGCGTCTGTCGGATCGTCCGGTAGCCTCTTGCTGAGAAGGTACGTGATGTATGGTTGAGTCCATGATGGCTCGATCATCATGACGCTCATTGGTCCTTCGAGTCCTGTGTCCAGCTCCAGGTCATCGAGTGCCATTGGCTCATTGTGCGGCGCAGCCCCCGAGTCCATTGTTGCGCTTGTTTTCTTCTATGTGGCCTTTGGCTTGATGGTGCATTCGTAGATGCGCTCGAGAAATACCCCAGGTGGTATGGGGGCGCAGGTAGAGCCTATGTTGGCGAGTGTGTCCGCCTCTTCATTGCTTTCGCGACCTATGTGACGCAGCTCGCAACCGTCGAAGTCCCCTTCGAGTGTGTCGTAGAGGTCGCGGTAGGCGATCATGTTGTCGTTCAGTGCCGTCGCACCCATGCATTGTCTGATTGACGACCATCTTGGAGTCGCCATATATTATGAGCCTCTTGGCGCTGCAGGCTTTTTCCATCCTCATCCCGTGCAGTAGGGCCTCGTATTCAGCTTCATTGTTGGAGGCAGTGAACTGCATCCTGATGGCTCAATGCACGGCGCCCAGAAAAATGCTTGATGGCGGTGTTGATGTAGAGCTCGTTGGGAACCCTAAGAGGAAGGTATGATAAGCACAGCAGCAAGTTTCCCTCAGTTATGAAACCAAGGTTTAATCGAACCAGTAGGAGCAAGGAAACACCTCAAAGCTGTTACTAGCTGAGCTTTGGCAGGGCACACTACCGGTGCTAGTAGCAACGTGGAGTCCTGCACAACACAACCACAGAACTTTGTCCCCAACTTGTGATGAGGTTATCAATCTCACCGTGTTTTGCGAAAAACAAAGGATTAAACGTATCGAATGGAAAGAAGTAAAAGTTTGCAGAAAGAAAACACAAAGCAGAAACAGTTTATAGATTGTATGTAAAGTAAAGGACCGGGATCCATAGTTCACTAGAGGTGGCTCTCCTTAGATAGATAACATGTTGGGTGAACAAATTGCAGTGGGGCAATTGACAAACACCGAGAAAGCAATACATGCATATACTAATCATCTTGACTCCTTTGAGACTTGATTGGGCATTACAACATAATACATAGACCGCCATCCAACTGCATCTATGACTAATAATCCACCTTCAGATTATCATTCGAAACCCCTCCAGTATTAAGTTGCAAGCAACAGATTATTGCTTTATGAACTGCATGTAAAGTAAACAATACGATTGTTCTATGACCAAAAGATCGTTGTTTTCTCCCTAGTAGCAACAACACATCTAGTACCTTAGAGATTTCTGTCACTTCCCCAGATTACCAGAGGCATGAACCCACTATCGAGCATAAATACTAACTCTTGGAGTTGCTAGCATCTACTTGGCCAAGATAGCTACTAACAACGGAAAGCATGCAAGATCTCAAATAACAAAGACATGATAGAATCAATAATCAATCTGAAATAGCATCTCAATATCCATCGGATCCCCGCAAACACAACATGTATGAATTACAAATAGATGATCTTGATCATGAACGGAGCTCACAAGATCTAAACATGAAAGCACAAAGGAGGAGAAACCAGCCATCTACCTACTACATGGATCCGTAGTCCAAGGATGAACAACTCACGCATCACACCGGAGGCTTGCATGGTGATGAAGAAGGCATCCAGGGTGAATTGCCCTCTCTGGCAGGGTGCCGGGAAGAGCTTCAGATCCCCCCCCCCCCCCCCCCCCGATCTAGGGATAGAGACGACGGTGGCTACAGACTCTTTCGTGGATTTTTGATCGGGTACCTAGGGTTTTCGTCCCGAGGGCAACTTATAGGTGGAAGGAGAGGACGAGGGGGTGTTGGGAGCGGCCACACCACCCCCTGGCGCGGGCCAAGCCTGGCAACGCGGCCAGGTGGTGTGGTGGCTCCCTGGCCCTTCTCCGTCTCATATTCTGGCACTTGATCACTTCCGAAAAAATAGGCACTTTGGCTTTTGTCCCGTCCAATTCTGAGAATATTCATTTTCTGACTTTCTTGGAACCAAAAACAGCAGAAAACAGGCAGCTGGCACTGTGGCTCTTGTTAGTAGGTTAGTCCAACAAATCATAATAAAAGTACTCCAAAGTTGGAACAAAACACAAGAAAGTGGATAAAACCAAGCATGGAACATCAAAAATTATAGATACATTTGCAATGCACGGTGCCCAGAAAAATGCTTGATGGCGGTGTTGATGTAGAGCTCGTTGGGAACCCCAAGAGGAAGGTATGATGAGCACAGCAGCAAATTTCCCTCAGTTATGAAACCAAGGTTTAATCGAACCAGTAGGACCATGGAAACACCTCAAAGGTGTTGCTAGCTGAGCCTTTGCAGGGCGCACTACCGGTGCTAGTAGCAACATGGAGACCTACACAACACAACCACAGAACTCTGTCCCCAACTTGCGATGAGGTTGTCAATCTCACCGTGTTTTGCTGAAAACAAAGGATTAAACGTATCGAATGGAAGAAAGTAATAGTTTGTAGAAAGTAAACACAAAGCAGTAAATAGTTTATAGATTGTATGTAAAGAAAAGGACTGGGATCCATAGTTCACTAGAGGTGGCTCTCCTTAAGATAGATAACATGCTGGGTGAACAAATTACAGTGGGGCAACTGACAAACATCGAGAAAGCAATACATGCATATACTAATCATCTTGACTCCTTTGAGACTTGATTGGGCATTACAACATTATATATAGACCGCCATCCAAGTGCATCTATGACTAATAATCCACCTTCAGGTTATCATCTGAAACCCCTCCAGTATTAAGTTGCAAGCAATAGATTATTGCTTTACGAATTGCGTGTAATGTAAACAATACGATTGTTCTATGAACAAAGGATTGTTGTTTTTTCCCTAGTAGCAACAACACATCTAGTACCTTAGAGATTTCTATCACTTCCCCAGATTACCAGAGGCATGAACCCACTATCGAGCATAAATACTAACTCTTGGAGTTGCTAGCATCTACTTGGCCAAGTTAGCTACTAACAACAGAAAGCATGCAAGATCACAAATAACAAAGACATGATAGAATCAATAATCAATCTGAAATAGCATCTCAATATCCATCGGATCACCGCAAACACAACATGCAGAATTACAAATAGATGATCTTGATCATGAACAGAGCTCACAAGATCTAGACATGAAAGCACAAAGGAGGAGAACCAGCCATCTAGCTACTACATGGATCCGTAATCCAAGGATGAACTACTCACGCATCACACCGGAGGCTTGCATGGTGATCAAGAAGGCCTCCAGGGTGAATTCCCCTCTCCGGCAGGGTGCCGGGAAGAGCTTGAGAGCCCTCCCGATATAGGGATGGAGATGACGGCAGCTACAGACTCTTTCGTGGATTTTTGATCAGGTACTTAGGGTTTTCGTCCCGAGGGCATCTTATAGGCGGAAGGAGAGGCCGAGGGGTGCCTGGGCTAGCCACACCACCCCCTGGCGCGGGCCACGCCTGGCTGCGCGGCCAGGTGGTGCGGCCGCCCTCTAGCCCTTCTCCGTCTCGTATTCTCGCATCTGATGACTTCCGGAAAAATAGGCACTTTGGCTTTTGTCCCGTCCAATTCCGAGAATATTCATTTTCTGACTTTCCTAGAACCAAAAATAGCAGAAAACAGGCAGCTGGCACTACGGCTCTTGTTAATAGGTTAGTCCAAGAAATCATATGAAAAGTACTCGAAAGTGTGGACAAAACACAAGAAAGTGGATAAAACAAAGCATGGAACATCAAAAATTATAGATATATTTGCAATGTATCAACATCCCCTAGCTTAACTCCTGCTCGTCCTCGAGTAGGTAAGTGATAAAAAGAAAGAATAATTTTTGAGGTGACATGCACCATCAACGACTTGATCAAAGTATTTTTAAACAGTCAAAGCTGGGATCATAGTACTTCAATCATAACATGAAAGACAAAGTTCTAGCAATAAGACAAAGAAACTATGATGCAACATGAAAAGGCACAAACAAAAGATTCATGAATAACAATGCTTTGCAAGACGTTTGTTTGTTTCACATAAAGAAAACATAGCATAATAGTATTCAGCTTGTCCCTCACAGAGTAGCAAATATAAATGCATAGGACACCTTCAAAGTCCATAAGAGTGACTAGATACAAATAGTTTAAAATAAGCAATATCAAGATATGCATCAATCAACTAGTCTTGGGACAATGCACATAGAACTAAGAATGGCCACTATGCTCTCAAACTAGGTGCATAAAGGTAGAAGGTGGAGACTCAATATAATGGTGGAAGAAACGCCTTTATAAAAGGAAGTAGCGATTCAAGTCTCATAAAGAGCTTCCAAAAATTATGGTACTTATAGCTTTCAGCTCTCATTGCCCCTATCATAAGCATCTTGAAGTGATTAAGGTTAAAGTGAACAAACTATGGTGTACATGCTTGACGAAGTATAAGTTAGAAATCTCATGTCCCTTGTATACGAGGGCCGCTCCTCATGCTACTCAAGTTTAGTCACTGGTAAGTTCTTGTCATCGTAAGTACATGTGTATCATAGAGAACCGCCAACGGGGTAGCCCTTGCCCGATGATACGGAAGAATCCCCATATCAAAATGACAAGGCAAGCAGACAACGAGCATCTCAGCAATCTTCTTATTTACCATGGGAATATGGTGCTTTTTTCTCTCTTTCCTCTTTTCATAATCTCATTTTTTTCTTTTTCTCTTTTTCTCAATTTCTCAATATAGGATTATTTTTTTATAAGAAGAATCCTTCATAGACACCTCATTATGGTTACGCTGAAGGTTTCCACCATGTCAGCATGGATTAGACCAGCGGCCTAGGCGTTTCTCTATCACATATACATAACTCCATGGACTTACAAGCTCCCCTTTCATTTCACACCGACGACATCCATATACAAAAGAGCATGATATCAACTAGGTACAAAGTACCAAGTGCAATGTTGAAAGCGTTCCCCATGACAGCATGGTTCTGCTAATTCCCAACAAATAAGTGCAAGCATATACAACATAGACGACACAATGGTTCAAGTTTATTAAGGGCAAGAAAAGTAAAGTGTGCCATCAAGTTCTTGAGAGCTTTAATCACTAGTTTTCTCATAACAAGTTTAATTCAGAACGTAAACAAAAGCATGAATATACTTGGAATAGCATAAGCTAGTAGGTAGGTTTGGTGGACTCTTTGGAATAACTTGGTTTAGGGAGTTGGATGCATGAGTGGAACTCATACTTGGTTGTGCAGGCTAGCAAAAGACTGGGAGCGACAAGCTAAGAGAGCAATAATGGCCATAATCATGCAGAGCGACAAAACATCATTGATCAAAGCATAAAGTGATACTACAAGTTGAAAACTAAAGGATCATAAAGTCTATGGTGACTTGAGATAGTCATAACATGGTGTGAGCATGCGCCAAGTCAACCCAAATAAAGCATCAAAGGAGAATACCACTATACTATGCTTTAATATGCTAAAACAACGCATGATTCATCCAAGGCACATTAAGCAATCTCAATTGTTTATAACAAGTCATGCTATAGCAAAGAATACTAAGCATAAAGACAAACCAATATCAAGCATGGTATGACAGAGCATAGGCCACAGTCAAAAACGAGCTTTCTTTACCACATAAGCATGAACTTTCCTACTCTTTTCCAATCCAAACCAAACTATTTGCAAACCAATGTATGAAAGAGGGAGTCCAACAAATTTATTCAGGAAACTAAGAAAACCAAAGCAAATGAAAAATCAAAACGAAAACGAAAAAGAAGACGCTCCAAGTGCAACACAACTGTGCATGAAACAACAAAAATGAAGCGTTTGGAAGAAACCTGGGATTTTTATTGATGAAGAAGGGGATGCCTTGGGCATCCCCAAGCTTTGATGCTTGTACTTCTTGGATATTTCTTGGGGTGACATGCGTGGCATCCCCAAGCTTGAGCTTTAGTCCATCCTTCATCTCATTACTCACTCCTTCCACACACCAGAAATTTTCCTTCATACAAACTTCACACAATCTTTATTAGCAACATTAGTGCACTCAAGATAATAAGTCTTAAGATTCAGTTCCAACACCAATAAACTTCCATTAGAACACTAGCTACTGTAGCACTTCCCTCAAAAATCTCAATTCCCCAAAAGAACTCAAAAAGGAACCAACAAGAAGCAAATGCAGAAAATGGTAGAAATCTGTCAAAACAGACCAGCAGGTAAAGACGAATTTTTTTGAGGAGCTTCTGTTACTCAAATCAAAACGTGTTGAACTAACGAAAGTTAGATAATAACCTGGGGCAGAAGCAAAAAAATTCACGCGTCAAAAAAACGTTCAGATATTTTACACGAATTTTTATGGTGAAGCACAGAAATCTGTTTCGGGACAGCAACTTTCCCAATCATTACTTCTCTCTCATTAGAGGTTACTCTTGGCACAAAAAGCAAACAAAAAGGATAAGGAGCAGTTATTACATAGGTAATAACTTCTAAGACTCATCTAAAACTTTTGGATTATCTCCCAATAAGTACTTTTCTTTAACGCCTTTAAGTTAGGCATAAGAAGCAAGAAAAAGAATCAAGTATTCTCAAATGAAGAAGCATTAAGATTAATACCAGAAATATCTTCAACAAGGCAAGGTATATCATCCAAATAAGTTCTAGAGGATCCTCTCTCAATGCTCTTAGGTTCACTATTTTCATCAAAAGGGTTTTCAGGAACAATCCAATTAAGATTCTTTTCTATGGCTTCATATATTGCTACCAGTTTAAAGGGTAATGGTATCTTAGGTTCCTCCCCATTACATTCGGTTTTGTTCATCTTTTCTCGTGTACCAACAACATCTACACATGAGCCTAGCATATTGAAACGTTTAAAGACTTTCCTAGCTTCCTTGGCAACATCATAAAACTCCTTAAATAAAGTTTCTAGAATAAAACCCCTCTTTTGAGGGTCCTCAATTTCTTTAAGCTTAAGAAACATTACTTGCATTAAGGGGTTGAGGTTAACAAACCTAGCTTCCAACATGTAAATTAAAGAAGCTGCAGCAATCTCATAGTTTGGAGCAAGTTTTGCAAGGGATCTATCCTCGGTATCCTCATGTTTACTAACATGATCAAAGAGTTCTTCAATATTATCTTTCCGAATTATAGAACCCCTACCAATTGAAAGGTCTTTCAGGGTGAATTTAGGGATCAACATGGTGAGCTAAGGACGAGGCAACAACTAAAGGAGACTTAATTTATTTGTGTTTTTGATAAAGGAAGCAAACTAGTAAAACTAATTTTTTGTGTTTTTGATAAAGAAACAAGCAAACAAAGCAAAAAGAAACTAAGCAAAACAAAAAATAACAAAGTAAAGAGATTGGTTATGAGGGACTCCCCTTGTGAAGATGACCTTGACTCCCTGGCAATGGTGCCAGAAAAATGCTTGATGGCTCAGTGTTGATGTAGAGCTTGTTGGGAACCCCAAGAGGAAGGTATGATGAGCACAGCAGAAAGTTTCCCTCAATTATGAAACCAAGGTTTAATCGAACCAGTAGGAGCAAGGAAACACCCCAAAGGTGTTGCTAGCTGAGCCTTGGCAGGGCGCACTACCGGTGCTAGTCGCAACATGGAGACCTTCACAACACAACCACAGAACTCTGTCCCCAGCTTGCGATGAGGTTGTCAATCTCACCGCATTTTGCAGAAAACAAAGGATTAAACGTATCGAATGGAAGAAAGTAATAGTTTGCAGAAAGTAAACACAAAGCAGTAAACAGTTTATAGATTGTATGTAAAGAAAAGGACCAGGATCCATAGTTCACTAGAGGTGGCTCTCCTTAAGATAGATAACATGCTAGGTGAACAAATTAAAGCGGGGCAATTGACAAACATCGAGACAGCAATACATGCATATACTAATCATCTTGACTCCTTTGAGACTTGATTGGGCATTACAACATTATACATAGACCGCCATCCAACTGCATCTATGACTAATAATCCACCTTCAGGTTATCATCTGAACCCCCTCTAGTATTAAGTTGCAAGCAACAGATTATTGCTTTACGAATTGCGTGTCATGTAAACTATACGATTGTTCTATGAACAAAGGATTGTTGTTTTCTCCCTAGTAGCAACAGCACATCTAGTACCTTAGAGATTTCTATCACTTCCCCAGATTACCAGAGGCATGAACCCACTATCGAGCATAAATAATAACTCTTGGAGTTGCTAGCATCTACTTGGACAAGATAGCTACTAACAACGGAAAGCATCCAAGATCACAAATAACAAAGACATGATAGAATCAATAATCAATCTAAAATAGCATCTCAATATCCATCGGATCCCCGCAAACACAACATGCAGAATTACAAATAGATGATCTTGATCATGAACGGAGCTCACAAGATCTAGACATGAAAGCACAAAGGTGGAGAACCAGCCATCTAGCTACTACATGGATCCGTAGTCCAAGGATGAACTAGTCACGCATCACACCGGAGGCTTGCATGGTGATGAAGAAGGCCTCCAGGGTGAATTACCCTCTCTGGCAGGGTGGCGGGAAGAGCTTCAGATCCCTCCCGATCTAGGGATGGAGATGACGGCGGCTACAGACTCTTTCGTGGATTTTTGATTGGGTACTTAGGGTTTTTGTCCCGAGGGCATCTTATAGGCGGAAGGAGAGGCCGAGGGGGTGCCTGGGCTGGCCACACCACCCCTGGCGCGGGCCAAGCCTGGCCGCGTGGCCAGGTGGTGTGGCCGCCCTCTGGCCCTTCTCCGTCTCGTATTCTGGCATCTGATGACTTCCGGAAAAATAGGCACTTTGGCTTTTGTCCCGTCCAATTCCGAGAATATTCATTTTCTGACTTTCCTAGAACCAAAAATAGCAGAAAACAGGCAGCTGGCATTGTGGCTCTTGTTAATTGGTTAGTCCAAGAAATCATATGAAAAGTACTCCAAAGTGTGGATAAAACCAAGCATGGAACATCAAAAATTATAGATACATTTGCAATGTATCACGCTTGAATTCCTCCTTCAGGAGCCAATGGTAGCCATCAGCAGTTCTTGCGGGGAGCCGAAGGGTAGAGGGTTGCCCCGTAGGGCCTCACGGCATCGAGCCCACTCAAGGTCATTGAGCCTGATCACGACGTGTTCGCCAGTCTACTCGTTGATTATAGTTGGAGGTTCGACTGCCCCTCCGTTGTTGACGGGGGCGTCGTTGGTAGGGCCACCGTTTGGCGGTGGTCCGCCATTGGGTATGCCGCCATTTGGCGGGTCAGCTCTGATGACCCACAAGTATAGGGGATGTATCGAAGTATTTTTGATAAGTAAGAGTGTCAAACCCAACGAGGAGCAGAAGGTGCTGGCTAGTGGTATAGATCAGGAATTCTCTGCAAATACTTAGCAAACGGATTTTTAGGGGTTTTTGATAAAGCAAGTAAACAAAGTACGAGTAAATAAAAGATAGTAGGAATAAATGCAGCAAGTGGCCCAATCCTTTATGCAGCAAAGGATAAGCCGGTTGTATTACTTAAGATGACCAAACGTTCTCGAGGACACATGGGAAGACTGTCAAGTGCTTTCGCTTCATATAGTCGATTAATCTTCTTTAGCTTGCTAAGTGTTGTGTGGGTGACCCTGTGCTAATGTACCGCCCCATCCAAGACTAATACATACTTGTGATTATACCCCTTGCAAACATCCGTAAGTACAAGAAAGTAATTAAGGTAGAAACCTAACCACAGCTTTAAACTCTAAGACCCTTACGTCCCTCGTGCAATGGTTTCCTAACGGGGGTTCAGGTTTCTGTCACTTTGACAACCCCTACGATTAGTAGCCAAATACACAATGCATTCCCCTAGGCCCATATAGGTGAAGTCTCATGTAGTCGACGTTCACATGACACCACTAGAAGAAGTACACCACAATTAAATAACAATCTATTGAATCTTTCTCAACACAACTCCACTACTAACAACAAGACTTCTCCCATGTCCTCAAGAACAAAATGAACTACTCACAAGACATCATATGGATCATGATCAGAGATGAAATAATGATGTATAACAATCTGAACATAAACAATAATTCAATGGTTCACTCAATAGCATCAACTACAAAGAGTAATCAACACCGGGAAAGTTTCCCCTATGAACTAATGCAAGATTCAAATCAATTGTTACAGCAATATGGAGATGGTGATGAGGGTGCTGATGGTGATGATGGTGGTGATGATGATGATGATGATCCCGATGAAGTCCAGCTTGATGGTGGTGTTGATGGCGACGATCTCCCCTCTCCGGGAAGGAATTCCCCCGGCAGAAATATGTCTGCCGGAGAGATCTTTCTCCCTTGGTGTTTTCCACCCCGCAGAGGCGGCGGAATCTTTCTGTGGTTGCTCCCTAAGTCTTAGGGTTTCGGGAGGATGATATATGCTAGAGGGGAGAGGCTGGAGTGGGCCAGGGCGGCCACACCACCTCCAGGCGCGGCCTAGGGCTGCCCGCGCCATGGGGTGGTGTGGGCCCCCTGTGGCCCATCTCCACTCCATCTTCTGGCATCCTTAGTCTTCTAGAAAAATAGGATTTTCCGTATATTTTGCCGGATTTTCTGATCTTCGCGAATTTTGCCTCCAAACAGCACATTTTCCATCAGAATCCTGACTGCAGCGGTCCATGCTCCAAAAGTCATCAACCATGCAAAAATAGATGAAATAACATAAGTATCACCTCTCAATACGAAATATATCAATGGATAATAGTGAATTAAGACATAGAATAGTGATGCAAAATGGACGTATCAGGCTCCGTGGCCACCATTACCCGTGTTGTCGCGATTGGTGGAGGTGTCGCCCGCGTTGATGACGGTGCACATGAAGTGGTTGGGGAAGCTACTGCTCCCACAACTTTTAGATCCGGAACCGTAGGCTCCATCTTCAGTTGCCAGATCTCCTAGATCGGGTTCGCGACAGATGTCGCTGTCAGTATTCTCAACTATTGTCGAGGCATTGAGCTCACTGAGGGTTCCAATCGGCGGAGGGAACCTTGATGCTGGAGCAATCAATGGTGTCGCCGGCTGGTCAGGCATGCAAAGCGTGCCCACCTCACCAACTTGGAAGCGGAAGCTCCCGATCGCCAAGCTGATCCCATCACCCACGGACTCGAAAGCCGGGCGAGTGGCCGGCGTGTGGACGGTGAAGTCAAACGCGCCGAGGAGCTGGCAAATCTCTGTTGTTGTGGAGTTGTAGATCGTAGTTGATGGGGCCGAAGAAGCTGCAACATCAGCACTCCCACTTCCCACAGACGGCGCCAATTGACGAGGGTTTAACTCATCAATGCCCATTGTTATGGACTTGGGTTTTGGAGAAGGAGGGAGCGCTGGAGACATCTATCGGCTAGCAAACAAGCACACAGGGAACTCGAAGATTTACCCAGGTTCATGCCTCGTAGAGGTCCCTACTCCTGCTTGTCTGCTCGTGGAATTATCAAAGGAATCGAGGATTACAATGGTGCACAGATGCAATCTAGCGAGGGTAGTGGAAACTAGGGTTGCGTGTTTCCTCCTCGCCGCACCCTCCTAGCCTTTATATAGATAGGCCAGGTCTCGGGTAGCAGGTCGAGTCGGTTAGAGGTTAGGGTTTTTCCCTTTGAACTTTCTATCTTTAGATTCTTCTTGTTCTTCAAGCAATCAAGAGTCTGTAGGCTACTCGAGTTCTCTATTTGGGCCTTGGCGACACCGTGGACTTCCGCTGTATTCAGGCCGTATATACCAAGCTCGAGTACCTGTAGAGCATACCGGTGTCACATATACTAATCATCTTGACTCCTTTGGAACTTGATTGGGCATTACAACATTATACATAGACCACCATCCAACTGCATCTATGACTAATAATCCACCTTCAGGTTATCATCCGAACCCCTCCAGTATTAAGTTGCAAGCAACAGATTATTGCTTTACGAATTGCATGTAATGTAAACAATATGATTGTTCTATGAACAAAGGATTGTTGTTTTCTCCCTAGTAGCAACATCACATCTAGTACCTTAGATATTTATGTCACTTCCCCATATTACCAGAGGCATGAACTCACTATCGAGCATAAATACTAACTCTTGGAGTTGCTAGCATCTACTTGGCCAAGATAGCTACTAACAACGGAAAGCATGCAAGATCACAAATAACAAAGACATGATAGAATCAATAATCAATCTGAAATAGCATCTCAATATCCATCGGATCCCCGCAAACACAACATGCAAAATTACAAATAGATGATCTTGATCATGAACGGAGCTCACAAGATCTAGACATGAAAGCACAAAGGAGGAGAACCAGCCATCTAGCTACCACATAGACCCGTAGTCCAGAGATGAACTACTCACGCATCACACCGGAGGCTTGCATGATGATGAAGAAGGCCTCCAGGGTGAATTCCCCTCTCTGGCAGGGTGCCGGGAAAAGCTTCAGATCCCTCCTGATCTAGGGACAGAGACGACGGCGGCTATAGACTCTTTCGTGGATTTTTGATATGGTACTTAGGGTTTTCATCCCGAGGACATCTTATAGGCGGAAGGAGAGGTCGAGGGGGTGCCTGGGCTGGCCACACCACCCCCTGGCGCGGGCCAAGCCTGGCCGCACAGCCAGGTGGTGTGGCCGCCCTCTGGCCCTTCTCCGTCTCGTATTCTGGCATCAGATGTCTTCCGGAAAAAACGGCACTTTGGCTTTTGTCCCGTCCAATTCCAAGAATATTCATTTTCTGACTTTCCTGGAACCAAAAACAACAGAAAATAGGCAGCTGGCATTGTGGCTCTTGTTAATAGGTTAGTCCAATAAATCATATGAAAAGAACTCCAACGTGTGGACAAAACACAAGAAAGTAGATAAAACCAAGCATGGAGCATCAAAAATTATAGATACATTTGCAATGTATCAACATCCCCAAGCTTAACTCCTGCTCGTCCTCGAGTAGGTAAGTGATAAAAAGAAAGAATAATTTTTGAGGTGACATGCACCATCATAAACTTGATCAAAGTATTTGTAAAACATTCAAGGCTAGGATCATAGTACTTCAATCATAACATGAAATACAAAGTTCTAGCAATAAGACAAAGAAACTAAGATGCAACATGAAAAGGCACAAACAAAAGATTCTTGAATAACAATGCTTTACAAGACGTTTGTTTGTTTCACATAAAGAAAACATAGCATAATAGTATTCAGCTTGTCCCTCATAGAGTAGCAAATATAAATGCATAGGACACCTTCAGAGTTCATAAGAGTGACTAGATACAAATAGTTTAGAACAAGCAATATCAAGTTATGCATCAATCAACTAGTCTTGGGACAATGCGCATAGAACTAAGAATGGTCACTATGCTCTCAAAGTAGGTGCATAAAGGTAGAAGCTGGAGACTCAATATAATGGTGGACGAAAGGCCCTTCATAGAAGGAAGCAGGGATTCAAGTTTCATAAAGAGCTTCCAAAAATTATGGTACTTATAGCTTTCAGCTCTCATTGCCCCTATCATAAGCACATTGAAGGTGATTAAGGTTAAAGTGAACAAACTATGGTGTACATGCTTGACGAAGTATAAGTTAGAAATCTCATGTCCCTTGAATACGAGGGCCGCTCCTCATGCTACTCAAGTTTAGTCATCGCTAAGTTCTTGTCATCGTAAGTACATGTGTATCATAGAGAACCGCCAACGGGGTACCCCTTGCCCGATGATACGGAAGAATCCCCATATCAAAATGACAAGGCAAGCAGACAACGAGCATCTCAGCAATCTTCTTATTTACCATGGGAATATGGTGCTTTTTTCTCTGTTTCCTCTTTTCATAATCTCTTTTTTATCTTTTTCTCAATATAGGACTCTTTTTTATAAGAAGAATGCTTACTAGACAGCTCATTATGGTTGCGCTGCAGGTTTCCACCATGTCAGCATGGATTAGACCAGCGGCCCAGGCGTTTCTCTAACACATATACATAACTCCATGGACTTACAAGCTCCCCTTTCATTTCGCACTGACGACATCCATAAACAAAAGAGCATGATATCAACTAGGTACAAAGTACCAGTGCAACGTTGAAAGTGTTCCCCATGAAAGCATGGTTATGCTAATCACCAACAAATAAGTGCAAGCATATACAACATAGACGACACAATGGTTCAAGTTTATTAAGGGCAGGAAAAGTAAAGTGTGCCATCAACTTCGTGAGAGCTTTAATCACTAGTTTTCTCATAACAAGTTTAATTTGGAAGGTAAACAAAAGCATGAATATACTTGGAATAGCGTAAGCTAGTAGGTAGGTATGGTGGAATCTTTGGAATAACTTGGTTTAGGGAGTTGGATGCATGAGTGGAACTCACTTGGTTGTGGAGGCTAGCAAAAGACTGGGAGCGACAAACTAAGAGAGCAGTAATGGCCATAATCATGCAGAGCGACAAAACATCATTGATCAAAGCATAGAGTGATACTAAAAGTTGAAAACTAAAGGATCATAAAGTCTATGGTGACTTTGGATAGTCATAACATGGTGTGAGCATGCACCAAGTCAACCCAAATAAAGCATCAAAGGACAATACCACTATACTATGCTTTAATATGCTAAAACAACGCATGATTCATCCAAGGCACATTAAGCAATCTCAATTGTTTATAACAAGTCATGCTACAGCAAAGAATACACTAAGCATAAAGCCAAAACAATATCAAGCATGGCATGACAAAGCATAGGCCACAGTAAAAACAAGCTCTTTTTACCACTTAAGCATGAACTTTCCTACTCTTTTCCAAACCAAACCAAAATATTTGAAAACTAATGAATGAAAGAGGGGGTCCAACCAATTTATTCAGAAAATTAAGCAAACCAAGCAAACCAAAAACCAAAACGAAAACGAAAAATAAGACGCTCCAAGAACAACACAACAGTGCATGAAACAATAAAAATGAAGTGTTTGGAAGAAACCTGGGATTTTTATTGATGAAGAAGGGGATGCCTTGGGCATCCCCAAGCTTTGACGCTTGTACTTTTTGGATATTTCTTGGCGTGACAAGCGTGGCATCCCCAAGCTTGAGTTTTAGTCCATCTTCATCTCATTACTCATTCCTTCCATACACCTGAAATGTTTTCTTCATACAAAACTTCACACAATCTTTATTAGCAACATTAGTGCACTCAAGATAATAAGTCTTAAGGTTCAGTTCTAACACCAATAAACTTCCATTAGAACACTAGATACTGTAGCACTTCCCTCGAAAATCTCAATTTCCCAAAAATACTCAAAAAGGAACCAACAAGAAGCAAATGCAGAAAATGGCAGAAATCTATCAAAACAGACCAGCAGGTAAAGATGAATTTTTTCGAAGACCTTCTGTTGCTCAAATCAAAAAGTGTTGAAATAACGAAAGTTATATAACGGCCTGGGGCAGAAGCACAAAAATTCACGCCTCAAAAGGACGTTCAGAGTTGTTACATGAATTTTTACGGTGAAGAACAGAAATCTGTTTCGGGGCAGCAACTTTTCCAATCATTACTTCTCTCTCATTAGAGGTTACCCTTGGCACAAAAAGCAAATAAAAAGGATAAATCTAAAACTTTTGAGTTATCTCCCAATAAGAACTTTTCTTTAACGCCTTTAAGTTAGGCATAAGAAGCAAGAAAGAATCAAGTGTTCTCAAATGAAGAAGCATTAAGACCAAATTTTGTTTTCATAGAAGAGGCAAATGAAATATTCTCTCTCTTCTTAGGTAAGTGTTCTATACCTTTCTTGTGTGGGAGTTGATATTTAATGGTGCCTTCTTTCATATCAATAATGGCACCAACAGTTCTAAGAAAAGGTCTTCCCAAAGTAATAGGACAAGAAGCATTGCATTCAACATCCAAAACATAGAAATCAACGGGGACATAGGCATTGTTAACCATAATAAGAACATCATTAATACTCCCCATGAGTTTCTTTTTACAATTATTATCAAGTGGGACATTCAAATAACAATCTTCAAGTGGAGGCAAATCAAGCATGTCATATATCCTTCTAGGCATAATAGAAACACTACTATCAATATCACATAAAGCTTTGAAATCAAAGTCATTCACTTTCATATTAATGATGGGTTCCCAACCATCTTCTTGTTTTATAGGAATAGAAGCTTTATGTTTCACCTTTTCTTATTTAATCTTTATGAGAGCATCAATGATGTGTTTTGTAAAGGCCATGTTCATAGCACTAGCATTAGGACTTTTAACAAGCTTTTGTAGGAACTTAATAACTTCAGAGATGTTGCAATCATCAAGATCAAAATTAAAATTATCATCTAAAATAGTAGAGCTATTACTAGCCTCAACACTAGTGGTGGTGATAGTAGAAACACCTAGCAATTTCATCTTCTCTTTCCCACTTAGCATGTAATTCAGCTAATACTCTAACATTTTCATCAATTCTTACTTGTATAGCATTAGTAGCTGCAAAGGGATTATCATTAGTTTCAGGTTTAGCAGCCATTTTATTCAAAGAAGATTGAGCTTCAGCCAAAGATGCTATATTTCTTTCAGCATTAGAGAGTTTTTCCTCAATAGTTTTATTGAAAGCAGTTTGTTTACTAATAAAGTCTTTAAGCATAACTTCAAGTTTAGAGGGAGCACTCCTATTATTGTTGTAGGAATTTCCGTAAGCATTACCATTGTTGGGAGGATATGGCTTATAATTGTTGTTACCAAAATTATTCCTGTAGGCATTGTTGCTAAAATTGTTATTTCTTATGAAGTTCACATCAACTTGCTCTTCTTGAGCAACCAAAGAAGCTAAAGGAACATTATTTGGATCAATATGGGCTTTCCTATTAACAAGCATAGACATAATAATATCAATCTTATCACTCAAGGAGGAGGTTTCTTCAATAGAATTTACCTTCTTACCTTGTGGAGCTCTTTCAGTATGCCATTCAGAATAGTTAAACATCATATTATCCAGAAGTTTTGCTGCAGCACCCAAAGTAATGGTCATAAAGGTACCTCCAGTAGAAGAATCCAATAGGTTCCTTGAAGAGTAGTTCAATCCTGCATAAAAAGTTTGGATAATCATCCAAGCAGTCAGTCCATGGGTGGGACAATTCTTTACCAAAGATTTCATTCTTTCCCAAGCTTGAGCAACATGTTCATTATCAAAAAAATTAAACTTCATTATTTCACTTCTCATAGATATAATCTTAGCAGGAGGATAGTATTTTCCAATGAAAGCATCTTTGCATTTAGTCCAAGATCAATATTGTTCCTAGTTAAGGAATTCAACCATTCTTTAGCTTTTCCTCTGAAAGAGAAAGGAAACTGATGTGGCCCAACATACGAAAACCACCTTTGGTCCACATCATGCCACGCTAATCATCACTCCAAAGGTGAACTCCTTCCATGCTTTGCCTTTCGTTGGTTATGATGCGAATGGAATCCTACTTGAGACAAATGCCCATTATGTGATTAGGTCCATGAACATGATGCCAATAAGATGCAGCAAGGATGGCCCTGAAGCCAAGACGCCCAAGCAAAAGGCCTGGAAGAGAAGACGCCAGAAGCTGCTGAAGTAGGACCGGAGTCTCCGGACCAGCAGACCGGAGTCTCCGGTCTACCACACCGGAGTCTTCGGCCCGTCTCCGGACCGAGCCTCGAACCTGCGCCTGGGACAGTCTGATACCCCCTCCGGAGGCGACACCGGAGACAGACCGGAGTCTCCGACCCACACCGGAGTCTCCGGACCGAGCATCGTGGGCCTGCGCGCCTTAAGCTGGGCTTGGCCCATGTAACGCCCCAAACTTCCTGCTTATGCATGTTTTACCCCTAGCTCGTGGTTGGCCTATATATATGCCCCCATCCCCTCCTTGAAACCGGAGAGATGATGATGAATTGAGGCATGTGCCAAACCCTAGATGGGAACCCCCTCTCAATAGTAAATCTATGAGTTGTACAAGGCCTTGGAGTCGGTGCCCTTCTCCAAGTTGTCAAGACCCTCCTCAAGTGTTTGGTCTCTCCCTATCAAGGATTCTAGTAGTGCTTGGTCTCTCCCCTTTGGGATTCAACTTGATTGCTACTCTCTCCTTGAATTGGATTCTACCATCCGCTTGCTGATCTCTCCTTTGGTGATTCTACCGCAAGGTCTCTCGCCGAGGATTCTATTGGATTGGTTGTTCGAACCAACGGGAGCAAATCGAATTGGGTGTGTGTTGGCGTGTGTTTGTATCTTTACCTTGCATTAGAGTTGTGTTCATTGTGTTCATCGTGTTTTCCCTCACTTCCGCCTCAAATCTGTGAAGATCGGGCCACTCCAAGGGTGAATCCACAAGGAGACCCATAACAACTAGTATCAGGAGCTTTTGGTTGCCACGGATTTGACTTCGCCCTTCGATTTCCACCATAAACTGAAAAATACCAAAAATATAGCCCCAAATTGCTTTTGGATCGATCTCTTGTTTTGGTGAGTTGATTGTGGTTTTAGTCCAATAGAAACTTGGCTTTGGAGTTGGCCTACTTGTGCCCTGCGTTTCCCAGCCCAATTTGGTCGAAATTTTCTGGATTTGAGGGTTCAAGGGCCGAATTTCCGCTCAAGAACACGAGTTGTTCGTCGTTCAGACTCCACACCGGAGTCTCCGGCCCAGACCGGAGTTTCCGGACGGCAAGACCGGAGTCTCCGGCCTACACCCGCAGTGTCTGGACCAGCAACATCGGAGTCTCCGGCCCTGACAAAAAATTTGACCCCCTTTTCCTTTTTTGACTGATTTTCTTTTTGACGTTTGTGTTTCGTGTGCGTGTTTGTCAACTAACAAAAGCTTCCGCAACGCCTCGCACTAGATATAGACACCACGGAACTCGAACCATCCCTCCACCAACGGTTGCAAGTGCGACATCACCACAAGGTATAACTTGCACCACCCTTGTTAACCCCTTCTTCCTTTGTGTGTTACCTAACCTATCGAGAGTAGCTCATCTTGTGTTTGCCGAAGCATTGTGCGCTTGCTCTTGCATAAGTCATAGTGTAGAGGCAATAGCAAAACTTGACTCCATAGCATAGCAAAGAAAGAGGTACAAAAAAAGCTTATAAAGCAAAAGAAAAAGAGAAAGATACCAATACAAAAGAGAGTCCAAAGCTTCTAAGCAAGAGTGTGAGCAAAAGCAAGGCAAGCATACAAATCTGTTGCTTCTCCATCTTTTGGCAAACGGGCTACGGTCTCTCCTAGTGTTGGCACGACACCGAGCATTAGTCTTCATTAGGACCAATTTTGTTCGTTGCTCATTTTCATAGTCGTGTTAGCCACATTAATCTCCACCGTGTGTGTATAGTCATAGGTTCTCGTCACCCTTTTGACCTTTTCATTTGACTTTGTTTTTGGTTGGATTTTACCCACTTTTGACAATAACCTTTTTGTTTGGTTGTTCCATTTGCTATCCACCTTCCTACCAATCCACCATAGGCCTTTGTGTGTGTGTGTCTTGTGTATTCGCTTTGCTCTCGGCAAGAACAACCTTTCCAATTTTTGACTTGGTGAGGCAAGGTAGCACATACCGTACCACCAATACCACCCTCGTTTCACTTGTGGTCAAACAACATGTCTAGGGAAAGCGGAGAAAGCGGAGATGGCAACTTCAACAACCAAGATGGTTTTGCCACGCGCCACAACTTATGGGTGCAACGCCAAGAATTCAATGCCCAATTTGAGAGGCTTGAGAACCGGCTTGATGAAACTTTTCAAGAATTCGACTACCGTGACCGGCAATGCCAAGTGGGGCACAATGCCCAATTCCAAGCTCTTCACCAAGCTATTGCCAACCTCGGAAACCGTCATGGACACCATTCAAGCTCGTCAAGTTCGTCTCGCGCGCGCTCCTCAAGTCATCATGGCGAATCCTCGCGCTCCCATTCTCATCATGGAGAACCCCACCACCACAATGGGGAACATCAAGTTCGTCATCGCCATGAACAAGTGGTTGAGCCACAACATCAACAACCGCACCACGCAAGACATCATCGACCCCATGATCACCAAGCGTGTCCACAACACCAAGAAGAACATGGTCGCCCTCCACAACAAGCTATGGTACAAGCGCCACCACCACCCCAACAAGAACGCCATGGTGAACACAACCGCGTTGATAGGCGCCAACACCCGAACCATGACAATCGCCATCAACAACAAGTTCATCGAGCACCGCAATGGGATACAAGTGATGATGACGAGGCCGCACACCGCGCGAGATGCAACGACCTCTATGCTCAACCCCACCATCGTCATCAACAACCAATGAATGCAAATGATACCGAGCAAAGGCGTAGAAGAGACTGTGCGCATCAAGCTCCTCCTCAACCACGTCCTCGAGAAAATCAAGCTCCTCCACCACCACCTGCACCAAGTGAAGCGAGCATAAGGCAAGATCGCCGCAACTACCACCATGAACATGAAGAGGGCAAGTTTGGGAAGCTCAAATTCATTATGCCCAAGTTCAAGGGAGAAGAAGACGCCGATGCATACATTGATTGGGAGCTCAAAGTTGACAAGATCTTCCGAGTCCACAACTACTCCGAAGAGAAGAAAGTTGCAATGGCATCCCTTGAGTTTGAGGACTATGCAAATGTTTGGTGGGAAACTTCCAAAAGAACCACGAGAAGAATGAGGAACCTCCAATTGAAACTTGGACCGATATGAAGGAAGTGATGTACACACGCTTCGTCCCCGAGCATTATCGCCAAGATCTCTTCGACAAGCTACAAAACTTGAAACAAGGGACCAAGTCAATTGAAGAGTTCTACAAGGAAATGGAGAAAACCATGATGCGAGCTGATGTGAGAGAACTCGAAGAGCAAACCATAGCAAGGTTCCTCAATGGTTTGAGCCGCCCAATAAGGAAGATTGTTGACTTTCAACCGTACAAGAACCTCACGGAGCTCCTCCATCAAGCTACCAAAGTTGAGCGGCACTTGCAAAAGGAGAATGCATACGAAAAGCAAAAGTCGTACTTTGCGTCCATCAATGAAAATGCTCCCGCAAAGCCAACAAACCAAGCAACGAGCTCATCCAAGCAAGCAAAGACCGTGCTAGCACCCTCCTCCAACACGACATCGGATAGTCAAGTCACTTGCTTCAAGTGTGGAGTGAAAGGTCACAAGTCATATGAGTGCACCAACTCACGAGTGATGCTTACGGATGAGAATGGTGCAACCTACTCCATAAGTGAAGAGGAGTATGAAGCTCTCACTCAACAAGCTATTGCAAGGACAGCCGCAATGGAAGAGGATGACACACTTGTATGCGAGCATGATCCGGGCCCCGCACTTGTCATAGCACAAATCTCGGCAACAAACTCCATCCCAAGAGAGGACCAACGCGTCAATATCTTCCAAACTCGTGCCGGAATTGATGGTAAGTCCATAAAAGTGATCATCGATGGAGGTAGTTGCCAAAACCTCGCAAGTATGGAGCTTTGTGAGAAACTAAAGTTGCAATGCATAGAGCACCCTCACCCCTACCATGTCCAATGGCTTGATGACAATGGAGCACTCAAGATAACATCAAAGGTCCACGTCCCCTTCAAGATTGGACCATATGAAGACACCGTCGAGTGTAATGTCGTGCCAATGTCCGTGTGCCACATGCTACTTGGAAGGCCATGGCAATACGATAAAGGAGCAATGCATCATGGTTCCACCAACCAATACTCCTTCAAGTGGAATGACAAGAAATTGGTGCTCCAACCCATGACGCCTAGCCAAGTCATCGCATTCAACATGACACCTGTCAACAAGATAAAGCAAGCTAAAGACCCTTGTGAGACGAGTGGTGAGAGAGTGAACCACCATCAAGAGAGTGAGTGCCACAAGCCAAAAATGAGTGGAAAAATCATGAGTGCCATGACGCAAGCCACAAAATGTGAGAAGAGAGACTTGAGTGTGTCCCATACTAACAATCATTCATACAATTCTCTCTCTTTGTTGTCGGTTTTGCAAGGTACCCAAGATACACCACCAACTACAAGGATAAGGCTACAAGATCTCCAACCACAACATGATGGCAAGATGTACCGCAAGCTCTTCAACAAGTTTGAGAATGGCTTTGACTCACCTCCTTCCTTGCATGATGAACAAACATCGTCGAGGTCGACTTGTTTTCAAGCGGGGGGAGATGATGTGGCCCAACATACGGAAACCACCTTTGGTCCACATCATGCCACGCTAATCATCACTCCAAAGGTGAACTCCTTCCATGCTTTGCCTTTTGTTGGTTATGATGCGAATGGAATCCTACTTGAGACAAATGCCCATGATGTGACTAGGTCCATGAACATGATGCCAAGAAGATGCAGCAAGGATGGCCCTGAAGCCAAGATACCCAAGCAAGAGGCCTGGAAGAGAAGACGCAACAAGCTGCTGAAGCAGGACCGGAGTCTCCGGACCAGCAGACCGGAGTCTCCGGTCTACCACAACGGAGTCTCCGGCCCGTCTCCGGACCGAGCCCTGAACCTGCGCCTGGGACAGTCTGAGACCCCCTCCGGAGGCGACACCGGAGACAGACCGGAGTCTCCGGCCCACACCGAAGTCTCCGGACCGAGCATCGTGGGCCTACGCGCCTTAAGCTGGGCTTGGCCCATGTAACGCCCCAAACTTCCTGCTTATGCATGTTTTACCCCTAGCTCGTGGTTAGCCTATATATATGCCCCCACCCCCTCCTTGAAACCAGAGAGATGATGATGAATTGAGGCATGTGCCAAACCCTAGATGGGAACCCCCTCTCAATAGTAAATCTATGAGTTGTACAAGGCCTTGGAGTCGGTGCCCTTCTCCAAGTTGTCAAGACCCTCCTCAAGTGTTTGGTCTCTCCCTGTCAAGGATTCTAGTAGTGCTTGGTCTCTCCCCTTTGGGATTCAACTTGGTTGCTACTCTCTCCTTGATTTGGATTCTACCATCCGCTTGCCGATCTCTCCTTTGGTGATTCTACCGCAAGGTCTCTCGCCGAGGATTCTATTGGATTGGTTGTTCGAACCAACGGGAGCAAATCGAATTGGGTGTGTTTTGGCGTGTGTTTGTATCTTTACCTTGCATTAGAGTTGTGTTCATCGTGTTCATCGTGTTTTCCCTCACTTCCGCCTCAAATCTGTGAAGATCGGGCCACTCCAAGGGTGAATCCACAAGGAGACCCATAACAGAAACAATTTCAGCTTAATAATATCACCATCTATATCCCTATGCTTTTGCATCTCACAAAGTTCAACAAAGTTATTTAGATGGGAAGCAACATATTCATTACTAATACCAGAAAATTGTTCTCTCATAACAAGATTGAGTAAAGCAGCTTTTATCTCAAAGTAGCTTCAGGCACAGGTGGAGCAATAGGTGTGCTCATAAAATCATCGTTGTTGGTGCTAGTGAAGTCACACAACTTAGTGTTTTCAAGAGTAGTCATTTTTTTGTATTGTTGATAAAGAAAGCAAACTTGTAAAACTAATTTGGTGTGTGTTTTTTATAAAGAAACAAGCAAACAAAGCAAAAGAAACTAAGCAAAACAAAAATAACAAAGTAAAGAGATTGGTTATGAGGGACTCCCCTTGTGAAGATGTCCTTGACTCCCCGGCAACGGCACCAGAAAAATTTATTGATGGCCCAAATATATCATGCTCGATGGGTAACCCCAAGAGGAAGGTATGATGAGCACAGCACCAAGTTTTCCCTCAGTAAGAAATCAAGGTTATCAATCCAGTAGGAGCAAGGAAACACCCCAAAGGTGTAGCTAGCTGAACGTTGGGAGGGCGCACTACCGGTGCCAGCAGCAATGTGGAGACCTGCACAACACAACCACATAACTTTGCCCCCAACTTGCGATGAGGTTGTCAATCTCACCGGTTTTGCTGAAAACAAAGGATTAAACGTATCGAATGGAAGGAAGTAATAGTTTGCAGAAAGTAAACACAAAGCAGTAAACCGTTTTGTAGATTGTATGTAAAAGAAAGGACCGAGGTCCATAGTTCACTAGAGGTGGCTCTCCTTAAGATAGATAACATGTTGGGTGAACAAATTACAGGAGGGCAATTGACAAACATCAAGAAAGCAATACATGCATATACTAATCATCTTGACTCCTTTGGAACTTGATTGGGCATTACAACATTATACATAGACCGCCATCCAACTGCATCTATGACTAATAATCCACCTTCAGGTTATCATCCGAACCCCCTCCAGTATTAAGTTGCAAGCAACAGTTATTGCTTTACGAATTGTGTGTAATGTAAACAATACGATTGTTCTATGAACAAAGGATTGTTGTTTTCTCCCTCGTAGCAACAGCACATCTAGTACCTTAGAGATTTTTGTCACTTCCCCAGATTACCAGAGGCATGAACCCACTATCGAGCATAAATACTAACTCTTTGAGTTGCTAGCATCTACTTGGCCAAGATAGCTACTAACAACGGAAAGCATGCAAGATCACAAATAACAAAGACATGATAGAATCAATAATCAATCTGAAATAGCATCTCAATATCCATCGGATCCCCGCAAAAACAACATACAGATTACAAATAGATGATCTTGATCATGAACGGAGCTCACAAGATCTAGACATGAAAGCACAAAGGAGGAGAACCAGCCATCTAGCTACTACATGGACCCGTAGTCCAGAGATGAACTACTCATGCATCACACCGGAGGCTTGCATGATGATGAAGAAAGCCTCAGGGTGAATTCCCCTCTCCAGCAGGGTGCCGGGAAGAGCTTCAGATCCCTCCCGATCTAGGGACAGAGACGACGGTGGCTATAGACTCTTTCGTGGATTTTTGATCGGGTACTTAGGGTTTTGGTATCGGAGGCATCTTATAGGCGGAAGGAGAGGCCGAGGGGGTGCCTGGGCTGGCCACACCACCCCCTGGCGTGGGCCAAGCCTGACCGCGTGGCCAGGTGGTGTGGCCACCCTCTGCCCCTTCTCCGTCTCGTATTCTAGCATCTGATGACTTCCGGAAAAATAGGCACTTTGGCTTTTGTCCTATCCAATTCCGAGAATATTCATTTTCTGACTTTCCTAGAACCAAAAATAGCAGAAAGCAGGCAGCTAGCATTGTGGCTCTCCTTAATAGGTTAGTCCAAGAAATCATATGAAAAGTACTCCAAAGTGTGGACAAACCACAAGAAAGTGGATAAAACCAAGCATGGAACATCAAAAATTATAGATACATTTGCAATGTATCAAGGCCTTCTTCATCACCATGCAAGCCTCCGGTGTGATGCGTGAGTAGTTCATCCTCGGACTATGGGTCCATGTAGTAGTTAGATGGTTGGTTCTTCTCCTTTGTGCTACCATGTTTAGATCTTGTGAGCTCCGTTCATGATCAAGATCATCTATTTGTTATCATACATGTTGTATTTGCGGGGATCTGATGGATATTGAGATGCTATTTCATATTGATTATTGATTCTATCATGTCTTTATTATTTATGATCTTGCATGCTCTCTGTTGTTAGTAGATATCTTGGCCGAGTAGATGCTAGCAACTCCAAGAGGGAGTATTTATGCTCGATAGTGGGTTCATGCCTCTAGTAATCTGGGGAAGTGACATAAATCTCTAAGGTACTATATGTGATGTTGCTACTAGGGAGAAAATAGCAATCCTTTGTTCATAGAACAATCGTATTGTTTACTTTACATGCAATGCATAATGAAATTATCTGTTGCTTGCAACTTAATACTGGAGGGGGTTTGGATTGATAACCTGAAGGTGGATTATTAGTCATAGATGCAGTTGGATTATGGTCTATGTATAATGTTGTAATGCCCAATCAAATCTCATAGGAGTCAAGATGATTAGTATATGCATGTATGCTTTCTCGATGTTTGTCAATTGACCAGCTGTAATTTGTTCACCCAACATGTCATCTATCTTAAGGAGAACCACCACTAGTGAACTATGGACCTTGGTCCTTTCTTTTACCATCAATCTACAATTGTTTACTGCTTTCTGTTTACTTTCTGCAAGCTTTTACTTTGTTCCTCATAGTACATTTAATCCTTTGTTTTCAGCAAAACCAGTGAGATTGACAACCTCACTATAAATTGGGGCAAAGTTCTGTGGTTGTGTTGTGCAGGATTCCAAGTTGGCAACAACACCTTGAAGGTGTTTCCTTGCTCCTACTAGTTCGATAACCTTGGTTTCATAACTGAAGGAAACTTATTGCTGTGCTCATCATACCTTCCCCTTGGGGTTCCCCAACGAGCTCGACATATCTTGGGCCATCAAGCTCTTTTCTAGCGCTGTTGCCGCGGAGTTAAGGACATCTTCACAAGGGGAGTCCCTCATAACCAATCTCTTTACTTTGTTATTTTTGTTTTGTTTGCTTGTTTCTTTATCAAAAACACAACAAAAATTAGTTGTACTAAGTTTGCTTCCTTTATTAAAAACACAAAAAATGACTACTCTTGATTGTGTGACTTCACTAGCACCAACAACAATGATTTCATCTGCACACCTATTGCTCCACCTGTTCCTGAAGCTACTTTCTTTGAAATAAAACCTGCTTTACTCAATCTTGTTATGAGAGAACAATTTTCTGGTATTGGTACTGAAGATGTTGCTACTCATCTAAATAACTTTGTTGAACTTTGTGAGATGCAAAAGCATAGGGATATAGATGAGGATATTATTAAGATTAAATTGTTTCCTTTCTCTTTGAGAGGAAAAGCTAAAGAATGGTTGCAATCCCTAACTAGAAATAGTATTGATTCTTGGACTAAATGCAAAGATGCTTTCATTGGAAACTAATATCCTCCTGCTAAGATTATATCTATGAGAAGTGAAATAATGAAGTTTAAACAATCTGATAATGAACATGTTGCTCAAGATTGGGAAAGAATGAAATCTTTGGTAAAGAATTGTCCCACTCATGGACTAACTGCTTGGATGATTATCCAAACCTTTTATGCAGAATTGAACTATTCTTCAAGAAATCTACTGGATTCTGCAGCTAGAGGTACCTTTATGACCATTACTTTGGGTGCTGCAACAAAGCTTCTGGATAATATGATGGTTAACTATTCTAAATGGCACATTGAAAGAGATCCACAAGGTAAGAAGGTAAATTCTGTTGAAGAAACCTCCTCCTTGAGTGATAAAATTGATGTTATTATGTCTATGCTTGTTAATGGGAAAGCTCATATTGATCCAAATCATGTTCCCTTAGCCTCTTTGGTTGCTCAAGAAGAGCAAGTTGATGTGAACTTTATAAGAAATAATAATTTTAGCAACAATGCCTATAGGAATAATTTTGGTAAAAACAACTATAGGCCATATCCTCCCAATAATGGTAATGTTTATGGAAAATCCTACAACAATAATAGGAGTGCTCCCTCTGAACTTGAAGTTATGCTTAAAGATTTTATTAGTAAACAAACTGCTTTCAATAAAACTATTAAGGAAAAACTCTCTAATGCTAAGAGAAATATAGCATCATTGGCTGAAGCACAATCTTCTTTGAATAAAATGGTTGCTAAACCTGAAACTATTGATAATCCCTTTGCTGCTACTAATGCCATACAAGTTAGAATTGATGAAAATGTTAGACTATTAGCTGAATTGCATTCTAAGTGGGAAAGATAAGATGAAATTGCTAGAAATATTAGTGTTTCTACTATCACTACCACTAGTGTTGAAGCTAGTAATAGCTCTACTACTTTAGAGGATAATTATGATTTTGATCTTGATGGTTGCAATATCTCTGAAGTAATTAAGTTCCTACAAAAGCTTGCTAAAAGTCCTAATGCTAGTGCTATGAATATGGCCTTTACAAATCACATTACTGATGCTCTCATAAAAATGAAAGAAGAAAAGATGAAACATAAAGCTTCTATTCCTATGAAACAAGAAGATGGTTGGGAACCCATCATTAATATGAAAGTAAATGATTTTTATTTCAAAGCTTTATGTGATCTTGATAGTAGTGTTTCTATTATGCCTAGAAAGATTTATGATATGCTTGATTTGCCACCATTGGAAGATTGTTATTTAAATGTCCCACTTGATGATAATGCTAAAAAGAAACTCATGGGAGTATTAATGATGTTCTTATTATGGTTAATAATTCATATGTCCCTGTTGATTTCTATGTTTTTCGATGTTGAATGCAATGCTTCTTGTCCTATTACTTTGGAAAGTCCTTTTCTTAGAACTGTTGGTGCTAGTATTGATATGAAAGAATGCACCATTAAATATCAACTCCCACTCAAGAAAGGTATAGAACACTTCCCTAAGAGAGAGAAGATACCTTTTGCATCTCCTATGAAAACAAAATTTGCTGTTAATGCTTCTTCATTTGAAAACACTTGATTCTTTTTCTTGCTTCTTATGCCTAACTTAAAGGCGTTAAAGAAAAGTACTTATTGGGAGATAACCCAAAAGTATTAGATGAGTCTTGGAAGTTATTACTTCAGTAATAACCACTCCTTATCCTTTTTATTTTGTTTTTTGTGCCAAGAGTAACCTCTAATGAGAGAGAAGTAATGCTTGGAAAAGTTGTTGTCCCGAAACAGATTTTTGTGCTTCACCGTAAAAATTTCTGTAAAATCTCTGTACGTCATTTTTACACGTGAATTTGTGTGCTTCTGCCCCAGGTCTTTATCTAACTTTCGTTAGTTCAACACTTTTCGATTTGAGCAACATAAGGTCTTCGAAAAAATTGATTTTTACCTGCTGGTCTGTTTTGACAGATTTCCGCCGTTATTTGCATTTGCTTCTTTTTGATTCCTTTTTGAGTTCTCTTTGGGGAATTGAGCTTTTTGTGGGAAGTTCACCAGTAGCTTGTGTTATAATGGAAGTTTTATTGGTGTTGAAACTAAACCCAAAGACTTATTATTTTGAGTGCACTAATGTTGCTAATAAAGATTGTGTGAAATTTTGTATGAAGGAAAAAATTTAGGTGTATGGAGAGAATGAAATGAGATGAAGAATGGACTAAAGCTCAAGCTTGGGGATGCCACGCGTGTCACCCCAAGAAATATCCAAGAAGTACAAGCGTCAAAGCTTGGGGATGCCCAAGGCATCCCCTTCTTCATCAATAAAAATCCGAGGTTTCTTCCAAACACTTCATTTTTATTGTTTCATGCACAGTTGTGTTGTTCTTGGAGCGTCTTTGTTTTCATTTTTGGTTTTCGTTTGCTTGTTTTTCTTAGTTTGCTTCAATAAATTGGTTGGACCCCTCTTTCATACATTAGTTTTCAAATAGTTTGGTTTGGATTGGAAAAGAGTAGGAAAGTTCATGCTTGGGATTGTTTTGGCTTTATGCTTAGTGATCTTTGTTGTAGCATGACATGTTATAAACAATTGAGATTGCTTAATGTGCCTTGAAAGAATCATGCGTTGTTTTAGCATATTAAAGCATAGTATTGTGGTATTCTCCTTTGATGCTTTATTTGGGTTGACTTAGCGCATGCTCACACCATGTTATGACTATCCCAAGTCACCATAGCCTTTATGATCCTTTAATTTTCGACTTGTAATATCACTTTATGCTTTAATTAATGATGTTTTGTTGCTTTGCATGATTATGGCCATTATTGCTCTCTTAGTCGGTTGCTCCCAGTCTTTTGCTAGCCTCCATAACCAAGTATAAGTTCCACTCATGCATCCAACTCCAAATAAAACCAAGTTATTCCAAAGAGTCCACCACACCTACCTATTAGCAATTGCTATTCCAAGTATATTCATGTTTTATCTACCTTCTGAATTAAACTTGTTATGAGAAAACTAGTGATTAAAGCTCTCACGAAGTTTTTTTTTGAGAAAAAACAGTAGGGAAGACCCCTACCGTGTCATTTTATAAATTTTATAATGTACAGAGGATGGAGCCAGGCTCAGGTTCAATTGTTTTACAATCATAGTGTGTCAAGCCACTGTTGCATACCTTCCTTGAGACTAGGTTTAGCTCTATGCATAGTCAAGGAGAAGGTTGCTTTAAAAAATAGATACATCTAATGATGGAGGGATTAATATCTTTGAAAATAAAGCTATTTCTTTGGTCCCATATACTCTAGCATCCAGTGATGATAATTTCCATAAGAAAACTGGCATTAAATCTGCCGCTTGCATCATTGATCATTTGATGAATATCCATATCAATGTTCCATTCAAGTCCTAGGGCCCACCAGAATCCCTGGTTGAAGCTGCATTCAAAAAATAGATGTTGTAGAGTTTCCTGAGGACATGTGGCACATATTACACAGTCATTGTATTCCACGAAGAAGTTCTTTATTGTCATTAATTCTTTGGTATTTAATCTCATATTCAAAATGATCTAGGAAAAAAATTGTGTCTTGGGAGACAACATGACTTCCATATATCAAGAATAGGCTTTGGTGTTGGGTGGGTCCCAATCAGTGCTCTGTATACATTCCTGGTTTTAAAGGTCTCACCCCAAGAAAAGTACCATGAGTCATGGTCATCGGTGTGATTTATGCTTCTGATATTCTCCAACATTTCAATTAATTCCTCATGAGCAATAATGGACAAGGGGAGTTGGAAGAGATCATAGAAATCATTATCTGCTGCAGAGATGGCCTTGTTCATGGTTAAGGTATCATTGTGGCAGAAACAGAACAGGTGTGGTATTTATCTTCAAAACATTCATCTTTCCATAGATCTTTCCATAGAAGCATAGATTTTCCATTACCAATTTTACAATGAGTCATGTCTCTGTAAATATCAACATGGTTCATACAGTCTCTCCACCAGAAGGATCCAATATGATTCAGTGAGTGGGGGGCAGAATCTCCATGATAGTAGGCTTTCCATATGAGATCAACCCATGGTACATCTATCTTGTTGTAGAATTTATGAAGATTTTTCATTAGAAGGGCCTGATTTTGTACCCGGAGGTTTATGACACCTAAACCTCCTTGATCCTTTGGTATAGCAAGACACTTGCCATGTTTATTGATATCTTTCCCTGCCCAAAGGAACTGTCTGCCACCTTTCTCAAAATGGACAAAAATTGTTATGGGAACTTTAAAAGAACACATGGCATGAATGGGCATGGAGTTGACTACATAATTCAACAATGAGCTCTCATGAACTTGATGGCACACTTTACTTTTCTTGCCCTTAATAAACTTGAACCATTGTGTCGTCTATGTTGTATATGCTTGCACTTATGTGTTGGGGATTAGCAGAACCATGATGTCATGGGGAACTCTTTCAACATTGCACTTGTACTTTGTACCTAGTTGATATCATGCTCTTTTGTCTATGGATGTCGTCGGTGTGAAATGAAAGGGGAGCTTATAAGTCCATGGAGTTATGTATGTGTGTTAGAGAAACGTCTGAGTCGCCGGTCTAATCCATGCCTAATCATGGTGGAAACCTGCAGCGTAACCATAATGAGCTGACTATGAAGCATTCTTCTTATAAAAAAGAATCGGATATTGAGAAAAAGAGAAAAGGAAGAAAAAAGATATGAGAAAAGAGGAAAGCGAGAAAAAAGCACCATTTTCCCATGGTAAAAAAGAAGATTGCCGAGATGCTCGTTGTCTACTTGCCTTGTCATTTTGATATGGAGATTCTTCCGTATCATCGGGCAAGGGGTACCCCGTTGGCGGTTCTCTATGATACACATGTACTTACTATGACAAGAACTTACCGGTAACTAAACTTCAGTAGCATGAGGACTGATACGTCCATTTTGCATCACTATTCTATATCATAATTGACTATTATTCATTGATATATTTCATATTAAGAGATGATACATATGTTATTTCATCCGTTTTTGCATGGTTGATGACTTTTGGAGCATGGACCGCTGCAGTCAGGATTCTGATGGAAAAGGTGTTGTTTGGAGGCAAAATTCGTGAAGATCAGAAAATCCGGGAAAATATACGGAAAATCCTATTTTTCCAGAAGACGAAGGCTGCCAGAAGAGGGAGTGGAGATGGGCCACAGGGGGCCCACACCACCCCCTGGCGCAGGTCACCCTAGGCCACACCACCAGGTGGTGTGGCTGCCCTGGCCCACCTATGGCTCACCCCTCTGGCGTATATATTCCTCCCGAAACCCTAAGACTCGAAGAGCGACCACAGAAAGATTCCGCCGCCACTACGGGGCGGAAAACACCAAGAGAGAAAGATCTCTCCGTCATACAGAATTCTACCGGGGGAATTCCTTCCCGGAGAGGGGAGATCGTCGCCATCAACACCACCATCAAGCTAGACTTCATCGGGATCATCATTATCATCATCACCACCACCATCAGCAGTAGCACCCTCATCACCATCTCCATATTGCTGTAACAATTGAGTTGAATCTTGCATAGTTCTTAGGGGAAACTTTCCCGGTGTTGATTACTCTTTGTAGTTGATGCTATTGAGTGAACCATTGAATTATTGTTTATGTTCAGATTGTTATACATCATTATTCCATCTCTGATCACGATCCATATGATGTCTTGTGAGTAGTTCGTTTTGTTCTTGAGGACATGGGAGAAGTCATGTTGTTAGTAGTGGAATTGTGTTGAGAAAGATTCAATAGTTTGATATTTAAGTTGTGGTGTACTTCTTCTAGTGGTGTCATGTGAACATCGACTACATGACACTTCACCTATATGGGCCTAGGGGAATGCATTGTGTATTTGGCTACTAATCGTAGGGGTTGCCGGAGTGACAGAAACCTGAACCCCCGTTAGGAAACCATTGCACAAGGGATGTAAGGGTCTTAGAGTTTAAAGCTGTGGTTAGGTTTCTACCTTAATTACTTTCTTGTACTTACGGATGTTTGCAAGGGGTATAATCACAAGTATGTATTATTCCTAGGAAGGTTGGTACATTAGCACAGGTTCACCCACACAACACTTAGAAAGCTAAAGAAGATTAATCAACTATATGAAGCGAAAGCACTTGACGGTCTTGCCATGTGTCCTCGAGAACGTTTGGTCATATTAAGTAATACAACCGGCTTGTCCTTTGCTGCATAAAGGATTGGGCAACTTGCTGCATTTATTCCTATTGTCTTTTGTTTACTCGTACTTTGTTTACTTGCTTTATCAAAAACCCCTAAAAATCCGTTTGCAAAGTATTTGCAGAGAATTCCTGATCCATACCACTAGCCAGCACCTTCTGCTCCTCGTTGGGTTCGACACTCTTACTTATCGAAAATACTGCGGTACACCCCCTATACTTGTGGGGCATCAAGGAGCGGCCCTCGTATTCAAGGGACATGAGATTTCCAACTTATACTTTGTCAAGCATATACTCCATAGTTTGTTCACTTTAACCTTAATCACTTCAAGATGCTTATGATAGGGGCAATGAGAGCTGAAAGCTAATAAGTACCATAATTTTTGGAAGCTCTTTATGAAACTTGAATCCCTACTTTCTTCTATGAAGGCCTTTCTTTTACTTTTATGTTGAGTCTCCACCTTCTATCTTTATGCACCTATTTTGAGAGCATAGTGGCCATTCTTAGTTCTATGTGCATTGTCCCAAGACTTGTTGATTGATGCATAAATTTGATATTGCTTGTTCTTAAACTATTTGTATCTAGTCACCCTTATAAACTTGAAGGTGTCCTATGCATTTATGTTTGCTACTCTATGAGGGACAAGCTGAATGCCATTATGCTATGTTTTCTTTATGTGAAACAAACAAATGTCTTGCAAAGCATTGTTATTCATGAATCTTTTGTTTGTACCTTTTCATGTTACAACATAGTTGCTATGTCTTATTATTAGAACTTTATCTTTCATGCTATGTTGAAGTACTATGATCCCAGCTATCAATGTTTCAAATACTTTGATCAAGTTTATAATGTTGCATGTCACCTCAAAACATATTCTTTCTTTTTATCACTTACCTACTCGAGGACGAGCAGGAGTTAAGCTTTGGGATGTTGATACATTACAAACGTATCTATAATTTTTTATGTTCCATGCTTGGTTTTTATCTACTTTCTTATGTTTTGTCCACACTTTGGAGTACTTTTTATACACTTTCTTGGACTAACCTATTAACAAGATGCCACAATGCTAGCTGCATGTTTTCTGTTGTTTTTGGTTTCGGGAAAGTCAGAAAATGAATATTCTCGGAATTGGATGGGACAAAAGCCAAAGTCGGTATTTCACCAAGGGGGACACAGAGCCAGAATACGAGACAGAGAGGGGCCAGAGGGCTGCCACACCACCTGGCCGCGCAGCCAGGCCTGGCCCGCACCAGGGGTGGTGTGGCCGCCTAGGGCACCCCCTCGGCCTCTCCTTTCGCCTATAAGATGCCTCCAATATAGAAACCCTAAGTACCCTGATCCAAATACCACGAAAGAGTCTGTAGCCGCCATCATCCCCATCCCTAGATCGGGAGGGATCTTAAGCTCTTCCCGGCACCCTGCCGGAGGGGAGAATTCACCCTGGAGGCCTTCTTCATCACCATGCAAGCCTCCGGTGTGATGCGTGAGTAGTTCATCCTTGGACTACGGGTCCATGTAGTAGCTAGATGGTTGGTTCTTCTCCTTTTGCTACCATGCCTAGATCTTGTGAGCTCCGTTCATGATCAATATCATCTATTTGTAATCATACATGTTGTGTTTGCAGGGATCCGATGGATATTGAGATGCTATTTTAGATTGATTATTGATTCTATCATGTGTTTGTTATTTGTGATCTTGCATGCTCTCCGTTGTTAGTAGATATCTTGGCCGAATAGATGCTAGCAACTCCAAGTAGGAGTATTTATGCTCGATAGTGGGTTCATGCCTCTAGTAATCTGGGGAAGTGACATAAATCTCTAAGGTACTAGATGTGTTGTTGCTAGTAGGGAGAAAACAGTAATCCTTTGTTCATAGAACAATCGTATTTTTTACTTTACACGCAATGCGTAATGCAATTATTTGTTGCTTGCAAGTTAATACTGGAGGGGGTTCAGATTGATAACCTGAAGGTGGATTATTAGTCATAGATGCAGTTTGATTACGGTCTATGTATAATGTTGTAATGCCCAATAAAATCTCATAGGAGTCAAGATGATTAGTATATGCATGTATGCTTTCTCGATGTTTGTCAATTGCCCCTTGTAATTTGTTCACCCAACATGTCATTTATCTTAAGGAGAACCACCACTAGTGAACTATGGACCCCAGTCCTTTCTTTTACCATCAATCTACAATCGTTTACTAGTTTCTGTTTACTTCTGCAAGCTTTTACTTTCTTCCACACAATACATTTAATCCTTTGTTTTCAGCAAAACCAGTGAGATTGACAACCTCACTTTAAGTTTGGGGCAAAGTTCTGTGGTTGTGTTGTGCAGGATTCCAAGTTGGCAACAACACCTTGGAGGTGTTTCCTTGCTCCTACTGGTTCGATAACCTTGGTTTCATAACTGAGGAAAACTTGCTGTTGTGCTCATCATACCTTCCTCTTGGGGTTCCCCAACGAGCTCGAGATATCTTGGGCCATCAAAGGGCTGAAGTTTTTGAAAAACAAGGAAAGGAAAAAGGTGCTTTGAGAGTCTTGAAATTTTGACATGGGTATAGATGAGTTGTTCTTAAATTGAATGTTTTTGGTGCCAACTTGAGTACTCTTAATTGATTAAAGAAACAAGAGCAAAAGTTTTCATCTCTCAACAAAGAGAGACACCAAAAGAATTTGTTTCATTTTCCTAGCTAAACGTTTGATACTTGCTCGGGCATATGATTTATTTGATAGCAAGATATACATGGTTAGGAAGTGGACTCAGTGCAATCTTGTGAATACTTGCATGATCATGTTTAAGATTGCAGGAATTGTGAAGAAAAGAATTTGACACCAATTCGAGCTTGTAAGTTCTTTTATTTTAGTCTTGAATCTCTGCTATTCTTCCTTATTTTCTTGCCACTCGAGGGTGAGCAACATCTAAGCTTGGGGGATTTGATAGCCGTGACATTTGACATATTTTTGATGGTTTTTATTGATGGTTTTCCTATGGATTTGATCGTTTTCTAGCTTTACCTAACGATAATACTTTGGTAGCGAAGAAAACTTGGTTTTCAATGTGTGTTTTAGGTTCTGAACTTCAACAAAAGGTTTTAACAAGGGAAAAACAATATTCAGGCGAAAACAAGCAAGTCTCTTTTCGGAAGCAATCAAGGGAGGCAAACAGATGCTTTAACGAGATACTATATGGCATGAACTTTTTTCTGGCCGTATAGTTCCCGCCATATAGCTGCCGCCGCCTCCATCTTGTCAAAAGGGACAACTTTCGTGAAGAGGACATACACGAAAACAGAACACATCAGCTGCCATCCCATCTAGAAAGGAGAAAGAAGAGATCCAGAGAAGGAGGAGAAGCCGTTCTTCATCTCGCTCCACCACCTTCGACCTCCTAGCCAACACCCCCCCATAACCATTACTTGTACTTGAGAGAGAGAGAGATCTTCACCTTGCAAGACTAGGGTTTGAGATTGTTTCTTCCTATCTTGAATTGTGTTGGATTACTTTTCTATTCTTATTGTGGATATCCACGGTAATATCGAGAAGAACTCCCTTTATTTAATTATATCGATGATGCTTTCTTCTCTCATGTGTGAGTAAGTTCCTTGGGCGTGGGAGATGTAAGGGATTGGTGAGATGTGATGTGCCTTCATATATTTTCCATTAGTTTGTGATTTATTTTAATTACTATATTATGTGTGCTTGACTATCTATGGGATTCCTAATGTGTGTTGTCCAATTAAGGGCCCAGACAACATGATGTTTTGTTGTACATGGATAGGATCTTGCTCGCTAGCAGACCGGCGACCCTCGAGTGACACGGGGATATCAATGGGAAACTAGTAGACTCGAGGATAACGAGGAACGACCGTGCTTATTGCATTAGTCCGATCCAAGGAGCTTAATTGCTAAGCAACATGAACGATCTTAATCGTCTAGTGATTGACCATGGTTTTGGTAATAGACCAGTATGATTAGTGAAGTTGGGATGAAATCTACCAAGAGGAGTTCCGGATAATTATGGGTTGCTCGCCTACACACATACTTATAATATTATAATTGTTACACTTACCACTCGTCCACCTCGCACAGTCACTATCACCATGAACTGTATCTCCCCGCGCCTTCTTTGTCATCTAGAGAAAATAACAAACAATTAAATCGTTCTTTACTTTTATTATTTTTATTTTTGAAGTTTATATTTTAGTTTTATTTAAATACATCCAGTTTAATCCAAATTCCATTATCATTTCCACACTTGCAGTCAATTCACTCGAAGACCTGTGCCAACTTTGGGTGTGACAGTGACTTCATTCACAAACACTTACCTTTGGGCTCCCTGTGGGATCAACATCTATACTTTGAAACTAGCTACAAACGATCTGTGCACTTTTAGAGATCACACTTCCCTCGGAGTTGTACAACAGAAATATTGCGGGTCCAACAACTTTCTTTATTAATTCATACAAAGAACCAAAAGTGTACAAAAGCTTCGAGATCCTCCTCGGTACATTAAGGATTCAGAATGCGATAAAAGTTTAAATGCAGGAGTGATAGCTTTCTAATTAATGGTAATACTAAGCTTAAAACCATTGGAGCTAGCAACTTATTGGAGAAGCTATACTATTGCTAGCTCGTCTACCTATGCATTTTGGGGTTTCCTACATCTACAAGGTATTATTAGTATTTACTTTGGAATTGGTCAAATTTCTGTGAAAAATAGGGTTTACATAATTATTATGAATTTTCTAGATTTTGTTGGATTTTTTATGAATTTTTATAAGTCTATAATTGAATTATTATCGCTCAAATATTCATAAAATTCAGGTGTTTGCAAAAAATCCCAAAAACATGTTTTGGATTCCTTGCACTTTCCTACACACAAAACTATTTTATTTTATTTTTATGAGTTTTCATGGGTAAGTTATGATTTAATAGGTTTATAGGTATTTTTTTAAATGACCAAAATACTCATAAGTGTTTGGGCCCACTAGACAGACCCAAGTGGTCAAAACCACTTCCTGGACTAGGTCGAGCCCAATCTGGCCCACTCCTCACGTCACTCTCACCCGCTCACGTCACTCCTCTCTCTCTCATGCGTAGAGGCGACTTGGCGGCGTCATTGCGTCGCCCGGCCGCTTCCGGCCTTACCTGCCGCCGCTCTTCCGTGCAAACTACTCGCCTGCCTCTGCTCTACCTTTCTACTGATCAGATTTCTCTCCTTTGCTCCCTAGCGCTCACTCACAACCCTACCCCGAACTAGGGTTTCGGTGGTGTTTAGTCTACTTCGACTCCGACATAACTCCGGTGTTCCCCACCATCGAATAGTGCTCCTAAGTGTCTACTATGTCTACTATGGCTGCTCTAGCTAGTGTGGAGTGACATGCCTCTTAGGGTACTCCTCTGTGCTGCTAGTCGCCCCCGCTAATGGCCCAAAATATATCGAGCTCGTAGGGGAACCCCAAGAGGAAGGTATGATGAGCACAACATCAAGTTTTCCCTCAATTATGAAACCAAGGTTATCGAACCAGTAGGAGCAAGGAAACACCTCCAAGGTGTTGTTGCCAACTTGGAATCCTGCACAACACAACCACAGAACTTTGCCCCCAACTTACAGTGAGGTTGTCAATCTCACCGGTTTTGCTTAAAACAAAGGATTAAATGTATTGTGTGGAAGAAAGTAAAAGCTTGCAGAAAGTAAACAGAAAACAGTAAACTGTTGTAGGTTGATGGTAAAAAAGAACCGGGGGTCCATAGTTCACGAGTGGTGGTTCTCCTTAAGATAGATGACATGTTGGGTGAACAAATTACAGCGGGGCAATTGACAAGCATCAAGAAAGCATACATGCATATACTAATCATCTTGACTCCTATGAGATTTGATTGGGCATTACAACATTATACATAGACCGTAATCCAACTGCATCTATGACTAATAATCTACCTTCAGGTTATCAATCCGAACCCCCTCCAGTATTAAGTTGCAAGCAACAGATAATTGCATTAGGCATTGCGTGTAAAGTAAACAATACGATTGTTCTATGAACAAAGGATTGTTGTTTTCTCCCTAGTAGCAACAGCACATCTAGTACCTTAGAGATTTATGTCACTTCCCCAGATTACTAATAATTCTCTCTCTCTGGACTCTATGCTTTCCTATACTAGAGTTTAAATTAGCAACCTCTATAGCTTTCTAGTGTGCTTGATGAAGATCTGCAGCTGCTGTTGTGGCTCTTCTCCTCCTGTTCTTGAGTTATTCCCCTCCTTCTTTCTTATCTCTCTCTAAACTCTAAGTGTGCGTGTTTTGGTCCAAGCTCGAGTGGTGACTTATGAGCTATGGGGTCTCAGGTGTTCTCTATTTATAGTGTTCCTAAGTGGCTATGCTGCGGACACCAATGCCATGCATTTAGGTGAATCACTTGCTTGTGTCTGTGTGAAACCGCCTATGTTGGTTGACTTATTCACAGGTGGCAAGGGATTTTCAGTGGGTAAGACCATGTTGTGTTTAACTTATGTATGCATGCCAAAATTGGCACATGACCCTTTTGTTTGTATGTGTAGGGGGTTGGTATTTGGATATGCATAATTAGGCATTTCGGTTTAGCATTTGTCCTATTCTTGTTTGGAACATGACAAGTGTTTATTATTTGATTTATGATGATTTTGATTTATTTTTCATCCATTGCCCCTTGTATTTCTTTTTGGATGATTGTTCATAGTTTCCATTGTTGTGAAGTTTGATTGGTTTAGAATTTTAATCGAACATGTTTTTAATTCCTAGAGTTCTAGGGTTCTTGTCAGAATCTAATGCCTTGATGATTCCTTTGGTGATTGTTCTTAGATTAGGGTTCCTAAGTGTTCTATTGGTTTAGAATTTCGACTACCAATGACTTTGTTTTTTGAAATTTTGCTTGTTCTTACTAGAATCCTGATCCAGGGGATTTTCTTTGGTTGAACGCCTCGTATTATATTGGATTTCCAGCATTCCTATTGGTTTATACTTGATCTAGTTTAAATTTTTGGTAGATGACTACCAGGATATCATTTGATTTCACTGAATGTGGTAACAGTTCTTAAGAACTATCAGTGATTTATTCTATAGGTTTTTTGGCTATTCAGACTGATTCCAAATGTTCATAGTGAAGCATTTTTAACTCTATCCTTTCTGGTCTTTGATTTGCTTATTTGCTTCTCTCTTAGAGTTTAGGGTTTAATCCTAGACTCTTATAAAGGGATTCTTATATTAAATGGTTTTGCCTTAGAGCACAACCAACATTTTTAACACCAACTAGTGTTTTTCTATGTTGTTTGTGTTCACAGGTTGAAGATCAAGGTTTGAAGCAAGGTTGAGAAGATAGATAGTGTAGTGTAGGGTTTTAGATTAGGTTTATCTTTTATTTTGAAACTGTTGTAATTCTGGGATCATGTACTCATATTTGAATATGAATAAAGATCATATTTCTTTCATACACTTGGGATTGTGATTTCCAATTTCTATTATTTAAGATTTGTGCGATTATTGGATTTGAATCGAACATTTATATTCCATTGTCTATGACTTGTTGGAATTTGAATTCAAGTTTGACTTAAGTCAACTCCCATTCTGAATACATTCAAGTTATTTTCGGTTTTGAGTTTGAATGAGGTTTCAATTCCTAGTGACCATTTGGTTGAAATCAACCTAAGTAGAACCAAATTCAAACAAGTTATAAATTTTTAAATTGACCCTAAATTTCTATATGCATGCTATGTAACAATATCTAATCACATATCTACCCTTCATATAATATATATATCCCTGGGTTATTACACTTACTCTGGAAACGGCTTGTCAAACTAAGAGCTAGGGCCACATATGGTCGAGTTCTCAACATGGCATATGATGGAACCAATAGATGATGCATACGGAACACCCTTCATTGTTTCCTTATCATGTTCCATTTCTAGGCATTGATTCATACTCAACTGTTTACCTTTTACGATGCGTAAGAAGCCTTTATTTGCCTCATCCATTTTGAACCGTTTCAGAATTTTCTCTAGGTAAGTGCTCTGACCAAGTGCTAATAAACGCTTTGATCTATCTCTATAGATCTTAATTCCTAATATATATGCAGCTTCACCATGTCCTTCATAGAGAATTTACTGTTTAAATAATCTTTTATGCTATTCAGAAGATTCATATCATTTTTTATTAATAATATGTCATCCACATATAGTACCAGGAATGCCACTGAGCTCCCACTCAGTTTCTTATAAATGCAGGCTTCTTCCTTGTTTTGGATAAATCCAAAACCTTTGATAACTTGATAAAATCAAAGATTCCAGCTCTAAGATGCTTGCTTCAGTCCATAAATGGAACGTTGAAGCTTGCACACTTTCCCAACATCCTTTGTATTAATAAAACCTTCTGGTTGCATCATATACAACTCTTTCTCAATGTTGCCATTAAGGAAGGCGGTTTTCACATCCATCTGCCATATTTCATAATAGAAATGTGCAACAGCTGCTAGTAAAACCCAAATAGACTTAAGCTTCGCTATGGGAGAGAATGTCTCTTTATTGTCAGAAACCTTTTGTGATAAGTCGAGCTTTGTAGATGGTGACGTTGCCATCAGCATTAGTATTTTCTTGAAGTCAACAGTCTTGTTGACCATCAAGACGGTGCTCCTTCTTGATGTCCACCTCAGTGTGCTTGAACATAGCGAATAACTCAAACAAGATTTTGGACATTCCATGTATGTTGTAGTTTAGGGAGAATCCTTTGTAGCTAGGGTAAACGATTGCATCACCCTGTCAATAGCCAACTCGTCACTTATTTTGCAATCAAGGTTGTTCAAGCATTGAACATAGCCAGACATTTTGACCACGTGCTCGCTCAAGATGTTGTGCTCTTCCATTTCGGCAGAGAAGAATAGGTTCGAAACCTCGTACCTCTCAGACCTGGCTTGGGGCGCAAAGACAACTTGAGATCAGAGATGATCTCAAAAGAGGTCATCTTTTCAAAGCGCTTATGCAGGTAAGCCTCCATGGCATAGAGCATGCCACTCTGGACACATGCGTTATCATCCGCCTTCGTCTGATAAACATTTTTATTAGCTTGGGAGGCGGAGTCAGTGGGTGGGTTACCTGTCACATCTTCTAGTATGTAGGAGAGCTTCTAGGGAATGAGGAGAATCCTCAAATTGTGGGACCAGGCGATGAAGTTTGACTCGTCAATTTTGAGATTTTCTTTCTCAAGGAAAGGGCCTAGGTTGAAGGTAGCGCAAGATATCTACAATGGTATTTGCAAAGTCATTAATCTTATGTTCATAATATGAGTTCATATTTATTTAAACTAAATTACCAGGACTCCCACTTAAATAAACATCCCACAATGTTTGTTTAGTGATTGCATGATCCCCATTCACTATACCATCCCCAATCGTCACGGTCTTTGATATAGCTGCTAGGATGCACAACATAGTGTCGATCACATTATCATGTGACTCGTGCTTAACCTTTTAGTCATCTGTGTTCCAAGGCCATGTCTGTACATGCTAGGCTCGCCAACTTTAACCACCGTGTATTGCATTGGCATACATGGATTACACCCATCGTATGCGAACGTCGATATGTATAACACCTGATCATCACAGCCTACTTCATAATGATGGACTTTGTTGGTGGTGCACACTAATGAAAGAACACGAACGTTGAAATTATCTTAGAGGGATCATATTATAATGCTACCATAGTCTAGTACCAGCAAACTAAGATGCATAATCAATTAACATCAAATGTAAATAATTTTTGGGACATGTTATGGTCATCACACCTTGATCTTCATCGAGTGCGCCAGCATTGCACTAGGTTTCCGGTGCCATCTTGCCTTTGGCAGTTCATCTCATAAACACTTATCTTGACCATACATATCACATGCCCCTACAAAATAAAGTTAGATGTCTCTACTTTATCTTTACATGTTTTACATAGCTATTTAGGCTTCTGTACAAGAACCATTTCTTATCTATGAATATATTGACTGGTTGCTGCTTTAAATTCCTTTTTAGGACCGTCCTTTGTAAATTCCATATTAACTAATGTTAGAGAGACAAACACCCGCCAACCACTTATATTGTACAAGCCATATGTTAGTCGTGGAACCAATCTCGCGTAACATTGCGCGTATGGTCGGCCTGGGCCGCTTCATCCAACATTGACACGATATGAACAAGTACATGTGGGAGGGTAGCAACTAGAAAATCAATGCCCACACATTTTTATGTGTTCTAATCGTACCAATACATCTAAGAATAGATTGACTGATACCACTAAAGGGGTTGGAAGAAAATAAAAAAAATTCCTAATAACAAACACCATAGCCAAGATCTATCTATGCAGATGTAGAGTAACAAACGGGATACAATGTTCATACCTTTAAAGACTAAAAGCGGGATTACGTTCCCGCATAAACATTACTGATTTAGCCGAAGTGTAGCCAACCTCAAGGTTAAGAAGGCTTCAAGCGTCCAGCACAACAAATGGCGGTGCCTTCAAAGTTTTACACATGTCCAGTGTAAATACGTCCCCCGAGCCCCAATCCAGCAAGACAGTAGGAGAAAAAGATCTGGGCGGACTCCAATTTCACGACAGTGAGCATTTGATAGATAAGTCTCTAGCTCGTAGCGCATGTTCCAAACCGGGGAACGCACGAGAGGGAGAGTGAGAGAAGACAAAAGCCAATTGATGGGATGAAGAATGGGATATTAGTCTCCCTTCCTATATAGGGGAAGGGAAGGTGCTCCTTCCCTCAAAGTCTAGGGGTGGGACTAATCAAAGGGAGAGGAGGTGGAGGAGGCGGTCGATGGTGGGGGCCGGGCCCCACCCATGTGCATACCCCACCTAGGGTGGCCGACGACGGTGGGAGCCTCCGCACCCCGCATGCCCCAAGCCCACCTAGGGTCGGCGCCCCTCTTGGGCCTCTCCCCTCTAGGGAGAGCCCATGTAGGTGGTTTGCCCCTTTTATTTATTTTTTAAACAATTATATTTAATAATTAATTCAATTAATCAAATATTAAATACCTATTATTTAATCCCCTTTATTCGAAACACCCGTCAAACAACTTCCGAACACTTCAATATCTCTCCAAAACGATTCTGGCTCTCTCTTCTATTTCTCTTACGTTCACGGATCAATCCTAAGCATCTCTAACAGTAAGCGTGACACCATTACGATTCATGAATACTTAGACATGATCGAGACATCTTTCTGATCAATGACCAACATCGGTATCTAGAAACTTATGATAGCCCCTTCACATTCTACAAATTGATTGATCACTCGAACCTTTTAGACGTTGAGTCTCATTTCCTTTGTACTACGATAGCTGGTTTGTCCAAGATCTGATCTCTGGTATCGATATACCTAGTTCGATCTTGTTACCGACAAACGGATTTACTCGTTCCCGTGATATTACATCCTCGTGACCTGGTCACATGCTTGCAAGCTCATTGATATAATCTTCAAGTGGGCCCATAGTATCTATTCGTCACTCGGATAGGAAAATCCTTATCTTGATACATATGCCTCAACCTATTCCTTTGGAATACTCAATACACACCTTTATGGTCACTCTATTACAGTGTGACGGTTGATGTGATCAAAGCAGCCGTAGAAGATAGTGATTAAACATGATCTCATGGTCTAAGGACCGAGTAACTACGCTTTGTTAGATATTGCAATGTTAAACTTTGTGACTGGATCACATTGCAATACTATGGCCGGGTGTGTCCATCACATAATTAATCTAATGAAGTGACCTTATTGCCGGTTGACATTAGTAAGTCTATGATCGGAAAACCTCGATCATCTGTTGTCCAACGAACTAGTCTAGAAGATACTAGGGACTTAGTTTGTTTATATACCACACATGTATTAATATTTTCACTTAATACAATTATAGCATGATACAAAACTATTATAAATATTTGAGATATATCAATAAAGCAACTTTATTATTGGCCTCTAAGGCATATCTCCTTCAATAGTTATAATATTGGAAAGTCATTTTAATTATACCCTAAAGTAATGTCCATTTTTAGAGGTTTTAAATAATAAGTTCTCAAAAACTTTTGGTTTCTTCAAAAAATTCAAGAAAACCAAGGGAAATTCAAATTTTTAATTAAATAAATATATTTTTTAACATTTCGAAAGTGATGTTTTGGTATGTTACAATTATCATGGATGTACATGTCAGAAGCACACACTGTCGTTGTGTTTCAATATAATTTTATTAAGGATTATGTTCTGTATACCTCATATTGTTTGTATGCATGTCTAGATCAAGACCATCTCTAACAACATATATGTTCCAAATCCTCTTACATAATACAACCTTCTAAAGAGATTCTAGCAACTAACCAACAACGCAACTGCTGTCTAGGCAAGGATGCAAAGAATATACAAGCAAAGTAGAATCATATATACAAGAAAAATAGAATCATATAATTGAAATGGAAACGGGGTATAAATACAATTGCAACTATTCAATACGATCAAACCTTTATTAGCTATAATAGGGCACGTCATACTGGATTACAGCAGCCTAGCCTAGGTGATCAGCATGACGCGGCTAATTAATTCCGCCCCGCGTACAGACAAAATGTAGCTGGCATCCAACGGGTTTCTACGACAATGCATATTTACCACTTTAATCCTCCGTTAATAGCTATCGGAAGACGCTCATTTATATATATAAGATCTGCGATCTTTGTAATATCTAAGAGAAAGAACAAAGAGATACACACAAAAAATATCATAGAATAACTCTTCACCTATTAGAATATACATTTGATGTCCATATATTGTTGTATCCAACCATATGCATGCAGAGTTACTATTGATGAGAGAAAATGATAGGTGTCAATCATCTGTATTTACCTTGGTAGCAATTAAACGTATTAAATCGTCCGTTACAGGTTTCGAAAACTCGTGCTATTTACACAGTAGGGGTTTCTCCTACGGTGAAGTTGTAAAAAAGAAACCCATGCTACAAAATGTACAAATGATTTTGTCTTTTTCAGCATGCGTGCGTTGAGAGCGTGACAGGCGCGGAGAAGCTGTATAAAGATTACTGTGATACAATCTTGTCACCATTGTCGGTTTTTGTCATGTATATATTGTGATACGAAACATGTGTACACACATTGTTTTGTTTTGCACAACAAAGGAAAACAAGCATAAAAGGAAGATGAGAAAAAATCAAAATAAAACCAAACGCAATCAACGCATTAACCCCTTTGGCCTTTGCCTTCTCCATCCGGTCCTTCGTTCTTGGCCTTCTCCCTTCCCTCGATAAATACGTAAATACTTTTTTTCCGCTCTCTCTCATATTCAACTCCCTTCTCCTCGTCGGCGTCCTCCTCTTCTTCGATCTCTCCTCCCATTTCAACGCTCAGGGGAGAGGCGGCGGGTGGAAAGCCCCTGCTTTTGCGCCTCCGCGGCATGTGCAGCTAGCCGCGCGGGGAGGACCCACGCCATGCAGAGCGGGTCCGCATCGTCGGCCCCGCCGGAGGACACACCGCTGGCGGCGGCGGCGGTGGCCGAGGCGGAGGTGGTCGCGGAGGCTGAAGGGGAGAAGGCGAAGGGGGATGCGTTGAAGATGGAGGAGGCGGAGCCCGAGAAGCCAGTGAAGCGGGGGCGGGGGCGGCCGCGGCGGCGGCCCGCGGCGGAGGGGAGCGGGGTGGTGATGGTCAAGCGGGACCTGCTCGCGAGCTGCATGACGTGCCCAATCTGCAACCGCCTTCTCCGCGACGCCACCACCATCTCCGAGTGCCTCCACACATGTGAGTACCCCCCGCTCCGCCGCCGCAACCATGTACTCCGGTAGGACTTAATGTTTCAATCTCTACGAAGATTCCCGCCGTATCGAGCATTGCGGCCGCGATTCGACGCGTTATTGATTCTTGGCGCCCCGGATTCGGCCGCCGCCGACGTCGGGTTTGGTTGCGCCGAGCTCGCCATTCGTGATCCGGGGATGCTGTATTGCCATCCCCAACATGGTTCTTGCATTGTTCATTGTTCATTGTTCTTGCGTTTCTCGAATCCTGGCGTTATACTCGTGTCGCGGGTCCGCCTCCTGATTCCACGTCAATCCGGGGTCCCCGTTCCTCGCGTTCATGCGTTTGGTAACTTCCATATGCTTCTAGATTCAATCTGCGGTTCATTCACCCCCCAAAAAAAATTCAATCTGCGGTTCAGTGGATGGATTTACGTAGATTTGTGATATTTCTGCAAATCTTTCGGCTGCTTTCGTGCATGTAATCTTGTTTAGTTAGTTGTTTGGTTCTCTAGTGTCTACTACTATTCATGATCTTACATGCACTTGCAGTACTCTGTTCTGAGATAGCATCTTCCTGGGGTTCATGATTTATATTGATCCTGCAAGAGATTAGAATGATGAGTTCAGCCTGCATTTGTTTTTGTTTTGCACGTGGGGTTCTTGCAATGTTGGCCTGTAATTGGTGGAACATTACACATAGTTTCAGGTCCTCAACGTGGAATCATTGTGGTGTAAATATTTGCAGGCCATCTAAATTACTCTGCATGCATAAGCCAGTTGGTGTAGTTGTTCATGTCGTCTGTGCCCTTGAGATATTTTGAATCTTGAATGGAACTCGTATTTCTAGGCAGACAATTCAAGCTTTAATCCTCGTTGTAAAATGCTGCATGAACTTGATCTCTCACATAGTCAGGTCCATTGCTGCACAGTTTCCGTGTACTTGATATTGGGTGGGATGTGATACTGTGTTCATCACTTGGACTTTGTCTCCTTATTGTAGCCAATTCTAGCTTTGTCCTAATATAAGCTTCTCCAAAGACACACCTTTTGGATATATAGTATCTGGTCTTGGTACTCCCTCCGTTTTTTATTACTTCGTGTTCTAGGATTTTTCAGAGTCAAACTTTGTCAACTTTGACTAAGGATATAGGAAAATATATGAACATTCGTTATTCCAAATGCATATATTATGAAAATATAACTTAAGAAGATTCCAGTACTATAAGTTTTACATCGTAGATACTTTTATTTTTTGCTAAATATTTGGTCAAACTTCAAAAAGTTTGACTTTGACTAAACCCAGAATGCAATCTAATTGTAAACGGAGGGAGTAGTCATTTTATTATAGCATTTTGGTAATTGGGAGGCTTGATAGGTGGTTTTGGCCCGTTGCACACCTATCTTCTTAGTTTGTTTATTATTTATTTTATTTTCCTTGTTTTGACACTGGCATGTATGCATGTCAACTAGATAACAGTTCCAATTGTTGATAAGATTATTATCTCCACTTATACTGATTTTTTTGTTCTGCAAAAACATGCACATCTTGTTGCTTTGCTTAAATCTGCAGGATATAAGAAAACTTAGTAATGTTTCAAGTTAATGGTGTTTCTTCTATGATTCTATCTGATTTTGGGTATAAAAACATAGTTGATGCGATTTATTGTCGATTGAGCTCCTTTGTTTAATTGTAGTAGTTCTTGGGGATTTTATGCTATATGTGGCCGATGCTAGAGTCAGGTTTTCATGCATTTGCATGGATGATTTTCTTTCCATGATGTACACACACTTCCAAACATTCTTTGTGTTTTCCATAGAAAGGAATTTTCATGCTGCAGTTTCTTTAGTTACCCCTTGTAATTTAAGCGTATTTGTTTATGCAAGTCTTCTCATGCTAATCTTGAGTCCTCACAAATTTTGAACTTCTTTCCTGGCATTATGCAGTTTGTAGAAAGTGTATCCATAAGAAGCTTAATGATGAGGAGTTAGACTACTGTCCAGTATGTAGAATTGATCTTGGCTGTGCTCCACTTGAGAAGCTTAGGTATTCTTCTCATAACCTTACATTTTTATGAGGAAAGAGGGACTTGCATGTTTATTCTACTACAGACTGTTTGCTTTGCCAAATGCTCTTATACGTTTCTTTACTGCCAAAATACATGTTTATGTGCTTTAACTTTTTTACGTCACAACTAAGTTCCCTTGATTTCTTACTGCTAGCATATATTTGCATTAGATAAAAATATGTCAGACTCAAACTTTGAGCTTAAATCATCATACTAGATAGTTGCACTGAATTGCAGATTGAATGAAGTGAATAGCAGTAGAAGCATAGAAAACCACAATTAATCTGCAGTACAAAGGGCTTATCCAGCTTTCTGAATAAGCTGAAATATACTTCTCTCTGAGATTCCTATCACAGCTATGCATAGTGGAACAGAATATACACTAAGCTTGATATAAGAATCTCTTGTAAGAAAATATACATCCGCAGTTGACCTCCAGCGTTCTTTCTTGTCTAGCAGCATTGTGTTTTCAGTAGTCACCTGACACCAATTTGGGTGTTACTAATACCAAAATGTTGCTGTAATTATGCCCCTGTTTCAAGTTCTTTTGTCAAGCATTTGTTCATGGAGAAAGCCATTTATATTGGTCTGTACACTGCGCAAGATGCAACTCTGTGCCTGCAGTAGAGAATTGTTTTCCTCTAAAATGCAAGTGCTGTTTGGTCAATTTATCTTTTTGGTTTTGCTTTTTATGAGAAAACTGTCCATGTTGTTCTTCTGAATTGGGATTTATTGGTGAATTTTCTTTACATTCTGAACTTGTGTTTTTCTTCTGCTCGTTTCTGATATCTTGATTTCAGAGCCGATCACAATAAACAAGACGTGAGGTCGAAGATTTTTCCGTCGAGAAAAACAAAGATTGATGACGCTAAAGTTGAATCTCCCATTTCGCTGCCTAAAAGGAAAGAGAGGTCCATCTCTTCGTTGGTGGTTGATACACCTCGAATAACAACGGGTTTGACAGGGCGCCGAACAAGAGCAGTTACTAGGAAGGCTGCCGCTGCACTACGCGGCCTTGGTCCAATCCTTGATCCTGTAGAAAAGGATAATGGTAGTGCCAATAAGCATGCTGATAATATAAGCTTGCTAGATAGCTTGAGCAAAGTGCCTCAAACAAGAAGAAAGGTAAAAACAGCCGTTGCATTCTGACTGAATCATGTACTGTTACTTCTTTACTTTGCAGTTTGTGTTTTCTCATTAGCTACATGTATATTTTGCATATATGTGCATATCACTTTAAAACTAATCAATGGAAGAATGCATGATCAGTAGCAGTGATTTGCCGATATTATTTGCAGGCATCGTCAAATGCAGAAACATCAAGTCGTCACTCTAATAAAGATAAAGCAGGTGACGATAATGACTTGGATAAAGCAGAGCTCTGGAAACCTTTGAATTGTCTTGTAGACGCTGCAAGCAAAACAAAGTCCTTCAGGTCAAGTCCGCATACTCCAGCTGTTAAGGCAGATCCTCCCAATGGATCTCCTAGTAGTGAACATGCTAGCCGAGAAAAGTCTGGGGAGCTCCTGCGTAAGTCCAAACTTCAAGATGACAAGAAAGATGTTCCTCTGTCGGTAATGCTTAAAAGGAAAGGGCCTGGCAGGGGGAAGAGTGCAGCTTCTGTTGCTGCAGCCAGCCAGAAGCCCGAGAACAGTAGGCCAAACCCCATATGGTTCTCACTGATTGCCTCGTTTGAGCAGTAAGTCTTGATCATAGTATCAACTATCTTTGTTTCAGTGAAAGTTATATCTTATGTGTGTCTACCTCCCCGTTGACCTTCTGTCATCCAAATGTTTTCAGGAAAGGTGCCCCGCCCTTGCCACAGATACCTGCCCATTATTTGAGAATAAAGTAAGCTCGTGTTCTTCACCTCTGCTACAGATGTACCAAATTACTTATTTATCTCAAAACTTCCCTAAATCCTATGTTTTAAAAGGATGTTCTTGGCATTGAGGTATAAACTGTTATGATATGCTTCTAATGGAAAAGCATGAAAATAGGAAAATCTAAGGAAAAAGACATTCGCTAAGAACTTGAATGGAAAGAAAACTCTGTTCAGATATACCATGCCATGGTCTTAGGTGATTGTACGATGAAGATGTCTATTATTTGCAAAATCTAGTTATTTCCAATTTTAAAGCATGTGTCCTAGTAGTGAAAAGGTTGGCGATCTTCTATTTGAGAATAACTAATTTGACTAGGTTCGTAATTACTTAGCTTGGATTTTGCCCAGTTCTGTATGCACCTGAAGGGCTGAAGGGGCTTAGATATGCAGATACGCTATCTGCATATCTAAGCTTGTTCTTTATGGTCTTGTAGTAATGCAGTTGTCACAATTCATTAGCTTGTTCCACCCCTCATCACTTTAGTCCGTTTGTACAATGTGCAAGTAACTTGCTGGGGACTGAAGTGAACTTCAAAAGTTTCTTCTGTAAATACATCTAACTTTATCTGCATACAGTAAAATTAAATAGAAATACAGCTAACCTGCATAGCTTGGTTGTGAACTTAGTCCTTCCCCTCTGTCCCTTGCATTTGGATTGTTGCAATTAGCAGATGTTTATGCTATTTCGAAGTTGACTATCTTTTAGTTGTTTCAGTTGTGGCTAACGCGTCTTCTAATGACAGAGATGGAAGTATACCTGCATCGTCCATCCAGAGGTACATTATGCAGAAGCTTGGTCTTCAAAGTGAGTCTGAGGTAAGACTTCTCTACCTTGCAAGACTGTCGGGTTATTTTCTTCCATGTGCTTAATGTTTTACCGCAGTTATCGAAAACTATAAGCACATTTTGTAGAAGAACGCGCATGGTAGTAAACTGGAACCAGTGTAGATGTCGACGTGTTCTGAAACTTAGAAGTTATCATCTTAGAAGTAGAGGTGGAAAATTCACCTGCTGTTACCAGCACTTGTTATCACTTTTACCGCTGCCAGCTATCCATCCATCTAATGCAGTTGTAGGGCCACAGTTCTCTCACAGAACGAATGATAACAGCATTGCTAAAACACTCTACCCGAGTTCAGAACCATATATAGCTTGTCTGATAACAGTGTCCGATGTTGGTGTTTTACAGGTTGAAATGAGCTGCTGTGGGCAGTCAGTGAACCCTGCGCAACCTCTCCGCAACCTGATGGACAGGTGGCTGAGGGTGGGCCCAGCGCGCCCTCTGCAGACAACGGTAGGCTCCTCCGGAGGAGACTATGTGATGGTGGTATCCTATGGGCGGCCAAAGTCTTGAACCCGGCGATCTCCTGGTTCATCAGGAGTGCCGCGCCGCGCTTTGTCCTGGGGAAGTGGAGGTCCTTCAAAGACGAAGGGCTCTCTCCGCAGTTGTGGCATAATACTCGAAAGAATGTGACTGGCTCGCTTTGCAGCCAGCCCGGGCACCTCGTGCTCTCGATCAATCTGATGCTGCTGGATGTTGTTCGGTTCTCTTAGGATGGATTTGTTCGTTGGTTCGTTTTATACTGTCGTTACACACAGATGAAATGCCTTGTAGTTGGGAACTCGGGTGAAATTGACTTGATGTTGAGGCTGGATAAAGCGGTGATATATTTTCAGTCTTCGTTTTGGAAGGGTTTGAACAAACTGCTGCCAGGAGCTCGTATCCTGGAGTGGAATTAACCGCAGCACCTGGGCGTGAGTTGTTCAGCCGAATGGCTGATGGTTCTGTTTGGTTCGTTTCATGTGCAGTGTTATTGCCTGGGGGGATTTCCGAAAGACTAGACCTTACGCAATTTGCCTTGGAGGGTTGCCTGTATGACCGTCTTCATCTTCCCACCGTTTGTTGCCTGACTGTCCTAACCTGTCGATTTGCGGGGAACAAACACTTGTCTAGTTTGTGGACATGTTTGTTCAGAAAGTATTTCTGTCGGTGCGGCACCTGGGAGTTCTGAATGCGTTCCAAGATGGCCTGTGTGTCAGCTTTGCGACAATCAAATAACGAAGAACGATAAAAGAATCACAGCAAGGGAGACATAGATTTAACGTGAAAAACCGTCTCTAACAAAGAGAAGGGAAAAACCACGGACGTCAGCCAGCAAATCTTCACTATAATGGAGAGTGTTTACACAACGCCAACGATTTCACAGATACAACTTATCCCAGTCGGCGGCTTACAGGAGGTTTATATAGCGATGCTAACCTAGGTTTATATATTGGCCCAAGCCTCTCGACGACGGCCTCGCTCTGCTCCGTCAGAAGTTAGCCTCCTTAATAGAATTTGAATCATACTTCAACACTGTGAATTTGCCGGGTCAAATGGGTGAACACGGTGAGGCAAAGGGCAACTCTCCTGGAGCAGAAGTAATGCCCTTCCTCTCGCAGTTTTGCACTTTGACTACTACTACCATCTTTCTCAGACACAAAACTTCAATCTAACGACTCAACTATTTTGGAAACGGAGGTAGTACAACACCTGAAGCATCCATCCAGATCTATGTATCAAAGACGACAACACCCCGTAAGGCACATGCTGTCACAAAACATGAGATCCCATCACTGTAGCCTGCCAAAATCTAGACCCCTCATCGATCGAGCGCACGGTTTGAAACTAGCTAGCTTGCCAGCGCAACACCTCCTAACTGACGAACTAATTGTGCTACTACCACTAGGGTAGTATCCGGTGCAGGAATCTACAGTATGGTTGATTCAGATATGCTAGTAGATGAATCAGGCCCCCCCCAAAATTCCTTTCTCCTCTCGGAGCGACTGGCATTCTGGCAAGATAGATACATGGCGTCAAAATAACAGGGTCGCCATCGGCACTGTCTCCCTACATAGATACGACCTTCGTTTCAAAATATAAGTCTTTTTAGAAAAGCTAGTTACATTTCAGAACGGAGGTAGTAAAAGGGAGCTAGCTTCGGTGATCCGGTGGCTCTTTGGGTCGAGTTGCAGTGCTTTCAGGAACGCGTCGGCTTCTCCTGTCCTTTGTAATCCTGCACATGGACAATAACTAACACATGCAGGAGGTGTACAACACGGCTGGAGATGCTCAGGGTACGGTTTAAATGTAGTAGCAGCTAGGTCTATACCTTGATGAAATTGGTAGCTTGCCACTACTGCGGCAACACCTGCATGACTAGGTTCACTTCCTTCCGCTGCTGATATTGGTACTAGTACTTCCTTTCACCAGTCCAAGAGCATGCTGGCCTGCATGCAGAAAGAACAAGGTGTCGCCGAACAGTTACTTAACCAGTACTATTACCATATTACGAGTAAATTGCACATTCCACCAGGTATTGCGCTCACAATTGCGCGGATCACCAGGTCGACGTCTTTTTTGCAGCTTTCACCAGGTTTTGGGCTAATTTGTTGCATGTTGGTCTGATAGGGATCCTTAGTAGCAAAAATATACTCCCAAGAATTATGTCAGCTGATCCATGCATGGGTTTGGGCCTTTCTACGCTCTGTTACTATGAGCATCTCCACGGGCCGACCTAAACATGCGAGCCAAACGTCTGTTTCTGTCCGTTTGGTCGGGCCGCGGGGATTTGGGTTGGGGTCTGGTTTGTCCAGTCAACCGCACCCAACGGCACGATCCATTTATCCGCGTTTGGAAAATAGGCCCTCATAGATGCTAGCATCGATGTATTTTCAGTGTGTTCCCACCGTTTCTCGCCTTTCTTTCCCACCGCTTCCCGCCTATTCTGCGCGTTTCCCGCCGCGTCAATCGCAGCCTAAAAAGGGGAGGCATGCTAAGATAGGCACAAACAAAAATGGGTCCGCAGAGAAGAGCCCGACCACGACTTGCCGTCGTGGTTGCTGGAACCGCCGGAGGCACCGGACGTGTTGCCGCCTCCAATTCCGGGGCGGCCACAGATATTCAGTATGTTTTGCGACGATCGGTCACGGCGCACTCACTTCTATCGCAACTGGACCACCGGCCAGCCTTTCACGTGGGAGGTAATGGACCGCTTCTTTCTGTCGGAGCACCTGCGGCGTCTAGCGCTCATAGACGTGCACGACGAGCTCCAGGCAGCGGTACGGTAAATATTTCTAGACATGAATGAAAACTTGTCATTGCAAATGGCCGATGCTCACATTGCAAATTTGATTACAAACACGATGCATGGCGAACTCGAAGCCGGTGAGGCTGATGTCGATGGGCTCGAGCTCGGGCGACGACGATGGTGGTGATGGAGATCGTGGCGGCATGTTGTGGCCGCACCCCCATGCCCTCCTCGACGGCCACGGCTAGGCCCCGACGTGCTACTCTAGCCTCCGCGACCACCTCGATGGCCATGACCAGGGCCCGATGGTCGTCCTAGACCCCCTCCCCCCCCCCCCCCCCCCCAATCCAATGCCGCCGGCCATGGCTTGCTAACCGGTAGTGAAGGGTGGGAGGGAGGAGGGTGCGGCGTGGAAGAAGATGGCCGCAGGTGGCATGTTTAAAAAGACACGACATTGGAGAGCCGCGTCGGTCCGGATGGGTTACCCGTTGGAGAGCCGCGCACGCTGCGCGAGTCCATTCAGACGCATTCGGACGCCAGCGCACCAGTTGGATCGTGTCGGTGTAGATGCCCTAACAAATCTGAAAAAAAGAATATTTGACATGGTATCACCATATAACAAAAACAAACTGAGACATTATGTGTCAATTGCCAAAAATACACAATATGATATATAAAATAGAAGTACAAAGTTAATGTCTCCAATTGCAACCAGTAGGTACCATATGTGTTGATTGCTAAAAATACATGATATGATTTTTTTTAGGTGCGCTCGGTGATTTCCTGCTGGTTTTACTCTGTCGTGTGGTCGACCCAACGCCATATTGGCTGTCAACGGGAGATTAACTGCTCGCTTAGACCAACATGCAATAAATTAGCACAAAACCTGGTGAACGACCTGGTGATCCATGTAAATGTGAGCGCAATATCTGGTGGAACGTGCAATTTTCTCTCATATTACAACTACTAGCTGAATGCCCATAGTGGAAAAATAGTCTATAGTCCCGGTTCATAAGGGTCATTGGTCCCGGTTTGTGAACCGGGACCAATCACTCGGGACCAATGGGTCTCCACGTGGGCGCGCGAGCAACGAGGGAGTGGATCATTGGTCCCGGTTCGTGGCACAAACCGGGACCAATGGGTCTCCACGGACGCGCGCACAACGAGGGGGGTGGATCATTGGTCCCAGTTCGTGGAACGAATCGGGATCGTTGGTCTCTGCATTTCGGGCTATTTTTGTATCGCGTTATTTATTTATTTATTTATTTGGTGTTTTGTATATTCAATTTAATGGTACTACATATATACAACAATAATGAAACCACGATATATATATATTACACATCATGGTCATAAATATATTATACACCGTCTCATCCGTCGTGCTTGGTCGAAACATATTAATTACAAACGGTACTCACACGAATTTGATCTAATTTACATATTCTTTTTTACACTTCACACTTTCAAATGAACCGGGTAATAGTATTCTCCTTTCGGATCTATGACATGTTCTAATACGAATCCGGCAATTTCTTCTTGAATTGCTTGCACGCGTTCTTGTGATAGAAAACCGTCTCGCATCCGTTCGAACTAATTTAAAGAAGGGGATCAATATATATGAATGAAACTAAACACAATTGGTGGTAATAAAATAAAGTTGTGATTATTTTTTATCGTACTTCAATTTTTTTGATGTTCCGTTCTGCGCCCTTCTCTTTGGTCGTCTGACGAATGAACTCGCAGACATAGTATCCGCATAAGTTATTCCCGGCTTCCTGCCTCAAACACTTTACGAGAACGGAGTTCAATAAAAATAATAATCAAGCATGATAATGACGGTATTGAAACTAGAATCAAAGAGATGCGTGGATCTAGCAAGTAGTACTTACAGTCAATGGTTGAAATGTAAGCTCTGACTTCCAAACACCCCTAGTGTTGGTGGTGAACCGTTTCCAAGCCTTCTGGAGGCATTCCTGCATGTTCGCCCACTTTTCTAAAGGTATGCGTTTCGAGTCCATGACTTTTACTACTCCTTGGTCAACAACAATGATTAACAGAATATAGTGGAAGCTGGATACACTAACAAAATATAACACGAGTCAAATATATGCTTAACATCGAGTAAGCAAAAATAGAATATGTACAAGACAGTAACACTCACGCAGCGTTGTAAGGAAATAGTATTTCTCTTCTGTTGCCGAAATACGTCAACACTTGTACCAAGTTATATTCGGTCTCTTTGGGTTTTGTTTTTAGAGTAACTTCATGAATAAAATTGCAGTTAGCAAACCCAAGGTCATAGATTTGTCCTTTGTTGCATTCGAGAATCTTCATTCTGCATATATAATTAGTATAGTGATGATTAAGATTATACAAACAACGAATGAGCCGAGCTAGAAAGACTTAATTACAGAAATTAATAATACTTACAAAAAATAGGCACTGACGATAGTTTTGTCGAGGGCGTCTTGTTGGTAAAACTGAAATAATTCTGAAAATTCAATCAGTAGGAAGCCATCTCCATGACCGCAATGGTGGTGTTTATATCCAGCATAGATCCAATTTTTGGATTCAGCAGAGACTTGCATGTACCAGTTATGCAATCTTCGCATTTTTGTTGGTAGATCTTTGACTAACTCGGGTTTTACGAGAGGTGCCCCGTACCGGTATACGTATGCTATTTGTTGGGACCCCTCGAACTCATCCATACGGATCATGTACTCAGTAATAGACAGTCCATATAATTTGTCCTTTTCTCCGTATAGTTGAATAAACTCTGGATCAATGTTCGGATCATGCTGCTCCTGGGCTCTCCACTCATTGGTATCATACACTTTGAGCGGTTCGATCGATTGATTTTTCTGTTGTCCGAGCTGGACAACTTCTTTCTCGACTCTCCGTTCTTTTGCCTCAACCGACTTGGTAATAGCCCGATGATACGGAAGAATCCCTATATCAAAATGACAAGGCAAGCAGACAATGAGTATCTCAACAATCTTCTTATTTACCATGGGAAAATGGTGTTTTTTTCTCTCTTTCCTCTTTTCATAAATATCTTTTTTTTTCTTTTTCTCAATAGCTATCTCTCTTTTTTTATAAGAAGAATGCTTCATAGATATCATTATGGTTACGCTGCAGGTTTCCACCATGACGACATGGATTAGACCGGCGGCCCAGGTGTTTCTCTAACACACGTACATAACTACATGGACTTTACAAGCTCCCCTTTTATTTCATACCGACGATATCCGCAAACAAAAAAGCATGGTATCAACTGAGTATATATTTACAAGTGTTGAAAGCGTTCCCCGTGACAGCACGGTTCTGCTAATCCCCAGCCTATAATTTGCAAGCATATAACTTTCATGGACAGTCACAATGGTTCAGGTTTATTAAGTGCAGAAAATAAAGTGTGTCATCAAGTTCGTGAGAGCTTTACTAACTAACTTTCTCATAACAAGCAAACATTTTATTCGGAAGAAAACAAGGCATATTGAATATGAACGGAAATAGCAAATGATGCTAATAGGTAGGTATGGTGGACACTTTGGCAATATTTGGTTTTAGGGAGTTGGAAACATGAGTAAAATACTCAGTGAAAGTGAAGGCTAGCAATAGTAAGGAAGCGACAAACGAGAGAGCAATAGCTGTCATAATCATGCTTGCAACAAAACAGGACTAATCATGGCATGAAAGTGATTCAAGATCCTCAAGGAAAAATAATTCATCGAGGCTTAACTGATTATTTCAGTCATATGCATGCGTGAGCATGTGCCAAGTCAATTCAAATGAAACATTCAGAGGAGGATACCACAGTGTCATACCAAGTTATGAATAGAGTAATGCAAGCAAACATTCATAAGACATTCTACAAACTATTAGCAAGCTAGAACTAATCATACGAAAGCAAAAACTACTAAGCATCCAAAGATAACATACACCATACACGAACAGACTAAGCATGCCCACAATGATGAGTATATGTACAAAAATGAAAACAAATAGAGTTCGTTACCAGCCTCTTACCACACCTCAAGTTGTCATTAATCCTCATTATTGCTCTTCACTTGTGTGGCTTGAATAATAAGATGAAACCAATATCCACTGAGGACTGCTGAACCCTGTAGCAAACTCACGAAACCAAAGAAGAACGACAAATATTTTGTTGTTTTCGATTTTTAAAATAAGAACCAAAAAGGGAAAACAAGCGATGCAAAATCTTTTTGGGTTTTTCGAATAGTTCAAACAAGGCAAAAAGGGAAAAGCAAACCAAGGCAAAAAGAAGAAGAAGAAGCAAACCAAAGAGAAACAACCGAAATATTTTGGTCTTTTCATGTTTTAGAAAGCAAAAGCAAAGAAAGAACGAAACTAAAAGGAGAACGAAACATGAATATACAAAGTATCGACGCAACATGATAAGGAGATGAGTGGGATGCCGGCGTACCTCCCCCCAAGCTTAGGCTTTTGGCCTAAGTGGGTATCAATCCCAAGCTGGCCAGGATGAAGTGTCACCGTGGTACAACGAGGAGGTACCCTCGTCCTGGTGCGAGCTCGAGTACGTCCCTCCGTAGTGCGCAGAGTAATCGTAGGAGGGTACATCCTCCTGATGCTGCTCGTGGAAACCCAACAAGCGGAGCAGCTCGTCCACCTCCTCCTTAGAGCGCGATCACGGTCTCCTGTGAACACTAAACAAAGAAGACTGTGGCAAAGGGATCTCCCTCTCATCCCCGTCAGTAAACAACATCCTATATACTAGACTATCTAAATCAGAATCAGCAGTGACAAAGTGATGAGTTTTCATAGCAACAAGGTCAAGCCTTTGTGGTGCCAATACAGTATCATTGGGGTCCATTGAAAGTCCTAATGCATTGACCATACGCGAGGTAATGATGCCCCCATAGATAGGCCCCCTAGCAGCTAGGCGGCGAGAAATAGATTAGATCTTGGCTTTTATCTAGATTAGATCTGGGTTTTGTTCGTTCTTGCGGTAGAAAATTTTGTTTTTCCATGCTACGAACCCATCAGTAGCATGTGTATGTGGTGGTGTAACAAGCTTACTCATAACAGATGGTGAATCAAGAGCAACAGAGGTGTTCAGAACCGTACCTCTTCTTGTAGTGGATGGTAAAATAGGAACCTTGCCATCACGAGACTTGCCCATGATGGATAGATAGCAGCGAACAATAGAGAATCCAAGTGAACTTGATAAATAAAGCTATGCTCCCCGGCAAAGGCGCTAGAAAATAGTCTTGATGACCCACAAGTATAGGGGGTGTATCGCAGAATTTTCGAGGGAAGTGAAACCCAATTTATTGATTCGACACAAGGGGAGCCAAAGAATATTTATAAGCCTTAACAACTGAGTTGTCAATTCAGCTGCACCTGGAAACAATCTTGCTCACAACAATTTATCAGTAGCAACAGTTTTGTAGTAGCAATAGCAAAGTAGCAGCAGCAGTAAAGTAAAGACAACAATAACAATAGCAATAAACAGTAGGATTCGAGTGCGGTAGGCATAGGGATGGATGGACGGGTGTTGCATGGAGAAGACAATTCACATAGCAATCAGAACATAGGGCAATTACAGATAAATAAGATAAAGCATCCAAGTACTAGATAATCCTAGGCATGTGTTCCATATATAGTCATACGTGCTCGCAATGAGAACTTGCACAACATCTTTTGTCCTGCTAGCCCGTTTGCAGCGGGGCGTCAAGGGAACTACTGACAATTAAGGTGCTCCTTTTAATAGAGCACCGGAGCAAAGCATTAATACTCCATGAACACATGTGATCCTCACATCAAAGCCATTCCCTCCGGTTATCCTGATTTCTGTCACTTCGGGGCCATTGGTTCCGGACAACTACATGTGTATACAACTTGCAGGTAAGACCATAAACAATACTATCATAATGAATCAATAACATGTTCAGATCTGAAATCATGGCACTCGGGCCCTAGTGACAAGCATTAAGCATAACAAGTCGCAACAAAGTCATAAAGCACTAATAGAAGATACTAGGCACCTTGCCCTAACAATCTGATGCCATTACATGAACGATCTCATCCAATCCCTACCATCCCCATAGCCTACAGCAGGGGATTACTCACTCATAGATGGGGGAAACATGGATGGTTGATGGAGAAGCGATGGTGATGATGATGGCGATGATCTCCTCCAATTCCCCGTCCCGGCAGGGTGCCAGAACGGAGTTTCTGGTGCTGTTTCGTGGAATCTAGTGGTGGCGGCGGAGCGGAACTCCTTTTGGAAAAACGTCGAACCCCCCTGAGTTTTTAGGTCAGAAGGCAACTTATAGGCGAAGAGGGAGGCCGAGGGGGAGTCTGGGTCGGCCAGACCACCCCCTGGCATGGCCTGGGCTAGCCCGTGTGGCCAGGTGGTGTGGCCTGGGCCCAACCCCCCTCCGTCTCGTATTCTGGCTCCGGGAGTCTTCTAGTGAAATAGGATTTTTGGCATATTTTCCGGGATTTTTCCTAATAGTTGATTTTCTGCACAAAAAGTAGACACCAAGGCAATTCTGCTGAAAATAGCATCAGTCCACGTTAGTTGCATCCAAATCACACAAGTTTAGAGGAGAAACAATAGCAAAAGTGTTCGGGAAAGTAGATACATTTTGGACATATCACCCACTTTCTCAGCTACCTCCCTTTCCTTTCTCCTCTGATGGCTTTTATCGGGATATCTCTTCATTTCCGCGGGAAGGCACCATTCCACGGCTTGGAGCCTAGTGTGCCTCGTGCTCGTCCTTTGTGTTCACCATTTTTAAGGGCGCGTGTGAGCTCGTCGTTCTCTCTATCAGGAACGAACCGTCCCACTACAACATCATCTACTGCATTTCTAATATCGTCGATGGGCAGTAGGGGATGATCTTTGTGTTTCTGATTATATATTGCCCTCCCTTCTTTGTCCAACGTGCCCTCATGGCCGTAAAACCAGTTTCTCGCTCGTGGTGTCCATGTTGTGGGCTCTAGTCTGATCCCAGCAGCAATGTAATTGACCTCAAGTGCATCCCACTTAGGCATGCAACCGGCGTAGCTAGCAGGCCCCATATTATGATGGTACACTTTCTTAGCAGCGTTCTCCGTATTTATTCTAGACTTTTCCAAAGCTTTCTCCAATGTCTTATACTTCACAAAATCAGCCCACTGGTGTCTTAACTTAGAATAGCCACCTTGATTGAAATCCGGACTCTTCTCTACCTTAACAAAGTTATTGTATAGTTTCTTCTTCCAGTTCTTGAATGCATCGGCCATCTTGATGAGAGAAAACTTCTTGACTCTTTGCACAAGTTCCATTTTTGCTCTCTCCTCCTCATCTGGATTCACATCTGGCCTCGGCAGGAGGAAATTAATCATGAGCTTCTCAAAAAGCTTATCTTTGGCAATGTCGTCGACATACGGGACTCCACCGCCGCTTGGCTGATTCCATTCTTGAACGGTGATCGAGATGTAGTCCCTCACAAGAACTCCGCATTGCTTGAAAAAAATTTTGCGACATCGCTGGGAGCTCGCGGTTCGCCGTCTACACCGACCACTTCGATCCTATACCTCATAGTGTCATCCAACTTTTTTGTTGGGCCTCGTTTCGTTCTTACGGAAGAAGTTCTCGATTCGGAGGGCTAAAAGAAGAAAGAGTGTTAATATATGCATGTATATATAGACAACAACATTTTAATTACAAAAATACATATATACACCTCGCCGGAGTTTGTGAGATTTAAGGTTCCACCGGAGCCGTCGCCTTCTCCCTCATCGGCTTCTCCCCCATCCCAGGCTTCGGCTTCTACCTCACCGGAGCCGTCTCCTCGGTTGAGAGATTCATCTCCCTCACCGGAATCGTTCAGAAACTTCCTGGTGACATTGATATCAATATCTTCATTTTCACGGATTATTTGTTGGAGGAGGTATTCATCATCTTGAGTTGTGCCATGTGCTGGATCCATAGTATTTGCAAATTAAGAATTGCAAGTTATTATCGGACGGGGGCTGCAGGGGAGAAGATCTCAATGGCACGACGGACGGGGGCTACACAACATAAGCATTCTTATATCACATTGAAAAAGTTGAGTCGCAATAGAAACAATTGGTGGTGCTACAGTACGAGTTAGTGGATTTATAACGAGTCCCATCAAACAATTAGTGGTTTCATAGTAACTTTAAATAGTGTATACTACATATTAAGTAGTCGCAATAGTAAGGAGTCCCATCACATTGTCACCATCGTTGTGAATACTACATATTAAGTAGTTTATAAATATATGCTCAATTTAATATTTTAAATACAAATTACACTGAGGTTTTTGAATGTTAACAAACATTTGAGCTGGGGTTTTTTGAATGTTAACAAACATTTGAGCTAGGGTTCTATGAGTCACATTGTCACCAGCCACGCCCAACGGCCAGCCACGCACGGCGGCGCGAGACCAGGCACACACGACGACAGCCAGCCACGCCCGGCGGCTAGCCACGCATGGCGGCGGCGGCACGGGGCCAGGCACACGCGATGGGCAGGCTCAGTGGTGGTACGACGCGCATGGCAGCAGCACAACGTGCACGGTAGCTGAAAGAACATTTCATGTTTTCCTTTGTTTTGTGTGTTAGATAACAATACTATGGAGACTTTTCATTTGTGCTAAGTGTGCAAGAAATTTTCAGGGGGGGCGAATAATTCGCCCCTCCAAGGGCCGGATAATCCGGCCTAACTCATCTCTCAAGGAAGCCAAGGCGCGTCGCTCTGTGTCCAGTCGGATTTTCTCCCGGAAAATCCGAACTAGGGCGGTTTTTCCTCCCGATGCGGGATAATCTGGGTTTTGCAAGAGCCGGATAATCCGACCCCCAGTTTTCGAGCAAAAGGAGACAAGGCGCGTCGCTCGGTATCCGGTCAAATTTTCTCCCGGAAAATCCGAACTGGGGCGGTTTTTCTTCCCCAGGCCGGATAATCCGGCCTTCGCATAGGACCGGATAATCCAGCCACCAGAAGTTGATCAAGGACAAGCTCGGCGCATCTCACTCTAAGGGGGCGGATTATCTGCCGGATATTCCGAGCCTGGGGCGGTGTTTCCCCAGATCGGATAATCCGGCCCTCACTTGGGCCGGATAATCCGGCCCCCAAAGTGTGCAACGGCTGGTTTTTGGAAGGGGGTATAAGTACCCCTTCTTCCCCAACATCCAGAACTCTTGATTCACTCGAAGTTGACCAGACCTTGTGTAAGAGCTCTAAATCTCGATCTCCCACTTCAATCACCCGAAGGTCTTGATCTTTGGTGGAAGTGAAGGAGGAGAAGTTCATCATCAACATCAAGAATCAAGCGCTTCAACTCCTCCCCATTCACTTGGAGAAATCCCTGATCTAGTATTCTTGTTAATACCTAGATCTTGTTATTGTATTTGACAACTTTGTTCTTGTGGCAGCTTGTTATCATTTCGGGAGCCTCCAAGTTATTGTGGAGTTGTTGCCCCGCTAGTTGTGTAAAGGCACCGGTGCCCACCTCGAAGGGTACCTATAGTGGAAGGTGGATCAGGCCTATTATGGAGAGATCCATCGGAGAACAGGGTGAGGCCTTTTGTGGCGTGGTGGTCTCAGTACCGCCCACCCCTCCAACGCGGACATACTTCCCTTAACAAGGAAGGAACTGCGGTCAAACAAATCCTATGTCTCCGCGTGCTTCACTTCGGTTCACTCGTTCCTCTTCCACTCGCTCTTTACTCGCTAGTAGATAGGTTTGCATATAGGGAAATTCCACACATTAGTTTATCTAGAGAATTTACCTTTGTGCTAAGCCTAAAATTGAAAAAGAATTAAAAATTGGTGTAGCACCTATTCACCCCCCCCTCTAGGTGCCCATACGATCCATTTCAATTGGTATCAGAGCCCCGGTTCTTAATTCGGGCTTAACCGCCTAAGAGTAGTATGGGTACCAGGGATGATGGAAATGAGGCTGTGGATAAGGTCACAATGGATGATCTCAAGTCGTTGGAAACAACCTTGTTGAAATCCTTTGAGGCCAAGATGGAGGAGATGAATCAAATGATTGCTCGCCTTACATCATCCATAGCCCCATCTCCATCCTCCTCTGAGGCTCCCACACCATCATCTAAGGAAAAGGGTAACACCGGATCCAAGGATGATGATGTGGAAGGTGAAAAACTAAATGGCTCCACCTCCAAAAAGGGAAATGGTAAGGAGGAATATAGTGAGGTTCGCCACGTATATTCCCCTGACCCACCTATCCCTCATCCTCATATAAACAATAGGGGTGATCCACCCAAGCTCACTGCATCTTCTTTTAACCAATGGCAATTTCTAATGAAATCTCATGTTTGCAGCTCCTCTATTGAATTGTGGAGGATTATTGAAGAAGGTCTTCATATTGGAGATCAAACCAATCTAACAAGAAGCGAAGTTGTGGATAGCCAGTTGAATGCCACTGCTCTCCACATGATACAGCTGGGTGTGGGTCCCAAGGACATGCCACACATTGAACATCTCAACACAGCTAAAGAGGCGTGGGATGCTCTTACGGACCTTTTTGTTGGAAATGAAAGCATGAGAAGAAACCGGTATGATGCCCTTAGTAACGAAGCTGAGGGATTCTACATGTTGGATGGTGAAAACCATGAGGACATGTATAGAAGACTCAAGGGCATCGCAACAACATTTCGGAAGCATGGGGCCACTCACATTGATGATGCATGGATAAAAAGAAAGTATGTGAGTGCCTTAATGCCTTTCGAACCGAAGGATTTGAGCTTGCAAGGTAGACACAACTACCATCAAATGACATCCAATAAAGTCATGCAAGAAATGGCGTCATTCAAATTGGCGGCAAAGAATGCTGAAGATGCCTGTGCTCGGGCCATTGGAATGCAAAAGGGTGTCAATGTGGCTCTCAAAGCCAATGTTGTTGAGCAAGAGGACGATGAAGGAATTTTTGAGAGGGTATCCATGGACTGCCCCGATGAGGTCAAACGTGCTCATGGTGAGTACATGGCATTCTATGCAAGGAACTTTTGGAAGGACCCTACCAAAGCCAAGTCTGAACTTGAGCGCAAGAATGGGTCAAATGGAAGAAGAGAAAGTGGCACAAGATTGAGAACTTGCTTCAACTGTGGAGATAGACTGCACTTTGTAGCTGAGTGTCCTTATCAAAATAGAGAAGACAATGGTGGCAGGCTCATTCTCAAAGAGAAATCCAAAGCTCCGAAGAAGAAGCCGTTTGCTAAGAAGAATGGCCCTTTCAAGAAGCAACCCAAGATGGTCCTTGTAGCTCAAGAGGAATACTCCTCCGCAAGTGGAGATGAAGAGGATGATGATAGTTCCCGCGAAATGGCTGCTCTAGCCACCGCATCGACTCCCTCCTCTCTCTTCGACTCGCCGAACGAGAACGCCATCAACAACAACGCCACTTGTCTAATGGCAAGAGGATCCGAGGTATCAACTTCTACCTCCTCATTTCCTAAGACTAACATAATTTTGGATATGGATGATTATGACAGTCTTGAAATGAAAGAAGAATTTATTGCCTTGGATACCTTTTTCATAACCTACAAGGTGAGCACAAACTCCATTTTGATTCTCTTATGAGTCAACTTGCTCAAGCTGAAGATCTCCTTGAAGAGAAGGGCAGAATTGAAAGAGAAGATGCCTTGGAGATAGCCTCTTTAAAGAATGCCTTGGAGATAGCCTCTTTAAAGAATGCCTTGGTGGCCACATCCTTGGACTAAAAGAAAATGTCTCCTTTGCCAAAGATCATGTTTGCAGGGTGTGTGTTGAAGGGAAAATGCATGATTCTCCTCATCGAAGGAAAACTATTATCTCTTCAAAAAGGATTTTGGAGCTCCTTCATGTGGACCTTTTCGGACCTCCATCTCATGCAAGCCTCGGTGGGAAGAAGTATTGTCTAGTGATTGTTGATGATTACTCAAGATACACTTGGGTTTATTTCTTCAAGTTGAAGAGTGAAACTCAACAAACTGTCATCGACTTCGCCAACGAGGTTCAACGTCAACACAACGTCCCCATTCTGGCTATAAGGAGTGATAACGGCTCGGAGTTCAAGAACTACACCTTAAATGAGTTCCTAAGTGAAGAGGGGATAAGACATCAATATTCCGCTGCGTACACCCCTCAACAAAATGGTGTAGCCGAGAGGAAGAATCGAACTCTAATGGACATGGCAACATCAATGTTGGCCGAATTCAAATCTCCATACAATTTCTGGGCTGAAGCAATCTCTACTGCTTGTCATTCATCCAACCATTTATACCTCCGCAAGATTGTGTACAAGACTCCGTATGAAATACTTACCGATAACAAGCCAAACATCTCATACTTTCGGGTATTCGGGTGTAAGTGTTTCTTTCTTATTAAAGGAGTTTGTTTATCTAAGTTTGAATCTAAGGCTCTAGAAGGTATTTTTGTTGGTTATGGTGCCGAATCCCACACTTATAGAGTCTACAATAAGCTCTCCGGAACTGTTGTAGAATCTTGTAGTGTGGTGTTCGAGGAAAATGACGGTTCCCGTGCGGAGCAAGTTGGTGTTTGTGATGCAGATGTTAAAATACCCCAAGATGTCATAAGAAGAATGGGCGTGGGATTCTTCCGCCCCATTGAGGAACCCCTTGTGGCGGATCGGGAAGGACAATGCTCTACTCATATAGATCCCTCATCTACACATACGCAACATGCTCCAACCACGGGGGCAACTTCTACACCATCTCCATCAACTGTTGAAGGTCAAGTTGCTTCAGAAAGCTCCAGGTCGGATTATCCGGCCACCCCGCTCCAGCTGACCATGCAGCTCCTGGTGGTGAAGATATCAATACAAGCTCCATGCCGGATTTTCCGGCTGACCCCGGATTATCCGGCTCCTTGCCATTTCAAGCAAGTCCCAGGCTTCCTGATGAAGCTGCTGCAAGTACCCCCAGGCCGGATTATCTGGCCTCTCCATCGGCCGGATTATCTGGCCCTGACTCTCTAGTTCTGCAGCCTCCTGTTATGGCTACGGATTCACTTCAAGGGCATGCGTCTCCACCACCTGCTACTGATGTTCCAGCTACTGATCAAGGCGGAGAAAATGCTTCCAATGAAGACTCAAGTGATGAATCTCCTCCACCAAGAGACAACAAACTTATTGAACTTCGTCGCAAGGCTCGGGCTGATCGTAACCTTGAGTTGAGGGGTCACACTCTCAACAAGGTTGTTGGTGATCTTCGACGAAGGGTGTCTACAAGAAGAGAATTGGCCAGTTTTAGTAAGCATCAAGCTCATATCTCCATGGTGGAACCTAAGAAGGTCTTTGAAGCTCTTGAAGACCGAGACTGGGTTGTTGCTATGCATGAAGAATTGAATAATTTCGAGCGCAACAAAGTCTGGAAACTAGTGGAGAAACTCAAAGAGTGCCGCAATGTTATCGGCACCAAGTGGATTTGCAAGAACAAGCAAGATGAGAATGGCATGGTTGTGAGGAACAAGGCAAGACTTGTGGGACAAGGTTACTCCCAAGTTGAGGGCATCGACTTCGGCGAGACCTATGCTCATGTGGCTCGCCTTGAGTCCATTCGTATCCTACTTGCTTATGATGCTCATAACAATTTTAAGTTACAGCAAATGGACGTCAAGAGTGCCTTCCTTAACGGTCCTCTACATGATTTGGTATACGTAAAGCAACCCCCGGGGTTTGAAGATCCTAACTTCCCGAACCATGTCTACAAACTCGATAAGGCACTCTATGGCCTTAAACAAGCCCCACGTGCGTGGTATGAGCACCTTAAAGAGCTTTTGTTAGATCGTGGCTTCGAAGTTGGGAAAATCGACCCCACTCTTTTTACTAAGAAGGTTAAGGGGGAGCTCTTCGTATGCCAACTATATGTAGACGATATCATCTTTGGTTCTACTAACAAAGCTTTTAACAATGAATTTTCAAAGCTTATGACTGACAGGTTTGAGATGTCTATGATGGGGGAATTACAGTTCTTTCTTGGATTCGAGATCAAGCAACTTAGAGAAGGAACCTTTATTAACCAAGCAAAGTACATCCAAGACATGCTCAAGAGATTCAAGATGACGGATCTAAATGGTGTCGCTACTCCGATGCAAACAAAGTGTCATCTCGAACTCAACCCTCATGGTAAAGATGTGGACCAAAAGGTATACCGGTCCATGATCGGCTCTCTTCTTTACCTCTACGCATCTAGACCCGATATTGTGTTGAGTGTGGGAGTGTGTGCAAGGTATCAAGCAGCTCCTAAAGAAAGCCACTTAGTGGCGGTCAAGAGGATCTTTCGATATTTGGTTCATTCCCCCAACTTTGGTCTCTGGTATCCCAAGGGCTCCAATTTCTCTTTATGTGGTTATACTGACTCAGATTGGGCTGGTGATAAGGATGATCGGAAATCCACTTCTGGAGCTTGTCAATTCTTGGGAAGATCTCTTGTATGTTGGTCCTCCAAGAAGCAGAATTGTATATCTCTCTCCACCGCCGAAGCTGAATATGTTGCTGCTACCAGCGCTTGTACTCAATTATTGTGGATGAGGCAAACTTTAAAGGAATACGGTGTCAATTGTGACAAAGTGCCTCTTTTATGTGATAATGAAAGTGCTATCAAAATTGCGTACAATCCAGTTCAGCACACAAGGACGAAGCATATTGAGATTCGAAATCATTTTATTCGTGACCATGTTGCTCGAGGCGATATTGATCTATCTTTTGTGAGCACGAAGAACCAACTGGCGGATATTTTTACAAAGCCACTTGATGAAGCAAGATTCTGCTATTTGAGGAATGAGCTAAATATCATTGATTCCGGGAGTTTGTCTTGATTACCCATGCACTCACTCGTACATCTCAATCCTTGTTTGGTCTAGGTGTGGGCATGGATATAGGGGGAGTGTGGTCCTAACTTATTGGGCTAACCCTCCCCCCATAATGCCAATAGCAAGTTATATCATTTCTCTTAATATCATGTTGTGATATGTGAGCTTATTGATGAGTATTGGCCGTGAACCCAAGATATATCTTCGCGGTGTCACACCATACAGTACAACAAGGTGGCTTCGGCCACCGCCCTCTCCCTTGTGGAGAATTGGATCTTTTTGGATGTTCTTTGCTCTCTCATGTTCTTATGGGAATCACACTCAATCTTGGCTTTTATTTGATTTGGATTTTGCAATTTTGAGTGTCTAGTACCATCTTAGTTTGGCTTTCTTAATCCTAAGCCTTCCCTACCCCTAAGCCATCTATTCTTGCACACAAGTCCCTTGTACACCTTGTGGGGGTGTTGTTTGGGGATGCGCGGGCCTGGTTCTCCCTTTTTGGTGTCTCGATGCCAAAGGGGGAGAAGTAGTTCTATTAGGTTGTCCGTGGATTTGCATGGGTCGGGCATAAGCACTTGCACTTTTTATTCGTTATTTCTTGCTTATGTCCATTTAGCGTGAACTTTTAAATTCGTGGTTTGTGTTTTGTGGTTGAGACTTTATGTGGTTGTCTGGATGATACCTATGGACTTCATATCATGGATTATGCTCATGGCTATATCTATTCATATCCTATTGCTAGAGGTTTATCACGAAAGGCGCGCGCTCATAATGGTTATCCAATAATAATTGTGATTTTTGTCAAGGATGCCTATTCTCTACTTCGGTGGTATGTGCTTTTGCCCTTATGTCTATGGAATAGATTCACCTATTTGTGTGCATTTGTATTCCAATGCAAAACTCTATTATGCACACATTGAGGGGGAGTCCCTTTCATAGTTATCTCTGTTTGTCTTGTGTCTTTCTCCTGCAAATCCTGGTATTGTCATCTAACACAAAAAAAGGGTGAGATTGAAAGAACATTTCATGTTTTCCTTTGTTTTGCGTGTTAGATAACAATACTATGGAGACTTTTCATGTGTGCTAAGTGTGCAGGAAATTTTCAGGGGGGGGCGGATAATCCGCCCCTCCAAGGGCCGGATAATCCGGCCTAACTCATCTCTCAAGGAAGCCAAGGCGCGTCGCTCTGTGTCCAGTCGGATTTTCTCCCGGAAAATCCAAACTAGGGCGGTTTTTCCTCCCGATGCGGGATAATCTGGGTTTTGCAAGAGCCGGATAATCCGGCCCCCAGTTTTCGAGCAAAAGGAGACAAGGCGCGTCGCTCGGTATCCGGTCAAATTTTCTCCCGGAAAATCCGAACTGGGGCGGTTTTTCTTCCCCAGGCCGGATAATCCGGCCTTCGCATAGGACCGGATAATCCAGCCACCAGAAGTTGATCAAGGACAAGCTCGGCGCATCTCACTCTAAGGGGGCGGATTATCTGCCGGATATTCCGAGCCTGGGGCGGTGTTTCCCCAGACCGGATAATCCGGCCCTCACTTGGGCCGGATAATCCGGCCCCCAAAGTGTGCAACGGCTGGTTTTTGGAAGGAGGTATAAGTACCCCTTCTTCCCCAACATCCAGAACTCTTGATTCACTCGAATTTGACCAGACCTTGTGTAAGAGCTCTAAATCTCGATCTCCCACTTCAATCACCCGAAGGTCTTGATCTTTGGTGGAAGTGAAGGAGGAGAAGTTCATCATCAACATCAAGAATCAAGCGCTTCAACTCCTCCCCATTCACTTGGAGAAATCCCTGATCTAGTATTCTTGTTAATACCTAGATCTTGTTATTGTATTTGACAACTTTGTTCTTGTGGCAGCTTGTTGTCATTTCGGGAGCCTCCAAGTTATTGTGGAGTTGTTGCCCCGCTAGTTGTGTAAAGGCACCGGTGCCCGCCTCGAAGGGTACCTATAGTGGAAGGTGGATCAGGCCTATTATGGAGAGATCCATCGGAGAACAGGGTGAGGCCTTTTGTGGCGTGGTGGTCTTAGTACCGCCCACCCCTCCAACGCGGACGTACTTCCCTTAACAAGGAAGGAACTGCGGTCAAACAAATCCTATGTCTCCGCGTGCTTCACTTCGGTTCACTCGTTCCTCTTCCACTCGCTCTTTACTCGCCAGTAGATAGGTTTGCATATAGGGAAATTGCACACATTAGTTTATCTAGAGAATTTACCTTTGTGCTAAGCCTAAAATTGAAAAAGAATTAAAAATTGGTGTAGCACCTATTCACCCCCCCTCTAGGTGCCCATACGATCCATTTCAGTAGCAGCACGGCGCGCGCGGCAGGCACAGGGGGGCCTCACCGAGAGCGGTGGCGGCAGCAGAGCTCCTCCGGGACGACGCGACAGACGGGGCGCTGCAGGGGAGAAGATCTCGACGGCGCGACGGACGAGGGCTGCAGGGGAGCTCCTCCGGCGTGGCGGTGGCGGAGCAATGATCGACAAGCGGCGGCGAAGCGACGGGCGCGACGACGGACCTGCAGAGGAGAAGAGACCTAGGGTGAGCGGCGGCGGGAGAGGAGAAAGGGCGAGGCGGCGGCGGGAGAGATCACCGGAGACCGGGGACAACGTCGGCGGGCAGCCTGCCGGCATCGTTCTCTAATTTCCACGCCTTTCCTTAGCTGTTTCGCGAGTTTGGGGGGGAAGTGGGGAGGAAGAAGGCTGACAGTAATATACATCAAGGTCTTTGATCCCGGTTCATGCCATCAACCGGGACCGTTGATCCATCGGTCCTGGTTGATGGCATGAACCGGGACCAATGACCTGGGTGGGGGCGTTGCTCCGCCGCCACGTGCCCAGGGTCATCGGTCCCGGTTGATGGCATGAACCGGTACCAATGACCTGGGTGGGGGCGTTGCTGGGCCGCCACGTGCCCAGGGTTATTTATTTATTATTAATTCCAGAAATTAAATAAATGATTTTATCTCATTAATTCAATATCTTTTATTTTATACTTCAGAAAAATGCATATTATATATCAAAATATTCAGAAAAATAAAATTCTAACCTAAACCTATTATCATATTTTATTTTCCAACTTAAATAAAATAATAATTATAATTAGTAAATAACTTATTTGGGATAAATCTTAAATAAATATATTCTATTATTTAAAATTCATGAAAATAAGTATAATATATCAAAATTCTTAGAAAAATAAAATATACATTTATAAACTTATTTTGTACATTTTTGTGATACTTAAATAAGTATTTATTATTTATTTAGTATTTATAAAGTAATAAAACTTATAAAAATCATATCTTATTAATTCAAAATCATAAAAATACTTATAATATACTAAAATGATGACAAAAATAAAAAAACTACACATTAAAAATATCCTCTTGCACATCTGAAGACAAATAAAGGTAAAAGTTTAATAAGCCTTGATTAAAACATTTTTCTAATATCTTAATGGATTAAAAATACAAAAATCTTTATTTTACCTTTACAAAAATCTTCTAACCACTTATAAAATCATCAAACCCATATTTACTTATTCCTTTACTAGTCTAGAAAACTACTTAACTTTAAACCAAGTTTTTAAGTAATTAAAGTAAAGCATTTTCCATGTTTATGAATACAGTTTTGAATATAGTTTGAAACAGCATAAGAAATTCAAAAATAATCCAAACAATGTGAAACCTTCGCGTGGTGTCATATTATGTGTCATAGTTGCATGGAAAAATATTGAATTTGAAAAATTGCAAACATTATAAAAAAATCCTTTACAAAATGACCTATCATGTTCGAGGTTTCATTGCATTTAGGTCAAACCACCAATGTTATGGCTAGAATTATGGCATAGTTTGTGATAATGTGCCCATATTATGCACACATGTGCATCTTGGGATGGCTTACGATGTTATAGGAGGAAGGTTTCCTTTTCGACGCACGAAATAGTCAATTTCCATTTTTGAGGTGCCAAAATCAGGGTGTTCTGTGAAGCAACCACCAAATTAAAGTTTGGCATTGGTACCAACCCATTTTTTAAAAATACTAGACCACCTTAGATGGAAAATTTCCCAACCGGTATATATGAAACCTTTCCTTCCATCCCTCATGAAAAAGACAAATTCCTACCGAATCGGTAGGAGGGTGCCCAGATTTGAACTACAAGTACATGATATAATGCTTGTGAATTTTTTTAAAATTATTTATAGGTTCACAACATGCTATTTCATCAGAGATCCACTGCAAGTTTAACTAGGCTCAGCCCCGGGGTAAGAAGCTTCATGCCCACCGTTTTGAATCTAGTTTGAAACGGCATAAGAAATTCAAAAATAATCCAAACAATGTGAAACCTTCGCGTGGTGTCATATTATATGTCATATTTGCAAGGAAAAATATTGAACTTGAAAAATTGCAAACATCATAAAAAATCCTTCACAAAATGACCTATCATGTTCGAGGTTTCATGGCATTTAGGTCAAACCACCAATGTTATGGCTAGAATCAAGGCATAGTTTGTGATAATGTGCCCATATTGTGCACACATGTGCATCTTGGGATGGCTTACGATGTTGCAGGAGGAAGTTTTCCTTTTCGACGCACGAAATAGCCAATTTCCATTTTTGAGGTGCGGAAATCGGGGTATTCTGTGAAGCAACCACCAAACTAAAGTTTGGCATTGGTACCAACCCATTTTTCAAAAATACTAGACCACCTTAGATGGAAAATTTCCCAAACGGTGTATCTGGAACCTTTCCGTCCATCCCTCATGAAAAAGACAAATTCCTGCCGAATTGGAAGGAGGGTGCCTAGATTTGAACTATAAGTACATGAAATAATGCTTGTGATTTTTTTTAAATCATTTATAGGTTCACAACATGCTATTTCATCATAGATCCACTTCAAGTTTAGCGAGACTCAGCCCCGGGCTAAGAAGCTTCATGCCCACCGTTTTGAATATAGTTTGAAACGGGCATAAGAAATTCAAAAATAATCCAAACAATGTGAAACCTTCGCGTGGTGTCATATTATGTGTCATAGTTGCAAGGAAAAATATTGAACTTGAAAAATTGCAAACATCATAAAAAATCCTTCACAAAATGATCTATCATGTTTGAGGTTTATGGCATTTAGGTCAAACCACCAATGTTATGGCTAGAATCGGGGCATAGTTTGTGATAATGTGCCCATATTGTGCACACATGTGCATCTTGGGATGGCTTACGATCCACTTCAAGTTTAATGATTGATACGTTTCAAACGTATCCATAATTTTTGATGTTCCATGCTTGGTTTATCTACTTTCTTGTGTTTTGTCCACACTTTGGAGTACTTTTCATATGATTTCTTGGACTAATCTATTAACAAGAGCCACAGTGCCAGCTGCCTGTTTTCAACTGTTTTTGGTTCCAGGAAAGTCAGAAAATGAATATTCTCGGAATTGGACAGGACAAAAGCCAAAGTCTGTTTTTCACTAAGGGACACTTGGAGCCAGAATACGAGACGGAGAGGGGATGGGGATTGGCCACACCACCTGGCCGCGCGGCCAGGCCTGGCCCGCGCCAGGGGGTGGTCTAGCCACCCCAGGCACCACCTCGGCCTCTCCTTCCACCTATATATTGCCTCTGATACAGAAACCCTAAGTACCCGATCAAAATTCCACGAAAGAGTCTGTAGCCGCCGTCATCTCGATCCCTAGATCGGGAGGGATCTGAAGCTCTTCCCGGCACCCTGCCGGAGAGGAGAATTCACCCTGGAGGCTTTCTTCATCATCATGCAAGCCTCCGGTGTGATGCGTGAGTAGTTCATCTCTGGACTATGGGTTCATGTAGTTGCTAGATGGCTGGTTCTCCTCCTTTGTGCTATCATGTTTAGATCTTGTGAGCTCCGTTCATGATCAAGATCATCTATTTGTAATTCTGCATGTTGTGTTTGCGGGGACCCGATGGATATTAAGATGCTATTTCAGATTGATTATTGATCCTATCATGTCTTTGTTATTTGTGATCTTGCATGCTTTCTGTTGTTAGTAGCTATCTTGGCCAAGTAGATGCTAGCAACTCCAAGAGTTAGTATTTATGATCGATAGTGGGTTCATGCCTCTGGTAATCTGGGGAAGTGACAGAAATCTCTAAGGTACTAGATGTGCTGTTGCTACTAGGGAGAAAACAACAATCCTTTGTTCATAGAACAATCGTATTGTTTACTTTACACGCAATTCATAATGCAATTATCCGTTGCTTGCAACTTAATACTGGAGGGGGTTCGGATGATAACCTAAAGGTGGATTATTAGTCATAGATGCAGTTGGATGTCGGTCTATGTATAATGTTGTAATGCCCAATCGAATCTCAAAGGAGTCAAGATGAGTAGTATATGCTTGTATGCTTTCTCGATGTTTGTTAATTGCCCCGCTGTAATTTGTTCATCCAGCCTGTTATCTATCTTAAGGAGAGCCACCTCTAGTGAACTATGGACCCCGGTCCTTTCTTTTACTTTCAATCTACAATCAATTGTTTACTGCTTTGTGTTTACTTTCTGCAAACTATTATTTTCTTCCACTCGATACGTTTAATCCTTTGTTTTCAGCAAAACCGGTGAGATTGACAACCTCATCGCAAGTTGGGGATAGAGTTCCGTGGTTGTGTTGTGCAGGTCTCCATGTTGTTGCTGGCACCGGTAGTGTGCCCTGCCAAAGTTCAGCTAGCAACACCTTTTGGATGTTTCCTTGCTCCTACTGGTTCGATTAAACCTTGGTTTCATACTGCGGGAAAACTTGTTGTTGTGCTCACCATACCTTCCTCTTGGGGTTTCCCAACGAGCTCGATATATTTTGGGTCATCAATGATCCAAAGAATGTGAAACCTTCGCGTGGTGTCATATAAAGTTTTCATACATCACATAAAGTTTTCATACATTACATAGATTTACATAGGGTTTAGGGTATGAATCCTTCGTCACGTATGTCGATCCCTTGCCTATGATCGCTTCTTAGGCCGTAACCATGGAGCATCTTTTTGCTTAACGGGATGCTTGGGTCAGTTTTCACGGTGAAGGGCGGAATTTCATCAAACTTATCATAATCTGCTGACATGCCTGTCTTGTCCTCGACTCCCGCGGTGTTTCTTTTCCCTGAAAGAACTATGTGCGCTGCTGCCAGATGCCCGCGTGGAAGAGGGTGCTGCCCCGGTACGCGGCGGCCAACCCGTACTGGCCGGCGCTGTTCAAGAAGGAGCGGAAGGCCAAGATTGGCAACCACATCGTTTACGGGCGCGGGGTGCACCGGGATCTCCGCAACCGAGAAGGGCGGGAGAGGTTCTGATCTGTTCCTGGACGGACCAAGTACACCGTCACCGCCGCGGCTCGCCGCGAAGAGGTGCTCCGTCTCGCGAACAATGCGAAAATCGTGGAGGTTCCGTCCAACGACGACGAGGAAGCCGGCGGCTTGGAGGACAGCGGCAGCGGAAGTGAAATTGTTGACTAGTGGTTGAATTAATGTAGGATGTGAAATCACACCTTTGTTTAGGAAGAATTTGTGGTTGAGTTAATAAAATGCCTCGATTTAGATCTCTGTCTCGATTAATTTGTGAAAGAATTTGTGATTTAGATCAATTTCTGCCTCGATTTAGATCTCTGTCCCGGATTGGGAACGTGACCGTCGAGTGACCGTCAAGGGGTTTTTGGTCCCGGTTCGTAGCATGAACCGGGACCAATGCTCCGCAGAGCGCCACTTGTGCGTCGCGGGGGCATTGGTCCCGGTTCATGCCATGAACCGGGACCGTTGCTTAGAGATGAACCGGGACCAATGCCCATGCGGCATGAACCAGGATCAGTGCCTGGCATTGGTCCCGATTGCAGAACCGAACCGGGACCAATGGATTTGGGTGCTGGACCAAAGACCCTTTTTCTACTAGTGTACGGTCCGTTAAGTTATATATTTATTCCACACGTCATACCCAAGAATTCCAGTGCGTAAATAGGAAAAATAGTTGATGTTTGGGACCAATGTCAATCATAAATCAATAAATTTATTTTTATTTCTATAAAGAAAAATAAATATTCAAATCATAATATAATATGGAAGAATAACATCGATACCCTAATACTACAATTGAAGTAGTTTCTTTTCCGAAAAAAAAGTTCCTTTTTAATGTAACATCAACATGAGTACATTATTCTCACCAAGTCACTATCTTCTTCTTGCTCACCTCCTCCTGTCTCTACACTTGAGCTGAAGAGCATGTCCAAGTATTCTCTAAGAGCATATCTAGTGGATAGTTTAGATTTGAGCAACTATATGCCCATATAAACAGTTATTTTAGTCATTCTGAGTTTACCACCAGCTCGTCTATGTCTACAAGCAGAAGTTGTCCTATAGTTTGATCTATCTATACTATTAATTTTTGTCGCATCAGATTTTCCCACTACCATATTTTTGATGGTTTTGCCCCTGATAGGTCGAACGTTTTACGTAGAATTCCACCGCTTAGTCAAACCTAAGCGAGCCTTGTGCGCTTGCCTGCCTACATGCGCCATCCCTGGCTTCCCTCGAGCGGCTCCTCACGCTCATCCACTGACACGACTGAGAAGAGGAGCGGAGCTGCCTTGGGAGAGGAGGGATAAGCCTTGTCACTGCCCACGTCGTCCTCGCCTCATCTCTCCAACTGAAGCTCCTCCCTATGGCTCTCTCCCCCTCCTCCACTCCAGCGGCGCCCCTCCTCGGATCCATCGCACAACCAGAGCCTATCCCAGGATCCCCCACACCACCGACCCCCATCCTCCATGTGGTTTAGCACCGGGTCAGGCAATAGGGTCGTTGATCTGTCCCCAAGTCTGCTTCTCGGGATAAGGCTACGGTCCTGACGACAACATGAGCCACATCTCCCTCGCTATGCAATATGACCATGTCGTGGGCGGTAGGCCTGGTAGGCGGTCGCAGCCTCCACATTCCCTAGCTACACACGTACACACCTAACCTGACCCGAACCAACGCCACACCCACACTCACGCATACAACGACCCACCCCGGCCACCGCTGTACAAACACACACCTTCCACCACACAACGCACACACACGCATAAAACCCACGGTCATGACACCACACACAGCGCAACACAGGCCCTCGATCCCCACCAACCCCGCCTCCCACACGCAACCCCTCCTCCCTCGTCTCTCCCATCATCCCCAACCCAAGCACCCGGCGCCCTCCTCTCTGCTCAATCCCACCGCCACCGCCAGCTCTCCCCACCCTCCTCCATGTCACGGCCCTCGCCGGCTTGCCTCGTCCCCGACTTGGCCACCTCCTTCCTCTCTACTCGTCAGTAGGGACGCGCGTCACCGCCTCTGCGAGCCCGTTATTGGCCGCCACTACAAGCTCACCCGACGCCCCCTCTCTGCACTGCTTCAAGGAGCCACTCGATCTCTCCCCTTCCCGAGCCTCCTTATGCATACGCCATCTGCCACCAGGGCCGCCCGCCTCTCCTCCTCGCGCTGCTAGTTCCACGAGTGATGTCCGCTCTTGTTCTCCTCTCTTGCCTCCAAGGACGCCACAATCCCTGACAACCTCCTCCCCAACGCCCTCGCACGCTCACCCGCGGGCACCGTCTCCGATGCCCCATCCGCGGCAAGCTCCCAGCATCAGCCTCCGTCCTCCCGGCGCTCATGCTTACCGCCTTGCGTGACGGTGTCGTCCCCCGCATCTGCACTCCTCCGCTTTGACACCGAGGGAGCCAAGGCCTGCACACGGTGGGCCCGCGTTGACCCGTCGCCTATGCGAGATGAACGGACCCAACGGCAACGCACGGAGAACCGTTTCTTTACGTGTTGGTGGCAATGGTGTAATAACTTCGAACTGCCAGTGCGTTGAAATGGGTATAAAATAAAATTATCATGTATGTACAAACTTTAGAATCATATTTGTTGAATTTTTTTGGTTGTATACCATCATGAATATGCTATGTTAACCCTCATTTTATTTTTTCAGTTGTAAAATGAACATAGTTTGCACTACCTTTCTGTTGTGGCGATGCGATGGAGGATTGCTGGCCAAAGCCAAATGATCGGTGCAGTGCTGTCTTACTGCTATTCTACTGCCTTTATGTAAGAGAACTCTAAAAGCAAAATCTTGGGGTGCAAAACTAACAACATCGTCATGATTAGAATCAAAATTGCTGTATTTGAATATTTAAAAGACTGAAAGAAACCTAGAAAAAACTTGATAACAATGGACAATGGAATCACTCCTTCCACTTTCTCAGGTGAAGTATTTTTTTACAATTCCTAATACCATGATGCGAGTTAAAGAAACTATACTAAAACTGCATGCTTTCACATGTATAAACTTGAAAATTACTGACATGATGTACAACAGGAGGATACATAAACAAATTGGAGGAAAGTTGTAGTTTAGTTTCATACTTCCATTGATGACTAAATTCCATCATTTACTCAAAAATCACTTATGATGTCACGGTGATTTTGAGATCATAGTAACCAAGGTCGCGGGACTGCTCTCCGCCGAGCTAGTCGACCATTGCCGCCCCGTGCTTCAGATTGAGGACCACGACAATGTGGGCATTGGAGCGGCGACCTTTAGGGACACGACAGTCCAGGCGTGGATGGCTGTGTCCACGACCTTAAGTCTCGAAACATCAACTCAAAATCCCATTAAACTTCAGTAATGCGGAGGTCACATCCTAATACTAACTCCAATGTATCACTCGAGATTGTGTTCTCTTCGGTGAATCCAGATGCATGCTTCCTCCAACTATTTAGAACGTCTTACGAAGACCAATCTGAAAGCAAAAGCCAGCTTACTAATCTGACATAATAGTGCTAAAGAAAATATCAAATGGGATAGAATATATGCTAGCTAATTATTTCGAAGCCCAGTTGTGTATAATCAAATGCTCACTTAGATAAAGTATAAATGATAAACTGTGGCCATTGCAAATTAGCAAACTAAAAAAAATCATCGCTCATTTATTCAAGGCTTCGAGCCAACTTAGCACACTGTCTTCATGTAGAATTGTCAATCCAATGTTTAAATCTGAGAGAGTAGCATATGTGAATAGAAACCAAAGAATGTCTCAGGTTCTGTGCCTCTGTGGGACTCTGCAAAATCACCAATAATTCTTATAGCGAGCATACTTGCGAAGGCTGGTGACTCTCTAGTTCGAGTTAATTGGATAAAATTACTCTCTGACTACAAGTCAGTACCAATATACCAATATTGGTAATTTTGACGAGTCGGTACCATCTTTTGAGTCACAACGTTGCAGATCGCACTAATTCACAACTAAGAGTATTTTGACTGCAGCACCAACAGTTGAGGCCCACTTGAAATAGCTGACTAGTCAACAAATCAGTCAACGGATAGAGATATGTTAGAAAGTTATAAAATCTGGACCTTTCCATAAATTTCCAATGCACATTAAAAAAACAACTGATGCCTTTGTGCTCGTACGTGAGCAGCGTGCAGCAGCTCACCGGCTGCCGCTCGTCGCGCTGTACCTGCAGGTCGCCTCCCGGCCGCAGCTCGTCGTGCCGCTCGTCGCCCTGCGTCCGCAGCTCGCCGCCCTGTGTCCGCAAATTGCCGCCGATATCCTTCGGCCGGAGATGGAGAAGACGGTGACGGAGGCGTCGATCTACAGCTCCCCGACTCGATTCACTTGGCGTGGATGAACGAGGACGATGAGGCAGTGCTGATGGCATTCTCCTCTGCTTGGGGGGGGGGGGGGGGGGGGGTCCAGAATGGCCGCGGAGAGCACGGCGAGCGGTGCGCACGGTGGCCGGCCAAGGGAAGGGGCAGGGAGTCGCCGTCCCCGTCGTCCTCAACCTGCAGGTATCCGCCGGTCGACCTCCCGCATGTGGCGCGGGGGGGGAGGGGCGGCGATCGGCGGCCGATGGGGCAGGGCGGGAGCGGCGGGTGCAGTAAGGGCGCGGGACGGAAGCGGCGGTTGCGGGCGGCAAGCTCCGGCCACACGCGAACTCCGATCAGCGAGCGCTGGCTAGGGAGGCGGGCTGGCGAGCCGTGGGCGCGAGGCGGGGCGCGTCGGCGAGCGTGGACCTGCCGACAGAGAGCCGCGGGAGGCGAGCTACGGAGCTAGGGAGCCGCAGGGCTGGGCGGCGAGCGGCGGGGCGGCGGCCGCGAGCGCAGCTAGCTCGGAAGCGCGGCGTCACGCGTGTGCTAGTGGAGGAAGACGATGCCTCCGCTTTATTTTGGTCAACGAGTTTGTTGTGGGCTGTGGATAGACTCCCGTGAGCCTGGCCTCCAAAAAATTGCAAAAAGGTTTAAAGTCAAAATTTGTTGACTAGTCAGCTTTTTCGAGTGGACCCTAATTAATGCAATCTGCAATGTTGTAACCTAAAAGTTGATAGTGACTCGCCAAAATTATCAATGTTGGTATTGACTCGTAGTAAGAGCCTGAATTGTAGTAGTTTTATTAATTAACTCCTCTAGTTCTGAACCCAATTGCAGAACAGATTTTTTGACCACAGATTGTTTATTCAAAGTAATACAAGTAGATAGACATGCTAAATCAAGGAGAGTCAGCACTAAACCTGAAAGCCTTATTCGATTACTCAATCCAGCGATAGCATGGTTGTGCCCCACAGCCGCCGGGTCAGTGGCCATGGATGAGAGTGAGACGATGCTGGCGCTGAGAACGTCATGGGGCTCCACCATGATTCCAACGCCCCTGTTTCACCCGCCCATAGTCTGCGTTTTCCCACAGCGCCACCAACGCCGCCGCCTGCTTGCCGCGGCTCGCCCGAATTTGTGGCTGCGTTCCGACGTTCCTAAATTGAAAAGTAGTGGACCAATCAGGGAAACACCGTCGATTAACTCCTCGCTGCCACAAGGACAAGTCCGTGTTGTTCCTGCTCCTCCCAAGCTCGAGCGCCTCCCGAATTCACGCCATCCTCGACCACTGAAGCACGTGGAGCTCCACTACCAGTGCCCACTCGTCGCCCTTCCTGACATTTTCCGTCCGCCGTATCCCACCGCCGCCGGCGAGAGGAGGCTGCCAAGGATGGAGATGGGGGCGTGAGGGAGATGCGGGGGGAGGGCAAGCAACGACTGGATGGAGACGACGGAGATAGTCCAGGGGATCCCGAGGCCGACTAGGCGGAGCAGCGAGAGGAGGGAAGCGGCTCCGGTGGCCGGAGATCGATGGAAAGGATGGTGGCACAAGTAGCAGAGGCGGAGGAAGGGGAACGACACGCCACGGAGCTACGATCAGGCACCGAATAGGACAGAGGGATCGGCCACCGAACAGGAACTTCACTTCTTCACTCGACGATGGCAGATCTTGTAATTACTTCGAACTGTTAGGGTCATAACCGTCAAAACCGGACAGACGGAAAAATCGGCTGGTTGACCAACGACGCGAGTGTAATTAATAGTATAGATCACGCTGTAATAAGGCCTTTGCCAATAGACGTTCCTTAGACTACTTATACTACTTATAGTGGGAGTAACATAAGTAGTAACATAGAACCACATGCGATGCCACATAAGCATTTGAGTGACATGACAAGTCATTAATCGAAGAAAGAGAGTCTTGTGGTAACTAGCTATGTACGATAACATCACATTTTTCTAGACAAAATAAGTCTATAACACTACCGATTGTTTACTATGCATTATGACGGTGATAACTTAAACTAGTGCCATGTGCATGACATTTGTCCAAGTCACTCCCTACTAGGACTAGCCTTAGCGCGAATTCATAAAAAAAGCTGACTTGGCAGCCTCGTTAACAAAGAAAGAGAGTCCTTCCGTATACGTAGATAGAACAAGCTCTTCGCGCATACTCTCCCGTCCGCAAATAAATATACTTCTAGTTTTGGCTAAGTCAAACTTTATTAAATTTGACCAACCTTATAGATAAATATAGCAATATATATTATATAAAATTTGGTCATATTATGGAACTAAATTTGAAAACAAATCTAGTGGTACCAAATATACTTTCACAAATATTGCTACGTTTTCTTATAAAATTAGTCAAATCTAGTAAAGTTTGCTTAAGACAAGGTTAGAAGACGCTTATTTGCGAACGGAGGGAGTAGCTCAATGTAAAATAAATGCCATCCCGTGCATCCCGCCACTCCGGTCTCCGGATGACCACTGGATGACTGGAATGAAGTTCTCTATTGCTGGATTGATTAGGAGGTAGGCCACATAGTAGAGCGCATTCAATTAGACCACAAAGTTATTCAAAGCTATGTTGTATAGATATGACGTTTAGAATCGATCATTGGGAAGGTCGTTTCTATTGTATCTTAACAAGAAACGGCGATTAGAACCGGCTAGTCTTTTTTTTAGAAAAAAGAACCGGCTAGGGAATAGCCTAAGAGGCTAAGAGTATCTTTACTCGGGTCCTAAAGCCCACTAGGCTATGGATCGCGTCCAGCTCGTCTCCCCCACCTTAATTCTTTTTTCGTGCCGACACGAAGCATTTTGTTATCCGGCATCCTTCGGCCGAACCCTACCCACAGAGGGCTAGCGGGGGCGTCGGATGGAGCTGAAAACGCCATGGCCATCCTGGCAGTGGAAGAAAGCTTTGTTCCCGTCCTTCCCGCTGCTTCCCGCCCTTTTCCCCGCTATATTTAGGCGTCCCTCTCTCCCTCGTTGCCCTCCCGCCACCGCCGCAATGGAGAGGCCTTTCTGCGAGGCTGTGATGTTCGCCCACTACGACATCCTCGCAATGCCGCGCGCAAGGCTCCTGGGCGGCTTCGAGCTCAGCTATGTCGGTGTGCCCGTGCGCAACCCTTGCGTGGCATCGAGTTGGCAATGCATATCGAAGACCGCCACCGGAGCGGAAGAGGGCAATGGTCCGGTACGTGCCCACGAGCACGTACTGGCTAAAGCGGTTCAAGAAGGAGCGGGCGGCGGAGCTTGCGCTGTGCGAGCTCACCGACAACAGCTCCACCCGGATCTACGCAACCCCGAAGGGAGGCATCGCTTCTGGGCAGTGCCCAAGCGTACGATCTACACCGCTATCGACGCGGCGCGCCGTGAAGAATTCATGAGGAGGGCGGAGGCCGCCGGGATCACCGACCTCTATTCCGACACGGAAGAGGAAGACGACGATGCTGCAACATCGATGACGAAGACGGCGACAACGGTAGTGAAAGCGGCATAGTCGATTAGGATGGCAACACTAGTAGAAAACATGCCTTTCGTTTGGAGCTGCCAGGAGCTCTAGTCCCGGAATGGTCTAGGACCCGAACTAGTGTGAGTACTAGTCCCGGTTCATTCCGATCCCAACGGCTAAGAGGACGCATATCAGTAGTCCCGGTTCGTTTGGGACCTCTAGTCCCAATTGGTAATACCAACCGGGACTAAAGATCTGGATCTCAATGGCTAGGAGCTGGGTGACCTCTAGTCCCGGTTTGTATTATAGACCGGGACTAGTTCTTGATCTCTAGTCCCGGTCTGTAATACAAACCGAGACTAATTCTTTTTCTATATATACCCCTACTTCATCCTGCCTGAACCCATCGCCATTTTGCTCTAACCTAGCTCAAATTCATCCTCATTTTTTGTCCAAGATTTGTCAAGATTTGGAGGCACCCTTCAATCCAAGGTTCTAAAAGGTTAGAAACTTCATTCTTTCATCTTTCATTGTTATTTTGCTCAATGCTATAGAAGTAGAAAGGGATTTCATGCTTTATAAGTAGAAAGAGATTTCATGCTTTAGAAGTAGCGAGTTAGAGGGATTTTTAGATCGATGTGTAATTTTAGACATATTTTGATTATGCAAAAAGTTACTAAAAGTTGAGATGTGTAGTTTTAGAGTTTCAGAGCTGAGGTTTGAATGAGGTTTTCATTGCTAGATCAATAATTAAAAACTCAACATTTTTTATGTTAAGAGTTTTGTACAATTGAAAAATTGGTGCATGTGTAATTTTATATATAGGTTGTTAGTACACACTAAAATGTTAGATTTCAACAAGTAAATGAAGTGAAAAAGATCTAAGCTTTTTATATAATGCAGATGAACTGGTCATGGATATACGATAGTTCCCGAATGTTTGACGCGTTCATTAAAGGTGTGCATTCTTTTCTCGAAGTGACTGAGGAAAACAAGCAGAATGGTTTTATATGTTGTCCGTGCCGTGTCTGTCGGAATGAGAAGGATTACTCTTCCTCAAAAACCATTCATGTCCACCTGATTCACTATGGTTTTGATACGTCCATTTTACATCACTATTCTATATCATAATTTACTGTTATTCATTAATATATTTTATATTAAGAGATGATACTTATGTAATTTCATCTATTTTTGTATGCTTGATGACTTTTGGAGCATGGACCGCTACAGTCAGAATTCTGATGGAAAATGTGCTGTTTGGAGGCAAAATTCGCTAAGATCAGAAAATCCGGAAAAATATACCGAAAATCCTATCTTTCCAGAAGACGAAGGAAGCTAGAAGGAGGAGTGGAGATGGGCCACAGGGGCCCACACCACCACCTGGCGCGGGCCAGCCTAGGCCACGCCACCAGATGGTGTGGCTGCCCTGGTCCACCTCCAGCTCTCCCCTCTAGCGTATCTAATCCTCCTGAAACCCTAATACTCCGGGGAGCGACCACAGAAAGATTATGCCGCCTCTGTGGGGCGGAAAACACCGAGAGAGAAAGATCTCTCTGGCAGACAGATTTCTGCCGGGGGAATTCCTTCCTGGAGAGGGGAGATCGTCGCCATCAACACCACCATCAAGCTGGACTTCATCGGGATCATCATCATCATCACCATCAGCACCATCATCACCATCTCCATATTGCTGTAACAATTGGTTGAATCTTGCATAGTTCTTAGAGGAAACTTTCCTGGTGTTGATTTCTCTTTGTAATTGATGCTATTGAGTAGAACCGTTGAATTATTGTTTATGTTCAGATTGTTATACATCATTATTCTATCTCTGATCATGATCCATATGATGTCTTGTGAGTAGTTCGTTTTGGTCTTGAGAACATGGGAGAAGTCATGTTGTTAGTAGTGGAATTGTGTTGAGAAAGATTCAATAGTTTGATATTTAAGTTGTGGTGTACTTCTTTTAGTGGTGTCATGTGAAGGTCGACTACATGACACTTCACCTATATGGGCCTAGGGGAATGCATTGTGTATTTGGATACTAATCGTAGGGGTTGCCGGAGTGACAGAAACCTGAACCCCTGTTAGGAAACCATTGCACAAGGGACGTCAGGGTCTTAGAGTTTAAAGTTGTGGTTAGATTTCTACTATAATTACTTTCTTGTACTTACAGATGTTTGCAAGGGGTATAATCACAAGTATGTATTAGTCCTAGGAAGGTCGGTACATTAGCACAGGTTCACCCACACAACACTTAGCAAACTAAAGAAGATTAATCAACTATATGAAGCGAAACCACTTGATAGAATTCCCGTGTGTCCTCGAGAACTTTTGGTCATCTTAAGTAATACAACCGGTTTGTCCTTTGCTGCATAAAGGATTGGGCCACTTGCTGCACTTATTCTTATTGTCTTTTATTTACTCGTACTTTATTTACTTGCATTATCAAAAAACCCCTAAAAATCCGTTTGCTAAGTATTTATAGAGAATTCCTGCTCCAAGCCACTAGCCAGCACCTTCTGCTCCGCGTTGGGTTCGACACTCTTACTTATCAAAAATAATGCGATACACCCCCTATACTTGTGGGTCATCAAGACTATTTTCTGGCGCCATTGCCTGGAGTGAAGCGCTATTGGAGAGTGGAACTGTAAAGGAAACTTCTACTGTGAGTATTGTTTACTTCTGTTAGTTGCCTTATTTTCGTTATGGATAATTCGTTGAGTTTATTATTTCGTAATGCTACTACCACTGCTAAGGTAGTAGATGAACCACCACCTGCTGAGAATGATACTTTTAAAATACCTACGAGAATTATTGATCGTGTTATGGATAACTACTATGTTGGAGATGGAACTATCCATCCCGGTGATCATTTGCTCTTTATACACGAATTATGCGGGTTGTTCAAGTGTGCAGGTATTACTACATATCAAGTGAAGAAGAAGTTATTTTCATTATCGCTGAAAGGAAGAGCTGGGGATTGGTATAAGCTGTTGAAGAATAGTAAAGCTCTTGAATGGGAGGAAATAGTACCTCTCTTTTATTCAAAGTTTTATCCTCCTAGTGAGATTCATAAAGATCGGAATCAAATATACAACTTTTGGCCTCTTGATGGAGAGAGTACAGCTCAAGCTTGGGGGAGATTGAAGTTACTAATGCTCAAATGTCTCATTCATGAGCTCCCCAATAATATTATTATCAATAACTTTTATGCAAGGCTCCCTCTATATGATAAGGATTTATTGGATGCTTTTTGTGCTGGATCATTCACTCGCATGGAAGAAGAAGCTAAATAGGATCTTCTAGACCGTATTCAAGACAATGCTGAAGCTTGGGAGAATGACAAAGGTAGAAAGTCAGGTATAAATTATGATTATGAATGCACTGAATCTTTTATGGGAACTGATGACTTTCAAAATATTAAAAATGCTTATGGTCTAGACTCTCAAGCTATTGCAACTTATTTTAAGGCTTTTGCTTCCTACATTGAAGTGCCTAAAAAGAAGTGGAATAAGTATCATGAACCTTATAAAGATATTGCTAAGAGTGTTCCTGCAAGAAATACAGAAGTTTATATTGCCAATCATGTTTTATCTGAACCTTACATTGAGAAAATGCCTTTCCTAGTTAAGATAAAGCAACATTCTATGATAGCTAGTATGGTTAATGAAAGTACAATAAAGATGTTGAACCTGATAAACAAATGGATGATGAACCTATAATAGCAAATGTGAAAGACTTTGTCACTAAATATATAGAAGAGGGACACACTATCCTTTGTAAGGATACCTCTAATATTGTTTCACAAAGTAGTGTTATAAGAACTAGTATTCCTGTGTTTTCTGTTAGGATAAGTGATCACTGCTACGATGGTCCTTGTGATAGTTATATTCTTAAGTTTATGCATGATACTGAAAGTTACTATGAGAGAGGGAAAATTGTTCTTATGCATCTCAATAATATCAAGTTTCCTCGTTTTATGCTGAAAGTTTTTATGTTGCACTTCTTTTGCCTTCCTATGCTAGTAGCCTCTGGTTTCAACAACTTGTTTGTTTACAAAACTCCCTTGCATAGGAAGTGGGTTAGACTTAAACATGTGTAGTTTTGCTTCTTAAAGCTCTCTTCACTTCAATTCATATTTTTATGTGAGCATCTTTGAAATTATCATGCCCATCTTAATGGCTATAAAGAAAGAGCTTTTTGGGAGACAACCCAATTTATTTGTGTTTTTCGGTTTGTTTTTATTTTTATTTGAGTCTTGGAAGTTATTACTTCGGTAATAACCTCTCCTTATCCTTTTGTTTGTTTTTCTGTCCAGATCAACCTCTAATAAGAGAGAAGCAATATTTGGGGAAGTTGCTTTCTCGAAACAAATTTTTGTGCTTCATCGTAAACATTCGTGAGAGATCTCTGTATGTTGGATTGAGCTATAATTGTTTGTGCCTCTGCCCCAGGTTGTTATTTAACTTTCGTTAGTTTTGCACTTTTTGATTTTAGCAACAGAAGAGTTTCGAAAAAATTGCCTGCTGGTCTGTTTTGACAGATTTTGCCACTTTTGCATTTGCTTCTTTAATCGATTTTCCTTTTTGAATTCTTTTTGGGTTTTCAGAAGGAATTGCTATAGTAGCTTATGTTTTGATGGTTTTCAGTTGAAATTGGACTCAAAAGGTTTTATCACTTCACTTATACTAATGTTGCTAATGAGAACTGTGTGAAGTTTTGTGTGAAAGAAATTTCCAGGTTTGTGGAGATAATGGTGTAATGAGAAAGCGAAATGTTTCATGACTCAAGCAATAAGTGTATGAAGATGAAGATATTGATGTTATTCAAGTGGTGACTCCAGAAGAATCTACTAGATACCAAATTCAGAGACCTGCAGAGTCTGTTTTCGAATAGGTAACAGTTCTGGTAAGAAAAGTTCTGCGAAAGATCTGTCCAGTTATATTTTTGCAGTTTTTATCTAATAAGGAAAGCTATGAAGCGAAAGAGGGACGGAAACGGAGCCAGGGTGGCTCACACCACCCTGTGGCGTGGGCCCTCCCCTGGCCGCGCCACCAGGTGGTGTGGCCACCTCGGACTCCGTCTCCGACCCGTTTTCTCCTAGTACCTTCCTTTTGCTGTAAAACTTCCTAATATATAATCCCCCGGATCCCCCGAGGTTCGTATATCGTGTTCTCGTCGTGTTTTTGTTTCGATCTGTTTCTGCCAGGAACTATTTTTGAAAGCTTAGAAGCACAATGGTGTCCTCCAAGGATAAGGGGAAGGAGCCTATGGAGGAAGATCTCTAAGACCCCAGGCAGGAGAAGAAGATCAAGAGTGAAGGTTAAGAGGAGACAAAGCAAGGCCAACATCCTCACACTGGCACTACCATTGCAAGCATTGGAGTGTTGGAAAGATCTGGTAGGATCAGGAGGACTGCACGGATGTCCACTGGAGGGAAAACTCCGCGTCACTGTTTAGCTCCACGGTCACTTCCTCCACGCACCAAGAATCCTTTCCATACCCGTATCCATAAGCATCAACACCAGAATATGCCCAAGGAGAAATTACCCTCCAATTGGGACTTGCCTCGTTCTAGCCATGCAGGGAAAGAAGACTTCAAGGAGGAAGAGTGGGAAAAGAATCGCAAGAGGTGGGATCCACAATTTGACAAGATCATGCACCGTATCGAGCACAACTCAGAGTTGATTTGTACTCTCACCTTCGAGATTGAGGACTTGGGGAAACTGATCAAAGAGCTCATCAAGAGAATACCACCACCACCGAAGGAGTAATTCGTCATCAGGTTTGGCATCCCCTTGGCTTGTTCCAAGCTTGGGGGAGTGTCGCGGTATCACATCACTATCTTCTATCTTTTTACCTTTTTAGTAGAGTCATATCATGAATAGAGAAGTTATAATGTAGGATGGTTTGCATTTTGGAAGTGTCCCATCTCTCGTTAGATATGTATCCCTTGGTGTGAGTTGCCGTTATGGAATATTAATGAGAAGTTCTATCATTTACTCTTTTGCATATCTTATATTAGTTTTCAATTCGTGGTTATATGATTGATCTTGTTGTTAGTATTGGTATCACTTTGGGATCATTGAGTTAATTTAGTTGGTTTTGGCAAACCTGGCTTGGTCAGTAACAATACTATTTTTGAGAGTTGAATGAAAAAGATAAAAGTACTCTAAAGAAAAAATAACTTCATCATTTTTCTTTCTTGATTTTCTCATAAGTTTAGTATTCTCTAGTTAAGATCTTTTGTGCTTCCAAGGAAGATTGCATGTTTGTTTTTATCACTTGTATGTTTGTTTGTTTCCTTCAACTCTTATACTTGCTACCCAGCCTTTCTAGCCAAAAACCTGTACTGAGAGGGAATTCTTCTCGTGCATCCACTCCTTAAACCAAAACCTATGCCATTTGTGTCGACCATACCTACCTATTAGCACTATTGCTATTCCAAGTAAATTCTTGTTTTTATCTACCTTCCAAATTAAACTTGTTATGTGGAAATTAGTGATTAGAGCTCTCACGAACTTGATGGCACACTTTACTTTCTTGCATTTAATAATCTTGAACCATTGTGTCCATCTTTGTTGCGTATATGCTTGCGCTTTATAAGTTGAAGTTAGCAGAACCATGTATCATGGGGAACGCTTTCAACATTGCACTGGTACTTTGTACCTAGTTGATATCATGTTCTTTTGCTTATGGATCACGGCGGTACTTGTAAGATCATGGAGTTTGTATATGTGTTAGAGAAACGCCTAGGCCGCTAGCCTAACCCATGCCTAATCATGGTAAAAACTTGCAGCATAACTATAATGAGCATTCTATGAAGCATCCCCAATAAAAACCTATGCAAATAGCAAATAAAAAGATCGCCGAGATGCTCATTGTCTGCTTGCCTTGTCATTTTGATTATGGGATAGCTCCTGTATCATGTGCAAGGGGTACCTCGTTGGCGGTTCTCTATGATACACATGTATTTACAATTACAAGAGCTTACTTGTGACTGAAGTTGAGTAGCATGAGGTGCGGTCTTCGTAAGTAAGGGGCTTGAGACTTTAATTTATAACTTGTCAAGCATATCTTCTTAGTTGTGTCACTTTAACCTTAATCACCTAAAAGATGCCTATGATAGGGGCAATGAGAGATGAAAGCTAGTAAGTACCATAATTTTTGGAAGCCCTTTATGAAACTTGAAATCCCTGCTTCCCTCTACGAAGGACCTTTCTTTTACTTTTTAGTTGAGTCAGTAAACCTATTCCCTTCTACCTCAGAAGTATTTTGAGTTGTTGTGTTTCATTCATTCATATGATGATTTATTTAATCATGTTTCTTATGTTCCTTGTTTTGCACTTTTGCTCTTATCTTAGTGTTAACTACTTTCAAAGCTATCATTAAAAACCAGTTATTTGTGAACTCCTGCAAATTATCAGCTATTCTTCGACCAAGAGCTAAGTTTGCAATTACCAATAATGATTTACTTTATGTATCTTTAATTGTGTTTCCTTTACTTATTGCAAGTTAAGTTATATAATAGTGAGTTGTCTTCTGTTATGATCTATGTATTGGTGAATGTGATGCTTCATGTCCGTATTCTTTTATCGACTCTTCACTCCATAAACCTGAGGTCATGTTTATTGAGCTCAGTTTCGCTTGGGGACAAGCGAAGTCTAAGCTTGGGGGAGTTGATACGTCCATTTTGCATCACTATTCTATATCATAATTTACTGTTATTCATTGATATATTTCATATTAAGAGATGATACTTATGTAATTGCATCTGTTTTTGCATGGTTGATGACTTTTGGAGCATGGACCGCTGCAGTCAGGATTCTGATGGAAAAGGTGCTGTTTGGAGGCAAAATTCGCGAAGATCAGAAAATCCGGGAAAATATACGGAAAATCCTATTTTTTCAGAAGACGAAGGAAGCCACAAGGAGTGGAGATGGGCCACAGGGGGCCCACACCACCCCTGGCACGGGCCAGCCTAGGCCGTGCCACCAGGTGGTGTGGCCGCCCTGGTCCACCTCCAGCTCTCCCCTCTAGCGTATATAATCCTCCCGAAACCCTAATACTAGGGGGAGCGACCACAGAAAGATTCTGCCGCCTCTGCGGGGCGGAAAACACCGAGAGAGAAAGATTTCTCCGACAGACAGATTTCTGCCGGGGGAATTCTTTCCTAGAGAGGAGAGACCGTCGCCATCAACACCACCATCAAGCTGGACTTCATCGGGATCATCATCATCATCACCACCACCATCATCACCATCAGCACCATCATCACCATCTCCATATTGCTGTAACAATTGGTTGAATCTTGCATAGTTCTTAGGGGAAACTTTCCCGGTGTTGATTACTCTTTGTAGTTGATGCTATTGAGTGGAACCGTTGAATTATTGTTTATGTTCAGATTGTTATACATCATTATTCCATCTCTGATCATGATCTATATGATATCTTGTGAGTAGTTTGTTTTGTTCTTGATGACATTGGAGAAGTCATGTTGTTAGTAGTGAAATTGTGTTGAGAAAGATTCAATAGTTTGATATTTAAGTTGTGGTGTACTTCTTCTAATGGTGTCATGTGAACGTCGACTACATGACACTTCACCTATATGGGCCTAGGGGAATTGATTGTGTATTTGGCTACTAATCGTAGGGGTTGCCGGAGTGACAGAAACCTGAAACGCCGTTAGGAAACCATTGCACAAGGGACGTCAGGGTCTTAGAGTTTAAAGCTGTGGTTAGGTTTCTATCTTAATTACTTTCTTGTACTTACAGATGTTTGCAAGGGGTATAATCACAAGTATGTATTAGTCCTAGGAAGGTCGTTACATTAGCATAGGTCCACCCACACAACACTTAGCAAACTAAAGAAGATTAATCAACTATATGAAACGAAAGCACTTGACAGAACTCTCGTGTGTCTTCGAGAATGTTTGGTCATCTTAAGTAATACAACCGGCTTGTCCTTTGCTGCATAAAGGATTGGGCCACTTGCTGCACTTATTCTTATTGTCTTTTATTTACTCGTACTTGATTTACTTACATTATCAAAAAAAAACCCTAAAAATCCATTTGCTAAGTATTTACAGAGAATTCCTTCTTCAAGCCACTAGCCAGCACCTTCTGCTCCTCGTTGGGTTCGACCCTCTTACTTATCGAAAATACTGCGATACACCCCCTATACTTGTGGGTCATCAGGTTTCATGTCTGACTATAGTTGTTGGACAAAGCATGGAGAAAAGGGGGTTATGATGGAAGACAACAAAGAAGAAGAGAACGATGATAACTATCCAATGTTCTCTACAATGGAAGATAGTGAACAAGAGGAAGATGAAGAACAGGCATCAGATGAGACCGCTTATGATCTTCGTCAGGCCATTCTGGATGCACAGAGAGAATGCGAAAATAAAAACAACAAGAAGAAGTGGGAGCGCATGTTAGAGGATCACAAAAAATTGTTGTATCCAAATTGCAAAGATGGCAACACAAAGCTCGGTACCACACTGGAATTGCTGCAATAGAAGGCAGATAATGGTTTATCTGATAAGGGATTTGAGAAGCTACTGAAAATAATTGCTAGAATTTGTTAAATTAGGTTTGGATTATTAGTTTATATTATAGCTATAGGTAGGTTTAGGATTATTAGGATTTAGGTTTAATTAGGATTAGGATTATTAGGATTTAAGTTTAGCACTTAGGGATATTTGCTAGAATTTTAGGGATTTACTATTATTTAGGGATATTTGCTAGTATTTAGTGATATTTGCAAGTATTTAGGGATATTTGCTAGTATTTTGTGACATTTGCTAGAATTTTAGGGATTTACTAGTATTTAGAGATATTTGCTAGTATTTAGTGATATTTGCTAGTATTTACAGATATTGCTACTATTATTCCTAGTATTATTTCTTAGAATCATAACGATCAAATGCGTACTTTAGGATATGGTGCATCCTCGTCGTCGACTTGGCGACAACGACGGAGGACTGCTCACCATCGGACATGTCCGAGACTAGGGTCCACCAGGCTAGCACTGAGAGGTGCTACCTTCCGGGACGCGCAGCTTGGTGAGAAATACCGGTCTCGTCATCGACCCGGAGCTTCTCTGGTGGCGATCGCGTGGTCTAGGGTCAGTGCAGAGGGTATCGGCCCCCGAGGAGGAGGCGCGACGTCGTGTCAGGGAGGAGGACGAGCACGTCCGTCGTTATTTGTATATATTGAACGCAGTTCCTCCAATTACTGACAATGTATTTTGGGACCTCACCCGAGCTATGCTCATGTGATGGTTCATTCCCTTTAGATGATCACCACTTGCGGCTCAGGACTCAGGAATCGACGCCTAGTTTGACTGAGTGAGGTGTTATTCGAGATATATTAGTAATATTATAAGATATGATTGTTGAATTAGATGGATTATTAGAGATGTATTAGTGATATTATATGTTATTATTTTTGTATTAACTGTATTATTCGAGATGCATTAGTTATATTATGGTACATTGTTAATTTTGTTACTCATATTCACATTATTATTTCATAGCATTTATTCTATGGACTTCAACGGAAGAGAAGGTGAAGAGCATCTGTTGGACATGATAAATGGTGGAGCACTACCCATTCCTACTATAGCGCTCTTCGATCAGGGTAGAGCAGAAGACTGTGAAGCAGAAGATGGCTCACAGTTTCTAAATGAGTCCGGTGAGGGAATGGAGTTATACCCACCAATAGACCAAGCGCAAACAAGTGTTGATTGCAACGACATCTTGCAAAACGATGGACCGACCGTAACAAAGTATAGCGAGGTATATTAAACCCCTCATGTGATCACTAGATAGATGTATTAATTGCTTTGTGTATATATGTATCAACGAATGTTTCTTATTTTAGACCTCTGCTAAAAGTAGTAAACGAGGCCTGGCCAAAGGGATGGCCGCCGATGCGCATCTCACAATTGAGGTCGTAGATTCAGAAGGCAAACCGTTGCTTACCAAAAGTAACACAACTACATTTGTGCATCAATGCGGATTTGTTGTTAGGGACAACGTCCCGATCAGCATTCCCTATTGGAATAAGCCAGCAATGGGAGATGAAGATCAATATAGTTTTGTTGAGGATAGATACAAAGACATACTATGGAAGAAGCTCATGTCACATTTCACTCTACCGGTTTTGGAGTCTGATGAGGCCACGGAGGCTATGAAGTCCAAAGTAAAGCATTTCACACTTAAGAAGATGATCGAACAATTCAATAACTACAAGAAAAGATTATACAATGAATATCTTGAGGAAAAAAAGTTCCAGAATTCACTTGCACACTAGAGAAGTAGCGGCATCACTGGGACAACTTTCTAGAGTATAAGGAATCAGAGCCAACTAAAGAAAGGTCGAAAAAGAATAAGGAATATCATCATAGGATGGGGACAGGTGGCTACAAGACTTCCGTGCCTAAGTGGGAGGAAGCCGAGGCCGCCTTGCATGAACAAGGGATCACTCCAGCTACACATTACTAGCCCATCAGGGTAAGAAATTGGTTACTCGTGCATGGGGCGAAGTATGACATGAAAACATGAAAGTTAATAATGGATGTAAAGAACAAGATTGCTACACCCCATGAAGCAATTGTTAAAACAATCAAGGAGGTTCGAGAGGGAAAGTTCAAACCCGACAGAGAGAACGATGAGCTGACAAAGGCCCTTAGAAATCCTAAAAAACCAGGACGAACACGAGGCTTTGGACCTTCTGTGCCATGGAAGATTGGGTTTCCTGAGGACACTGAATCTTACAGAAGCCAAGAGAGAGAGAAAAGCGGAAGGCGGATGAGGAGGCAGACCAGTTGCATAGCGTAGAAAAAACGACTAACGAACTAGTTGCCATTGTAAACGAGCAATAGAAGCAACTTGACGAAATGCGCTAGCAAGAGGCACCTCATCAGTTGCAACAAGAAAGTGTTGGTGACCCATCTCAGCGGAGAAGCAGTATGGCTTCCACGGCGGCCGATCCGATGGATCGCTACCCCATGGATAATATCACTGAGAAGACAAGTTGTGATCTACATGTGGGAGTGAGCAACTTATCCTTAAAGGCGGCTATCGGCTTTGCTTTGACCTGTGAACCTGGAGCACGTTGGCATGGCACTGAGATTTCAGATGGCTTTGCTCGTGTCGAGGTGGATTAAGTGCTACCACAATATGAATCACTGGATCTTGAAATCCCTGGAGCTGAAGAGGTGAGAACACTAGGAGAAGTCGAGGGTGATATCATTTTATGACGCAAGAAATACATTGTGTTTCCAGGCTCGGCACTAAGGCCACCACCTTCTCCTTGACGCAGCTCGCCACCTCCAAGTCCACATGACGAGGAAAGGGACGACCACCACCATATCATGAATCCGCCGCCACGTCAGCCGACTCCCCCGCCGCGTCAGCCGACTCCGCCACCGCATGAGCCGACTCCACTGTCGCGTCAGGCGACTCGGAAGGTCCTCGCTCGGTTAGTTGGTGCTACTACTCAGAAAAAAGGTAGAAGGGCGAAGAAAACCCCGCCGTCTACTAAAAAGTTACCGTACAAGATGACTAATGAGGAAACCAAAGCGATCAACGATGCCCAAGTAAAATCATTTTTTGCATCGAAAGTGCCTGAGCCAAAGCAGATATTTGATAAGAAATCCAAAAAGTGGGCTAAGAGTTTCCTTGAGCAACCATCGCAATTTGAGATAAATAAGCCAGATGACTACACACGATGTCTGATGTATGTTGTCCGTACCAGGAAGAAGAAGACAAGTAGTAGTGCAAGCAGGAAAAGTGACGTTGCCCAACTCGGTGAACATGCAAACCAATCGATCCTCCAGCTCAAGGTGTTATCTAGTGTTGATCAGCAAGCAGAGGACTTTCCTAAAAGTGCTGGTATTACTGTTGATCAACTGCGTGGCAGAGAGGTCGCCTTACAAACACAACTTGCATGGAAATATGAATACGGGAAGTCTCTGGTCAGACCTACCGCGATTCAGTATCTACCAACACAAATGCGAAGACTACATGATTGGTACCTGGGTGTCACAGAGAAACCAATGCGAGTATTTATTTCGGTGAAAGTTTCAAAAGAGCATTTCATTGGTGTAGACGAGATCCCAATCCATCTTGATGAACTCTATATGTTATACCAACAAGACGCTCTCGACTTGAGTCTCATCAGTTCCTATTATCTGTAATTGATTCATTTATTTCTATGATAAAGTCTCTAACTCTGCGCGTTCATTGCCTATAATTATCCTTACTACGCTATTATGCAGAATGAAGAGTGAGGAATGTGACCGAAGGGGAGTCTTTGACATTGGGTTCGTCGACCCACGCCGAGTTAATGAACGATTGCTAAAGGAATTCCCCAGGAAACGGAGGAGAACTTACTAAGGTACCTAAAGAGGAAATATTACAAAAAGAGAATAATGTTTCCTTATAACTTCATGTAATATTGTTATACTGTCTTGTACACATATTTACTTTTGCTTACTCGATGTTAACTGCAACTGATGAGTTACTGACGATGAGCTTAGTTTTCATACGGTCGATGTAAGTAGCACGAACAGTTCCAGTCATCTCTTTGATTCTAGTTTTAATACCATTATATCATGCTTGCTTATTATTTGATTGAATTCTATTCTCGTAAAGTGCGAGAGGCAGCCACGAGAGACAAATTTGTGTGGATACTTCGTTTGCGAGTACATTTGCTCGGAGGTCAGCGAGCGGAACCCCGTAACATTTATAGCAGTACATGAATAATATATTTACAATTTGATTTTATTACCATCAATTTCGTTGAATATCATTCATAATATTCGTTATGACGATTGATATTCATATTGATCTAATTCATTTATATATAGTTGGAAAGAATGCGGGAGGGACTCCAACCGAGGCAGCGTCTAATACCAATTCAAGACGAATTGGCGGGATTTTTGGTTGATCATGTCATAGACCCAAGGAGAAAATTCCATGTCATAGATGAAAATATGTAATCGCATAGACAGGCTCTAGTCCTGGTTGTGATCTCCATGTAACCAAATTGTATATATATGTATGTTTGCACAAGTTATATTATATATGCATCAACAAGTTATATTATGTAACCAAAAAAATTGAAAATAAAAAACCTCTAAATCGTGCCGCGTCAGAAAAAACACATGATTCTCTTCCACGGCAAGAAACCTTTAGTCCCGGGACTAGAGGTCCTCCCCGTCCCTCCTGTTGCCGCTGCCCCGTGAGTAAACTCTAGTCCCGGTTCGTAACAGAACCGGGACTAGAAATAAGAACGTCTAGTCCCGATTCTACAGTTCCGGTTGCAGAATCGAGACTAGAGGCCTGAAAACGGGGGGGAGGGGGGGGGGGGGGGGGGGTTGGGGGTAGGAGGAGGCGGGTGGAGATGCTCTAATCCCTTCAATGTTCACTGTTCACTTACCGCGATCTACGGCTGCCACTCGATGAGCCCACAGCCAATACACTCCTCGGCATAGACTTCTCCTGTTCCTTGTACTTCTTTTTTGAACTGCCAGTTCCTTGTACTTGATTGATTGTGTTCGCCGTGGGTGTCAACAAACTGAAATACCTCGTCACCATTTTTTTCCGGTAGCATTCTATCAAAACGACGACATGGAGTTCGTCCTTGGTTGAGTAAATATCATTCTCTCCCAGTGTGAGCAAGGGAACCCCGTCACCTATGATTTCAACCGCCTCCTATAAAAGTTAATTGTGGCTCCAGTTCCTGATTTGATAAAGATCACCAAAACTACAAAATGGCACCAAGTTGATCGGATGGGGAAGAGCAAGCTAATAAAATAACATCATCAAGAACACACATGTTCTTCACCACATCCAGCATCCCCTTGAGCCTGCCCCATCGTTTGTCGACCTTGGTATCCCGGCCCCGTCGATCAAACTCACAGTTCAGGGCCCTGCGGTACTTCAGGATCACATCTTCCCAACGGAGTGTTCGTGTTAAGATTACTCTTTCCAAAGCATCATGGATCCGGAGTATTGATTCCATAGCTTCAATTGTTGCTAAAAACCGTGTATCCATATTATGGGTCGCGGATTAGGTTATGGGACGATAAATGGCTAGCCCAAAATTTCTCTCCGTGAACAATATCTGACTCTATACTCGATTGTTAAACACAAAGGGGATACACTTTTTATGGTAATGGAATCCAATCCCCCTAATGTGTCTTTCAGAAGAAGTCTCATAGGTCCTAGAACTGGTGTCCTGGAACAATCTTTTATTAAGATTATCCAGGATACAATTGTCCGGGGGTATGGATGAATTCAAATGGAAGTTACTACAGAGTGACATTGATTCAACCTGGTATCCCAGTCGATGATAATAGTAAAATTTTGAAGATGAAAAAACCCCTTAGAACGAAGATCTTCGCTTGGTATCTCCGTAAAGGAGTTATTCTCACAAAAGATAATCTTGTTAGGACGAATTGGTATGGAAGTACACAATGTGTTTTTGTCACCATAATGAGACAATACATCATTTATTCTTTTAATATAAATTTACTCGTGTTATATGGTCAATCATCCAAGTAGCCCCTGGTTTATCTCCTCCCCGTTCGGTACTCAATGTAATTGGCAACTGGTTGAACCAGATTGAGGATAAATATGAGAGTTTATTTAGGGTGAAAATGCTTGCCATTATATAGTCACTTTGGCTATGTAAAAATACCAAGATTTTTAATAACATTCTGTCTTCTCTACCAAGCCACGACGATCCTCCGATTATGGACTGCTCTCCAGCGTATGGAGCTCCGCGACTTGTTTGTGAAGGGTTGTACGTGTTTGGAAGACACAGCGAGGGATATTTTTTCCGACAAGGATGGTAGCGTGATCTACGGATAGAGCTGCCGTAGCGCGTTTGGAGGACTTCGTTTTTTTAAAATTATTTATAATCTTGGTACTTTTTCTTTCGTCTTGTGGTCTTTAGTTGGTCGGCTGTGTGCATCCTAGCTATGTAGATGCCGAGTGTAAACTTACTTTTAAATAATAAACCGCCAATTTAAAAAAATGTGCATGTGGTTGTGTATAGTTAAGACATGATAATCTTTTTTATCCTCCGTAGTGCATGTGGCCCGAGGATGAACTCCATGTCATTGTTTTGATAGAATGCTACCGGAGAAAACGGTGATAAGGTCATCTCCAACGGCCCCTGCATACGGACGCCGCAAGTTCGATCTTATCCTCCCGGACCAAGGTCACGACCCAACGACGCACCGTAAATCTCATTCTGTCCCTTTTTTGCCGGATCAGCACATTTTAGGACTAGATTTCGGTCCGTTTTTGACATGGAGTTCATCCTCCGTGCATGTGGCTGTGTATAGTTTGGCCTAATTCGAAATAGTTTGGCCTAGTTGTGGCCTAATTTGGCATAGTTCGATAAACTCGGCTCAATTTTGGCATAGTTTGGCCTAGTTCGCCCAAATTTATCTCAAATTCGGCCCAAATTTGCCCTATTTTGGCCTAGTTCGTCTAAATTCGGCTAAAATTCGGTCTAGTTTGGCCTAATTTGTCCTACTGTAGCCTAGTTTACCCAAATTCGGCTTAAATTCGCCCTACTTTGGTCTAGTTTGCCCAAATTCGGCTAAAATCTGGCCTAGTTTGGTCTAGTTCGCCCAAATTAGGCTCAAGTATGGTCTAGTTTTGTCTAGTTTACCCAAATTTGGTCTAGTTCGCCCAAATTCGGCTCAACATTCGGTCTAGTTTGGCATAGTTTAACCTAGTTTGCCCAAATTCGGCCTAGTTTAGCGTAGTGGGGCCTAGTTCACCCAAAATAACGGCGTCCAGCGTTCTCAGGCGGTTTCCTGCATCCTGGGTTCACTTTGGGAACGCCGGATGAAACTTGGGCCAAATCCGACGGAATTCGGCGTCCTCTGAATGCAACTGGATGAATTTTCACCATCCGAACGTAAAAATCGTTCTCCTAGGAACACGAGTGGAGATGCTCAGACAAAACATATGAACCACTAGGGATCGGCATTCGGTGTCCGATACTAGGCTACCGGTTTGTAACCATACGATGTGAAGCAGCTTGGACGACGTCGGATTTTTAACTAGCTAGCCTCGCGCTAATCTTTCCGTGCCCGATTGCATGCTCCCGTGATAACTGGTCCATTAAGCTATGCTAGTTACATGGAATTTGTAGATACTCCGTTCTTGATACCTGGAAAAAAATCTGAGGAACTTAATTGCTCTGCTCGAATAAGTGTCCACGCGAGGAAGCAATCTTGTTTCCGATTAGAGGCCTCTTCTGATTATAGTATTGTTACAATTTGCAGCCTCCACATGTGTGCTGGTGAATGAGGTGGCTGGTTCGGTGATCTACAACCGGAGAGGGCTGCGGCAAGGGGATCCGCTGTCCCCGTTGCTCTTCGACATGGTGATGAATGTGCTACATCTGTTGTTTGAGAAGACGTCCAGCTAAGGCCTTCTCCTAGGGCTGGCGGACAGGGGATTTCGTCATCGCACCTCCATGTATGCGCGCGACGTCATCACCTCTGTTTGACCCACGCCTCTAGATCTCCGCACTTGTGCGGCGATTGTGGCGGACTTCGGGGGGCGGGGGGGGGGGGGGGGGGGGGGGGGGGGGGGGCTCCGGGCTGCGCACAAACCTGGCGAAGTGTTCCATCCACCCCATCCGGTGCTCTCCTTAGCAGGTGGAGTTAGCGTGCATCGTCCTGGGTTGCGCGGTGGGGAGTTTCCCTTACAAGTACTTGGGCCTCCTACTGGGTTTGCGTAAACCAACTTCAGCCCAGCTCCAATACATTGTGGACAATGTGGATAATATGATGCAGCCGTGGTGTGCTGGCCTCATGGGCCGCGGGGATCGTACCACCCTCGTGACCACGATGTTGGCGGCCATCCCGATTCATGCACTGCTCTCGTTGGATGTCCCGCTGGACACTTTGGTGGCTTTTCAGAAGGTGCTTAGGGCTTTCCTTTGGAGGGGCAGGAGGGAGGCCAATGGTGGCCACTGCTTGGTCGCATGGAGAAGGTGTGCTCCCCTAAGACGCACGGGGGGTTAGGGATTCCTAACCTACGCCTCATGAACTTTTCCCTGCGATGCCGCTGGGCCTGGCTGTAGAGAGTGGACCCAGATAAACCGTGGGCCGAGTTTGACTTGGGCCTACCTCGTCAGATGTGGCAATTGTTTCACGCGGCCACCTGTTACACGTTGGGGGATGGCCAGCGTGCATGGTTCTGGCAGGACTGATAGATTAATGGTAGGAGGGTGGAGGAGATCACCCCGAACTTGTTGGCCATGATCCCACCGCGTAAAGTCAAAGAGAGATCGGTCAGAGAAGTCCTGCGTGGTACGTGGATGCTGGACTATGGGCCTAACCTGGGGGCAGAGGCGGTCCTAGAGTTCTTCCTCTTGTGGCATGCTATTGCCAGGATTCAGCTCACCCTGGAACGTGAAGACGTGCTGACCTGGAGATGGTCGAGTGATGGGTGCTACTCGGTAAAGTCGGCATATAGGGCTTTCTTCGCCGGTACCACCCTTGCGCTGGCCGCGACTCAAATCTGGTGATCCCGGGCCCTAAGCAACTGCAATTTCTTTACATGGTTGGCCTCTAGGGACCGTTGCTGGATGGCAGACCGGCTGGAGCGTCGTGGACTGCCACGGCCAGCTAGGTGCCCCTGTGTGATCAGGCACCAGAGAGCATACGACATTTGCATCTTGGTTGCGTGGTAGCCCGGGAGGTGTGGGCGTGGGAGTTGTAGAGGTGGGACAGGCTCGAATGGATGCTGACGGCGGACTTGGACCTGCTGCAGTGGTGGACATGGAGGCCGTGCCCGGTAGCTCACATGCGGGATCTCTAGACGGTGATCATCTTGGTCTTCCGGTCCATTTGGAGACAACGGAGCGATGTGGTCTTCAACAAGGTAAGACCGGCCGTGGAGACCATCCAGACAAGGATCAAGGAGGACTTCGCGCAATGACGCCTAGCTAGGTTGTTTTGGTCGGAGATGTTTGCTTCCCGGAGCCGGTGCCCTTGTTGTGGATGAACGGAGAGTAGGCTTAGGGCTGGGGAGCTGTCACCCCTGTTGATAGCGTAAACTTTTCGCTTCGCGGTGTTGTAACCTGCCGTCGACAGTCCTTCTATGTGTTTGGTACATCTCCCAGGATGTATCCTACAAAAAATGTTCAGATTCTTCTAATTATGGTTTACCCTGAATTAAATTTTATTGGACAAATAGAGAAAGTCGGTGTTTCAGCACCTAGATTCCTTTGCTTGTTATAGAAGATGAGCCACCAAGGTTTGTTTCACACGTCATCTCACATCTTAGTGCATATACTGCATGCTTATAATGATGTAATACCCTGGAACAAACTACTTAGCACTGCCATTTAAGTGCAGGACCAAATATTTTAAAACTGTAGAATCATAACTTTTGTGGCTAGCGCGGGGTTTAAAATCTCACACACAAAGCTTGATAGCTTAACCAGGTATGAAATCTGAGTTTCTAATTTCCTAATTTATGTTCATTATGGTATTTCTTTACTTTAAAATCAATTGTCAGAATTTTCTTCTGTATATTGGACATCGTCGTTAGTGAACTGAGTATTTTCATTAGTCAGTAGGTGTTCGATCGATTGGTATCGGGCTTGGCACCTAGACCTCGGAGATCAATGGCAACAAGGAGAAGGTGCTAGTCGTCATTACGTCACTTGCTCTGGTCTGGCAGTGAAGCATGTTTGGTCTCGGTAGCAAGGTAAAGGTCTCCTTCCTCGCTCTACATTTATTTTGTTTTTCCTTTACGAATCATTTTGCTATCAATGTTATCTATTGGCCTCCTTCCTCGCTCTGCATTCATGTGATTATACTATTCAAATAATTAATGCAGATTTGAGACAAATTCCAAATATCTCAACTGAACAATCCATGGTCAGTAGATTTATAGTAGAGAGAATTAGAGACAAAATCTTCAGAAAGATACCTATTTTGCTGATGTTAATTTTCTACAATACCAATTCAACTAACAGGTACGGATGTTATTCCTGAACAAAATTCTGAGAACAAAAGCAGCTGGGGATCACATTGAGCGGGCAAAGAAGATGAAGAAGTTAGTTTCCTTCAACACAAATGTATGCCTATTTATATTGCGGGAGGAGCTAAATGATGATTTTGGGGAGGAGCTAAATGATGATTTTGATATTATGCAGATGGAACAACCTACTGATAATGTTTACATTGGGATTCACGCATTATTATGTCCAGGTGTAGTTCTTTTCTCCACCCTCTTATTTTGGCCATCACAATTATCTACACGTATCTACGCTGATTCCAACCTCCATGCCGTAGAGACCATGGCCACCATAGGCGTATATAATCGTTGGTCACTGTTTTCTGCATTCTAGACTAATGATTAGTTGTGGTCACTTTCTCAGGTAAGACTAAACAGCCTGTTAGGAGCTCAATTATTTCCTGAATGCCGGACTCTTAATATATAAAATAGAATTTTGTCTTCAGTGGATAGGTCCTTTTTGTGCTGCTATCTTCATTGGATTTTGAAAATATCTGTCATTTCCTAGGCATATATATAAAGTTTTATTGTATTTGATCCATACATAATTTCTTGCTTTTTTTAACTGTGCAATTATCCAGCCTCGCCGGGCCACCTGAATGGCTTGGATCTTGATACCGTCATGCACCTAATGTTTCAGGGATGGACCTCGAATATTCTGACTTGATGGACCTATAGATATTTTGTACCGCTAAATCTAAGCCATACCTTTTTCATTTATTTGTTGAGATACATATGAGGGATCTTATTTTACCTCATGAATATGATGTATCTATCACTCAAATTGGGCAGGTTACTTAGAAGCATTTGGGTAGTTTGGTGCGTAAGGATTCCTCTTGAACACAGAAGTAACCATAGATAAATTAGAGTGAGAACCTATCAATTTTGCCTCTTGCTTATCATTATCCATGTCCCACTTGAAATTTTGTGATATATCAAAATGTCCTTTTTGAGTTTATCTTTATATGGCCACTTAAATAATATTTTTGGTATTTATTAGAGCATAAGTCTGTAGTGTAGCCAACATCTTGGTGATAAAAGACAGTAGTACACAGAACAAATTATAACTGAGTGATACTTTTTGCTATATGTGGCACTAGGCATTGAAGAAAATATCTGACATGTTATAATGTCGTACCAGTTAGTTAACATTGTTTAAGTTGTCCTATAACAAAAACACTACAACCACCATGAAAAACCTGGGTCTTAAAAGCAAATGAGTAATAAAAGACAAGTTTGTATCTTCACTGGAATACTCTTTAGTTTTAGGAATAGATCCTAAGAAAAGTAAATGAGTAATCTGTTGGCTTTTTTGCTGTAGTAGTCTTAACATATTTTAACAAGATTCAGCAACCATGTCCATATTTTGCTGTAGTAGTCTGAACATATTTTAACAAGATTCAGCAACCATGTCCATATCTAAACTGGAAATTCGCTCCATAATTACCCGATGTCTCAATTTGGTTTTAGGGATATAAGGGTGTCCCAGTTATTGGCACTACTATATGCTTGATATTAATATATGTTCCTTTCCAAAAAAAAAAAATACAATGCTTTGCATGCCAGAAATAGATGATACTATTGGGCAAAGCAGTGTAACATCCAAACTTGCTTTGTCGGGGAAGGAGTTCCAATAACAACATCCGTATTTGTGTATCGTTTTGCCATCAGTCTACACTGACCGTGTTCCTGGTGGTTTGGCTGGCTACTAGGACATAAAGTCATTTGACCGTACTGTCGACAACTTAGCAGTTACACAAGCTATGGATAATTATTTGAATATAAGCCCAACTTATTTAATACTGATCATGTGACCTTTATTTTTCAGTGAAATTCAGGTATTGCATCAGGCTCAGGCTCACACATGCAGATCAGGACAATATTAATAGCTTAAACAACAGGCTCGACTTTATTTCTCTGAAATGAGGTACATATCATACTCGAGGACTTCACATCGGGAATGGAATTGCATGTTTACAACCCGAGGAATGGAATCTCAGGTACTTTACCCATCACGACCAGGTTTTTGAGAGCGTGCTCCTGTGGTAAAAAACCTGGGGGTTTATTTAGTTTCCTCTAAGCCCAGGTTCAATAAGAGAAGTTTTACTGTTAAGTGTTAGATCTCATGCACGGGTAAAGTACTATTTTATTTAGCTGAAATATTTTTCTTGCGAGTTCTTGGAATTATGCATGGGTCGTCCAGTGCTAAAAAAATATATACTTTGATTATGAACATTATCATGCTATAGTGACATCTGCCAGGGCACTCTATTTTTCTTGTTTGATTCAAGCAGTGTCGAATATTTTGGGTCTTGTAACAATTGGGCACTAGAAATGTTTGGTTTTGTGATGATCTGATTGCAACCTTGGGGAGTCAAGTTTACTCCGATGTACAAAGAGCAGCAAATGTAGCTCAAGCTAAATCAGCTCAGAAGCTTTATATACCTATAGATGTGTTCTAGCTATATGATACTAAATACTCTCTCCAACCTAAAAAGGATTCCCAAATTTTTCTAAATTTGGATGTATCTAAATTTTAGACAAATCTGTGATATTCTTTTTTAGACAGAGGGACTATGAGTTTTAAGATCTTTCAGTATTCTTCCACTTTCTCCTCCTAGGGCAATACCTCCCTTCCCTCCTATGGGACTTCCTCCATGAACACTATGGGCTGTTTTTGTGCTCAGATCTGATAGTTTGGTATCTGAATTTGCTTATATGTATTTTAGTTTAGACTTTAAACTACAAAAACAAATCTTGCCTCTGCAATTTCTTTAGAACTTCAGCATATATTTGTTTGCATCTACCATGTCAGTTATTTGTAGAGAAATCTTCCTGCTGTCATTTTTTGTTGCTTCCTAATGAGTAGTACGCCTACATTCTCTTCTATCAGTATCATTTTTTATGGTGCGTATAAGTAGCATTTCACCAGACTAGCTGGCGTAAGGACTAGAAACGGTCATGGAATTTTGACATCAAGCTAATGCGGATGAATACATCTTCTAGCAACACCTAAAGATGCATGTGGACACTGGTGTCACGTGAGGTGAGCGAGCACTTTGTCCACATATTTATTCTCCCTAATGAAGAACAAGAACTATCATACATAATTATTCACATGAACTCTGAACGGAGAGGCTTGGTCTGAACCGTGGTATTGTTTGGTAGATTAACAATGTGCATGCTTGGTATGGACTAATATCAAGTGCATTCACTGGCTACAATTATATCCCTGATCGAACATGGGAGAAGGATCCTGATGGCATTGCTCTTGTGGATTTCATTAACCCGAATTTACCAAAACATATCAAAGTTTTCAGTATCTTCCCTGCACAAAGGTATCAAGTGTTTTACAGATCTCATTGGTGTCCTATGATTTAATATATTATGCATAAATAACAAAAGAATCATGGCATGGTCTGCATTTAATTATAGGAGTTTTGGTGTAAGGAGAGAATTCATGTAGCGGGAGTAGTTCTATCTTCTGCCTGCTTGAATTATTATTGTAATTAAAAACGGTTGTAGCTCTGAAGAAGTACATGAGCACTTCGGTGGATCCAAGAATATAACGAGAGGTTTTGAGGTAAGTGTATGATTAAATATGTTACTCGTATGGTGCTGAGTTGATTGTGCAGAGAACATGTGTTCTGAATACGAGCTTTCGAATATTTGAAGCATCGTTGGGTACCAAACATTTGTTGTGGAAAAAATGTTGGCATAACTGTATATGGTGAGTAGGAATGATACCTAGAGTAGACGGTCATATCCCAGTGATCAGTAGATCTGCCCTCTTAGTTTACTTAGTATGATCTTAAAATTTGAATTTTGACCTAGCAACTTGCAAAAAATCTTTGTACAACCTATAAGAACAAAAAATGACATGTGAAAACACCTAGTGGTGCAGACTCACCGATGATAAAAGGTTTCAGGAAAAGAATAGTAGCAGATACACAAGTTAGTACATGGACCCATTTAATATTAATTTTCTTATTTCAGGAGTTCCAAATGTGAACAGATATTTGATCGTTATATCAGTTAATTTTCATACAGTTGTATAGAATTCATGGCGAGTCATGTCACGGTTTAAGCTAATCGACTTTCTTCACTTGCAAGTTGCAGCGAAATCGTGTGTACGTTTCTGACATGGGCGTACCTTACAGGTACTTGAGATTAGTCTATACGGTTCAGCTCAAGAAGGAGTCCACGTTGCAATCGAAGCTCAGCAAGAATTCGGGTGGTCCATTGGAGTTTGACTTCTTGAAGGACACGGCAAAGTGTAGATACAAAATTAAAGAGAAACCATAATCTATAACTGACTTGACCTGCTACCCTAAGACCTAACCTCTCTATATAAAGGCCAGGAGGGGCGGCAAGGAGGACCAATACACACACCCCTGCATACACCTCGCCAAATTGCATCTGCGCACCCTTATAACTTTCGACTCCCTCGTAATCAAAGAGCAGACAAGCATGAGTAGAATCTCTACCAGGTCTGAACTGGATAAAACCTCGTGTCACCTGTGTGCATGTTTGCTAGCCGATCGATGCCTCTAGCGCTCCCCACTTTCTCGAACCTAAGTCCATCAACGATGGACATTGATGAGTTAACCCCTCGTCAGTTTCCAAATAGGATCTCTTTAAACATTTTTTTGGAGAGTTTGTCTCTTAAAATCAATGAAGCCAAGGCATGCATTGTTGGCAATAAGCCCACGGGCAACATAAGTGTTGCATCAGATAATTCTTCGGAGATTATAAACTGACAGAAGAGGAAGCTCTCGAGTCAGCAAAACTTGCTGTCCTTATCTATCAACAGGAGATAGGCACTGTCTTTGTGGATAACATTAATCTAAGTGAACTTGCAAAAGTGTGAACCTAAGATTACAGAATATCAACACATGCTGCCAGCTATTGTGAACATTAATGTGATATTTTACAAATTATTTTTTACAACAAAAACCATGGAGAGTCGAGACAAGTAATGTTATAAAAATTAGAAACTAGTGCAAGAGCCAAAGGATTATAGTCCTTAAATCTATAGATGCATTAGGTCCATAATACTCGGGTATCATTTTAAATCACTTATCAAATTTGAGCCTTGACCTAGGGCCATCCATTTGGTAAAAACTAAAAATTGTATTATTTTTTTTGCTCATCTATAATCGCTAAATTAGCTCAAATTCATCAGGATCGTGCGCCAAGGCGCACCACTATATCTTGTTTATTTTATGTCTCCTAGTCCACCATCTCCACATCATACATGCAATAAGGGTGCTTTTCTCCTCTCCGAGATGGAGTATCTGATTTACTATTGCTCGCGTGTCGGGTAGAGCCAGAGTCTCTCCCTCTCCTTCTCTAGCTTCAGCTCATTCCAAATCTTCTTCACTTCCTTGCATTTGAGGAAAAGATGACCCCCATCCTCGTCAAGCATCTGATAGCACAAACAGCGTGTGTCACATTTCATCCTCTTCGTTTAATATTCATTATTAAGGGGAGGTTGTTGCGTGCAAACCTCTACATAAACTACTGAATTTTGCGGGTACATGCTAACTTTCATATTTTCCCCGTTGCAGCGTATCTCCACTTTGTTCTTGGATGCCATAGATGCGAGTGCTTGGATTCCAGGGCAACGACCTTAGAAGGTAGACTGCATAGCTGTCTCTACGAAGAGCGATGTAGTGGTGGTGATGGCCTTCTTCTTTGGCTATGTGGATGGTAAGGAGTGGGTGGTGGGGGATTCTGGTGCTGGCGGTGCTTCGACGAAGGTGGCTCTCAGATCGTGTTATAAATTTCTGGCTCGGGGACAATTGGTAGTTTGATATACTGGGAATGGTTCGAAGGTTTTTTCAAACGAAAGCTCATCGCTCCGGCGCCAATGGCAGTGATGTCTGCGGGTGCCGTAACCCATTTTGGGGTGTCATTATGGGCACCTCTTCACGTGAGGACTTCGGGTAAAAACTCTTGTATGTCTTTGTCTCAACGGCGACGGGAGCATTGTCGTGGAGCTCTAGTACCCATCGGTCCTGTTTTGATATCTTTGGTAGGAAGTTGCCTTTTATATTTTTCTTTTGTATCTTTGATCTGCTTTGCAAGATGGCTCCATCTTCACTTTGTATTGGTTGTGCGGTTGTGAGTTTATTTACAAACCGAGGCAAAAACCTGTTTCGAAGAGGAAAAATAGTGAAAAGGAATTGACAGTTCCTCAAATAAAATACTCGCTAGGTTGTTTGGGTCCATAAGGGATGGTCGATTTATTTGGGTCGAGCTACAGTCCCTCTCGGCCATGTTTCGATATCTTCGTGGCAAGTTCCGATGCGGCTAATATTCATATGCTCTCTTTATTTAAATTTTATTTTTAACAAATTTTGAAATGTCAAAAAAAATTAAAGAACAAATACTTGCGCGTTCATCTCCACATTTTAGATTCGCACAAAGTTGTTTTACAAAAAATTGAAATTTTGTGTGGCTTGTGTAAAAAAGATTAAATTTGGTGCTATAATAAGATTCTCCATGACACATGTTTTTGTCCTCTTTACATCGCCCACAAAAATATCGGTTTTCGTGAAACCGCATGTGAGGACAACAAATGTGTAGATACGGTCACAAATATTTTTTTGGATTTTTTAACAATTTGAAATATGTATTTTTAATAAAGAGAGAAAATGCACATGGGATCAAATGTGTATTTCCGGGCAAGTTCGACTTTTTTTGTTCTTTCCTTTGTATGTTTGATTTGCTTTGTTGTCCCGATTCGGTCTTTGTGGATTTAATTATAAAACAAGGAAAAATCTATTTCAAATACTCCCTCCGTCCAGAAATAACTGACCTGAGGTTATCTAGATTTAAATATATCTATACACTAAAATATTATAGATACATTCGAATCTAAACAAACTCAAGTCAGTTCTTTTTGGACGAAGAAAGTAAGAAAATAAAAAAAGTTCGAATAAAATACTCTCGCATGATTGTTTGGGCCTGCATAAAGAGCCGGCTGGTTTATTTGGGCCTATTCAGCCCTATATTCCATAATAATAATAATTTGAATAAATATACGAAATACGCTGCCTAGATGTAAAATCCTCCTCATGTACGTATTGTATCTGGTTCGTGTAGCGTCGTCTCTACGCTGTAAATTAGTCTTATACCTACGCATCGTATCCGGTATTCCGGTTCGTGTACCAAATCTCCCGCTCGCTCCTCCTCCCGTGAAGCGAAACCCTAGCTAGCTCTCGCGAAACCCCGATCTCCTCCCCATGGCGCTCGCGGCGGACTCCGCCGTCCTGGACCGCGACGAGAAGGGGAACCCTCGGGCGCTCCGCCTGTTTGCCTCGCTGGTGGAGGCCGAATCTCGGTACTTCGCCGGCGCTGCCTCCCGGCCCGTGGAGAACGAGCTCGTCAGGGGTTTCCGTGGCGGCGCGACCCCCGACGTTGGTATCGGCGAATTCCTAGAGAGCATCCAGCGCTACCTCCACTGCGAGGGCAGCGTCTACGTCCTCGCGGCGGCGCATCTGACCCGCTTCGTGCGCAGCCGCGACGCCCGCGAGGCGGGGATCCTGATCGAGCCGTCCACGGCCCACCGCCTCGTGTCCGTGGCAGTCCTCGTCGCCGCAAAGTTCGCGAGCGCTCCGTACGCCCCCAACAGCCCAAAGGTACTTCCAGTCTGCTCTCGCCAGTCGATCCTGCCGGGCGAGTTCGCGGCGCTGGAGCGGCCGTTCCTTCGCGCCATCGACTACCGCCTCTTCGTCACCGACGAAGAGTTCCTTCGGTTCTGCGGGCGCCTAGAGGACGGGCCGAAGCGCAGCAAGAAGAGGAAGGCGGCGGCGGTGGAGGAGGACCCCGGCCGCAGCCGCGCTTTGCCCGTCGTGGCGGCGTCTTAACCAGGTGGTTTCGTTACTCTTTCGATTTGCAATTCCTCACTCGGTTTCTGTCATATTCTTCCATGCCTAGTTCAATCTTCTTGGGAATTGTATTGCTGCTATTCTTCGTTTACTGTTATTTGCAGGTCGAAGACGGGTGTGGAGGGAGGCACACTGGGGAGTAGTCGATCGATGATCGAGAGTTACAGGAGATTGATCACGTTGAGGTCGTGTGCTGGTTGAGTCAGGTCGTCGGTCGAGTCCAACCATTTGGTTTAGGTCTTCAGGCTTAGCCTTGGCTGTTATTTAGAAGCCTTAACAGTTTGGGGAATTTAATAGTCACAAGAATACTAATCCTTCTTACGAAGTTGGATAAACAGTACAATCCTTCTTCTGCTGTGTAATGCCCGTGAAAGATTTCAAGTTATATAAAGTCTAGTGTTTTAATTTCTGTATGTGTAATGCTCTTGTCGCACACTTTGTTTGAGATGAGTGGTGTTCACTGTTGGCCAAATCTGTAATTGGAAATCCCTCTTGAAACAGGTGTAAATCTGCAAGCTTTTAGCCTAGTATAATCTTTAACATATAGAGTACGGGAAGTCCTCGGCAGCGAGCTGCGACTTCACGCCTAGCTACTAGAACCCGGTCTCGCAGGTCACGGGCGCGTCCGCCGCCGCGCTGAGGTTCGTCACCGCATCCTGCAACCCTTCGCCGCCGCGTCGAGCTCGTCCACGGCTTCGGAGTACAGGTCCTACTTCTAAGGAAAAGAAGGAAGTGAGCGAGCGATGTGTCTGACGGGGCGCTTGGAGCCGGGCGCACGGGCGGCGGCCTCCTCACGCTCGCCCTCTCCGTCGAGGGAGCGGGTCTCCGGCGCATCTGCGGCGCGGCGGTCGCGGACGTCACCTTCCTCGGGGGAGAGAGCGGTGACGGGCAGCCGCTTCTTGCCGCTTTCAGATCTGAGCGAGGCGGAGGAGATGTCGGGTGGCTCCGGGGAGGAGCTTCCCTCGGAGGCGCGGCGACCGTTGCTGCTGGACGGCTTCCTGGCCAAGGCTTTGGGATTCGTGGCGTCGTCGACCATGGAGGTCGCGCCGCCCAGGGGGACGGGCCCTCCCTGACGGCAAGGGTGCCTAGGGATGTGGATTTCCGCCCCTGCCTTCCCCGGGCGTCACGCCGGAGGGTTTCACACCATGGTCAGGGATCCTAGTGGGATCGCTCGTGGTGCCCCATCCGGCCTCGGCGCCGACGCGCTCTGCAGGTGGGGGCTCTCCGGTGGTGCCGCCATCGTGGGAGCAGGAAACCCAAGCGGGGGTGCGTCGTGAGCGCTGGGGGGCAGGGTGGGCCCCGTGGCCAGTTCGGAGGTGGCTGGGCTTGGTGGGCCGGGCCCGGAAGTGGGCCTCCAGGGGGACGTGGGAGGTTCTCTTGGGCCTTTCCTCTCAATGTGACCTATCCCAGAGACGGGGCTCGGTCGATGGGCGCCGCGTGTTGGGTAACGGGGTGATTGCGGCTCTGATCTCTCGGGCCCCTGGACCCAACGCCCCTTCCTCCCCGCCGCACCTACTTAAGTGGATTTGGCTCCCTCCAAAAACCCTAGATCCATCCTTAGGGTTCCTAGCCTCTGAGAGTGAAGTTCGTAGCCACATCCGCCGGGCAAAGCTGTTCCTCTCCTCCACCGATTCCACCTCGGGGGAGAAGGTGGTACAGTTGGTGGCCATGGACCGGAGCTGGAGCAATGACCCCCGACGCGGGAAGCGCTAGTTTGACGACATGAACTATGGCGGCGGGTGCGGATCGCCATCACAACAACAACCTTGGAGACCGCCTCAGTTTTGAGCAAGAAGATCTGCGTCGCCAACAGCATGCGGCGGGCCGGGCGCACGAGAGTCGTTGGGAGGATGGGGCCTAGGGCCATGGAAGTGATAGAACCCTCCCCTTCCCAACACGCGTGGGCGCGAGTAGCGGCAAGGAGGGGCAAGCGCAGGCCTCGGGGGGCTCCTGCTGCCAGGAACGCATCGGCACCACCGTCCCACTCTCTGGTCTCCGGTGCGGTGGGGTCCGCGCCGGTGGAGGATGCCACGCACATCTTGTGCTACACTGCGGCCAGCAGGGCCATGTCCCGGCCGCCTGTAAAGGCCCCCCCTTCTGCATCTAGTGTAAACAGGAGGGGCACGTCTCGGGCATGTGCACCGCGCGCATTGGGGCGCTTGAACCACACTAGGCAGGACATGGAGGCACGGGAAAGGGGTTTCTCTACTTTGATATCCCGGAATCGGAGATGGAGAAGGTGTCCTACAACTCGGCCCTGGTCTACATTGACTTTGGTAACCTGTCTGTCCAGCAAGTGGAAGCGGAGTTCAAGGAGCTGGTCGATGAAACTTGGGAGTGGCAAGTTAGAAAGCTCAGTGCCACGGATTTTGCGATCGTGTTCCCATCCAAGGAGAGCCTCCGCGTGGCCATGAGGGGGTCTCCGTCTCCCTCACAACAAACACAAGGCTCTGGTGATTGAGGTCGGCAGTGGACCCGCAGGCATCGGAAATCCCAACAAAAATTTGGGTAAGGCTACACGGGGTGCCTACCCCTCTCCGACATGCTCTTAGGTTGATGAATGGACCCAGGGAAATTGGCAGACCTATCGTGGTGGATGAACTCTCGCTGATTCACACGTCTAACCCTATCTGCATGCTTTTTGGGTGCTGCTCCCCTGTCAACTTGGTCCCTGCTATAACTCTGTTTGTGAATTCTCAATGGTTTCAGATCCAGGTGTGGAGGCTGAACCTGTGTCTAGGGGGGCGGCCTCCTTCCCTTCTCCCCCACCACCACCATCACGTCCCAAGATGCATGAAGACAAAGCGTACAGCAATGAGTATGAAGAGACGGATGACGAGGGGTTTGATGGCCGACGAGGCCACCATGGCAGTAAAGAGAAGTCCACTCTAGTCCCTAAGTCCAGCTCCGGAGGTGGCCACATATCGGTGGAGATGGGGAAGGGTCCTCTCTGCCTGTCGAGCATGTGGCTCCTGCTAGCACTACTTTCAACCAATACGGCTCGAACATCTTGGCTCAGGGTCACATCTTCCCAACCATAGCCAACATCCTTCACCTTGTCCCCAATGACCAGCTGCCACCGTCATCCTCCCTCACTCTGGGCACCTCTAGCATCTCTGAGATATCGCAAGACACGCCTATGAAGAAGACGCATGCCCGTGAGAATGAAGCTGATCAGAGGCAGGAGAAGGAGAGAAGAAGCAAGCGCAACGCAGACCGCCTTGCTCGGGTCCAAAGCACTCCTCCGGCGACAAGGGAGGTCGGTGAGCTTTCTGTGGGGGAGGCTTCCATGGAGGTGCCAGAGGCACGCGTCGGGGGTGCTCTACATCGGAGTCCTGCCATGCTATCGCTGGCGGCTGCGGTGAGCCAGGCCCCAAGATCCAAGGCAATACTAGTGGAATCCCAGCGCAAGAGTGTCCGTGGCAAAGGCGTTACTGAGGAACCGGTCTTGGGCAGAGCCATCCGCCTCACAGCCGAAAAAACACCCTAGGTACGTCCATCTCCAACTTTACAGTTCTGCAAGACGTTTCTCAGGACCACCTTTTGGAGGTTGCGTGCGATAGCTGTATCCTGTTTACTGGCTCGTCCCCTCCATCTGTCTGCTTATCTCTTATCCAAGCTAGAGAGCTCGCCTAGGCCGAGCTAGCCTTGACCCGCGACCGCATTGAAAAGGAGCAAGCTGCAACAACTCTTGAGGCGGAAAAAAGGCGGAGGAGGAGGCGGCGTCCGGGGGTAAGGTAGATTCAGAAGGGGTTGATACTACACCCGCTGCTCCTCCCTCGGATCAGAAGCGTAAGTGGAAGGCCAAGGGGGCCGCTCCATCGAGAAAGAGCCAGGTAACCCGCCAAGCATGGGCGCAAGGACATGTTCCCTAATGCGGATCCTATTCTGGAATATTCAAGGGTTCGGTCGGTGGGGGAGACAAACCCTCCTCAAAGGTTATTAGCTCTGCAAGCACCACATTGATGTAGTAAGCCTCAAGAAACCATCAAGCAAGAGTTTACAGATACCGGGTTGCGCAACCTGGAAGTGGGTGACAAGTTCTATTGGTGTTGGCTCCCTACCAACGACCGTTCTGACGGGATGCTGGTAGGGCTAAAGGATAGTGTCTTTGAGGTTGACCATGTGGACCGGGGGCGTTCTTCCTCAGTGCGGCGGTGTTGCACAGAGACTCGCACCGTCGATGGAAATCATGGCAGTTTATGGCCCCGTGGATCACCCGAGGTCAGATGAGTTCCTGGCCATGATTTCAGGGAAGATTGCAAGGTCTGACCTGTTGGGTTCACAACATAGAAAACAAAAAAATTCCTACGATGGGAACTATTATACGCCAAGATCTATCTAAAGATACAAGCAACGGGTGGATATACATCCATAGAGAACATACCCTCAAAGACAACAAAGCTTTGTTAACGATATGGAACTCATAGATGATATAGTCGAACACTTACCGATCTCAAGATCGTGATGAAGTCCAATGAGTCCAGCAGGTCCAGCACCAACACGTCCATCAAGTACAACTCTAGCAAGTCCAGCAGGTCCAGCTCCGCAAATCAGCGGTGCATCCGTGATCGCACACATGTCCGGTACCCTAACAACCTCCGTGTCCTCACTCTAGTGATGCAGCGGAAGCAGCAACTCCTTTCCAGATAAAGCCACCGGGAACATGTATCTCGCTAATCCGAGACCATGGGGAATAATTTCTAAAGGGGGAGAGAGATCCTTCACGAGGAGGTGTGAGTGAGAAGTGAGAGGAGGGGCTCCTTTTATAGGAGGAGGGGGCAGCCAAGGGCCATGGCCGGCGGCCAAAGAGGGTGCCCCCACCTCTTCCTCCATTCATGTGAGTGGAGCTCCCACTCACACAAATGGCTCTACATTTCCTCCACTCAAAACTCATTAAATTTAATGCAATCTCTTATTAAATAAAACTCCTTTTATTTATTTATTCAGATTTTTTGTTAATTATATTAATTAACAAACGTTCACATAAAACCCCCTAAAACATTTCAATATCACATGCAGAACCAGTTTATGCAATTTCACCCGAAACAATTCCGGTTTCCATTGAAATGATTCCAGCACTTTCTTAAATCTTTATCTGAAACAAATTTGCTTCAAATGGTGTCGGTATCCCTTAAGTGTGTCACCCTATGGTTCACGAATAATGCTGACACGATCGAGACCCCTCTCCGATCAATAATCAGTAGCGGGACCGGGAGATCCGTACTGACTCCCACACATTCAACGATGACACTTGTGATCGTGTGAACCTTTAACGTAGTAACTAAATCCCTTTGTCTCGCGATGTATTACATGTTCGAGATTCGATCATCAGTATCCAAATACCTAGTTTGATCTCGTTACAGACATGCACTGTTTTATCGTTCCCGTGATATAACATTCTAGTGATCACATCACTTGCTTGCAAGCTATTTCAATGTGATATCACCGAGAGGGCCTAGAGTATATCTATCCATCATCGGGATGAAAAAATCCCAATCTTAATCCATGAGCCTCTACATACCACCTTTGTAGCACTGAACCCACCTTTATAGTCACCCTTTTACGGTGTGATGTTTGATGTTATCAAGATACTCTTCTAGTATTAGTGATTGACATGATCTCATGGTCTAAGGACTAGGATTTCTTCGTATGATGTTATAGCAATATAAACATAATGACTTTGATCGTAATGCTATACTTTGGATGAATGTTCATCACATCATTCCATCAATGTTGTGACCTCGTTATTAACAACATCCAATATCCATGATCAGGAAACCTTGACCATCTTATTAATCAACGAGCTAGTTTATATGAGAGGCATTACTAGGAACTTTGTATTTTGTTTATTAAACACACATGTATTAACATTTCCAATTCATAAAATTATAGCATGCAAAATAAACATTTATCATAAACATGGAATAATGTAATAACCACTTTATTATTGCCTCTCGGGCATATTCCCTTCAGTCTCCCACTTGCACTAGAGTCAATAATCTAGTTTGTAAACTTGTATATACCACACCTAGGTGTTGAATATACGCGTTTGCTAGTGGTTAACATAATCTCTGGATCTGACACTTTCAGGTCCGTGTGTATTTGCATGTCTTTGGGTCACTACGCATCACTCATTCTCTAATGAGATGGCATTGTATAAATTTAGTCCTTTGGTGAGACCTTTAGTTCTTTGTGTTAAAATATGTCGATAGTACTGTCGTATAATATATCTTCATAGTATTATCCCACTGTGAACCACACCTAGTTTGATAACAAACTACTTGACATAAATGTCCTCCTTTGTTGCTACTATGGAAGTCATATACTTAGCCTTTTTTTGTAGTGTCCGTCACAATGTCTTAACTGTGGAACTCATCCAAATCCATCATGGAATTTCCTTTCCATTACATTGGGCCACACATAGTTTAAATTGAGATAAATTTAATTTGTATCTTGTGACAAATTAGTATCAATGTAACACTTTACAATGAACTATTTTCAACTATTTGTCACTTATACATGATATATTCTTAGTTCTTCCAAAGCTTATAAGAATATCTTTACTATCATCTAATGATCATCTTATGAATCATTCTGGTATATGCTCACAATATTTAGAGCATAGGACATATCTGGATATGACATATCACGATATTATTGATCAAAATATTAATGTGATTTTACTCACCGAGCATCAATACAATTGAATCTTGATTTAATCTTTTCCATGCAGCAATAACATTTCTTGTTGTTTCTATATTGAACCCTTTCAATATCTCATATATGTATGTCTGGCACAACCATATTAGCGCCTCAATCTATCCATATAGACATTGATGCTGAATATTCCGGTTTTGCCCAAGTCTTTCATCAAAATATAATTTTAATGAAATTCTTAACCCATGTCAATAAAAGATACATCATTTCCAATCAACAATATTTACTCTGCATAATGTATTGGAAATTTTTCTCAGCGTTCCCACTTAATTTCTTGCAAATGCAAGCATCTTCATCGTTTCCGATAAAATTAAACATTTTAATAGTTTTATCACGGTGAAGATTCTAACTCTGTTATGCTTACTTCAACCATTGAAGTTTGCATGCCTTTTTAGCATCCTTTGAATTAACAAAACCCTTCAGACGTGTCTTGTACACGTCCTAGGTAACCATTCTATTAGAAGAACATTGTTTTGTTTGTTCAACTATCATATACCAAATTATATGTAGTGGTTGCTAGATTAATCCGTCAAGACTAAATATTGCTATGAAAGATCAAATCTTGTCACAGTCAACTCCTTGAACATCATCGTAAATTCCTTTCTGACATGTCGATTATTTCATAGATGTCAAACATCCATGTCTATTTCTTTATAGATCCAAATACGATTGATAGGTTTTACGCCTTTCCGGAGGGTCTTCCAAGTTCAAAAACTTGATTTCTTGTGTATGGAAACTATCACGGATTTTATGACTTCTAGTCATTTTATGGAGTCAGGGCCCATCATCGCTTCTTTGCATGCAGTCGGTTCATTATTGTCAAAATAATAACGACTTGTTTGTCAAATCTCACTATTTGATTGTTACCTAGTGCATACAGTTCAAATAGGAACTCTAATCTCCAAGATCATAACCTTTGTAATCACGGGAGCCATGAGCATTTTGGCCGCCACCGGGACACTTTCCGCCGTTGCTCTACTTAGCACATATAGCTAAGGTTCAATAACCTTATCAAAGTTCTATTGTCCTCCCACTTAACTTTTCGCGAAAAATTCCTTCTCAAGAAAGTTAACGTTCCAAGCGACAAACTCTTTTGTCCTCATTGTTATGGAGGAATTCCTAACAAATTCTTTGGGATAACCTACAAATACGTGCATATCCGACTTTGGTTGTAAACATTTTAATTATGCATACCATATCAAAATTTAAGAAAAGACAATTCGGGTTTTATCCCAAACCATAACTCATATGCTGTCATTTCCATGGATCACGATGGTGATTTTTCAGTGTAAAAGCGGTAGTCTCTAAAGCTTTAATCCTTAAAATATAATGGTAGTTCTATAAATGACTGATGTCTACGCACTTCTATTCTTGTAGACAGTTGTTGGGCCTCCAAGTGCAGAGGTTTGTAGAATAGCAGCAAGTTTCCCTTATGTGGATTACCCAAGGTTTATCGAACTCAGGGAGGAAGTGGTCAAAGGTATCACTCTCAAGCAACCCTGCAATCCAGATAGAAGAAGTCTCTTGTGTCCCCAACACACCCAATACACTTGTCAGGTGTATAGGTGCACTAGTTCGGCGAAGAGATAGTGGTATGGATAATTATAAGTGGTAACGATGCCGGAAAAGAGCTTGATGGGTAGGAAGAGACTAAAGGAAAACTGAAATAAAGATGGAAGCAAGCAAACATGTAACAGATCTAGTTGCAAATGGTGTTTCAATTCTTAGAAACAAGGCCTAGGGATCATACTTTCGCTAGTGAACACTCCCATATAAATATCTTCTCTTCATGATACTACTCTGAACTACTCTCCGGTTGGACACTCTAATCCATGGTAGGGCTACAACATCACACCTCAAAGTTCACTTTCCCCATCTAGATAACCCCACACTGTCACCTTGAGCACTAGATGGTTCCAACAAACACCACAATTTCATAGAGACATCCAACTTCAAATATAACTCATAACAAGTATTGTTAATCTCTAGCCTAAGTGCCACCATGGTGTGCACGCTATCACTTTCACACACATGGGGAGAGCCAGAGATCTATTAAAGCACTTGAGTAGCAAGGTAGATCTACTTGATTACAAAGCTCATGATCACAATATGATCATGCATAGAGAGAGAGAGATGAACACATAGCTACCGGTAGAACCCTTAGCCTCGAGAGAGAACTACTCCCTCATCATCATGGGAATCAGCAACGGCGATGGATATGGTGGTGGAGATCGATGGAGATGGCTCCAGGGGCACTTCCTCGTCCCAGCAGGGTGCCGGAACAAAGACTTTATGTCCCCCGAATCTCCCCTTCGGTGGCGGCGGCACTCCGGAACTTTTCATGGCTGGAGGCAGGATTATTTAGGGTTTTCTCATCGGAGGCTTCTTATAGGCGAAGGGGCGATGTCAGAGGGTGTACCAGAGGCCCACACCATATGGTGGCGTGGCCAGGGGACCAGCGCCACCACATGGTATGGCCAGTCCCTGGCCCCTCTCCGTCTCGTCTTCTGGCTCCGTGAGTCTTCCGGTAAAATATCGACTTTGGCTTTTGTCCGATCCAATTCCGAGACTATTCATTTTCTAGCTTTTCTGGAACCAAAAACAGAAGAAAACAGGCAACTGGCACTGTGGCATCTTGTTAATAGGTTAGTTCTAGAAAATGTGTAAAAGTACTCCAAAGTGTGGACAAAACATAAGAAAGTAGATATAAAACAAGCATGGAACATCAAAAATTATAGATACGTTAGCAACGTATCAACATCCCCAAGTTTAACTCCTTCTCGTCCTCGAGTAGGTAAGTTACAAAAACAATAATTTTTTAGGTGAGATGGACCATCACAATCAAGATCAAACAATTTGCAAGCATTGAAAGCTAGGATCAAAGTACTCTAAACATGAGCATGAAAGATGAAGTTCTAACATTAAGAAATAGTAACTATGCATGCAACATGAAAGGATACAAACAAAGATCATGAATAACAATGCATTGAAAGACGTTTGTTTGTTTCACATATAGAAAACATAGCATAGTGGCATTCAACTTGTCCCTCATGGAGTAGCAAAACATAAATGCATAGGACACCTTCAAAGTTCATAAAGGTGACTAGAGACAAATAGTTCAAGAACAAGCAATATAAACATTATGAATCAATCAATAAGTTTTGGGAGAATGCACATTAAACTAAGAATGGCCACTATGCTCTCTTAATAGGTGCATAAAGATAGAAGATGGGGACTCAACATAAAAGTAAAAGAAAGGCCTTCATAGAAGGAAGCGGCGATTCAAGTCTCATAAAGAGCTTCCAAAAAATATGGTACTTATTAGCTTTCAGCTCTCATTGCCCCTATCATAAGCATCTTGAAGTGATTAAGGTTAAAGTGAACAAACTATGGAGTATATGCTTGACAAAGTATAAGTTGGAAATCTCATGTCCCTTGAATACGAGGGGCGCTCCTCATGCTACTCAAGTTTAGTTACTGGTAAGTTCTTGTCATAGTAAGTACATGTGTATCATAGAGAACCGCCAACGGGGTGCCCCTTGCCCGATGATACGGAAGAATCCCCATATCAAAATTACAAGGCAAGCAGACAATAAGCATCTCAACAATCTTCTTATTTACCATGGGAAAATGGTTCTTTTTTCTCTCTTTCCTCTTTTCTCATCTCTTTTGTTTTCTTTTTTTCTCAATCTCTATCGCTTTTTTTATAAGAAGAATGCTTCATAGATTGCTTATTATGGTTACGCTGCAGGTTTCCACCATGATTACGCATGGATTAGACTAGCCGCCCAGGCGTTTCTCTAACACACATACATAACTCCATGGACTTACAAGCTCCCCTTTCATTTCACACCGACGACATCCATAAACAAAAGAGCATGATATCAACTGGACAAAACCCAAGATCTAATCTAGATAAAAGCCAAGATCGAACAAAACCCAGATTACGCATGGATTAGACTAGCCGCCCAGGCGTTTCTACCACAAGAACGAACAAAACCCAGATCTAATCTAGATAAAAGCCAAGATCTAATCTATTAGACATGTGCAACGAGATAGATCTGTACTAACCCTTGTAGACCCGAAAGCGTTACGAGATTGGATCTCGTGGTTGATGTAGTCAATCACTTGCCGATCTCAAGATCGAGTAGACGATCCTTCCGGCGCCGCGTTCCGGCAGCGCTTCCGCAGTCGGTCACACGTGCGGAGTCGAAGCAGACCTTCCTCTCCCGTTCCAGCGAGCAGCGGAGGTAGTAGATCTCTCCACAGAATCCTAGCAGCACGACGGCGTGGTGGTGGTGGTGGAGTAGAGGATTCTGCAGGGCTTCACCTAAGCCTGAGCAAAAGGAAGGAGGAGGAGAGAGGCGACTAGGGGCAAGAGTGGAGGAGCAAGGGGGGTGGCGCCTCCACCCCTCTATATATAGAGGGAGGGGTGCGGCCTAGGGTTCCCACCCCTAGGCCCACCCCTTAGGGCCGGAGCACAAGGGAGCTTGGGGGGAGAGTCCTTCCCCCCAAGTTTCCCTTTTAAATTTCCCTTTATCCTTTTATCCTTTCTTGGTTTTCAAGTAAACTACAAAAAATCTTCTAGAACCATCCGGAACATTCTGAAACCTTCTAGAAACCCCATATAAATACTCCCGAACATTTTCTAACTTAGAAAATGATCTCCATTATATGAATCTTATTCTTCGGACAATTCCGGATCTCCTCGTGATGTCTCAGATCCAATCCGGGACTCCGAACAACATTCGGTCTCCAACGCATATTCCATATCTACCTAAACAACATTGAACCTTAAGTGTGTCACCCTACGGTTCGTGAATATGTAGACATGATGGAGACACCTCTCCGATCAATAACCATCAGCAGGATCTGGAGATCCATAACGGATCCCACATACTCAACAATGACTTCGTGATCGATAGAACCATTAACATACGAAACCAATTCCCTTTGTCACGAGATACTCTACTTATCCGAGGTTTGATCGTCGGTATCTCCATACCTAGTTCTACCTCGTTACTGACAAGTACTCTTTACTCGTTCCATGATATGTCATCCCTTGTGACCTAGCCACATGCTTGCAAGCTAACTAGATGACATTCCACCGAGAGGGCCCAGAGCATATATATCCGTCATATGGGTGGACAAATCCCAATCTTGGTCCATGCGCTTCAACACATACTTTCAGAATACCCAACGACACCTTTATAACCACCCAGTTACGAAGTGGTGTTTGATGCCATCAAAGTACCCACCCGGTGATGGTGATTAACATAACCTCATGGTCGAAGGATTAGGTTACTATGCATTTGAAATCTTGTAGCAATACGAACTTAATGACTTGATCTTATGCTACACTTACTACGGGTGTGTGTCCATCACATCATTCTCCTAATGATATAACCTTGTTATTAATGACATCCAATGTCCATGACCAGGAAACCATGATCATCTATTAATCAACAAGCTAGTTCAACAAGAGGCTTACTAGGGACTCTTTTACGTTTACAAAACACACATGTATTAGCGTTTCCGTATAATACAATTATAGCATGGGATGTAAACAATTGTCATAAACACAAAGATATAATAATAACCACTTTTATTATTGCCTCTTGGGCATATCTCCAACAGTCTCCCACTTGCACCGGAGTCAATAATCTAGATTACATGGTAATATACCTAACACCCATGGCGTTCTGGTGTTGGTCATGCTTTTCCCTAGGGAGAGGTTTAGTCAACGGATCTGCCACATTCAGATCAGTGTGTACTTTGCAAATCTTTATGTCACCATCTTGGACATACTCGCGAATAGCATGGAAACGTAGTTTGATGTGCTTCAGCTTGCTATGTGACCTTGGATCCTGTGCATTAGCTATGGCACCTGTGTTGTCACAGTAGATGGCCATCGGGTCCAATGCACAAGGAACCACGCCAAGTTCAGTAATGAACTCCTTCATCAATATGGCTTCTTGTGCAGCCTCCGAAGCAGCTATGTATTCCGATTCAATTGAAGATTTCGCCACAACGCTTTGCTTTGCACTCCTCCAGCTCACTGCAGCACCATTCAAAATAAATACGTATCCCGACTGTGACTTCGAGTCATCCGGATCGGTGTTCCAACTAGCATCGGTGTAACCGTTTACAACAAGCTGTTCATCACCTCCATAAGAAAGAACCATATCCTTAGTCCTCTTTAGGTATTTTAGGATATTCTTGACCGCTGTCTAGTGTTCCATTCCAGGATCACTTTGATATCTGCTAGTCAAACTAACAGCATGTGCTATATCCGGTCTTGTACACAGCATGGCATACATGATAGAACCTATGGCCGAGGCATAGGGAATATTATTCATCTTTTCTCTATCTTCTGCCGTAGCTAGACTTTGAGTCTTACTGAAGGTCTTACCTGACAACATGGGCATGAACCCTTTCTTGCTCTCTTCCATTCTAAACTTCTTTAGAACTTTGTCTAAGTATGTACTTTGTGAAAGCGCTATTAGGCGTCTTGATCTATCTCTATAAATCTTGATGCCTAGAATATATGCCGCTTCGCCAAGATCCTTAATTGAAAAACTATTATTCAAATAGGCTTTGACACTATTAAGAAGTTCTATATCATTCTCAATCAACAATATGTCATCTACATATAGTACTAGGAATGCTACAGAGCTCCCACTCACTTTCTTGTAAATACAAGCTTCTCCATAAGTTTGTATAAATCCAAAGTTTTTGATTACTTTATCAAAACGTTGATTCCAACTCCGGGATGCTTGCTTCAGTCCATAAATGGAGCGCTGAAGTTTGCATACCTTGGCAGCATCACTAGGATCGACAAAACCCTTGGGTTGTACCATATACAACTCTTCCTCAATGTCACCATTAAGGAACGCCGTTTTGACATCCATCTGCCAAATCTCATAATCGAAATATGCAGCAATTGCTAAGAAAATCCTCACAGACTTTAGCTTTGCTACTGGTGAGAATGTCTCATCATAGTCAACTCCTTGAATTTGTCGGAACCCTTTCGCGACAAGTCGAGCTTTATCGACGGTAACATTACCATCAGCATCTGTTTTTCTCTTGAAAATCCATTTGTTCTCGACAGCCTTACGGCCATCCGGTAAGTCCACCAAAGTCCACACTTGGTTTTCGTACATGGATCCCATTTCAGATTTCATGGCTTCTAGCCATTTGTCGGAATCTGGGCTCACCATAGCTTCTTCATACGTCGCAGGGTCATCAGCGTTGTCCACCAACATGACGTTCAAGGCAGAGTCATACCAATCAGGAGTGGTACGAACCCTCGTTGACCTGCGAGGTTCAGCAGTAACTTCGTTCGAAGTTTCATGATCACCATCATTAGCTTCCTCTCCAATTGGTGCAGGCGGCACAAAAACATCTTCCAGTGCTGCGCTACTCTCAAATCCGAGAGAAGGTTCGATAACCTCATCGAGTTCTACTTTCCTTCCAGTCACTTCCTTCGAGAGAAACTCCTTCTCAAGAAAGGATCCATTCTTGGCAACGAAAACTTTGCCTTCGGATCTATGATCGAAGGTATACCCAATTGTTGCTTTAGGGTATCCTATGAAGACGCATTTCTCCGCTTTGGGTTCAAGCTTATCAGGTTGTAACTTCTTTACATATGCTTCGCAACCCAAAACTTTAAGGAACGACAACTTAGGTTTCTTACCAAACCACAATTCGTATGGTGTCGTTTCAACGGATTTAGATGGTGCCCTATTTAAAGTGAATGCGGCTGTCTCTAATGCATAGCCCCAAAACGATAGCGGTAAATCTGTAAGAGACATCATAGACCGAACCATATCTAAGAGAGTTCGATTACGACGTTCGGACACACCATTACGCTGTGGTGTTCCCGGCGGTGTCAACTGCGAAAGTATTCCACATTTCTTTAAATGCATGCCAAACTCATAACTTAGATATTCACCTCCGCGGTCAGAACGCAGAAACTTAATCTTCTTGTTACGATGATTTTCCACTTCACTTTGAAATTCCCTAAACTTCTCGAAAGTTTCGGACTTATGTTTCATAAAGTAGACATACCCATATCTACTTAAGTCATCCGTGAAAGTGAGAACATAACGATATCCACCACGCGATGCTACACTCATTGGACCGCACACATCGGTATGTATTATTTCCAATAAGTCTGTAGCTTGCTCCATTATTCCAGAGAATGGAGTCTTAGTCATTTTTCCCATTAGACATGCTTCACATCTTTCAAGTGATTCAAAATCAAGTGATTCAAGAAGTCCATCAGAATGGAGTTTCTTCATACGCTTCACTCCATTGTGACCAAGACGACTGTGCCATATGTATGTAGAATTATCATTCAATTTTGTTCATTTAGCATCTATGTTGTGAACATGTGTATCACTACTATCGAGATTCAGTAAGAATAAACCATTCATCTCAGGTGCATTACCATAAAAGATATTACTCATATAAATCGAACAACCTTTATTCTCGGACTTAAAAGAGTAACCGTCTCGCAATAAACAAGATCCAGATATAATGTTCATGCTTAACGCAGGCACCAAATAACAATTATTCAAATTTAAAACTAATCTCGAAGGTAGATGTAGAGGGAGCGTGACGACGGCGATCACATCAACCTTGGAGCCATTTCCAACGCGCATCATCACCTCGTCTCTTGCCAGTCTTCGCTTATTCCGCAGCTCCTGTTTCGAGTTACAAATATGAGCAACCGAACCAGTATCAAATACCCAGGCACTACTACGATTACTAGTAAGATACACATCAATAACATATATATCAAATATACCTTTCTTCTTGATGTTGCCATTCTTCAGATCTGCCAGGTACTTGGGGTAGTTACGCTTCCAGTGACCAGCACCCTTGTAGTAGAAGCATTCAGTTTCAGGCTTTTGACCAGCCTTGGGCTTTTTAGCAGGTGCGGCAGCTTTCTTGCCGTCCTTCTTGAAGTTGCCCTTGTTCTTAGGCTTGCCCTGTCTCTTGAAATTGGTGGTCTTATTGACCATCAACACTTGGTGCTCCTTCTTGATCTCCACTTCAACAATTTTCAGCATGGACGATAGTTCAGGCAACGTCTTGTTCATGCAGTGCATATTGTAGTTCATCACAAAGTTCTTATAACTCGGTGGTAGTGATTGGAGGACACGGTGAATCCCTAACTCATTAGGAATCGTTATCCCCAACTCTTGGAGCTTGTTTGCGTTCCCAGACATGGTGAGCACGTGCTCGCTAACGGAGCTACCCTCTTCCATCTTACAGTTAAAGAACTTTTCGGAGGCCTCATAGCTCCGCATGGCCGCGCGAGTCTCAAAAATCAGCCTGAGCTCCTTAATGATCTTGAACGGGTCATGGTGCTCAAAGCGCTTCTGAAGCTCTGCTTCTAAACCGTACAGGATGGCACACTGAACTGTGGAGTAATGATTTTTCCGAGTGGCGTAAACATTCTTTACGTCATCGATGGCATCTTCTGCAGGTGGGTCACCTAGCGGTGCTTCGAGCACATAGGTCAACTGACCAGCCCTGAGGACGATCTTCAGTCCACGGAACCAGTCCGTGAAATTGCTTCCATTGTTCTTAAGCTTTTCTTTCTCTAGGAACGCATTGAAATTGATGGAGGGGGTCGCCATAATCTACAACAAATTTGCAAGTAGTTTAGACTAAGTTTATGATAAATTTAGTTCAAATTTAATTCTTAAATTAGCTAGGTGAACTCCCACTCAAAACAACATCCCTCACATTGTCTTAGTGATTACACGAACCAAGTCCACTACACCAAGTCCGATCTTCACGAGAGAAGATGTAGTTTCGTCGGCGAACAATCTTCATGTTCATCATATCATTTATATGACTCATGCTCTACCTTTCGGTATTTCCGTGTTCCGAGACCATGGCTGTACATGCTAGGCTCGTCAAGATTAACCTTAGTTTCCGCATGTGCAAATCTGGCTTGCACCCGTTGTATGCACACGTAGAATCTATCACATCCGATCATCACGAGATGCTTCGGAACGACGAATCTTAGCAACGGTGCCAACTAAAGGCGAACACTTTATTACTTGATATTTAGTGAGAGGGATCATCGTATAATGCTACCGTCGCGATCTAAGCAATACAAGATGCATAAAGGATTAACATCACAGGCAATTCATAATTAGTGTGATATGATATGGCCCTTTCTTCTTGTGCCTTTGATCTCCATCTCCAAAGCACGGACATGATCTCCATCATCACCAGCATTGCGTCAAGGTCAGTGGCGCCGCTTCATGGTTGTCCATCATCACTAGCAACTATTACAACTACTTGGAATAAAGCTATTACAAGATGAATAGACACGCAGGTCTTAATAGAATTAAAGACAAACATTAGGCTCCTGCCGGTTGCCATATTACAACAAGGATCATTGCATACATCAAATATAATCATAATCACATGATGGCCATATCACATCACAAAACCCCTGCAAAAACAAGTTAGACGCCTCTAATTTTCTTTGCATGTTTTACGTGGTTTGGGGCTTTCGAATAAGAACGGATCTTACCTACGAAACTGAACCACAACGTTGATACAAGTTCTATCAAGTGCAAAGTGTAAATTGGATCTATACTATGGTGAGAGAGACAGACACCCGCAAAGACACTTGTGCAAAGCAAGTTACACGTCAAGTGTGGAGCAAGTCTCATGTTCGATGACATGTAAGGTTAGCCTGAGCCACTTCATCCCACCATACCGCAAGATGCAAAGTACACAAAGCAAAAGACGGTACGAGCACCAACGCCCACAAAACCATTGTGTTCTACTCGTGCAACAGATCTATGCATAGATACGGCTCTGATACCACTGTAGGGTTCGTAGCATGGAAAACAAAAAATTTCTACCGCAAGAACGAACAAAACCTAGATCTAATCTAGATAAAAGCCAAGATCTAATCTATTAGACATGTGCAACGAGATAGATCTGTACTAACCCTTGTAGACCCGAAAGCGTTACGAGATTGGATCTCGTGGTTGATGTAGTCGATCACTTGCCGATCTCAAGATCGAGTAGACGATCCTTCCGGCGCCGCGTTCCGGCAGCGCTTCCACAGTCGGTCACACGTGCGGAGTCGAAGCAGACCTTCCTCTCCCCATTCCAGCGAGCAGCGGAGGTAGTAGATCTCTCCACGGAATCCCAGCAGCACGACGGCGTGGTGGTGGGGGTGGAGTAGAGGATTCTGCAGGGCTTCGCCTACGCCTGAGCAGAAGGAAGGAGGACGAGAGAGGCGGCTAGGGGCAAGAGTGGAGGAGCAAGGGGGGTGGCGCCTCCACCCCTCTATATATAGAGGGAGGGGTGCGGCCTAGGGTTCCCACCCCTAGGCCCACCCCTTAGGGCCGGCGCACAAGGGAGCTTGGGGGGAGAGTCCTTCCCCCCCAAGTTTCCCTTTATCCTTTTATCCTTTCTTGGTTTTCAAGTAAACTCCAAAAAATCTTCTAGAACCTTCCGGAACATTCTGAAACCTTCTAGAATCCCCATATAAATACTCCGGAACATTTCCTAACTTAGAAAATGATCTCCATTATATGAATCTTATTCTCCGGACAATTCCGGATCTCCTCATGATGTCTCAGATCCAATCCGGGACTCCGAACAACATTCGTCTCCAACGCATATTCCATATCTACCTAAACAGCATCGAACCTTAAGTGTGTCACCCTACGGTTCGTGAATATGTAGACATGATGGAGACACCTCTCCGATCAATAACCATCAGCCGGATCTGGAGATCCATAACGGCTCCCACATACTCAACGATGACTTCGTGATCGATAGAACCATTAACATACGAAACCAATTCCCTTTGTCATGCGATACTCTACTTATCCGAGGTTTGATCGTCGGTATCTCCATACCTAGTTCTACCTCGTTAATGACAAGTACTCTTTACTCGTTCCATGATATGTCATCCCTTGTGACCTAGCCACATGCTTGCAAGCTAACTAGATGACATTCCACCGAGAGGGCCCAGAGCATATATATCCGTCATATGGATGGACAAATCCCAATCTTGGTCCATGCGCTTCAACACATACTTTCAGAATACCCAACGACACCTTTATAACCACCCAGTTACGAAGTGGTGTTTGATGCCATCAAAGTACCCATCCGGTGATGGTGATTAACATAACCTCATGGTCGAAGGATTAGGTTACTATGCATTTGAAAGCTTGTAGCAATACGAACTTAATGACTTGATCTTATGCTACACTTACTACGGGTGTGTGTCCATCACATCATTCTCCTAATGATATAACCTTGTTATTAATGACATCCAATGTCCATGACCAGGAAACCATGATCATCTATTAATCAACAAGCTAGTTCAACAAGAGGCTTACTAGGGACTCTTTTACGTTTACAAAACACACATGTATTAGCGTTTCCTTATAATACAATTATAGCATGGGATGTAAACAATTGTCATAAACACAAAGATATAATAATAACCACTTTTATTATTGCCTCTTGGGCATATCTCCAACAAAGAAAACTAAGAAAACGAAAACTAAGAATGAAAACGAAGACGCTCCAAGAACAACACAATGGTGCATGAAACAATAAAAATGAAGTGTTTGGAAGAAACCTAAGATTTTTATTGATGAAGAAGGGGATGCCTTGGGCAGCCCCAAGCTTTGACGCTTGTACCTCTTGAATATTTATTGGGGTGACACGGTGTGGCATCCCCAAGCTTGAGCTTTTGTCCATTCTTCATCTTATCACACATTACTCTTCCCTACACCTGAAAATTTTCCTTCATACAAAACTTCACACAATCTTCATTAGAAACATTAGTGTACTCAAAAGATAATCAACCTTTGGGTTTTAGTTTTAAAACAGAAAAACTTTCATTAAAAATATAAGCTACTATAGCAATTCCCTCAAAAAGCTCAATTCACCAAAAAGAACCCAAAAAGAAATCTATGAAGAGGCAAATGCAAATAATGGAAGAAATCTGTCAAAACAGACCAGCGGGTGAAAACCGAGTTTTTGAAGACCTTCTGTTGCTCAAATCGAAAAGTGTTGAACTAATGAAAGTTAGCTAACAACCTGGGGGATTTATTCAGAAGATTACAGACCAATCCTACATACAGAGATTTTTCACGAATTTTTACAGTGAAGCACAAAAATATGTTTCGGGACAGCACTTCCCCAAATCTTACTTCTCTCTCATTAGAGGTTATTCTTAGCACAAAAACCAATAAAAAAGGATAAGGAGAGGTTATTACTGAAGCAATAACTTCCAAGACTCAACTAAAACTTTTGGGTTATCTCCCAATAAGTACTTTTCTTTAACGCCTTTAAGTTAGGCATGATAGTTTGAGAAGATGCACACATAAGTAATACGAATTGAAGTAAAAGAGAGATTCAAGAAGCAAATTCAAAGCACATTTAAGTCTAACCCACTTCCTATGCATAGGAATCTTGTACGGAAACAAGTCATGAACACACAAAGCAAAAATCATAGGAAAGCAAAACAAGTGCAACTTCAAGACTTTCAACATAAAGAGGGCAAACTTTATATTATTGAGATACATAAAACCATGTTTCTCTCTCTCAAAATAACTTTCAGTAGCATCATGAATAAAATTAACAATATAATTATACCATAAAACATTCTTATCATGAGCCACGTGCATAAAATCATTATTACTCTCCACATAAGCATAGTCGTTCTTGTTAATTATAGTGGGAGCAAATTCAACAAAATAGCTATCATTATTATTCTCATCACCATAATTATCAAATATAGGAGGCATATTGTAATCATAATCAATTTTCTCCTCAATAGTAGGTGGACTGAAAATATCATATTCATCATTGTAATCATCATATGTTGGAGGTATAGTATCATCATAAGCAATACAATAGTTATCTTCCGTGCTTGGGGGACTAAAAATATCATGCTCATAAAAACTAGCTTCCCCAAGCTTAGACTTTTCCATAGCATTAGCAAGAATAGTGTTTAAAGAATTCATACTAATAACATTGCTATTAGCATGCAAATAAAGTTTCATAGGTAATTTTCTCTTCAAATACTTCATGTCCTAACTCAAGATAAATATTATAAAGCTCTCTAATTTTGTTGTTGTTTTCCATTAAGCCTAACTAGTGAAAATAAAAACAAGAAACAAAAAGATATAATTGCAGAATCTAAAGGAAATAACTTCGAGCACTCACACACCAGCAACAATGCTAGAAGATAGCTTAGTAGCCAGAGGATGTGAGTACCTTTTACCTTACCTCCTCGGCAACAGCGCCAGAAAATAGCTTGATGTCTACGCACTTTTATTCTTGTAGACAGTTGTTGGGCCTCCAAGTGCAGAGGTTTGTAGAACAACAACAAGTTTCCCTTAAGTGGATTACCCAAGGTTTATCGAACTCGGGGAGGAAGTGGTCAAAGGTATCCCTCTCAAGCAACCCTTCAATTAAGATACAAGAAGTATCTTGTGTCCCCAACACACCGAATACACTTGTCAGGTGTATAGGTGCACTAATTCGGCGAAGAGATAGTGAAATACAAGTGGTATGGATAATTATAAGTGGTAATGGTGCTAGAAAAGAGCTTGATGTGTAGGAAGAGACTAAGGCAAACTGAAATAAAGATGGAAGCAAGCAAACATGTAACAGATCTAGTTGCAAACGGTGTTTCAATGCTTAGAAACAAGGCCTAGGGATCATACTTTCGCTAGTGAACACTCCCATATAAATATCTTCTCTTCATGATACTAATCTGAACCACTCTCTGGTTGGACACTCTAATCCATGGTAGGGCTATAACAACACACCTCAAAGTTCGCTTTCCCCATCTAGATAACCCCACACTGTCACCTTGAGCACTAGATGGTTCCAACAAACACCACAATTTCATAGAGACATCCAACTCCAAATATAACTCATAACAAGTATTTGTAATCTCTAGCCTAAGTGCCACCATGGTGTGCACGCTATCACTTTCACACACATGGGGAGAGCCAGAGATCTATTAAAGCACTTGAGTAGCAAGGTAGATCTACTTGATTACAAAGGTCATGATCACAATATGATCATGCATAAAGAGAGAGATGAACACATAGCTATCGGTAGAACCCTTAGCCTCGAGAGAGAACTACTCCCTCATCATCATGGGAATCAGCAACGGCGATGGAGATGGTGGTGGAGATCGATGGAGATGGCTCCGGGGGCACTTCCCCGTCCCGGTAGGGTGGTAGAACAAAGACTTTCTGTCACCCGAATCTCCCCTCGGTGGCGGCGGCACTGCGGAACTTTTCGTGGCTAGAGGATGAATTATTTAGGGTTTTCTCATCGGAGGCTTCTTATAGGCGAAGGGGCGATGTTAGAGGGTGGACCAGGGGCCCACACCATATGGTGGCGCGGCCAGGGGACCCGCGCCACCACATGGTGTTGCCAGCCCCTGGCCCCTCTCCGTCTCGTCTTCTAGCTCCGTGAGTCTTCCGGTAAAATATCGACTTTGGCTTTTGTCCGGTCCAATTCCGAGAATATTCATTTTCTGGCTTTTCTAGAACCAAAAACAAAAGAAAACAGGCAACTGGCACTGTGGCATATTGTTAATAGGTTAGTTACAGAAAATGTGTAAAAGTACTCCAAAGTGTGGAGAAAACATAAGAAAGTAGATATAAAATAAGCATGGAACTTCAAAAATTATAGATACGTTAGCAACGTATCAATGACATCTTTGATCTTACCATGTCAAACAAGGTTTAATTTGATCTCTCGAATATACCATACTCCTGTGGTTTATCGAGAAATGCAAATCCATGAAACAATTCCCGAAATCTTAGGTGTTTTGCTAAACCTGTAACTCAAATATCTTCCTTTATGATCAAATCATAAACTCTTTATTTTCTTGTTACAATGATTTTCCACTTCATCTTGAAAGTCTTTGCACAATTTTCAAATGTTTCATACTTCTTCCTTATTAAGTAAATATGCAGATATATTCACTCAAATTTCTGGAGAAAGCATATGAAGCAAAAAGATCCATCGCATATGGCTACACATAATGGACTATGCACATCTACATGCACAATTTCAAATAAGTTAGTCATTCGTTCCTCTTTGGCCTATGAATGGAGTTTTAATTATCTCGAGGAAAGTCTGACAAGCATCATTTGATCAAAATCAAAGACTCCAAAAATCCACCAACATGGAGTTTCTTCATGTTTTCTTTCCAATATAATTTAAACAACGATGTCACTTCGTAAGTGATATTTCAATCATTTGTCTTGCGACATTTTTGCATTAGTTTTATGGATGTGATTTCTATAACTAGACTTGTAAATGTTTATCCATCTTCTATGAATATGGTAATTATTTGAACAACCATTGTTCTCATAATACCGGAACAAAATAACAATTATTTAAACAAATCTTGAAGGCAAGCTCTGATGTCAACGAGAAATACAATAACACTTTATTTGTGATGAACATCATCACATATTCTTTTGCTAGTTACTTAGGCCATTGTAGTTCATGAATTGCGTCGTTCTGTATGATATTTCATACCAACCAATTCGGTATCCAATACCCAAGAACCACACTGTTTAACAAGAAAAGAATACAACCATAACATGTATATCATCTATATACCTCAGCTAGATATTTCTAGTCATTCTTTTCTACCAAATATTTTATAGATTCTCTTTCAGCATTTCCTTTTCCTTTTTAAAAGAATCTATCAACAACAATAGTGGCGTCATACATATGACACATAGTCTAAGGCATGTATAGTAAAATACCAATACCTTTGGACTTGCACTTTGAAGTAGATCACCATCATCTTATGTTTGGTGTTCTTTCAAAAAAATTCATTCTTTAGTAATCTTTTAAGTACAGTAAACATTTTACTTACATCTTCTATTCATCTTTATCATGACAACTTTCATTATCAAGCTACTATGGCCTATAAGGACGAACTGTGAGTATAATGCCAGTTCCCAAAACCTTTTTGGGAGAGTAGGACGTCTAGCGTCTCCAACCTTTGCAAATTCTCATACAATGTGAGAACATGTATTTTTCCAAATTATACTATATCATACTGCAACCATAAACATTGTTTTAGATATCAAAATATCTTCCACACACGATGGCTTCTAAAACAATTCTTTCAGCTCCTAGATAACCTCGATATTAAAAACAACTTTTGAATATCAAGAATCATGGAGGCAAACATGATACTTTAGATACTAACAATGGAATTCTTAGTAAATAGAGTTTGCTGAAAGTTTGCAATAGGACTTCTAAATTTGACATTCAAAAACAATACGATACCAGTTCGTAAAGCAAATATCTAGAATTCTATAGTTCTATTATCTCAATTAAAACTAAGCATAAGATAGTATACAGATGCCAATGACTACAACAACTTCGATTTAGTTTATGACAAATTGAGTTTAGCTAATCCAAATTACGAATGAACTCCCACTCAAAAATGATATCCCTCGTGTCCTTTTGGTGATTATATGAACCAAATCCACTACACCAAGTCCGATCATCACTTGAGTCAGTGTAGCTTCAAAGACGAGTATCTATATGGGCATCATATCAAATATATGACTCATGCTTAACCTTTCGGTCCGTGTTTCAAGGCCATGTCTTTACATGCTAGGCTCGCCAAGTAAGAACCTTAGTACTCATGTGTGTAAAACTGTCTTACAACCGTTGTATGAAAGCGCAGAGTCGAGTACATCCGATCATCACGTGATGTCTCAAAACACGATCCAAAGAACGGTGCATATTTAAGGAAGAACACATTTTTATCTTGATATCTAAATGAGGGATCATCTTATAATGCTACTAAAACGCCAAACTAGCAATATAAGATGCAAACATCATATGTGTAAAGTGGAATGATATGGTCTATGCATTTGATCACTATCATGGGCATCGTGGTATGTTCTCTATCATTCCTTTGTGTGTAAGTGACGAGGGGTAACCTCAACACTGTCCATAGTGAAGGACTTAGGGTTTCGCGAAAAAGAGAACGCTGAGGATTTCGTCGGATGTCAGGAAAACAATGGAGTCAAAGTCGCCTGAATGTTGAGTAATCGTACTATTACAAGTTTCCTGGGAGATTTTCTAGTGTCTATTTTCTAGATCTAAAGTTGGGTGTAACATCTATTGTATTGTGTTTTTTCCTCGTTGGACCCTCCTAGCCTTTATATATGGGGAGGCTAGGTCTCGGGTACCAATACAAGTAGGTTACAAGCTAGAGTTTGTATCTAATCTAGTCTTGTACTTTCCTTGTCTTATATTGCCAGGAGTCTGTGTCCTTTTATACTTCGTATCAGCCAAACCGTCGTGGGCTTCATGGATCTTGGCTAATCTTCAGGTGAGGCTTCCGTTAGGCCGCACCATATATATCAACAATATGCACCCGAAGGGTTATGCCCATGTCAGTAGCCCCCGAGGCTATGTTCGGATGTTTGCGTCCGAGCATAGGCTTAAAGTCCTTTTTACTATGCGCGGAAGGTGAACTTGAAGATTTCCTCGGATGCGTGAACTTGTAGATCTCTTTTTTGGCTGATGCAATGGATGACGTTGTCTTGTTCTTGAAGTGATGTCAGCATTTTCATCAGGCGCTCTCAATGGGAGTAACCTTTGAGGCTATACTCAGGTAGACTCAAAGTTATGCTTCTTCACTGTAGACACTCTTCCATCGACTCATGTTTGGAGGATTTCTGTTTTTTCTATCGGGTGCATGGCCAGAGCTCCCAATGGGAGTAGCTCCCGAGGCTATGTTCGGGTGTTTGCACCAGAGCATAGGCTCAGAGATCTTCTTCATCCGAGAATTTCTCCGTGTAGATAAAATAGGGACCCTGGAAAAAGACATGTAGATTATGTAAAGTCAGCCGAAAATATAGCTTGTTGTAATTTCTTTCGGATGAGTGAATTTGGAACTTGATATATTTGGAACTTTATATATTTTTGCTGATGGCTATGGCGTTTGCGCCTCTCGCGAGACCTTTTCGTTAGCCTGATGCCCATTGGGCTGGATCAGCTACTCGGGTCAAAGCGTGCTTTTGACGTATTTCATGGTGGAGCCGAAGAATTTTTAAGTTTTCGCTGAGTAGCGAAGTCCCCGAGTATTGGAATATGATTATGTAATAATTTATTCGACTGAGCCCCCGAGGATCGAGTGTAATGGAGTAATGAAAAGGTAGACTCGGTTAAGAGAACTTAGCTTTATTGGTATCGGGTGAGAAAATATGATCTTCACCCGAGGAATTTCTCGACTTGGGTCTTGATTTTTCTCGGGTGCGCCACCAGTTGACGCGAGCGGTGTTTAGTCAATTTCGTGGGAGGACCCGACAAAATAGCTCGATGTAGTCGCCATCCTTGCAAAAAACATAGAGAATTATGAAGTACTTGCATCTTGTAAAGAATATCGCCTTTCAATTTGTCATAACATTTTCGGGTGCCATTAGACCCGACACTTTTGCACTGTAACGCGAGACCTTTTTGTTATCCTGATGCCCTTAGTCTCACTACCTTGCCGATCTGTCAGTTGGGCTGCAACTGGGTCGGAGTTCAAGGATTCGATGCTCAGGCGAGGTCAGCTATTCGAGAAATCGCGTATAAGGTGCTTGAGTGCACAAAGTCGATGACACTTAGGTTAGTCGAAGAGGGTACAACCCCCAATTGTTTTAAGTACGATTAAAATAATAAAGAAATCAACTCGAAGTAGAAAACTTAGCTTTGCTGATAGTTGACGAGGTTGATGTGGCTGGAGGAGCCGAAGTCGCAACGGACGGAATGCTTTTTGGTGAGCGAAAACTGTGAGTTAACCGCATTGTGAGTTAACCGCATGTCCAGAAGTTGACGTCGTCTGTTCTACATGCACATTGCATGTTTACTTGCATTTGTCGGGTGACCCGTTGGATACGAATCAAGTCCCAACATGAATTGGCTAGTGACCAACTCCAGAACTCCTCCTTTTTAGACTTGGCACGTGCGACATGGTGTTGACGCTCTTTTTTTTCACGCTCCAGCCCATATCTTGGTGTCTAGCTACCATTATGGAGACGTAGAGTCCCGTGATAGATATCATGTAGTCCATGACACAGTAGAACTTCGTTTTGTCGTCCGATTTTTTCTTTCGCCTGCTGCATGTGATGCGACATAGCTCAACTGATGCTTTTTTTATCCGTCTCGTAACTTGACGTGGGTTTTAGATCCGGTAGACCTGATCAACCGAGCAGAAAGGCGGCGCTGATGTTGAGCCCTTGTACGTACTTGACGAAGGTATAGTCTACAACAGATCCAAAACAATCTACAGCAGAGTTGAAACAATCTACAGCAAAGCCAAAATAGTCTTCTTGATCCCGGAGTCTACGCTTTCTTCAGAATCGTCGGGGACGTTGTTGTTCGGGTTTGAGACACCCAGTGGCATTGATTGAGAGTCTGATCCGAAGAAGAGGCCATCGTAGATATCAGCCAAATCCCCCGGATCCGCGGCGTTTTCGCGGCTTCCTTCGATAGGAGCCGATGAAGGGGTGGGTGGGCGTGGACGGACCGAGGGGTGTGATTCTCGCGGGTCCTCTACTTCAAAGTGGGCTTCCGATGATTAGATCGGATCCTCCGTTGAAATCGGCGGGTACCAATACATGGATGGGCGGACGTGGATCTGCTTTTGTCGGGTTGATGCTTGGTGGAGAGCGGTTCGCCGAATCCTTGGTTCCAGCGTTCAGGTTCTCCATGGATGGCGCCAATTGACGAGGGGTAACCTCGGCAATGTCGATGGTGAAGGACTTAGGGTTTCACGGAAAAGAGAATGCTGGGGATTTCGTTGGATGTCAGGAAAACAGTGGAGTCAAAGTCGCATGAATATTGAGTAATCGTACTATTACAAGTTGCCTGGGAGATTTTCTGGTGTCTATTGTTTAGATCTAAAGTTGGCTGTAACGTCTATTATACTGTGTTTTTTCTTCGTTGGCCCCTCCTAGCCTTTATATATGGGGAGGCTAGGTCTCGGGTACCAATAGAAGTAGGTTACAAGCTAGAGTTTGTATCTAATCTAGTCTTGTACTTTGCTTGTCTTATATCGCCAGGAGTCTGTGTCCTTATATACTTCGTATCAGCCAAACCATCGTGAGCTTCATGGATCTTGGCAAATCTTTGGGTAAGGCTTCCGTTAGGCCGCACCATATATACCAATAATAGGCACCCGAAGGGTTATGCCTATGTCTGTAAGGCCAAGGTCTATGGAACTTACACGTTAGGTGTGTTGTAAGAGTATCAACTATACATCAACTTACAACATTACCATATCATGACACTAGCCCAACAACAATCTAAACAAGATGCTTCTAATTTATCCATTGCAAGTTTTACGTGACTTAGGGCTTTCGAAGATAGAACTGGTCTTACCTACAACATGGAACCACAACGATGATAACTAAATTATTAGGGACTCGTTGTAAATCAGATATTGACTATAGCAGGAGAGACAAACACCCTCTAGCCACTTATGGAAAACTAGTTGCATGTCAGTCGTAGAACAGGTCTCATGTGCGAGGACATGTAGCCACTTATGGAAAACTAGTTGCATGTCAGTCGTGGAACATGTCTCATGTGCGAGGACATGTAAAGTTAGTCCGGGCGGCTTCATCCCACTATGCCACCAATATCCAAAATACATACAAGATGCAATAAAATGATCATCATCACCCACATACTCTTATGTGTACTACCCGTGCAAAGCATCTACGCATAGATTAGGCTCTGATACCACTGTTGGGTTCGCAACATAGAATTTTTTTTCCTACGATGGGAAGTATTATACGCCAAGATCTATCTACTAGATACAAGCAACAGGTGGATATACATCCATAGATAACATACCTTGAAGACAACAAAGCTTTGTTAACGAGTTGGAACTCGTGGATGATGTAGTCGAACGCTTGCCGATCTCAAGATCGTGATGAAATCCAGCGAGTCCAGCAGGTCCAGCACCAGCACGTCCATCAGGTCCAGGTCCAGCAAGTCCAGCAGGTCCAGCACCACCAAGTCCAGCACTGCAAAGAAGCGGTACATCCGTGATCGCACACACGTCCGATACCCCGACAACCTCCGCTTCCTCACTCCAGTGATGCAGCGGAAGCAGCAACTCCTTTCCAGATAAATCCACCGGGAGCATGTATCTCGCTAATCCGAGACCATGGGGAATAATTTCTAGAGAGGGAGAGAGATTCTTCACGAGGAGGTGTGAGTGAGAAGTGAGAGGAGGGAGCAGCCAAGGGCCATGGCCGGCGGCCAAAGAGGGTTCCCCCACCTCTTCCTCCATTCATGTGAGTGGAGCTCCCACTCACACAAATGGCTCTCCATTTCATCCACTCAAAACCCATTAAATTTCCACCCAATTTAATGCAATCTCTCATTAAATAAAAATCCTTTTATTTATTTATGAATATTTTTTGTTAATTACATTAATTAACAAACATTCACATAAAACCCCCTGCAACATTTCAATATCACATGCAGAACCAGTTTCTGCAATTTCACTAGAAACAATTCCGATTTCCATCGAAATGATTTCCATCGAAACAATTCCGATTTCCATCGAAATGATTTCTTAAATCTTTATCTGAAACATATTTACTCCAAATGGTGTCGGTATCCCTTAAGTGTGTCACCCTACAGTTCGCGAATAATGCAGACATGATCGAGACCCCTCTCCGAGCAATAATCAGCAGCGGGACCTAGAGATCCGTACTGACTCCCACACATTCAACGATGATTCTTGTGATCGTGTAAACCTTTAACGTCGTAACTAAATCCCTTTGTAGCATTCAACGATCATCAGTATCCAAATACCTAGCTTGATCTCATTACCGACATGCACTCTTTTCTCCTTCCCGTGATATAACATTCTAGTGATCACATCACTTGCTTGCAAGCTATTTCAATGTGATATTACTGAGAGGCCCCAGAGTATATCTATCCATCATCGGGATGGACAAATCCCACTCTTGATACATAAGCCTGTACATAACACCTTCGTAGCACTAAACCCAACTTTATAGTCACCCTTTTACGGTGTGACGTTTGATATTATCAAGATACTCTTCCAGTGTTAGTGGTTGACATGATCTCATGGTCTAAGGACTAGAATTACTTTGTATGATGTTATAGCAATATAAACATAATGACTTTGATCATAATGCTATCCTTCGGATGAATGTTCATCACATCATTCCACCAATGTTGTGACCTCGTTATTAACAACATCCAATGTCCATGATCAGGAAACCTTGATCATCTTGTTAATCAACGAGCTAGTTTATATGAGAGGCATTGATGGACCAAAATATATCGAGCTCGTTGGGGAACCCCAAGAGGAAGGTATGATGAGCACAGCAGCAAGTTTTCCCTCAATATGAAACCAAGGTTATCAATCCAGTAGGAGGAAGGAAACACCCTAAAGGTGTAGCTACCTGAACGTTGGCAGGGCGCACTACCGGTGCCAGCGGCAACGTGGAGACCTGCACAACACAACCACATAACTTTTCCCCCAACTTGCGATGAGGTTGTCAATCTCACCGGTTTTTGCTGAAAACAAAAGATTAAACGTATCGAATGGAAGGAAGTAATAGTTTGTAGAAAGTAAACACAAAGCAGTAAACAGTTTGTAGATTATATGTAAAAGAAAGGACTGGGGTCCATAGTTCACTAGAGGTGGCTCTCCTTAAGATAGATAACATGTTGGGTGAACAAATTACAGCGGGGTAATTGACAAACATCGAGAAAGCATGCAAGCATATACTAATCATCTTGACTCCTTTGAGACTTGATTGGGCATTACAACATTATACATAGACCTCCATCCAACTGCATCTATGACTAATAATCCACCTTCAGGTTATCATCCGAACCCCCTCCAGTATTAAGTTGCAAGCAACAGATTATTGCTTTACGAATTGCGTGTAAAGTAAAAAATACGATTGTTCTATGAACAAAGGATTGTTGTTTTCTCCCTGGTAGCAACAACACATCTAGTACCTTAGAGATTTCTATCACTTCCCTAGATTACCAGAGGCATGAACCCATTATCGAGCATAAATACTAATCCTTGTAGTTGCTAGCATCTACTTGGCCAAGATAGCTACTAACAACGAAAAGCATGCAAGATCACAAATAACAAAGACATGATAGAATCAATAATCAATCTGAAATAGCATCCCAATATCCATCGGATCCCCGCAAACACAACATGCAGAATTACAAATAGATGATCTTGATCATGAACGGAGCTCACAAGATCTAAAATGAAAGCACAAAGGAGGAGAACCAGCCATCTAGCTACTACATGGACCCGTAGTCCAGAGACGAGCTACTCACACATCACACCAGAGGCTTTGCATGATGATGAAGAAGGCCTCCAGGGTGAATTCCCCTCTCCGGCAGGGTGCCGGGAAGAGCTTCAGATCCCTCCCGATCTAGGAATGGAGATGACGGCAGCTATAAACTCTTTCGTGGATTTTTTGATCGGGTACTTAGGATTTTGGTATCGGAGGCAATATATAGGCGGAAGGAGAGGCCGAGGGGGTGCTGGGGTTAGCCAGACCACCCCCTGGCACGGGCCAGGCCTGGCCGCACAACCAGGTGGTGTGGCCGGGCCCCAGCCCTTGTCCGTCTCGTATTCTGGCTCCATATGTCTTCCAGTAAAATAGTGACTTTGGCCTTTGTCCCTTCCAATTCCGAGAATATTCATTTTTTGACTTCCTGGAACCAAAAACAGTAGAAAACAGGCAGCTGGCACTATGGCTCTTTGTTAATAGCTTAGTCCAAGAAATCATATGAAAAGTACTCCAAAGTGTGGACAAAACACAAGAAAGTATAAAAAACCAAGCATGGAACATCAAAAATTATAGATACATTTGCAATGTATCAACATCCCCAAGCTTAACTCCTGCTCGTCCTCGAGTAGGTAAGTGATAAAAAGAAAGAATATTTTTTGAGGTGACATGCACCATCATAAACTTGATCAAAGTATTTGTAAAACATTCAAAGCTAGGATCATAGTACTTCCATCATAACATGAAAGACAAAGTTCTAGCAATAAGACAAAGAAACTATGTTGCAACATGAAAGGCACAAACAAAAGATTCATGAATAGCAATGCTTTGCAAGACGTTTGTTTGTTTCACATAAAGAAAACATAGCATAATAGTATTCAGCTTGTCCCTCATAGAGTTGAAAATATAAATGCATAGGACACCTTCAAAGTTCATAAGAGTGACTAGATACAAATAGTTTAAAACAAGCAATATCAAGTTATGCATCAATCAACTAGTCTTGGGACAATGCACATAGAACTAAGAATGGCCACTATGCTCTCAAAGTAGGTGCATAAAGGTAGAAGGTGGAGACTCAATGTAATGGTGGAAGACATGCCTTCATAGAAGGAAGCAGAGATTCAAGTTTCATAAAGAGCTTCCAAAAATTATGGTACTTATAGCTTTCAGCTCTCATTGCCCCTAACATAAGCATCTTGAAGGTGATTAAGGTTAAAGTGAATAAACTATGGTGTACATGCTTCACGAAGTATAAGTTAGAAATCTCATGTCCCTTGAATACAAGGGCCGCTCCTCATGCTACTCAAGTTTAGTCACCGGCAAGTTCTTGTCATCGTAAGTACATGCGTATCATAGAGAACCGCCAACGAGGTACCCCTTGCCCGATGATACGGAAGAATCCCCATATCAAAACGACAAGGCAAGCAGACAATGAGCATCTCAACAATCTTCTTATTTACCATGGGAATATGGGGATTTTTTCTCTCTTTCCTCTTTTCATAATCTCATTTTTTCTCTTTTTCTCAAAATAGGACTATTTTTTTATAAGAAGAATGCTTCATAGACAACTCATTATGGTTACGCTGCAGGTTTCCACCATGTCAGCATGGATTAGACCAGCGGCCTAGGCGTTTCTCTAACACATAAACATAACTCCATGGACTTACAAGCTCCCCTTTCATTTCACACCGACGACATCCATAGACAAAAGAGCATGATATCAGCTAGGTACAAAGTACCCGTGCAATGTTGAAAGCGTTCCCCATGACAGCATGGTTCTGCTAATCCCCAACAAATAAGTGTAAGCATATACAGCATAGACGACACAATGGTTCAAGTTTATTAAGGGCAAGAAAAGTAAAAGTGTGCCATCAAGTTCGTGAGAGCTTTAATCACTAGTTTTCTCATAACAAGTTTATTTCAGAAGGTAAACAAAAGCATGAATATACTTGGAATAGCATAAGCTAGTAGGTAGGTATGGTGGACTCTTTGGAATAAATTGGTTTAGGGAGTTGGATGCATGAGTGGAACTCATACTTGGTTGTGGAGGCAAGCAAAAGACTGGGAGCAATAAACTAAGAGAGCAGTAATGGCCATAATCATGCAGAGCGAGAAAACTTCATTGATCAAAGCATAAAGTGATACTACAAGTTGAAAACTAAAGGATCATAAAGGCTATGGTGACTTAGGATAGTCATAACATGGTGTGAGCATGCGCCAAGTCAACCCAAATAAAACATCAAAGGAGAATACCACAATACTATGCTTTAATATGCTAAAACAACACATGATTCATCCAAGGCACATTAAGAAATCTCAATTGTTTATAAAAAGTCATGCTACAACAAAGAATACTAAGCATAAATCTAAAACAATATCAAGCATGGCATGACAAAGCATAGGCCACAGTCAAAAACAAGCTCTCTTTACCACTTAAGCATGAGCTTTCCTACTCTTTTCCAAACCAAACCAAACTATTTGAAAACCAATATATGAAAGAGGGGGTCCAACCAATTTATTCAGCAAACAAAGCAAACAAAGAAAACGAAAAACCAAAATGAAAACAAAAAATAAGACGCTCCAAGAACAACACAATTGTGCATGAAACAACAAAAATGAAGCGTTTGGAAGAAACCTGGGATTTTTATTGATGAAGAGGAGGCATCCCCAAGCTTTGACGCTTGTACTTCTTGGATATTTCTTGGGGTGACACGTGTGGCATCCCCAAGCTTGAGCTTTAGTCCATCTTTCATCTGATTACTCATTCCTTCCATACACCTAAAAGTTTTCCTTCATACAAAACTTCACACAATCTTTATTAGCAACATTAGTGCATTCAAGATAATAAGTCTTTAGGTTCAGTTCTAACACCAATAAACTTCCATTAGAACACTAGTACTGTAGCACTTCCCTCAAAAATCTCAATTCCCCAAAAGAACTCAAAAAGGAACCAACAAGAAGCAAATGCAGAAAATGGCAGAAATCTGTCAAAACAGACCAACAGGTAAAGACGAATTTTTTAGAAGACCTTCTGTTATTCACATCAAAAAGTGTTGAACTAACGAAAGTTAGATAACAACCGGGGGCAGAAGCACAAAAATTCACGCCTCAAAAGGACATTCAGTGATTTTACAAGAATTTTTACGGTGAAGAACAGAAATCTGTTTCAGGACAGCAACTTTCCCAATCATTACTTCTCTCTCATTAGAGGTTACTCTTGGCACAAAAAGCAAATAAAAAGAATAAGGAGCGGTTATTACTGAAGTAATAACTTCCAAGACTCATCTACAACTTTTGGGTTATCTCCCAATAAGTACTTTTCTTTAACGCATTTAAGTTAGGCATAAGAACCAAGAAAAAGGATCAAGTGTTCTCAAATGAAGAAGCATTAAAACCAAAATTTTGCCCTTACCTCTCTTACTTTTATTCGTAACCTTGGGGAAAATATGATTGTTTGGTGGAGAAGTAAGGTGCATGGTCCCCTTTCCCACATCTATTATTGCTCCAAGAAGTTCTAATAGGGACCTTCCAAGTGTAATTTGTCCTTTTCCTGCACATTCAATAACAAGATAATCAGTAGAAATCATTTTCCCAAGGATCTTTGTAAACACTCCTTCAGCTATTGCAATAGGTAATATGGTCGCATTATTAGCAAGAGATATTTTTTTCCTCCTTCAGTAAGCCCCCAAAGATTCAAAGATTCATAAATATCTTTGGGCATAAGACAAAATTCAGATATGATATCACATCGAGCTTGAAAAGTTTCATTATTTATATCAATCTTTACTGTGAGGAGCCACTTTGATGGTTCAGAATTTATTGGAACATAATTATGATGCTCCCTAAGCGTATTATAGCAATCTTTTAAGCTAGTAGTGCGGGTCTCAAGAGTGTTTATTCTAGCAAATATGCTTGCGAAAGAAATATCAGTTTTGCTAGGCAAGTTGTAAGTAAGGATCAATTTCTTTATAGCATTAATAGCATCATCCTCATTACATTGGAGGAAATCTCCTCCCACAACAGCATCTAAAGCATATCTATAGCAAAGAGCAATTCCAAGGTAAAAACTGCTAAGGAACAAGCTTTGAGTCATTATAGGCTCAGTTTTTTCATGTAGATCAGAGATTCTAGACCAAGCTTCCTTGAAACTTTCCTCAATTCCTTGTTTAAAAGTGAAAATCATTTCCTCGGGTGACATAGTGATTGGAGCAAGGCTAGACATAAAGGCAACTTAAGATAGGAACTAATTTTTTTGTGTTTTCAATATAGAAAGCAAACTTGTAAAAACTAATTTTTTTGTGTTTTTGATAAAGAAACAAGCAAAGAAAACAAAAGTAAACTAAGCAAAACAAAAATAACAAAGTAAAGAGATTGGTTATGAGGGACTCCCCTTGTGAAGATGTCCTTGACTCCCCGACAATGGCGCCAGAAAAAGTTGTTGATGGCCCAAAATATATCGAGCTCGTTGGGGAACCCCAAGAGGAAGGTATAATGAGCACAGCAGCAAGTTTTACCTCAGTATGAAACCAAGGTTATCAATCCAGTAGGAGCAAGGAAACACCCTAAAGGTGTAGCTAGCTGAACGTTGGCAGGGCGCACTACCGGTGCCAGCAGCAACGTGGAGACCTGCACAACACAACCACAGAACTTTGCCCCCAACTTGCGATGAGGTTGTCAATCTCACCAGTTTTGCTGAAAACAAAGGATTAAACATATCGAATGGAAGGAAGTAATAATTTGCAGAAAGTAAACACAAAGCAGTAAACAGTTTGTAGATTATATGTAAAAGAAAGGACCGGAGTCCATAGTTCACTTGAGATGGCTCTCCTTAAGATAGATAACATGCTGGGTGAACAAATTACAGCGGGGCAATTGACAAACATCGAGAAAGCATACAAGCATACTAATCATCTTGACTCCTTTGAGACTTCATTGGGAATTACAACATTATACATAGACCGCCATCCAACTGCATCTATGACTAAGAAGCCACCTTCAGGTTATCATCCGAACCCCCTCCAGTATTAAGTTGCAAGCAACAGATTATTGCTTTACGAATTGCGTGTAAAGTAAACAATACGATTGTTCTATGAACAAAGGATTGTTGTTTTCTCCCTAGTAGCAACAACACATCTAGTACCTTCAAGATTTCTATCACTTCCCTAGATTACGAGAGGCATGAACCCACTATCGAGCATAAATACTAACTCTTGGAGTTGCGAGCATCTACTTGGCCAAGATAGCTACTAACAACGGAAAGCATGCAAGATCACAAATAACAAAGACATGATAGAATCAATAATCAATCTGAAATAGCATCTCAATATCCATCGGATCCCCGCAAAAACAACATGCAGAATTACAAATAGATGATCTTGATCATGAACGGAGCTCACAAGATCTAAACATGAAAGCGCAAAGGAGGAGAACCAGCCATCTAGCTACTACATGGACCCGTAGTCCAGAGATGAACTACTCACGCATCACACCGGAGGCTTACATGATGATGAAGAAGGCCTCCAGGGTGAATTCCCCTCTCCAGCAGGGTGCCGAAAAGAGCTTCAGATCCCTCCTGATCTAGGGATGGAGATGACGGCGGCTACAGACTCTTTCGTGGATTTTTTGATCGGGTACTTAGGTTTTGGTATCGGAGGCAATATATAGGCAGAAGGAGAGGCCGAGGGGGTGCTGGGGTCGGCCAGACCACCCCCTTGCGCAGGCCAGGCTTGGCCGCATGGCCAGGTGGTGTGGCCAGGCCCCAGCCCTCCTCCGTATCGTATTCTGGCTCTAGATGTCTTCCGGTAAAATAGTGAATTTGACTTTTGTCCCGTCCAATTCCGAGAATATTCATTTTCTGACTTCCTGGAACCAAAAACAGCAGAAAACAGGCAGCTGGCACTGTGGCTCTTTGTTAATAGGTTAGTCCAAGAAATCATATGAAAAGTACTCCAAAGTATGGACAAAACACAAGAAATTATAAAAAACCAAGCATGGAACATCAAAAAATTTAGATACATTTGCAATGTATCAGACATTACTAGGAACTTTGTATTTTGTTTATTAAACACACATGTATTAACGTTTCCAATTAATACAATTATAGCATGCAAAATAAACATTTATCATAAACATGGAATAATATAATAACCACTTTATTATTGCCTCTCAGGTATATTCCCTTCATGACCTGCCTATCATTCTTGGGGGGACTTCAACTTGATCCGATCCGCGGATGACAAGAATAACTCGAACCTTGACTGGACCATAATTGACATGTTCAACGCGCATATCGCAAATTGGGCTCTAAGGCAGGTTGCACGCACGGGAGCTCGTTATACCTGGACGAATAGACAATTGAATCCGGTCCACTGTGTACTGGATTGGGTTTTTATTTCCCTAGTTTTTTAGGACATCTTTCCCTTGGTATCCTTATCCGCGAAACTAGCTTGAGTTCAGACCACACTCCGCTTATTCTTGATTCGTGCGAGGGAGTCGGGTCAAATCCAATCGTTTTTTCTTCGAAGCTGGCTGGTTTAAGGTGTCAGGTTTTAAGGAGTTAGTGTTGTTGAGATGGGCTGCCGGTCCCCAGGGTGCTAGTGGACCAGACCCAGTTGACTGGTGGCAATCCTTGTCTTCTTCCCTGAGACAGTTCCTCCGTGGGTGGAGTGTGAATCAGGGAAAAGAGGCGCAACGGAGCAAGGGCTTGCTGCTTGGCCAGATTTCCCAACTAGATCTCCAAGCAGACTTGGCTAGTTTAGATGAGGAAGGTTGGGCGTATCGCTATCACTTGGAGGACCAATTGCTTCTGATTTATCAGCAAGAACAGGAATATTGGCGCCAGCGTGTCTGAGTGAGATGGGCTCTCAAGGGCGACACCAACACCAGGTATTTCCATGCGGTGGCCAACGGGCGGTGGAGAAAATGTAACATCGCCTTGCTCTCCTCAGGGGAGGGCACCCTCAGGGATAGAGAGGCTATTCAGGCACACATTTATGACTTCTACCGCGAGCTCCTCGGTTCTTCTGCCCCTAGGTGCTGTGGTCTTGCCCCATCTACTTGGGTTACTGGGAAGCAGGTCTCAACTGAGGACAACATCTCTCTCACGATCATCTTCACAATGCAGGAACTTGAGCTGGTGGTCATGGACATGAAAACCAATACTGCCCCAGGCCCAGACAGATTGTCGGTTATCTTCTTTAAATCCTTTTGGCCCTAGCTGAAGCAGGGAGTGATGCACATCCTAAATGACTTTGTCCTTGGGCGGACGGACATCTCCCGCCTCAACTCTGGCATGATTTCCCTTATTCCCAAGGTTCCGGGGGCGAAATCGATCACCCAGTATCGTCCTATCGCCCTTATTAACGTGACTTTCAAGATCATCTCGAAAGCCTACTCTTCTTGCCTTCACCCTAGTGCTAATCGAGCCATTAGCCCTAATCATACGGTGTTCATCAAAGGCCGGTTCATCCTAGAGGGGGCTCTTTCACTGATGGAAATCATCCACGAGCTCAAGAAGCAGAAGCTCGGTGGAGTTCTCGTGAAACTAGATTTCGAAAAAGCGTACGATCGTGTCACCTAGGATTTTCTTCTAGAAGTATTCTATCTCAAGGGTTTTGAGGATGGCTACATCCACATGATCTCTCAACTTATCTCGGGAGGGCAAACTGCTATCTCAATCAATGGGGAGGTGGGACCATCCTTTCGCAACAAGAGATGGGTGCGTCAAGGGGACCCCCTCTCGTCCCTGCTCTTCAACTTTATCGGCGAAGCCCTGTCTGCCATTCTCTCAGCGGCTCTGCAGGCCACATTAGAGGTGTGGTGCTGCACCTGATTCCGAGGGGGGGGGGGGGTCACACACCTGCAGTACGTGGACAACACGATGATCCTGATCTAGCATGACAAGGCCTCCCTTGCCAATCTCAGGTTCCTTCTGATGTGCTTTGAAGACATGTTAGGGCTCAAAATCAACTACCATAAAAGCGAGGTGGTGGTCATGGGGCAACCTTTCGAGGTCCAACTCAACGTGGCAAACGCTCTAAACTACAAGCTTGGAGGCTTCCCTTTCACTTACCTAGGCTTCCCATCTCTAACCGTAAGCTAACCGTTGAATAGTGGGAATTCCTGGTAAGGAAGTTGGGAGGCAGTCCGGAACCCTAGATCAGTAGATTTCTCTCCTCGGGTGGAAGATTAATCCTAACTAACTCCTGCTTGGATAGCCTACCGCTATTTGCGATGGGATTATTTCTACTGCAAGATAGTATTCATGAAAAAATCTGGCAGGGGACGGCCCCCAAGCGTAAATACCACATGGTGAAGTGGCCGGCGGTCTGCCGTCCCAAAGAGCAGGGTGGCCTTGGGTTAATCAACACCAAGAAGATGAACATTGCTCCTCATGAAATGGATTTGGAAGCTCTACCAACACGACGACTCAATCTGGGCTTCCATCATCGGGGCAAGTATGGGGAGGCCAACGACATCATCACAGGTTCTGGGCATGGGGGCTCCCCCTTCTGGAAGAGTCTACACAAAATCAAGCATCACTTTAAAGCTAGGGCCAAGCATATCGTGACAGATGGGGCACAAACCTCATTCTGTCTTGACTGGTGGTTTTGGACGGGCCCACTTTGCCATCAGTTCCCTGACCTCTTCGCCATTTGTGACAACCCCACGGCCACGGTGGTGGACGTCTATCTCCCAAGGCGAATTAACCTCCATTTCCGTCGGACTCTAGATGACAGGGGTGTTGAGTCCTGGCTCGCGCTGGTGGATGACCCAGAGGTGGTGACACTCCACCCTGGCCTGGACAAGATTAGTTGGCACCCTGAGCCCTCCGGAGAGTTTTCGGTTAAGTCCATGTACTGTCTGCTCTCCCAAGGGGTGACAGTAGCTCACTTCAAGGACATCTGAGCGGCAAAAATCTCTCTCAAGAACAAAATCTTGTCCTGACAGTTGGCTCTTGATCGCCTCCCCACGAACCTTCTTATTGTGTCTAGACACGGTCCGTCAAATGGCTTGTGTGCCTTATGCGGGGTGGCGGAGGATGCCTCGCACATTTTCTTCTCCTATTCCCTGGAAAAGTTCGCATGGGGCGCACTTTGCCAAATCCTAGGCTGTAACTCGCAGCCTAATAGCTTTGTGCACTTCTTTGCTATTATGTCGGATTTTTCGGGGCAACCGAGACGCCTTCTATGGATCTTATTTGTAGCCTTGGCTTGGTCGTTATGGCTGATCCGTAACAAACTTACTATCGAATCGAAGGTCATTCGCCACCCTGCTGATATGCTCTACAAAATGCTTATCTGTTTACAGCTATGGAAGCTAAACACAAAGGCGAAGGACAAGGAGGGACTCAAATGGATGGCAAGCGAGCCAAGGGCGCTTTACCTCTCGATGGCACCGGAGAACACTGAAGCGTAGTCCTCGTATAGTTTTTACATGTTTTGGTCTATCTTTGGGGTGGCTGTCCCCTCGCACTTGTAGTCTTTCTGGCTAAGCTGTAGGCCTCAACGTGCTTGTTTTGTCGTTGGATGCTTGTGAACTTGTGTTGCTTTATTAATTTAAAGCTGGGCGGTTATCTAACAAAACATATAGAGTACCACAGAACACCGGGAGAAAGTGTCTTTGGCTCCTAAGATCTAGTGTTCCCTAGTTTTAAAAAATTCAAAAATCATATTTACTTGTTTCAGAAAAAATTGGAAATAATTCTGGGCATAGTCAATGTTGGATCCCACAAGCATGCAAAATCACAATGCAAAATTCTTTGTATTGTGGGCCAAAAAAGATAAAATCTGATAAAATTTGGCGATTTGAAAATACGATGCACAAATCCACACTTTTGTTATTTTTGTGTAGCTTGAAATATGAAGTATTTGAAATTTAAAATTTCATGTTTGTGGGGTACATCATTGGATTTGGCTACATCCAGATGTTTTTTCAAATTTTTTGAAACTCGCAAGGATGATTTTCAAATTTTTTACATAACAAGGGCACTTGGGAATTTACCGTAACAGAAGATGACGAAATGTTGTAAATGTGCTATATTACCCAAACATTTACTCTGAGCACTACATCTCGGTTTATCTTTGAATGACAGAACATCCTAGTATGATTTTACTTGTTGATGGATGTTTGATACGGAAGATAATCGTGAGGAGTACCAAGATGAATAATGACAAGAAAAAGGTGTTCAAATATTGTTTTTGCTGAAATATTTTGACAAGAAAAAGATGAATACATATGGTATTTTGACTAATGTATGTCATATAAAAGATTAAGGGGTACAAGACCCCATAAGCCGAAAAGAAGTGTCCTAATAGTTTCCAAGAGCTTCGACCCACGGGCAGTTTATTTTCACCAAAATTCATAAGCTTTCCTCTTCATAAGCACAAGCCCAAAAGAAGTAGCCCTAAGCTAGGTTTGAGGGAAACTATTAAGCTGTCGGCATACAGATATTCTCTGCCTAGGGCAAATAATCAACTGCGTCACTAGTGATTTATTCTATTGACACACCAATGAATCAATGACCATCAAGTCGCTAGACCCTAGTATCACATGAATGTTGTAATACTAAAACACTTCTTGGGTCAAGTGAAGACAGGTTGACTACGGTCGAAGCAAGACTTAAGTAGTAACGACGCATGAATGAACTATATATTTGGTTAGTGTGTAGCATCAGCTTTCTTCATACACGTCTGAAGCACACTAAACTAATGTTTGAAGCATGATTACTTGATTAGTGTAACATGAACTTTGTTCAGGTATGTAGAGATTATAGTATTTACAAAATTCGCAAGATATGGTTATTGGATAACAGAGACATGCATCATCCTTCTAGAAGGAGAATTGGATAATGCTGGATGCAGAACTCATAAAAGCACAAGTATTACATGTGCAAAGTAGCGACTAGGCCTATTCCTAAAGCGGAGTACAAGACGCCCCAGATGATAGAATATTTAATTCGTCCTACTTCCCTAGCCGCCACGCGTTTTTTATTTTTTGCCCAAATTTCCTATTTTGCTATCTCGGTTTTGCTAGAAAATGTCTCTCAAAAATGAAAATAAAAATTGTCTCACCGGAGATCTCGTCGGAGACATCGCCAGACTTATCTTGTGGCAAAAACTTTGCATTGTTGTAGCAAAATCACAAAACGATTGCAGCAAAAAAATCAACTATTGTAGCAAACCCAACTTAGTGGGAGACCTCGTTGGAAATCTCATCACAAAACCTTTATACTATTGTAGCAGAACAATAGAACATTTGTAGCCAAAATATGACACAGATAGCACCGCCATAGGGTCTCGTAGCTCCACTGTCGGTTGCACATAGCAAACCTAAGGCCCACTCGCTGGTCTCATGTAGCACAACTAGACGTCACTTGTAGCACCGCCGCCGGCCACACATAGCAAACCTCGATACTATATGTGTACCAGCGATGGTGCCCTTCGGTAGCACCACCTACAACCGCATGTAGCAAAAACGTGTGGGAGCAGCACACCAGGGGATCGAGTTAGGCCTCGAGGTCAACAACATGGAGTCGTGGTCATCCTCTAGGAGCAATCGGAGGTGCGGTGGCGTTGGAATCGTGGGAATCACTCCGGTGACCGAGTAGGCGGGGCGGGAATCGCGTGGGACGGCGATGAGATGGGGATAGGGGCCGTGTTGGGGCCAGTTAGAAGCACTAGAGAGCCACCTAGATGGAGGCGCACCACCCGTTCACGGAAAGGGGATGCACGTCGTCACAGTGATGGCGTCGGGTGAGCCGGCTAGACCTCCTTTGGGACGTGGTCCATGTGCAGGCGGAGTAAGAGGCCGGCGGCAAGGCGAGCTTGAGGCCGACGGCCAGCATGGCAGGGCGAGTATTGGGGGTGGGGATGGAGTAGGCTACTGGTGCGCCAGCGTCACGGTTGGCCGGTGCAGGGTGGGTTGTTGGTGAGATTTAGTATTTGCTTTATGGGTTGTATAATACGTGTGCCCACTAACGTGGGCCGAATTGGTTCATAGAGCCCATACATCGGTATCCCGCAGCTCGGGTAAGCAGTGGTGGTTTGCACCTCTCAGCCAAACAAGCCTAACCAGTCAGCGGACAGGCATTGACCATTATCTAGCAGACATCAACAATTAATGGCGCTTGAAATGGGCGGTGGATATTGGAAATGCCTTTGTTAGCCAAGCGGGGCGTTAAAAACACCGCATTCCCCGTCCATGTACCACGACACAAAAATCCGCCGCTACCGTGTGTGCCACGGTGTATAAGTGGCCACCAAGTCAAAATGATTCCGCCAAAGCTCATCCGCCACGTAATCAACTATTGCCGATTCTTTTTGCTTATGCCGCCCCAAAAAATTGTTGGGTATTGGGGGGGTATTTTTGTAGTGCTACTTCACGAACTAGTACCATATTGTTTGAGTGTCAAATTAAAGATAAAACTATTAAAGCAAACTTTCAAGTAAACCTCACTTACTTAATAAGGTTTAATAAGTGTATTAATCCTAGAGTAATTGATTCTGATGTTAGTATCTAAAAGATCATGCTTGCCTCCATGATGCTTGATATTAGAAAGAAAGTTTTTAGTATCAAGATTATCTGGGAGCTGAAAGATTTGTTTTAGAAATCAACTTGTGTAAAAGATATTCTGATATCTGAAACACTGTTTGATTGCAACATGATAAAGTATAATTTAGTTGGAAACAGGTTCTTATATTGTATGAGCATTTGCGAATGATGGTGATGCTAAGTGTACTTATGACCTAATAGGTTTGGGAACTAAAATTATACAAACGTTCATCCTTGTGAGCTATAGTAGTTCATCATGAAAGTTGTCATGGAAAGATGAATGAGAGGTATAAATAAAATGTTTACCTAACTAAAGATCACTAAAATTGAATCCGAAAGAACACGAATCATGTGACGACAGTGATCCACTTCAAAGTGTAAGTTTGAGGATATTAGTATTTGACTAATACACTTGGACTAAGTACCATGTGATTGGTTCCACTATTGATGTTGGTTGATTCTTCTGAAAAAAGGGAAAACGCATTGAAAAGGAATTCATAAATGTAATTGGTAGAAATTAATGGACTAAAATTGGCCAGCTCGGGTATATAGAAGATATACATGTTATGAATACATATATTCTTTGCTTGTTAAACCAATGTAATTCTTTAGCATTGGATGCTGGATTGGTTGGTATGAAGTATCATACAAAGCAACTCAATATAAGAAATACGATTATCCAAATATCTAGCAAAAGAATATAGTGATGATGTTCATCGATGAACAAATAAGATGTTATTATGTTTGTCATCTACATCAAGAACCAAGCCATCTAGATTTATTCTGATAATTGTTATCTGGTTCCAATATTGTGTGAACAAGTTATTATTCAAATAATTACTCTATTCGATGATGGATGAACCATTATAAATCTTCTTGGTGAAATAACATTCATAAAACTAAATGCTAAAAATATTACAAGACAAAATGATTGGAATTTCACTTAAGTGTGACACCATCTTTTAAGTTATATTGGAAAGAAAGACATGAAGAAAATCCATGTTAATGGAATTTTGAAGTCAACTTGTTTTCGAACGAATTTGCGCTTGTAAGACTTCCCTATAGACAACTAAAAATGTATTCATAGACAAAAGGTGAAGCGGACGACTAACTTAGTGGAAGTAATACATATTGATATATGTGGTCCATTATGAAAAACCATGTGTGGTGGATTGTTCTACTTCTTATATTTCCACCGAGGACTTGAATAGATATATGAGTATATTTGTTTAATAAGGAATAAGTATAAGATATTTGAAACATGTTAAAAGGTTTTAGCATGAAGTAGAAATCATCGTAACAAGAAAATTAAGAGTTTATGATTGGATCATAACAGAAGATTTTTGAGTTACAAGTTCAGCAAACAAGTGAAAGTTGAGAAATTGTTTCATAAACTTGAGTTTCCCTAAACACCATAATAGTGTGGAATGTTTTGAGAATATAACCGAACCTAGTTTTCCTTGGTGAAGATCAAATATAAACTGCCATTATGATTTAAAATAGTATGCTATAGTGACATGCCGCTTTTACACTAAAAGAGAACAACATCATGATTCATTAGAATGGCAAGGGGTAAAACCTAGTTTTTCTTTTCTTAAAAATTTGGTATGAAACGCATATGTAAATGTTAACAAAACCAAAGTCAGATATGCACATCTTTGTAGGTTATCCCAAATGTAATTGTTGGGAATTTCTCCACCATAACGCTAAATACAAAAGTGTTTGTCACTAGAACGACGAGTTATTTTAGAAGGAAATTTTTGTAAAAAGTTACGTGGGAGGACAATAGAAATCTTGATGAGGTTACCTTAACCTAAGTGACATGATCAGAGTAGCACAATGTCAAAAAGTGTTCTATAGCTGCTACAATGCTCATGGCTACTATTTCTACAAATGTTATATGTTCTAGAAATCTAAGTTCATATTGAACCATGTGGATCGGGTGAGATGAAATATCAAGATTTGAGGACAAAGTGTCATTGTTGGACAATAATATACCGAATACATGCAAAGAAGCATTGATGATACCTGAATCTATTAGATGGCTATAAACCATAAGAAACGGTGTTAGTATTTATATACGAAAATCAAGTTATGAACATGGTACACCATCAGGAAGGCATGAATATTTTCAAAAATATTAATGGATCTAGAAAGAAATAGAAATGGATGTTTACATCTATAAAATGGTCGACAAGTTGGAAAGAAATTTACGACATAGTTCAAAGAGTTGATTGCGACAAGATTTGGTCTTCCGCAATGATAGTTAGTCTGTACGGATTATTGAAGCAACCACTACATATTGAGATATGGTAGTTGAATAAACAAAATAATTTTCTTCTAATAGAATGGTCACCTAGGATGTGTACATGACAGTACCCAAAGGGTTTCGTTAATTCAAAGAGTGCTTAAATATATGCAAACTTTAATGGTTAAAATAAGCATAGTGGAGTTGAAGTCTTCATCGTCATGAAACTATTAGAGTTTAAGTTTATCAGAAACGATGAAGATGCTTGTTTTTACAAGAAAGTAAGTGGGAGCGTTAAAAAATATTTCCAATGCTTTATGTAAAAGACATTTTTTCGATTGTAAATGATGTATCTTTTGAGAGGCACGAATTAAGAATTTTATTAAAATATGATTTTGATGAAACACTTAGGAAGAACCATAATATTAGACATCAAAGTATATACATATAGATTGTAATTCTAATATAGTTATGTCGAAGTACATAGATATTGAACTGGTTCAATATGGTGGCATATTTGAGTGAGGACTGTGTGAGTTTCCTAGTCAAGATTAGATAAGAAAAGTTCCTACCACATGTAGCAAGATCAATTGTATTGAAAATTGGTAAGTGAAACCTTGTGAATGATTTGATTAATCATGAATGCCATGATATGTACATATCTAGATAAGTCATATGCTCTAAGTGTTAGGAGCATATACTAGAGTGATTCATAAAATGATCATTGGACAATAGTGATGATATTCTTGTGTACTCTAGAAGGAACAAGAATATGCTTGGTATGTAGATATGATGAAATAGCTCAAATGTAATGAGTTATATTGATGCAAGTTTTTGTCACATATACAAATAAAGTTTATCTCAGTTAGGCTATGTGTTAATAAATAAGGTGGCATAGTGAAATGGAAGAAAGTTCCATGATAGATTTATACTAGTTCAAAAAGTGTAACACTCTGATGAGTACTACAACAATTGCTAAGTATATGATTGCTCTAGGAGCAACATATAGAGGACTTTTGTGTCAACATAGTTTTGACTTAAGGAATTGAAGTCTTACAAGAAGACTTAATTTATACAGTGTCATCTCATTGAAAATGAGTGAGGCGTAATGATGCATAGACATGCAAAAACACAGAGAGCTGAAAGTTTCAGTTCTGGAGATTAGGTTTACCACAAGTGATGCGTGTGGACAACACTAGAATGCCATAGGTGGCAAATGCGTGAAACAATAACTAGATTATTGACTCTAGTGCTAGTGAGAGACTGGATGAGATATGCACTAGAGACCAATAATAAAGATGTTTTTGTCACATCACATTAGTTTGTAATAGTTTTATACCATGCTATAGCTGTATCAATCGGAAACATTGGTACATGTGTGGTATGTAAACAAACCAAGTCTCTAATATCCTCTAGAAGACTAGCTTGTTGGACAATCGATGATCGAGGTTTCCTGATCATGGTATATTTATGTCAATTGACAATGAGGTCACTTCATTAGATAAATGATGTGATGGGCACACCCAACCGTAGTGTTTCAATGTGATCTGGTCACAAAATTTAATATTGCAATATCTAGTAAAGCATAGTAACTTATTCCTTTGACCATGAGATCATGTTTAATCACTACCACCCAAGGATGATTTGAATGCATAAACCGTCACACCGTAACATGGTGATCATAAAGGTGTATGTTGGTGTTGGGTTTAACACTTGAAACAATAATGTTTCCTACGCAAACAACCCTAATGCTAGGATCTATCTATTAGTAATGCGGTAATGGGAGGGGCTTTTTGCAAACTCACCAAGTTGAAGACCGCAAAGCTTTGTTAATGTTTGGGAGAACATGGTTGATGTAGTCGTACGGACGCTAACCTCGTAGGGGGTCACACATACGGTGTTTAACGACGACTCCCGGACCCTGATCCAGCAGAGCTTGCGGAAGTAGATCTCCTGGATCCAGAATCCTCGCAACACGATAGCGCTCTACGATGAAGAACACTCTCTTTCGCACATCCCTTACAGTGAGTCCGCACTCACAAGAGAGATAGGGATAAAGGAGGGCACTTGGAGGGGAAGCCTCAAAGTTTGGGATTAATTGGTGTGTTTAAATCCCTCCCTATGTCCTCCTTTATATATGGTAAGGGGAGCCCCCAAGTCCATTGCCTTAGCAATATGGACTAAACCAAGGAGAGGGGGAGGCTTGGCCGACCACCATGTGGCCGACATATTATTTAATTCCCGTTGCAACAGAACTCCTTCCGGACAACTCCAGACATCCGCTGGACTTTCCCTAAGCCTCTTCCGGTTTTCCCTTCTCTTTTCTTCGGTCATTCCTATGATACCAAAATGATATCCGAGCATTGTCAAACCCTTAAGTGTGCTACCCTAACAGTTTGGGAACACTCCAGACATGGTCGAGACCCCTCTCGGACCAATAATCATCAGCAGGACCTGGATGCCCATAATGACTCTTGTGTCTTCCACGACAATCTTTCATGTTGAACCATTAAACGTAGAGTCATATTCCCTTTGTTACTTTGATACTTCACTTTTCCAAGACCTGATAAACGACATTTCCATGTCAAATTCAATCTCGTTACCAACAAGTACAACTTTACATTCCGAGCTATGCCATCCCCGTGACCTAGTCACACGCTGCAGCTTTATGGACGTCATGTATCCGAGTGGGCCCAGAGTATCTCTCCATCACGTGGAAGAACAAATCCCACTCTTGACACATACGCCTCTACATGCCCCTTTGAATGCCTGAAGACGCCTTTATGATCATCGTTTTACCGAGTGACGATTGATGCAAATAAGACACTCTTGGGTGACAGTGATTAAATATGGTCTCACGGTCTAAGGAATTGGTTACTACGTTTCTCAGTCATTGTAACGGTGAACTTCGTGACTTGATCATGTTACAATTCCTATGTTGGGTATGTCCATCATTTTCATTCACCTAATGAGATGACCCCATTGTCAATTGACATAAATGTCCATGGTTGGAAAAAAACTAGTGTCTAGAAGATCACTAGGGACTCTAGTGGTTTATATATCACATGTGTATTGACGTTCCTATCAATACAGTTATAGCACGATATAAAACCTATTATGAACTTAATAAAATATGTCAATAATCTATATTATTATTTGCCTCTAGGGCATATTTCCAACAGCTTGGTATTCTAGGGGGGTATGTTGAGGCGTATGCGTCAAGATCGGGATTTTCCCATCCGAGTGACAGATAGATACCCTGGGCCCACTTGGTGAGATTACATCTACAAGTTTGCAAATATCTGACTAGGTTAGTCACGAGGATGTAATATCACGAGAACGAGTAAATGTGTTTGTCAGTAACAAGATCGAACTAGATATGTCAATACCAGAGATCAGGTCTTGAAGAAACTAGATATCGTAGTGCAAAGGGAATGAGACTCGACGTTCAAGGTTCAGTCGATCAAGTTATTCATGGAATGCACAGGGCCATCATGAGTTTTTGTACATCGTTTTTGGTCATTGATCCAAGAGGTGTCTCGATCATGTCTGTGCATTTCTGAACCATAGGGTGTCATGCTTAAGGGTAGATGACACTTAGGGATTGATTCAAGATCGTAGAAAAAATGAGTGAAAACTCCGGAATTGTTCCGGGGTGGTACCGAAATGGTTCCGAGGATATCCGATAATTATCAGAGGGGTCCAAAAGGTGTTTCGGAGTGAGAGGTATTAAATAATATGTATTTAACATTAAATAAATGAATTAATATTAGAAAAATATTTAAATGGATTTATGGGACAGCCCACCTATATGGGCCTTCCCGGTGGGAAGGGCCGAAGGGGCTAGATGCCCCAAGGAGCAAGGCGCATGGGGTGGGTCACATCCCCACCATTGGTCGGCCTTGGTGGGCCAAGGCGCGCGGATGGGCCCAACCCCATCGCTGACCGTCGCCTCCTTCTCCCTCTTTATTAGTCCCACCCCGGGACTTTGAGGGAGGTGGTTCCTCCTTCCACCTATATAAAGAGGGGCAACCCTCTCCCTCGATCCATCCCAACCCATTGGCTTTGTCTATTTCTCTCTATCCTCCCCCTCTCCCTCTCCCTCTCTCTCACGTGTGGTTCCCATGAAGGAACATGCATACAAGAAAAGGGGTTTCTCCACTATATGCACACCATCGTGCTGTTGGACTCTCGGTCCGGATCAATCTTCTTTCGCTGCTTTGCTAGACCGGTGCTCGGGAGACATGTCTACACCGGGTGTGTAAAGCCACGAGGCACCGCCATTTGTGGTTCTAGTCACTCGTCGTACGACTACATCCATGTTTCTCGTGAAACGTTAACCGCTTTTGGTCTTCAAGGGTATGAACACCGAATCACTCTCGTTACTTTACATCTGCATAGATATATCTTGACTATGGTTTTATCATCGTTAGGAAAAAAATATTTTCTACCACGGAACCCCTTCACTCAGGTGCTCATAAAATTTTCTATTGTTGTGCTAATATAAATTCTTCATCAAACACAAAATAACACAACACTGCACACAAGTTGTGAGTAAATAGATGAACTGTTCGAGGTTACGTTGTTTCAAGTACTAAGCATCTTTGCTTCATATGTACATGAAATTTGTATCTTTGAAAGAAACAACCATATGCTTGGGCCACTTGTTCCGTGTACTTGTTCAGCTTGGTAAAAATTCCCAAAGTTTGAGCTTTCAGAAACCAAGTATGTGAACAGGGGCTCTGCATTGTGGCGTGTGCCCTTTTAAAATATCATTGAAATGAAGTACCGCAGGACCATTCCCCCATATAAAATTTATTTCGGCTCCTTGATGATGACAAATGGTCGAACTAAGATTAATAAGTTTGAATTAGTCAGTTGATTAAAAAGTATGGATGGTATGGGTGAATATTTCAATCTACCCTCTTGTTAGGGTTTATCTACTCCGGCGGCGGCTCCAAAGCGCCCCGTGAGATCTATCCAATTTCCGATTCCACCTTTAATCTGATTCGTGTTCTGCTCCTATAATCCTCTCTTCCACTCGATGTTCTCTGCATCGACCACTTCCTTGTGTCATCCCCCGTGGCTAGCGCTCCCAGAACCCTAGGTTTTGCGGCGGCCTTGTCCATGGCGACTGATGGCGGAAGTTCGTTGGGTGTGGCAGCTGGGAAGGACCCGGCAATTGATGATCTTCTTGCGCTTCTCTATCTGCGGAATGATGAGCTGGATGAGGTGACCATCGGTGTAGAGGAAGCAAAGGAACTCCAAAAGGAGGCACGTTGGCTAGCGATCGCTAAAGTGCATACCACCAGGAATTTTAGTGCGGAGGCTCTCATCGAGAAGATGAAAGCGATTTGGAACTTATCCAGAGAACCGATTTGCAGGGAGGCTGGGGAGAATTTATTCGTGTTCCAGATGCACTGTTTGGGGGATTGGAAGAGGGTTGTTCATCAAGGCCCTTGTATGTTCCAGGGCTGGGATGTTCTCATTAGGACTATGACGGCAAGGAGGATCCAGAGAAGTTTTCCTTTGAAGGTCTATATGTCTGGGCACAAATTCATGGTATCCCTAAGTTGCATAGGAAGACGTGGGTTATCGATGATCTGGCTAGAAATATTGGTAAGACGAAAGACGTGCAAATGACACCAAAGCTGTTCTTTGAGGGGAACTTCGGCTGCATTCGTGTGATGATTGACGTTTGTAGCAAGCTGAAACATGTGGTGCCTCTGAATGTTGAAGGTGAGGGGAAGAAGTGGTTGTTCGTCAAGTATGAGAAGGTGCCTTTTTCTGTAAATACTGTGGTCTCATTGGCCACAATCACGAGGAGTGTGGAGACGGTGTCTGGTCAGCCAAAGAATTACAATATGGCGACTTCATGCTCGCCGCGCGACGTGCAATTCAGCCCACTACCGAAGCGAGAGCCTTCACACCCGGACGCGGCGGATGGTCTGGAAGGGGTGCTGCATTTGCTCACCCACACAAGCGGTCCTCAACGGAGGCGACTCTGGATGCCGGTGATGAGGATACCCTGAAGGACTCAGCTTCGAGCCTAGTTAAACATATTCGTATGGAGGAGGGATACGAGGCGCGTGAATCTGGGGTGCAAAGATGTCCATTGACTTCGATAATAAGGACCCAGATGAAGGTGATGATGGGCTCCTAGCTACGATTACTCTCGAGGTTCTCCCACCTCCCGTGGCATACACTGATCCTCGTGATCGATCTAAACTGATGAAGACCGAGATTACAAATGAATTGGCAACATCGGCGGCCTCCGGCGCGGAGGACCACCGGGCCCAATGATGACATTATGCTGGAACGGTCATGGATTGGGGCAGCCTGCGACCATTCAAGAGCTAGTCTACCTAGTGCTGACTTACAAGCCCTGCTTGGTGTTCATTTGTGAGACCAGGCAAAGTAAAGAAAGAGTTCCAAACTTGAGATACAGATTGGGCATGAAAGAGTGTTTCCAAGTCAAAAGAGAAGGAAAAGGCGGTGGTATTGCCTTATATTGGTTGGAGGAAGTTATGGTAGAGCTGCTATCCTTTAGCATTAACCATATTGACGTGCATATCAGCGGAGGCCCCTGTGACCATCAATGGCAGGGTACCTTTGTGTATGGTGAGCCAAAACCCTGTGATCGTCACAAGATGTGGACCAAAAGTCGAGATATCAAATCTTGTTTTGACAAACCTTGGATCATGATGGGCGACTTTAATGAAGCAATGTGGCAAGAGGAACACTTCTCCAGGATAGCTAGATTCGAGAGGCTCATGCGAGATTTTTGTGAGGTTTTATCTCACTAGGACCTTCATGACTTGGGATTCACTGGTCTACCACGGACATTTCACAACAAGCAACGAGGAGATCGTAATGTTAAAGTTTGTCTTGATCGTGCAGTGGCCTCCCCCGCGTGGTCTTCTTTGTTCCCTGACCTCCGCTCTGTCACCTAGTTTCTTCTCGTTCGGATCATTGCCTGATCTTATTATCAACTGATGTTGCGTCCAATGCTCGTGGTGATAGACCTATTCGTCGATATGAAGTTGTGTGGGAGAGGGAACCCTCCTTGGCTGTAGCTATGGAGGACGCGTGGTCCAGACGTGTCCCTGTGTCAGACCTAGGCGATGTGGCCTCTTCCCTAAGTTAGATGATGACGAGCTTATATTCCTAGAAAAGACAACACTTCAAATCCTTTCCGAGAGAGATTGAGAACAAGATAGCTCAACTAGAAGCCTTGCATGCAGCCACAGATGCCGCTAGCACTGCTGCACATGCTGGCCTGGAAAAGGAGATGGACGAGCTTCTATACTGCGAGGAGATCCTTTGGATGCAATGCTCCAGGATTGCATGGTTGTGGGAAGGTGATCGGAACACCAAATATTTTCACCACCGTGCATCGTGGAGGAAGAAAAAGAACAAGGTCCGGAGACTAAAACGGCATGATGACACATGGACTTGTGACACGGCAGAGATGGAGGCTTTGGCTACGGACTTTTTCCAAAACCTATATACTCGGGAGGATGATGTAAATCATCATATTATTACTGACTTGCTACAGCCTTGTGTGGACGAGGATATGAACGACAATCTCTGTGCACCGTTTCACGAGAAAGAGATTAGTGACACCCTGTTCCAAATTGGCCCTCTAAAAGCTCTTGGCCCCGATGGTTTCCTAGCACGGTTTTTACAAAGGAACTGGGATCTCTTGAAGACTGATGTGGTACAAGCAGTACATAAGTTCTTTGCAGATGGGGTGATGCTAGATGGAGTCGATGATACTACTATTGTGCTTATACCAAAGAAGAATGACCATGCTGATTTAAAGGATTTCAGGCCTATCAGTTTATGCACTGTCATCTTCAAGGTTGTCTCTAAATGTTTGGTAAACTGGTTACGACCTCTCCTCCAGGACATCATCGCTCCTATGCAAAGTGTGTTTATTTCGGGCCATCTCATTACTAACAATGCTCTTATTGCCTTTGAGTGCATCACGCAATACAAATGGGCTCTGCCGCTCGAAGGAAGTTTTGTGCGTACAAGCTGGATATGGCCAAAGCGTATGATCGTGTAGATTGGCGTTTTCTTGAGGAAGTTTTAGCGAAATTGGGCTTTCATAGGCAATGGGTACAGTAGGTAATGGCGTATGCCACCACTGTGTGATACTCAATTCGCTTTAATAGAAATATGTTGGACTCCTTCACTCTATCCCGGGGCATCCGTCAAGGTGATCCTCTTTCACCGTACCTCTTTCTTTTTGTTGTTGATGGTTTATCTTGTTTGATTAGGAAAGAGATTGAAAACAATTCGCTACGTGGATTCCATATATGCTATAGAACCCCTGGCATTTCCAATCTTCTTTTCACCGATGACAGCCTCCTATTCTTTGAAGCATCTGTGGAGCAAGCCACGGTGATAAAATTGAAACTTGATCGTTATGAAGAGGGCACGGGTCAATTAGTCAGTATGGGGAAATGCTCGATCATGTTTGGTGACGGTTGTTCTCTTGAGACCCAGGATCAATTAAAGCACATCCTAAAGTATGAAACTGAATGCTTTGAAGAGAGGTATCTTGGTCTTCCTGTTCCCGAAGGAAGATTGACAAAAGGAAAATTTAAAATGACAAAAGAGAAATTTGCCAAGCATGGTAGTGATTGGTCAGAGAAGTATATGTCTTCCGGTGCGAAAGAAACCCTCATAAAAATCTATCCTGCAATCCACCTCAACTTACGCTATGGGGGTCTTCAGGTTCCCTTATGGGCTTGTGGATGAGCTTGAACAAATTATTCGGAACTTCTGGTGGGGCGACGAAGAGAATAGAAGACATATGCACTGGTTGTCCTGGGAAAGAATTGCTAGGCCAAAATCTCAAGGAGGAGTTGGCTTCCGCAATCTCAGGATTTTCAATCAAGCTCTACTAGCTCGCCAAGCTTGGCGTCTCCTTCAATTTCCGAAAAGCCTGTGTGCCCGCCTCCTTAAAGCTAAGTACTACCCCTCGGGGATCTGCTTGACACGGTTTTTATCCAACAACAATCTCAATCGTGGCAAGGGGCTGTACATTGTCTAGAATTATTGAATAAGTGTATTATCTGGAGAATCGGTGATGGAACCGAAGTCAAAAATTTCCGAGACAATTGGCTCGCAAGACATGACGCTCTGAAACTTCAGGGGAGGAAAGGAAATTCGCGCAAATGGTGGGTGTCTGAACTTATATCATAGGACAATCGGTCATCGAACGAGGCGGCTATCCGTGGTTGTTGTTTCCCAAATGATGCAGCAACCATTCTGGGTATAAAACTTTCATCTCGGATTACGGAAGATTTCGTTGCTTGGAGTGGAGAAAGCAATGGGTCATTCAGCATGCGCTCAGCATATCGGATTGGTATGGCCGCTAAATGACAAGCGATTGACCAAGGACAGTCCATTTTGGAACCCATAGGCGAATTTGGGACCTAGTCTGAAAAGCGGAGGTGCCACAAAAGGTTCGTATCTTTGCATGGAGCACAGCCACAGGTTCTCTTGCTGTTCGCCTTGGGTTGCACCGTCGTATCCCTACTGTGGACCCTGTGTGCATAATCTGTGGTACGTGTGTGGAGGACGATCATCACGCCCTTATAGGTTACACTTTGGCTATTGCGCTGCGGCATGAGATGAGGAATATCTGGTCCCTACATGATAAGGAGATTTTTAACATCAATGGGAAAGAGTGGCTGCTCCATCTTCTTAGCAATATCACACAGGAAATGAAACCGAAAGTCCTATTCTTATTATGGCCTGTATGGCACCATAGAAACAACATTTTTCATGGTGATGGTAAAGCTTCAGTTTCGGCATCCGTCAATTTTCTTGCAAATTATTTGTCCTCATTTGATGTTATCCACTCCGCCACGCCGAGTACCACATGCGATAATGGAGTTTCCTGGAGTGCTCCGGTGGCGGGTTCTTTAAAGGCAAATGTTGATGCAGGGTGGGATGCATACTCAAAAGACGTTGGCCTTGGTATCATTGTGCGTGACAATGAAGGAAACACAGTGCTATCTGAGTGGAAGTATGTCCCCAACTACGACAACACGGAAGAGGCTGAGATTCTTGCATGTCTTTAGGGGTTAAAGCATCTAATTAACTTGCGACAGTGGCCATCAACAGTGGAGAGTGACTGTCTCAGGGCAGTGCAGGTGCTTTCATCGAATACCCCCGACAACTCAAGAAGTTGGGCTCTAATCTTAGAGGGACGAGAGCTTCTAAAAGTTTACCGTGAAGTTTGTATCTCCAAAATAGATCAGCTGAGTAATGGTACTGCACATGTGTTAGCGCGATTAGGCAAAGCTGGGTTTAGTGGTCGTCTTAGTTATGACACTCCTGATTGTATAAAGGAGATGGTCATTGGCGATATGATGTAATCGTTCATGTAAAATCGAGACGGCAGATTCCAAACGCACTCTTTTTTTTACCAGGATACCTAAGGAGACTGGAAGATTTTTAATGAGGTGTCCTGCTAGATGATTATATATATGAATTTCAAAAAAAAAGTATGGATGGCATGGAAGAACAACATGCATATGAATGAACAAAAGAGTAACCAGTGTATAACATTACATGAACAAATAAATCTACATGCATTATTATTTTATTGTAAAAGCTAGTTCAGCAAACCTGTTGTGTGTCCACTGAAAAAAGGTAAGTAATCTGATAGATTTGGATTTGCATCATGGGTAACACATATGCGAAGGAATTGATCAGGTCTTGTGTTTGCTCCCGCACCCGTGTGGCGGCGCCGTGCCGCACCAGGCGGCCCCCTCCTCTCCGCCCTCGACCCTCCTCCCGCAACCCCTCCTGCCCGTCGCCGTTGCCCGGATCGTTGCCAGGCAAAGCCCTGGTGGCGTGGTGGCGGCGATTACCTCGGCCGCGTTTCGGCGGGGATTGGCAGCGACGTCCGCTCCTGGCCGGTCGACGGCGGTGTCGCGGCTGGCTGCGGCCGGTGGACCTCCCGTAGATGGGTGCAAGCGGGTGGCGGGAGTCGGGTCCCGATCAGCCCAGATTGGCCTAGGCGGCCCGCGATCTGATGCCCGTTCGTTGCCCTACACCGGCTCCGAGGTTCCCCGGCCTATGTCCATGACATGAGGAAGCTTGGGGCATATGTCCCCAGCATGGTGGTGGTGACCTTCTTCTCTATCGGAGAGGTCGGCCGGGTGGTCTCGTCATCATGCGGTGGATCCTGCTAGTTGCCGGTGGGTGGCATGGGGGCTACTGACTCAGTTTCAATAAAGGTGGCGGTCCTTGATCCCTCTCAAGCAAAGATGAAGATCCCCCTGATGTTTATCGACATTGATTTGGTTCCTATGTCGTGTTCCGAAAGGCTCCGCCGGTGTAGTCCATAAGTGCGATCATGCCGGGAGATTGTTGGACCGGATGGGATTCGGTCGTTCGCATCCATGTTTTACTCTAACTGTTTGGTTTCAGAGGGTGTGCTTCGAAGCTTTGTTGGCTGTTAAGATCATGGGGCATGTTTTCGTTGCATGGTGCTGACAAAGAATGTCATGGATACCAAGATCTGTGGACTAACAATGGTGGTTTGACTCTAGATGGTGATGAGCAATTGGCTTGGTGATTCGTGACTTAGAGCAGTGACATGCAAGTGGGGGTGGCTGCACAGGAGATGTTCGCGGTCCTATCTTTCAGGGTGAAAACCCAGGGTCTGGCCTTAATTGGTTGTCTCTGGCAATGGCCTTGTTGAAGGCATTGTTTTGAGAGTGTGGACTTTCTTCAGGGTGAAAACCTAAGATCTTTGATCGGGCGATGATGGTGTTTGTGCACTGTTCCCTTCTTGGAGGCGTCGTTTTCTGAGAAGCTGAACTTCTGGTGCTGTCTTGGTGATGATGGTACTGCTGTTCAATGAATGATTCACTATAGCAGGACTTTTCTTTTTTATAATTCTTTTTTGGTTGTGTGCATCCGTATGGCCGCTAGGGCAATGCGTTGTTGCAGAGGCTGGGCGTAATTGGTATTCTCTAATATTAATATATGCTCCATTCAAAAAAAATATGAGAAGGAAATGCAGGAAGCATGATGGTAACTCGTCTAAATACGATGCTCATGGCAATAAAAACTACCGACGTAAGTAAGTAGAAGTAGGGATCTATTGCCACAAACTATTCATCATTACTTAAATAGAAGTATGATACATATGAAGCATGACTATTTTGATTCATAGATTTTCAGAAATTCGTTTTGGCTCTGGGGTGCAAATGCTCCTACTGTTTGGACCGTGCAGTTTCCTCAAGATTGACAAGCTTGTCCGTATTTGTTGCTGTATCGAGCGAGGTGTCCTGAATATGGAACTGTGCTCGCGGCTCACGAAGCCTTCGCACAAAAAAAACATACAGCCTATCAAAACATGCAGAAAAAAATTCTCTTCGATTTCAACGCCTTAGGCCGTTTTAGATTCTTTAAATTCGAAAAGAAAAAAAGTTATTTTAAAAATTAAATTTTTTTAGTAATTTTTTATGTCATATTTGAATTCCTCACATTTTTTTGATAATAATGGATATATTATTTGTCGAATTTCGATTTACAGATTTGAAGATATTATTTATGTTATATTAAATGAATAATTGGCAAAAATGAATAAAATATTAATTTAATTAGTTTTTTATTTTTATTGGAATAAAATATTATTATTATTTATTTATTATTGTTTACTTAAATAGTTGTTCGTAATTTTAAAAAATAAAAACGGTTGACATATTGATATAAGTTAATAGTATTGATGTTCTGGACCATCGGATCGGCTTATGCAACGCTCTAGATTGGCCCAGCAACCTGAATCGTTGCTAATCTTGTTTTATCTCGTTCAATCGCGTTAAACGGGCCAGCGTACTGTTACCGGGCTTCTACTCCACCCATCAAGTTAGGAGGCTCTTAGTTAACTGGGCCTCTTACCTGCACTGACCCACCAAAGTAGACGATCCATGTCACCCGAACTAAGACGACGAGCAGAAACTTCCTCTTTGCGTTTCTCTCGCAACGCCTCCTTCCCTTCCCTGTTGCTTTCGTGCCTAATCTCGGTCCCTGTCGCGCCGCCTACCCAGACCTCGACCTTGAGCAGCGGCGTCCACCATAGGGCGAACCTTGTGACGCCGGCAGACCTAATTGCTCACATCCTCCCCCCGCATGCAGGCCCAATCCCCTCCGCGATGGCAACAAATCCGGGCAATGGCCACCACTCGGGCAAGCAAGCCCTTCGGCGCCAGGTACGTTCATACCTCTTCCTTCCCGGTTGCTCCAGCACTATCTGCTATGTCGAGGCATGATATCGGATTTGTGTGCTGGTTAGGCGGACGTTGTGCAATTTGGTGCACACGATGTTGGGCACTCAAGATCCTCGAAAGATACATGCAGGGGTTATTGCTGATGACGTGAGAGTGGATCAGGCGGCAGACATGGTCTTTCAGTACCTACAACGCCAACCTGCTGATCATAGGCGCGGTAGCACGGGCATTTCAAGGAGTACCAGAATAACCTCCACGTGATATGTGACTTACTTTAAGTTCCATGCCTGATGCTTATGCTTCCCTTATACTCCCTCCGATCCATATTACTTGTCGTTGAAATGGATGTATCTAGCACTAAAATATGTCTAGATACATCTGCTAGATACATCCATTTCAGTGACAAGTAATATGGATCGGAGGGAGTAATTTGGATCCACTTCTCTTCTTTCGGTGCACAGGATATATGCATTGAAGGTTGCTTAGGATTGCACAATCCTTCTAATGCTTTTCAGTTGAACGATCCATATTTTCAGCTGGACGCTGTTTGTATGCAAAACGTCCGTAGGGTTTACTTGTATGTACAATCTATGAAGAAAATTACATGCTATTGCAATCAATCTAAGTTATTATATGCAAACTTTTGTTTCAATGGCTGATTTAGAAATTTATTCATATTTATACTTATTCATTCGGAAGCTACTTAATGTATATTTTGCCTGAATTATAGCGTGTGAAGATATGTATCTAACATTACTACTACATTTGGTAAGCCACCTGGACTATTTGTTTCATTTTGCAGGTCAATATGAATATGGTATTGAGAAAGTTAACACTTATTCACTTGATCTCTTAGTATTTCTACCAGTGTACAAAGTTCTACAATATTGTTGAGAGATTCCATCTAGAACCTTGCTTGTTCTTGGTAGTATCAGAGGGCGGGCTGTCTATACTCTATACTGCATAACTTTTAAATTTAGAAAAAGTGCTTTGTGTATATGTACACGCAGTTCATGCTGATATTTGTGTATGTTACATTTATAATTGAAAATCCCTCCGCCCTATATCCGTTAGATAATCGACCCGTTTTGTATCATATTTTTGGTTAAACAGGTAGCTCACGCGGTGAAGTGGGTGAGAGTGTTCTCTAACCATGCAGTTTATAGGAAGGAGACGCAAGGAGTTTCTGATACATTACTTTTTTTGGAATATACTATTGGAGGTAAATTGTAATGATGTAGAAATATGTAAGAAATTTTCTAATCCCATCATTTTTCTGCACACACTTTGATATCATAAAGGGAAGTTAGCTTTAATAATGACTATATCTCTTATTGACTTGGGGTTTTAATTGTGTTGTAAAATATATCTAATGCTTCACTTGGCTATTCAACACTTTGAGGTTTGTCGTCCGATAGTTTGTGTTGTTTCTATTTTCTCCGACCGTGAGCCTGCCAAATATATGTTTCTTTATTTTCAGAAGTTTGGTTAGGTTCTTGTGCTAGGCATATCCGCAATGTTCATGCTGGCAATTTTTTGTATTTGCAATGATGAGTGAGAAATACACAGCTTTACTTGTCTTGTATTTTCCCTCAACGAAGTGCAGACAATGGGCAAGTTGGCCTTTTCCCTTAATTAGTTGTACTTACGTTGATCCCTTATAATTTGCTTACATTGTTTGTTCCTTACTTGCATGTTTAAACAACGTTAATTTAACTTCACTTGGTGCTTCTCAATGGTTTAGATAATACTGTCAACAAGCTATCACTACCGGAAATCGAGATGCTGCTGGGTGTATTCCTGTTTGCCGAGTGTTTAGATACCGGATACTCGGCAAACAAAACTTTGCCGTGTATCATACTTGTTACACTCGGCAAACAACTCACTCACGGCAAAGTTGGCACTTTGCCGAGTGTACTGGCGAAAAACACTCGGCAAACACAGACATACACGGTAAAATAGAATAATACACTCACTAAAAATTTGATACACGGCAAACCACTATACCACGTGTCCTTCCCAGCCGCATCCGACGGCGCAACTGACGGCGTTAGGGTTTGCCGAGTGTCTTTTAATATACACACGGCAAACTTTTGGCAAGAAATTTTCCCCTCCTGCGCGGGGAAAAAACTAGGCTTTGGGTCTAAACTTTACCGTGTGCTAGACACAAATACTCAGCAAAGATGCCTTTTGCTGTGTGTCAATTTTTTTACCGTGTGTTTTATTTTGATACACGGCAAAAATATCAGAAAACCTACTTTTTAGTCCACTCGTTTCCTCCACTTGTTCTGCACCTATTTTTATGTTTATTTTGGTGTGTTCAGTACATAGGAACATGGAAATGCATAGTGGAGCCCTAGTTCACACAAGATTGCCCCAGGTGCAGCCGAAGTGGGTGATTTGAGGTATATAAGTCAAGAACCTTCATAACTGATATCGCATATCTTTGAACTCGGTCCCACCTTAGAGTTTGATATCGGTTATTGCAAGATTCCAACACACTAGCATATATATCTATATTAGGTCCACATGCAAGTTTTGGAGAGATTACGAAGCACTGGAGCTTGGTGTCTAGGGAAAACCTCGCATGTGTGGGTCGACCGTCTACGCCCTTTGACTTTCTCTGAACGATGGTTGACCCATGGACTTTTGTCTTTATTTTGGTGTGTTTGGTTCATACGAACATGAAAATTCATAGTGGAGCCCTAGTTCACACAAGATCCCCCCGTTGCAGCCGAAGTGGGATTCGAGGTACAAGTCTAGAACCTTTGTAAGTCATATTGCATATCTATGAACTCGGTCACACCTGGGAGTTTTATATTGGTTATTGAAAGATTCCAACGCACTAGCATACATATATTAGGGTCACATGCATGTTTTGGAGGAATTTCGATGATCTGGAGCTTGGTGTCTAGGGAAACCCTAACATGTGTGCTCGAACGATCTATGCCGTTTGACTTTCTCCGAACGATAGTTGACCCATGGATTTTTATCTTTATTTTGGTGTGTTTGGTTCATAGGAACATGTAAATGCATTGTGGAGCCTTAGTTCACACAAGATTCCAATGGTGCTGCCGAAATGGGTGATTCGAGGTATTAATCTAGAAACTTCGTAAGTGATATCACATACCTATGAACTCGGTCACACATGGAAGTTGGGTATTGGTTGTTGAAAGATTACAACATACTAGCATACATATATTAGGGCCACATGCAAGTTTTGGAGGATTCTGACGCTCTGGAGCTTGGTGTCTGGGGAAACCCTAGCATGTGTGCCCCGGCGGCGTACGCCCTTTGACTTTCTCCGAACGACGGTTGACCCATGGACTTTTATGTTTATTTTGGTGTGTTTTGTACATAGGAACATTGAAGTGCATAGTGGAGCCCTTGTTCACACAAGATTCCCCTAGGTGCAGCCGAAGTGGGTGATTCGAGGTATATAAGGCCGGAACCTTCATAAGTGATATCGCATATCTTTTTACTCGACCGCACCTGGGAATTTGATATGGTTATTGCAAGATTCCAACACACTAGCATATATATATTAGGGCCACATGCAAGTTTTGGAGGGATTACAATGCACTGGAGCTTGGTGTGTAGGGAAACCATGGCATGTGTGGGTCGGCGTTCTATGCCCTTTGACTTTCTTTGAACGACCATTGACACATGGACTTTTATCTTTATTTTGGTGTGTTTGCTTCATAGGAACATGAAAATTCATAATGGAGCCCTAGTTCACTCAATTCCCCTGGTGCAACCGAACTTTGTGATTCGAGGTATAAGTCCAGAACCTTTATAAGTGATATTGCATATCTATGAACTCAATCGCACCTACGAGTTTTATATCGATTGTTGAAAGATTCCAACACACTAGTATACATATATTAGGGACACATGCAAGTTTTGGAGGGATTTCGATGCTCTAGAATTTGGTGTCTAGGGAAACCCTAGCATGTGTGCCCCGGCGGTCTACGCCCTTTGACTTTCTCCGAATGACAGTTGACCCATGGAATTTTATCATTATTTTGATGTGTTGGTTCATATGAACATGGAAATGCATAGTGGGGCCCTAGTTCACACAAGATTTCCCCGGGTGCAGTCGAAGTGGGTGATTCGAGGTGTAAGTCCACAACCTTCCTAGAGGGGTGGAAAGCACTTCCAAGGTTTCTTCCCGTGAATGCTGAGGACGATCAATGACATCGAGGCACAAAGTTTTACCGAGGTTCACGTCGCTCGGATTCTAACAGCCCTAAGTCCTACATGTCTGGTGATATTGCTCATGACGATCGAGTTGAGTACAAGGTGGACCTTGCAAGCCTTTGCCGGGCTACGAAGGCTATGGACTACCGACGAAGGTAGTAGGCCACTGTCGTCATCCCGCCCTCTCCCTTTCTCTTCTTCTCTCTCTATCTACATATGTCCCTCTTGGGATGTTTTGTCACCTGATTTCCTACCTCGTGGCTCATGCATACCAGATCTTGCCGATCCATCCTCTCTCCTCTTGGCCATGGACCTCCTTTTATAACACAAGGGGTCACCATATTGACCTCGGACATCCTGCCCAAGCGCGGGAGGGGACCCCGCAGGACCGACCAGTGCCCAGAGGGCATATTCCCCGTGTCCCGGGAATACGGTAGTCTCCTCAATCTAGGAATCACTTGTAGATTATTCTCGCCAGTCAACTTCCCACCCGCGTAGCCCTATCAGCATGGGTGCAGGTACTCCTTCCTCAGTCTGCTCACTTCCATGCTTCTTGAAAGCTAGAGAATACGGTGCAATTTCGCGTCTCAAAGTTTTGCGCCGCAGAACTGATCCCAAATAATTTAGAGGACTAAAATTATGTTTTTTGCAAAAAAAATTCAACTGAAGTATGAATATTACAAACCAAATTAAATGTATTATTTTTGAATTTTCTATGCATGTCTTGAAATAGGGTCACAACTTCATCGAGTGTTTTTATTGGACACTAGGCAAACATGCTGCACACTGATTGGTCAAATACTCTATCCCACGGATCATGCCTTTCAACCGTTCGATCATGGAAGAACCAAAGTGAAAGGATCGTATGGGCACCTAGAGGGGGGTGAATAGGTGCTACTCCAAATTTTACTCTTAATCAAATTAGGGTTCGACACAAAAGGTAAATTCTCTAGATTATGCAACTAAGGTGAATTTACCTATATGTCAACTAGCACAGAACTATGCAAGAACTAGAGATGTAAAGTGCGGTAAAGGATAGAGGTAACCAAAGTGGAGCGCTCGGAGACACAAGGATTTGTTTCCCGTAGTTCCTTCCTTTTGAGGGGAAGTACGTCTACGTTTGGAGAGGGGGTGGTATCAAACCACCAACGCCATGAGAGGCCTCCCTTGTTCTCCGATGAACCTCACCCCAAAGGGTTCGATTCACCTTCCACTATAACGACAACCTTCGAGGTGGAAGCCGGCACCTTTACAACAAGTTCGAGGCACACATCCACAACCTAATTGGAGGCTCCCGAATACAAGCAAGCTGTCAAACAATCAAAGACAAGCTTGTAAGACCAAATCACAAGCTAGGGTTTCCAAGGAAACCCTAGAACAAGGGGCCCTCAAGTGAATGAGGGGGAAATGGAAATCTCTCTTGGTGAAGTAGTAGATCAAGGCCTCCTCCTTCGATTCTCCAAAGATCAACGACTTTGGATGGTTGAGTGAAGAGTTCTTGTGGATTTGGTGGCTCAAATGGTGATCTTTTCTTGAACTGGACGAGCAGCTTCCAAGGTAGAAGAAGGGGCCTATAATAGGTCCCCTGGAATTAGAGCCGTTGGGAGCCACTTACACCGGATAGTCCGGCAAATACAAGCCGGACAGTCCGTCCCAGCCGGACACTCCGGTTGACACCCGCCGGATACTCCGGCCTGGCAAAGTTTCCGGCCTGTGTCCGCACCGAGTCCGGGAGAAGTCCGATGAGGCATTCTGAATGTCCAGGAAGATCGATAAGCCCCCAAGGCCGGACACTCCGGGGTAAACTCACCGGACACTCCGGCCAGAGAAGATACCGGCCAGATTCCGGACCGTGTCCGTGAGGAGTCCGATATGGTGTTCTGAATGTCCAGGAAAGACGCCCACATCCCAGGGGCGGAAAGTTCGGACGGATCCAACTGGACAGTCCGACCAGGGGCGGACACTCCGGTGAAGATCAGCCGGACAGTCCGGTTGGGACAGGTTTCTTAGCATAGACAGGATCCAGGGGAGCTCTTTTCCTTAAGGCAACAACTCTCAACTATCTGATATCTCCTGCAACATTTAACAACAGATTAACCTATCCAAGTGTTGTCAACAAACATTAAAATAATAGGAAGGGCATAAATGCCCTTTCAATCTCCCCCTTTTGGTGTTTGATGATAACCCAAGGATTTGCAAACAGGATAGGTAATAAAATTCACAATAGGAGATATACAAAAAATAGTGAGGCTCCCCCTAGATGTGTGACCATGTTAGCTTTGCGTTTTAAGACAATCACGCACCCTAGGATCACATCCTCACTAGGTTTTGTAGCTAACAAGGTATGACATGATAATAACCACTAGAATGATAAGCTAGGCATAACAAAGTCGTTAACAAAACCGGGTAAGCATGTCACAACACACAACTGAGTTCAACACAACATAGTACTCAAACAAGTAAAGTAAGATAGCGAACACGAGGCTTCAAAGAGGCAAATCGAAATAACGTGAAGCACTCGTGTACCCATGCAAATCCCGGCAGCAACCTAATAAAGGGGTTGCTTCTCCCCCTTTGGCATCGAGACGCCAAAAAGGGAAAAGAGCACAACTAAAACGTCCCCAAAGCCAACTCTAGCCACTGAAGTCGTAGTCGGCATCCTCCTCCTCATCCTCATCCTCGTCGTCATCCTCACCCTGATGATCACCCTGAGTCGAGCTCTGACCGTGAGGGTGAGAAGAAGAAGGCACGTCCTCAAACATGGACCAGTCCACACGACCCTGACTCCAGTGACCGTAGGAAAGAGTGCCATCTGATGCCTGCTGCTGAGAGGGATCAACATCCATGGGCTGGTTGATCTGCTTGAGTTCCTTCATGATATTCCTGTTAGCCTTGTATGCCTCATACTGTCCATGGCGAATGTCAATGTTCTGGCATAGGAGAAGCTTCTTCCACTAGGAGGCCTTCTTCACCTTCTTGTGTACTTCCTCCTTAGAGGTGGTGAAGCGATATGCATTGCTGGCATGCTTCATGCGAGGGCCACGGGTCACAGCCTCCGGTACCTCCTCATCATCACTTTCAGAATCATCTGCATCCATCACATCATCCTCAAATATGTCCTGAGCAAGGGGGTAGCCACGAGGAGCCTTGGTGGTGGGGGCAGCCTTCCTCTGTAGCTTGGCAGGAAGGTGTGGAACAAGATCAGTGTAGAGCAATGGAGTTGCTGGAGCCTGAGCAGCAATGAGCTTCATCACATAGGGAGCAAACAGAGGGCACTTCTTGACAGTGATGCACTTGTACAAGTCCTGATAGATGAAATCCATGACATCAATAGCACCACCTTGGTGGTCAGGACCATGAGTATACACAGAGTGAGCATGTGCCATAAGATTGATTTTTGCACCTCTCATCTCATCCTTGTTGCCCGCCCTGGGAGTGAGTGTATGGCGAAACATGCGAAGCAGAATGTTGTAGATGAGCTTGATGCTGATGGTTTGGCCAGCCACACCATTCTGAGAGTAGATTGGGGCCAACCTCTGCTTGTCATATGGCTGACCATGAACATGCATTCTGAGACCACTGGGAGCATTGGGATTGAAAGGCAATCCAAGAATCTGTGCAAACTGAGTCATGCTGGAGCAGCACCTAGTAGTGCCAGAGATCCACTCAAGGGGAATATCCGTAGTGTCCCCAAAGACCACTGTAGCATAGAACTGCTAGACCAACTCAACATTATAGTCTTCTTTTACTTGAAAGATGGTGTGCAGCCCCATCTTCTCTGTCACCCACAGAGTGTCCTCAAAGTACCTGTGTGCTTGGAGCTTCTCGAGATCCAACCACTGCATGGGGCACACAGCAGTCCTGAACCCACAAAACACCTGAGAGAAAAGTAGGGCTTGTTCATTTCTCCAGAAGCGATCATCATCCGAGGTGCGAGGCAGAGAGTAGAACTGTTGGACTCTCATCTCCACAAACTCCTCGGTACCCAAATCTGCCAGAGTGGTCAATGCTTCAAACCTCATGCGCTTGGCTTCATCCCTTTTCAGTTTTCTGACCTTTTCCTGTTTTGCTGCAGCACGGTCACGAGCAGCCTGTCTCACCATAGAAGGATCTACATGAACGTCAAACTCTTCATCACGGAACCTGCGAGGATGTGCCTGCTTAGCAGCTCGAGGCCGGCGAGGACGAGAACCGCCTGTGACATCAGAGTAGAAGGATAGCATATGGGGTAAGCACACTTGTCCAGAAGATACAAACATGTAGTAGTAGTCAAAGTAATGCAGGAGCTGAACTGGCGGAAAACACCCGGACTATTCGGCAAAATCATCCCGGAGACTCTGCCATGACTGGACATTCCGGTGCGTAATAACCGGACATTCCGGTCGGACCGGAGTGTCCGGCCCGTACACGCCGGACATTCCGGCTGGAGTCTTGACGATTTTAGGGGCAGTTTGAGTGTGTTCAACCATTGCAGATCGGGATTGCTAGGACCACTACCAGGACTAGTATTGCACGCTATATGATGTATCCATGGATCTAGGTGAGACATAGCCCCCAAAAGTTCATCTAGATCAAACCCTAGGTATGGGAAGGGGAGGGGCACTATACCAGCATCCATGGTGTCCTTCACTGGAGGGGAATGGTTCCCAGCGGCAAAGGGAAGAGAATGGCCGGCGGCAACGGCTAGATCCGGGGTGGAGGATCCCTCCCGGTGGAGTCCTTGGTCGGGGGCAGCAGGCAGAGAGCAAGAGGGAGTCGGGGGAAGAAGGAGGATTGAACCGTCCACTTCTCCCCGACCCCCTATTATGATTTGGAAACTGCCGGGGCCGGAGTGTCCGGGAGATATTCACCGGAGTGTCCGGCCCGGCCGGAATGTCCGGAGTGAATCAAGCGGAGAGTCCGGTCTGGCCGGATACTCTGGTTGGTTCAGGGCGGACAGTCCGGCCTCCCCGCAACCAAAACCCCCAGTTTTAAGTAGTGGACAAATGTGTGGCTAGAGGAGCATGTTTAGAGATGAGGAAAGGCCTAGGATTCAGATGATGTACTGTGAAGAACCAAGAAAACATTGATTTTCAAGAAAAAGTCAAATTAAGTTCCAAATCAAACGGACCAAGAACCAACTCTTCAATAAGAAGAGGGCGATGGCCAAGGCCATCACGTAAGAGTTTGTGGCATGACACCGCGAAGAATTATCCTTGGGTTCATAGCCACTACTCATCAATGAAACTCACATATCACAAAATGATATTAATAGTATTGAATTTATTAATGTTGGCATTATGGGGGAGGGATAGTCCAATGTATTAGGACCACACTCCCCCTATCTCCATGCCTGCACCTACACCAAATATGGGTCAAGACATAGGTGAACATGCAAGGTAATCAAGTCAAGCTCCTAGAATCCACAATATTTAGTTCATTCCTCAAATAACAAAATCTTGCTTCATCAAGTGGCTTCATGAAAATGTCGGCAAGTTGGTCTTTGGTTGACACATATGATAGCTCAATATCACCTCGGGCAACATGATCTCTAATGAAGTGATGACGAATCTCAATATGCTTTGTCCTTGTATGATCCACTGGGTTATATGCAATCTTGATAGCACTTTCATTGTCACATAGAAGAGGCACTTTGTCACAATGGACACCGTATTCCTTTAAAGTTTGCCTCATCCATAGCAATTGTGTACAAGCACTAGCAGCTGCTACATACTCGGCTTCGGCGGTGGAAAGGGATATACAATTTTGCTTCTTAGAAGACCAACACACCAAGGACCTCCCAAGGAATTGGCAAGCCCCGGAGGTTGATTTTCTATCATCCTTGTCACCAGCCCAATCCAAATCCGTGTACCCACAAAGAGATAAAGTTGAGCCCCTAGGATACCAAATACCATAGTTTGGGGTATGAACTAAATATCGAAAGATTCTCTTGACCGCCATCAAATGGCTTTCTTTAGGAGCCGCTTGATATCTTGCACACACTCCTACAATCAACACAATATCGGGTCTAGATGCACAAAGGTAAAGCAAAGAGCCAATCATGGATCGATATACCTTTTGATCCACATCTTTACCATTTGGATTTAGTTCAAGATGAGTCTTTGTTGCCATGGGAGTGGGAGCTCCATTTAGGTCTTTCATGTTGAATCTTTTGAGCATATCTTGAGTATACTTGGCTTGGTTGAAGAATGTTCCTCCTCTTACTTGCTTGATCTCAAAGCCAAGAAAAACTCTCAAGTCTCCCATCATAGACATCCTGAACCTGTCAGTCATAAGCTTTGAGAATTCATCATTAAAAGCTTTGTTAGATGAGCCAAAGATAGTATCATCTACATAGATTTGGCATACAAAAAGTTCCCCATTGACCTTCTTAGTAAAAAGAGTGGGATCGATTTTCCCAACCTCAAACCCACGATCTAACAACAACTCTCTAAGGTGCTCATACCACGTGTGTGGGGCTTGTTGAGCCCATAGAGTGCCTTATCGAGTTTGTAGACGTGGTTTGGGAAGTTGGGATCCTCAAACCTCGGGGGTTGTTTCACATATACCAACTCATGCAATGGACCATTAAGAAATGCACTTTCTACATCCATTTGTTGTAGTTTAAATTTATGATGAGCCGCATAAGCAAGAAGGATACGGATGGACTCAAGACGAGCCACAGGTGCATAAGTCTCTCCATAATCAATGCCCTCAATTTGAGAGAACCCTTGTGCAACCAATCTTGCCTTGTTCCTTATCACAATTCCATGCTCATCTTTCTTGTTCTTGAAAATCCACTTGGTGCCTATGACATTGCGGCAATCTTTTGGCTTCTCCACTAACTTCCATACTTTGTTTCTCTCAAAGTTGTTGAGCTCTTTGTGCATTGCATCCAACCAATCCGAATCTTCAAGAGCTTCCCATACTTTCTTTGGTTCCACCATGGAAATGTGTGCTTGGTGCTCACCAAAGTTCTTCAATTGTGCTCGAGTAGATATCCCTCTTCTTACATCTCCTACCACATTCTCAAGAGTGTGGTCTCTTAATTCCAAAATTCTATCCATTCTAGCTTGGCGACGAGTTTCGATTTCCTTGTTGTTTCTTGTGGGAATCACTTCATCATATTGGTCCTCGTCATGACCATCAACTTGACCTTGATCATCATTGGAGATATCCTCTTCTACAGGAGGCAGAGATTGACCTTGGTCTTGATCAAGCCCTCGACTGGCTAGGTATTCGGCTGTTCTTATGGCAGTTTGTACAGATCTTCCTTGTGTAATGGCCTTAGCACCACTGGACATTCTAGCAAACGGAGACTCAGTCACTTCTTGGTTGGAGGCATCTTCTTGATCAGTGGGTTGAGGGTCCACAACTTGTTCTTGGTGTGGGTCATTGTCCCCTTCGATCGGAGCTTGTGGATGTTGTGAAGATGAGGGCTCCACTTGAGTAGAGCATAGTTCTTCTCGATCCGCCATAAGGGGTTCCTCAATAGGATGGATGAAGCCCGCACCCATTCTTCCTATGGCTTCCTGAGGCATTTCATCATCTACATCACAAACATCAACACGTCCCGCTTGGGGACCATCATATTCTTCAAACACCACACTACAAGATTCTATGACAACTCCAGAGAGCATGTCATAGACTCTATAAGTGTGGGATTCGAGACCATAACCAACAAAAATACCCTCTAATGCTTTGGAATCAAACTTGGACAAACGAATACCCTTAATACGATAGAAGCACTTACAACCGAACACCCGAAAGTATGAGACGTTGGGCTTGTTACCGGTAAGTATCTCATAAGGGGTCTTGACCAATTCTTTGTGGAGATAGAGACGGTTTGAAGCATGGCATGCGGTGGAGATGGCTTCAGCCCAAAAATTGTATGGAAACTTAAACTCCGCCAACATGGTCCTTGCCATATCAATAAGAGTCCGGTTCTTCCTCTCAGCTACACCATTTTGTTGAGGGGTATATGCAACGGAATATTGATGTTTTATTCCCTCATCACTAAGAAATCCATTCAATGTGTAGTTCTTGAATTCGGTACCGTTGTCACTTCTTATTGTCAATACCGGGACATTGTATTGGTGTTGATCCATGTTGATGAAGTCAATAAAGCTCTCCTGGGTCTCACTTTTTAGCTTGAAGAAATATACCCAAGTGTATCTTGAGTAGTCATCAACAATTACCAGACAATATTACTTCCCACCAAGGCTTGCATGAGAGGGAGGACCAAAGAGATCCACATGAAGGAGCTCCAAGATCATCTTTGACTTGATGTAGTTCTTTGGCTTGTGGGGAGAGTCATGCATTTTTGCTTCTACACATGCCCTGCAAACACGATCTTTGGCAAAGCAAACATTTTCTTTTAGTCCAACAATATGACCATCCTTGTGAAGGCTTTGCAAAGTTCTCATGTTGACATGGGCTAGGCGGCGATGCCATAGCCAACCCACGTCGGCTTTTCCGAATAGGCACATCAGACTTGTTGTGGTTTTCCCCGAGAAGTCCACCACATACAAGTCATCTTCGACGTACCCAACGAAAGCAACCTTTAGAGACTTGCTCCACAAGAGGATCACAATATCAACATCAATAAAGACGGAAAAACCCATCTTTCCTAGAGCACGAACTGAAAGTAAATTATACCCAAGGGTCTCAATAAGCATGACGTCCATGAGAGTGATATCTTGTGCAACCACAACTTTGCCGAAACCCATTACCTTAGATTTTGACTTGTCGGCATATGTAACGGATATTTGATCAACATTTGGTCTCAATTCCTTGACACTAGACGCGCTTCCGGTCATATGACTTGTGCATCCACTATCAAGCACCCATTTTGACCCTCCGGAAGCATAGGTCTACAAAAGATCAAACTAGTTCTTAGGTACCCATTTTTCAATGGGTCCTCTTTTGTTAGCAACAAGGGTCTTGGGAACCCAAATAGACCATGCAATATAACCATCAAAAAGGCCAACATATTTTGCATACACATCACCATAATAATCACGCATTAAGACATAGTGAGGGTTAGCACTTCCCGCACAGTCATCATGAGACATAGTTTTTCCACTTGTGGTCTTACTTCCCACAATGACCTTGTTCTTTTCTTGGGCGGGCTTGGCCTTCTTATTCTTGTTCTTATTCTTCTTGGCGATAGAGACAAAGCCAATGCCCCCTTTTTCACCATTTGACCTTTGCTTGTTTAAGAGATCATCAATAGACTTGTTTCCTTTGGGAAAGGAGGTCTTAGCTAGCTTCTTCTTCAACCTAGCATGTTCTTCAAGAGTATTTGTGTAACTAGAAGGAATGAATGTACTAGGTGAGGGAGTATTGATCAATTGAGTTTGAAGCTTTTCATGAGACTTTGTGAGTGACAATAGTTCACTTTCCAAGGCCTTGTGAGCCTTGTCAAGTGTCCTAAAATCCTCGGCAAGTTTTCCATGAACAACACCAAACTCAATCTTATCCTTTTTAGCCTTTCTGTATTTAGCAATAGCATGATCACGTTCCTTGATGAGTATTAATAATGAGATCATTAGCACCATTAAGGCCCTCTAGTTTGGTTTCAAGAGATATTCTAGTTTCTTGTTCTTCTTCTAGAGCATTATTAAGAGCTTCTATCTCAATCATGTGCTCTCTTCCTAATTGACATCTCTCATCTAGAAGTTCTTGTGTGTGTAAAGGTTGATTTAAGAGGTCCACAACATGTTTCTTGTGTTCCCCTTGCAAGTTATTCATGAACACATCAAAAGCAACTAGTTCCTTTTTGACCTCAAGAGATAACTCATCATCAAAATCATCATTGATTAAAGAAGTGGAGTGTGATGATGATAATACCTCCGTTCCTCTTACCATAAGACAAGTGACGTTCTTGTTGGAGAGGTTCTCATTTGGAGAGTCGAAGAGTGAGAATGAAGGAGTAGAGGTGGTGGCAAGAGCCGCCACACCATTTGGTGTATCCTCATCTTCCTCTTCTTCATCATCATCGGAGGAGAACTCTTCATGTGTGATCAAAGAAATTTCTCCCGGCTTCTTGTTGGTTGAGTTCCTCTTGATGAAAGGTTTCTTATAGGGAGCTTTGGAGGTCTTCTTCAACACAAGTTTACCACCATGATCTTCTCTTTTCTCATAGGGACAAGCTGCAACGAAGTGATAGCGGTCACCACAGTTGAAGCACGTTCTCAACTTGGAACCACTATCTCTTCTTCCATTGGTGTTGTTTCTTCGTTGCATTTCCATCTTGGCTTTGGCGGGATCTTTCGAAAAGTTTCTTGCATAGAAGGCCATGTATTCACCATGAGCTACCTTGACATCTTCGGGGTGGCTCATTGAAAGTCCCTCATCACTTCCTTCATCTTCATCATATTCCACAACCTTGGCCTTCAAGGCAAGATTGACACCGCTATTCATTCCAATGGCACGAGCGCGGGCGTCTTTGGCATTCTTGGCAGCGACCTTGAAGGCGGCCATCTCTTGCATCACTTCATTGGAGGTCATGAGATGGTAATTATGTCTTCCTTGGAGACTCTTCAAGTCAGTAGGCTCAAAAGGCATGAGTGCACTCACATACTTCCTCTTGATCCAAGCATCATCAATGTGAGAGGCGCCAACATTCCTAAAGGCGGTGGCTGTGGATTTGAGTCTTCGGTACATGTCTTCATGATCCTCACCATCCTTCATGAAGAACCCTTCGGCCTCATTGCTTAAGGCATCATATCTATTTCTTCTCATACTCTCGTTGCCAACAAACAAGTCAATGAGAGCATCCCAAGCTTCCTTGGTGGTGTTGTAATGCTCAATGTGGCGAAAATCCTTTGGCCCTACACCAAGTTGAATCATGTGCAAGGCAGTCGCATTGAGTTGGCTATTGACCACTTCTCTTCTAGTCAAGTTGGTTGGATCCTCAATTTTGAGTCCTTCTTCAATAATGTTCCACAAATCAATGCAAGAGTTGCGCACATGAGATTTCATTAAAACTTGCCATTGAGCAAAGGAATGTGCAGATAACTTAGGTGGGTCTCCTCTATTATTTATATGTGGATGTGGGATAGGAGGGTCGGGAGAGTACCATCCGGGGACCGCATGGAACTCTTCTTTCCCATCACCCTTTTTGGTGGTGGAGTTAGTGGAATTATGTTCATCCCCCGCCACCTCCTCCAAGGGCTTAGCCTTTGGGTTAGGTGGTGTTTCCTCTGGAGAGGGAGGAGGTGAGGTTTGTTTGTCCTTAACAAGCTGCTCAACGAGTTGACGCAATTGTTGGATCTCGTTGCCCAAGGTAGAGCTCAAGCTTATTTCCAACTTCTTGAGATCTACCATGGTCACCGAATGGCTATCCTCACTTTCTCCTTCCCCGGTGGTGGCCATAATCTCTTAGGCGGTTAAGCCCGGATAAAGAGCCGAGGCTCTGATACCAATTGAAAGGATCGTATGGGAACCTAGAGGGGGGGGTGAATAGGTGCTACTCCAAATTTTACTCTTAATCAAATTAGGGTTCCACACAAAAGGTAAATTCTCTAGATTATGCAACTAAGGTGAATTTACCTATATGTCAACTAGCACAGAACTATGCAAGAACTAGAGATGTAAAGTGCGGTAAAGGATAGAGGTAACCAAAGTGGAGCGCTCAGAGACACAAGGATTTGTTTCCCGTAGTTCCTTCCTTTTGAGGGGAAGTACGTCTACGTTTGGAGAGGGGGTGGTATAAAACCACCAACGCCACGAGAGGCCTCCCTTGTTCTCCGATGAACCTCACCCCAAAGGGTTCGATTCACCTTCCACTATAACGACAACCTTCGAGGTGGAAGCCGGCACCTTTACAACAAGTTCGAGGCACACATCCACAACCTAATTGGAGGCTCCCGAATACAAGCAAGCTGTCAAACAATCAAAGACAAGCTTGTAAGACCAAATCACAAGCTAGGGTTTCCAAGGAAACCCTAGAACAAGGGGCCCTCAAGTGAATGAGGGGGAAATGGAAATCTCTCTTGGTGAAGTAGTAGATCAAGGCCTCCTCATTCGATTCTCCAAAGATCAATGACTTTGGATGGTTGAGTGAAGAGTTCTTGTGGATTTGGTGGCTCAAATGGTGATGCTTTTCTTGAACTGGACGAGCAGCTTCCAAGGTAGAAGAAGGGGCCTATTTATAGGCCCCCTGGAATTAGAGCCGTTGGGAGCCACTTACACCGGACAGTCCGGCAAATACAAGCCGGACAGTCCGTCCCAGCCGGACACTCCGGTTGACACCCGCCGGATACTCCGGCCTGGCAAAGTTTCCGGCCTGTGTCCGCACCGAGTCCGGGAGAAGTCCGATGAGGCATTCTGAATGTCCAAGAAGATCGATAAGCCCCCAGGGCCGGACACTCCGGGGCAAACTCACCGGACACTCCGGCCAGAGAAGATTCCGGCCAGATTCCGGACCGTGTCCGTGAGGAGTCCGATATGGTGTTCTGAATGTCCAGGAAAGACGCCCACATCCCAGGGGCAGAAAGTCCGGACGGATCCAACCGGACAGTCCGGCCAGGGGCGGACACTCCGGTGAAGATCAGCCGGACAGTCCGGTTGGGACAGGTTTCTTAGCACAGACAGGATCCAGGGGAGCTCTTTTCCTTAAGGCAACAACTCTCAACTATCTAATATCTCCTGGAACATTTAACAACAGATTAACCTATCCAAGTGTTGTCAACAAACATCAAAATAATAGGAAGGGCATAAATGCCCTTTCACAAAGTACACGATGTATGTTCCTTTCCCTGTCTGTCTTATCCCTTTTTTCTCTATCCTTTTATCCTGTACACGTCAGAGGGCCACCCATCACCCATCGCTACATCGCAACCACCGAAGCAACTCTCCTCTTCCTTATCCCCTTTTCTTCCATAGCCTCGTTGCCACCGCTCCGGCCATCTACTCGACCGCCGGCCAAACCTAGCTGCCGCCACGCCCCTGCAACCCTCACTGCCGCGTTGTGGTCCCCACTGTGCCGTGGGAGAGAGCCATCGTCGCCTACCTGCATCCTTCCATGGCCGTGGCCTTTGGGCTCGAGCGCAGTGCATGCGGCTCCCTGCCGGCCCCTCGCTCCCCCCGTCTGTCGTCTGCCCCCACCGACATCCTCTTCCTGTAGGTGGTGCAGGAGTCCCCATACGTCTTTGATTCCCCCTGCCCGCCATCGTATTCGAAGGCCCCCGAGATGCAGGCATCCCCGGCCTCCGCTCCGAACTGCTGGAGGTCGCCCTCAGTATCGGCGCCCGGATCCGGCCACATCTGGTGCTTGGCGCTTAGGAGGGAGGGGTCCGGGCGAGAAGCGCCGGAACGCCGTCGTGGTCGACGCGCAGGTCGTCCATGACTGGGCGTCACGTGGGCGTGGTTGGCTCCCTCCTTCCTCACTGGACACTAGGCAGGGTGGGGCCTTGCGGAGAAGCTCTTGAGGTGGGGTTCTTGGCGTCGAGGTTTTCTCGCTATGGCTCGTTATGGCGCCGCCAAGGTCGCTGGCGAACTATTTTTTTGTCACTGTTCAGAAAGTTTGCTGTGTTTGGCGACGATTACACTCGGTCAATCTTACGGTGCGACCTGGCTCAATCGTGTGATTGTGGTGACATGCCATGTGCCCTTCCGACACTCGGCAAAACGGCAACGGCAATGCTTGGCAAAGGCTTGACGCCGTCCGTGTGTCAGCGGGATCATCAATCCTGTATTTGCCGAGTGTCCAGAGTTTAGACACTCGGCAAAGCCTTTACCGAGTATCCAGGTTTCATACACTCGGTAAACTTGTCTTTACCGGCGAGTTATTTGTTGTGTGCTGTTTGCCGAGTGTATATACACAGCAAAATTTTGCCGAGTGTTTTTTGGACTTCGCTGGGTATTTTTAATACACAACAACATTTGGTTTTCCCGTAGTGTATGTGCCTCTGCATGGTTTGCCCACTTTTTTTGTTTCTCATGCACCATATTTTATTGTTTGTCTTCAGGTTACTGATTGTAAGGACTTTAGTGAAGTCCCGACGCTCGGTGTTAAATGTGCCGGTGATCTTTGTGATGTACAAAAAGTTGATGAGGTATGGACTCTCAAAAGTCAGTCATATTAGAAATTTTGTTGTGGCCTACTGTTCCATTCATTTTTTGCTCCTGGTTTGTCATGAAATATCTTGACATGCTGAAGTTTTCCATGGCTTCACTAGTAGAATACACACCTTTAGTCCCAGTTTGTAAGGACCTTTAGTCCCGGAATCCAATCCGAGACTGAGGGGTCGGGACTAAAGGTCAGGCCTTTAGTCCCGGTTCTGTTACGAACCGGGACTAGAGGTCCACCACGTGGCCTCGCGACGTGCGCTGGGCTGGAGGGCATTTAGTCCCGGTTCGTAACACGAACCGGGCCCCTATCGCGGCAGCCTTTTGAGCCATTTGGATGCCGCGGCAGGAGATGTGATTTTAGGGTTTTGCGTTTTCCTTTCCATTTTGTGTTTTGTGTTCAATTATTTTTCGTATATACATACACGAAGCTATTACATAGTAGTTGTACACATTGATGCATATATATAATATAATTTCTCTTATACGAGCATATACATACATCTATATACAATTTAGTACACGAGTCCCAACCGGGTCCAGGGCTCGTCTATTTGATTACATAGAGATGCACTACATGGATGATTTAGGGTCTATTTATACTGTATTCTCCGCATGGGTCTACAACCTCGTCAACCAAAAATCCTGCCAATTCTTTTTGAATTTCTAGTAGGCGGTCCTGTGGTAGGAGCTGTTCTTGCATCTCTTCCAACTAAAAAGAAGGAAATCAATATGAATATATATTTATTCAAAAAAATATGAATGGAACTCAACACAAATTATGATAATACAAATAAATTGTTTACATGCTTTAACAAATTTCTCCTTCTGCTCACTAGTGCAAGTGCGAATGAACTCGCAAACATAGTATCCACATAGATTAGTCCCCTTTGGCTGCCTGGCGCACTTTACAAGAATAGAATTTAATCAAATAATAATCAAGCATGCATGATAATTGTATTGAAACTAGAATTCCAGAGATGCGCGGAGCTAGCTCATACTACTTACCGGCAGCGGTTTATAAATCAACTCACGCCATTGACCGCGGGTCGCACTCTTGAAGCGTGTCCAAACACTGTCCGACAAAGAAAATGAATGAATGCATTAATAATTACTTGATATCTTAGAAATTGAACGAAAGAGACCGATATAGTGCGATAATGATTGAAATTACTTATTGAGCATTTCGATCATGCTACGGTACTCTTCCATGTCCACTTTTGATGAGTCGTATATATGAACTCTTCCTAGGTGAAAGTTGAAGCGATGATTGATGATATGTATGCCAGATCTTGCTTCCAGATCTTCGGCTCCTAGAGACTATGGACCATTGTTGGGGATATACTTTCCGGGTATCCTCAGCGTACCTCACTGACCAGGGTGGCCCACTTCGGGTTAGAGCTTCGCTTCACGGGCGGCCCAGTCAGAGAGAAGAACGGAGTCCCATCCGGCTACGGGAAGGCCTAGAAGACTTACCGATATAGGCCCATAAGTGTTACTTGTAGTTCAAGATGTACTCTATAACGGACTCTTAGTCGTAGCTGGATAGATCTCTCCTGTAAACCCTAGGCCGGATATCTATATAAGTCGTCCTAGGGAGAGCCTTTAGGGCACCAGACAATATGAACTCGCACAGGCGAAACCCTTGTAACCCATATTCCGGCTCTACCGTATTACTAGATTGCTAGCAGGAGTAGGATCCATCCAAAGCCGGTGGATTCGAACCTGGGTAAACTTGTGTGCTCACCGTTCCGGAATCCCGTACGACTCACACCCATCTCTTCCACACACCTCGAGGACCCCCTCATGGTGTCCTTGTCATCAATACGACGACAGTTGGCGCCCACCGTGGGGCAAGTGAGCTTCGGATCTGCGTTCCGAGCAGAATCTGCAAGAATCGGAATCGGCGAAACTATCGCCGTTGGTCGCATCCTCTATGCAAGTGACGTCCCGCTCATCGTTCTCGACGAGACTTGGATTCCGGCTAGGGAAGCCGTGACCACCTACACCATCATGTCTTTTGGTGAGATTGATGTTTACATCGGTTTTGCTGAACCTGTCACACCCACCCTAGCGGTGATGATAGAGGCAGAAGAATTTTCTGGGTCCCCTTTGTTCGCGGAGGCGGCAGAGTTCCGGATCTCAGAAAACCCTAATCCCACCCAGCCCGCACCAGTTGCGGAGATAGTGGAGAAAGCTGAACCTGAGGTAGATCTCGCAGTTCAAGTCGGATCTGGAGTGGAACTCCCTAGCGAGGTCGAATCCCAGATCGATCCACCTGCGGAGGTCGAAATCTAGGAGGTGCAACAAGATAACTCTGGTTCCGGTTCTGATGACGCCGGTACAGACAGACCTCTCCTGAGATACATGTTGAGGCGCATGATGATGCAAGATGCAAGCGTGGATGCAATCCTCGAGACCATCAGGCGTTTCGACAAAGCCTACTATGAAGACCGCAACTATCTAAGGAGGAACACGTCGCACTTTGTCGGATATGTGGGATCCGGATCCGGCTCTGCCGATGCTAGAGAAGGAGAAGACATGGACGAGGGATCCCGAGAAAACTCTCCCAAAGCGCATGACAACATGGATATCAAAGATGACCCCGAGAACCAAATGGCCGAAAGTACTAATCAAAGTTTGACTCTAGGAAACGGGCCCAAAGCCGTCTTTGCTACTAGCATTGCCAAGAAGGCAAAGAAGAAGAACATGAAGAACAAGACCCCAGTAAAAGATCCTCCGGCAAAGGAAGTGATTGCCGAGGAATATGAGGAAGAGTCAGATGGAGCACTTATCCCAAATGAGCCAAAAGAAGAATCGGTGGATGGACACGTGATCACTGAAGGTGCGCGTAAACTCATCGATGCTGCATTAACCACACCTATCCCTACAGCTGCAGAACTTACTACCGAAGAACTGGATGAAAGGGCCCAGGCCCTAGAAGCGCGTCGTCAAGTACTCTTGGATGAAGCCAAAAACATCGAGCAGGAGAAGAAACACATGGCAACTGCGGAGAATTACATCTCTCGCCAGCATCAGAAGACCCGGAAACATCACACACATGACGATCAATTCCCGAAAGTGCACAAGGTTCTCTTTGAAGGAGACCCAGGGATGCCTCGTCTCGATAGCAAGGGAGATCTGGTGTATCCGACACCACTACAGAACACTGTTGCAGCTCGAGATATCCTATCAAATAATCCAGGCCCAGAATAGGTTCGATTGGGCATCAAGCTACTCACCAAGGGTCTGGAACAGCAAAGGGCAGCGAGATCCGGAAGCGGAAAACTGGTCTCGAAATCCGACCAATGTCGCACGGACTCGGCCTGGAATGATATAAGGCCCCAGTGTGTTCCGGAACAGCACTACCATTCCGACCGTCGGGAAGACAACTACTCGAGAACCGGATCTTCAGGACAACATCACAGACCTGCACGTGCCTGGCACAATGTTGCTCCAGCTGCCGAGCAAGAAGCAATTGCTGCACTGTATCCGTGGAATCCTACCCGAGGAGAGTCGAATGGGAGAAGATAAAGAGAAACGTCGGGAGGAGGACCGTCATAGAATGCCACCTCCTAGACCTACAAACCGTCCGACTGAGCCCCACCATGGTGGGAGTGATGGACGAAGGAACGATGGAAACCATGCCGAGACAAGCCGGCAGGGGCTCGTCACAATGAAGACCCTCCCCGGAACCGGTATAATGACGCTCCGGACGGAGGCCGGCGATCAGCTAGATACAATCTAGCTACCCCACCTTCTCCACCAAGAAGCCATCACAACGGCTCTCAAGGAGGCCAGGGAGGACGTCGTGGCGGAGGAGGTGGTGGTAGAAGCCGAAGTCCGGCTCCAAGGCACCGCAGCCATAGCCGTCACTCAGGACGACGATCTTTGTCTCCAAGTGATGCGCGACACCGGATTAACTCCAACATAGAGGCGCGGCGCTACAAAAATGATGACATATACATGGGCCCAAAATGCTTCGGACCACGCATAAAAGCAACAAAATTCCCGGAATGATTCGCTATCTCAAGACACATTCAGGCCTACGACGGTATAGCTCGGCCATATACTTGGCTCCAAGATTTTTTCCAGGCTTGCTACATCGCTAAAGGCGGAAATAGCTTGGTCGCAACCCGATATCTCCCACTTATGTTGAGGAAGACGACGCGATCATGGCTCAATGAACTTCCGGAGAACACCATCCACAACTGGTATCACATGCAAAGTGTGTTCTTTCAGAATTTCGAAGGGACATATCGGAGGCGCTGTACGGTAGGAGACCTACAGTGTTGCACCCAGAAACCCCGAGAAACTTGCCAAGATTATCTCGGACGATGGATCGACACCAAGAACTCCTGTGAAGGAGTAAATGACCAAACTACAATTGAAGCTTTCATTGCAGGACTCCCAATTGGTTTACTACTGAAATGGATCGTATGGGCACCTAGAGGGGGGGTGAATAGGTGCTACTCCAACTTTTAATACTTTTTCAATTTTAGGCTTAGCACAAAGGGTAAATTCTCTAGATATACTATTAGAAGGAATTTCCCTATATGCAAACCTATCTACTAGTGAGTAAAGAGCGAGTGAAAGAGGAACGGGTAAACCTTAGTGAAGCACGCAGAGAGACAGGATTTGTTTGACCGAAGTTCCTTCCTTGTTAAGGGAAGTACGTCTGCGTTGGAGGGGTGGGCGGTACTAAGACTACCACGCCACAACAGGCCTCACCCTGTTCTCCGATGGATCCTTCCACCAAAGGCCTGATCCACCTTTCCACTATAGGGACCCTTCAAGGCGGGTACCGGCGTCTTTACACAACTAGCGGGGCAACAACGCCACAATCAACATGGAGGCTCCCGAAATGACAACAAGCTGCCACAAGAACAAAGTTATCAAATACAACGAACAAGATCTAGGTATTGACAAGAATACTAGTTCAGGGATTTCTCCAAGTGAATGGAGAGGAGATGATGCGCTTGATTCGTGATGATGATGATGATCCTCTCCTCCTTCAATTCCCCCAAAGATCAAAGCCTTCGGTCGGTTGAAGTGGGAGATCAAGAATGGGAGCTCTTGCAGAATGTCTGGACAATTTCGAATGAATGAAGAGTTCTGAACGTTGGGGAAGAAGGGGTATTTATACCCCCTTCCGAAAACAGCCGTTGGACACTTTGGGGGCCAGATTATCCGGCCCAAGTGAGGGCCGGATTATCCGGCCTGGGGAAAACTCCGCCCCAGACTCGGAATATCTGGCAGATAATCCGCCCCCTATCAGAGCATCGCGCCGAGCATTCCCTTGATCAACTTCTGGGGGCCGGATTATCCGGCCTGGGGAGGAAAAACCGCCCCAGTTCGGATTTTCCGGCAGAAAATCCGACCAGATACCGAGCGACGCGCCTTGCCATGCTTTGCTGAAAAACAGGGGGCCAGATTATCCGGCCCGTGCGACCGCCGGATTATCCGGCCTGGGGAGGAAAAACCACCCTAGTTCGGATTTTCCGGGAGAAAATCCGACCGGATACCGAGCGACACGTCTTGGCTCCCTTTGAATAATGAGGTAGGCCGGATTATCCGGCCCTTGGTGGGGCGGATAATCCGGCCCCCCTCAAAGCTTCCTGCACACTTAGTACACATGAGTAATCTCCACAATATTGTTATCTAATACACAAAACTTAGGAAAACATGAAATGTTCTTTCAATCTCCCCCTTTTTGGTGTTAGATAACAATACCAGGATTTGCAGGAAAAAGTCACAAGAAAAACAACAATAACCATGGAAGAGACTCCCCCTCAATGTGTGCATATTAGAATTTTGCATTGGAATACAAATGCACACAAATAGGTGAATCTATTCCATAGACATATGAGCAACATAATCATACCATCGAGGTAGAGGGAAGGTATCCTTGACATAGCCTCAATTATTACCGAGATAACCAATATAAGCGCCTTCCTTGATAAAGACTTCCAGCATAATAGGATATGAATAGATGGATCCATAAGCATAATCCATGAGATGAAATCCATAAGCATAATCCAGACAACCACTGACATAGAGTCTCAAACAAACCACAAACCACAAATTTAAAGTTCAACGCTAAATGGGCATAAGCAAGAAAACGACGAATAGAAAATGCAAGTGCTTATGCCCGACCCATGCAAATCCACGAATATCCTAATAGAACTACTTCTCCTCCTTTGGCATCGAGACACCAAAAAGGAAGAAGAGCGATGCTAGCATCCCACGGGATCACTCGTAGTCCTCGTCCTCGTCCTCGTCCTCATCTTCATTCTCATCCTCATCCTCATCTTCAAGATTCTCGGTGTCACCATCCTCATCATCAGCAGCAGACGCAGAGGGGAACAAGTGACACTCCAGCTCTCCATATTTAAAGCGAGGGCGGCGCTTGTAGGTCTTGGGAACACTGGAACCACCTGTGAGGAGAACAAGGGCGATAGCATGTTGATAAGCATACACACAAGTCCAGGAGAGAGCATGGAAAAAGTAGTCAAAAAGTTCATAGGACAAATCTACTCAATGCATACTCCATAGTGAAACTGAACCAGAATTTAATCTGCCAGGCCAGATTATCCGGCCTGGCCAGGGGCGGATAATCCGGCTGTGGCAGAAAATTTCGATTCCACCTAGATTGAATGCAAAAAAGTAGATTGGGCCTAGAAACTGCAAGACTACAATTTCTATGCGAAAACACATCCTTATAGACAACGTTCCACCCAACAAGTAACACATCTAGCGAAAGATGGGGAGAGAGGGAGTTACCCTCACTCATTGGAGGAAGAACATGGAGGAGAAGGTATCCGGAGGCGCGGAGAAGAAGATTGTAACACCCCGTCCACTCCTGGGCCCGGGGGGTGTCACTCCTGGTAGCTTAATAGGATATCTAGACTGGCCCCACAGATCAACACTAGTCTTTTCTGCGCACATTGTCCTCACTCGTGCGCACCCGGTACCCACTTCCCGGCCGGTCACCCATCCTAGAATTGCTCTAGGCCAAGCACGCTTAACCTTAGAGTTCTTTTTGAATGAGCTTCCGGAAAAGAAGTTGCAACTTGTTGGTATGAGTATTCTATCAATCCTATTAAGCCATGTGCCTGGTCTCACATACACCCACCCTTTAGAAGATCGATGCCCTCATCGATCAAGCACACCCCAGGAACGTTCCCTCTTGGCACGCGTCTGTGCGTCCAGTGCCGGCACATGTGCCATGCCGTGTCCACTCCGGGCCACACGCGCCATGCTCCACATGTCCCGCCACTAACCCGCACACACCCGTTTAACCACGAGGTCGGCTCTGATACCACTTTGTAACACCTCGTCCACTCCTGGGCCCGGGGGGTGTCACTCCTGGTAGCTTAATAGGATATCTAGACTGGCCCCATAGACAACCACTAGTCTTTTCTGCGCACTTTGTCCTCACTCGTGCGCACCCGATACCCACTTCCCGGTCGGTCACCCATCCTAGAATTGCTCTAGGCCAAGCACGCTTAACCTTAGAGTTCTTTTCGAATGAGCTTCCGGAAAAGAAGTTGCAACTTGTTGGTATGACTATTCTATCAATCCTATTAAGCCATGTGCCTGGTCTCACAAAGATCTGGGGAGGCCCAGAAAATCTGGTGGCCGGAGAGGCTCCGGGGAGGGTGGGGAACGGCAGGCGGCGGCTGAGGAGGAGGAGAGGGTTGGGGGAGAAGTGCTGCTCGTTATGAGCCCTTCCCCCTGATCCCCACCCTTTAAGACGAAATCCGCCAGGGCCGGATTATCCAGCCTACACTTGGGCCGGATTATCCGGCCTCAAATCTGGAATTCTGTGGTACACAGAACCAGGCCCACGTGTCCCCAAACAACACCCCCACAAGGTGTACAAGGGACTTGTGTGCAAGAATAGATGGCTTAGGGGTAGGGAAAGGCTTAGGATTAAGAGAACCAAACTGAGATGGTACTAGACACTCAAAATTGCAAGACCCAAAATCAAATAAAAGCCAAGATTTAGTGTGATTCCCATAAGAACATGAGAGAGCAAAAAAACAGCCAAAAAGATCCAATTCTCCTCAAGGGAGAGGGCGGTGGCTGAAGCCACCTTGTTGGAATGGATGTTGTGACACCGTGAAGATATATCTTGGGTTCACGACCAATACTCATCAATAAGCTCACATATCACAAAATGATATTAAAAGAAATGATTTATCTTGCTTTTGGCATTATGGGGGGGAGGGTTAGCCCATTGAGTTAGGACCACACTCCCCCTATATCCATGCCCACACCTAGACCAAAATAGGATTGAGAGGTACGAGTGAGTGTATGGGTAATCAAGACAAGCTCCTGGAATCAATGATATTTAGCTCATTCCTCAAGTAGCAGAATCTTGATTCATCAAGTGGCTTCGTAAAAATATCCGCAAGTTGATTCTTCGTGATCACAAAGGATAGATCAATATCGCCTTGAGCAACATGGTCTCGAATAAAATGATTCCGAATCTCAATATGCTTTGTCCTTGTGTGTTGTACTGGGTTGTACGCAATTTTGATTGCACTTTCATTATCACATAAAAGAGGCACTTTGTCACAATTGACACCGTATTCCTTTAAAGTTTGCCTCATTCACAATAATTGAGTGCAGGCGCTGGCAGCAACAACATATTCAGCTTCGGCGGTGGAGAGAAATATACAATTCTGCTTTTTAGATGACCAACACACAAGAGATCTTCCCAAGAATTGACAAGCTCTAGAAGTGGATTTCCGATCATCCTTATCACCAGCCCAATCTGAGTCAGTATAACCACATAATGAGAATTGGAGCCCTTGGGATACCAGAGACCAAAGTTAGGGGAATGAACCAAATATCGAAAGATCCTCTTGACCGCCACTAAGTGGCTTTCTTTAGGAGCTGCTTGATACCTTGCACACACTCCCACACTCAACACGATACCGGGTCTAGATGCGCAGAGGTAAAGAAGAGAGCCGATCATGGACCAGTATACCTTTTGGTCCACATCTTTACCATGTGGGTTAAGTTCAAGATGACATTTTGTTTGCATTGGAGTGGCGACACCATTCAGATCCATCATATTGAATCTCTTGAGCATGTCTTGGATGTAGTTTGCTTGATTAATAAAGGTTCCTTCTCTAAGTTGTTTGATCTCGAATCCAAGAAAGAACCGTAATTCCCCCATCATAGACATCTCAAACATGTCAGTCATAAGCTTTGAAAGTTCATCATTAAAAGCTTTATTAGTAGAACCAAAGATGATATCGTCTACATATAGTTGGCATACGAAGAGCTCCCCCTTAACCTTCTTAGTAAAAAGAGTGGGATCGATTTGCCCAACTTCGAAGCCACGATCTAACAAAAGCTCTTTAAGGTGCTCATACCACGCACGTGGGGATTGTTTAAGGCCATAGAGTGCCTTATCGAGTTTGTAGACATGGTTCGGAAAGTTAGGATCCTCAAAACCCAGGGGCTGCTTTACATATACCAACTCATGTAGAGGACCATTAAGGAAGGCACTCTTGACGTCCATTTGCTGCAACTTAAAATTGTTATGGGCAGCATAAGCAAGAAGGATACGGATGGACTCAAGGCGAGCCACTAGAGCGTAGGTCTCGCCGAAGTCAATGCCCTCAACTTGAGAGTATCCTTGTGCCACAAGTCTTGCCTTGTTCCTCACAACAATGCCATTCTCATCTTACTTGTTTTTAAATATCCACTTGGTGCCGATAACATTGCGGCAATCTTTGGGTTTCTTGACGAGTTTCCAGACTTTGTTGCGCTCGAAATTATTCAATTCTTCATGCATAGCAACAACCCAGTCTGGATCTTCAAGAGCTTCAAAGACCTTAGGTTCCACCATTGAGATATGAGCTTGATGCTCACCAAAACTGGCCAGTTCCCTTCTTAAAGAAACCCTTCGTCGAAGGTCACCAACAACCTTGTCGAGGGTGTGACCCCTTAACTCAAGGTTCCGATCAGCCCGAGCCTTGCGACGAAGTTCAATAAGTTTGTTGTCTCTTGGTGGAGTAGTTTCATCACTTGAATCTTCATTGGGATCATTTGCTCGACCTTGACTAGGAACTGGGATAACATCAGTAGGTGGTGATGGAGCGTGCTCTTGAGGTGAGTCAGTAGCCGTAACAGGAGGCTGCTGAACAGGTGAGTCAGGGCCAGATAATCCGGTCGATGGAGGGGCCGGATAATCTGGCCTGGCAGTACATGGAGCGGCTTCATCAGGATGCCTAGGGCTTGCTTGAACTGGAGAGGGCCCGGATAATCCGGGGCTGGCCGGGAAATCCGGCATGGAGCTTGCATCGATATCTTCACCACCAGGAGAAATATGGTCAGCAGGGGCGGGGTGGCCGGATAATCCGGTGACCACCGGATAATCCGGCCTGGAGCTTTCTGGAACAACTTGACCTTCAGCGGTTGATGGAGATGGTGCAGAAGTTGCTCCCGTGGTGGGAACATGTTGGGTATGTGTAGATGAGTGCTCTTCATGAGTAGAGCATTGTCCTTCCCGATCCGCCAAAAGGGGTTCCTCAATGGGGCGGAAAAATCCCATGCCCATTCTTCTTATGGCATCTTGGGGTATTTCAACATCTGCATCATAAACATCAACTTTCTCTGCACGGGAACCGTCATTTTCCTCGAACACCACACTACAAGATTCTACAACAGTTCCGGAGAGCTTATTGTAGACTCTATAAGTGTGGGATTCGGCACCATAACCAACAAAAATACCTTCTAGAGCCTTAGATTCAAACTTAGATAAATGAACTCCCTTGATAAGAAAGAAACACTTACAACCGAATACCCGAAAGTATGAGATGTTTGGCTTGTTACCGGTAAGTATTTCATACGGAGTCTTATCCAAGATCTTACGGAGGTATAAACGGTTGGATGAGTGACAAGTAGTAGAGATTGCTTCAGCCTAGAAGTTATATGGAGATTTAAATTCAGCAAGCATTGATCTTGCCATATCCATTAGAGTCCGATTCTTCCTCTCGGCTACACCATTTTGTTGAGGGGTGTACGCAGCGGAATATTGATGTCTTATCCCCTCTTCACTTAGGAACTCATTTAAGGTGTAGTTCTTGAACTCAGAGCCATTATCACTTCTTATAGCCAGAATGGGGACGTTGTGTTGATGTTGAACCTCGTTGGCGAAGTCGATGACAGTTTGTTGAGTTTCACTCTTCAACTTGAAGAAATAAACCTAAGTGTATCTTGAGTAATCATCAACAATCACTAGACAATACTTCTTCCCACCGAGGCTTGCATGCGATGGAGGTCCGAAGAGGTCCACATGAAGGAGCTCTAAGATCCTTTTTGACGAGATAATAGTTTTCCTTCGATGAGGAGAGTCATGCATTTTCCCTTCAACACACGCCCTACAAACATGATCTTTGGCAAAGGAGACATTTTCTTTTAGTCCAAGGATGTGGCCACCCTTGTGGAGACTTTGCAAAGTTCTCATATTGACGTGGGCTAGTCGGTGATGCCATAGCCAACCCGGGTCAACCTTTTTGAAAAGACACATCGGGCCTGTAGTGGTTTTCCCCGAAAAGTCCACCACGTACAGGTCATTTTCGACATATCCCACGAAAGCGACTTTTAGAGACTTGCTCCACAAGAGTAGCACCAAATCAGCATCAATATAAACTGCAAAGCCCATCTTACCAAGGCCGCGAACTGAAAGTAAGTTGTACCTGAGGGTCTCAACAAGCATGACGTCCACGAGAGAGATATCATGAGCCACCACAACTTTGTCGAGACCAAATACCTCAGATTTTGACTTGTCACCATAGGAGACGGTTATGTGATCATGGTTTGGCCGCATCTCCGTGATGATCTCCTTGCTTCTAGTCATATGACTCGTGCAACCGCTATCGAGTACCCATTTAGAACCACCGGAAGCATAGCCCTGCAAGAAAATTACTTCTTGGTTTTAGGTACCCATTTTTCAATGGGTCCTCTCATGTTAGTGATAAGGGTCTTGAGGAACCAAATAGACCAAGGAATGTAACAATCATAAGGGCCTACATAACTAGCATAAACGTCACCATAATAATCGCAGTATAATTCAAAGTTAGGATTGTTGGCCCCTGCAAAACCATCATAATTAGTCTTGTCATTGGTAATGTTGCTAGTCTTTGGTTGAGCAGTCTTGCTCTTCTTCTTCTTCTTCTTCTTGTTTTTCTTGCTCTTTGTCTTGGGAATGTAACCAAGACCTTCTTTACTATTGTTTGTCCTTTGCTTGCTCAGTATCACATCAATAACTTCTTTACCTTTGTGTTGAGAACCTCTTGCAAGGTCTTCTTTTCCATAGGATGAATTGGAGGTACTTGGCACATCATACCGTTTCAATTGAGTTTGGAGCTGGTCATGAGACTCATTTAAAGTAGAATGATCACTCTTCAATGCCTTGTGAGCACTTTCAAGATTATTAAACTTCTCCAAAAGTCTAGCATGAACAGCCCCAAAGTCAATCTTTTCTTTCTTTAGTTTCTTTACCTTGGCAAGAGCATGGTCACGTTCTTTGATGAGCTGAGCCACAGCTTCTTCTTGTGACTCCTCAATGGATTCGAGTCTCTCTTCCAAAGATACTCGAGCTTCCTCTTCCTCTTCCAAGGCATTCTTCAAAGAAGCTATCTCCAAGGCATCTTCTCTTTCAATTCTGCCCTTTTCTTCAAGAAGATCTTCGGCTTGAGCAAGTTCACTCATAAGAGCATCAAAATGGAGTTTGTGCTCACCTTGCAGGTTAGTGAAAAAGGTGTCCAAAGCAATAACTTCTTCTTTCATTTTAAGACTATCATGATCATCCATATCCAAAATTATGTTAGTCTTAGGAAATGAAGAGCTAGAACTTGATACCTCGGACCCTCTTGCCATTAGGCAAGTAGCGTTGTTGTTGATGACGTTCTCGTTTGGCGAGTCGAAGAGAGATGAAGGAGTCGATGTGGTGGCTACAGCAGCCACCTCACGAGAACTATCTTCATCCTCTTCATCTTCACTTGCAGAGAAGTATTCTTCTTATGCTACTAAGACGATCTTTGGTTGCTTCTTGAAGGGGTCATTCTTCTTAATAAATGGCTTCTTCTTGGATGCTTTGGATTTTTCTTTAAGAATGAGCATGCCACCATTGTCTTCTCTATTTTGATACGGACACTCGGCTACAAAGTGCATTCTATCTCCACAGTTGTAGCAAGTTCTCAGTTTTGGGCCACTTTCTCTTCTTCCATTTGACCCGTTCTTGCGCTCGAGTTCCGACTTGGCTTTGGCAGGATCCTTCCAAAAGTTCCTTCCATAAAACGCCATGTACTCACCATGAGCATGTTTAACTTCATCAGGGCAGTCCATGGAGGCCCCCTCAAATGCTCTTTCATCCTCCTCTTGCTCAACAACATTGGCTTTGAGAGCAACATTGACACCCTTTTGCATTCCAATGGCCCGAGCACGGGCATCTTCAGCATTCTTCGCTGCCACTTTGAATGAATCCATTTCTTGCATAACTTCATTGGATGTCATTTGATGGTAGTTATGTCTACCTTGCAGGCTCTTCAAGTCCGTTGGCTCGAAAGGCATTAAGGCACTCCCATATTTCCTTTTTATCCATGCATCATCAATGTGAGTGGCCCCATGCTTTCTAAATGTTGTTGCGATGCCCTTGAGTCTTCTATACATGTCTTCATGGTTTTCACCATCCAACATGTAGAATCCCTCAGCTTCATTACTAAGGGCATCATACCTATTCCTTGTCATGCTTTCATTCCCAACAAAGAGATTCGTAAGAGCATCCCAAGCTTCTTTAGCTGTGATGAGATGTTCAATGTGTGGCATGTCCTTGGGACCCACACCAAGCTGTATCATGTGGAGAGCAGTGGCATTGAATTGGCTATCCACAACTTCTCTTCTTGTTAGGTTGGTTTGATCTCCAATATGAAGACCCTCTTCAATAATCCTCCAAAGTTCAATAGAGGAGCTACAAACATGAGATTTCATTAAGAATTGACATTGATTGAAAGAGGATGCAGTGAGCTTGGGTGGATCACCCCTATTGTTTATATGAGGATGAGGGATAGGTGGGTCGGGGGAATATACGTGGCGAACTTCACTATATTCCTCCTTACCACTTCCCTTCTTGGAGGTGGAACCATTAAGTTTTTCACCTTCCGCATCATCATCCTTGGATCCGGTGTTACCCTTTTCCTTAGATGATGGTGTGGGAGCCTCAGAGGAGGATGGATATGGGGCTATGGAAGATGTGAGGCGAGCAATCATTTGATTCATCTCCTCCATCTTGGCCTCAAAGGATTTCAACAAGGTTGTTTCCAACGTCTTGAGATCATCCATTGTGACCTTATCCACAACCTCATTCCCATCATCATTGGTACCCACACTACTCTTAGGCGGTTAAGCCCGAATTAAGAGCCAGGGCTCTGGTACCAATTGAAATGGATCGTATGGGCACCTAGAGGGGGTGAATAGGTGCTACTCCAAATTTTAATACCTTTTCAATTTTAGGCTTAGCACAAAGGGTAAATTCTCTAGATATACTATTAGGTGCAATTTCCCTATATGCAAACCTATCTACTAGCGAGTAAAGAGCGAGTGGAAGAGGAACGGGTAAACCGTAGTGAAGCACGTGGAGACACAGGATTTGTTTGACCGCAGTTCCTTCCTTGTTAAGGGAAGTACGTCTGCGTTGGAGGGGTGGGCGGTACTAAGACCACCTTGCCACAATAGGCCTCACTCTGTTCTCCGATGGATCCTTCCACCAAAGGCCTGATCCACCTTTCCACTATAGGGACCCTTCGAGGCGGGTACCGGCGCCTTTACACAACTAGCGGGGCAACAACTCCACAATCAACTTGGAGGCTCCCGAAATGACAACAAGCTGCCACAAGAACAAAGTTATCAAATACAACGAACAAGATCTAGGTATTGACAAGAATACTAGATCAGGGATTTCTCCAAGTGAATGGAGAGGAGATGACGTGCTTGATTCGTGATGATGATGATGATCCTCTCCTCCTTCAATTCCCCCAAAGATCAAAGCCTTTGGGTGGTTGAAGTGGGAGATCAAGAATGGGAGCTCTTGCATAATGTCTGGACAATTTCGAATGAATCAAGAGTTCTGAACGTTGGGGAAGAAGGGGTATTTATACCCCCTTCCGAAACCAGCCGTTGGACACTTTGGGGGCCGGATTATCCGGCCTGGGGAAAACTCCGCCCCAGACTCGGAATATCCGGCAAATAATCTGCCCCCCTATCAGAGCGTCGCGCCGAGCTTGCCCTTGATCAACTTGTGGGGGCCGGATTATCCGGTCCTATGTGAAGGCCGGATTATCCGGCCTAGGGAGAAAAACTGCCCCAGTTCGGATTTTCCAGGAGAAAATCCGACCGGATACCGAGCGACGCGCCTTGCCATGCTTTGCTCAAAAACAAGGGGCCAGATTATTCGGCCCATGCGACCGCCGGATTATCCGTCCTGGGAAGGAAAAACCGCCCCAGTTCGGATTTTCCAGGAGAAAATCCGACCGGATACCGAGCGACGCGACTTGGCTCCCTTTGAACAATGAGGTAGGCTGGATTATCCGGCCCTTGGTGGGGCGGATAATCCGGCCCCCTCAAAGCTTCATGCACACTTAGTGCACATGAGTAATCTCCACAGTATTGTTATCTAACACACAAAATATAGGAAAACATGAAATGTTCTTTCAACTATGTCATCGCTTGAAGTGCGACAAGGTCATTGATTTGGGAGAGATGATAGAAACAACGAGCAAGTATGCAGATGCTGACGACGGTGCATAGGGATTACTGAACGCCCTAGCTGTTCCACAGTCGGCAAAACAACCAAAGCAACAAGCTCAGAAGCGCAAGAACACCTCGGAAGAAAAGCCCAACACGGAAATGGCAGTGGTTACTGCTACTTTCAGGTCTAGAGGACGAGGAGGACATGACGGCGGTTGCGGACGCGGTCGTGGGACATCAAGAGTTGAAGGTAGAGGAGACCAGCAACCTGGCAAAACCTACTCTTGGGCCGACATTGCCAATAACCCATGTGTGCATCACCTCGACGCCAATGGGGGCTAGTCTCACACAAACGCCGAGTGTCGTTTCAATGACGACATCAAGAAAGATGACACCGCTGGCTACAGGGCTAAGCGGAAGAAGGGAAAGAAGAATCCCAAAAAGGATAAAGAGACCAAGGAAGATTCTGACATGGAGGAAGCTGATGCTTCAAATCCCAAGCCGGAGGGGAAGAAAACCTTTCCCACAAAGAAAGACACCTATGTTACCTTCCTCGGATCTCAACCAGCTAAGGTCAAGAAAGCAGTTTTGCATGAGCTCAACGCGATAGTTCTGGCTGTCCCTCAGTACCTGGACTGGTCAGAAGTTGCAATGACCTTTGACCATGCTGATCATCTGCCTAAGTTGCATAGGCGAGGAAAATACGCCTTAGTCGTCAATCCACTTATTGACGGCTATGGTTTCTCCAAGACCCTCATGGACGGTGGTAGTAGCATCAACATTTTGTATGTCGAAACGCTACGCCGGATGCGAATCTCGAAGACCCAGCTGAATCACAGCTCCGTGATCTTTCATGGAGTTGTCCGAGGAAGACAAGCAAATTCCCTGGGAGAGATCACTTTGGATGTTACCTTTGGAACTCCAATGAACTATCGGATAGAAGCACTTTCCTTCGAAGTGGTCCCGTTCAAGAGCGAGTACCACGCTATATTTGGACGTCCGGCTTATTGGGCTTTTATGGCTCGTCCGTGTTACATTTACAATGTGATGAAAATTCCAGGTCCCAACCATGTGATCACTATCAGGGGAGACCCGAAGAAAGCGCGAGAGTGCGAGGATGGAAATGTCGCCTTTGCTGAAACCGTGATGCACGCCCAGGAGTACCAGGAGAACAAGAAGACCATCGATCCATCTGAGATGCCCGTAACGAAGAAGGAGGTGACAAAGCTGAATCCGGAGTTCAAGGCATAGGAAGAGACGAAGCAGACGTCGTTGAAGGATGATGACCCCTCCAAGGTGACCCAGATAGGCGTAGGCCTAGATAGCGCATAGGAAAGCACGCTCATCAAGTTCCTCCAAGCAAATCAAGATATCTTCACATGGTAGCCATCTGACATGACCGGAGTACCTAGGGAACTTGCCGAGCACTCTCTAAATGTAAACTCGAATGCTAAACCCGTCAAACAGTCACTACGATGTTTTGGCGATGTAAAGCGTAAGGCAATAGCTAAGGAACTAGCCTGTCTCGAGTTAGCCAGATTCATAGAAGAGTTCATCCATACTGATTGGTCGGCCAACCCTGTAATGGTCCCTAAAAAGGACACCACTGATTTAAGGATGTGTGTTGATTATACTGCCTTGAACAAGGCTTGTCCTAAAGATCTATTCGCTCTGCCTAGAATTGATCAAGTTATTGACTCTACGGCAGGCTCGGAACTCCTCTGTTTTCTTGACGCATATTCTGATTATCACCAAATTCGGATGAAGGAATCAGATAAAATCAAAACTTCATTCATAACCCCCTTTGGAACCTTCTGTTTTGTTACGATGCCCTTTGGGCTAAAGAACTCAGGAGCTACGTACCAGCGCACTATGCAGCGTTGCCTCCACGATCAAATCAGACGCAACATACATGCATACGTGGATGACATTGCGGTGCTGTCCAAAAAGAAGGAAACATTAATTTCTGACTTGGAGGAAACATTCGCAAATTTATGAAAATACAACATTATGCTTAATCCGAAGAAGTGTTTCTTTGGAATCCCAGCCGGAAAATTGTTAGGTTTCATCGTGTCTCAAAGAGGCATAGAGGTAAACCGAGACAAGATTAAGGCTATACTCAATATTTCTAGGACAACTCGCCTGAAGGACGTTCAAAGACTCACTGGCTGCATTGCTGCAGTTAGTCGGTTTGTCAGCCAGCTCGGAGAAAGAGCCGCACCACTTTACAAGCTCCTGAAAAAGACCAAGAAATTCGTTTGGACTGATGAAGCTGAAGCTGCACTACAAGACTTTAAAGAAGTACTCTCGTCTGCTCCTATCCTTGCAGCACCGGAACCAAGGGAACCGATGGTGCTTTATCTCGCTGCGACAAACAAGGTCGTTAGTGTCGTCATGGTAGTGGAGAGACCAGAGGAAAATCAGGAACACCTGGTGCAGCATCCGACTTATTATCTCAGTGAGGTCCTAACTGAATCAAAACATCGGTATCCGCACTATCAAAAGATGGCTTATGGTGTGTTCTTCGCATCTCGTAAGTTACGACACTCTTTTCAGGAACATCCAATTACCGTGGTGAGCACAGCTCCCATGAGAGATATAATCAATAACGGCGAAGCTACAGGACACGTCGCAAAATGGGGCATAGAGCTTTTAGCTTTCGATATTGAGTATAAACCTCGGACAGCAATCAAATCCCAAATCCTTGCTGACTTTGTTGCTGATTGGACAGAGACAAAGGAGAATATGACCCTCCCTGAGTCAGAATATTGGACCCTATGTTTTGATGGATCTAAGGCTCGAGGGGGCTCGGGGGCTGGCGTGGTACTCAAATCACCCCAAGGAGATAAACTTCAATATGTGTTGCATATCCACTTCACGGCGACAAATAACATTGCCGAGTATGAAGCACTGTTGCATGGAATCCAGATTGCTAAGGATATCGGCATCCGGCGATTAATGTGTTATAGAGATTCGGATCTTATTGCTCAACAAGTATCGGATATTTGTAATGCAAATAAGCACAAGGCAGCATATAAAGCTGTCGTGGATGATTTATCTAAATCGTTCGAAGGGTTTGATGTTCAACACATCTCTCGAGCAGAAAATGAGGAAGCAAATGCATTATCTTGAATAGGCTCTGCACGGAAAGAGGTCCCAGATGGCGCTTTTTTAGAGCACCTCAAAGTTCCCTCCATAAAAGGAGTAGATGAGGAATATCCGACCAAATCCGACTCACCTTTAGTAGCAGTTCTGGCTGTAATTTCTAGCTGTACTCAACCCTACCTTGATTACTTGGTAGATGGCAAATTACCCGAAGATGAATTTCTGAGCCGACAGATCGTCTGACGAGCAAAATCCTATACTATAGTCAGTGGTGAGCTCTATAAGCGAAGTGTATCTGGGGTTTTTCAGCGTAGTGTATCTCCGGAAGGAGTGGAAATTTTAAGAGAGATCCACAAAGGCGAGTGTGGTCACCATGCTACAGCCAAATCTTTAGTGGCAAAAGCTTTTTGACACGGTTTTTTTCTGACTTACAGCCAAGGGAGATGCCGAATGGCTGGTTAAGACATGCAAGGGCTGCCAAAAATACTCCAAACAAGCTCATGTTCTGGCTGATCAGTTCCAAACATGGCCTTTTCCGGTATGGGGGCTTGACATGGTAGGACCGTTCAAACAGGCTCCAAGTGGATTTACTCACCTCTTAGTGATGGTGGATAAATTCACCAAATGGATTGAGGCTAAACCTGTCACTAGTTGTGATGAAGCAACAACCAGAAGATTTGTCGAGGATGTTATAATCCGGTATGGTTATCCGCATAGCATTATCACGGACAATGGGAGTAATTTCTCTATGGGAGAGCTTGCCGAATTCTGCAACGAACAAAGTATCCGGCTTGACATTGCGTCAGTCGCACATCCACATGCTAATGGACAAGTCAAAAGGGCAAATGGTTTAATCTTACAAGGCAAAACACCAAGACTCAAAGCACCACTTAGATGTGCTGCGGGGGCTTGGGCAGAGGAATTACCCTCTGTGATATGGAGCTTGCGAACAACTCCGAACAGGTCAACAGGATACACACATTTCTTCTTGGTATATGGTGCTGAAGCAGTTCTTCCTAGTGATTTGATTCATAATTCTCCTAGAGTTGCCGCGTATATCGAAGAGGATGCTGAGATTTCTCGACAAAATGATCTCGACTTAGTCGAAGAAGTTCGCGTTGTTGCTGAAATGAGATCAACAGCCTATCAGCAGAAGTTGTGCAAGTATCATAGCCAGAGAGTCAGAAAACGGTCTTTCAATAAGGGCGACTTGGTTCTCCGGTTTGTGCAGCAAAGAAAGCACAAACTTTCCCCAGTATGGGAAGGGCCTTTTTTGGTTAGTCGAGTATTGCACAATGGTTCATACTACCTAACTGATATGTGGCCAGTCAAGGAAAGACCTGCTACTAAGAAGAGAAAGAGAGCTGGAGGCAGTACAAATCCGGAAGAATTAGACAGACCATGGAATATTGCTCAGCTACGTCCCTTTTATTCTTAGTTTATCTTTCTTTGTAATCATATATATGTACATGTTCAATGAGAAATAAAAGTAGTGGTTGCCTCAAAAAAATTCTGAGAAGTTTTTACCATCTTATTTCCGAATGATCATGTCACAGTCGAAAATCCCAGAATACTTGAAAGTACTTTATGCTCATGTTTGTTCTGGTCTGGATTTCCGATTCTAAAAATGCTACCTTCGGGTATAAGTCTAAATTTTCTAGTCTATACTTTGGTTATTTGTCTGATTGCTAGATGCGGGCATTTTCCGAGTAGTGAACTGTTGGTACTGGAAGCCGGCTTTGTTTCCGAGTCTAAATTGGTTTAGCAATTGAGCTCTGTTGCTCGGCAAAGTTTCCGTGCTAAAGGTTGGACGAGGCGGAAAGCCAGATGAACGATAAGTGTAGACAAAAACACAAGTGCTTATGCAAATATTTCAGGCACATAAACATTTTAAGCCAAAAGTGCTAAATAGATATATAAAAACTTGGCACTAGCAAAAGTATCACACTACTTATTTACAGATCCATAATGTTTTCAGAATAACACATTTGTTTTTTCTGATATTTATGATGCAGGAGGAGAGGTAGGAGCTGCGGGCTCGCTGGATACGTCGCCTTGATATCGTTTCGTGATGTCCACATCCGACATGGTTTGGTCATCATCGGAAACTTATGTTGTTTCCTCTGTAGGTGATGGTGGCGTGTCCACGCGGGTGAAGAAGGGAGTGTCGTAGCTGGTTAAGTCAGCTACATGACACCCGTATCCGGTGCAGGAGTCCATGATGGCCTTGATATCTTGCTCCTGTCCGTCTTCATCCACTTTACAGTACCCTCTGGTTACTTGCCAGATTTCCATGTTTCCATGGTGGCTCATAACCATGGTGAGAGCGTTCCGCATTGCGGTCCGTGCGTAGGACATGTTCCAGTCCTAGACGAGATGTGGCATCTCCTTGGCCTTGTCCTGCACCTGAAAACCGGACATGCTATGCATATTCGGAACCTTGAGAGCTTCGCCAATATCCTCGATGGATTGGCGGAAGTCATGAAGAAGATCTCCGACTTGGGTAAGCCGGCTGGTGCGAGACTCGGAAGAGGCTGAGTCTAGTAAGTTTAGAGGACCTATGCATATAATGCAAAATGGTTAGCACAATAAATCCGACGTCAAAAGGAGTCGAAAGATGCAGACAAGTTAGAAAGATGGAAACATACCAAGGATAACATCATCAACTTTGGTTTTCTCTTCCTGAAGACTCTGGAGTTCAGCCTGGAGTGCTTCGGTTATATCCCAATCTCTGAACAACTCATTAGTGAGATCCGAGATTTTCTTCTCGTGGAGTGCAATCTTGCGATCACGCTCCACGGTGGCCATGGAGGAGGATTCGAGAACTTGAGCAATGCTCTTCTCATGATCCGCCTTGAGCTGGTCTAGCTCTTAGCGGAGATCTTTGTTTTCCACCACCAAGGTCTTCAGTTTCTCAGCTTCTTCGATCATAGCGCATGACTGCTTTACCAGTGTTGTAAGTCAAAAGAACAACAGTTCAACAAAATATTCGACTACGAAAATGCAAGACAAGGTTTGAGTCTCGGAATGTTTACCTTCGGCCTCATCCCTGGAAACTTTCAATTGTGCATTTTCAAGCCGTAGAGCTTTGATCTCTTTCCGCTTGTTACAACCATTCTTCAACAAATCCTGGTTATAGGAATATACTTTCTGTAAGTCAGAATACCCAAAGTCAGAAGTCTACTAAAGACTTGAGCTAATATTTGTACTAATATCAGCACGAGCCTTGGGAGCTACACTAGTTTATTCTTTGGCATCCTAAGTAAAGCATAAACCCAGATTAACTATCCAACTTCATGCTTGGGGGCTAGAGGATATGATATAAAGTAACATAAAGGAAGATGTGAGTTGGAATTCCGACTTACATATTGTTCACGAGCGAGCTTGTTCAAACTCGCATTCACCTTAGTGGTAACCTTCCCGGCGAGAGTTAGGGGGACAACTGGCGAAGTTGGAAGTTCACCGGTCCTCAGCTTCTCGTCTCGAAGACGAACTTGTTCAAGAAGATCAGAGTTCTTGATGTCCTCTGCTTCTTGTGCTTCTTCTTCCGCAGAAATGGTTTGGCTTTCAAGGCATTCCTTGGCCAACCGTTGGATCTCCTCTGCAGATTTCCGAGATAAGCCAAATTTGGCAAGTCCCAGATTGCTCAGGAGGTTGTCGATGAAAACTTCTGCCGAGGGATCATTACCCGAAGAGGGTTCACCCTTATCAATACCTGCGTCACCCATGGTGATGTCAGTCTGCGACTCAAGGATCGTTGGCTATGCTGAGGGAGCCGGTTCTTCTACAATGATCAGAGATGGAGTAATCTCCGGTGCTGCAGAAGGCTGAGGGGCAGGAGTCGGAGGAGCCACGGCAGGAGAAGCCAAATTTAGCTTCGACTGACGAAGGGGCTTGGTAGTAACTCCCTTCCCTTTGCCCTTGATGAGCTGTTTAGCTCTGAGAAAGTAATAGAACAAAGAAAATTACATCTCGGAAGAAATCGAAGTAAAGTACAAAGGCGGAAGTTGTGAGGAAAGTTACCTTTTCACAACCTCCTTTCTGCCGATAGCCACTGTTGGAGCTTTATGCTTCCGAGGAATGACGTCTGGCAGTGGAACCAATTCCTCCTCCTGAGAAAACTCAAGAGGATACCCCTCGATAGGAGCTAATTCTGACTCGGGGAGGTGGGCAAGCTGAAAATAAGATAGTACCTCAGTATTGCGAAGTAACTTAAAGATGAGCACATAAAAAAGGGTTGTTGCTAAGGCTTACCAGCACAACGGGATCTTCCACTATGTGCATGTCCAGAGAGACGTCCGGGATCTTCCTTTCGATCCCCTCCCTTATTAGCCACTTGATCTGGCTTATGTAATCTTTCTTCGTGTAAGATTTGGGGCTGATGCGGAGGGAATCTTTTTTAGACGACGTGATGGAATGCATCAGATGATCGCCATGGTGCTGGAGAGGTTGGACCCGACGTGATACCCAGCACTTGACCAAGTCGGACCCCCTCAGGCCCTTGTGCTTCATCAGATATTCGATCCGCCTCTTAGCGGGAAGCAGATCGTCGCTGAGAGCGGAGCGACCTCGTCCCAAGATGCTTGAGGCGTGGCGGCTCCATCGACGAAAGCCGGCAATGCAGTAGCTTTGTCAGGAGTGGGAGTATCTGAGATGGTGTTCGGGGGAGATGGTGGAGTTGAACTCCATAGTGATCTATAACCTCGGAAAAGAAATCTGAGGGAGGAAATCTCAGACCTCTGTCAAGGTGCATGCTGAAGTGCACTCGCTCATCGTCGCGAGGGTTGGGGACGGCTTCGCCAAGGCCGCTTCGCCAATCATCGGCACGGAGGAGCCCTGCTTCTTCTACGCCGTGGAGCTTGGCATCGTCGAGGACGCACGGGATCCAAACCCCGCGATTGCTCTCCTTTTCTGCCATTGCTACTGTCGGTGTCGTAGCTACCACGCCGGAGGATGATGTGGAAGCCATTTTCCGGTGCGCCGGTGACCTTGGATGGGCAGTGCTGGGAATTTCTGGAGGCAAGGGAGCTCTGTGCGCGTGGGAGAAGTAGGGGAGAAGGAAATGGCACTGAGAACAGGTGAAGAAGATGAGGAAAAGGAATCCTCACCCCTTATAACCGCTAGCCACGCCAAGATTCGTGCAAATGCTACAGTAAATATGCCATGTGTCATGGGAAGAACTGGGAAGCCCCCACGCGATGATTACGTTGCCTTGATCTCCACGCACGCATTAAAACGGTGCCTCGGTTCCGTGAAAGGCGGACCCACCAACGGTCGTGCTGACAGGAAATGTCTGTCAGTGACGTGACTTGACCATGATTGGTGTCAAATGACGTCAGAGACCAAGTTCCGGCTTAGTTTGAATTTCGAGCTGGAAATCTGAATAACGTATTTATAGGTCTGACTCGTTTTTGAGACCTGGATCGTATCTTTTCTTGTGAAGTTTCAGGAACCCTTCAAGATTCTGCAAGCCGAAGATCAAGCTAGAGGATGATGAATCCGACTTTGGATCTTGGAGGCCTCCGGGGGCTGCTGTTGGGGATATACTTTTCGGGTATCCTCAACGTACCTCACTGACCAGGGTGGCCCACTTTGGGTTAGAGCTTTGCTTCACGGGCGGCCCAGTCAGAGAGAAGAAGGGAGTCCCATCCGGCTACGGGAAGGCCCAGAAGACTTACCGACATAGGCCCATAAGTGTTACTTATAGTTCAAGATGTACTGTGTAACCGACTCTTAGTCGTAGCCAGATAGATCTCTCCTGTAAACCCTAGGCCAGATATCTATATAAGCCGTCCTAGGGAGAGCCTTTAGGGCACCAAACAATATCAACTCGCACAGGAGAAACCCTTGTAACCCATATTCCGGTTCTACCATATTACTAGATTGCTAGCAGGAGTAGGATCCATCCAAAGCTGGTGGATTCGAACCTGGGTAAACTTGTGTGCTCACCGTCCCGGAATCCCGTACAACTCACACCCCTCTCTTCCACACGCCTCGAGGACCCCCCTCATAGCGTACTTGTCATCAATACGACGACAACCATTAGATGTTGATCTAGATAAGTTCAATATACACTTAGAGGTGGATTCAGTCATGGCAAAACTTGATAAGGGAGTTAATAAGCCAGTTTCGTCATGTACTGTGGAGATCACTATCGATTCCAAAAACATAACTCTTGATGAAATGAGAGAGATGATTAGTAAGGAAATCAGTGTTGGCCCTAAGCAGATGGCACAAATCTGGTGGTGGCATCATAAGAAGTAGCAATTCATACAGGTTTTGGATACTGAAGATCTTATGTAGATTATGCGGCGAAAGAAGCAAACCAGGAAGGTGTTTTTCCTTGGTACCATTTCTGACGTTGTTGAAGATGTTATAGTGGATGTAGAGGCCCCTGTAGTGGCTGAACAGAATGAGGTGGTCGGTGTTGATGAGATCGGATGAGAGCTCCTACCCTAGGCTTGTCATATGGTCCGCGGGTTCCCCTGTCTGTATTTGTAACATTGACTGTCATTTAGACCGTGTTTTTGTGATTATGTTTGTTGAGAGATTGCGATATAATGTTGTGCGACCTGTTCAGATTTTTGGACATGTCACTCACTGAAACCATCGTTGTTGTAATAAGACATAAGTATATTGTAGTTGACATGATTATGTTTCTTGAGATGACGTACTGTACTTGTTTCTGTTATTATGTTTGTTGGGAGATTGTAATGTAATGTTTTGTGAAACCATGACTGGACAAGTGATGCATAAATATATTGTAGTTGACATTATTATGTTTCTTGAGATGATGTACTATACTTGTTTCTGTTATTTTGTTTGTTGAGAGATTGTAATGTAATGTTTTGTGAAACCATGACTGAACAAGTGATGCGTAAGTACCTTGTAGTTGACATGATTTTGTTTCTTGAGTTGATGTAATATACTTGTTTCTATGATTATCTTTATTGAGAGATTGTAATGTAATGTTTTGTGAAACCATGACTGAACAAGTGATGCATAAGTACCTTGTAGTTGACATGATTTTGTTTCTTTAGATGATGTAATATACTGGTATGTTTTTCTTAGGCAATGAAATTGGGATGGAGGGAGTACAGGTTTAATATTTGAAATAAGAATGTATGAAGAGAAACCCTATTAGGGAGGAGATAGTAATCCAAAGAAAGGGCTTGGTATCCATTAAACTATTGCAACATACCAATTTAGTCATTGTTGCAGCGGTGACACACTTCACTTTTGCCACTCTTTTGCTCTCTCTCTCTCTCTCTCTCTCTCTCTCTCTCTCTCTCTCTCCTCACCGACACTAACACTGTCGCCGGTTATGACGCATTCGCCATGCTGTCTTGGAACGATGAGGATGACCAGTCGAGCAGCGACAACCTTCTCTCTGACATCGATTGTTCCTTCCATGATGTGAGTTCCTCTGTTTTCTTGGGCTAGGGTTAGGCATTAGTAAATCCTCGATCTGAGCTCCATATGTGCATGCAATCGTGTTCAATTCTAGATTTGTGTTTACCTATAGGTACCACGGACGATCTACGACTCCAAATGGGAGGGCCTAGATCTTGATGGAGAAGTACCATGTGACCATGGGCTAAAACTGACGAGATATGTTGCATTCGAAGGCAGAAACACTGGGAGAAGATGTACAAATCAGGTTTGTTTACATTATGTGCAATGGTGACATGAAGAAAAATGTATTGTGTATGTTCATAACACGATAGTGTGTGTTTTTTACGTTGGCCCGGTGTGTAAAGCAGTAGAGTGGGTGGATCTTGAGTGGCCATATGCACTTAAGAAATGTTTGGCCCAGTTATGGGAGATGTATGGGTTGGAAAGGTCGGTGAGATTTACGGATGCTTGTGATGTAGCTAAAAAAATTACAAGCTCTCGATACGAAATAAAGAGCTGGAACAAGAAATCGAGAATTTGTCAGAACTAAGTGACAGAATCAATGAGAGTTTGGTTGCTGGAACTGCAAAGAAGCTTTAGGATAGTCACAGGTTGCTGATTCATAATGCAGAAAAGGAGAGGGATCGGCTCAGGGAAGAGAAGAAGAAGCTAGAGTACTACATTATGGATCTGTTGAAGGAAATGAAGAAGGCGCGCGAGGGTGAACAAGGACAAACTACAGAGGATAAAGGAAATTCTAGATGAATAATTTATGTTGTGCCAATGCGTAAAACTTGTTAACTGTAAGACTTGCAGTTGCCCTTTCTTAACTAAGACAAACTCAATCTTTGAGCAAATTAATTTCATACAAATACACATATCATGCATAGAGTTAAGTTCATGTTTACAAAATCACCACTTCAGAGGATAAACCAGGCAGTTCAGTACTAAATAGACATATCTTGGGTTCAAGCGAGCCTGACCTGGAGCTACTTGTTTTCCTCCCTAAGATCGGCCAGCTCCTTCAGTACTTTGTCATGCGCCAGCCACAGGTTCCAGCGCTCCGTCACGGATTCTAGAAGTTGGTCCGTAATCATACGATTTTCCTTCAAGATCCCTTTCATGATCTCCGTCTGCTTACTAGCCGAGGTGTGACCTTACTTGTGAAGCTTCTCCCAGCCAGCGTTTACCTCCTTCAGTTTCTGGCACTTGTCAAAAAGGACCGCGACTTCAGCGCGCAGGTGGTCAAAGGCCAGCTTCTGGGAATTCTGCTTCTCCCTTTGGATGGCTATCTTGTCATTTAGCCAGGTCGCTAGGTCCTGGTTAAGCTTTTGCCTCTTTCCCTGCAACAAAAATATAGAGTATGGTTTGTTTAGTTCACCAGGACAAGGTGGTTAGTTTCCATAATTAACTAAATCGACTAGTGGCACTGTCATAATTTCAAGGAAAAAGCAATCTAGGACAAATCAACATTTTATGAATTGACTAGTGGCACTGTCATAATTTCAATTTCAAAGACAAATAAGGTTTATCTATAGTTTAGTGTGCTGTGGGTTTTCCCATGTCACCAAATAGTAGTGGCAAAGTCATAATGCAGAAAACCATGTCCAAATACAGAATGGAAAGAGCTCATGGTGGAGATCCCCTCCCGGTGTCCATTCATGAACATGAACACCTACACGTGTCTAGATAGATAAGGAGTTGCCCTAGGATTCTTATTGCACCCTATAACAGGAATCAGACTTGGGCATTGCTCCCTGAACCCTAAATATTACAAAAAGAGTGGAGCACAAACTGATATTCGTGCCCCTCTAACGAGAATCAGACTTGGGCATTGCTCTGATACACCTCCAGACAAGCCCTTAGCTCCCCGTTCTCTTTTCGAACACCCTCGAGTACAGAGATCCCTCTGTTCATGTCCTCCTTCATCTCTTTAACTGCATCCAGGCAACAGTTCCTATCATGGTAGGCTTGGATGGTAGCCTTGGTTTCCTCAACGCATGCTCTAAGTGCCTCGGTGACTTTGTTATGCAGGAGGATGCACCTTTTCTCAAGATTCTTCTTCTCCTCTATGAACTTGTTGATTATCTTGATGGCCTGTTCTTGCATGTTCAAGTTACGGGTGAGCACTTTATGTAGCCTCATGGTGTCACGTGGAAAATCTAGCGAGATCTCCTTCTGCACAAATAATTGCTTGCGTAGGCTCTCATTAGCTTGGGTGAGGGAGCGTGCAACCTCTTGTTGGTTGTCAATCTTAGCACTGATTGCGACCACCTTGTCACAGTACTCGGGCTTCGATCACTGCATCATTCATGTTAATTGAAATAGAAATTCTATAATTACACTCGAGGTTCTAGGTGAATAATAATACAAATCAAAAAATCCCCATTGAATCTATGGACAACAGTGTTAAAATGGACCTAGAGATCCAGTCATAATCATGATAAACTAATCCTAATCACAAAAAATCCATATTGAATCTATGAACAGCGGTATTAAGGAAATACCAAGAGACCCAGTCATAATCATGAAAACTAATACAACTCGCAAAAGAAAAAAAACCAAATGCGGGGCGGACAAGATCTAAGAAATCTACATTACAACTATGAGAAATAACAGTGTGGAGATTTGCTACCTCGCTGAGACGTGGAACAGAACCGAGCGAGTCCTGCAATACCTCCGTCGTGGTGGATTCTAGCTCCACGGCCGGCCTGTAATACGTAGAAGAGCAAGAGAAAGAAGAAGAAGAAAAACAAGAAGAAGCAAAATAAGATCATGATGGAGAAGGAGATGGAGAAGAAGTAGAACAAGAAGACCGTACCAGGAGGATCCCTCGCCTGCTAGAACATTCGGCGCCATTATTAGGAGAGATTGGTCCTCAATGAGAGGGGGGATTGAGGGGCTGGTAGATCAAGAACTGCCTTGCGGTGAGCTCTCTCCTTTTTCTCCACGAGGATGGTCGATCAGCCTCTCCTCAGGGGAGCCATGGCTTGCAGGGGGGAGGTGGTGGCGGGAGGAAGAAGATAGTGATTAGTGTGGGAGAAGAGCCAAATAGTACATGCCGTGGTCTAGTGGTACTACTATTATACAAGACCACTGTGTACGGGCTACCTTCTCAAAGATGCCAGGGAGGAAGGGATAGGGAATCGATGGTCCTTGTCTTTATTGTGATGGATAGTTCAATGGTCTTCGGTGCCGCCTAAATCCAGCATATAATAAGAGGAGTGCGTGCTTACCCTTAAAAAGTGAGTGGGGCCGGGTGGTAGTCATGGGCATCGGCGTGCACATCCTGCGTGCGTGTGTCACGTGTTGATGGGACAATTGTAGGGGTTCCGCGTATGAAAACAATAATTTTTACCCTACGGCCCTGAACCCCTGATGTTGCCAGGACCTATCTATTAGTAATGCAATAACGAGAGGGGCTTTTCGCGAACTTACCCTTGAAGACCGAAAATCGTTGTCAACGCTCGGGAGAGCATGGTTGATGTAGACGAGCCGAAGCCGACCTCAAGGTTGTGATGAAGTCCTTGCACTCCTGCGGCTCCAACGACTTGAGTGCCTCAAGTGTGACACCTCGCGAGGAGTTACACACGTCCGGTGCCTGACGATGACTCCCGCTTCCTCGATCCAGTAGCAGTTGCAAAAGTAGAGCTCCTGGATCTGAATCTCGTAGCACGGCGGCGCTCCTGGATCTGAGTAGTATCAAAAACACAAGGGAAAGACAGAATAAGAAATTCAAATATAAAATACAAAGAGTAGGCATGTGTGTTCCTTTAAGAAATGGAAAATGCATGTTTCATACTAAACCACATGGATCCACCAATGTCATTTGCATGTTGTGTTCTTTTCATAAACCACATGGATCCACCAGTGTCATTGCATGTCTTTGCATGTGTGTTCTTTTCCTAAACCACCACTAGTGACATTGCATGTGTGTTCTTTTCCTAAACCACCACTAGAGTCATTGCATGTTTGTTCTTTTCATAAACTACTTGGATCCACCAGTGTTATTGCATGTTTGTTCTTTTCCTAAACCACCAAGTCATTGCATGTGTGTCCTTTTCATAAACCACCTGGATCCATTGCATGACATTGCATGTGTATCCTTTTCCTAAACCACAACTAGAGTCATTGCATGTTTGTTCTTTTCATAAACCACCACTTGGATCCACTAGAGTCATTGCATGCCATTGCACGTGTGTTCTTTTCTTAAACCACAACTAGAGTCATTCCATGTTTGTTCTTTTCATAAACCACCACTAGTGTCATTTGCATGTGTGTTCCTTTCCTAAATTTCCTAAACCACATGGATCCAGTAGTGTCATTGCATGTGTGTCCTTTTCATAAACCACAACCAAAGTCATTACATGTTTGTTCTTTTCATAAACCACCTGGATCCACTAGAGTCCTTGGATGTGTGTTCTTTTCCTAAACCACCACTAGAGTCATTGCATGTGTGTCCTTTTCATAAACCACCTAGATCCACCAGAGTCATTTGCATGTGTGTTCTTTTCATGAACCACCACCAGTGCCATTGCATGTGTGTTCCTTTCCTAAACCACCACTTGGATCCACCAGAGTCATTGCATGTGTGTCCTTTTCCTAAACCACAACTAGAGTCATTGCATGTTTGTTCTTTTCATAAACCACCACTAGTTTCATTTGCATGTGTGTTCTTTCCATAAACCACATGGATCCACTAGTGTCATTTGCATGTGTGTTCTTTTCATAAACCACCACCAGTGTCATTTGCATGTGTGTTCCTTTCCTAAACCACATGGATCCACCAGTGTCATTGCATGTCATTGCATGTGTGTCCTTTTCAGAAACCACCACTAAAGTCATTGCATGTGTGTTATTTTCATAAAACACATGGATCCACTAAGGCCACTCCAGCATGTGTGGTCTTCTCATAAACCACATGGATCCACTGATGTCATTGCATGTTGTGTTCTTCTCATAAACCACATTCATCCACTAGAGTTCATTACATGTGTGTGTGTCAGTGTGTATCCCTGTGGTTTTGGAAAAGAATACATGCAATGATTCCACTCCAGCATGTGGTGTTCTTTTCATAAACCACATGGATCCACTGATGCCACTCTAGCATGTGGTTTTCTTTTCATAAACCACATTGATCTAGTAGATGTCATTGCATGTGTGTTCTTCACATAAAACACATGGATCCACTCATGCCACTCTAGCATGTGGTGTTCTTCTCATAAACCACATGGATCCACTAGATGTCATCGCATGTGTGTTCTTCTCATAAACCACATGGATCCACTAATGTCACTCCAGCATGTGGTGTTCTTCTCATAAACCACATTGATCCACTAGAGTTCATTGCATGTGTGTGTGACAGTGTGCATCACTGTGGTTTCGGAAAAGAACACGTGCAGTGATGCCACTCTAGCATGTGGTGTTCTTTTCATAAACCACATGGATCCACCAGTTGTCATTGCATGTGTGTCCTTTTCATAAACCACATGGATGCACTAGTGTCATTGCATGTCTTTGCATGTGTGTTATTTTCCTAAACCACCACTAGTGTCATTGCATGTGTGTTCTTTTCCTAAACCAGAAGGGGATCCACAGCAGAAAACAAAAATTCCCTATGTTGGAACCCCAAAAACTGCCTAGGATCTATCTATGTAGTAATGCCGTAACGGTCGATGCGTATATAATACATACCATTGTAGACCATATGTGGTTAACGTTCCGCGGGGAACGTGGTTGAAGTAGTCGTACTCATAGCTGACCTCAAGGTCGCGAAGCTCCTCGCAGGTCACCCCTTGCTCCTTCTTCATCTTCATCGTGCAGTAGCTCCGGCTCACGACATTTAAGCGCCCCAAGTGTTGCGCCTCGTGTCTTCGTGTACATCCGATGCACGATGAGACCTCTGGCTCCCCGATCCCGCCGGTAGTGCGGAAGTTGATATCCGTCTAGGAATCCCCGTAGCGCAACGGTGTGTTGCAGGTGTGCCTTGTTCGCATAGCCCAAACTTGGGGCCATGGTCACAAGGACTAGACAGAGAGGGAAGGAGGAAGTCAACCAAACGACTTGTCCAAATATTGGTTGTTTAATCCCACCCATGGGCACCCCTTTAAATAGGCGGAGGGGGTGTGCCCTCCCCATTAGGTTAGCCATGTGGGACTAATAGTAAAGGAAAAAGCTTAGGAAAATTCGGACTAGCCGAATGGGCCAAAACCCCAGGCCCAATAGCACACAACAGCAGTTGACAGCAGCAGGCGAGCCAGCACCGGCCGGGTGGGCCTTTGGCGTGGCCCACCCCGTGCCCCCGAACTCCCCCGACAGCCTAGTCCCGCCTGACACCCGGCTGGGCCCCTGCCCGTTCAGCTGCCCGGGTGGGTTGGCAGTATTCGCGGCCTGCCTGGCGGCCTGGCTCCCCGCGCGCCCGTGTGGGCCGTGGTCGAGCTGGCCGGCCCGGCGGCCCTCTGGCTGTTGTCCGCCCCCGCGCGGTGGGTAGTATTTGCCGCTCACCCACACGCGCAGCCTAGCTGCTTGTCGTCCCGTGCGACGGATAATATCCACTGCTCACTTTGGCTGAACTATTTTCTTTTCCCTTTTTCTTTTTCTGCAACTTTTCTTCTAGGCTAATTCCCTCCGAGGATTTGGCCTAATATAAAAGTTACCTTTATAAATCTTAATCTAAATATTATTTAGAATATATTAATTCATAATTAACATATATATTTAAATTCCCATTTATCCAAAAACATTATTCCGATCTTTTCCTTTATTCTTTCTCCGAACTACTTCGGATCTCTCCGAGGAATGATTTCGGCTTTCTCTTTCTCTACTGTGATTCTGTCTGACGAATGATCGTTCTCATCATACCCTTAAGTGTATCCTCTCACGGCTCAGGAATGCTCTAGACATGATCTAAATCAATGATCAATAGAGGGACCAGGGATATCCATGTGACCCCTATGCATTCCTGATGACAATGTCGTTTGAACCACTAAATGTAGCATCCAATTCCTTTTGTTTCTTGATACCAATTGTCCGAGATCCGATCATTTGTATCACATACCTTGTTCAACCTCGCTAACAACAATTCTGTTTTCTTGTTACCGTGATATTACATCCCCGTGACTGAGTCACATGTTGCAACATTTATGGATGTAATCTCACCAAGCCAGCCATATGTATCTTTACCCGTCATGTGGGTGAACAAATCCCGGTCTTGCAGTCACATGTCATCTATTGTTTCTTTGGATTACCCAATGTACACCTTTATGGCCACCATATTACCAGATGACGGTTGATGCAGTCTAAGCAGCCTCAGGAAACAATGAGTAATATGAGCTCATGGTCTAAGGAAAAGGAGTCTAGGTATAGTTGTTGCAACAATGAACTTATATGACTTGATCGTGTTGCGATCCTTCGAGGAATGTCCATCATATCATTCTCCAATGATATGACCTTGTTGTCAATTGGCATAAATGCCCATGATCTTGAAACCTAGATCATCCTCATGACCAACGAACTAGTATGAATAGAGGCTACTAGGGACTTGGTTGTTTCATACTACACATGTACAAATGTTTCTACTTGGCACAATTATAGCACAATATGAAACTATTATAAACTAATTGAGATATGACAATAAAAACCTATTTATTATTTGCCTCTGGGGCATATCTCCTTCAGTCTCCCACTTGCACTAGAGTACAAATAATATAGCTTACATTTTACTCATATAAACCATATAACATATGCGTTCCATAGATCATGCATGCTCATGGGAAACGTCATGTCCATGTTCTGTTTTACCAGATCATTATGTCTTTTGCAAATCATTAATGTCTTCCTAATTTTGACATTCGCACCATTATCGTATAATGGGTCGAAGCATTTGTTTGGCAACAAAGTGAGACTTTGTTTCTAGTGTTTATAATGACGGTCGTTTTCACTGTTGTCATCTAAACTTCGAAACACACTTTGCTATCCTTTGTGTATATACTATAGCCATGGCAGCAGAACAAGGCTGAATTCCAGGAGCCTACAGTGACTTTAGATCAATCTCAAGGGCTTTCTCATGGGCACTGAGCCCTGGGACACATCATTCTACGTTAAAAGCGAACTAGCCCCGCCATAACATTATACATCACATCAGATGGAGCATTTATACTTCTATATCTATGTAGATCCTAGTGCATGAAATGCAACTGTGCCACTAACTTTGCTTCTTGCCATTTAAGTACAAACTTAATTCTGGTTCAGTGATTAACTCAGGAATCACTTAAAGACGTGTTCTTGCAGTTAAGACTTTGTCATACCAACCAGAACCTCGGGTCACATTACATCGAGTATACAACATGGTTATATGGAAAAACCTATGACTGAGGCATAGGAGATGCAACGCATCTCTTTCTTTCAACCATAGTTGCAATAATAACTCAATGCTTCATATAGTAAGAACTACTTTCTTACCTTGTTCCATTCTGAGCTTCTTCAGAATCTTGTCTTAGGACATTCTGAACATCTTTTAGAATCAAGTCCAGGAAGCATTCGGCATTCAGTGTTTATTAAACTCACTAATCTATCTCGATAGATTTTCTTGTTTAATAACTTCAACTTCATCCTTATTTACATATTTAAATGTTATTAACACCAATCATATCATTCACATATGTCGTCCACATATCACAAAATGATTTCACGCTCCCACTCAAATATGACATTCATGTTTGAGATCCAGGGATTTCACGTAGCTCCCACTCAAAATATGTCAGCTACATATTATGAATTAGCTAAGCTGATTTGCTCCCACTCAAATCTAGGTCCTCTCGACAATCTTGGACATTCCAAAATTATTTGATCATCATCAAATCGAGAATTCCACTAACGCGATTTCAATGACCATTCTTTTCTCGTTCTTAGGTCCATCATGCTTCTTTGTATTTCGTAGGTATGTCTTGTTCAAAACATGACAAGTGAATTAACAATATAATTCCATGAACTTGTAGAATATATGGTCAAATCCTACTTTCTTTAGTAAAAGTATTCGCTGAAACTTTATGATCATTATCATTGGTTTCTCCTCTATTTGTAGAGTTCGGTTTCACGAAACAAATTCCATTGCGCCACTCAACAATTTGGAGGTAAGGTCAAATACCTTGCTTTCATCTTTTACTTTCTTCCACATGTATCTTCATCAAGACACGTCAACTTTAAACAACAACAGTTTTGCTCCTTTGTGGAAGATCCATTCATAGCTTCCTAAGAATGCTCTACAAAGACTGGTTTTATTCGCCATGACTTCGACTTATCGAAATCTCTAGAAACTTGAACTTTCCATAACACTTATGGTGTTGTTTCCACGAATATTTAGATGTTCCTTTGTATTTCAAATGAGTGATTGCTTATTTTGATCTCTAACTCTAAACGACAACTATAACCCCAATAAGAGATAATATTATACCATATGTATCTAATACAAAATGATTATGATGTTTAGACATTTCAACATAGTTTGAATTCGTCCAATTATCATAATTTGTGAAACATCTTTCACAAGTTCCTTTTATGCTAAACTTAACTTGAATACATTAGTCATGTCGATCAAATCTAAGAGACTTCGTATTCTTGTTAATTTCAATATCATCCTATTGTTGCGAACTCATTTGAAGAATTCAAATCATTTCAAACTTATGTTTCATAAGTAAATACACTTATTCACTTAAGTCCATAATTAACTAGTTATTTCCACAATTTGTTGAAAATACGATACATCACTATGTATAAAATTCAACATTTCTTCGCATATCACTGTTTACCAGAATGTGGAGTTTTAGTCATTCTGCCCAAGATGCATGGTTTTGCAAAGAATCTAGATTAAGCATCTAGATCCCTGATCTTCATTAAGAACATGCAATAACCAAAATGACTTAAACTATAGTGTCATTTCATTATTAAACTTTGGATAATTTTTAGCATTCTAATCCTTTATAAATGTTTAAACTATTATCATTAACATAGTGATGAGAATAACTTGTTTGTAATCGTAATGTGACCATAACGGTATTGTTCATAAGAATAGTACAAACTGGCTTGTAACTTGTTCATATGAATAATCGTCTCGCCAAAGGCAAGACACACAAACAAGGATTACAAATTATATTCAAGTCCACTACTCCAAATGATAAACTTTGAGGAAAGAGGTGATGTCGGCCATCAACTATTTTGCTTGCCATCACGTTGTCTCAAATTCAGCAATTCTCAAGCAGATCCTTCTATTTTCACAAAACAGGACAAGTATCAAATTCTTTGCAAACTGCAACGAGTTTTGCAAGAACCACATTTATAATTTGTATATCGTACATATACCTTTTCATACATGACCTCCATTGTAATCAAGCCCTTCCAAGAGTTATCAACTCTAATGCAAGATCGCTAAGTGTTTCTCCAAACATTCCATTTTCATCCATGATGGAGGAAAACCCATCCAACGGCTCATACTCTATGTGCCTTATTTTGCAGAATACAAAATGTAGCCCAACTCTCCATCGAATGTAGAATGGCTTATTGGATGATTATGGAGAAAACACAAACATTCTAGAGTCATCGAATTATCTCCTAATGCTTATTGTATCAAGAAGAGAAGATCACCTTTTACGAGGATGTCCCTCAGGCGTGGGTATTAATCTATGAAGTTGGACCCTTTTGCTAAGTTCCACATTAAGCAATATATTCCCATGGTCGCAAAGGACCACAATGGGATAGGCCATGATCTAATAAGATATTTGCAAATAGACATCTAGACTAAGTTCATAATAAGATATCAATTTATAATTGGTCTCCACTAAAATTGTCACCCCCTCGACAATTTTAGTGATCACATGATCCCTATCCTCTGTACCTCCCCCAATCGTCACGGCCATCAGTGCAGTATCAAGGTAGACATTCACTAATGTCAATGACATCATCCATGTGACTCATGCTCGATCTTTCGATCTCTTGTGTTCTGAGGCCATGTCTGCACATGCTAGGCTTGCCAAATCTAACTTGTGTGTATTCGATATGCAACATGGCTTACACCCACTGTATGTGAATGTAGATATGTCTGACACCCACGCATGTACCATGAATCACCTCATACCGAAGAACTTTCTTGGTGGTGCACACCCAAGGGGAACACGGAACATTGGAATTAAATAGGGATTATCTTATTTGCTACCGTTGGGTATATAATACTAGCACACAATAAGATGTAAAACAAATATCAACATCATATGTATAATGTGATATGATATGGTCCTTCTTGCGCCTTGATCTCTATCGAGCGCTCTGGCATGATCTCCATCTTTCCCTTGGTTTGACGCCAAGTCCACGACGCCGCCACCAGGTCGTCCATCGGAACGATGACTATTACTATACTACTTAGTAACAGAAAAGTAAACTACTTTACCTTCGCAAGGACCAATGCCATATCATAATCACATGCCCTCCTGCAAAATAAAGTTAGACGCCTCTACTTGATCTATTGCAAGTTTTACGTGGTTGTTAGGGCTTTCGCAATAGAACCGTTTCTAATCTACAAACTTTCCAACCACAACATGGATCCAATAGTTGTCTATACTACACCCCTTTCGGGGCCCTCCATTGTAAATGCTATATCAACTATTGAACGAGAGACAGACACCCTCTAGCCACTTATACGGTACAAGCCATATGTTGAGCGTGGAACCAGTCTCGCGTATGAATACACGTAAGTTCGGTCCGGGCCGCTTCATCAAACAATATCGCGATATAAACAAGTACACGTTAGAGGGTAACAGCTAAGGGATCAATGCCTACACAATACTTGTGCGTACTGGCCGTACAGCACTCCTACGCATAGATCGGCTCTGATACCACTGAAGGGGATCTACAGCAGAAAACAAAAAAATTCCTACGTTGGAACCCCAAAAACTGCCTAGGATCTATCTATGTAGTAATGCGGTAACGGCCGATGCATATAGAATACATACCCTGGTAGACCATACGCGGTTAACGTTCCGCGGGGAACGTGGTTGAAGTAGTCGTACTCGTAGCCGACCTCAAGGTCGCGAAGCTCCTCACAGGTCACCCCTTGCTCCTTCTTCATCTTCATCGTGCAGCAGCTCCGGCTCACGACATTTAAGCGCCCCAAGTGTTGCGCCTCGTGTCTTCGTACACATCCGGTGCACGATGAGACCTCTGGCTCCCGATCCTGTCGGGAGTGCGGAAGTTGATATCCGGCTAGGAATCCCTGTAGCGCAACGACATGCTACAGGTGTCCTTGTTCGCACAGCCCAAACTTGGGGCCATGGTCACAAGGCTAGATAGAGAGGGAAGGAGGAAGTCAACCAAAGGACTTCTCCAAACATTGGTTGTTTAATCCCACCCATGGGCACCGCTTTATATAGGCGGAGGGGGTATGCCTTCCCCATTAGGTTAGCCATGTGGGACTAATAGTAAAGGAAAAAAGCTCAGGAAAATTCGGACTAGCCGAATGGGCCAAAACCCCAGGCCCAACAGCACACAACAGCAGTTGGCAGCAGCAGGTGAGCCAGCACCGACTGGGTGGGACTTTGGTGCGGCCCACCCCGTGCCCTAGTCCCGCCTGGAACCCGGCTGGGCACCCGCCCGCTCAGCTACCCGGGTGGGTCGGCAGTGGTCGCGGCCTGGCGGCCGTCTGGCTACTGTCCGCCCCCGCGCGGTGGGTAGTATTTTCCGCTCACCCGCGCGTGCAGCCTAGCTGCTTGTCGTCCCATGCGGCGGATAATATCCACTGCTCCCTTTGGCTGAACTATTTTCTTTTCCCTTTTTCTTTTTCTGCAGCTTTTCTTCTAGGCTAATTCCCTCCGAGGATTTGGCCTAATATAAAAGTTACCTTTATAAATCTTAATCTAAATATTATTTAGAATATATTAATTCATAATTAACATATATATATATATATATAAATTCCCATTTATCCAAAAACATGTTTCCGATCTTTTCCTTTATTCTTTCTCCGAACTACTTCGGATCTCTCCGCGGAACGATTCTGGCTTTCTCTTTCTCTACTGTGATTCCGTCTTACCAATGATCGTTCTCATTGTACCCTTAAGTGTATCATCTCACGGCTCAGGAATGCTCTAGACATGATCTAAATCAATGATCAACAGAGGGACCAGGGATATCCATGTGACCCTTATGCATTCCTGATGACAATGTCGTTTGAACCGCTAAATGTAGCATCCAATTCCTTTTGTTTCTTGATACGACTTGTCCGAGATCCGATCATTGGTATCACATACCTTGTTCAATCTCGTTAACAACAAGTTCTGTTTTCTTGTTACCGTGATATCACATCCCCGTGACTGAGTCACATGTTGCAACATTTATGGATTTAATCTCACCAAGCCGGCCGTATGTATATTTACCCGTCATGTGGGTGAACAAATCCCAGTCTTGTAGTCACATGTCATCTACTGTTCCTTTGGAATACCCAACATACACCTTTATGGCCACCGTATTACGAGATGACGGTTGATGCATTCTAAGCAGCCTCAGGAAACAGTGAGTAATATGAGCTCATGTTCTAAGGAAAAGTAGTCTAGGTATAGCTGTTGCAACAATGAACTTATATGACTTCATCGCATTGCAATCCTTCGAGGAATGTCCATCACATCATTCTCCAATTATATGACCCCGTTGTCAATTGGCATAAATGCCCATGATCTTGAAACCCAGATCATCCTCATGACCAACGAACTAGTATGAATAGAGACTACTAGGGACTTGGTTGTTTCATACTACACCTGTACCAATGTTTCTACTTGGCACAGTTATAGCACAATATGAAACTATTATAAACTAATTGAGATATGACAATAAAAACCTATTTATTATTTGCCTCTAGGGCATATCTCCTTCAAAACCACCACTAGAGTCATTGCATGTTTGTTCTTTTCATAAACCACTTGGATCCACCAGTGTCATTGCATGTTTGTTCTTTTCCTAAACCACCACTAGTCATTGCATGTGTGTCCTTTTCATAAACCACCTGGATCCAACAGTGTCATGGCATGTCATTGCATGTGTGTCCTTTTCATAAATCAAAACTAGAGTCCTTGCATGTTTGTTCTTTTCATAAACCACCTGGATCCACTAGAGTCGTTGCATGTGTGTTCGTTTCCTAAACCACCACTAGAGTCATTGCATGTGTGTCCTTTTCATAAACCACCTAGATCCACCAGAGTCATTTGCATGTGTGTTCTTTTCATAAACCACCACCACTGTCATTGCATGTGTGTTCCTTTCCTAAAACACCACTTGGATCCACCAGAGTCATTGCATGTGTGTCCTTTTCCTAAACCACAACTAGAGTCATTGCATGCTTGTTCTTTTCATAAACCACCACTAGTGTCATTTGCATGTGTGTTCTTTCCATAAACCACATGGATCCACCAGAGTCATTTGCATGTGTGTTCTTTTCATAAACCACCACCAGTGTCATTTGCATGTGTGTTCCTTTTCTAAACCACATGGATCCACCTATGTCATTACATGCGTGTCCGTTTCATAAACCACGACTAGAGTCATTGCATTTTTGTTCTTTTCATATACCACTTGGATCCATCAGTGTCATTGCATGTTTATTCTTTTCCTAAACCACCACTAAAGTCATTGCATGTCTGTACTTTTCATAAACCACCACTAATGTCATTTGCATGTGTGTTATTTTACTAAACCACATGGATCCACTAGTGTCATTTGCATGTGTGTTCTTTTCATAAACCACCACCAGTGTCATTTGCATGTGTGTTCCTTTCCTAAACCACATGGATCCAGTAGTGTCATTGCATGTGTGTCCTTTTCATAAACCACAACCAGAGTCATTTCATGTTTGTTTTTTTCATAATCCACCTAGATCCACCAGAGTTCTTGCATGTGTGCTCTTTTCCTAAACCACCACTAGAGTCATTGCATGTGTGTCCTTTTCATAAACCACCTAGATCCACTAGAGTCATTTGCATCTGTGTTCTTTTCATAAACCACCACTAGTGTCATTTGCATGTGTGTTCCTTTCCTAAACCACCACTTGGATCCACCAGAGTCATTTCATGTCTTTGCATGTGTGTCCGTTTCCTAAACCACAACTAGAGTCATTGCATGTTTGTTCTTTTCGTAAACCACCACTAGTGTCATTTGCATGTGTGTTCTTTCCATAAACCACATGGATCCACCAGAGTCATTTGCATGTGTGTTCTTTTCATAAACCACCACCAGTGTCATTTGCATGTGTGTTCCTTTCCTAAACCACATGGATCCACCAGTGTCATTGCATGTGTGTCCTTTTCATAAACCACAACTAGAGTCATTGCAGGTTTGTTCTTTTCATAAACCACTTGGATCCACCAGTGTCATTGCATGTTTGTTCTTTTCCTAAACCACCACTAGAGTCATTGCATTTGTGTCCTTTTCATAAACCACCTGGATCCATTGCATGTCATTACATGTGTGTCCTTTTCATAAACCACAACTAGAGTCATTGCATGGTTGTTCTTTTCATAAACCACCACTTGGATCCATTAGTGTCTTTGCATGTGTGTCCTTTTCATAAACCACAACTAGAGTCATTGCATGTTTGTTCTTTTCACAAACCACCTGGATCCACCAGAGTCCTTGCATGTGTGTTCTTTTCCTAAACCACCACTAGAGTAATTGCATGTGTGTTCTTTTCATAAACCACATGGATCCACTAATGCCACTCCATCATGTGCGTTTTTCTCTTAAACCACATGGATCCACTGATGTCATGCATGTGGTGTTCTTCTCATAAACCACATTGATCCACTAGAGTTCATTGCATGTGTGTGTGCCAGTGTGCATCACTATGGTTTTGGAAAAGAAGACATGAAATGATGCCACTCCAGCATGTGGTGTTATTTTCATAAACCTCATGGGTCCACTGATGCCACTCTAGCATGTGGTGTACTTTTCATAAACCACATTGATCCACTAGATGTCAATGCATGTGTGTTCTTCATAAAAAACACATGGATCCACTGATGCCACTCCAGCATGTGGTGTTCTTTTCATAAACCACATGGATCCACTAGATTTCAATGCATGTGTGTTCTTCACAGAAAACACATGGATCCACTAATGCCACTCCAGCATGTTGTGTTCTTCTCATAAACCACATGGATCCACTAGATGTCATTGCATGTGTGTTTTTCTCATAAACCACATGGATCCACTGATGTCACTCCAGCATGTGGTGTTCTTCTCATAAACCACATGGATCCACTAGAGTTCATTGCATGTGTGTGTGACAGTGTGCATCACTGTGGTTTTGGAAAAGAACACATGCAATGATGCCACTCTAGCATGTGGTGTTTTTTCATAAACCACATGGATCCACCAGTGTCATTGCATGTCATTGCATGTGCGTTCTTTTCCTAAACTACCACTAGAGTCATTGCGTTTATGTACTTTTCATAAACCACAACTAGAGTCATTGCATGTTTTGTACTTTTCATAAACCACATGGATCCACCTGTGTCATTACATGTTTGTTCTTTTCCTAAATCACCGCTAGATTCAGTGCATGTGTGTTCTTTCCATAAACCACATGGATCCACTAGAGTCATTTGCATGTTTGTTCTTTTCATTAACTACCACCAGTGTCAATGCATGTGTGTCCTTTTCATAAACCACCACTAGAGTCATTGCATGTTTGTTCTTTTCCTAAACCATAACTAGAGACATTGCATGTGTGTTCTTTTCCTAAACAACCACTACTGTCATTGCATGTGCGTTATTTTACTAAACCACATGGATCCACCTGTGTCATTTGCATGTGTGTTCTTTTCATAAACCACAGCTATAGTCATTGCATGTGTGTTATTTTCATAAACCACAACTATAGTCTTTGCATGTTTGTTCTTTTCATAAACCACATGGAACCACAACTAGAGTCATTGCATGTGTGTTCTTTTCATAAACCACCACTAGATTCATTGCATGTGTGTTCTTTCCATAAACCACATGGATCCACCAGAGTCATTTGCATGTGTGTTCTTTTCAATGACAGTCGTTGGCCACAAACAATTGGGACGCAGAACTAACTAGCAACTGCTCCGGGCTTCTTGAAGACCCGATCCCCGATTGTTAGGCGTCGTTGGATCGGGGTGCATGGACGATAAGGATGTCCTTCTTAAGGGCGATCCGCGAGAAGTCAGTTCTGCGAACTGATTGGCAGTGGCATCCACGACTGGGCCTACGTCCTTGCCCTTATCCCCTTAACCTCAGGGCCGAAGCTCAAATCATGTTCCTTCATCGCCACGGAGAGGGAGAGGCCCAAACTCAGCTTGCACGAGGCTCAGATGTTCTCCCACTACGACATACTCGCGCTGCCGTCCGTGAGGCTTCCGACCGGCTTTGAGCTCAGCTACGCCGGGGTGCCTGTCGCGCTGCCCTTGCGCGTCAACGCATTGGCGAGGCAGATCGAGAAGCACCGCCGCCAGCTGCTAGAGCGAAAGAGGGCAACGGCACGTACTCGCGCACGAGCGCATACTAGCGAAAGTTGTTCAAGGAGCGGGTGGTGTTGATTGAGCTATGCGGAACCCACCGGCGGGAGATCCACCCGGATCTACGCAACCCCGAAGGGAGGCAGCTCTTTTGGGCAGTGCTTGGGCATACGACCTCCACCGTTATCGATGCGGTGTGCCGTGAAGAATCCATGAGGAGGAGGAACACTGCCGGGAACATCGGCATCGATTCCGACACGGAGGAGGCTGGCGGCGACACGGACAACATCGTCTATGATGGAGACTGCAGGAGCGTCATAGTCGATTAGGGCCACTTAAGCCTAAATTAAATCGATGTACGGTATCTTAATACCCTCTTTGGATCGGGGTCACTTGAGTCATAGTCGATTAGCGTCATAATCTATATATGTTGGCCATGTTTTAGGTGTATTTGTCTTTGAAACTAGTCAAAACTCGTCCGATCCTGAAAATAAAGTTCCCACGTTCCTAGCATATAGGATGGGACAATACGTTGACTCTGCTCCCAGCACTTGATGGCACATCCATAATTTGGAGTGGGCTAGAGGAGAAGGGGTCGAGCGTGTTGTAATAACTGACTTAGCTTTTTTTAGATATTTAAATGTATCTATACCCAAAACATGTCTAGATACATATGAATCTACACAAATTCAAGTCACTTAGTTCTAGACGGAGGGAGTAATAATATTTTTTGAGGAATAGTTTATGATGGCATATATTGGCCATGTTTTAGGTTTCTCTGTCTTTCAGACTAATCAAAAGTCGTCCAATTCGGAAAAACAAAGTCATTGCGTTCACATCTGATGAGACAATATGCTGACTCTGCTACCAGCACTTGATGGCATAGCCAGAATTTTGGAGTGTGCCAGAGGACATGGGAATCCAAGAGAGATGGGAACTAGTAGTTATGCCCATACCCAGGTAAAAAATTAATGTAATAATATTTAAAAATTGTAATCTGGTCCACATGACCCCATCACAGACATGTTGCACATGCTAGGTATAAATAAAGACGACACAGCTAGTTTGGTTTCAATGATAATTCAACATACGACGTTACTGTGCCCGCTTCTTTCTGCTCCTCTTATTAGTCTGCTAGCCCATGCTGCATTAAGCAACAGTTTATGAGGATGGAAAAATGATAAAATGTCAAATAAAACAATTTTTAAGCTTACCTTTCATCTGGAGAATCGTACAAAGATGAAATTGGCAGCGATTTATTATTTCTCCTGTAGTTAGCCAAAAGATCCTCAAGAACATCCTCAATCACCCCTGCAACTTCTTCATATTCTCATACACCTCCATTATTTTCCTTTTCCTCCCCATTCTGCTTACCCTTTTGTTTCTTTTCACACCCTTTTCTCGCCGGCACCTCCACTTCTTCATAAATTTGCTCCTTACCTATGTTTTCCTCTGAGTCCTCATCACCGTTTTCCTCCAGTTGCTGCACTTCCTCAAGTTCTTCGTCTTCACGCTGCTCTTCCTCCATTTCTGGCTGAGAAGCCTCATTTTCTACCACCGGGGTGTGAACAGGGACAAGATCATGTGTAACTGGGTTTTTGCACAACCTCTTGATATGCTGAATCCTCCACAATGTTTGCATTTCCTTTTCCTAGCTCCTAGCCTTGAACCTTTATCAGTGGAGGATTCGACCCTTAGCTTTCTAGGCCTCCCAGGTGGCCTCCTAAGAACTGGTGGTTGAAGTTTGAACCCTGGATCGACAATCTCCCAATCATTTTCATCAGCCACAGGTGGTACATTTTCTGCATGAGTTGCAGCAAACTTGTCCACGGAGAAATAGTTGTCAAAATAGTTCTCTATTTCATCCCTGCTACCTCTAAGCTTTAAGATGAAGTACAGTGCATAGTGACATGGCATACCAGTAATCTGCCACTGCCTTCCTGAACAAGTCTTGTTTCCAATGTCTATAGTGTACCTATGTTTAGTTCCATGCTTGTATTCTACATACACCTCAGCCAATGTTCTGGAACTTCTGACCAGCCTCATCTTTATTGTTCTCATTGCCCTGGTTCTTGCATTCAGTAACATAACAACCTTTGGAACTATTTTATGTCCTAAAAAAATTCTTACACAAATTCTTTGTCTTAAATCTATCTTCACCATTATGCACTGTCTTATTGCATCCAACAAAATAAAAATTGCAAGTGTTTTCATGCTCAAAATCTTAGCATTGAAACTCTCTGCCAAATATTGCAAACAAAATCCACCTTGCTTAACTCACCAAACTTGCTTCTGGCCCATAGCTTGGTGTGATGTTCTTCAAGGTATTTTTCACCTTTGGCACTACATACATGTTCTGCAAGTAAGTAGCATGCGTTCTTGGGGTGTATGTGTATGCTGATCGCCACAAGTCATTTTCAAAGATCTTTCCTTTGAACTTCTTCGTGAAGTTAGTAGCGAGGTGCCGCATGCATTCCCTATGCTCAACCCCAGGAAACACAGCATCAACTATCACCAAGCCTTCAGGGTGACCAATTATTGCCCGTAGTCTCTGCATGAACCATGTCCAGCTTTCATTTGATTCACCCTCAAGAACAGCATAAGCTACGGGTAGAAGCCAATTATGCGCGTCCAAAGCACAAGCAGAAGCAACATGTCCCCTAAACTTCCATGTTAAAGAAGTTGTGCCTATTTCCAAGTATGGCATGCAGCCGTCTAGGAACCCCTTCCAGCATGCCTTCAGGCAGACAAAACATCTCCTAAAGCATTTCTTATCTGGCTGCTTATACCTGACCTCCCTTGAGACCTTTTCTCTTCCTTTCACAACCTCGTAATTGATGTCAACAACACTACCAGGTGATGTTTTATCTACCTCAGAATGTTAAACTTTTTGCTAATCTTTGCTCTAAGTTCAGCAGGTCTAATGTTATGATTTTATCACTTAAAGAAGTATTAGGGCAGTTGTGTTTCTTCGTGTTTACTTTGATCTGCATTCGATGAGAATCCAAATAAATCAGAGCTAATTATTAGCAGAATAAATATGAAAAAGACTGAAACTAAATGTAGCTATTGCAACCTAAAATGGGTGTCTACCCCGCATTGGAGATGCATGTAATCTCCATTTACACACATTACTTTCCCTACAATGCACCCTAAATCTCTTTTGGTCGCTCTTTTCAATGATAAATTCGAACCCAACTCTAATTGCATAGGTTGCAACTGCATATCTGCAGTCCTCCACGGTCTCAAAGACAGTCCCCTCATCAATTGTAGGATTGTCCGTGTCAAAGTGTATCACTGGCCTGTCCTTGTCTTCATCGTCGTATCTACATCCCATTTCCACATCTTCACATTCTCTTCCTCATAAGTCCCATAGTCAGGCTCAAAGTTCGAATCAACCAAATATTCCCTACTCTCCATCCTATAAGGGTCAGCAGCCACGTCTGGATATGCTTTCTCATCATCATCCGCACCGCCACACATTTCAGTGTCTTCATGCTCGCTTGACAAAGCATCATGCTCAAGGACAAGCTTTACAGACGTCCTACGGTTACCAACACATATCCTTACCATCACCACGGGACTAGAAACGCTAATTGGGGTATGCAGAAAAGGAATCACAATTCTTACCCTTCAATGGGGACGTACGACACCTTCTCCGGGCTCCATACCTCAAAAGCTCTGCACCCCGCTTCCTCTTCCCCTATTTTGTTCTCCTCTGTGCTCTCTAGACTTGAAGGAGATTTCGTGCTCTCCAGCCATGCAGGACCCATCTCCGTGTTCTCAAGCCGCGCAGGATCCATCTCCGAGCGGGATCTGGATCACCAGCGTCGTTGGGCGCCTAACCCAACTGCCGACTCTCGGTTTTTGTTTTCGGACGTGCCTGGGCGGTGGATGGCGGCAAGGAGACAAGGCAGGGAGGGGAGGGTGGGAGGACGACGGCCCAAGGGGAGGACGAGAGTGGTGCACGACTAAATGGAGTGGCGGCGGTAGGAGCGGAGCATAGCTGGTTGCGACAAATCATGGAAAATTGCACAATAATGTGTTGGTGGGCGGCACTAGTCCTCGAACCTAGGATGCGCGCCGTCAAAGGTGGAGGAGGCGGGCCCACCAGTAAGAAAACATGCCACGTCATCATCCCCTATTTCTGATGCCCTTTAAAAAGAAAACATAGCACGTCGTCATCCCCTGTTCCTGATGGTGTTGCTACAATTCGATGGTACATAGTGGCATAGAAATAATATCGTATAAACATAAGGGCACGGTCGTCAACATTTCTAAAATGGAACCCGGTCTCCTACCGGTCCTAGTACATTGCCCGATGAGGTGGATAGCCACGACCGATCTTTTTAATACGTTCGCACTCTTATGCTGAGAAGGGAAATAAAGATTGAGCGGTTAATGCAACGAGTGTTAAATTATTACCCTCTCAGGAAATGGGAGATGATTATTTTTGCGCGTGCCCGGAGTCCAAACCTACCGTCAATCTGTCACTCCCCTTCTCTGATAAACCATAGTTCACCTTGCACAGCTCTGCCACGCCGCACCACCTAGGGTAACATGGCCCCGCCTAAGCAGCCGCCACCACCGCGATAGACGCCGAAACTAGGGTATTTAGCCCCTCTAAGGTAGTACATGAAGCTCTACTTCAAGGCCGGTCTCCCATTGCCCTTCCAGGCGGATGATTTCGTCGAATGTGCCGAATCGGCTGCGTCGTCCGTGTCGGTGTCGTCGGCACCGGATGTGGTGAGCAAGACCAAGAGAGCAATGTGGAGAAAGCGCGCGGTGGTATTACGGCGTGCTCTAGGTAGGGGGACAAGTTACGTATCAAATCATTCATGATAGCATGCCGTCGAGGGTACACACCCTCGAACAGGGTAGCGCCAAGGTCTAGGAACTCTCGCGTCCATGCTTCGGCACGGGCTGCCTTACCACAGTGGGGGAAGCTGGGAACACGCCATCTGTGGCAAAGACACTCCATCCAGCGCACCATCGGAGGCCGTACCGCGGCAGTGACCAAGCGTCTACACTCAGCATGTTGGATTGTTCAACAGCTGGAGCCGCCAGCGGGCATCAGCTCAATGCCGGAATTCAGGTTCCAGTTCACACATACCTACGATCCCAAAAAGAAGATGCCAAATTTAAGTTTCGAAGAAATCGTTGCGGCGGCGCGGATGGTCCTACTGAACCGGGACTGGCGCATGCAAAGCGGTCGTGCATGAATGATACAGATTTCTTGTAGTTTGGCAGGAAGGCAATAGATCAGTTTGGGTTAAATGATCAAAAAACTTATGTCCTCTCAAGGCAATTGGCCAGCCAACTTTTCTGGTGGAGATCTGTAGTTTCTTCAGTGTAGGATAGTTAAGTTCAGACTGAAGAATGGCTTTTGTAGATGAAATGTTGACGCATTGTTCGATAAACTAGTAGGAAGTTTAGCCCACTTTTGTGCAGATATAAGACCCTTTTGTATGGAAGTACTACTATTGTAAACAAATACTATCAAGTATCTAGTTCCTTCAATTACTACTCGTGGTTAAATCCAGTTAACTGCCATTTTTTATCCCAGACATATAAAATTCAGACAATAGTTTATGTACAAATTTTGCGTCTGCTGTCTGTGTTGTAAACCATTTTTCATTTGTCTTGTGCTGTCTGCAAAATGGTCCTGCAGTTCAACGTGTTACAAAACCAGTAGATAGTGTTATAAGGATCATCATGTAATCTTCGTTCTAAAAAAGAATCATTTATTATCTTCTGGATCGCTCATCATTTGGCACAATAATCTAGATACCTTGTACTTGAAGAGGAGATGAACTACATTTTCATGGCATCCATAGAATTTACATTGCTCATTGCCAGTCCACCCTCTTTTCATGAGGTTTTCCTTGGTTATTCACAGAAATTATAAAGCACGATGTTCAACACAGATGCATTAGATACACATTTCAAATTCATTACCCACACATACTACATCGATTCAAACTATTACATATTTTTAGTCAATGCTAACTTTCTGCTACGCTCTCCATACTACAAATTCATTAGCCACACATACTACAGCAATTCACTAGACCTCTGTCTTCACTCGAGGGAAATCAGAACCACCAGCTTGTCCAAGCCCAGTTCCCCCACCAAAACTGTGTGCGCCGTCGCGAAATAGTGGTGGTCCTATGCCATCGATCCTTCTATGCCAACACTGTAGGCGATGAGGACGCTTTCCGGCCGCCTCTTTGGGGTCCTGAATGCCATGTACCAATTCCAGAACCTCCTCCAGGTGGATGATGACCGGGTGCTTCCAGCAAATCTATCGCCCTGCCCTGCTTGGAATTTGCACCTCATACATCTTAGGAACGACGTCAGGATCTTTCAGCCACGCCTTTACCTCGATGACCCATCTGTCACTCGGTGGCACGATCTCCACCAGCTCGCTGCCAAGGCTACTAATGACCTGCTTGAGGGCCTCCGGCTCCCAAGCATCCAATGGGAGGCCGTCAAAGCCGAGATTGGAGAAGAAACAAAGCTGCCCCAAGCGATCATCCCACCCACAGGCGCGATGCCAACGCATGAAGCTCATTTTCTCCCCACAGTACTCGAAACAACGGGAAGAATGCAGAACCTGCTCGGTGTCTAAGTTGTGCTCGAACCGGATGAAAAAATCAAATGGCAGCGCGCATACCTCAATCTTGACCTCATTTCGTCTAATCCCAAAACGAGACCTGAAAGCCAACAGCAACTCTGCCGGCGACACGACGGGACAGATGCCCAGCATGGTGGCCAGATAGTGTGGTCGTCGAACTGTTGTGCCAAGGCTACCATGCCTAGGGTGCACGATAGCACGCAACTGCCCGAGGCCGGTCGCCAGCCAGGATCGCCCGACAGGACATGCTTCGTCGTGCGAGAAGGACTAGCTAGAGGCGAGATATTACTCCGGGGACGTGAAGCTCCGATACGGCGGACGATGCGATGGTGATGGCTACGAGCTTCAATTAGGGGCGTCGGAGGTTGACCGGACATGGCAGGGATGCAAATTAGAGCAAGTGCAAGCTCCGATCTAAGATGAGCAGCTAAAGCTGAGCAAAGGTTATGGGGAGGGGAGCAGGGGAGAAGAGCAGAGCAGAGTAGAGTAAAGAAATAGATCTAGTCCATGTAGGGGTAAACTAGTCCATGACCGCAAAAGATAACGGGGAATATTGACAGGGCGGGCCAAGAAGAGTTGACCTAACTATAGTATTTGAGTTCAACCGTTTTGTGTCTAGTTCAAACAACCATTTGGATGTTAGATCTGTATTCACCCCCATTTGGCCCCTCTGGACAATTGGCGATTCTACTAAGGCCCCTCCACGAGATTTTAGCCAACTCGGGTACCGGGATGCACTCGCCCAGGAACTTTCGGGCTGCAAACCAACAAGCCCGATGGCCCTCCCCCAGTGAACCACAACAAGGCCGGTCGGTGCCTGTGGTGGGTGAACCGGACTATTGCCAGCGTGATGCGGTACATCGCCATGGGAGATCATCCTCGCCTGAGGTACCCGCACTTTCACCAGCCGCAGATCCACAAGAATGGTGGCGGTGGTGAAGGCCGAGGGCGTAACGATATCGTCATCCGGGAGCCCCCTCCCCTACGTGTCGTGAATCTGAGGCCGGAGTGGCAGGTGCCCCCTCCCTCGTTCCCCGTGCCCAAGCTGGGGAAGGACTGAGGATCCAGCTGCGTGCTACGAGTGACGATGATGACAATGACGATGACGATTCTGAAGACGACCCTGAAGCTGTGTACTATAGGGCTAGACATGATTATGACTAATTTTTACGTTTTAATATTAATAAATGTCTTTGGTGTTGGCCACAGCAAGTTGCAATACTACCTATTGAGATTGAGACAGATCATATCCATATATATAAGCACATCATTAAAAATAAAGGTTTAATAGTACACATCACCAACATCCACACATCTCTATTGTTGGCGTTTTCTTCTAATCTATAACCATGGAGCATCTTCCTTACTTAATGGGATGATTGGGTCATCCTTCACAGCGAAGGGCGGAATTTCATGAAACTTATCATAATCTTCTGACATGTCTGTCATATCCTCCACCCCCCGATGTTTCTTTTCCCTGAAAGAACTATGTGGCGCTTTGGCTCATCGTATGGTGTATTCTTTTGCTTATCTTTCATTTTTCTCGGTTTGGTAGACATGTCCTTCACATAAAAAACCTGAGCCACATCATTGGCTAGGACGAATGGTTCATCTCTATATGCAAGATTGTTGAGATCCACTATTGTCATTCCGTATTTCTTGTCTACCTCAACCCCGCCACCTGTCAGCTTAACCCATTTGCACCGAAACAAAGGGACCTTAAAATAAGGTCCATAGTCAAGTTCACATATCTCCTGTATGTAACCATAATATGTGTCCTTCTTCCCATTACCTTCTGTTGCATCAAATCGGACACCACTATTTTGGTTGGTGCTCTTCTTATCTTGGGCGATCATGTAAAATGTATTCCCATTTATCTTGTACCCTTGGAAAGTCAATATAGTTGAAGATGGTGACCTGGCCAACAAGTACAGCTGATCTCCAACATTGATGTCATTCATGAGATGTGTCTGCAACCAACCTCCAAAAGTCTTAATGTGTTCATTGCTAATCCAGCAGTCAGGCTTCCCCGGGTTGTTGGAGCGTACAATATTCTTGTGTTCCATGATATACAGAGCCACCAAGGTGGAACTTTGCAAAAAAATGTAGTGTGCTTTAGTGAGAGAATGCCCATCCATACATATCCTTGCTTTCTTTCCTAGAGTGCCTTTTTCACTCAGTCTACCCTCATGCCGTGATTCAGGAACACCGATGGGCTTAAGGTCAGGAATAAAGTCAACACAAAACTCAATGATCTCCTATGTTCCATATCCCTTGGAGATGCTTCCTTCTAGCCTAGCACGGTTATGAACATATTTCTTTAAGACTCCCATGAACCTCTCAAAGGGGAACATATTGTATAGAAATACAGGACCGAGAATGTTAATCTCTTCTACTAGGTGAACTAGGAGGTGCGTCATAATATTGAAGAAGGATGGTGGGAACACCATCTCGAAGCTCACAAGACATTGGACCACATCTTTTTGTAACCTTGGTAGACTAGCTAGATTGATTATCTTCTGAGAAATTGCATTGAGGAACGCATATAGCTTCACAATGGGTACTCGAACATTTTCCGGCAGAAGACCCCTCAATGCAACTCGAAGCAACTGGGTCATAAGCACGTGGCAATCATGAGACTTTAGGTTTTGAAATTTTTTCTCTGCCATATTTATTATTCCCTTTATATTCGATGAGAAGCCAGACGGAACCTTGATAATGTAAAGGACTTCAAAAAATATTTCCTTCCGTGCTTCCAGTGTATCTTTATTCTTCCCATACACGCCCAAGAATCCTAGCAGCATCAATTCTTCGTTAGGTGCATCACGTCAATTGCAGAGCAGACCTCTAGGACTTTCCAATAAGGTAACTCCCAAAATATAGATTTCTTCTTCCACATGGGTGCGTGTCCGCCATCGTCCTTCGGAACAGATTGTCTACCAGTTCCCTTTCCAAAGATTACTTTTAAATCCTTCACCATATCAAATACATCATTACCAGTACGGTGTATAGGCTTACTCCGGTTATCTTCCTCACCATTGAAATGCTTACCTTTCTTTCTTAGGGAGTGCATGGGCGGAAGAAAACGACGATTCACTAGGTACACATTCTTCTTACATTTATCCAAATATATACTTTCAGTCTCACCTAAACAGTGCGTGCATGCATTGTATCCCTTATTTTTCTGTCCTGAAATGTTATTAAGAGCAGGCCAATCATTGATTGTTATGAACGGTAACGCTCGTAGGTCAAATTCCTCCTGTTTATGCTCATTCCACACACATACACCTTATCAGTGCCACAACTACAGGAGTTATTCAACTAATGGCCTTAGGTACACATCAATGTCGTTGCCGGGCCTTGGATGAGCACTGACATCATAATGAACTTCCGCTTCATGCACAACTAAGGAGGAAGATTATAGATACATAGAGTCACAGACCAGGTGTTGTGATTGCAGTTCTGCTCCCCAAAAGGATTCATGCCATTGGTACTTAGACCAAACCATAAGTTCCTTGCATCACAGGCCAGGTGCTATGACTACAGCTCTGCTCCCCAAATGGATTCATTCCATCTGTACTTAGACCAAACCATAAGTTCCTCGCGTCACCTGCAAAGTCTGGGAACTCTCTCTCGATTTTTCTCCACTACGACCCATCAGCGGGGTGTCTCAACATCTCGTCTTTCTTACGGTCTTCCATGTGCCATCACAACAACTTGACATACTCTTTGTTTCTGAACAAACATTTCAGTTGTGGTATTATAGGAGCATACCACATCACCATGGCAGGAATCCTCTTCCTGGTGCGCTCGCCCTCAACATCACCAGGGTCATCTCGCCTGATCTTATACCGCAACGCAGTGCATACGGGGCATGCATCCAAATTCTCATACTCCTCACCGCGGTAGAGGATGCAGTCATTAATGCATGCATGTATCTTCTGCACCTCTAATCCTAGAGGACAAACAACCTTCTTTGCTGCGTATGTACTGGCGGGCAATTCGTTATCCTTTGGAAGCAGCTTTTTCATTATTTTCAGTAACTTTTAAAATCCCTTGTCAGTCACACCAGTCTCTGCCTTCCATTGTAGCAATTCTAGTGTGCTACCCAGCTTTTTGTGGCCATCTTCGCAATTTGGGTACAACAATTTGTTGTGGTCCTCTAACATCTGCTTAAACTTCAACCTCTCCCTTTCACTTTCGCATTCTCCCTTTGCATCAACAATGGCCCGACCAAAATCATCATCGGGCTCATATGATGCCCGTTCTTCAACTTCTTCTTCATCATTGTCTTCCATTGTAGTACCATCATATTCAGGGAACATAGATCGATAGTTGTCATCATCGCTCTCTTCTTCACTGCCGTCTTCCATCATAATCCCTCTTTCTCCGTGCTTGGTCCAACAATTATAGCTTGTCATGAAACCAGACCGAAACAGGTGGTCGTAAAGGACTCTTGAGGAAGAGTATTCCTTATGATTCCGACAGGCACCACATGGACAAGACATAAAACCATTCCGCTTGTTTGCCTTGGCCACAAGGAGAAAAGAATGCATGCATTTAATGAACTCGCCAGAGAGTCAGTCAGCATACATCCATTGCCGGCTCATCTGCATTGTATAATTAAGTACATCAAACAGAATCATGATGCTAAAATTAGTACTGGTCCCAAAAAAACTTAAAGCACACAACTGGGACTAAAGATATGACAAACCTTTAGTCCCGGTTGGAGGCACCAATTGGGACTAAACGTGGATGTGGCGACAACACTACATCATGGGCGAGTGTCGACACTATGTCTTGAGTGGGCAGCACTAAGCCAGTGAGTGCCGACACTATTTGGGTGGGTGGCGGCACTATGATAGGGGTGAGTGTCGACATTATGTCTCGAGTGTCGACACTATGTTATGCCGCTTAATCTATAAATAGGTATGCATTCTTGTGAAGAACTGCAATATGGTGTGCGAGAGCAGGGACACCACTACGGCGGAGCTTCTCGAAGATGTCTTAGGATGTCTTAGGATCCTGTCCTCAGACATCTTCGAGGAGTTCGCCATAGAGGCACTCCTTAATATGTGAAATTTGTTAGCTACCCGGCGTATTAATCTATAGCTAGAGAAGTTATTAACTCCAAGATGGTGCGAGAGGGACACCACTACGGCGGACCTTCTCGAAGATGTCTTAGGATCCTATCCTCAGACATTTTCGAGGAGCTCGCCATAGAGGAGCTTCTCGAAGATGTACTGTGATGTCTTCTTATCAAACTTTTGTGAATTAAGCCTATTTTTTTACAATTTTTTTAGTTTGCTGAAGGCAGGTAAAGACGAAGAAGGGCATTTTGCCCAGCAAGCTAGGATGATGAACTCATGCATTTATCTTTGCGTGCTTCTGTTAATCAAATGAATTTCGAGACTATGTGCCAAAACAAGATATAGATAGAATCCATATTTCCTTGGAGTTCATTACATTAATACAAGATAGATTGAATCCAAACATCAATCTCATGTTATTATTGCAAAAATTACTACCAAAATAAATCCACAAATCCATCTACTTGTACAGCATGAAATGAGCTAATATAACAATGAGAGTTAAAAGGATAAAGTTGCTCACCTTTTAGAACCTTTGGATAGATCGAGCTTCGCAAAATCTTGACAAATCTTGAGAAAAATTAGGCATAAACTCGAGCTTGAAGGAAGAAAGGGAGAGGAGCCACCAGCTTGAAATGGTGGCTCGAGCAGGGGAAGAAGATATAGTCATGCTATTATTCCCGGTTTGTATCCAGAACCGGGACTAAAGGGTCCATCTTTAGTCCTGGTTCATGTAACAAACCGGGACTAAAGGGTCTGGTGACGACCCCAGCCTGCCTAGAACCCTTTAGTCCCGGTTTGTTACACGAACCGGGACTAAAGGTTCAGTTCGAACCTGGGCTATTGTATGCCGCCCCCTGCGGCCAGTTCTAGCCGTTGGAACCGGGGCATTCGTCCCGGTTTGTAGCAAAATCGGGACTAATACCTCTGGACCAAAGGTCCGTTTTCTACTAGTGCTTACTAAATCTTCATACATGTTATTTTATGACAATTCTTCATACCAGTTTATACTCAGCTAGCCCGTCTAGCTATTTCCTGAATTATCCTTATAACTTATAAGTGATTTTAGTCTCCTTGTTTGGGAAATAGCTTCTGAACCCAATGTGAACATACAAAATAAGTGTCCTACATCATTCATTCACTGGTGAATATATTCCATAAATTAATGTGTATGATGGTACCATTAAGACAACAACGCTCATATTCTCTAAAACCTCAAGGGACACCTCGGTTTAAATATTTTAAGTGCTTATCTACTTATACAAACAGTTGTCCTAAACATAGTCTGTATAGTTTTCTTTCTTAATCATACAAAATAACATGTAGATAATATTTGAAAGATGAGTAAGGACAAGTTTTTTGTTGAACCTTTTGCCTGATGCTTGTTTATGATATTTTACCATTATTGACATAGTTCTGTTTGGCACACCCAAGAGCTAGCATTTTGTATTAAATCTGGCAGTATACTGTGTCATTTCGTTGAATCCGTGATGTGCTTCTATTGAAGATTTGAATTGGACAAGTTCTTTTTGCTTTTCTCTGTGAACTTTGATTTCCACTAGGTGGAAATACAATAATGTTGATCAGATTATCAGCTGGCCCTATGGTATGCACTTGAATTACTTGAAATAGTGCTAGAAGCAGGAAGAGCGGTAAACAGATGACTTAGTATACTATGTGCTTGTGGCATCCTTGTTTTTCTTATTTTATACTCCAGTATTCTGGAAGGATCCATGATCTCATTTTTTAACAAGAGTTTAATTTAGCTTCTTATTTTGTATGTTCACCATCTCAAATTACAAAAGTATGATGTATGCGTTTGAACTGGGCTGAAATTGAGTGCACAAGTAATAATCAAGTTGATATGCAAAATAAAATTTGCAATGCTCAAGATAGAAAAATATAGTTGTATGTCCTATGCGAAATAATTTATAGCTGAATTCATTAACGGTCATTTGTTCGGATATGATATATGATATGATCTATCATAGATATACCGTTATCAAAAAATGGACGGACGCGGCAACACGTGTTATCATGGTCTAGTGAAATAAGATATAAGGCGATGGGCGAACCGATATTCAACTCACTGTCTTATATTTTCTAATACCTGTGCGCAACAGCGTGCAACTCTTCGTCCAATCTTGTGGATTCATTTTTCCTGTTGACTGCCAGCTTCTCGTTCACCGACATGGCGGCATGTCTGCACTCGCCTTGCTATCTGACCCCATGGGTGTGCAATTCGCGGCAGCCTCCATAGCCCCCTCGGTAGATAGCCAAGATGAAAAGTATAAGAGACAAGAGCGGCTGGTCAAAACATGGAGAAGAACGGAGTGAGAGCCCAGCCGCAAAAAATCCCTTTACATGAACCTGCTAACGGGATCCAAGGGGAGTTCATCTGAGGTCGACGTGAAGCTGCTCTTCCGCCAATCTGCTACACCATCAGCGCTGCCCGTCCCGTCCGCCTGCCAACCTGCTTCTCGATCCGCCGTAGTGCACGTATCTGATCAGGAGCAGCTTCATCTTCGAGGGCAATTATTTTTTCCAGTGGTCGATCCGGAACCTACGCGCCACTGGTTTTACCAAGCACGCGAACCTGCACCACACGTCGAGGAAACCGCCGGTTTCATGTTCCGCTGGTACAGATTATCGCAGTTAAGCCTCCCTTCCCTACCAGGATTCATCACCGTCGCCGCCCCGTTACTATAACCATACCCGCTGTGGGCCACATGTACAAAAGTATGCATACCAGAGATTGTATTTCCCAATTTCTGCTGCACTTCTGTCAGAGAATTCAATGTGACTCAACGGTCTTAGAACGCTAACTACTGGTCGAGTTGGCAAGAGTGTGTTAGGTACCAACTTTGATTCACTCAAAGGTTCACTCTCGATTACAAGAGTTCAGTGTCTAGATAGATACAGAAAATAAGAACAGAGGAAGAACTAGGAACAGCCTAGTTTCACCGCCCAATAGCCGTCATCCCGATGGATGGCTTCTCCTCCTTTTCTTCCTTCTTATCCCTCCCTTGCCAGCTGCTGTCAGGGTGGTGTGGTTCACTTGGTCCAGACGCTGCCAACATATTTGCGGTTGGGCTGGACTAGACGCCTCGGTCGCTCGATGCGTCGCTCCTGGCATTGGCTTGTGTCTTGGCGATGCGGTGCAGGTGAGGCTAATGGTAGGATGCTAACATCCCCTCCTCCTTGAGACGAGACTTGTCCCCAAGTCTCAGTATTTGGGAAGCGATGACGTAGCCAATCTAGATCTTCCCAGGAAGTTTCAGTCATCAGAGGATCCGACCAGCGCACTCGTCCTTGGTGACGCAACTCACCATTGATCTTGCGCCAGCGTGTGTCCAGGAGCTCCACCGGAATGACAGGATCAGAGTCATAAACAGGTAAGGTTGGAGATGCAGTTAGACCTGGGAGTAAGGTTGTCCTCAGTTGCGAGACATGCATGACGGGGTGTATTTGTGAGGTATCAGGTAATTGGACCTTATAGGCGACTGGATTTATGGTGCGCTTGATCTTGAAAGGGCCAAAGTAGCGGAAAGAGAGCTTGTGATTGGATCTGCGTTCAACCGACGATTGGACATATGGTTGGAGTTTGATAAAAAATAGAATCGCCCACCTGGAACATTCTCTCTGTCCGTTTTTTGTCTGCCTGAGCTTTCATTTGCTGCCTAGGTCGAGCAGTTGTTGTTGTAGCAGATCTTGCATAAGTTTGCGTTCCTCGATCCAAGCTTGTAGTCCTGGTACTTTGCAGGTTGATGCTGGCACAATTCCCCAATGGCGAGGTTCACTGCCATAGAGAGCCACAAATGGGGAGGTGTTGATAGCTGAATGATAGCTAGTGTTGTACCAGAATTCAGCAAGAGGCAACCAATGGCTCCAACGTTTTGGATACACATGAATGAAGCATCTTAAATAGGTTTCAACACACTGATTGACCCTTTCGGTCTGACCATCAGTTTGCGGGTGGTAAGGAGTGCTCATTCTTAATTCTGTGCCAATATTCTGAAAAAATTTCTTCCAAAATTTGCTTGTGAAAACTAGGTCTCTGTCCGAGATGATCACTTTAGGCAAGCTCTGCAGTTTATAGGCGTTGTCGATGAAAGACAGGGCTACTTTTGCTGCAGTAAAAGGGTGTTGTAGTGGAAGTAAATGAGCATAGTGTGTGAATTTGTCCACAATCACTAGAATACAGTTGAATTTGCCTGATTGAGGAAGTCCATCAATGAAATCCATGGTGATTGTGTGCCACGCTCCCTCAGGTACTAGGAGAGGTTCTAAGAGACCTGGATAATTGATACGTTCTGGTTTAGCTTGTTGACATGTGTTGCAAGTCTGGACGTAACTGCGAACTTGTTGCTTCATTTTGGGCCATGCAAACAGCAGTCTCAATCATCTGTAAGTCACTGGAAAGCCTGAGTGGCCGCTAACAGTGCTATCATGGAATGCTCTCAGCATTTTCAGTTGTAGATGGGGTGTGCCTCCCAACCAGATACGGTTCTGAAATAAATCAGGCCATCTTGCAAATGAAAGCGCCTTTTAGGATCAGCTTGCTGTTGCAATTTCTGCATTAGTTTTTGTGCATGATTGTTGGTATCATAGCTAGCTTTCACCTCGTCAATCCAAGCTGGGTGACAAACTGATATGGTGTGCAGTTGGGTTATACTGTCAACAGGTAAGCGGGACAAGGCATCAGTGGCACTGTTATCGGTGCCTTTCCTGTAAACGATGCGATAACGCAAACCCAACAATTTGGTAAATGCTTTTTGTTGCCATTGAGTTGTGAGTCGATGATCATCCAAATGCACTAAGCTGCGTTGGTCTGTGCGAATAAGGAATTCTTGATGGTGTAAATATGGACGCCACTGTTCGACTGCCATTAATATTGCGAGACACTCTTTCTCATACGTAGAGAGGCCTCGATTTTTGGGCCCCAGTGCTTTGCTCATGTAAGCGATGGGGTGACCATCTTGCTGCAATACTGCACCCACTCCATAGTCGCAGGCATCTATGTCGATGGTAAATTGTTTGTTGAAGTTAGGCAGGGCTAGCAAAGGAGCAGTCATCAGATTATTTCTGAGTAGCTCAAAGGCAGTATTTGTGCCTTCAGTCCAGACAAAAGGCACTTGCTTCTTGAGTAGATTAAACAGAGGTCGAGCAATTATCCCAAAATGCTTGACGAATTTTCTGTAGTATCCGGCCAGGCCTAAGAAACTTCTGATTTCTTTTGCTGAAGTTGGAGTTGGCCATTTAGCTATTGATTGAATTTTGGTAGGGTCAGTTGTGACACCTTGAGCATTCACCACATGCCCCAAATAAGAGATTTTCTTCTGCGCGAAGGCACACTTTGAAAGTTTGACTTTCCACTGATCCTTGCGCAACAATTGCAGAACCTGCTTCAGGTGTTGGATGTGTGCAACCAATGTTGTGCTGTAAACTAAGATATCGTCGAAGAAAACTACAACGCACTTTCTGAGGAGGGGCTCCAGTGTAGAATTCATAGCTCCTAAGAAAGTGGCTGGTGCTCCAGCAAGTCCAAACGGCATCACTTTATATTCCCAGTGGCCTGAATGAGTTTGAAAAGCAGTTTTTGCTTCCTCTCCATTTGCTAATCTTATCTGATGGTAACCTGCTCTGAGATCGAGCTTTGAAAACCACATAGACCCACATAATTCATCAAGAAGTTCGTCTATAACTGGGACTGGGTACTTGCTGACAATTGTGAGAGAATTTAGCCCTCGGTAATCCACACATAGTCTCCAGGTGCCGTCCTTCTTCTTGACCAAAATTGCGGGGGAAGAGAAGGGGCTGGAACTTTTCCGTATCACTCCATTATCCAAAAGTTCAGTTACTTGTCGCTCGGTCTCAGTTTTGAGCTCTGGCTTGTGCCTGTACGGTCTGGAGTTGATTGGATGAGCACCAGGTACAAGGGGTATTCTGTGATCACAATCACGACGAGGAGGTAAGCATGCGCATTCTGTGAACACATCGCCAAACTGATCTAATAGTTGCTGGACTGGTTGAGGAACAGGAGTCGCATCTGTACAGTCCTCTTACAGGATGCACAAGTGTATCATGTGTGCCACTACGCCTGCCTTACATGCAGCAAAAAGTTCAGAAGGAGAAATCTGTTCCAGAGTAGGTTTTGCTGAATTTACTCCTTGTAGATTGATGTAGCCCTGCTCAGTTGTCACCTCAAATAGTTGACGTTGCCAGTTAATTCGCATGGGACTGTTGTTTCAACCAGTCAAGACCCAAAATAGCATCATAGACACCCAATCTGATGATTTTAAAATCAGTTGTAAATTCATAGCCCTGTGATACCCATTTAAACTGAGGGATGAATTTAGTGCACACCATATCTGAACCATCAGCAACCTTTACTCTACATCTAGTGGTCAAGTTCTGAATATTGGACATGTGACACGCGAGCTGATCACTAACAAAAGATGTTGTGCTTCCATAATCAACAAGTAACAGGCATTCTTGCCCTTGGATCCATGCATGAATCTGCACAACTGTAGGAGCATCGGTGCCAGAGATAGCCTGCAATGACAGAGCGCACAAAGTTTCTGGGGACATGGGTGGGGTGAACATTTTCTCAGATTCGCCCATTAGTTCTTCGGAAGAAAACATTGCCAACAGTTCTTCCACCACGTGCATTTGAACTTGTGCTGGGCATACGTGCTCTTTGCCCCATTTCTCACCGCACTTGAAGCACAGGCCTCATGCTCACCGAAAATTCCGCAGTGCAGCAATTTTACTGTTGTCTGACAAGGCTCGGGAAGCATCCATTCCACGACGATCTTCAGATATGTGCGGGGTTGCAGGTTTTGACGAAATGCTCGACGGTGTGAATTGCGCCTGTCGGTAAGATGATGCCGGCAGGCGGAATTGGTGTTGTTGATGAGCGGGAATAATTTCGCCCTCCGCTACCTCCTCTTGGAGAAGAGCCAATGAGCATGCCGTGTCCAGATCCGGTGGTCGCTGAACCAACACGACCGCCCGAATGTCGGCACGAAGACCCTCAACAAAGCGAGTTAGGAAATAATATGGGTGAGTATCTTCAGAGTAGGAAATTAAGTGATTCATAATTACTTCAAATCGTTCAATGTAATCGGCCACAGTGGGTGTTTTGCTTGATAGCATAGAATTGACGAATGAGTAATTGGTGGCTATCGCGACTGAAACGGGTGCAGATCAGAGAAGTAAACGACATCCAGTCAAAACCCCCAAGTTTTTTCTGGACGGATTGAAACCAAATACCCGCAGAACCAGAGAAATTAAGAACATCCATGGGTACCCAGTAAGATTCGTGAATGTTGAATATGGCAAAGTATTGCTCGGCTTGTGTTTTCCAGAGATTTGGATTTTCGCCGGTAAAAGTGGGGAATAAGACGGTGGGAGCTGCTTGCCCCAAATTGGACAGCAACTGGGATGCAACTAAATTTGTACCAGAAGAATCAACAGGAATTGAGCCCATGGGTGCCTGGAGATTGATCATACCCGTGACCGGAGGTGCCGTCGGGGTCTGAATGACCGCCGATGGCGAACCCCCGGGAAGCTTGTCCATGTGGTGGCCACCTGGCCCGTGGATCTGATGGAGCGGGTTACCGGTGAGGTCGGACGCTGCAGATCCACTTGCGGAAACCGCGGTCCTGGGTCGCGCCATCTGCAACTCCGCGACGGCGTCCTGAAGCTTGGCGATGCGGATCTCCAAGTCTGGCTTCCACTAGATGAGTCCGTCCGTCTTGGACGTTTGTTCCTCTAGCTTCTGGACGAGTACTTCGTGGCGCTCGATGGAGGCCGTGCGCTCTTCCTTGATGGTGTCCTGGATGGAGGACTTCATCTTCTCCAAGAACTCCTTTAGCGCGGGATCCATGGTGGCGAAGAATCGTTGCCGATCGAGCGTGCGCTTGCGAGTCTCCAGGTCCGACTCAGAGAAGAGTGGTAGGTCGTCTCTGATACCAGGTGTTAGGTACCAACTTTGATTCACTCAAAGGTTCACTCTCGATTACAAGAGTTCAGTGTCTAGATAGATATAGAAAATAAGAACATGGGAAGAACTAGGAACAGTCTAGTTTCACCGCCCAATAGCCATCATCCCAATGGATGGCTTCTCCTCCTTTTCTTCCTTCTTTTTTTTTGACGGGGAGACGTTCTGCTTTTGCATTATAGAAGGGGGAAAACACCCCAAGAATTACAGGGGTGTGAAACAAAAAAGAAGAAAGGAGTATATCCCACAATAACAAACTGTGGGGTGAACCGTATCAAAAATTGCCGAACACTGCTAGGTCACACTCTGTCCTCGGGCCATCCTAAGCAGCTCGACATCTGCCATGATCAGCTGTGCCACTGCTGTGGCGGGAAGGGTTTTGTCCTCAAAAATGCGTCGTCCTCGTTCCTTCCACAGATGCCAGATGATGTATATGGAGACAGTGATATCAACCTTCTTCTGTGCATTCCTTTTACCTCTGCGAGCTTTTGTCCACCGGCCGTTTACAGTGGTAGAAGATTGAGCAAGCATAACTGCTCTTGGGTATGAGTTTTGAAAAAGAGCCCACACCTCCTTGGCGAAAGTGCAACTCAGGGCGAGGTGGGCAGCAGTCTCAAACTGTTGATTGCATAAACAGCAACAAGCATCATGTGGTAGCCCTCGCGCATGTAACCTCTCTGCAGTCCAGTTTCTGTTTCGCAACAGAAGCCAAAAAAAAAGAATTTGACTTTTTCTTCTGCGTTTATTTTCCAAACTTGTTCCAGTTGTGGTTGCAGAATTCGCCCATTGAACTGTGCTTCATAGGCCGACCTGGCGGTGTACTTGCCATTCGCAGTCAGGTTCCATTTGATAGTATCACCGTCAGCCGTTAGGGCAACGAGCTGAATCAAATTCCAAAGTTGCACAAACTGGTCAATATGCTCTGCGGAACTCGGTCTCTGCAGACCTTTCATCCATCTTCCATTTGTGAGGGCCTCTTTTACATTCAGTTTCTTGCGAGCTGCCATGGAGAAGCACAGCGGCGCGATCTGCTTAGGAGCGGCCCCGTCCAGCCATTGATCAGTCCAAAACATCGTTGTCTCACCGTTTCCGATGGAGATGGAAGTGCAGGCCGCAAACAGGTCGCGGTCAGTGTCGTCGCATGGCGTTTCCATCCCTTTCCACGGCCTAGCATTAGCATCCCATTTATACCACTCCCACCTCAGATGTAATGCTCTGATGTAAGCCTCTATGTTCTTGATGCCAAGACCACCGAACTTCGTGGGAGCACAAATCGTCCTCCAACTGACTAGGCACTTGCCTCCATTTGCTTCCGCATCTGGTGTCCATAAAAAACTACGTCGAATCTTGTCAAGTTCTTTGATCATCCACTTTTCAGGCTTGAAAACAGTGAGGAAGTAGGTCGCCGTTGCAGTTAGGACGCTGTTAATTAGCGCGAGGCGACCTTTTCTTGTCATCATCTTGTCCTTCCATCCTTTCATTCTGCCCAGCACCCGATCAAGCAGTGGTTGTACCTCGATTTTCTTTGGCTCTCTGAATCCTAGAGGCATTCCAAGATAGCTACAGGGAAGAGTACCAGTTGTCCCTCCAAAATCTTGAAGAACCCTCTCCAAATCGACAACAGAGTAGGCAATTGGGTATGCCACACACTTGTCCAGGTTGGTGCGAAGCCCCGAAGCATCCCCAAAAAGCTTCAGGATATGTTGAACAGCAATAACATCAATAGAGGATGGATTGATGAACAAGGCAGCATCATCGGCATAGAAGCTTACACGCAATCTGGCAGATTTCAGCCTCAGGGTAGATAGAACATTTAACTGTGTTGCTTGGCTGAACAGGCATTGAAGCGGCTCCATGGCGAGAATAAAAAGCATTGGCGATAGAGGATCGCCTTGGCGTACCCCTCTCCTATGAAAGAATGGACTGCCGAGACAGCCATTTAGGAGAATCCGTGAGGAGGAGGTGGCTAGGAGGATCGAAACCAGATTGCGCCACCGTTGACCAAAACCCATTTGTTCCAGCACCTTTAGCAAGAAGCCCCAGTCAAGCGTGTCAAAGGCCTTCGCAATGTCCAGTTTTAGAAACAGGAGAGGTGACTTTCTTTTGTGGGATTGCTTGATTACATTCTGCACGTACATAGAGTTATCCTAGATAGACCGATTTTTGATGAAAGCACTCTGATTGCTGGAAACTAGCTGCTGCAGTTCCGGCGCCAGCCTATTCGCCAACATTTTGCACGGGAGCTTGGAGATGCTATGCATAAGGCTGACAGGTCGATAGTCTTTGGCGTCCACCGGCTCATTTTTCTTTGGCAGCAAGACAATGGTTGTTGTGTTTAGTAAACTCTAGTGAGCCCCTCTGAGACTATGCATTTGATTCATTGTAGCAAAAAGGTCCTCCTTGACGATGTTCCAGCACGATTTATAGAAATTCCTAATAAATCCATCAGGTCCCGGTGCTTTTTCCCCATGAATATCCTCTACTGCCTGCTTCAGCTCAGCCAGGGAGAAGGGGTTGTCGAGATGCTCCAAGTCAACAACAGGAAGATGCAGAGAGTCCCAATTCAGATCAGTGTCTTTGAAATGGATCGTATGGGCACCTAGAGGAGGGGCTGAATAGGTGCTACACCAATTTTTAATTCTTTTTCAATTTTAGGCTTAGCACAAAGGTAAATTCTCTAGATAAACTAATGTGTGGAATTTCCCTATATGCAAACCTATCTACTAGCGAGTAAAGAGCGAGTGGAAGAGGAACGAGTGAACCGAAGTGAAGCACGCGGAGACACAGGATTTGTTTGACCGCAGTTCCTTCCTTGTTAAGGGAAGTACGTCTGTGTTGGAGGGGTGGGCGGTACTAAGACCACCACGCCACAAAAGGCCTCACCATGTTCTCCGATGGATCTTGCCACAACAGGCCTGATCCACCTTCCACTATAGGTACTCTTCGAGGCGGGCACCGGCGCCTTTACACAACTAGCGGGGCAACAACTCCACAACAACTTGGAGGCTCCCGAAATGACAACAAGCTGCCACAAGAACAAAGTTGTCAAATACAATAACAAGATCTAGGTATTAACAAGAATACTAGATCAGGGATTTCTCCAAGTGAATGGAGAGGAGTTGAAGCGCTTGATTCTTGATGTTGATGATGAACTTCTCCTCCTTCAATTCCACCAAAGATCAAGACCTTCGGGTGGTTGAAGTGGGAGATCGAGATTTAGAGCTCTTGCACAAGGTCTGGTCAAATTCGAGTGAATCAAGAGTTCTGGACATTGGGGAAGAAGGGGTACTTATACCCCCTTCCAAAAATCAGCCGTTGCACACTTTGGGGACCGCATTATCCGGCCCAAGTGGGGGCCAGATTATCCGGTCCGGGGAAACTCCGCCCTAGACTCGAAATATCCGACAGAAAATTCGCCCCCTCACAGTCAGACGCGCCGAGCTTGCCCTTAATCATCTTCTGGGGGCCGGATTATCCGGTCCTATGCGAAGGCCGGATTATCCGGCCTGGGGAAGAAAAACCGCCCCAGTTCGGATTTTTCGGGAGAAAATCCGACCGGATACCGAGCGACGCGCCTTGGCTCCTTTTGTTCGAAAACTGGGGGCCGGATTATCCGGCCCTTGCGAAATCCGGATTATCCGGCCTGGGGAGGAAAAAACGCCCTAGTTCGGATTTTCCGGGAGAAAATCCGACTGGACACAGAGCGACGTGCCTTGGCTTCCTTGAGAGATGAGGTGGCCGGATTATCCGGCCCTTGGAGGGGCGAATTATCCGACCCCCCTCAAAACTTCCTGCACACTTAGCACACATGAAAAGTCTCCATAGTATTGTTATCTAACACGCAAAACAAAGGAAAACATGAAATGTTCTTTCAATCTCCCCATTTTTGGTGTTAGATGACAATACCAGGATTTGTAGGAGAAAGACACAAGACAAACAGAGATAACTACGAAAGGGACTCCCCCTCAATGTGTGCATAATAGAGTTTTGCATTGGAATACAAATGCACACAAATAGGTGAATCTATTCCATAGACATAAGGGCAAAAGCACATACCACCGAAGTAGAGAATAGGCATCCTTGACAGAAATCACAATTATTATTGGATAACCATTATGAGCGCGCGCCTTCCGTGATAAACCTCCAGCAATAGGATATGGATAGATATAGCCATGAGCATAATCCATGATATGAAGTCCATAGGTATCATCCAGACAACCACATAAAGTCTCAACCACAAATCACAAACCACGAATTTAAAAGTTCAACGCTAAATGGGCATAAGCAAGAAATAACGAATAAAAAAGTGCAAGTGCTTATGCCCGACCCATGCAAATCCACGGACAACCTGATAGAACTACTTCTCCCCCTTTGGCATCGAGACACCAAAAAGGGAGAAGAGCGATGCTAGCGCCCCATGGAATTACTCATCATAGTCCTCGTCCTCGTCCTCGTCCTCTTCTACATGCTCTTCCTCATCCTCATCTTCAAGCTCCTCAGTGTCACCTTCCTCATCATCAGCATCAGCAGCAGGCGCAGAGGGGAACAAGTGACGCTCCAGCTCACCATAGTTCAGCCCGGAGGAAGAGTTCCACCGAGCATATGGAGTGGGAGGTGAAGGAGCCGGAGGAGCACCCAAAGCGCCAGACACGTGGTGTAGAATGAGCTGCTGGGAGTGAGCCAACTCATGGCACTGCCTGTATGCCTCGTACTGACCCTTGCGTGTGTCCACGCCCATGCAGAGAATGTGACGCTGGAACCAGTTCAGCTGCTTGATCTCACGGGCCACGGGAGGCACTGGGGGCCTGCGAGCATCCCTCATGAGGCCCTTAGGAGCAGAGGAGGGGTGAGCAGTCTTCCGAACCTTGTTGTATATCTTCTTGGCCTTGTGCACCGAGTCAATGTGGAACTCCTCGGCAGGAAGCAGGTGGCGGATGAGCATCATAATGTAGGGCGCATAGGGAATGGACAGACGGTTGAACATAGCATCACACAGCTCATGGTAAATAAAGTCCATGACATCCAGCCTATACTGCACTGACTCGTCTTCGTAGGAGGCAACCTCATGAGAAAATTGAAGTAGCTGAACAAGGTGACCACGGATGCTGTCATTGTTGCCTCCACTCGGTGTAATAGAGTCACGGAAGAGACCCACTAATGCAGCATAGATGGGAGCAAGACCAGCCACAGTACCGACAATTCCATTGTCCACACTGCACGGAGAGAGAGTTGCATCCTTGTTGGGCTTCAACTGAGTGATGATGCGGTGGCCACTGGCTCTATCCCTGCTACGGAAGGAGTACCTCAAAACCTCAGCAAACACGTGAAAATCAGCAGTCAAGGGCCTGTCATGAGTCATCCACTTCATAGTGCGACGCTCATCACCACAAATCACCAGAGTGGAGAAGAATTGCTTCACTACCTCAGAGTCAAAGGAGCACTGGAGGGACATGAGATGGTGCAGCCCCATCCTCTCAGCCACAAACATTGCATCCACAAGATGCGCCTTCTCCAAAGCATCAGCAAGTACCAGAGGGTGCATAGGCCTAATGTTCAGCTTGGCATAGATGTCTTCATAAATCCCCTTCTGTTCTGCACACCAGAAACGGGCATCCCCCAGCTCATCATCACGAGGCAGCTCAGCAAACAAGTCACGGTGACGGATGGCAGAGAAGGAGACCGCATCCAAAGTCCTGTAGTTGATCTTGGGCTCCTTGCCCTTCCTCTTGGACACCCCCTTCCTAGTCCTCTTAGATTGTTCAGCCATGCGCCTCTCTTCGTTCTTCCTTCTCCGCAATTCAACTTCGTCCACTAGGTTACCTTGACCGTCGTCCCGAAAGTACTTGGCGTCAGGACGGCACTTGTAGGTCTTGGAAACACCGGAACCACCTGTGAGTAGAATAAGGGCGATAGCAAGGGGATAAGCATACACACAAGTCTAGGAGAGAGCATGGAATAAGTAGTCAAAAAGTTCGTAGGACAAAACTACTCAATACATACACCATAGTGAAACTGAACAGACTTGAATCTGTCAGGCCGGATTATCCGGCCTGGCCAGGGGCGGATAATCCAGCCCTGGCAGAAATTTTTGTTTCACCAAGAATGCATGCAAAAAAGTAGATCGGGCCTAGAAACTGTAAGACTACGAGTTCTATGCGAAAACACATCCTTCTAGACAACGTTCCACCCAACAAGATACACATCTAGCCAAAGATGGGGAGAGAGGGAGTTACTCTCACTCATTGGAGGAAGAACGCGGAGGAGAAGGTACCTGGAGGCGCGGAGAAGAAGATCCGGGGAGGCCCGGAAAATCCGGTGTCCGGAGAGGCTCTGGGGAGGGTGAGGGGCGGCAGGCGGCGGCTGGGGAGAAGGAGAGGGCTGGGGGAGAAGTGCTGCTCAATATGAGCCCTCCCCCCCGAGCCCTGCCCTTTAAGATCGAATCCGCCAGTACCGGATTATCCGGCCAACACTTGGGCCGGATTATCTGGCCTAAATTCTGGGATTCTGTTATACACAGAACCAGGCCCGCGCGTCCCCAAACAACACCCCCACAAGGTGTACAAGGGACTTGTGTGCAAGAATAGATGGCTTAGGGGTAGGGAAGGCTTAGGATTGAGAAAGCAAAACTGAGATGGTACTGGACACTCAAAATTGCAAAATCCAAATCAAATAAAAGCCAAGATTGAGTGTGATTCCCATAAGAACATGAGAGAGCAAATAACATTCAAAAAGATCCAATTCTCCACGAGGGAGAGGGCGGTGGCGAAGCCACCTTGTTGGAGTGTATGGTGTGACACCGCGAAGATATATCTTAGGTTCACGACCAATACTCATCAATAAGCTCACATATCACAACATGATATTAAGAGAAATGATATAACTTGCTATTGGCATTATGGGGGGAGGGTTAGCCCAATAAGTTAGGACCACACTCCCCCTATATCCATGCCCACACCTAGACCAAACAAGGATTGAGACGTACGAGTGAGTGCATGGGTAATCAAGACAAACTCCCAGAATCAATGATATTTAGCTCATTCCTCAAACAGCAGAATCTTGCTTCATCAAGTGGCTTTGTAAAGATATCCGCCAGTTGGTTCTTCGTGCTCACAAAAGATAGATCAATATCGCCTCGAGTGTAACACCCTCGAATCGGCCCTATGCAAGTTTTAGCGCTTCCCGCCAAACCCGCATAGAAACAATTCAAGGACGCCCACCAAGCACTTGCGTGCGGGTGGAGAACAAAGTAATACCATTACACAATAGTCCTCGATGGGACCCACAGAACAGATATATATATACAACAGCGACTCAACGAGTCAAGAATACTGATATACAATACAAAGATCCAAATCACCTTGAAAACGTTACAGCGTCCGAGTACGGACAAGATGCAAATGGGGCTAAGAGCCCTGAAGAATAACCAATGGCGTCCATAACCCTACCCAGGCCAAGCCAGAAGGGTAACCCTGCTAACGACGTCGATCTCAAACCTGCTAAAACAAAAGGGGTGCCGACAAAGGGCAAAGGAAAAAGAGGAGCGTCAGTACCGAGGCCAGTACATGGCGAGGCTAGAATTCGGCGGCTCTCGCCTACATAGGTATGGTGGACTGAAGCGGCAGCGCAACATGCACTAAACAATCTATAGAGACTCGATTCAACTGTCGGCTATTAGAGAGGGATAAGAAAGACCTATTCGAAACCACCTGATACTAACACCAAACATACCCATCCTGGTATTCCCCCCTCGAGACCAAACGAGGAAGTCACGCCGAGGAAAACTCACACGGTTGGCAGTTTTATTTAATCTTTCCATGGCAGTTATACAACTTACTAGTCATCTCAGATGTAAGTCAAATTATAACAGTAAACTTTAGTTATAGTTATCTATGATCGAGAAACTGTGCTCCAAGTCGTCCATAACCGCGGACATGGCTTTTCAAAAGATTTAACCCTGCAGGGGTGCATCAAAGTATCCACACGCACGTCGACCCTTTTTGCCAGATCAATTAACATACACCCATCGGTATGTCGGCGGGGCCTAAGTCATGACGTTTCCCAGACCCAAAGCAAGTACATGGGGGGCCACCCCACTAAGCTACCCGCAACGAAGTCGACCGGCTCTGAGGTGGACCCAGGTTTTGTGCCAATGGCTGTAAACGACTGGGAACCCGAAAGTGTGACTGGGCTTGTCGATACCGCGAAAACATTCCACATCCTAAACAGTATAGGTGCTCCACGCACAATCTTAAATAAAGCAGTAAAGCATGGCATAAGTACAGAATATAAAGCCCCAAACTACTTGTGGCCCCCGGTACAATACTTTGAAATCAGGTAGTAAGCCGATGGGGGTGCCCACACACCCCACCTATGGTTAGCGCGCTCGATCTCGGAACAGGTGTCAAGAACTTGGGTCCTAGGTGGACACAAGTGGGCGGTTAAAAACCAAATAATGATTATTACCCACCGGTGCCTCTACATTAATCTACCATCAACATTAATTAATAAACTGTAATTAGAAACATGATCAGAGCCACCATTAAACATCTGCCAACCTCCCAACAACTGTGGAACATCGACGACGCGAAGCAATACCTGAGCAAACAACTACGACTCACGGGGCCAACTGTCTAACAAGCAACAAGTAATAGGAGGTGTCCAAGACAATATAACGGCTGCAGGAATATATCTGGTACGGAACACTAAAGCATCGAGACACGGATAGCAATAGATCAACAGGAGGAAATAAAGACTATAAATACAAAATAGGTAGAAAGAGGGAGAATGCTCGCCTGGGAAACACTGCCGGAGATACATATCCGGAGAACTTGTCGATACTCGCATCAACTCATCGGCCTAATCCGCGAAGAAGCAAACACTAGAAGAAACACCGGATGCAATATTTAATACTACGGAAGAAGATCCGGCATGATGATGATATGATGCATGGCATGGCACAGATGCGGTGCAATTAGACAATATTAAGCGGAACCGGGGTCCCGACAATTAATTATATGGTTCAAGTTATTTATCTACCCCGCAAATTAAATGTTGTATTAACAGGGCGAAACATGGCATCGGTTCGCTACACAAATTTAAATAGAGGCCTCAATAGACAGGAATAATCCGCATATGCGTTCCATATTTAATTTAGGTGAATCATCGAAATAGCCCCAAACACCCACAATATGCATGCGAGAATGGACAATTAACATGCAGCAAGTTTATAGATAGCATTTATAAAAGTAGGGTCTCGGAAAAGGGATCACACAGTTCAGATTAGAGGCAAAGAGACGGTCTTTAGATTGACGGTTGAAGTAGCAGATGTCGCACATGTAGTAGTATCGACACCTTCTGGTTATTCCCGGAATGAAAGTAAATGAATTAGACACTGGTAAGATAAATCCACGGTCAAGATTTACACGGAAATATTAACAAACAGATTACATGCAGGCCAAGCAGGAACACTACCTTCGGCCAGGCGATATGTGGACAAGGGGAGCAGGCCATGGATGATGAGTGGCGTTGTGGTGGCCTGCAGACGTCACTCGCTGGGGAAAAAAGGCGGCCAGAAGATCTCAGCTGAGCCGGATGGAACAGACGCGCACGCAAACAAACTTGGATCTGTGGCCGATCGGACAACAGCAGCAAGAGGCGGCCAGGCTGCATGCGACACAGACGAGCGAGGCCTCCGCCAGCTCGGCCAATATGGCTCTTGCGCGCATGAAGGGGCAAAGCAGTGCTCCAGATTAAAGAAGATTCACCTGGACCAAAACAATTCGCATGCGAAAAGGCTTGGTTTGTCACGGTGGTGTGCATCAAATTGAGCTATGCATGGTTGGTTTTGAATGGATCAAACGAGTAGCTGGCTTGAGTGTGGTCGTCTCCCAGGACAAGGACGCTGACAACCAGAGTTACAACTACGCCCGCAAATTCAACAAAGCACGATGTCGGCAGGAAGAAAACCCAGGCGGGTGAGCTGTTGCTGAGACAAACGTTACCTGATCTGCAAGGAAGAAGAAGCTAGTGACACGGTGGTGAATTGGAGACGTTTGGTGATGTCCTGATGCGAATTGATTGGAGATAGAGAACAGGGAGTAGGTGATGGAGCTTCTACCTCGCACAGAACGGGTGAGGTCCACGACATCGTCGACCGGGGCTGGCATGCTGGACCAGAAGATCGAATGGAAGGAAAACAGCTGAAAATTGAGGGTCTCGCCGGCGACAGAAAAATTGAGAGGATTTTGGGAGTGAAGCGAGATAGGAAGAAGGGAAGTTGACTCAGATCCAGATCTAGGAAATAGGTGAATTGACAAATTTTGGAGTCTAGGGTTTGGAAGGAAGAAGGGGAATGGAAAATTTATATAGTCTAAAGTACGTTAGATGAGATTAATTTTGGATTAAAACTTTAGACTGGCTTTTTGCCTAATTTTTATTATTAGTAAAATAAGCAAACCTTTGTAGTCTTACAATAGACTAAAAACTATTACTTTGTTTTGTTATACAATGAGAAAAGGGAGGCGGCTACATATATATTAACCATTATATATCTAAGCACATAAATAAAATACGGTTTTTAGTATAAATAATTTTGTGCTTCAAAATATGCATGATCATGACAATGTCATGTAGCAAGATCCAAATATGTCAACGATGGTTCAAGTTAGTACGAATAGGGTAGATCTATTATAGGATAATAATAGAAGTGAAAAATAATTAGACGATCCAAAAGAAAACAAGAATGGGATAGGGAGGTAATACGAACACAAGAATAAAGAGAGATAGAATATGGAGGAAGATGGTCACATGACGATAGATGGATCCACACATAGGGCATATGAGCATATATTGGAACAAAGCAAATAAATGGAGTTCATACAACAAGGCACGGTAGAATATATGCAAGATCAAGTGGACAACTTTGAGACGGATCCACACATGATATATGGGAATGAATTAAATACAATTAAATACAAATAAAACCCATATATCCATGCATGGTAAGAAATAGAGCAAGATTATTGGGCTAAACAAGATGTCTATGATCCACATAATAACACATGGGTATAATTAAATCCAAACAAATGAAGGAACCCATATGGCATGTGTGGTGGAGTTTAGAATAAGAACATATGACAAGAGGGTATGGCTTATTAGTAGATAGAATGAATACAAAAGATATGCCCCCAAATCAATTTGGGCATTATTGGCAAAAAATAATATCAAGACTCAAGTAAGATAAAATTGGACATTACGGTTCCATCAAGTATGGCACCGACTGGAATGAGAAACATAGAAGACAATTAGAGATAGACAATCCAAACTCAAATTCAAATATCGAGAACCCAATACAAGTGCAACAATTAAATGCACAATTTAGATTATGCTCCATGCAATGTGGCATGATGAACATGATGATGATGCATGTTGATGTCATGATGATGCACAAAGTAGAAACATCATGCGATTTTCTAGTAGTGGTTTTAGCGGGGTGCTACATCGAGCAACATGGTCACGAATAAAATGATTCCGAATCTCAATATGCTTCGTCCTTGTGTGTTGAACTAGATTGTACGCAATTTTGATAGCACTTTCATTATCACATAAAAGAGGCACTTTGTCACAATTGACACCGTATTCCTTTAAAGTTTGCCGCATCCACAATAATTGAGTATAATCGCTGGCAGCAACAACATATTCAGCTTCGGCGGTGGAGAGAGATATACAATTCTGCTTTTTGGAGGACCAACATACAAGAGATCTTCCCAAGAATTGACAAGCTCCAGAAGTGGATTTCCGATCATCCTTATCACCAGCCCAATCTGAGTCAGTATAACCACATAAAGAGAAATTGGAGCCCTTGGAATACCAGAGACCAAAGTTGGGGGAATGAACCAAATATCAAAAGATCCTCTTGACCGCCACTAAGTGGCTTTCTTTAGGAGCTGCTTGATACCTTGCACACACTCCCACACTCAACACAATATCGGGTCTAGATGCGTAGAGGTAAAGAAGAGAGCCGATCATGGACCGGTATACCTTTTGGTCCACATCTTTACCGTGAGGGTTGAGTTCGAGATGACACTTTGTTTGCATCGGAGTAGCGACACCATTTAGATCCGTCATCTTGAATCTCTTGAGCATGTCTTGGTTGTACTTTGCTTGATTAATAAAGGTTCCTTCTCTAAGTTGCTTGATCTCGAATCCAAGAAAGAACCGTAATTCCCCCATCATAGACATCTCAAACATGTCAGTCATAAGCTTTGAAAATTCATCGTTAAAAGATTTGTTAGTAGAACCAAAAATGATATCGTCTACATATAGTTGGCATACGAAGAGCTCCCCTTAACCTTCTTAGTAAAAAGAGTGGGGTCGATTTGCCCAACTTCGAAGCCACGATCTAACAAAAGCTCTTTAAGGTGCTCATACCACGCACGTGGGGCTTGTTTAAGGCCATAGAGCGCCTTATCGAGTTTGTAGACATGGTTCAGGAAGTTAGGATCCTCAAACCCCGGGGGTTGCTTTACGTATACCAACTCATGTAGAGGACCGTTAAGGAAGGCACTCTTGATGCCCATTTGCTGCAACTTGAAATTGTTATGAGCAGCATAAGCAAGTAGGATACGGATGGACTCAAGGCGAGCCACAGGAGCATAGGTCTCGCCGCCAACTTGGGAGTAACCTTGTGCCACAAGTCTTGCCTTGTTCCTCACAACAATGCCATTCTCATCTTGCTTGTTCTTGAAAATCCACTTGGTGTCGATAACATTGCGGCACTCTTTGGGTTTCTCCACTAGTTTCCAGACTTTGTTGCGCTCGAAATTATTCAATTCTTCATGCATAGCAACAACCCAGTCTTGGTCTTCAAGAGCTTCAAAGACCTTCTTAGGTTCCACCATGGAGATATGAGCTTGATGCTCACCAAACCTGGCCAATTCTCTTCGTGTAGACACCCTTCGTCAAAGATCACCAACAACCTTGTCGAGAGTGTGACCCCGCAACTCAAGGTTACGATCAGCCCGAGCCTTGCGACGAAGTTCAATAAGTTTGTTGTCTCTTGGTGGAGGAGATTCATCACTTGAGTCTTCATTGGAAGCATTTTCTCCGCCTTTATTAGTAGCTGGAACATCAGTAGCAGGTGGTGGAGATGCATGCCCTTGAGGTGAATCCGAAGCCATAACAGGAGGCTGTAGAACTGGAGAGTCAGGGCCGGATAATCCGTCCGACGAAGAGGCCAGATAATCCGGCCTGGGAGGACTTGTAGCAGCATCGTCAGGAAGCCTGGGACTTGCTTGAACTGGCGAGGAGCCGGATAATCCGGGGTCAGCCGGAAAATCCGGCCTGGAGCTTGTATTGATATCTTCACCACCAGGAGCTGCAAGGTCAGCTGGAGTGGGGTGGCCGGATAATTCGGTATCCACCGGAAAATCCGGCATGGAGCTTTCTGGAGCATCTTGACCTTCAGCAGTTGATGGAGATGGTGTAGAAGTTGCCCCCGTGGTTGGAGCATGTTGCGTATGTGTAGATGAGGGCTCTATATGAGTAGAGCATTGTCCTTCCTGGTCCGCCACAAGGGGTTCCTCAATGGGGCGGAAGAATCCCACGCCTATTCTTCTTATGGCATCTTGGGGTATTTCAACATCTGCATCACAAACACCAACTTGCTCTGCACGGGAACCGTCATTTTCCTCGAACACCACACTACAAGATTCTACAATAGTTCCGGAGAGCTTATTGTAGACTCTATAAGTGTGGGATTCGGCACCATAACCAACAAAAATACCTTCTAGAGCCTTAGATTCAAACTTAGATAACTGAACTCCTTTAATAAGAAAGAAACACTTACACCCGAATACCCGAAAGTATGAGATGTTTGGCTTGTTACCGGTAAGTATTTCATACGGAGTCTTGTCCAAAATATTGCGGAGGTATAAACGGTTGGATGAATGACAAGCAGTAGAGATTGCTTCAGCCCAGAAATTATATGGAGATTTGAATTTGGCCAACATTGATCTTGCCATGTCCATAAGAGTTCGATTCTTCCTCTCGGCTACACCATTTTGTTGAGGGGTGTACGCAGCGGAATATTGATGTCTTATCCCCTCTTCACTTAGGAACTCATTTAAGGTGTAGTTCTTGAACTCCGAGCCGTTATCACTCCTCATAGCCAAAATGGGGACGTTGTGTTGACGTTGAACCTCGTTGGCGAAGTCGATGACAGTTTGTTGAGTTCACTCTTCAACTTGAAGAAATAAACCCAAGTGTATCTTGAATAATCATCAACAATCACAAGACAATACTTCTTCCCACCGAGGCTTGCATGAGATGGAGGTCCGAAAAGATCCACATGAAGGAGCTCCAAAATCCTTTTTGAAGAGATAATAGTTTTCCTTCGATGAGGAGAATCATGCATTTTCCCTTGAACACACGCCCTGCAAACACGATCTTTGGCAAAAAAGACATTTTCTTTTAGTCCAAGAATGTGGCCACCCTTGTGCAGACTTTGCAAAGTTCTCATATTGATGTGGGCTAGTCGGCGATGCCATAGCCAACCCGCGTCAGCCTTTTCGAAAAGACACATAGGACCTGTAGTCGTTTTCCCCGAAAAGTCCACCACGTACAGGTCGTTTTCGACATATCCCACGAAAGCGACTTTTAGAGACTTGCTCCACAAGAGTATCACTAAATCAGCATCAATGTAAACTGCAAAGCCCATCTTACCAAGGGCACAAACTGAAAGTAAGTTATACCCGAGGGTCTCAACAAGCATGACGTCCACGAGAGAGATATCGTGAGCCACCACAACTTTGCCGAGACCCAATACCTCAGATTTTGACTTGTCACCATAGGAGACGGTAATGTGATCAAGGTTTGGCCGCATCTCCGTGATGATCTCCTTGGTTCCGGTCATATGACTCGTACAACCGCTATCGAGTACCCATTTAGACCCACCGGAAGCATAGCCCTGCAAGAAAATTATTTCTTGGTTTTAGGTACCCATTTTTCAATGGGTCCTCTCATGTTAGTAACAAGGGTCTTGGGAACCCAAATAGACCAAGGAATGTAACAATCATAAGGCCCTACATAACTAGCATAAACATCACCATAAGAATCACAATATAGTTCGAAGTTAGGATTGTTGATCCCTGCAAAACCATCATAATTAGTCTTGTCATTGGTAATGTTGCTAGTCTTCGATTGAGTAGTCTTGTTCTTCTTGTTGTTGTTGTTTTTCTTGATCTTTATCTTGGGTATGTAACCAAGACATTCTTTACTGTTGTTTGTCCTTTGCCTTCTCAGTATATCATCAATAACCCCATTACCTTTATGTTGAGAACTCCTTGCAAGATCTTCTTTTCCAAAGGATGAAGAGGAGGTACTTGGCACATCATACCGTTTCAATTGAGTTTGGAGCTGGTCATGAGACTCATTTAGAGTAGAATGATCACTCTTCAATGCCTTGTGAGCACTTTCAAGATCATCAAACTTCTCCAAAAGTCTAGCATCAACAGCCCCAAAATCAATCTTTTCTTTATTTAGTTTCTTTACCTTGGCAAGAGCATGGTCACGTTCTTTAATGAGCTGAGCTACAGCTTCTTCTTGTGACTCCTCTAGAGATTCGAGTCTTTCTTCCAAAGAAACTCAAGTTTCCTCTTCCTCTTCCAAGGCATTCTTCAAAGAGGCTATCTCCAAGGCATCTTCTCTTTCAATTCCGCCCTTTTCTTCAAGGAGATCTTTGGCTTGAGCAAGTTGACTCATAAGAGCATCAAAATGGAGTTTGTGCTCACCTTGTAGGTTAGTGAAAAACGTATCCAAGGCAATAACTTCTTCTTTCATTTCAAGACTGTCATGATCATCCATATCCAAAATTATTTTAGTCTTAGGAAATGAGGAGTTAGAAGTTGATACCTCGGATCCTCTTGCCATTAGACAAGTGGCGTTGTTGTTGATGGCGTTCTCGTTCGGCGAGTCGAAGAGAGAGGACGGAGTCGATGTGGTGGCTATAGCAGCCACTTCGCGGGAACTATCATCGTCCTCTTCATCTTCACTTGCGGAGGAGTATTCCCCTTGAGCTACAAGGACCATCTTGGGTTGCTTCTTGAAAGGGCCATTCTTCTTAGCAAACGGCTTCTTCTTCGGAGCTTTGGATTTCTCTTTGAGAATGAGCCTGCCACCATTGTCTTCTCTATTCTGATAAGGACACTCGGCTACAAAGTGTAGTCTATCTCCACAGTTGAAGCAAGTTCTCAATCTTGGGCCACTTTCTCTTCTTCCATTTGACCCATTCTTGCGCTCAAGTTTAGACTTGGCTTTGGCAGGGTCCTTCCAAAAGTTCCTTGCATAGAATGCCATGTACTCACCATGAGCATGTTTGACCTCATCGGGGCAGTCCGTGCATACCCTCTCAAAAACTCCTTCATCGTCCTCTTGCTCAACAACATTGGCTTTGAGAGCCACATTGACACCCTTTTGCATTCCAATGGCCCGAGCACGGGCATCTTCAGCATTCTTTGCCGCCACTTTGAATGACGCCATTTCTTGCATGACTTCATTGGATGTCATTTGATGATAGTTGTGTCTACCTTGCAAGCTCTTGAAATCCGTCAGTTCGAAAGGCATTAAGGCACTCACATACTTTCTTTTTATCCATGCATCATCAATGTGAGTGGCCCCATGCTTCCAAAATGTTGTTGCGATGCCCTTGAGTCTTCTATACATGTCCTCATGGCTTTCACCATCCAACATGTAGAATCCCTCAGCTTCGTTACTAAGAGCATCATACCGGTTTCTTCTCATGCTTTCATTTCCAACAAAAAGGTCCGTAAGAGCATCCCACGCCTCTTTAGCTGTGTTGAGATGTTCAATGTGTGGCATGTCCTTGGGACCCACGCCCAGCTGTATCATGTGGAGAGCAGTGGCATTCAACTGGCTATCCACAACTTCCCTTCTTGTTAGATTGGTTTGATCTCCATTATGAAGACCTTCTTCAATAATCCTCCACAATTCAATAGAGGAGCTACAAACATGAGATTTCATTAGAAATTGCCATTGGTTAAAAGAAGATGCAGTGAGCTTGGGTGGATCACCCCTATTGTTTATATGAGGATGAGGGATAGGTGGGTCGGGGGAATATACGTGGCGAACCTCACTATATTCCTCCTTACCACTTCCCTTTTTGGAGGTGGAGCCATTTAGTTTTTCACCTTCCACATCATCATCCTTGGATCCGGTGTTACCCTTTTTCTTAGATGATGGTGTGGGAGCCTCAGAGGAGGATGGAGATGGGGCTATGGATGATGTAAGGCGAGCAATCATTTGATTCATCTCCTCCATCTTGGCCTCAAAGGATTTCAACAAGGTTGTTTCCAACGACTTGAGATCATCCATTGTGACCTTATCCACAGCCTCATTTCCATCATCCCTGGTACCCATACTACTCTTAGGCGGTTAAGCCCGAATTAAGAGCCGGGGCTCTGATACCAGTTGAAATGGATCGTATGGGCACCTACAGGAGGGGGTGAATAGGTGCTACACCAATTTTTAATTCTTTTTCAATTTTAGGCTTAGCACAAAGGTAAATTCTCTAGATAAACTAATGTGTGGAATTTCCCGATATGCAAACCTATCTACTAGCGAGTAAAGAGCGAGTGGAAGAGGAACGAGTGAACCGAAGTGAAGCACGCGGAGACACAGGATTTGTTTGACCGCAGTTCCTTCCTTGTTAAGGGAAGTACGTCTGCGTTGGAGGGGTGGGCGGTACTAAGACCACCACGCCACAAAAGGCCTCACCCTGTTCTCCGATGGATCTCGCCACAATAGGCCTGATCCACCTTCCACTATAGGTACCCTTCGAGGCGGGCACCGGCGCCTTTACACAACTAGCGGGGCAACAACTCCACAACAACTTGGGGGCTCCCGAAATGACAACAAGCTGCCACAAGAACAAAGTTGTCAAATACAATAACAAGATCTAGGTATTAACAAGAATACTAGATCAGGGATTTCTCCAAGTGAATGGAGAGGAGTTGAAGCGCTTGATTCTTGATGTTGATGATGAACTTCTCCTCCTTCAATTCCACCAAAGATCAAGACCTTTGGGTGGTTGAAGTGGGAGATCGAGATTTAGAGCTCTTGCACAAGGTCTGGTCAAATTTGAGTGAATCAAGAGTTCTGGACGTTGAGGAAGAAGGGGTACTTATACCCCTTCCAAAAACCAGCCGTTGCACACTTTGGGGACCGGATTATCCGGCCCAAGTGAGGGCCGGATTATCCGGTCTAGGGAAGCTCCGCCCCAGACTCGGAATATCCGGCAGAAAATCCGCCCCCTCATAGTGAGACGCGTCGAGCTTGCCCTTGATCATCTTCTGGGGGCCGGATTATCCGGTCCTATGCGAAGGCCGGATTATCCGGCCTGGGGAAGAAAAACCGCCCCAGTTCGAATTTTCCGGGAGAAAATCCGACCGGATACCGAGCGACGCGCCTTGGCTCCTTTTGTTCGAAAACTGGGGGTTGGATTATCCGGCCCTTGCGAAACCCGGATTATCCGGCCTGGGGAGGAAAAAAACGGCCCAGTTCAGATTTTCTGGGAGAAAATCCGACTAGACACAGAGCGACGCGCCTTGGCTTCCTTGAGAGATGAGGTAGGCCGGATTATCCGGCCCTTGGAGGGGCGGATTATCTGGCCCCCCTCAAAACTTCCTGCACACTTAGCACACATGAAAAGTCTCCATAGTATTGTTATCTAACACGCAAAACAAAGGAAAACATGAAATGTTCTTTCAGTCTTGAGGTGTATGCGAGCCCATCAGAGCCTTGAAGTGGTTAAGCAAAATAGTGGCCTTGTCAGCCTGGTTGGAAACTTGCCCAGCAGGCCCAATGAGGGTAGGAATGTGATTTTTGCGACGTCTGTCATTGGCCCTGATATGAAAGAATCTTGTGTTTGCATCACCCTCTTTGATCCAACTGATTCTAGCCCTTTGTTTCCACTGAATTCTGTCCACAACAGCGAAGCCTAGCAGCCTGTTTTTGAGTAGCGTTCTGAGCTTTCTCTCATCGATCGACAGCTCGCGCTCCTCTTGGGCAATATCAAGATTGAGTATGACTTCATCGGCAATCATGGAAACAACCTTTGCCCATCTGATGTTTCCTTTATTCCAACTTTTCAGAGCATTGGCTGTGCGGCTTAATTTAGTGTGGACCACCCTGATGGCGTCCTTGGATTTGAAAGGCTTGCACCATGCCGTTTGCACAACCATTGGAAACTCATCATGGAGCAGCCAGTGAGCCTCAAAACAGAAGCCCTTGAAATGTGTTCTCTGCATTTTAGATAGCTGCAATGGACAGTGGTCAGACATTTGACGAGGCTGGTGTGAGTTGAAACTGTGGAAAGGCCATGTCCCAATCCTTGGTGACAAACACACGATCAATCCTGGTTTGGGTGGGCCCCTGTCGTTCATTGGACCAAGTAAATTTTCTCCCAATAAGAGGGTACTCAATGAGTTCAAGATCTTGGATTACTCTTCTGAACCTGTTCATGAGCCTAAGATCAACATTAGAATTATTTTTGTCTTCAGAGTTGCAGATGAGGTTGAAATCTCCTAAAATCATCCATTTGTCCTGAACCCTGGGCTTGATCTGTCGGATTTCTTCGAGGAATTGAAGCTTGAGATCATCCTCCTGTGGGCCATAAACTCCTGTGATCGCCCAAGACGAATTATCAGGCCGATTGACCACAGTTGTAGTGATGGAAAAATGGCCAGGGACAACAGATTGATCAACGGTTAAGCTATAGTCACAAGTGCAAGCAATCAGTACCCCACCCCTAGTGCCAATAGCTAGTAAACAGATGAAATTGTCACCAAACTTAGGACCTAGAATCTCCACAACCAAATCACGAGTCATCACTTCAATTTTCGTCTCTTGCAGACACACTAGGTTGCAATCCTTGTCAGAGAAGAAGAGCTGAATCGCCCTCCGCTTGGAAGGGTTATTAGCTCCCCTCAAATTCCAGTCCATCACAGACAGCTCCATATGGAAACTAAAGCAAACTCATACACCGAAAGAAAAACAAGAGGTGCAGAACAGTCCGCCACCTGAACAAACACCAACAACTGAGAACAGAGGAAACTAAACATGGATACAGGTTGGCCTCGGGCATGCGACAGAGGGCATGCCTACGCTGCGAGCAGCCCCAAGCCTGTCGCCGCCTTGAACTTGCCACTAGAACCTGCCTCCACCAGCGCCGTGACAGCGGCGATGTAGGTGCTTGGGAGTGGCTTACTGTAGATCTTCTGGATTCGCTGGAGATCTGCCGGTAGTGGGGTGGCATCCTCTGGCAGCATGCCACTCTTCTTGAGCAACACCATATTGACCTTCTCCATGGTTGAGCATCCCGCAGTAGGCTTGGCGGCGAGGCGACAACTCCTTTTTCCTGTTGTGGTGCCCTTGCCTTTACGGTGGTCCTGCTCCTCGTCGCCGGCCGCAGAGCGGACATGAGGGGGTAGCAGCGGTGAGTCCTTGGGCCTGGAGTGCTCAATCAGAAAACGCTGTAGTGGGCCTTTAGTCCCTTGACCGACTAATGGCCCATCAGGGGCCCCATCTGGGGCAAGGACCTCGTTCCCTTGCAGACCACTGCTCTCCCCAGCCCCCAACGGCCCAATCTGGGTGGGAGAGACCTGGGCCTTTGGTGAGTGAGGCCCATAGAGCAGGGCATCGAGTAGCTCATCTCTGGTTTCAACAATGCTCTCCTCGACAGCCTGAAACTTCTGTTTGTTCGTGCCCGTGCCAGCTGTAGCGTCCCCATCTTCAGGGAGGGTGCCCCAAGCTTGCGTGACTTGCTCTGCAAGACCATGCACCATTCCTATCCCGTCTTCCAACCCTTCTGCATGTTTCTGCTTTGGGCTCTCCAACGCTGGCCAAGTTTGACCAAGAATCAACTCAGAGTCCATCAGGCTTGTCGTGCATGCCATCGTAGCAGGGACCAGTGGCTGCAGCTCAGCCATTGGCTCAAGAGCCGAGCATTCCTTCGGAGACGGCATGTGCGCCAGTGCCCCTGCAGCGACCCCATCCAGCTGAGCGAGCTGGTGGTGGTACCCACCGGCATCCCAGCCACCATGGTCACCCGCCGCCGGCGGCCGTGGCTGGGAGCGTTGCCACTCCAAACGCCCGCCAGGACGAGAGCTCCTTCCACCTCCAGCTCCTCCATCATGGCGCCCTCCGCCGACACCTCCGCCACCGCTGCCGCCACCACCGTTTCCTCCATGACCTTCAGGGAAACGGATTCGCGAATGCACCGGAGCCCGCGATGGAGGCAGGAACGTGCCAGCTTCGTACCCCAAGTACCAGCAGTATGCCCAGATCGTCGGGTGCGCCTGGGACATGGAGGTCTCAGAGGGGATGCCTCTCATGTCGCTGTGGTAGGAGACATTGCTTCCCGGACTTGACGTCGGCGAGCCGGAGAAATCGGTCACCTTGTCCAGGTGAAGGATGATGTCGTACGTCAGGGTTTTGATCGGCCCTGCGGGTTGGCAGATCAACCTCCATCCCTAGCTCCGGGTAGTGCAGCAGTGGAGAGTCCACTTCCAGCGGCTCCTCAAGATCAAGCTTGCCCCGGCGAGCGAGGGCAGCCACATCCCCTATCCAGACCCAGAGACGGAAGCAACCAGATTCTTCCTTGCAGCTGATGTTGTCGTCGATGTAGTCGATGATGTCATTGGCGCCGAACAAACTTCTTACTGACTCCACCTGGTGCGCCGAGCGCGGCACACCCTCGAGGCAGATCCGAGCCCGATAGCAGAGCCGGCCTAAAGACGCCTTCTGAAACCGAGACCACGACGAGAGCATGAACAGCGCCGAACCAATCGAGACCGCGCCCTGCCACTGCACCACAACATTGCGGTCGTTGATGTTTTCGAAGATGATCAGATACTCCCCAGCGGCGTGCATCTCGACACGGACCAGGTCTTCCGAAGTGCGGAAGTGGCGGGTGATGCCCCGTCCGACGTCCGCAAGCTCTAGATCCGGACACCAGCCCACCGCCACCGCGACCACCCCGAAACGAGACAGCCTCGCATCCGCGGCAGCGATAGCCAGGGTGCGAGGAGCCGCCGCGCGCACGATCGCCGGCCGCATCTCCGCGTAGCCTGCCGGAGCCTCCATGGCATCGAGCCCGTCCGAGCGCGCCGGAGCCGAGGAATATGGCGGTGAAGCAGCAGTCGTGGCGCACGCAGACGAAGGCGACACCTCAGCTCTCCTCCCCCTTTCTTCCCCCTTGCCCCTACACCACCGTGCCTTGTGTCCAAACTCTCCGCAGAGCAAGCACTTGGCAAGGTTGTGGCACTGTGCGACGCGGTGCTCCGGAGAGAAGCACTTGAAGCACTTGCCCCTGGCCTGCTTAAATAGCATCTCCTTGAATCTTGACATAGGTTGTGCCCCCCGGGCGGGAGGTCATGCCTTCCTGCGCCCACCCACCAACTGCCATCCACCATTACTACCGTTGGGAGCGGCCTGGGCTTGGCGAACAGCGGGCGGGGTAGTAACTCCGGACCTGTCCAGCGGACACGAAACCGCGGCTGCACTCGCACGCGGTGTGGGCGCCATCAACGCGTCCCGAAAAGAGGGAGGCGCCTTGACTCCCCCCATCAGGTCGCTATCCAGGAGGTCGGACAGAAGCATCGTGCCAGGGGGATGGGCCTAGGCGGGGGCGGGGGAGGAGTGCACAGGGAACCCTCCATGGCCAACAGAGAGAGGGCGCCGCCGTCGCCGAGGTGGCGACGACGGAGACGAGGGCTACGAGATGAGAGGTGCACGGTGCTGCTTGTCGTTCATAGCACTTCTCCTTCCTTCTTCTTATCCCTCCCTTGCCAGCTATTGTCAGGGTGGTGCGGTTCACTTGGTCTAGACGCTGCCAACATGTAACACCCTCAAATCGGCCCTATGCAAGTTTTAGCGATTCCCGCCAAACCCGCATAGAAACGATTCAAGGACGCCCACCAGGCACTTTCATGCGGGTGGTAAACGAAGTAATACCATTACACATCAGTCCTCGATGGGACCCACAGATAGCTTTCTATACATCAATGACTCCATGAGTCAAGAATACAAATATACAATACAAAGATCCAAATCACCTTGAAACGATAGAGCGTCCGACTACGGACAAGATGCAAATGGGGCTAAGAGCCCTGAAGAATAACCAATGACGTCCATAACCCTACCCAGGCCAAGCCGGAAGGGTAACCCTGCTAACGACGTCGATCTCAAACCTGCTAAAACAAAAGGGGTGCCAACAAAGGGCAAAGGAAAAAGAGGAGCGTCAGTACTGAGGCCAGTACATGGCAAGGCTAGAATTCGGCGGCTCTCGCCTACATAGGTATGGTGGCCTGAAGCGGCAGCGCAGCGGCACTAAACAACCTATAGAGACTCGTATCACTGGCAGCTATTAGAGAGGGGTAAGAAAGACCTATTCGGATCCAACCTGAAGCTAGCACCAAACAAACCCATCATGGTATTTCCCCCTCGAGACCAAACGAGGAAGTCGGACCAAGGAACTCACACAGTTGGCAATTTTACTCATTCCGTTATAGTTGCAGCAATTACTAATGAGATATAGATAGCATGAGTCATCCTAATGGCATAAGTAGTGTGCAGTATTTGGTAGAAAAGGTTTGGGTGTTTTCTGGGGTAGGTAGGATTTTTATCTGGAGGTGGACCGGCTGGGCTTTCGGGCCTGGCTGGCTGCCTCCCAAAATAATTTAAATATTTTATTTATTAAAAACGAGGCTTTCGCAAACCGTTGGTACACAAAATAAAATAAATTCGGAGACCCGGGTTTTGATTTGAAATAATAACGGGGCGTTTAGAAAACAAAAACAGACTTTTCGGAAATAGTTTTATGCAAACAAATGCAAAATGACATGACGATGCTCAAATGCAAGGTGGCATGATGACATGAGCATGCGGTCATGATGATGCAATGCACAAAAACACCACTATTTTCTAGTAGTGGTTTTTGCGGGGCGCCACTAACAAAGGATCTCACCCTCGAGATCCGCCTCATGGTACCGGGAAGAAGGTCGGCGATCTGCATCTTCTCGCTTCGTGTAGATCCTCGCGACACCACTAACAAGAGGTCCTTGTCCGTGATCGTCGAGAGAACACTCCGGGAACAAAGGGCGAAGGTAGAGGTATCAACAAATACAGCCACCTCTAGCTTCCATGGACGGAGTAAAATTGCTGGATCCACCGATTCAATATACAAAAGAGAATGATAAGAGTAGTCGGATGGTGATCAGTCCATCGCGCACCCAAACCATTACTCTGCACATGAATAGGTGAATTATGCAACCAACTCTCGGAATTAGACTGAAGATCTCGACAAACGAGATTCGGAAACAAGGAGTGAGGTACACTCTACATCAGATCTGGCGTAGATGATGTCGTCGCGTCGGAAAACACCGGAAGGCACAAACATGGAACAAAGAATGGTACCATAGATAAAGGATCACTCAGATAGCAAGAAGACCGGATGTAGAAGCTCCGTTACCAAAGGAGGAAGCGAAACCCTGAAGGTACGACGGAAACCCAACCACGAGAATTCCTGGACTCGAAGAAAAGATAAGAGAGCAGATTCAAACACGCAGAGGTAAGAGGAGAATAGCAGAGGGGTAAAGAGTAAAATCATACCTAAACAGATCTATCCAACCGATTTTTCAAAATAGTTTTGACACTCTACTTCGGCCGTTAGCTAGGTTATCCTACAGGCTGGACTTGTGGGGTATCGCAACTGCTGAGCTCTAATACCACTCTGTAACACCCTCAAATCGGCCCTATGCAAGTTTTAGCGATTCCTGCCAAACCCGCATAGAAACGATTCAAGGACGCCCACCAGGCACTTTCGTGCGGGTGGTAAACGAAGTAATACCATTACACATCAGTCCTCGATGGGACCCACAGATAGCTTTCTATACATCAACGACTCCATGAGTCAAGAATACAGATATACAATACAAAGATCCAAATCACCTTGAAACGATAGAGCGTCCGACTACGGACAAGATGCAAATGGGGCTAAGAGCCCTGAAGAATAACCAATGGCGTCCATAACCCTGCCCAGGCCAAGCCGGAAGGGTAACTCTGCTAACGACGTCGATCTCAAACCTGCTAAAACAAAAGGGGTGCCGACAAAGGGCAAAGGAAAAAGAGGAGCGTCAGTACTGAGGCCAGTACACGGCGAGGCTAGAATTCGGCGGCTCTCGCCTACATAGGTATGGTGGCCTGAAGCGGCAGCGCAGCGGCACTAAACAACCTATAGAGACTCGGTATCACTGGCGGCTATTAGAGAGGGGTAAGAAAGACCTATTCGGATCCAACCTGAAGCTAGCACCAAACAAACCCATCATGGTATTTCCCCCTCGAGACCAAACGAGGAAGTCGGACCAAGGAACTCACACAGTTGGCAATTTTACTCATTCCGTTATAGTTGCAGCAATTACTAATGAGATATAGATAGCATGAGTCATCCTGATGGCATAAGTAGTGTGCAGTTTTAGTTAACATTCCGTTGTAGTTGGAACATTTACTAGTCAGATATAATTGTCCTGAGGAATCCCAAAACCCAACAGTTGTTGTCACTTTTATCACATTCCATTGGAGTTGCAATACTTACTAGGAAGATATAACAAAACAATCCAGGTCCACCAGTGGTTGGCATTTTTAATATCTATTCCGTTATAATGAAGCTGATTACTAGTCAGATATATTTAGTCAAATTTATAGCACTACTTTAGTTATGCTTGTCTATGATCGAGATACTGTGCTCCAAGTCGTCCATAACCGTGGACACGGCTTTCAGAAAGTTTTACCCTGCAGGGGTGCACAAATAGCAACACACACTCGATCAACCTCGGAAAAACCAACTCAAAACCTAACGAGGCATTCACGACAAAGCGATCACAGGATTCAGAAATATTTCAGGGGGGCATCCCACTAAGCTACCCGCAACGAAGTTGGCTGGCTCCGGAACGGACCCAGGGTTTCCGACGACGGCTGTAAACGACTGGGAACCCGAAAGTGTGACTGGGCTTGTCGATACCGCGAAAACGTGGCGCGATCCAAAACAGTACAGGTGCTCCACACACAATCTTAAATAAAGCAGTAACATGACATAAGTACAGGATAGTAATAAAGCCCCAAACTACTTTGTGGCCCAAAGAAATAGAAATGAATCAAGCTCTGGCTCAGGGGGATCCATAAGGCCTCCCGGATGTGGATAGTGCGAATATTCAAGGAACAGGTATCAAGTACTCGGGGTCCTACAGGACACAAGTGAGCGTGGAAGAACAAAATAACATCTATTGCCCACCGATGCCTCTGCATTAGTTATATCTAGCATTTTAATAGTTATATTTAAAGACATGATCATCTCCACTAATAAGCTTCTCCACCAATAAGCATCTGTCCGCATTCCAACAACTGTGGTACTTGACAACACGAGATCGCACCTGAGCATGCAACTACGACTCGCAAGGCCCGCTATCTACCAAACACAGGTAATAGGAGGTGTCCAAGGCAATATAGAGGCTGCACGGGATATAACTGGTGCACGGAAACTAAAGCATCGCGACACGGATAGCAATAGATCAACAGGAGGAAGTAAAGACTATAAATGCAAAATAGGTAGAAAGAGGGAGGATGCTTGCCTGGGAAGCACTGTTGAAGGATCATATCCGGAGAACTTGTAGGTACTCGCATCAACTCATCGGCCTAGTCCGCGAAGGAGCAAACACTAGAAGAAACACCGGATGCAATATTTAATACTACGGCAGAAGATCCGGCATGATTATGATATGCATGCGAGATAAACAATTTAATATGCGACAGTCGGTAATGCCATATTATAAAAATAAAGAGGGTCTCGGATAGGGAATCACATTTAGGGTTCGGCGAACTTGTGCTCCGAGGGGTTCGGGGTTCGACAGGGTTCGACGGGGCGGAAACGGCTCGACGGGATCGGTCTCGGACAACGGAAGTAGATCTTGTCGCATCCAGGAAGGACTTGTTTTGGCATCGGAGGATCATCGAACCCGCCCTGGTCGGTGTCGATCTTGTCGTCGCGAAGATCTTGTTGGGTCCTCGGATCCGGGAAGTAGATCTTGTCGCACGGTGTCCGGGTAGGCGAACTTGGCGGGTTGGGGACGATCTTGTCGGGTCCGCGTAACGGTTGGTCTTGGCATTCGGGGTGAAGAACTAGGCGTCCTCGAGGAAGTACTTGGCGTATCCGTGTCGACGACCTTGGCATCCGGGAAGGAGTACTTGCCGCACCGGGGTTCGGGGTTGCTTCAATCGGATCCATGACGAAGTACTTGTCGTACCGGGATGAAGTCCTTGGTGTGCCATCTCAATCATCGGTCAACGCGTTTGGAAGTAGATCTTGACGTCCGTGATGAAGGTCTTGTCGGTCCGTCTTTTGTCGGTGTCAAACTTGCAGGGCCAATGCCACATGTTCGTCGGGGTAGATCTTGCCGAGGTGGGTCGCCTCTTGTAGCGTCATCATCAAAATCGTGCTTGACTAGTCGTTCTTGTCGCCACGGAAGTCTCGGGTCGGTGCGGCGCTTGGGGTTGGTCTGTCGACCTCGATGACGACACGGTCTCACGGAGAAGTCCTTGACGCTCGTAACAAACACACTGGAAGCACGATGTATCGGAGCTTTGCCTTACAGCAACACCACGGACACATCATCTAAGGCAGCCGACACAGGGACCAACGGGGAACTTGCAGAGGACCCCGACCTCGGGGCAGCGGCACCGTGTCACTGCAGAAGTCGGCCGGTGGCGGCGGCGAATAGGGAACGGCGACCCGCGGCTAGAGCCAGGTCAGGCGGCGGAACGACGGGGTGCAGATGGAGGAGAAGGGCGCCCGAGCCCCTGCAGGTGACGGGGAGGGGACGGCGGCCGACGACGGCAGCCATGGTGGAGAGGGGCCCGCGGCAAAGGAGGAGGTAGGGCAGAGGGGCGGCGGAGCCCTGTGGCGGAGGACGCGGGGAGGCGGCTCGCCGGCGGCAGAGAGCCCGGGGAAGCGGGACGCGCGCTCGCGGGGAGGCCAGAGGAGGAAGGAGAGGGCGGAGGTAGAGGCGCCGGAGATGGAAGGGAAGGTGGCCCGGCGGCGGCCAGCGGTTGCCGAGGCGGGCACTGCCGGAGTGGTGGCGGATCCGAGAAGGAGGGGGCGCGCGGGTAGGGCGGTGGCGAGGCTGACGGAGGAGCGGCCGGAGAAACGGGTGGAGGCGGCCGAGGTGGACTTCCGTCGGCGGTGAGGCACGTCGGGGCGGCCGCGAGGCAAGGCAACGGCATCGCGGAGCTCTGCGGGAGGAGAGGGCGGCGGTGGGGATCGAGGAGCCTGGGGGCGAACGTGCGGTTCACGCGGTAGGGGTGGGGTCGGGGCTGCGTGGTAGGTGGAGGCGGACGCGGCGTACGCGTCTGGTGGGGTGCATCGCGCGCGGGGAAGCGCGCCGTGTCGGGCCGTTTTTGTGCGTGCCACGCGGGTGAGCGCGAGCGTGGCAGGGACGGGGCTGGGTCGAGCGGCTCGGTCGCTGCGTGACTAGCACAAGCGTGCGCACAGCAGCAGGGAGGTGGCGGCAGGTTGGTGGGGCTAGGGAGGAACAGGTCGGTGGGCTAGGGAGGGGGTCTGGTGGCGTGCAGCACTGCTGCTGTTGTTGCAAGCGGACGCGCGCGCGATGGGTGCAGGTGTGTGAGGGAAATGGAGGGAGTTGGGGTGAGGTGGCATCGGTGTGGTGGCTGACTGGGTGAGGTGGCGAGCACCGATTGGTGCAGGTGAGGTGGAGGGGGCTGGGTAGGAAAATAGGGGTAGGGTATTTGGTAGAAAAGGTTTAGGTGTTTTCTGGGGTAGGTACGATTTTTATCTGGAGGTGGGCCGGCTAGGCTTTCGGGCCTGGCTGGCTGCCTCCCAAAATAATTTAAATATTTTATTTATTAAAAACGAGGCTTTCGCAACCGTTGGTAGATAAAATAAAATAAATCCGGAGACCCGAGTTTTGATTTGAAATAATAACGGGACGTTTAGAAAACAAAAACAGACTTTTCGAAAATAGTTTTATGCAAACAAATGCAAGATGACATGACGATGCTCAAATGCAAGGTGGCATGATGAAATGAGCATGCGGTCATAATGATGCAATGCACAAAAACAGCGAGATTTTTTAGTAGTGGTTTTTGCGGGGCGCCACACAACATATTTGCGGTTGGGCTGGACCAGACGCCTCGGTCGCTCCTGGCCTTGGCTTGTGTCTTGGCGATGCGGTGCAGATGAGGCTAGAGGTGGGATGCTAACAGAGTCTATGCACCCGGGTCCGAAAACTCCATGCCCCATAGATTCATGCTACGTCAACATAACTCATGACAACATCTCGGAGTAAATTTAAGAAACATGAGACACGTGTATGTAAATACAAAATAGTACGCTTAGAATAGCAGTTAAACTTCTTACCAGGGTACCTAATGGAACTGAAAGGTTTTAATGAGACGGCTTGCTGCTCATATTTAATAAAATGTTCCTACTTAAAAAATAGCAACTTTCGCGATGGTTATATATAACGTATTTGCAGAACGGGTACGACCTGCTAAACAAGGTATTGGTACACACGTTGACTACTTTCACGACACCGAATCTGAAGCAAACATCCCCAAGTTGTACAAGATCTGGTCAAGTTTATCGGGATAGTTTTTTTTTTCAAGTTGTCGTTTCAGTTATTTTGAGTATGAGTGCCTATATTATTAGGGAAACTCCAAGAATATCCCCGTTTCGGACACCAAAAGTGTCTGATCTAATCTGTTTGCGATGTCCCGTAGCTAGATCGGAGGCCCATGTCTATCCAGGACAGGCCACTGCACCCAACGCCACCAGGACTGGCCACTGCACCCAACACCGCCCTCAATTTGTCCGCGGCTAGGTATATTTTTTATAATAAACATAGTTCTTATTTAATTAAAATGGCAACATTATGAGGTAGATCTTGCAGTGCAAGGTTGAAACCTAGTAAAACATACAAACTAAACTAGTAGATCTTGGTCCACTAGTTCTGCAACCCAATAATCCTAGATCGGCCATGCTATTCATCGTTGTTGGAGCGTAGGCCCTCAGATGCCGAGGTAGCGGAAGGGCATCGCTATTCATCGTCGTCGGAGCGCATGTCTTCAGAGGTCGAGGGAGCGGGATACTGCCTCATCAAGCAGGTTCGACGACGGTCCAACGAGGCCTTACTTCTCCTTGAGGGAGCGGACGACTGGCTTTTGCTTGTCGAGCCTCTCCTAAGCTTGCTTGAGACGGAGATGCGCAGCCGCGTAATCGAGGTTCGTGTGCACCTCGCGGAGGCACTCCAAGTAAGCCTCGTCGAGCTCCTGCTGTCGAAGGTGCTCCGACAGGATGACTTCATTGAGGACATCCCACCCAAAGGAGCGGCCGGTGGTGCGAGAGGCTGGTCCTTGACGCCGCCGAGCTAAGCTCCCGTCCTCCGGCCTCTAGGAGGGACTGCTCTCACGGCTGCGACATGTGTCCATGGATCTAGGGTTTGACAGCAGCGGGTGGCGGCTGGGTAAGAGTGGAGGAGCAATACACTTATGGGGCTGGTCTGGCCGGTGTGTGCCTGCCTGGAGGGCCCGAGCCGGGCAAATAGATGCGCACTCTGGAAGCACGGTCAATCCGCTAGACCGCAAAGCCAACCCAAATTTGGGCCGAAAACACCGGAAACATAGCGGTCCGTGTGACGTGGTCCTTTTGCGTGGCGTTGTCCATGTCGTCGTACAGAATGCCCAGTCCGTTTGCGGGAGACGTTGAAGTTGCCCCCATATATATGTGTGAAGATTTTGTTACATCTTGATTTTCACTTGGATAATGATATTAAAACTCTTTTATGTTTTGATGATAATTGTCTATATTAATAATCTTTTACTCCTTATGCACTTTTACTACGGTAATAATACTTTTAAATTTCCTCTTCTCTTGCGTTGATATTGCTCCTCAACCCCCGCTCTCGCTTCCCCGGATCTTCAATTCAGAGAAACCCTTGTTATCAGTCTTGCCGTCTCCCCCTCCTCCGTCAGCGATGCAACCCGATCTCGCGGCGGAGAAGAGCAGCCTGATGATGGATTTGGCGAAGAAGTATGGAGTGACCCCCGGGACCATAGACTATTTGCCCCTCGGCTCGTCGTTCGTCGAGCCCCGCCGCGTCGTGAAGGTGCCGCCCCATCCAGTTCCTACCACCGGCACGAAGCGTCACCGCCGGGGGAACCCGAGCCCGCTCGAGGCAGCACTGCTGGACACCGTTCACCAGCATCACCTCCAGGCGCTCGCCATGATGGACCGCGAGATCGTCCGCCGGCACGCGCGAGGCATGGTGCTCGCAGGCTACGCTTACGGCCTCTACGACCCCGTCTGCAACATCGTCTCCAACTGTCTCTGGTACGATGCGGTGTTCCCCCCTTCCTCGAGCCAGGAGGAGGTTCAGCCCAAGTTCCTGAGCTGCAAGGCCATATTCCGCTTGGCTCGCCGCTCCCTCGACGCCCTTGTCGCCTTCATGACGGCGTACGCGCCCAGCCTGTCCGCTGAAGAGGCCATCTCCTACCTGAGCAGAAGCCATGGGAATCTTCGCCATGCCGCCATGCTTGTCGACAGAGAAGGTGTCAGCCACACAGACACCATGGATGGCGCCTACAGGGCTGCAATTCTGGCTGCGAACCTCCCTAGCCCCGCAGCCCGCTTAGCCCAATTTTGGTTTATTGTGAACTGCGCTCCTACTGATGCTTTTCTGACAAAGCACGGAATTTGTGGTCACCCGTTGGCGGCCTTTGGATTGTCTGACTCGAGGTTGTCACAAAGCAACGCGTCGGTTTTACTACTCGATTTTCTGAAGTCCGATCTCTCTCGTTTACTTCGCCCACTGCTGATGACAGCAAACTCATCGAGCTTAAGCCGAGGAGCATATAGAGCTTTAAGGCTCAAGATGCATAGCTTCAAGATGGATCAGCAGTTTTGCTTTAATATAGTGAACAGGGCACTTGAGAAGCTTTTCACCCAGTCTGGGGTAATTGTACTCGATTATATCTTGTTTTTCTTCTATCTGCTGCATCCCTTTTGCTTTGTCGATCGCTGATTTATATCTTGTTATTCTTCTATCTGCTGCATCCATAACATGGTATTGGTTTCTGTTATTCAGGAACCTTATCAGATTCATCTACTATGTGGCCAAAATTTGCTCACTCTGCCCTCCGGTAGCTATTATCACGTCAACTTCCTGGCATCTCGCGAGGGTGGGCCTAATCAGCTGTTTTTTGCCGAAGTCCGTGCTTCACTTAAAGGTGCAGATGACGTGACCTTGTGCTGTCCTGTGACATTGTCAGGAGGAACTGGTATGCTAACTTTTCCTTTTTTCATTTTTTCATGCAACTGAATTCTGAAATTACATTTGACTGAGAGTCTATGCAATCGTATTATTATCTGAATTTTCATATTGGAAGGATAGATCCTGTTTATTTACTTTTTACAGAATGAGTGAGTTTTTGATACTGGAAAGGAGTAGGAGGAAACTAGAAAAAAATCGCAAATCGATTAATTACAGTTACATTCAAATTAATTTTTTGTTAAACATGGACTTTCTGATTTCGTATAATATATAATAGGGTTGTTGGTATCAGCAACTGAACTTTCACTTTCACATAAGACCAGATTTAGTTTTTTAAGATCACATACTTTGAAACAGATTTAAGGCCTAGTTTGGCAACAAAGTTTTTCTAAAACTGAAGTATATCAATACCATAGTATTTTAGTGCCTAGCAAAGCAATACTTTTAGTTTTTCTCTTTTCTCAGTTTTAGGAAAAAGAGGGTCTGACCTCTTTCTCAAATACTTTTAAAAAACCATAGTTTTGGAGAATACTTCAGTTTTAAAAGCATATTATTTGTTGGATCCAAACACCTCAAAGTATTTTAATACTTCAGCTTTTTCAGAAACCAAAGTATTCCCTCACTTTAAAAATACTTTGATGCCAAAATGGGCCTTACTCATTACCATGCCAAAATGGGGCAAGCACATTTTTGCCAGAACATCTAATTTTGTAGAGAGCCTGCTTATTACAGGTATATTCCAATTAATTTTAAAATAAGTGGGAATTTTGTATTGTATCCTCCATTCAATATGAAATTATGAAGAATATAATATTCCCTCTGTCCCAAATTAATTAACTCAACTTTGTCTAGATGCGCATGTTTTAGTTTGGGACGGAGGAAATACAACAATTTACTGGTAATCAAGTGAATTCTTGCATTGTGATCCAAGCTAATTTTCCTTTCTTGGTAATCAGGTGGATGCTTTGTTTGTGAGTTTATGGGAATAAAACTTATCCATCCTGTTGAGGAGGAGTTCAATGGACAGCGTGATTACATTGAGGACAGAGATCCTAAAATGGCTGAACTATTTAGGAAAGACCCTACCTCAGGATTTAATGTACCATTAATTGATGATTACATCTTCTTTGAGCATGATCAACACCCTGAGGTTACAACCTACCTGGAGACCAATTACTCCAGTATGAGTGATGATCAAGTTGACTTGAGTCTTTCCTGGTTCAAAAATTACCGGCCTTAAGCTGTGCTCTTATAGGTACGTATATGATGTTTCTACACAGTCCCTTTTTATATGAGATTATGGTCCAGCTCTGTTTGGTACGCATATGATGTTTGTGTACTTGTTCTTATATGAGATAATGTCCCCATACAGTACAAATGGAGTATTTGCAAAAAGTTTTACTTGATCTTTTGATTTCTTATCTCTTTAAATGCCCCAACTTGACATTTCAAAAATTTCAAAATTAAAGTGGGTAGTTCACATAAGTCACCAGTCGAATAGATTTTATCTACTAATACTTGTGTATTGTCAAACTTGTTTTAGAACCTAGCTGTCTAAAACCTTGTTTGGTTAGGTAAGAACATAACCAGTGTTCCCTAAACTTGATTTATGAGTTCTGTGAAAAACACATTGCATAACTAGGATCATGTATTTACCGATAGAGTCGGTGTATTTATCATGCTATCTTATGAAATACAGTATATTGGTTGCTGTGGATGGAGAAGGGCAGCTACTAGTTTGGAAGAAACATTACGTCTTTCCGGAGTTGCATATTGTTTTCTGCTTGTAACTGAACACTGACTGGCTGAGAAAGATTTAAAACGTCTATTCTAAGATTCAAGCAGAGCAATGAAATCAGGTCAGTAGAAACTTATAATAATTTTATGGAAGTAACACATGGACATTTGATAGAGCAAGGAAACCTGTTTAAGGTGGACGAGTTTTGGTATTTAGTTAAAACCTGTCTAGGGAGGAAATTAAATACTCACTCCGATCCAAATTAATGGCCTCAGATTTGTCTAGATTCGGATGTATCTAGCACTAAACATGACTAGATACATCAGAATCTAGACAAATGGGGACATTAATTTGGATCGGAGGGAGTAATAAAACAAAGAATGGCTACTAGAAAAAGAAAATAGCGTTTATTTGCACATGTACTTGTTGTGCAAGAAAATTTCAGTGGATGGAGAAAGGCAGCTACTAGTTTGGATGAAACACTACGTCTTTCCAGAGTTGCATATTGTTTTCTGCTTGTAAACTGAATACTGACTGGCTGAGTAAGATTTTAAAACGTTTATTCTAAGTTCACGCAGAGCAAAATCAGGTCAGAAGAAACTTATAATAATAATCTTATAAAAGGAACACACAGACATTTGATAGAGCAAGGAACTCTGTTTAAGTTGGACAAGTAGCTGCCCTTCTCCATCCCACGAAACCTGTTTAACCCGTTTGGTATTTAGTTCAAACCTGTTTAGGGAGGAAATTAGACTAAAAAAGTAATGACCCCTAGAAAAAGAAAACAGCATTTATTTGTATATGTAATTTTTCTGCAAGAAAACTTCAGTTACACCTGTACAATTTTAACATTTTCCTTTCTGTGAAGGGAACAGGTGTGCTGAGTACTGACAGAGTAATACAAGTTTCACTGGTGCACAAGGTGATTCCTCAGCGGAGCTCCGAAAAGCATAAGATAAAGTATTTTATTATGGTATTAGTACAAGCATAGGTTCAGTGCGAATCTGCTGATGTGTAATCTCGGTTGTGGTGCGTACATATATGATCTTAAGTATGGTTCTTCCCTTCTAGCTATGTAGGAGAAATTAGCTGATAACCCAGTTTGGGGTCAACTCCCAGTCAGTGGAATTTAGCCACTTTTTGGTTGGATTTCGTGGGATTGGTTTCCAGGGTCTCTCTCATCTCCGTAGGTCTTCTTTTTCTAGCTTTGATACGATATTGTAAGTTACATCCCCTGTTCTAGAATCTAGAGTACGTGTTCCTGTTTTCCTATAACGTGCAATATACTCACTCGGTTCCAAAATAAGTGACTTTGGATTTGTCTAGATTCGCATGCACCTAGACACATTTTAGTGTGTAGATACACACAAATCTATACAAATCCAAGTCACTTATTGTGGGACGGAGGGAGTATATTTGGAATGCTACTTTGCATATGTGGTCACTGTATGTTGGGAAGTGCTATTTTGCTATATTTAGAATCTTCATCGTAAACCTAGTCCCTCAAATACATATATCTTCATTGTTGGGAGTCTTCTGCATTCCACCGATTATTTTGTTCGATCCGATTGTGTTTACCTTGCGCTGTTTAGTCTTCACCTGAGACCTGCAAAGGGTTGATGTGAGTGTTCTTGGCGTCAATCCACGGCAAACTCATCAGCACCAGGAGCCCTAAACCCCCTACATGTCATTTCAGCTCTGCCCCATGCACAAATTCTGAATGAAATTTATGTATAATTTGGATTCAAGAAAATGCAATGCTGACACGGAACAGAAGTACTGCCCCTTTCTCCCGCAGTTTACACTAGCTATGAATTCTTTTTCAACTTTCACTAGCACCATCCTCAAACAGGAAAGTTTAGGGGCTTTGGTCATGCGACGGAAAGAAAACTGAAGAGGATGGAAGTTCGGACCTGCTCCATCGATCCCAACACCAAGAGAGAACTAACAAAAAACTCTTATGAGATAACTAACAAGCCAGGTGGTCCCGCAACGCTGACACAAAACGGAGATACATGCCCCATTCCTCTCGTAGTTAACACTTTTTTTTAGAAAATGGGCGCTTGCATTACTTTCATAATTTACACCCACCCTCTGCATAGCTAAGATGCACACAGCCGATCAAACCACAAGACTACAAAATAAAGTAACAATACCAAAGTAACAGATCTCTCTCGTAGTTAACACTAGCTAAGCATTTTCACTTTTCAATACTGGCTAGTATGCGTCAGTTTTTTTGACCCAAAAGATTCCAACGACCCAGTAACATAGCAGAGCATCCATCTATATATACAACACTGAGGTCTCATCACCATATCACCTGCCAAAATCAAGACCTCTGATTAAGCACAGTTTGAAACTGGCCAGCAGCCTCCTTCCTGCCCACGCAACACCTTCTAACATACGAGCAGCATTACCTATTAGTTCTATTAGGGTAGTATCCAGTATTCTAGATTTCTAGTGCAGGGATATACTATACAGCAGGGTCGTTAAAGAGATGTGAGAAGAAACATTCCAGAATGTTCTCATCTCTTCCTTCCGTCCGAGCGATCCAGCATCGGCAGCTGCTTATATCAAGCATGCAGCTCCTCCATAGCCTTGACGGCCTCCCTGCAAGCAAGTCACGGCAGTCAAAAGGCGTCAAAAAACAGCTGTCACCATCAGCAGATCTCAAAGGGATTTAGATGCTCATCTTTCTCCACAGACAGATACAATGGATTCAATCATTTGACCAGCATTGGTACCTCAAAGCTTCGTTGATCTCGTCGCTCTCGGGGTCAAGTTGCAGAGCTTTCAGGAACGCGTCGGCTGCTCCTTTGTAATCCTGCATGTGGATGAAAGGAATCACGAGACGGAGGTACACAGAAGTCCGAGATATTGAATCGGATTGCTGAGGGTAGAGTTGACATATACAGTGAACCTATACACTAAATAGCGCCTACATACATTCATTTTACAAAGCTAAAATGTCTTATATTTCCGAACAGAGAGAGTACTAGCAGCTAGCTCTATACCTTCATGAAACTGAGAGCTTTGCCCTCGCGGTACCATGCCTTGGGCCAGCTGGGCTGCATCATTCTGCACTGCCGCGCATCTTCCAAAGCTTTGTCCCCTTCCCGCATCCGCAGCCAGCAGAGGCTCCGGTTGGCATACATGGTGGCATCAAGTGGGTCTATCTCCATTATCTGCATTTACGACCACCAAGCTCAGCTTTGGATGTCTTCTTGAAGCAGTGGTAAATGAATCTAACAGGTTTTACGGAGCATATCATTGTCTTTCCATTACTTCAACATATCATCTGATCTAACAAAACTACAGATAATTTGTGGCTGGTTCCAGATAAAATGGTAAACATTTGGTCAATCCTATGAAGTGCGGTGTAACCACCCAACAATCTGACGTAAGGCAACCATACTTCTATGGAATTTTCAACATATACCACCAGTCAGTCCAATGAGCAGTCATTAAGCAGATTTGGTCGTACAGCTATAATAGAAACTACAAGCCAGCACTCCTCAACCCCAAATCTGATGTTCAAAACATGTATTAGATGATTCAAAGCAATTACCAGGCCATAGAAGTACATAGCTGTAGGGTAGTCCCCTTTTCCAAATGCTTCCTTTCCTTGTGACTTCAAATCAGCTATCCGCCTTTCCACAGGAAGTGCGTCCTGAACAAAGAACCATGTTCAGCTACAGGCATGCATAATGAATGACAGGTTCCAACCACACAATAAGTGTTCAGCCAAAAAAAAATAGCACAATAACTGTTAAAGTTGGAAAGTTAAAATAATGTTCTTGGTCAAAAATCCTTGAATAGCAAATATATATTGTTTCATCTGTTACCATTGCAAAATTGTCTAAACAAAACAACAACTTAGGTCACGAATACATAAATCTGCTTAGGTATAACATCCACCATCTTAATACCCAAAAGAGCGGCTGTACCACTCGGTTCAAGGTCTAACCAGTGCTCATATTGTACTTTCTTTTACCGGTTCTTAAATATATCAAGAACATGCAGGCTTGCAGAGAGAACTGGGAGGCTAAAATTTCCCCATTGCTATCATGTTGCATTGCCCTGTTCTCTAACGGTGTTAAAGTGAAAAACTATTAGTGGACCAGTGATAAATCGAAAACCCGGTCTGATCTATGCATGTAAACAGAGGTCATGAGCGTGTGGTACTGCCAGGTGAACTTTTCACTCTGTCAAGGTGAATGCAGCATAACATATTACTCCATTTTAAATACAAAATACGAACAAATCATGCAACTTCAGGAACACAGGTTATGGTGGAATTAAGTAGTGAGGAAATCATCTCCAAACCTGAGGCTCGATATGTGGAAATCTATCAGTATTCATTATCCCATCAACACTCCAAATTGGCAGGGAAGGAATTGGTTTTGTCCTAGGAAACAGCATTTCAACCAGCTCACGTTGACCACGAGCTGCTGCTAGCTTGATTGGAATTGCGCCATGCTATATCATCAAACAGAAGATACCATATTAAATAATCAAGCATGGAAAAGACCAAGCGATCAACATCATTAGATAATTGGTCTTCTGACATAAAAAATATTAAGAGAGAACGATATATTCTTGAATTCATCCAGTCCTAGATACTGCTAAATGAACATATCAGAATTTGAAGGAAAGCTACACCAAGTAAGTATACCTCTTGAATCCTAGTCTGCACATTTTTTATAAAACCCCCACAGTATGTTAAACCAGGAGCCAAAGACTCCACAGAGAATACAACTCGGTTTACAACAAAGGCCAGAGGAAAAAGTAGAATGATAGTGCACGGGCTTACACAAACACTAAGAATAGAATTCCAGTGGCATACTAGTATCATGATTGTCATGAGATAATTGCGAACTGCAATCTCGGATGTCTGACTAGGTTAGTGCAGTCTGAACTCTGAACCTAACCAAAATAGATGCACTTGGATACAATCCTACAGTACAATACTTGACATATGAACAATCTATACAATGCACTTGTCTATCAGGAGACCTTAGTAAGATGCCATCCAACACTGGTTATGCAAGGAGAAATGGATCAAGAATGCAACTCTTGAAGCATAGAAGCTAGTAAACAGAGAGATGTCGACAGCGCTATAAACACCTCGTTAGGAATGTTAGGGTCAGCTCCAGCCTCTAGCAGCACCTTGACAAAGTCAGTCAAGCCATCATCAACTGCCTCTGTCAACGCGGTTGGCCCAGAGTAACCGCAAGCATTGACATCAGCACCAGCCTATGAATAAAAGTAACATAGCTTAAGAGATAGCATTTACATGAGTAATCATGGCATATCCAACCAGAAAAAAAAACTTACTCTACGAAATATGGACACATTCAAAGTTTCAAACATAAAGAACATAAGAAAATTCATCAAGTCAATGAGTAATTAGACCTCAGTCAGTAGCCTCATGCATTCCAAGGATTCTCCACAGATAGCCAGCATGAGTGGTGAAAAGATGTGATTAGCCACTCTGCTGGGCTGAAAGGAGAAATAAACATAGTTTTGAGGGAATCAATTAGATCAAATAAACTATATTTTAAAATGAGCCTTAGTGGTATTGTGATGCACCTCCAGGAATTAACAATTGCATCATCAAGCCAGACACGGTTTATTGCATTTGCCTTTCCAATTTATAACATGCATCCAACTAGCTGACGATGGAATAGACAAACTTACATCAGCACCATGCTCCAGCAGAACCTTCACAACCTCAACACGGTCCTTTGAAACCGCCAAGTGTAATGGTGTACCCCGATGATCCATAGGATCAACATGAACTCCTTTGGACAGCAATAGCTTTACAGCCTCGCAGTGTCCTGGATGAACAACAAACATAGTCACACGGTTTTGAATTTCGGTTTTGGATTTTTACCGGCCCTGAGCGAAATGGCCGAAATTCGGCTATTTTGGTCAAATCTCGGATGAAATACATGAATCGAAATTTAAACTTTGGAACGAAATTTGGCTGAAATTAGAAGAAAATTTGAAATTTAAAATAAAATTCGACCAAATATAAAATATCTTAGATAATTCAACAAAAAATCCCCAAATTTAGGAAGTTTTCGTTCGGTAAATTCTCGCACCGGTCCCGGCCGAAATGGCCGAATTTCGGTGAAATTTCGGAAATCTCGGCAGAAATTCAAAACCCTTGTGCAGACCCAAGTAGATCAGAGCCAGAGATTCTACGGAGTAACTCCTTTTGTATGGAATCAATGTCATTCCTTCGGTTTAAGGGACTGAAAGCAAACTCAAGGATGAGAAAGCCCACCTTCCTCCGCGGCATTATGCAACGGCGTGGAGCCCCTCTCTTCGGGCATCACAGGGTCGGTGCCATGGTCGAGAAGGTACCTCATAACCTGTGCATTTCCCCCAAGCGCTGCATAGAACATTGGTGTGACACCTACAAGGTGAACACAACATCTCATTACTTCCGGAAACAAAATTTCCTGCTGTGGATGCAAACGGCTCCAACTAGGCACGCGGACCTGTTTTAGTCACAGAATTAACATCAAGCCCTGATTCCTCCACCAGGAACTTGCACATCTCCAAGTACCCCTTGTCCGCAGCAAAATGAAGAGCGGTCTGCCCTTTGGAGTCCTTGGCTCGCCGCAGGTCCACCTTCTTCGCCATTCCTAGGAAGGGGGGAAATGGCAGGAACAACTGAAGTCAGACAACACAATCATTCCGAAATCGGTGACACTAGGGCGATTCATTCGAAATATTTTGTGAAGTGATTCCATTCCACCCAGTGTCGAATCTAGGGTTTCTCCCTTCAAAATATTTTGGGGGTTTCCGCCTAGATTAACAGATCGAAGTTTTCTCAGAAAAAGTCGCAACCGCCCCACATGAAACAATAGATTTGCCTACCACCCCGCCCCAAGTTCGTCCGTACGACAACGGCACCACGCGAGCATCCGGAACAAGGAAGACTTATCAATCATACATCGTTCCATAAACGGCGGGGAGAGAGAGAGGCGGTGGCGATTACTCTGGAGGAGGCGGAGGTTGCCGTCGAATGCAGCCTTGAGGGCGACATTGGAGGGGGACGAGGCCATGGCTGCTGCTGCGGCTGCGGCTGCGGCGGCAGGAGGTTCCGAGAGTGGTGAGGGGTTATGGGGAGGGACGGGATGGGGCAGGGGGAGGAGATGGGGAAGGAGGGGGCGGTGTATCTGGCGCGAAACGGGCGCAAATGCAACCGGTGGAGCCTGGGAGGGAGGCGCAAGTAAATCTGGCCATGGGGCCGGCCCGGCACAGCCCAGGCACGAACAGTGCCAGGCACGGCCCGGCCCGATGCGGCCCGGTGTCTTTTGTGCCGGGACGGGCCGACTTTTCAAAAAAGCCCGGCCCGACTTATTTCGTGCCTGGGCTGAGTCCGATCTGGACCTAAAAGAGTACGGCCTGTTTCGGCCTGTTTTCACACGTTTTGGCCTGTTTTGGTCCATTTTAGCCTTTATTTATTTATTTAAATTATTATTAATAAAAATATATAAAATATAAGAAAGTCGTGTTGGGCTCGGACCAGCCCACATGCCTAGAAACGAAAAAAAGCATGGCCAGTTGCGGGCTTCGAGCATGTCCCGGCCTGATTTATCCCGTATCGAGTCGTGCTTCGTGTCGGCTGGTGGCCATGCTTCGGGCTGGGCCAAAAAATCCCGGCCTAGTGGCCAGCTTTAGGCAAGAGGACCTCCGCCACTTGGACTTGTGTCGGTGTTTTTTTTTTGAAAAAATCATCAGGCTGGTCTTATTACTTTGACAAAATAGATACGTCGTCTGACAGAGTAGAAACCGAAAAAAATCTAGAGGTTCCGCCTGCCATACAACCAACAACCAACAAAGGCACTTCCGAATGTCTAGCTAAACTATCAACCCTACATACAGTAGAAATAGAACTTCTACAAAATTTGGGTAGAGAGTAGTACATTCCTTGTGTATAGCAGTTGCAACGCCAAGACAATTCCCTCCATTATGCATTACCTCGTATCCTTGCAATCTGAATATACTTCGATACGATAACGTCTAATTTGCCCCCGAAATCAGCCCATCTCTGAGCATCCTCGCCTCCACCATCGATGCATCAGATGCGTAAGGGATCCTACAGCAGCTTGTAGAAACCCTTCCCATCCCTAATGATAGCAACTGTATTCTCTGCGCATGTATCTAGATTAAATCACGGTCATCGGTTTATGCTTACGTGGACCGGTAGATGGGCACGCATGCCTTGGCCAGTCAAGAGCCGGTCCGGCATACCATTTAACGGGTCGTGACCAGCCCACGAACCAGTAGGGCCAAACCTAGGCCGTAACCCCAAGTCAGCTGGTGTGGCCCTTTTATAGTTTTTTCACTAATTTTATTCTTTTCATTAAAAAACAATCCAAAAGGCCTTAGCAGGCTGACATGTTAGGGTCGTTTAGCTAGTGCGTCGTGCATGGGCCTCAATATGTCGTGCATGGGCTTCAAGTCAAAACCCATTAGCCTGCACGGCATGACCCGTTTACTAACATGCCCTGGTGAGCTGTGTCCTGCCAGACAGGGTAAGCCTACTAGGCCGCATGGTGTCGCGGGTTAGACCGTTGGCCAGGTATGTTTGATGGAGCGATGCACATCTGTTGTGTAGAAACAACCTCACACGTGTTCACCTACATTAATGTAATCTAGTTTTAGGCTATGTGCGATTTAGGGCATGTGCAGTGGTCTATAGTAATCCTCCACTATAGACTGCACTTAAAATCATTGTAGAATAACTAGTACTTCCTCCTTCTCGAAATAGATGTGAGAGATTTGTATAGATTTACATGCATTTAGACAAATCTCTGACATCTATTTCAAGATATAGGGAGTACATAACTTTTTTTGTTGTGATGATAGGTAAATTATGTAGCGATGGAGGGAATTTAAATTATTTAAAAGCACATTTATTTGGTTCTTACTGGTAACTCTTTTTGTTTATTGTCTAGACAGCTTTTTAAGACATTATGTAGCAATGAAGACAATTAAGTTGTGATCAACGCATTTAAGTGTTTTCTCGGTAGAATACTATATTTATGGAACAAGTTGTCTAATTTTTGGGTTCATTGGGCTGGTCATAGTGGTAGTATCATACTACTAGTTAGCGCCCACCGGGGGACTAGCAGCGGCGCTGGTTGGAGTTTCATCCGGACGGGACCATCTTCATCAATATCTGCATCACCGTCGGTGCAACATCTTCTTCTTCATCACCGTCCAGTATTCAACAAGTCCTGGGGCTGGCATGCAAGCCTCCCCACAAAAATATGTCGGCCTCAACATTATTACTGACTATCGTCGGATTGAGGACAAGTACGCCATGAGGGGGTCCTCGAGGCGTGCGGAAGAGAGAGGTGTGAGACGTACGGCGTTTCGGGACGGTGAGCACACAAGTTTACCCAGGTTCGAATCCGCCGGCTTTGGACGGAGCCGGAATATGGGTTACAAGGGTTTCGCCTGTGCGAGTTGAGGGTCTAAAGTATTGGGTGCCCTAAAGGCTCTCCCTAGGACGGCTTATATAGATATCCGGCCTAGGGCTTACAGGAGAGATCAATCCGGCTATGACTAAGAGTTGGTTACAGAGTATATCTTGAACTACAAGTAACATTATGGGCCTAAGCCAGTAAGTCTTCTGGGCCTTCCCGTAGCCGGATTGGACTCCGTCTTTCTCCCTGACTGGGCCGCCCGTGAAGCAAAGCTCTAACCCGAAGTGGGCCACCTTGGTCAGTGAGGAATTGTGAGGATACCCGGAAAGTATATCCCCAACAGCAGCCCCCGGAGGCCTCCAAGATCCAAAGTCGGATTTTATCATCATCTAGCTTGATCTTCGGCTTGCTGAATCTTGAAGGGTTCCTGAAACTTCACAACAAAAAATACGATCCGGGTCTTAAAAATAAGTCGGACCTATCAACAGGTTACTCGGATTTTCCAGCTTGATTTCAAACTAAGCCGGAACTTGGTTTCTAACGCCACCTGACACAAGTCATGGTCAAGTCACGTCATCTGACGAGCGTGTCGTCAGCACGACCGTTGGTGGGTCCAAAGTTCGCGAAACCGAGGCGCTGTTTTAATGCGTGCGTGGAGATCGAGGAGACGCAATCATCGCGTGGGTCCTTCCCAGTTCCTTCCACGACGCGTGGCGGTTACACTGTAGCATTTGCACGAATCTTGGCGTAGTTAGGTGGATATAAGGGGTTTGGATTTCTCCTTCTCCTTTCCACCAGTCCTTTGCCGTTTCCTTTCCTCCCAATCCTCCTGCGCGCACAGAGCTTCCTCGTTCTCCCCCCACAGAACTCCCAGCGTCGCCCCTTTTTGGTCAATCTCTCACCGGAGACATGGCTTCATCTTCTTCCTCTGGCTTGGCGGCAGCGGCGGCGACGGCGGAAGCAGCAGCGGAGAAAGAGAGCTTCCGGGGAATCTGGATCCCCTGCGCTCTCAACGAGGAGGGCCTCAAGAACGTGGAGAAGGAGGGGCTTCTCGTCGCCGGCGACTGGCGGAGCGGCTCCGGGGAAACCGTCCCCAACCCGCACGACAGCGAGCGGGTCCACTTCGGTACCCACCTCGATAGAGGTCTGTCTTTTCCTTCCTCGGAGTTCTTCTCCGAGGTGATAGATCATTTCGGAGTTCAACTCCATAATCTTCCTCCCAACTCTCTCTTAGAAATGAGTGCGTATGCTTCGCTTTGTGAGGGCTTTCTCGGCATTAGGCCGAGTTTGACTCTCTTTCGGTATTATTTCCATGTCCGGAGAAATTCCATCACTGCCGGTGTTCCTTACATCACCAGCACTATCAGCTTTTCACTTATACGCGATCGGGCTTATCTCAAAATTTCAGCCAGTGACTCGGTCAAACAATGGCCAGCCACATTTTTCTATCATAGGGATATTCTGGCTCCCGGCAAAGCCACTGCTTTGCCGACTTTTGTCGACGGAGCTGCCACGGCCCAGCCTTCCTGGGACGAGGCTGCTCCGGCTCTCACCGATGATCTGATCCTCGCAAAGAGGCGGATCGAATATTTGATCAAACACAAAGGTCTGAAGGGATCCGACTTGGTCCAGTGTTGGGTCTCTCGTCGGATCCAACCCCTTCAGTACCACGGGGATCGACTGATGCACTCCATCACGTCATCCAAAAAAGACTCCCTCCGCATCAGCCCCAAAGCATACACCACTCAAGGCTACATAAGACAAATGGCTGATCAAGGAGCGGATCGAGAGGAGAATTCCGGAGGTTCCTCTGGATATGCACACGGCGGAAAACCCCGTAGTGCCGGTAAGTTTACATCAGTACACCTTTTTATGTGTTTCAATCTTTGAGTTATACTTCAATACTGATATGTTTTCTTGTTTTCAACTTGCTGACCTCCCCGAGTCGGAACTTGCTCCGCTCGAAGGATATCCTCCTGAGTTTTCTCAGGAGACAGAAGTGGTCCCATTGCCGGACCTTGCGTTCAAGAAGCGCAAAACTCCGACAGTGGCTGTTGGCACAAAGGAGGTGCCTGTTGTGAAGAGGTAACTTTCAATCACAACTTCCGCCTTTGTACTTTATTCGAATTTCTTTCCGAGATGTAATGTTTCCAACTTTACTACATTCTCATAGCAAAGCCGCTCATAAAGGGTAAGGGAAAAGGGATTCCTTCGAAGCCCCTGCGACAGATGAAGCTCACCATAGCTTCCCCTGCCGTGGCTCCTCCGACTCCTGCCCCTCAACCTTCTGCAACTCCGGTGATCACTCCTTCTCCGGTGGTTGCAGAAGATCCGGCTCCTCCAACGGAGCCTGTGATCCTTGGGTCGCAAACTGACGTCACCATGGGTGCGTCAGATCAAGATAAGGGTGAATCCTCTTCGGGTAATGATCCCTCGGCAGAAACATTTGCTGAAAACCTCATTAGAAATCCGGGACTTGCCAAGTTTGGCTTGTCCCGGAAATCTGCAGAAGAGATCTAGCGGCTAGCCAGGCAAGTCCTGGAGAAAAGCCATTTATCTCCCGAAGAAGAAGCGCAAGAAGCAGAGGACGTCAAGTTCTCTGACCTTCTCGCTCAAGTCCGCCTTCGCGACGAGAGGATTAGGACTGGCGAGCTTCCAACAGCCCCAGTGATCCCTCTTACTCTTGCCGAGAAGGTGGCCGCTGAAGTGAATGCGGGTTTGGATAAGCTCACCCGCGAACAATATGTAAGTCGGAATTCCAACTCTTGTTTTTTCCATTATGTTATATCATATCCTCTAGCCTCCAAGCATGAAGTGGGATATATAATCTGGGTTTATGCTTCATTAGGATGCCAAAGAACGAACTAGTGTAGCCCCCAAGGCTCGTGCTGATATTTAGCAAAAAATATTAGCCCGAGTCTTAAGTAGCTTTCTGACTTTGGATATTCTGACTTACAAAAAGCATGTTCCTATAACCAGGAATTACTGACCAATGTCTGCGATAAGCGGAGAGAGATCAAAGCTCTCCGGCTTAAAAATGCTGAACTTAAAGTAGCCAAGGATGAAGCCGAAGGTAAACATTCCGAGATTCAAACCTTGTCTTTTGCTTTTTCAATGTCGAATTTTTTCTGAACTGTTGCTCTTTTTGACTTAAAGCGCTGGTGAAACAATCCATCGCTATGATTGAAGAGGCCGAGAACCTCAAGACCCTGGTGGTGGAGAACAATGGACTTCACCAAGAGCTGGATAAGCTCAAGGCGGATCATGAAAGGAGCATAGCTCAAGTCCTTGAATCCTCCTCCATGGCCACCGAAGAGCGTGATCGCATGATCGCCGCTCAAGATAAAATAATCTTGGACCTCAAGAATGAGCTTGGCAGAGAGAAGGACATCTCCCAAGCGCTCCGGTCTGAACTCCAGAGTCTCCGGGAGGAGAAGACCAAGATTGACGACGTCATTCTCGGTACGTTCCATATGTCTGACTTATCTTTTTCTTCGACTTCTGTCAATGTCATATTTTTCTTAACTTGTTTTGTGTATAGGTCCTCTGAACTTGACCGACTCTTCCTCCTCCGAGCCCGCACCCACTGGCTTACCCAAGTCGGTGACCTTCTTCATGAATTCTGCCAGTCCTTTGAGGACATTGGCGAAGCTCTAAAGATTCCAGACATGCCAAGCATGTCAGATTTTCAGGTGCGGGACAAGGCCAAAGAGATGCCGCAGCTTGTTCGGGACAGGAATATGTCCTACGCGCGGACTGCTGCGCAGAACGCTCTCACCATGGTCATGAGCCACCATGGAAACATGGAGATATGGCAAGTGACCAGAGGGTACTGCAAGGTAGACGAAGACGGCCAGGAGCAGGACCTTCAAGCCATCATGCACTCTTGCGCCGGATATGGGTGTCACGTGGCTGATCTGACCAGCTACGAGATCCCCTTCTTCACCCGTGTAGCTACTCCGCCTCCTCCTCTAGAAGAAACCGAAGAAGTTTCCGACGATGAACGCACCACCTCAGATGCAGACATCTCGGAACGATATCAAGGCGGAGTAACCGGCGAGCCGGCAGCTCCTTCATCTCCTCCTGCATCATAGACCAGAAACTTATGTATTATTCCGGAAAAAACATGATGTGTTTGTAAATATGTAATACTTTAACTTTGCTAGTGCTAAGCTTTTGATCTATTCAGCACTTTTCGGCTTAAAATTTTTTTTTGTGCCTGAAATGTTTACATAAGCACTTGTATTTTTTTGTCTTCACTTATCGTTTATCTGGCTTTCTGCCTTGTCCCTTTCGTGAGCCGGCTAAACTTTCCACCGGAAACTTTGCCGAGCAACGGAGCTCAATTGCTAAACTAGTTTAAACTCGGAAACAAAGCCGGCTTCTAGTACCAACAATTCACTACTCGAAAAATACCCGCATCCAGCAATCAGACAAATAACCAAAGTAAAGACTAGAAATTTTAGAGTTATACCCAAATGTAGCAATTTTAGAATCGAAAATCTAAACCAGAACGAACATGAGCATAAAGTACTTTCAAGCATTCTGGGATTTTCGACTATGACATGATCATTTGGAAATAAGATGGTAAAAATTTCTCAGAAAAACTTGAGGCAACCAAAACTTTTATTTCTCAGAACATGTACATATGTATGATTACAAAGAAGGATAAACTAAGAATAAAAGGGACGTAGCTGAGCAATATTCCACGGTCTGTCTAACTCATCCGGATTTGTACTGCCTCCAGCTCTCTTTCTCTCCTTAGTAGCAGGTCTTTCTTTGACTGGCCTCATGTCAGTTAAGTAGTACGATCTATGTGCAATACTCGACTAACTAAAAAGGGCCCTTCTCATACTGGGGAAAGTTTGTGCTTTCTTTGTTGCACAAGTCGGAGAACCAAATCACCTTTATTGAAAGATCTATTTCGGACTCTCTGGCTATGATACTTGCGTAACTTCTGCTGATAGGCTGTAGATCTCATTTCAGCAACGACGCGAACTTCTTCGACTAAGTCGAGATCATTTTGTCAAGAAATCTCGGCATCCTCTTCGATATACGCGGCCACTCTAGGAGAAGTATGAATTAAATCACTAGGAAGAACTGCTTCTGCGCCATAGACCAAGAAGAAAGGTGTGTATCCTGTTGACCTGTTCGGAGTTGTTCGTAAACTCCAAATTACAGAGGGTAATTCCTCTGCCCAAGCCCCCGCAGCACGTCGTAGTGGTGCTTCGAGTCTCAGTTTCAGGCCTTGTAAGATTAAACCATTTGCCCTTTCGACTTGTCCGTTAGCCTGTGGATGTGCAACTGACGCAATGTCAAGTCGGATATTTTGCTCGTTGCAGAATTCAGCCAGTTCTCCCATAGAAAAGTTACTCCCGTTGTCCGTGATAATGCTATGCGGATAACCATGCCGGATTATAACATCCTCGACAAATCTTTTGGTTGTTGCTCCATCACAACTAGTGACAGGTTTAGCCTCAATCCATTTGGTAAATTTATCCACCATCACTAAGAGGTGAGTAAATCCACTTGGAGCTCGTTTAAATGGTCCTACCATATCAAGCCCCCAGACCGCAAAGGGCCATGTTATAGGTATTGTTCACAGCTGATCAGCCAGAACATGAGCTTGTTTGGCGTACTTTTGGCAGCCTTTGCACGTCTTGACTAATCGTTCGGCATATGCCTGAGCTGTAAGCCAGAAAAATCCGTGTCTAAAAGCTTTTTCCACTAAAGATTTGGCTACAGCGTGGTGACCACACTCGCCTTCGTGGATTTCCCTTAAGATTTCCACTCCTTCTTTCGGAGATACACAGCGCTGAAAACCCCCAAAAACACTCTGTTTATGGAGCTCACCTTTAACAATAGTATAGGCTTTTGCTCGTCGGATAATCTGCCGGCTCAGTACCTCGTCTTCGGGTAATTTGCCATCTACCAAATAATCGAGGTAGGGTTGAGTCCAGCTGGGAATTATAGCCAGAACTGCTATCAAAGGTGAGTCGGATTTGGTCAGATATTCCTCATCTACTCCCTTTATTGAGGGAACTTTGAGGTGCTCTAAAAAAGCGCCACCCGGGACCTCTTTCCGCGTAGAGCCTATCCGAGATAGTGCGTCTGCTTCCTCATTTTCTGCTCGAGGGATGTGTTGAACTTCAAACCCTTCGAACGATTTAGATAGATCATCCACGACAGCTTTATATGCTGCCATGTGTTTATTTGCATTACAAATATCCGAGACTTGCTGAGCAACAAGATCCAAATCTCCGTAACACATCAAACGTCAGATGCCAATATCCTCAGCAATCCGGATTCCATGCAGCAGTGCTTCATACTCGGCAATGTTGTTTGTCGCTGTGAAGTGGATCTGCAACACGTATAATAAGTTTATCTCCTTGGGGTGATTTGAGCACCACGCCAGCCCCGAGCCCCCTCGAGCCTTAGACCCATCAAAAAAGAGGGTCCAATATTCCAACTCAGGGAGGATCATATTCTCCTTCGTCTCTGTCTAGTCAGCGACAAAGTCAGCAAGGATCTGGGATTTGATTACTGTCTGAGGTTTATACTCAATATCGAAAGCTAAAAGCTCTATTCCCCATTTGGCAACTCGTCCTGTGGCGTCACTATTGTTGATTATGTCTCTCATGGGAGCTTTGCTCACCACGGTAATTGGATGCTCCTGAAAATAATGTCGTAGCTTACGAGATGCTAGAAAAACACTGTAAGCCAACTTTTGATAATGCAGATACCGCTGTTTGGACTCTGTCAGGACCTCGCTGACAAAGTAAGTCGGACGCTGCACCAGGTGTTCCTGATTTTCCTCTGGTCTCTCCACCACCATGACGATACTAACAACCTTATTTGTCGCAGCAATATAAAGCAACATCGGTTCCTGAGGTTCCGGTGCTGCAAGGATAGGAGCAGATGAGAGTACTCTTTTCAGATCTTGTAGTGCAGCTTCAGCTTCGTCCATCCAGACAAAATCCTTGGTCTTTTTCAAGAGTTTATATAATGGTGCGGCTCTTTCACCAAGCCGGCTTACAAATCGACTGACCGCAGCAATGCAACCAGTTAATCTTTGTACGTCCTTCAGGCGAGTTGGCCTAGAAATATTGAGTATAGCCTTGATTTTGTCTCGGTTCACCTCTATGCCTCTTTGAGACACGATGAAACCTAACAATTTTCCAGCTGGTATTCTAAAGAAGCATTTCTTCGAGTTAAGCATGATGTTGTATTTTCGTAGATTGGCGAACGTCTCCTCCAAGTCGGAAATCAGCGTTTCCTTCGTTTTGGACATCACCGCGATATGATCCACGTATGCATGTACATTGCGTCTGAGTTGGTCATGGAGGCAACACTGCATCGTGCGTTGGTACGTAGCTCTTGCGTTCTTTAGCCCAAAGGGCATCGTAACAAAACAGAAGGTTCCGAAGGGGGTTATGAATGAAGTTTTGACTTTGTCAGACTCCTTCATCCGGATTGGTAATAACCGGAATATGCGTCGAGAAAACAGAGGAGTTCCGAGCCTGAGCGAACGGATCTTTTGGACAAGCCTTGTTCAAGGCAGTATAATCAACACACATCCTTAAATTAGTGGTGTCCTTTTTAGGGACCATTACAGGATTGGCCGATCACTCAGTGTGGATGACCTCTTCTATGAATCCGGCTAACTCGAGCCGTGCTAGTTCCTTAGCTATTGCCTTACGCTTTTCATCGCCAAACCGTCGTAAGGACTGTTTGACGGGTTTAGCGTTCGGGTTTACATTTAGAGAGTGCTCGGCAAGTTCCCTAGGTACTCCGGTCATGTCAGATGGCTGCCATGCGAAGATATCTTGATTTTCTTGGAGGAACTTGACGAGCGCGCTTTCCTATGCGCTACTTAGGCCTATGCCTATCTGGGTCACCTTGGAGGGTCATCATCCTTCAACTGCGCTTTCTTCGTCTCTTCTGATGCCTTGAACTCCGGATTTGGCTTTGTCACCTCCTTCTTTGTTGCGGGCATCTCAGACGGATCTATGCTCTTCTTGATCTCCTGGTACTCCTGGGCGTGTAGCACGGCTTTGGCAAAGGCGGCATTTCCATCCTCGCACTCTCGTGCCTTCTTCGGGTCTCCCCTGATGGTGATCACGCCGTTGGGACCTGGAATTTTCATCATATTGTAAATGTAACACAGACGAGCCATAAAAGCCCAGTAAGCCGGACGTCCGAATATAGCGTGGTATGCGCTCTTGAACAGGACAACTTCGAAGGAAAGTGCCTCCGTCCGATAGTTCTTTGGAGTTCCAAAGGTAACATCCAAAGTGATCTCTCCCAGGGAATTAGCGTGTCTTTCTGGGACAACTCCATGAAAAGTCACAGAGCTATGGTTCAGCTGGGTCTCCGAGATTTTCATCCGGCGTAGTGTTTTGACATAGAGAATATTGATGCTACTACCACCGTCCATGAGGGTCTTGGAGAAACCATAACCGTCAATAAGTGGATTGATGATTAAGGCGTATTTTCCTCGCCTGTGCAACTTAGGCGGATGGTCAGTGCGGTCAAATGTGATTGCCACTTCCGACCAGTCCAGATATTGGGGGACAACCGGAACTGTTGCATTGAGCTCGTGGAGAACTGCTTTCTTGACCTTTGCCGGTTGAGATCCGAGGAAGGTGACGTAAGTGTCCTTCTTGGTGGGAAAAGTTTTCTTCCCTTCCGACTTGGGATTTGAAGCATCAGCTTCCTCCATGTCAGAATCTTCCTTGGTCTCTTTGTCCTTTTCGGGATTTTTCTTTCCCTTCTTCCGCTTAGCTTTGTAGCCCGCGGTATCATCTCTTTTCATGTCATCATTAAAACAACACTCAGCGTTGGTGTGGGACGAGCCTCCATTGGCGTATAGGTGATGCACACATGGGTTATTGGCAATGTCGGCCCAAGTGTATGTTTTGCCTGGTTGTTGTTCTCCTCTACCTTGGACTCTTGAAGTCCCACGGCCACGCCCGCGGCCTCCGCCATGTCCTCCTCGTCCTCCAGACCCGGAAACAGTAGTAACCACCGCTGTCTCCGCGTTGGGTTTTTCTTCCGAGGTATTTTTGCGCTTCCGAGCTTGTTGCTTTGTCTTTGCTGACTGAGGTACAGCCAGGACGTTGAGTAATCCTTCTGCGTCGTCGTCAGCATCTGCATACTTGCTCGCTGTTTCTATCATCTCTCCCAAATCAGTGACCTTGTCACACTTCAAGCGGTGACGTAGTAGACCAATTGGGAGTCCTGCGATGAAAGCTTCAATCGCGATTTGATCGTTTACTCCTTCACAGGAGTTCTTGGTGTCGATCCATCATCTGAGGTAATCCCCGCAAGTTTCTCTGGCTTTCTGGGTGCAATGCTGTAGGTCTCCGACCAAACAGGGCCTCCGATATGTGCCTTCGAAATTCCAAAAGAACGCACTTTGCATGTCATACCAGTTATGGATGGTGTTCTCTGGAAGTTCATTGAGCCATGATCGCGCCGTCTTCCGCAGCATAAGTTGGAGATATTGGGTTGCGACCAGGATGTTTCCGCCTTTGGCGATGTAGCAAGCTTGGAAAAAATCCTGTAGCCAAGTGTCTGGCCGAGCAATGCCGCCGTAGGCTTGGATATGCCTTGAGATAGCAAATCCTTTTGGGAATCTTGTATCTCTGATGCGTGGTCTGAAACACTTTGGGTCCACGTACATATCATCGTTTTCATAGCGCCGCGCCTCTATATTGGAATTAATCCTGTGCCTTGTGTCGCTCAGGGATAGGGATCGTCCCGAATGTCGGCTGTGGCTGCGGTGCCTTGGAGCCAGACTTCGGCTTCTACTACCACCTCCTCCGCCATGTCGTCCTCCTTGTCCCCCTTGGGAGCCATTGTGATGGCTGCTTGGTGGAGAGGTTGGGGCAGCTGAATTGTTTATGGATGATCGCCGGCCTCCGTTCGGAGCATCATTATTCCGGTTCCGGGGAGGATCTTGACTATGACGAGCCCCCTGCCGGCTCGTACCAGCATGGTTTCCATCGTTCCTTCGTCCGTCGTTCCCACCACGGTGAGGCTCAGCCGGACGGCTTGCATGTCTAGGAGGTGGCATTTTTTGACGATCCTCCTCCCGATGTTTCTCTTTATCTTCTCCCCTTCGATCGTTGGATTCTCGTCGGGGAGGGTTCTTCGGATTCAGTGCAGCAATGACATCTTTCTCGGTTTCTGGAGCGACATTGCTCCAGTTATGGGTAGTTCTGTGATGTTGTCCTGATGATCCGGTTCTTGAATAATTGTCTTCCCGTCGTTCGGGGTTATGATACTGCGCCCCAACGTAATGGGATCTTACGCCAACCCATGCCGGATCTGTGCGACATTGGTCAGAATCCAAGACCAGTTTTTGACTTCCGGACAGGGCGACCTTTTGCTGCTCTAGTCCCTTGTTGAGCAGTTTGATACCCAAACGGATCTCCTCCGGTCCTAGATTAGCCGATAGAATTTCTCGGGCTGCCACAGTATTTTGTACTGGGGTTGGGTATACCCAATCTCCGTTGCTATGTTTCGGTGGCTTCCCCATCTCATCCCCAAAAAGTACGGCACGGACACGTGGGAATTGGTCATCATTGGTGTGACGCTTCCGTGTCTTTTGATGCAACCGAGATATGTAGTCTTTAGTTGACATGCGTTTCTTATCCACTTCGATGTTTTTGGCTTTATCGAGGAGTTGTTGACGACGCGCTTCTAGGGCTTGTGCCCTTTCGTCTAGCTCATCCGCAGTAAGTTCTGTAGCTGTAGGGATAGGTGTGGTTAATGCAACATCGATGAGTTTACGCGCACCTTCGGTGATCACGTGTCCATCCACCGATGCTGCTTTTTTCGGCTCTTCTGGGATAAGTGCTCCATCCGAGTCTTCCTCGTATTCCTCGGCAATCACCTCCTCTGTGAGAGGGTCTTTTGCCGAGGTCTTGTTCTTCTTTTTCTTCTTCTTTGCCTTCTTGGCAGTGCCGGTAGCAAAGACGGCTTTGGGTCCGTTTCCCAGAGTCAAGCTCTGATCGATACTTTCGGACATCTGGACTGCGGGATTATCTCCGACGTCCATGTCATCCTGCGCTTTGGGAGAGTGTTCCCCGGATCCTTCATCCATGGCTTCTCCTTCTTCTGCAGCTTTGGAGTTGTACTCCTCTTCATATTCTGTGGAGAACTTTCGGAAATCTGCCGACGTCATAGACTCATCCGAGGATGCGGGAACGTCGGCGTTTGTTCCAATTGCCTCCAGCATAGAGTCGGTGTTTTCTCCAGCATCGGTAGAGCCGGATCCGGATCCTACGTATCCGACAAAGTGCGTCGCGTGCTTCCTGAGGTACCTGCGGCCCTCGCGATCAGCCATGTCAAAACTTTTGATGGTCTCGAGGATTGCATTTGCGCTTTCGCCTTGCAGTATCATTCGTCTTAGTGTGTACCTCAGGAAAGGCCTGTCTGTCCTGGCATCATCAGAGCCGGAATCAGTGTCGTTGATATGCTCCTCCTGAATTTCGACTTCCACGGGTGGGTCGATCTGGGATCCGGCCTCTCTAGAGAGATCCACTCCAGATCCAACTTGGACCGCTAGGTCTTCTTTAGGCTCGGATTTCTCCACTATCTCCACAATTGGTGCGGGCTAGGTGGGATTAGGGTTTTCTGAGATCCGGAACTCTGCCGCCTCCGCAGACAAAGGGGACCCAGAAAATTCTTCTGCCTCTATCATCACCGCTGGGGTGGGTTGGGCAGGTTCAGTGAAACCGATGTAAACATAGATCTCGCCAAAAGACATGATTATGCAGGCAGTCACAACCTCCTTTGCCGGAATCCAAGTCTCGTCGAGAACGATGAGAGGGACGTCGCTGGCGTAGAGGATGCGACCGATGGCGATAGTCTCGCCGATTCCGATTCTTGCAAATTCCGCTTGGAACGCAGATCCGAAGCTCACTTGCCCCACGGTGGGCGCCAACTGTCGTCGGATTGAGGACAAGTACGCCATGAGGGGGTCCTCAAGGCGTGCGGAAGAGAGGGGTGTGATATGTACGGTGTTCTGGGATGGTGAGCACACAAGTTTACCCAGGTTCGAATCCGCCGGCTTTGGACGGATCCTACTCCTGCTAGTAATCCAGTAATACGACAGAGCCGGAATATGGGTTACAAGGGTTTCGCCTGTGCGAGTTGAGGGTCTAAAGTATTGGGTGCCCTAAAGGCTCTCCCTAGGACGGCTTATATAGATATCCGACCTAGGGCTTACATGAGAGATTAATCCAGCTACGACTAAGAGTTGGTTACAGAGTACATCTTGAACTACAAGTAACATTATGGGCCTAAGCCGGTAAGTCTTATGGGCCTTCCCGTAGCCGGATTGGACTCCGTCTTTCTCCCTGACTGGGCCGCCCGTGAAGCAAAGCTCTAACCCGAAGTGGGCCACCCTGGTCAGTGAGGAATTGTGAGGATACCCGGAAAGTATATCCCCAACACTGACTATACTCACGTAAGTGTCTACAATCTCTATCGTCGACACGCACATGAGGTAACCCCGAATAATGTCACTCAGGGGGCTATCACCCTTTATCACTTGTTTTGTTGTTCACCTCGGGAAAGAGATGTCTCAACCCGGGTCCTAGCGGCTAATCTGACATAGATCTCCCGTAGGCATGAAAACTATCTCAGGGTCTCGGTCACCACTTAGCTGGCATTCCCATGCGTAGAAATGTGGTTTAAGTTGGCATTCATCACGCGTACATTATGTCATTTGTTGTTCCTTCAAAATATGTCAGTTGCTTTGTGTCATATGTTATGGCTATGTCTTTTAGTATCTCTACTGTTACTTTTCAGTATCTGTTATGTATATATTTAATAACTATGTCATTTGAAATGTCTATTGCTGAGAAAACTTATTGCCAAGACGTCATAACATCATATCATATCTCAGATCGCCGTTTATGTTGGTTCGACAATGGATCATAGCATCATATCGTATCTCAAATCACCCTTTATGTCGGTTTGCCAATATATCACGATATCATCATAAATTATCTCAAGTCACCGCTTATGTCGGATTGCCAATATATCATGGCATCATCGTAAATTATCTCAAATAACCGTTTATGTCAGTTCGTCAATGTATCATACCGTCATCATAAAGAATGTCAAATCACCGTGTATGTCGCTTCACCAAAAATATCATGGCATCATCATAAGTTATCTCAGTTCATACATATCTCAAATCGTAAGTATCATGAGATTGACATATATGTCCGATTTATCATATCTAGTACCGCCAGGATGCATGGCACTGATGACATTCACATATATGTCGGATTTTGACTTATATGTCGGATTTTGATATGTATGTCGTATTTTAACATGTATGTCAAATTTTGACATATATGTCTGATTTTGACATGTATTTCAAATTTTAACATGTATGTCGGCTTATCAAGTACCCGACTCTCAAGATATGTCAAATTTGTCCATACAGGCTATATGCAAAATTTTCCCATGCAGGACATATGTTAACTTGTGCATGCAGGCTATGTGACGCCATATGTCAACTTGCGCATGCAGGCTATATGACGATGCCCATGCAAACTATATGTCAAATTTGCCCAAAGCAGGTTATATGTCAAATTTGCCCATGCAGGCTATACATCAAAATTTTCCCAAGCAGGCTATATGTCAAACTTGCCAGTGCAGGTTATATGTCAACTTGCCCATGCATGCCATATGATGATGCCCATGCAAGCTATATGTCAAAGTTGCCCATGCAAGCTATATGCCAAACTTGCCCATACAGACCATACGACGATGCCCGTGCAGGCTATATGTCAAAGTTGTCCAAGCAGGTTATATGTCAAATTTGCCCAAGCACGCTATATGTCAAAATTTGCCCAAGCAGACTATATGTCAAACTTGCCCATGCAAGCTATATGTCAAACTTGTCCATGTAGGCTATATGTCGAACTTGCTCATGCAGGCCATATGTCGAACTTTCCCATGCAAGCTATATGTCAAACTTTCCCAAGTAAGCTATATGTCAAATTTTCCCATGTAGGCTATATGTCAAACTCGCCCATGCAGGCAATATATCGATCAAGCCTATTCAGGCAAAGTACCATACCGACACAACCCATGCATGTCATATGTGAAATCTGAGAGTGTAGACTATATGTCAATATCAACCCTCGTGATGATATGTGATTAAGGTAAGGAGCCTATGCACGACTTTGAAAGTCCTACATAGCCTCGGGGGCTAATGTCGGGGATATGACCCCGGGTACCCTAGACAGAGTTGGAGTATAAGTGGTTCAATAGAAGACATATATAGAGAGAAGACATAAAGTGAAGTCGTATAAAAAGAATATAGATAAGATGAAAACCTACCTGGGCCGATATAGACTTACCTTGGCCTAGTCGAAACTCATCCTAGGCTGACACTAACTACCTCTCAGGACAAATTGCTTTTCCTAGGTCAGCATGACTTTGGCTAGGCCAGATACCTCCTCACATCATCTTCTCGGCTGGGCCGGCATCGACCCATCTCGGCTAGACTACATTGAATCTCGGTCGGGCCTTTCCTCACGGAATCTCCCCTGGGCCGGTATTGAACTAACCTGGTTGTGATCCTTCCTCGTCACCGTCGCTTCCTCGTCGGGATGACTTTGCCTGAATTCGGGTGGGCCAGCATCTACTCCAACCCGGTCGGCCCACCACGAGCCGACATATCCGATCTCGGTAGCCCAGGTCCAATCCTAGCTCACCTCCTCGCTATCGTTCCCGCATGGGCCCGCATAGCTTGATCTTGACTGGGATGCTTCTCCACCTCGTTGCCACCATCTCCTGGGCCGGCATGTGCCTGAAGGGAATATGCCCGAGAGGCAATAATAAAGTGCTTATTATCTTATTCCATGTTTATGGTAAATGTTTATTTCTCATGCTATAATTGTGTTAATTGGAAATGTTAATACATGTGTGTTTAATAAACAAATAAAGAGTTCCTATTTATGCCTCTCACATAAACTAGCTCGTTGATTAACAAGATCAAGGTTTCATGACCATGGACATTGGATGTTGTTAATAACGAGGTCACAACATTGGTGGAATGATGTGATGATTTTTTATCCGAAATATAGTAATATGATCAAAGTCATTATGTTTAAATTACTATAGCATCATGCAAAGTAAATTTAGTCCTTAAACCATGAGATCATACCAATCACTAACACCAGAAGAGTAACTAGATAACATCAAACGTCACACCATAACAGGGTGACAATAAAGGTGGGTTCAAATACTCCGAAAGTGTTATGTAGAGGCTCATGGATCAAGAGTGGGATTTGTCCATCCCGATGACGGAGAGATATACTTTGGGCCCTCTCGGTGATATCACATTGATAATAGCTTGCAAACATGTGATTTGATCACAAATAATGTGTAGCATCCCAATTGTCTAACAATTGTAATGCTACTTGCCTAGTCTATATAGTGCTACTTCCGGGGATGGAGATCTGTGAGATCTGTGGGCGGGATGTACTTATTTTAGGGGCATCTTATGCCAATTTTCTTCTTGTACGTACTCGGATCTTGTTTTCTACTTCCGCTTGATACTCTCATGTGTGATGTATGAGGATGTAACCTAAACTATTATCTCTATCTAGGATATTTGGATCTTGCCGTATGGCGTTGAATATTTATATTTCTTTTAGATGGTATGTCTCTAATGTTCTGTTGTACGTCGCTGGCATACACACTTGTGTATGTTTTGTTCGCATACCTATCGACTACGTCGCTCGCTCTTGTCACGCTATTCTTGGAAGTGGGTAGGGTGGTTGGCCGGTACCGTGCCCTACTCCGTTTCTATGGGCCTACACGTGGGTGGCCTTAGGAATCGCGGTAGAATCCCTTATTCACTTTTGGGTTCATCCTGGTTTGTTGCTTAGAGCGCAGGGTCTGAGGTATTACAATTGGTATCAGAGCCATTCTGCCCTTCAGGGTCTCAACCAAGGTGATCGTTGTCAGTCTAGAAAATATTTTTTTAGAGAAAAACGAAACATGCGAGGAGGACTGCTTCCATTTTCCTTCTTACCCACCCACCCACCCTATTCTGGTAAGGAAGTGTAACATTTGTCTATCCTCTTCTAAAAATTCAAAAGACGATTCACATGTTTGGGGTATCTGTAGTACCATAGGATGTGTTAATCCTTTGTTGATCTTCGCAATATGTCTTTGGTTATCAACTGTTGGTACATTCCATACCGACAGGCTTTTGTGTAAACCGACATAATCTATCCAACTCTTTGTTAACCGACGCAATCTTGTTAAGGGTGTTCTTCCTTCCTGCATGCTTTCACAGAATTTGGAGTTGCTAATATCTATCGGTTAAGTTGTTTTTGCATCTAGTTGGTATTTTAATGCCGAAAAATGCGGATTTTTATTTGATACATCTTTGTTTCCACACTCCTTTTCAGTCGTGTGGGATACGCTATCTATCTTATTTTATCAGCATGTCCATGCTAACTCGATCTTTTTCTACCGGCGCTTCATTCTAGAGTTTTTACTTCATCTTCAATTCTTTTGCGATAAATGCATAACTTGCGTCAATGTGATGCTTGCGATTGTAATTTGGTTCTTGGTATAGATATATAACACTTATCATGTGTGGAATATGGTCAATGCATTCAATCTAATCCCCCAAAATGATGGCAGTTATCTCTTGTGATTTTGAGTTATACCATGATCATATCTATATCATATTCAAGTATCTTCAGCAATCCAGAGGTTTCTTAATGCACTTATGTGGGATTTTCATCCTACTGTCGTTCTTCATATCCTTTTGAACTCCATATCCACAAGGTTCTCTTTGATACAAGAGAATCTCATTCTTTTCATCTCTGATAGCTTTGCTTAAGGATGATTTATCATTGTTTCTTTATCCAAGATCTATTTATCTTTCGAACCAATGATCTGATCATCTATATGGACAACTCAACATCTCTTCTATATTCCAAAGGGTTAGATAATCTATTCTTCCAATACATCTCTTCCAACACAAATCCTTGCTCGTAACGTTTGTCTTTCAAAGAGCGTTGAGCTTAGAAAGTGTTTCGAGCAATTGTTCGTTTCTTCCACCTCTTGAACTTGGTATTCTTAGAATATCTCAAAAATTCATGGTGGTATATCTTAATGATATTCTCGCCTATTCTATATCAATGTAAGAACATGAAGAACATATTATTTTCATCCTCTCAAGCTTCAAGAACACCGCATATATGCAGAGTTCTCAAAGTGCAACTTCCGACTTTTTGAAGTCACCTATCTCGGCCATGTCCTTCTACTAAAGGCACCGCTACAATTCTAGAATCATCAAGTCAATTGTTAATTCCATCCTCCACCTTCAACCAAAACCGGAGCTTCTCCTTGTGTTGGCAAGTTATCATCGTTGTTCTGCTGAAGATTTCCTCAAGGCGGCTAAATCTCTCTCAGATATTCTCAAGAAGGACGAGAAATTTTGTTGGTCTTATGCTCATAAAGAAACCTTTTTGAAATCCTCTTGCTTTATCTTCTATCCTCAATCTGATGGATGCCACGAAGATTTTCCAGATCTTTCCTAATTCCTCTATTCAAGACCTTGGTGTTTTTCTCGTCTATCTATTGAATCTTTCATCTGTTTCTGTGATCTTCCTTCATATGTTTTCCGATGGCTTGGGACTTCCAACACGAAGACAACATCATCATCTTTATCGAGTTTGGATCTGATGAAGTTTTTGCATCACATCTTCATTTTCTTACGGAGCTTCACGAGTTCTTATCAAGATCTTCAGTCCAAAATTTGAGAGTGGGTTGCACGATTTATATATTCATATACGGAGTAATGCTTTGGTTGCGCGATGGACTGATCCCCATCCGACTACTCTTACCATTCGCTCTTGTACATTTAATTGGTGGATTAATGCGATTTTACTCATTCCACGGAAGTCAAAGGTGGCCTCTATCTCTTGAGACTTTTACTTCCATCCTTGTTTTCCAGAGTGTTCTCTCAAGAACATAATGAATAACGTCTTGTTGGTAGGTATCGTCGATTTCAAGATGGAGCAAAAATCTTCAATAATCTGGTGGAAACAAATGCAAAATCTTCCCCGTCCTCTTATTTCTACCGGTGCTCGACATCGTCAAACAAGATGGATGGAAGATATATGCGACTTCAATTGTCAAATCCTTTTTCTCTTGGTAAAGCCAATTATGGTCGATGCCATCCATCGCAAATATATTGCAATAACCTCATGGCTAAGGAAAGCAATAGGCGTATTTATAATAAACTCCAGATATTTAGCATTCCACTTCTTCCTCAGGATTCTACCATAAACTTGGGTCACCTCTTTCTCTTGAATATATATCTGCACACCTTAATTGCGTGATCCTTTGGTTCTTACCAGCACAAGAAGAATCTAATTTGAGAACTCCTAAACCAAATCTTTTCTGTGGTATCAAGGAACTCTATTGTTTGAAGGCAATATTGTTTCTCCAAACTTCATTTCTTAAGTCTATAGGAAGAAACAATGCTATTTTCATAGTGGTTGGCAATTTCTCCAAAGTCGCTCCTTTCTTCTGGCGAGAGCAAGAATCATCCTCACTTACAGCTTTTGATCTTGAATCCTAACAATGTGTCTTTCTTTCTCCTCGATACACCGTCTTTTATAATTCTTTTCAGAAGTGTTTCTATTCTTTTATCGTGTTTCCCGAGAGCACCGGAGCTATGTCCATCCTACCTCCTTTGTTCCCAACAATCCTTCAATTCTTCAAGTCCTTTGTTTCTAAGAAGCAAAACGCAAGACTCGCAACAAGTCTAGCAAGTATTGCAAGGTGTAATGGTCGTACTATTTCGTTGTTCATCAACTTGGGAACACGAGGATCACCTTCGTTTCGAACACCCGCCTCTCCTTGTGCCTTTTTATTTTTCCTAGGAATCTCGGGGTGAGATTCTTATTTAGTGGGGGATAGTTGTAGCATCCAAATTGTCTAACAATTGTAATGTTACTCGCCTAGTCTATATGGTGTTACTTCCTACATATCATTCTTGCATTGCATCATCACTATATCATGCTCATGTCATCATGCCACAATGCATTTGAGCATCATATCAGGTTTGCATTGGTTTCATCTTGATTGTATTAATGCTATCACCAATACCTCTCTGCCCCTCTTTCCAAACTATCTATTTTGATTTCCTACAGGTTGGGATCCACTTGCTAGGGTCCAATATTTTACAAATGTTTTAATCGATCCTAAAACCCCAATTCTTACATTCTTGTATGTGCCCAAATGGACATGTATGCATGGTGCATCCCTCCTTGCTATTTCCCTCTAGTCCCTTTACTTAGCCTAATCTATATTCAAAATAACCTGCAAAAGTTTCAAAATGTTTTGAATTAAATTGCTTATTTGAAATTGTTTAAACATTAATTAGCTAACAATGGTAAAAATAAAAAGAGAGAGAGAGAGAGTCAAACCTGGTCCAGTAGCATAGGGCCCAGCCACCCTGTCGTTGTTCCTCCCTTCCTTGGGCCGACCCAACTCGCGACCGACCCGTATCCCTTTGACACCCATTACTGGTCACCGTCTTTCCCGTCTCCTCCCTCTATCTCTATGACAGACAGAAGGAGCAGGTCGCCGTCCCTGCGTCGTTGTCCTCGTCACCCCTCACGCCCTGCGTGCTCTTCCCCATTATCTACCCCATGCTGCACCAGGAACCATAGCTTCCTTCCCTCCCTCACGCCACAGTTCCTTTTCCCCATCTCTCTACAGCTTCACGCAGCCGCCTCTGAATTCGTCGTTGCTCCTTCGCCATGGCCATCACTGAGCGCTGCTGAGGCCGGGAACCGCATCAGCGCACTTACTATGCTCATATGTTACAGCAGGAAAGAGCCAAGGAAGTAGGACCCCGTCCGCCTCTTCTTCCTGTCCGAACCAAGAGCTCCACGCCATCGCCCTCACCTCGTCGTCACCTCCATCTGCCCCCAGCCTTGAATCCTGCGGGAATCGACCGTGGTGAGCACCACCTACCTCTCCCTACCCATACCCTATGTCCATGCATCCGTTCCTCCGCTAGTTCTTGGTCACCGACGACGCCTCGCCGCCGGTACTGTCAGCAGCCACCGCGCGCACCAACAGTAGCAACAGTAGCTGCTCGTTCCGCCCTTGTTCCCAGCAAGCTCCGCTTGTGCACAAACCTCTGCCCGTAAAACCCGTAGCACGCAGAGGTAGCTGGTTATTACATCTTCCCATCGAGCCATAGCGCGCCTCCTATGGTCAGCAACTGTCGGTGCTAGCATGGCCAGTTTTTGTCACTATCGTCTGTCTCTTATGAGAGTTCAGGAGGAACAACGAGGCAGATTCAGTTAGTAGCCACCGCAGTTTTGTAGTTATCCCCCTAGGCAATTCTTTCCTCAACCAGCGATCCCCTGCAGCTCCACCTATCATACACAGAACAAAGCCCCGTTCGTGCTTTTTATGAAAAGGTACCCGGAGTTCGGGAAAACTCTAATCGTGCCCTCGGCGTGCGCACGTGTCACACGTCCGCTGGCCGCGTGCGCGTGTGGCCCCGCAGTAACCCGGGCCCCTGATACGTCCAAAACGTATCTACTTTCCTGAACACTTTTGCTATTGTTTTTCCTCTAAACTTGTGTGATTTGGATGCAACTAACATGGACTAACACTGTTTTCAGCAGAATTGCCTTGGTGCCTAGTTTTTGTGTACAAAATCAACTATCAGGAAAAATCCCGAAAAATATGCCAAAAATCCTATTTCACCAGAAGACTCATGGACCCAGAATACGAGACGGAGTGGGGCTAGGCCCCAGCCACACCACCTGGCCGCATGGGCTAGGCCTGGCCGTGCCCGGGGGTGGTCTGGCCGCCCCAGACACCCCCTCGGTCTCCCTCTTCGCCTATAAGTTGCCCTCTGACCTAAAAACTCAGGGGGTTCGACGTTTTTCCAGAAAGAGTTCCGCTCCGCCGCCACCACCAGATTTCGCGATTCGGAACGAGAAACTCCGTTCTGGCACCCTGTCGGGACGGGGAATTGGAGGAGATCATCGCCATCATCGTCACCATCGCTTCTCCATCGACCATCTATGTTTCCCCCATCTATGAGTGAGTAATCCCCCGCTGTAGGCTATGGGGATGGTAGGGATTGGATGAGATTGTTCATGCAATGACATCAAATTGTTAAGGCATGGTGCCTAGTATCTATTATTAGTGCTTTTTGACTTTGTTGCAACTTGTTATGCTTAATGCTTGTCACTAGGGCCCGAGTGCCATGATTTCAGATCTGAACATGTTATTGATTCATTATGATAGCATGACAAAATATGTTGTGCAAGTTCTCATTGCAAGCACGTATGACTATATATGGAACACATGCCTAGGATTATCTAGTACTTGGATGCTTTATCTTATTTATCTGCAATTGCCCTATGTTCTAATTGCCATGTGAATTATCTTGTCCATGCAACACCCGTCCATCCATCCCTATGCCTATCATGCTCTAATCCTACTGTTTGCTACAATTGTTACTACTATCTTTACTTTTACTACTGCTGTTACTTTACTATTCCTACTACAAAACTATTGCTACTGATAAACTGCTGTGAGCAAGATTGTTTCTAGGTGCAGCTGAATTGACAACTTAGTTGTTAAGGCTTATAAATATTCTTTGGCTCCCCTTGCATCGATCAATAAATTGGGTTTCACTTCCCTCGAAAATACTACAATACACCCCCTATACTTGTGGGTCATCAAGACTATTTTCTGGCGTCGTTGCTGAGGAGCATAGCTTTATTTATCAAGTCCACTTGGAATCATTATTGTTCGCAGCTATCCATCCATCATGGGTAAGTCTCGTGATGGCAAGGTTCCTATTTTACCATCCACTACAAGAAGAGGTACGGTTCTGAACACCTCTGTTGCTCTTGATTCACCGTCTGTTATGAGTAAGTTCCTTACACCACCACATACACATGCTACACACACTGGTACTACTGCTGAATCTGAAACTTCTGATGCTGCTTCTACTATGCTTGATAAGCGTGGTTCATTAGATCCTTTCCTAGATGCTATGATTTCTAGAACTATAGCTGGAAATACTAGAACTCCTAATGAAGACACTACTACACCTGTTAGTTGAGGTGAGTCTAGAGAGAGCTATGATATTGAAGACGGTTATGTTGAGATGACCGATGAATTTATTAAAGAATGTCAAAACACCCATGATAGGAGTGCTGCTAAGAGTCACCTTGAGAGGCGTACTATTAAACCCAAATTGTCTCCTAATGCTAAGTTTGCCGCGTCTCCCATAAACATTAAAGATAAGGATTATGATTTCTCTCTTGATCTATCTTATATAGCTATTGTTGAGAAAGAACCTTTTTGTGGGACTAAGAATGAAAGTGCGGTAGCACATATGAATGAGCTTTCTACCATGAGTGGTTTATTTTGTGATGATATTAAAATGCGTACCTACTTTGTTGCTAAGATTTTCCCCTTTTCACTGAAAGGAGAAGCTAAAAATTGGTTTAATAATTTACCTCCTGGATCTATTGATAGCCCTGATTGCTTGATTAGTACTTTCCTGCAGAAATATTTTCCTCCTAGTGCTAGACATGCTATTTTGCATGAACTTTTTGATTTTAAACAGGGATAAAAAGAAATATTGCCTGAATCATGGGCAAGGTTTTGTGCTTTGATTCATGCACAAGCTGGATGTCCTTTACCTAAGAATGAGCTTCTTGATATATTTTATAATGGACTGACTGAAGAATCTAGGACATGCATGGATAGTTGTGCTGATTGTGTTTCAGGAATAGGACTCCCGAGGAAGCTGAGAAATTAATGGCTAAAATAAGAAAGAATTATGAAGATTGGACTCCTCCTGAACCAGCTATACCTGAAACAATTATACCTGAACCAGCTATACCGGCGCCTATACCATCATCTAAGAAGAGGGGAGTTATTGAATTGAATGATGAAGTGATGAAGGAAGCTAAGAAATGTCTTAAGGAGAAGGGAATTAAAGCTGTAGATCTCAAGAATTTACCTTCTATAGAAGAATTATGTAAGACAATTCCCCATTCATCCACTATTGAGGTACATTCTCTCCAACATTTTGATGAAGGTGATATTCCTTACTCTAAACCTCCTGATCAATGCTTTGAAGAATTCGATATTTTTATTGTTAAGCAAGATAATTTCAATAAAACGGTGCAAAATCATTTAATGGAAAACTCTAGAGCTATTGTTGAGTTAAAGGATATTGTGGAAAGAACCTATAATGATGTTAAAATGCTTGTTAAACATTTCCAAATGGTTCAAACTCAAATAGATCAACTTATTAAAGTGCAAAAAGACTTGCTAGTCAATGTTGCTAAAGAAAAACATGCTTATGAAATTAGAACTAGAAGTGGTGCTGCTACCCAGGATCCTCTATATCCTGAGGGGCATCCCAAAAGAATTGAGCAGGATTCCCAACAAGCTGAAAATAGTGGTACTACTCGTAAGAAAAGGAAAAAGAAGCATAAAACTATTGTAGAACCCTCTGAAGCTGCTAAAGATCCTAATAGTATATCTATCTCTGATGCTAAAACTGAAAGTGGTAATGAAGAAAATTATGTTCCTGATAAAGAAAAAGTTGAAGAAGAACCTGAAAGGCACACTAAGAATACTAAATACACTAAAGAAGATTTTGTTGCTAAGAAACATGGTAGTGAAAGAGAGCCTTGGGTCCAAAAACCTATGTCTTTCCCTGATAAGAAACACAAGTCAAAGGAAGATGAACACTATAATAAGTTTTGTGAGTGGATGAAACCTTTATTCTTGCAAATTCCTTTGACTGATGCTATTAAATTGCCTCCTTATTAAAAGTATATGAAGGATATTGTCTCAAATAAAAGGAAGATCCCTAATGAAGAAATTCCTACTTTGCTTGCTAATTTTTCCTTTAATGGTAAGGTTCCGAAGAAATTTGGAGACCCAGGGATTCCAACTATTCCTTGCTCTATTAAAAATAGTTATGTTAGAATTGCTTTGTGTGATTTGGGAGCAGGAGTTAGTGTTATGCCTTTCTCTCTGTATAAGAGACTTCAACTTGAAAAACTGATACCAACTGATATCTCTCTGCAAATGGCTGATAAATCTACCACTATTCCTATTGGCTCATATATGTGAGGATGTGCCTGTTCAAGTGGCTCATAATTGTTTGATATTAACTGATTTTGTTGTGCTTGAAATGCCTGAAGATGATAATATGTCTATTATTCTTGGGAGACCTTTTCTTAATACTGCAGGAGCTGTTATTAATTGTAATCAAGGAAAGGTGACCTTCAATGTTAATGACAAGGAGCATACTGTCTATTTCCCCAAGAAGATTGATAGGACTTATGGTTTAAATTCAATTGAACATGTTGAGGGCATTCAAGTTGGAGAAATATATTGTCCCATACCAAGAGAAAAACTTGAAACTATTATGATTGGGACCATTGCTATCAAGGTTGAGGTAACATAATCATAAGTGGAATACAAAGTTTTGTTTCGTATAAATTTTTTTGGTAACAAGACCTGATCAACCTTGTTAACAAAAGGATTTCATTGAACAAAACAATGTTTTCACCATGATTATCTCCGCTTACTTCTATTCTATCCATTTTAGTTTTCGTTTTCGTTTAGTTTACTTTTCTATTGTTAGTTGCTTGCTTGTTGGAGTGTTTTAGAACTTCTGTAGCCTTTGCTTTGTTTTGCTTTTGCATCATTTCAAAATCACTTTTCTGCAGAAAAATCATTCATCTATACCTAGAAATTTCTCAAAAATAAAGTGTCTCAAAAAATTACAGAAAATTTATATTAAATTTTTACGTGAAAAAAGGGGCAGAGAAGTGCCTGGAAGGTACCAGGGGGGCCCACCAGGCAGGCACACCACCTGGTGGCGTGGCCTACCCAGGGGCGCGCCTGGCCATGGTGTGGGCCACCCCTAGCCCTCCACTCACTCTCTCATTTGCCACTTTCTTCTCTCTCCCGAGGAAACACTAGTTCATTGCTCGAAATCGCGGTCTTGCTGTGTTTGCCCTCGATTTTTCGATCTCCTTGCTCAGCCCATCTTTGCTACTGAAATTTGGAGCATTTGTCCTCCGATATGTGACTCCTCCGCTTGTCCAAGTAGATTTGTGTTTAGTGGTTTATATCTTGAGTATTTTGCTGCTGTAGGTGATAGGTTATGAGAGCTTGTAAGCTTGTTTGATGCTTAGAGATATAGTTTTGATGCATGTTTAGGACTCTTACAAGTCCTTATGAGTAGTGACCTTCATTATATTCACATTACAATCACTTATTTAATAGATGTTTAAATTTCAGAATATCAAACATGAACAACCATACCTTTGGAGAAATATTTGAGAGGGATGCACCTAGGAGGTCAAGGCCCTCAAGATCAGCCTCTCAGTTTAGGCCATCATACAACGAAGATCTCATTGCACCTCGCATTGGTAATGAAGGAGATGATGGGGATGCTCACCCATCTACTTTTCCTTGTTTTACTTTCTTACAAGCTGCAGGGATTCTTGATGATTTCTTGCTACTGATTCAGAGGGTTGGTTTGACCTCATATATGCAAGATGAGAGTGAGCAATACGCTATGCTCACCAAAACTTTTGTTGAGAGCTTCATTTTTACTAACACGCCCTATCCGTCAACTATTTCTTTTAGAATTTATAATCTGCCCTTTACCATGCCATTGGAAAGATTTTGCAGTATTATAGGTGTGGGCATGATAGGGACCGTGAAGAATATTCAAGGGCGACCCGCTGATTTGCTGGAGCTCTATCGGGGTGTGACCAATGACGATGACCGCGTAGCTCAGCGCGGAAAGATAAGAAACATCTAACTCCCTGCTCTTAGATACTTTGCCTATTACCTTGCTACTAGCGTTCTTGGTAGGGAGAATACGAGTAATATTTCCAATTATCATTTAGCCTTCCTCACTGCTACGCTTAACAATGATACTTGGTACAATCTTGGCTCTCTTATTTCTCGCCGCCTAGCTGCTAGGGGGCCTATTTATGGGGGCATCATCGCTTCATGTATGGTCAGTGCATTAGAGCTTTTGATGGAACCCAATGATACTATATTGGCACCACAAAGGCTTGACCTTGCTGCTATGAAAACACATCACTTCGTCACTTCTAACTCTAATATGGACATATTAGTATATACGATGTTGTTTACTGACGAGGATGAAAGGGAGATTCCTTTGCCATAATCTACTTTGTTCAGTGTTCACAGGAGGCCGTGGTTGCGCTCCAAGGAGGAGGTGGACGAGCAGCTCCGCTTGCTGGGTTTCCACAGGTAGCACCAGGAGGATGTGCCCTCCTACGATTACTCTGCGCACTACGGTGGGGCGTCCTCGAGCTCGCACCAGGACGAGAGTACCTCCTCACCGTACTACGGAGGTGCTCCATCTTGGCCAGCTTGGGATTGATACCCACTTAGGCCAAAAGCCTAAGCTTGTGGGGAGGTACGCCGATATCGCACTCATCTCCATATCATTTTGCGTCGGTACTTTGTATATTCATGTTTCGTTCTCTTTTTAGTTTTCGTTCTTTCTTTGCTTTTGCTTTCTAAAACACAAAAAGACCAAAAATATTTCTGTTGTTTCTCTTTATTTTCTTCTTCTTCTTTTTTCCTTAGTTTGTTTTTTCCCATTTTGTTTTGTTTGAACTATTCGAAAAACCCAAAAAGATTTTGCTTTGCTTGTTCTTCCTTTTTGGTTCTTGTTTGAAAAATCGAAAAAAACCAAAAATATTTGTTCTTGTTCTTTGGTTTTGTGAGTTTGTTGCAAGGTTCAACAGTTCTTAGTGGAATTTGGTTTCATATTATTATTCAAGCCACTCAAGTGAAAGGCAATAATGATGATTAATGACAACTTGAGGTGTGGTAAGAGGCTGGTAACGAACTCTATTTGTTTTCATTTTTGTACATATACTCATCATTGTGGGCATGGTTAGTCTGTTCATGTGAGGTGTATGTTATTTATGGATGCTTAGTAGTTCTTGCTTTCATATGATTAGTTCCAGCTTGCTAATAGTTTGTGGCATGTCATATGAATGTTTGCTTGCATTACTCTATTCATAACTTGGTATGACACCATGGTATCCTCCTCTGAATGTTTCACTTGAATTGACTTGGCACATGCTCACGCATGCATATGACTGAAATAATCAGTTAAGCCTCGATTAATTATTTTTCCTTGAGGGTCTTGAATCACTTTCATGCCATGAGTAGTCCTAGTTTGTTGCAAGCATGATTATGACAGTTATTGCTCTCTCGTTTGTTGCTCCCTTTCTATTGCTAGCCTTCACTTGTGCTGAGTATAACCTTTACTCGTGCTTCCAACTCCCCAAAACCAGTATTGCCAAAGTGTCCACCATATCTACCTATTAGCAGCATTCGCTATTCCGTGCATATTAAGTATGCTTTGTTTTCTTCCGAATAAAATGTTTGCTTGATATGAGAAAGTTAGTTAGTAAAGCTCTTACGAACTTGATGGCACACTTTATTTTCTTGCACTTAATAAACCTGAACCATTGCGTCCTTCTTTGTTGCATATATGCTTGCACTTTATAAGTTGAAGTTAGCAGAACCATGTATCATGGGGAACGCTTTCAACATTGCACTGGTACTTAGTACCTCGTTGATATCATGCTCTTTTGCCTATGGATCCCAGCGGTGTGAAATAAAAGTGGAACTTGTAAGATCATGGAGTTTGTAGGTGTGTTAGAGAAACGCCTGGGCCGCTAGCCTAAGCCATGCCTAATCATGGTGGAAACTTGCAGCATAACCATAATGAGCATTATATGAAGTATCCTCAATAAAAATCTATGGACATAGTAAATAAAAAGATCGCTGAGATGCTCATTGTCTGCTTGCCTTGTCATTTTGATTATGGGATAGCTCATATATCATGTGCAAGGGGTACCCCGTTGGTGGTTCTCTATGATACACATGTACTTACAATGACAAGAACTTGTGACTGAAGTTGAGTAGCATGAGGTCCGGTACTCGTAAGTAAGGGGCATGAGATTTCAGCTTATAACTTGTCAAGCATATCCTCTTAGTTGTGTCACTTTAACCTTAACCATTTAAAGATGCTTATGATAGGGCCAATGAGAGCTCAAAGCTAATGAGTACCATACTTTCAGCATTTGGAAGCCTTTCAAACTTTTCAAAACCTTTTCGTTTTCCTTGCCGAGTCTCCACATATTCTATGAGCACTTTCTTGAGAGCATAGTTGTCATTCTTAGTATAATGTGCTTGTCTCAAAACTTGATTATTTGTGTTATGACTTCGATGCTTGTATCTTTGATATCTTTACTTCTAGTCTTCACCTGAACTTTAGAGGTGCCTTGGCATTCACAATCAAAGGCAAGCGAGATACCACTCTATCATACCTTGTTATGAGAATTGTAATGTTGCTTATGTTTATGTTTCTTGCTACTTATTATTTTTGAGTTGGAATATCTTCATAGCTTGCATTGCCTATTAAGTAAACTTAGTTGCATACTCCTTATTATGAATTGTCTAAGTAGTTGATCACATGCTGAGAATATACATCATATGAAGCAAATGTGTTCGTGAAAGTTCCTTTTATCGCACTCAGTTTTTAACTGAATTGCTTGAGGACAAGCAACAAGCTAAGCTTGGGGGGAGTTGATACGTCCAAAACATATCTACTTTCTCGAACACTTTTGCTATTGTTTTCTCTAAACTTGTGTGATTTGGATGCAACTAACATGGATTGACGCTGTTTCAGCAGAATTGCCTTGGTGTCTAGTTTTTGTGCAGAAAATCAACTATCAGGAAAATCCTGGAAAATATGCTAAAAATCATATTTCACGAGAAGACTCACGGAGCCAGAATACGAGACGGAGTGGGGATGGGGCCCAGCCACAACACCTGGCCGCGCGGGCTAGGCCTGGCCGCGCCAGGGGGTGGTCTGGCCGCCCCAAACACCCCCTCGGTCTCCCTCTTCGCCTATAAGTTGCCTTCTGACCTAAAAACTCAGGGGTTTCGACGTTTTTCCAAAAAGAGTTCCGCTCCGCCGCCACCACCAGATTTCGCGATTCAGAACCAGAAACTCCGTTCTGGCACCCTACCGGGACGCGGAATTGGAGGAGATCATCACCATCATCATCAACATCGCTTCTCCATCGACCATCTATGTTTCCCCCATCTATGAGTGAGTAATCCCCCGCTATAGGCTATGGGGATGATAGGGATTAGATGAGATTGTTCATGTAATGACATCAGATTGTTAAGGCATGGTGCCTAGTATCTATTGTTAGTGCTTTTTGACTTTGTTGCAACTTGTTATGCTTAATGCTTGTCACTAGGGCCCAAGTGCCATGATTTCAGATCTAAACATGTTATTGATTCATTATGATAGTATTGTTTATGGTCTTACCTGCAAGTTGTATACACATGTTGTTGTCTGGAACTAAAGGCCTCGAAGTGACAACAATCGGGATAACCGGAGGGAATGGCTTTGATGTGAGGATCACATGTGTTCACGGAGTGTTAATGCTTTGCTCCGGTGCTCTATTAAAAGGAGCACCTTAATTGCCAGTAGTTCCCTTGAGGCCCTGCTGCAAACGGGTTGACAGGACAAAAGATGTTGTGCAAGTTCTCATTGCGAGCACGTATGACTATATATGAAACACATGCCTAGGATTATCTAGTACTTGGATGCTTTATCTTATTTATCTGCAATTGTCCTATGTTCTGATTGCCATGTGAATTGTCTTGTCCATGCAACGCCCATCCATCCATCCCTATGCCTATCGCTCTCTAATCCTACTGTTTGCTGCAATTGTTACTACTGTCTTTACTTTTACTACTGCTGTTACTTTACTATTCCTAGTACAAAACTGTTGCTACTGATAAACTGCTGTGAGCAAGATTGTTTTCAGGTGCAGCTGAATTGACAACTCAGTTGTTAAGGCTTATAAATATTCTTTGGCTCTCCTTATGTCAAATCAATAAAACGGGGTTCACTTCCCTCGAAAATACTGCGATACACCCCTATACTTGTGGGTCATCAACCCCCTCGTTAGTCTCTATGGGTACATAGCCCCTGAGTAACAAAAACCTTGGCTTAAATTTAAACCCAAATTCAAATTAGTTTTTATATTCTGTTTAAATACAGATAAATTCATAACTTTAATATAAATACGAATTTGAATAAAAGTTTAATATGAAATGTGTTTAGTTTTTAAATGTGAATTCAAATGTAAATTCCAATATTTCCAAAACTAATTCAAACTAGTCAAACCTTTGACTTTTGACCCCTTTTGAATTAATTGCATTTAATTATTGTTTTAAATTCATAATTTCAAATAATACCAATAATATATGTTTTCTGATCAGAAAAATTCCACGAATTCAAATATGCCATCCAAAATAATTTTTGAGGAATTTAAAATTTCGAAATATTTTAAATGCTAATAGATGCCTTTTTCTTAATTAATTCATAAATTAATTCTATAATTCCAAATTCGACAAATAATATGTCTAAATCGGTCAGCACGATGAGCCCGTTCTACTTATGCATTCGATGGTATAAGTTGAAGCATGTATCATATAAATATTAAAGGGGCAACAAGGTTTATGGGAGCAAAGTATGAATAAACAACTAGTAAAAATGCTTATTTCTTGTTTCTACACCTCACCCATGCCATGCTATGTTATACCATGCAATTGTGCATCATTCCATCATGGCATATATTGTTTGCTTGTTGCATAATTCATATGATTGTGCATTTTATTTATTATGGCCCTTTGTGTATTTGATTTTAATTCCGGACAGACGCCGAGCAAGGGAACTATCAGGAGAACCAAGAGTACTACCCGGATCCTGGTTACCCTACTACTGATCTAACAGGCAAGCGATTCCCCATTATTGCATACATATAGCCCCTATGCATCTATCTTATTTCTTGCATCATTGAGTCATGATTGCATTAAATTGAATCCCAACTACTGCATAGCCTTTACGTTTAAACCCGACCGAAACTTGTACCCTCAATCCTATGAGCCATTACTACAGGACTTGTTTGAGCCATACGAGTAATAGAACTGCATGCGTAGGGTTTGTGCGAGTCTTTTGATAATAGGGTACCTATACAACTTAAACTGTGTAGTAATAGGATAACTAAAGAAAGAGGCCCACGGTGGACAATATCTGTTATTTGGTTCTTTCACACTCAGTTGTATCCTGTACGACCTGAGTACTTGATACCTGTTCCTTGACTATTCGCACTATCCACATGTGGGAGACTCTATGGATCCCCCTTCGCCTGAGCTTGATTCACACTTTATTTCTTAGGGCCACAAATTAGTTTGGGGATTTATTACTATCATGTACTTATGTCATGCTTTACTGGTTTATTTACTATTACGCGTGGAGCGCCTATACTGTTTTGGAATGTGGAGTGTTTTCGTGGTATAGACAAGCCCAGTCACACTTTCGGGTTCCCAGTCTTTTACCGCCATTGGCGCAAACTCTAGGTTTGTCTCAGAGCTGGCCAACTTTGCTGCAGGTAGCTTAGTGGGGTAGCCCCCTAAAATAATTTATGAATCATGTGAATGCATTATCGTGAGGCCTCGTTTCTTTTTATTTTGTTCTTCCCGAGGTTGATCATGCGTGTGTTGCTATTTGTGCACCCCTGTAGGGTAAATCTTTCTGAAAGCTCTATCCACGGTTATGGACGACTTGGAGCACAGTTTCTCGATCATAGACAAGTATAACTAAAGTACCGTGTTTAATCTGACTAAGACATGACTAGTAAATAGTGCAACACTCATGGAATGGTTGATAAAATTGCCAACAGATGGGATGTTCTTCTGCCTTCTCCTCAGTAAGCGAGAAGGAGGTCGAGCAATGTTTATTTATGTTACCTACATAACTGTTGTTACTGATTAATGAGCGTCTGTCCATCTCTAGTTGGGCGGATGTTGTAGCATGTTTCTATAGAACTGTTAGATATTATCTTTCACTGCAATTGTATCACCCCAGGTTGTTCCCTTTAGATGCATTAAGACTTGCTAAGTAACCCTTGGGTCTCACACGATAAATATTTTGGTTCATATGGATAGGTTTATGCACAGGAAGGTTACTGGGTCAAAGAGAACGATGATGGTGGCAACGACTATCGGATGTAGATATTACGGGGTCGGAGATCCTTGAGATCTATGGGTGGGATGTGCTTATTTCAGAGCCATCTTTTGCTAATTTTCTTCTTGTCCATACTCGGATCTTGTTTTCTGCTTCCGCTTGATACTCTGATGTGTGATCTATGAGGATGTATCCTAAACTATTATCTCTAACTAGGATATTTGGATCTTGCCGTATGGCGTTGAATATTTATATTTCTTTTAGATGGTCTGACTATGATATACTGTTGTATGTCGCTGGCATACACACTTGTGTATGTTTTGTTCGCATACCTGTCGACTACATCGCTCGCTCTTGTCACGATGTTCTTGGAAGTGGGTAGAGTAGTTGGCCGGTATCGTGCCCTGCTCCGCTTCTACGGGCCTACACGTGGGTGGCCTTGGGTCTCCGCGATAGAATCCCATATCCACTTTTGGGTTCATCTTGGCTTGTTGCTTAGAGCGTAGGGTTCGAGGTATTACATAATAATATATCACGGGAATAAAAAGAGTACTTGTCGGTAACAAGATCAAACTAGGTGTGTAGATACTGATGATCGAATCTCAGACATATAATATATCGCGAGACAAAGGGATTTAGTTACGATATGTTAAAGGTTCACATGATCACTAGATTCACTGCTGAATATGTGGGAGTCAGTACGAATCTCCAGGTCCTGCTGCTGATTTTGGTCAGAGAGGGGTCTCGATCATGTATGCATTATTCATGAACTATAGGGTGACACACTTAAGGGATACCGATGCCATTTGGAGCAAATATGATGCCAAATAAATATTATAAAAGCGCTGGAATTAATTCAATGGACATTGGAATTGTTTCAGGTCAAATTGCTGAGAAGGGTTTCAAATGTAATAATGAAGTATTGCAAAGGGGTTTATGCAAATATTTGTTAATAAAAGTAATTAAAAAATTCTGAAGAAAATAAATAAAAGAGTTTTATTAAATAAGAGATGCATTAATTTTGGTGGAAAATTAATGCAACTTTGAGTGGAGTTGGAATTAATGGTAATGGGCTTAGTGGAAGCTCCACTCACCCTTATGGAGGGAGAGGTGGCACTACAAGAAAAGTTTCCTTCCGCAATGAATTGGCTCGACGGTCGTCGTAGAAGGCGCGTCTTCGCGATGAAATTTTCGGCTTGGCCGTGGCCGATGGAAAACTTTTTTTCCGGTTTCGCGGCCCTCTACTACGACGGATCTGCTAAAAACATGAAGGAAGCTCGGCTGACGGGTGACAGAAGCAAGATTTTCGTTTCCTCGCGCGATGTTGACTCGCCGAAGTCTTTTGAGGCGTGTGGGTCCCAGACGTTAGTGTCTCTAGCAGACCATATTTTTTGGTCGCGTCTCCCTGATTTGAACTCGATAACGTTGCTCGAGGCGTCTGCCATTTAGTTAGGTTGTTATGTCCCACATGTCAGCCTCTTATTAGAAGGATTGTGTGTATGATGGAATTTTTTCTTCGCTCACGCTACCCTGTTCCGAAGTTGATAGTGCTGCTCGATGTATCTACCGTCTAATCAACCTCCTGGGACCCACATACAGGACAGATTCAGGGGGAACGAGCGGGGACGACGCCCCCCCTAACGATCTGCTTTTTACTTGATAGCGATTAGTTAGATGGCTAATTCAGGACGTGCGTGAGTAATTTTGCCCCCTAACTGCTGAAGCCCAACATGCGAACTCGTAAAGCAGACCAAATATTAAAAAAAGCCCAACTTTGGATTAGCCCACTGGAACACGAGAAGTCATTTTCTTCTTATATCGCTAGTTCGCTACTGACCTAAGATCGGGATTTTGCGGCGCCCGAGTCGAGGGCAGGCAGTAGTTTTGTGGCATTGCAGCAGTCTCCAGCCATAATCTAAGATCATAATGGACCGATTGAGATTCCCAGCTGCACAAGGGCAAGGTTTGTCCTTCATCCCACGATCTGTGATTCACAGTACATGTCAACCATGCGTCCATGATCTTTCTTTTCCATCTAGTTGCTTGCATCACTTGCGTCCGATGTACTACTAGATTCTAGGATTTGGGATTGTGTATACTCATTATTTATCCCAAGTCCCCTTCTGCAGCGCAACTACATTATAATTTGCAAATAATCTACTTTCTTCTCTTGTGTAGTGATTTTGCATTCTTACAACATATTGGCTTTGTTGTTGTTTCTCTTTGATTAAGCTTTCGGAAGAAAAAAACTTCGACCAGGCTTACAAAGTAGTAGTACTTGATATTTTTCGGCAGCAGCGAAACTTTGCCCCCCTATGTTGGATCCTAGCTCTGTCCCTGCCCACATGTCATCCTCTCATTAGAAGAAACGTCTGTATGATGGAATTTTTCCTTCGCTGGCGCTACCCCGTTCCGAGTTGATAGCGCTCCTCGACGCATCTACCGTTTAACCAACCTACTGAGCCCCACATGTCATCCTCTCATTAGAAAAAACGTGTGTATGATGAATTTTTTCCTTCGCTCGCGCTACCCTGTTCCGACCTTGATATCGATGTTCGATGCATCTACCATTTAATCACGATGCTGGGCCCCACATGTCATCCTCACATTATAAGAAGTGTATGATGGATTTTTTACCCTCTGTCGCGCCTTCGTGTTCTGAACTTGATAGCGTTGCTCGCTGCATCAGCCGTTTAATCAAACTCCTAAACCCCACATGTCATCCTCTCATTAGAAGAAACGTGTGTATGATAGAATTTTTTCCCTCGGTCGCGCCTTTGTGTTCCGAACTTGATAGCGTTGCTCGCTGCATCTACCGTTTAATCATGATGCAGGGCCCCATCCCCACATGGAATACACTCATTAGAAGAAACGTGTGTATGATGGAATTTTTGCTCTCGGTCACGCCTCCGTGTTTCGAACTTGATAGCATTGCTCGATGCATCAGCCGTTTTTCCAGGCTGCTGAGTCCCGCATGTGAGCTTGTCATTAGAAGAAAGGTGTGCATGCTGGACTTTTTTCTCGCTCGCGCCTCCCTGTTTCGAACTTGGCAACATCGCTCGAGGCAGAACTTGTATAAGGCCGTGCTACTGGGTCCCACATGCCGGTCTCTCTGTATATCAAACCTGCGTATGATGGACTTTTTTTCGGCCGTGTCCGCTGTTTTGACCTTGGCAACGTTGCTCGATGTGGCAGCCTTGTATGGTCTTGCTGCTGAGGCCCCCATGTCACCCTCACAAAACTGGAATCATGCAATTTGGTTTGGTGAATCTCTCTGAATTGATTTTTGAATCTACTAATAGAATCTAGTTTTTAACTAAATTGGAAAATAACTATTTGAATTCACAGGCCTGCGCGAGAAACTAACTGGGCCGGCCCAATCTGACGTAGAGGGCTATTGACAGCAGGGTCCCACTAGTCAGCGACTCAATCTAACCGAAATGGTATCGTGCAATCTAGGCCCTACGATTAGAACACGATCTAACGGCTAAGGGTCATCGTCGACGATGAACAACTCCACCGAGGTCTAAACCTTAACGCGGCAGTGGGGGCCGTGTGAGGCTCACCAGGGCTCCAGCTAGGATCGGCGATGGGGGCGAACGACGTGGTCGAAGACGGCGGTTCAAACGGTGGTAACGGCGGCTCCTAGGGCGGCTCCAATCGACGGTGCCCTTCCTTCACTGCAGCGGCGGGCTTCGGCTAAATTCCATTGAAGCGGTGCTCGCCTTGCTCCGGGGAAGGGTGTGGGAGGTGTTGTGAAGAGTAGGGAGTGAGGTGGTGTGGAGAAATGAGGCGGAGAGGGCCTCTATTTTACACCGACGAGGGGACCAAGCGGGATGGGCTGGCATCTCCGGCGATGGCGGTACAACGTGCTATTAGTGTGACTGCGGGTAGGGGGAGGTGTGGTACTCCCTGGCGGTCATCACGGGCTTAATGGCATGGCATGGGGCGGCTGGAACGGTCGGGCACATGTGACGCTCTGCGCGGAACCGGCGGTGTTCGAGACGACGCATGGGGGCTACGGGTCGCGCGGCGGCGAACAGGGATGTCTTGGAGCTAGCTGTGATCAAGGCGAGTGTGTGCATGTGAGGCGAGGGCGAGGCACGGCGCGTGCGAGCTGGTCAGCTGCGGCGCTCTGGCGCGCTCTCGGCACGGCGCATAGACACTGGGCGCGGCGATGCTGGGGTGGTCCACGACCTGGCTACGGTCAAGGGCAGGACATGGGGTGGCGGTGGACGGCTGCCTGTCTCCTGGTCGTCATGGGACAGGGCGGCATGGCCTGGGGCGAGCTGCCCGTGGTCGACCTGGCGCAGCGACTTCGGGCGGTGCTGCACTAGTGCAACGACAAAGGGGGGGGGGTCGTTGTCCATGATTTGCTAGACACTGGGGGAGACATGGGAGTGAGGAGGGGATAATTTGGTTGAGTGATCACTACTCAAAACAGTGAAGTTAGGCCAGGTTTAAATTGTGTCTACAAGATGTTTGATTAAATGGCCGAAAGAACTTAAGTTTGAAAATTTTGAATGAAATTTGGTGAGTGATCTTATATTATGCTTGAGTGTCTATGGTTGCTTGGAAAAGGCAAGGTGAATTGATTTAGTTGGTTTTTGCAAAATGGCGATCTTACCATATGAACTTGATTCAATTTTGAACTGTCCTTTAAATAGATTTGAAAATAGTTTCTGTGAGTTTGTAAAGTGGTCCTTGGTTCACTTTTACTTGGTCTAGCAAGGGGTGAAAATAAGTGGGAATGTTTCTATTAGAAATTCTCTTCTAGGAACACTCAAAGTGGCCTAGTGGTTAACTTTGGTCAAAATGACCATTAGCTTATTTAATTCATATTTGATTTCTTTTTCTTTTGATTTTGTTTGTAGTTGGCCTAGATGATGTAGCATTCATCTTTAAACCATTTCTCATCATTTGTAGCAATCAAACATGGCAAATGCACTCCTTCATACACTAATGCAAAACACACATGCATTCATATTCAAATTAGTAATAAAAGTTTTTGATAACCCTAAACTTGGGTGATTAGAACTTGATAATCTTGATTAGCATTTTTGGGGTGTTACAAACCTTCCCTCCATAAACAAAATCTCGTTCCAAGATTTAAGAAAAACTAGGAACTAAAGAGATTTGGAAACTCAGTCCTAATATAATCTTTTCGCTCCCAGGTAGCTTCTTCTTCAGTATGATTGCTCCACTGGATCTTGAGAAACTTGATACTCCGGGTCCTGGTGGTTCTGAAGGCTTCTTCCAAAATGTGAATGGGTACTTCACGATATGTCAGATCCTTGTTGATATCTATGGCTCGGTGATCGATGTTCTTGAACACTTCGGTCTTCTGCGGAACTTATAGGCATTTGGAAAGTAACGAGATATGGAACACATTATGTATGGATGACATCTCCTCTAGCAGTTCCAGTTTATAAGATACTTCTCCTCAGCGATTCAAAATCTTGAAGGGTCCAATATATCTGAGGGCTAACTTTCCTTTCAGACTAAAACGCTGCATTCCCTTCAAAGGTGATACTTTGAGATACACAAAATCTCCGACATTGAAAGTCAGGTCTCGACGTCTCTTGTCAGCATAACTCTTCTGTCTGGATTGGGTGGTCTTGAGGTGTTCACGGACTTTGTGAACCTTCTCTTTGGCTTCTCGTAGGATGTCGAGTCTGAAAATCTGACTTTCTCCTACTTGCGACCAATTCAAGGGGGTACGACACTTTCTTCCATACAGAAATTCAAATGGGGCCATTTGTAAATTGGCTTGATAACTGTTGTTGTATGAGAATTCTATGAAATGCAGACAATCTTCCCATTTTGATCCATATTCTAGCACACAAGCTCTCAACATATCTTCTAAGATTTGGTTGACTCTTTCAGTCTGTCCATCGGTCTGTGGGTGATAAGCTATGCTGAAGTTCAATGTGGTTCCTAATCCTTCTTGGACTTTCTGCCAAAATATTGAGGTAAACTGGGTTCCTCGATCTGACACTATGGTCTTAGGGGTTCCATGAAAACTGATGATTCTAGCAATGTACAACTCTGCTAGCTTCGAACTCTGGTAGGTAGTCTTGACATGTATGAAATGGGCTACCTTGGACAGTCTATCAATTATGACCCAAATAGAGTCATTCCCCTACTACAAGTAGGCAAACCGGTGACGAAATCCATTCTGACAGAATCCCATTTCCATTCCGGAATCTGCAATTGTTGCAAAAGTCCTGCGGGTCTCTGATGTTCCGCTTTGACTCGCTGATAGATATCACACTTGGCTATGTAGCTTCTGATTGCTCTCTTCATCTTGTGCCACCAAAATTGCTCCTTCAAATGCTGATACATCTTAGTTCCTCCGGGGTGGATAGAATAAAGAGTATCATGAGCTTCTTGCATGCTAACTTGCTTCAGCTCAGAATCTGCTAGCACACAGATATGTCCTTTGTACCACAAAACTCCTTCTTCATCCTAAGTGAATTCGGGTACCTTCCCTGTACCGATACGACGTTTGATTCCGTCGATACTCGCATTTCCTTTCTGCGCCTCCTTGATCTGACTGATCAAAGTGGGTTGAAGTTCTATGCTAACTAAAAATCCTTTGCTAACTAGCTCCATTCTAAACTGCTCCAACTCTTCATGCAAACTTGGCTGGGCTTCTTTAATCATGGTGTTTAATCTACACGGCAATCTGCTAAGAGCATCCGCTACCACATTGGCTTTGCCGGGGTGAGAGTGAATGTCAAGGTCATAATCCTTGATTAACTCTATCCATCTCCTTTGCCTCATATTCAGCTCCTTCTGGGTGAAAATATACTTCGGACTCTTGTGATCCGAATAAATCTCACAGCGGTTACCCTTAAGGTAATGACGCCATGTCTTCAAGGCTAAAACTATGGCTGCTAGTTCAAGGTCATGGGTAGGGTAGTTTTGCTCATGCTGCTTCAGTTGTCAGGACAAATATGCTATGACTTTGCCTTTTGCATCAACACACATCCGAGACCAATCTTGGATGGATCACAATACACGTCAAAAGGCTTCTTGATATCTGGCATAATCAAGATTGGGGCTGAAATCAATCTCTTCTTGAGCTCTTGAAAACTTGCTTCACATTTGTCAGTCCATTCAAACTTCTTATCTTCCTTGAACAATTGGGTCATTGGTCTTGCGATGCTTGAAAATCCTTCAAACAACTTGCGGTAATATCCCGCTAATTCAAGAAATGCACAAACTTGGGTTTGAGTGGTTGGGGCTTTCCATTCTTCAACATCTTTGACCTTGGCGGGATCAACAACGACTCCTCCTGCTGACACAATATGTCCTAGGAATCCTATTTCCTTCAACAAGAACTCACATTTGCTAAACTTGGCATACAAGTGATGCTCTCTAAGAGTTTCAAGGATGGTTCTCATGTGTAGTTCATGGTCTTCTTCTGACTTGGAATAGATCAGAATATCGTCGATAAAAACAACGACAAACTTATCCAGGAAGTTCATAAAAATCTTATTCATAAGATTCATGAAATAAGCGGGGTATTGGTTAATCCAAAAGACATGACCATATACTCATACAATCCATATCTGGTGGTAAAGGCGGTCTTTGGAATATCCGTTGCATGAATCTTGAGTTGATGATAACCAATTCTAAGATCAATCTTAGAAAACACTCTGGCACTAGTCAACTGGTCAAATAGATCCTCTATCTTCGGCAGTGGGTACTTGTTCTTGATGGTGACATCATTCAGCTTCCAGTAATCCGTACATAAACGATTACCTCCATCTTTCTTATTCACAAACAAAATAGGTGATCTCCATGGCGATGTGCTTGGTTTAATAAAACCTTTTCCCAACATAGCATCAAGTTGCTTCTTCAGCTCCACTAATTCAGATGGGTTCATACTATAAGGTCTTTGAGCTATGGGTCCAGTTCCAGGAATTAGTTCAATAATGAACTCGATATCCCGATCTGGGGGCATACCAGGCAATTCATCTAGGAATACGTCGGGGTATTCACAGACTACTCTGACTTGGTCTAGGGTTGGTTGGGCTAGACTTTGTTGCATTTGAGTTGACGGAGCAAGGTCTCAGATACATGCTCTACTGATACTCCAGAGCTACTGGTCATGGTTATGGCTTTCTTGGCATAGTCGATTAATCCTTTACATTTCGACATCCAATCCATTCCTGGTACTACTTCCAAACCTTTGGTTCCAAGTACTATTAGATTGGCATAAAAATCTATTCCATGGATTCTGATGGGTATAGCCTTGCAATTTTTTCTAGCTTTGGTGGTTGAACCAGGTATTTGAACTACACATGCTTCAATTTTGTTGGTTGAATATTACTAGTGCATGCAAATTCTTATGTAACAAACGAGTGCGATGCTCCAGAATCAAACAACACTCTTGCAAGTACCGAGTTAACAGAAAACATACCCAGCACGACATCAGGCGCTTCATGAGCTTCTTCAGCATTCATGTGGAACAGACGAGCGTTGTTGTTGAGCGAGTTCCCTGGGGCAAATCTCCTTCCAGGATGAACACGGCGTTGCTGCTGAGCGGGTGCATTCACATTGGTGGCTGCTGTAAGCTTCTTGGGGCACTCATTGGAGTAGTGACCCTTGACTCCACATTCAAAGCAAGTAATCTGGGACTTGTCTTTTCCTGCAACAGGCACAACGTTGCTTCTAGTCCTTGGGCAGTATTGTTGTTGTTGTTGTTGTTGGACTTGGGCGGTGCACGGTTGAAGTTGTTGGAGTTGCCGGGGTTGTTGTTGTGGTTTCCTCCAGACTTCAAGTTTCCTCCGCTACAATTGGGATAGCTTGGACGGGTCAACGGGGGTCTGTTGTGTCTTGGGGCATATCCTGCAGATGGGTTGGGGCGATACTTCTGAGTATGGTGGGATCCAGTCTGGTGCATCATCATGCACTTGCGATTGTCATTGGCTTGGTTGATCTTCCCTTCAATCTGAATGGCAGAATCTACTAGCTCTTCTAGATCTCAAAAACGGATGTTGACTAACACAGTCTGCATCTCATCATGCAATCCATTAAGGAACCTTTCCTTCTTCTTGGCTTCCTTGTTAATCTCATCAGGGGCATATCTAGCTAGTGACAGAAATTTGTCACGGTACTCTACTACGGTCATCCTTCCTTGCTTCAGTTCCCTGAACTCATCCCTCATCCTGGTGACCAAACCTTGGGGCACATGGGTCCGGCTGAACTTAATCTTGAATGCTTCCCAAATCATCATCTGTCCTTCATTCATGGTACGGGTGCTATTCCACCAGGCTCTTGCATCTCCTGCCAGATAATGGGTGGAAAACAATACTTTTTCATTAGCTTCGACTCCTGCGACCTCCAGGTTGTTCTACATGGTTTATAGCCAGTCATCAGCATCTAGGGGATCCTCTGACTTATTAAAGATAGGTGGGCTGGTATTCTGAAAGTTATTGAGCTTGGATCCATGGTGATCCTGGTTTCTGTGACCTTGGTTATTGTGGGCCATCTGAGCTATCTGTTGAAGAGTGGCTAGGTTGTCTTGGCGTTCGGCTCTACTAGCTTCACGGTCAGAAACTAGCATTTGCAGAATCTGTAGCATCGGGTCCTGAGATGAGCTGCTTCCTCCGGGGTTTCCACAAGTCATCTGAAGATTGAGATAGATAATGAGATAAGAGGGAAATTTCTAAGGTTCATGGTTTTGTTTCAAAAGCTTTAAACTTTGAGTTTGACTCAGGTTTGGCAAACTAACAACTTCCTCTCATTCATTCATTCATTCAAAGCACACAATACAAACACACTCCACACCACAAATAGAAAACAAATGGTTTTTAAGAACCATTCATTCCCACGGTAGTGATCAAGTGCATCTAATCATCATCAATGAAGTCAGAATCATCATCATCCGTGTGGAACTCCATGGCATCATCCTCCAGGTAGTCGTTGTCATCACTGAGGTAAGAGTAAAGATCTCCCTGGATATCTTCACCTTCCTCCTCCTTCGCTTCAAGCTGGACTTCCTATTCACGGATGGTCTTCTCAAGAGCGGCCACCTTCTTGCGAAGATGATTGATGGTGCGATCCTTCTTGTCGCACTGACGACAAAGTGATTGGCGCTCCTTGGCGAGAATGGCAAGGGTCTGGTCCTTCTTGACAGCAATGGCATGGTTGTGGTTGGCGTAGGCACGAGCGTTGTCCAACTCCTTCTGCATATCATACATCATGAAGTCAAGATTGTCCACCTGGTGCTTTAGCTCTAGGTGTCCTGGCATCTCCAAGGGCATTCCCATAGAATCACGCCTTGCGAAGTGAGCAAAGCGAGTTCCCTGGATCAGGTTGATGTTTTGCCCACATAGACGGGCAAGAGCTTCATGCATAGACCTGGCTAATCCATCTATCCAGTTGTTCTCACGCAAGGTGAATTGGATCTTCTCTGAAGTGGGTGCTTCCATCTTGCCTCGAAGATCTGCAACTATAAGCCATTGTAGATCTCCTCCCATGTGATCGTTGAGTTGTGCCCCGAAGAATTCCGGATGCGGGCGCTCAAGATACTCTGACAGTGCATCTAGATCCCTCTCAAAGATCAGTTGGCCTCCGTTGCCCAACTGGTAGAACTTGCAATACTGGACTTCCATCTATAAGAATTTAGGGTGGGTAAGTTAGTGAGGTGATCAAGTGTGTCAAATTTTATGTAGGAATGCAAGAATTTTGAGGAACATGATTTTTTTGAATGAATCAAGGATAAGAGTGGGAATAGATTTTCATAAATACTCACTTCATTTGTTTTGAAACTAAGTTTTTGTTTGGACGTCCATTCTAACTAGGGTCTCCTATGGTCAGGATGACTCTGATACCAACTTGTCAACACCCGGATTTTTAATCCCAGATGCCTGTTATGCCATACCTGGCAATCCCAGGATTACCATTTTTGCGAGACATAACAGAATTGGTACCACAGTTCATCATCCATTATAAACCATAATAAGGTCTTACAAATAAAGGATCTCATGATCCAGTCTTAATACAAATCAAGCAGCGGAAAATAAACATAGTAGGGGCTCCATCTCTAGGGTCACAAGCAATGCTGACGATGGGAGATGATCCTAGTTGTCGTAGACCTCCTGCTGCCCATCATCCTGGTAGTCCTCCTCATAGTCTGGCCACGGGAATAGCCAGGGACAAAGCCATGAGTACACTTTAAGTACTCGCAAACTATCACTAACAAGTAAGGTAGTTCTAGTAGGAATCATAAGCTCTAGGTTATTTGCAAAAAGCAAGATTTATCTCATACTAGGTTTAGAAGTAAAGAAAACTAAGTTAAGGTTCTAAATCACGTAAGTGGGAGCCTAGTTTTCATATCCACAACCCTGTTGTGGTCAAGTCAAAATCATAGTTCACTTCACAAGTAATTTTGAAAACACCTGACGACGGAACAGTATGGCCACTCCAACTGTCCATGACCGCGGACACGGCTATTCAAATAGTTTGACACTATGCAGAGGTGGTACACTTTCACCACAAAATTCGATACATCCGTCAGGGATAACCCTGAATCATCATACTTAGTATGCGGATAATCAATCATAACCTTTCAATTACACACTCTAGTATAGGCACCTCCCCTATGAGGCCTCCCAGCCATGGCCATCTGCCATCCTGGGCACTGCATAGTTGGACATTCACACTCACGAGGTGGCCTCAGCTCAACCTCTTTCCGCGAGGGAACCCATACTAAGGCATATAAACTTCTAGTTAAGCCCTACCCAATTCAGGTATTGTGGTTGTATGGTAAAATTTGGAATGGTATCGCATCCGAACCCAACCATTAGTTTTTATAAAGGGCTAAGGCTCTTGCCTCAAAATTTTCATCATCAAATCCTTTTGTGTTTCTCAACACATGTCAAAACATCTCAATAGAATGAATCATCATTCCAAGGTGTCGTCGGATTGATGACAAGTACGCCATGGGGGGGTCCTCGGGGCATGTGGAAGAGAGGGGTGTGAGACGTACGGTGTTCCGAGACGGTGAGTACACAAGTTTGCCCTGTCGTCGGATTGATTACAAGTACGCCATGATGGGGTCCTCGAGGCGTGCGGAAGAGAGGGGTGTGAGACGTACGGTATTCCGGGACGGTGAGCACACAAGTTTACCCAGGTTCGAATCTGTCGGCTTTGGACAAATCCTACTCCTGCTAGCAATCCAGTAATACGGTAGAGCCGGAATATTGGTTACAAGGGTTTCGCCTGTGCGAGTTGAGGGTCTAAAGAATTGGGTGCCCTAAAGGCTCTCCCTAGGACGGCTTATATAGATATCCAGCCTAGGGTTTACAGGAGAGATCTATCCGGCTACGACTAAGAGTCGATTACAGAGTACATCTTGAACTACAAGTAACACTATGGGCCTAAGTCGGTAAGTCTTCTAGGCCTTCCCGTAGCCCGATTGGACTCCGTCTTTCTCCCTGACTGGGCCGCCCGTGAAGCAAAGCTCTAACCCGAAGTGGGCCACCCTGGTCAGTGAGGAACTGTGAGGATACCCGGAAAGTATATCCCCAACAGCAGCCCCCGGAGGCCTCCAAGATCCAAAGTCGGATTCATCATCGTCTAGCTTGATCCTCGGCTTGCAGAATCTTGAAGGGTTCCTGAAACTTCACAACAAAAAATACGATCCGGGTCTTAAAAGTAAGTCGGACCTATCAACAGGTTACTCGGATTTTCCAACTTGATTTCAAACTAAGCCGGAACTTGGTCTCTAACGCCATCTGACACAAGTCATGGTCAAGTTAGGTCATTTGACAGGCATTCCGTCAGCACGACCGTTGGTGGGTCTGCGGTTTGCGGAACCGAGGCGCCGTTTCAATGCCTGCACGGAGATCGAGGTGACGTAATCATCGCGTGGGGTCCTTCCCCGTTCCTTCCACGACGTGTGGCGGTTACACTGTAGCATTTGCACGAATCTTGGCGCAGTTAGGTGGATATAAGGGGTTAGGATTTTCTCCTTCTCCTTTCACCAGTCCTTTGCCTTTTCCTCTCCTTCCAATCTCCCTGCGCGCACAGAGCTCCCCCGCTCCTCCCCCACAGAACTCCCAGCGCCGCCCATTCTAGGTCAATTGCTTGCCAGAGAAATGGCTTCATCTTCCTCCTCTGGCTTGGCGGCAGCAGCGGCGGCGGCGACGGCGGAAGCAGTGGCAGTGAAAGAGAGCTTTCGCGGGCTCTGGATTCGCTGCGCGCTCAACGACGAGGGCCTGAAGAACGTGGAGAAAGAAGGGCTCCTCCGCGTCGGCGAATGGCGGAGCGGCTTCGAGGAAACCGTCCCCAACCCGCGCGACGGCGAGTGGGTCCACTTCATCACCCACCTCGATAGAGGTTTGTTGTTTCCTCCCTCAGAGTTCTTCTCCGAGGTGATTGATCATTACGGAGTTCAACTCCATCATCTTCCTCCAACTCTCTTTTAGAGATGAGCGTGTACGCTTTGCTGTGCGAGGGCTTTCTCGGCATTAGGCCGAGTTTGACTCTTTTCCGGTACTATTTTCATGTCCGGAGAAACTCCATTACCGCCCGGTGTTCCTTACATCACCGGCACCATTAGTTTTTCGCTTAGACGCGAGCGCGTGTATCCCAAAATTTTAGTTAGCGACTCGGTCAAACAATGGCCAGCCATGTTTTTATATCATAGGGATATTCCGGCTCCCGACAAAGCTACTGCTCTGCCGGCTTTTGTTGACGGAGCTGCCATGGCCCAACCATCTTGGGACAAGGCCGCTCCGGCTCTCATCGACGATCTGATCCTCGCTAAGAGGCGGATCAAATACTTGATCAAACACAACGGACTGAAGGGATCCAACTTGGTCCAATTCTTGGTCTCACGCCGGATCTAGCCCCTTCAGTACCACGGGGATCGACTGATGCACTCCATCACATCATCCTAGAAAGATTCCCTCCGCATCAGCCCCAAAGCCTACACAACGCAGGGCTATATAAGCCAGATTAAGTGGTTGATCAGGGAGCGGATCGAGAGGAGAATCCCGGAGGTTTCTCTGGATATGCACACGGCGGATAACCCCGTAGTGCCGGTAAACTTCTAACAGTACACCTTTTTATGTGTTTCAGTCTTTGAGTTATATTGCAATACTGATATGTTTTCTTCTTTTCAGCTTGCGGACCTCCCCGAGTCGGAACTTTCTCCGCTCGAAGGATATCCTCCGGAGTTCTCTCAGGAGGTAGAGGTGGTCCCATTGCCGGACCTTGCGCTCAAGAAGCGCAAAGCTCCAATAGTGGCTATTGGCACAAAGGAGGTGCCCGTCGTGAAGAGGTAACTTTCAATCACAACTTCTGCCTTTGTACTTTACTCAAATTTCTTTCCGAGATGTAATGTTTCCGACTTTACTACATTCTCAGAGCAAAACCGCTCATCAAGGGCAAGGGGAAGGGAACTTCTTCGAAGGCTCTGCGACAGACGAAGCTCACCATAGCTTCTCCTGCCGTGGCTCCTCCGACTCCTGCCCCTCAACCTTCTACCACGCCGGTGACCATTCCTTCTCCGGTCGTTGCAGAAAATCCAGCTCCTTCGACGGAGCCTGCGATCCTTGAGTCGCGAACTGACGTCACCATGGGTGAGTCAGATCTAGATAAGGGTGAACCCTCTTTGGGTAATGATCCCTTGGTAGAAACCTTCACCGAAAACCTTATCAGCAATCCGAGACTTGCCAAGTTTGTCCTGTCTCGGAAATCTGCTGAAGAAATCCAGCGGCTCGCCAAGCAATGCTTGGAGAAAAGTACTTTATCCGCCGAAGAAGAAGCGCAAGAAGCAGAGGACGTCAAGTTCTCCGACCTTCTCGCCCAAGTGCGCCTTCGCGACGAGAGGATTAGGACTGGTGAGCTTCCAACAGCCCCAGTAATTCCTATGACTCTCGCCGAGAAGGTTGCCGTTGAAGTGAACGCGAGTTTGGATAAACTCACTCGCGAACAATATGTAAGTCGGAATTCCAACTTCTGTTTTTCCTTATTTCATATCATATCCTCTAGCCCCCAAGAATGAAGTAGGATATATAATCCGGGTTTATGCTTCATTAGGATGCCAAAGAACGAACTAGTGTAGCCCCCAAGGCTCGTGCTGATATTAGCAAAAATATTAGCCCGAGTCTTAAGTAGCTTTCCGACTTTGGGTATTCTGACTTGCGGAAAGTATGTTCCTATAACCAGGATTTATTGAAGAATGTCTGTGATAAGCGGAGAGAGATCAAAGCTCTCCGGCTTAAAAATGCTGAACTTAAAGTTGCCAAGGATGAAGCCGAAGGTAAACATTCCGAGATTCAAACCTTGTCTTTTGCTTTTTCAATGTCGAAATTTTTCTGAACTGTTGCTCTTTTTGACTTACAGCGCTGGTGAAACAATCCATCGCTATGATTGAAGAGGCCGAGAACCTCAAGACCCTGGTGGTGGAGAACAAGGGACTTCACCAAGAGCTGGATAAGCTCAAGGCGGATCATGAAAGGAGCATAGCTCAAGTCCTTGAATCCTCCTCCATGGCTACTGAAGAGCGTGATCGCAAGATCGCTGCTCAAGATAAAATAATCTCGGACCTCAAGAATGAGCTTAGCAGAGGGAGGGATCTTTCCCAGGCGCTCCGGGCTGAACTCCAGAGTCTCCGGGAGGAGAAGACCAAAATTGACGACATCATTTTCGGTACGTTCCATCTGTCTGACTTGTCTTTTTTCTTCGACTTCTATCAATGTCGGATTTTCTTAACTTGTTTTGTTTATAGGTCCTCTGAACTTGATAGACTCTTCCTCCACCGAGCCCCGCACCCACCGGCTTACCCAAGTTGGTCACCTGCTTCATGACTTCCGCCAATCCCTTGAGGACATCGGCGAAGCCCTCAAGATTCCGGACATGCACAACATGTCAGATTTTTAGGTGCGAGACGAGGCAAAGGAGATGCAGCAACTTGTTCAGGATTGGAACATGTCCTACGCGTGGACTGCGACGCAGAACGCCCTCACCATGGTCATGAGCCACCATGGAAACATGGAAATATGGCAAGTGACTAGAGGGTACTTCAAAGTAGATGAAGACGGCCAGGAGCAAGACCTTCAAGCCATCATGCACTCCTGCGCCGGATATGGGTGTCACGTGGCTGATCTGACCAGCTATGAGACCCCTTTCTTCACCCGCGTGGATACTCTGCCTCCTCCAGAAAAATCCACAGAAGTTTCCAATGATGAACGCACCACCTCGGATGCGGACATCTCGGAACGATACCAAGGCGGCGTAACCAGCGAGCCGACAGCTCCTTCATCTCCTCCTGCATCATAGATCAGAAATTTCTGTATTATTCTGGAAAAACAGGATGTGTCTGTAAATATGCAGTACTTTAATTTTGCTAGTGCTAAGCTTTTGATCTATTCAGCACTTTTGGCTTTAAACTTTTTGCATGCCTTAAATGTTTACATAAACACTTGTATTTTTTCGTCTCTACTTATCGTTTATCTGGCATTTCGCCTCGTCCCTTTCGTGAGCCGGCTAAACCTTCTGCCAGAAACTTTGTCGAGCAACGGAGCTCAATTGCTAAACCAGTTTAAACTCGGAAACAAAGCCGGCTTCCAGTACCAACAATTCACTACTCGGAAAATGCCCGCATCCAGCAATCAGACAAATAACCAAAGTAAATACTAGAAATTTTAGAGTTATACCCGAGGGTAGCAATTTTAGAATTGGAAATCTAAACCAGAACGAACATGAGCATAAAGTACTTTCAAGCATTTTGGGATTTTCGACTATGACATGATCATTTGGAAATAAGATGGTAAAAACTTCTCACAGAAACTTGAGGCAACCAAAACTTTTATTTCTCATAGAACATGTACATATATATGATTACAAAGAAGGATAAACTAAGAATAAAAGGGACGTAGCTGAGCAATATTCCACGGTCTATCTAACTCATCCGGATTTGTACTGCCTCCAGCTCTCTTTCTCTTCTTAGTAGCAGGTCTTTCTTTGACTGGCCTCATGTCAGTTAAGTAATACGATCCATTGTGCAATACTCGACTAACTAAAAAGGGCCCTTCCCATACTGGGGAAAGTTTGTGCTTTCTTTGTTGCACAAGCCAGAGAACCAAATCACCTTTATTGAAAGATCTATTTCGGACTCTCTGGCTATGATACTTGCGTAACTTCTGCTGATAGGCTGTAGATCTAATTTCAGAAATGACGCGAACTTCTTCGACTAAGTCGAGATCGTTTTTTCGAGAAACCTCAGCGTCCTCTTCAATATACGCGGCCACTCTAGGAGAAGTGTGAATCAAATCACTAGGAAGAACTGCTTCTGCGCCATAGACCAAGAAGAAAGGTGTGTATCCGGTTGACCTATTCGGAGTCGTTCGTAAACTCCATATTACAGAGGGTAACTCCTCTACCCAAGCCTCCGCAGCACATCGTAGTGGTGCTTCGAGTCTCGGTTTCAGGCCTTGCGGGATTAAACCATTTGCTCTTTCGACTTGTCCATTAGCTTGTGGATGTGCGACTGACGCAATGTCAAGCCGGATATTTTGCTCGTTGCAGAATTCAGCCAATTCTCCCATAGAAAAGTTACTCCCGTTGTCCGTGATAATGCTATGCGGATAACCATACCGGATTATAACATCCTCGACAAATCTTTTGGCTGTTGCTCTATCACAACTAGTGACAGGTTTAGCCTCAATCCATTTGGTGAATTTATCCACCATCACTAAGAGGTGAGTAAATCCATTTGGAGCTCGTTTAAATGGTCCTACCATATCAAGACCCCAGACCGCAAAGGGCCATGTTATAGGTATTGTTCGCAGCTGATCAGTCGGAACATGAGCTTGCTTGGCGTACTTTTGGCAGCCTTTGCACGTCTTGACTAATCGTTCAGCATCTGCCTGAGCTGTAAGCCAGAAAAATCCGTGTCTAAAAGCTTTTGCCACTAAAGATTTGGCTGCAGCGTGGTGACCACACTCGCCTTTGTGGATTTCTCTTAAGATTTCCACTCCTTCTTCTGAAGATACACAGCACTGAAAAACCCCAGAAACACTCCGTTTATGGAGCTCCCATTAACAATAGTATAGGCTTTTGCTCATCGGATAATCTGCCTGCTTAGCACCTCGTGTTCGGGTAATTTGCCATCTACCAAATAATCAAGGTAGGGTTGAGTCCAGCTGGGAATTACAGCCAGAACTGCTATCAAAGGTGAGTCGGATTTGGTCGGATATTCCTCATCTACTCCCTTAATTGAGGGAAGTTTGAGGTGCTCTAAAAAAGCGCCATCCGGGACCTCTTTCTGCACAGAACCTATCCGAGATAGTGCGTCTGCTTCCTCATTTTCTGCTCGAGGGATGTGTTGAACTTCAAACCCTTCAAACAATCTAGATAGATCATCCAGGACAGCTTTATATGCTGCCATGTGTTTATTTGCGTTACAAATATCCGACACATGCTGAGCAACAAGATCTGAATCTCCGTAACACATCAAACATCGGATGCCAATATCCTTAGCAATCCATATTCCATGCAGCAGTGCTTCATACTCGGCAATATTGTTTGTCGCTGTGAAGTGGATCTGCAACACATATAAAAGTTTATCTCCTTGGGGTGATTTGAGCACCACGCCAGCCCCGAGCCCCCTCGAGCCTTAGACCCATCGAAGAAAAGGGTCCAATATTCTGACTCAAGGAGGATCATGTTTTCCTTCGTCTCTGTCCAATCAGCGACAAAGTCCACAAGGATCTGGAATTTGATTGTTGTCCGAGGTTTATACTCAATATCGAAATCCGAAAGCTCTATGCCCCATTTGGCGACGCGTCCTGTGGCGTCACTGTTGTTGATTATATCTCTCATGGGAGCTTTGCTCACCATGGTAATTGGATGCTCCTAAAAATAGTGTCGTAGCTTACGAGATGCTAGAAAAACACCATAAGCCAGCTTTTGATAATGCGGATACCACTGTTTTGACTCTGTTAAGACTTCACTAACAAAGTAAGTCGGACGCTGCACCAGGTGCTCCTGATTTTCCTCGGGTCTCTCCACCACCATGACGATACTGACGACCTTATTTGTCGCAGCAATGTAAAGCAACATCGGTTCCTGAGGTTCCGGCGCTGCAAGGATAGGAACAGATGAGAGTACTTTCTTCAGGTCTTGTAGTGCAGCTTCAGCTTCATCAGTCCAAACAAAATCTTTGGTCTTTTTCAGGAGTTTGTATAATGGTGCGGCTCGTTCACCAAGCCGGCTTACAAACCGACTGACTGCAACAATGCAACCAGTTAGTCTTTGTATGTCCTTCAGGCGAGTTGGCCTAGAAATATTGAGTATAGCCTTGATTTTGTCTCGGTTCACCTCTATGCCTCTCTGAGACACTATGAAACCTAACAATTTTCCGGCTGGTATTCCAAAGAAGCATTTCTTCGGGTTAAGCATGATGTTGTATTTTCGTAGATTGGCAAACGTTTCCTCCAAGTCGGAAATCAGTGTTTCCTTCTTTTTGGACATTACCGCGATGTCATCCACGTATGCATGTACATTGTGTCCGAGTTGGTTATGGAGGAAACGCTGCATCGTGTGCTGGTACGTAGCTCCTGCGTTCTTCAGCCCAAAGGGCATCGTAACAAAACAGAAGTTCTGAAGGGGGTTATGAATGAAGTTTTGACTTTGTCAGATTCCTTCATCCGGATTTGGTGATAGCCGGAAAATGCGTCGATAAAACATAGGAGTTCCGAGCGTGCCGTAGAATCGATAACTTGATCAATTCTAGGCAGAGCGAACGGATCTTTTGGACAAGCTTTGTTCAAGGCAGTATAATCAACACACATCCTTAAATCAGTGGTGTCCTTTTTAGGGACCATTACAGGATTGGCTGACCACTCAGTGTGGATGACCTCTTCTATGAATCCAGCTAACTCGAGCCGTGCTAGTTCCTTAGCTATTGCCTTATGCTTTTCATCACCAAATCGTTGTAGGGACTATTTGACAGGTTTGGCGTTCGGTTTTACATTTAGAGAGTGCTCGGCAAGTTCCCTAGGTACTCCGGTCATGTCAGATGGCTGCCATGTGAAGATATCTTGATTTGCTTGGAGGAACTTGATGAGCGCACTTTCCTATGCTTTACTTAGGCCTACGCCTATCTGGGTCACCTTGGAGGGGTCATCATCCTTCAACGGCGTCTTCTTCGTCTCTTCTGATGCCTTCAACTCCGGATTTGGCTTTGTCACCTCCTTCTTTGTTGTGGGCATCTCAGACGGATCTATGCTCTTCTTGATCTCCTGGTACTCCTGGGCGTGTAACACGGTTTCGGCAAAGGCGGCATTTCCATCCTCGCACTCTCGTGCCTTTTTCGGGTCTCCCCTGATGGTGATCACGCCGTTGGGACCTGGAATTTTCATCATATTGTAAATGTAACACGGACGAGCCATAAAAGCCCAGTAAGCCGGACGTCCGAATATAGCGTGGTATGCGCTCTTGAACAGGACAACTTCGAAGGAAAGTGCCTCCGTCGATAGTTCTTTGGAGTTCCAAAGGTAACATCCAAAGTGATCTCTCCCAGGGAATTAGCGTGTCTTCCTGGGACAACTCCATGAAAGGTCACAGAGCTATGGTTCAGCTGGGTTCCGAGATCTTCATCCGGCGTAGTGTTTCGACATAGAGAATATTGATGCTACTACCACCGTCCATGAGGGTCTTGGAGAAACCATAACCGTCAATAAGTGGATTGATGATTAAGGCGTATTTTCCTCGCCTGTGCAACTTAGGCGGATGATCAGCTCGGTCAAATGTGATTGCCACTTCCGACCAGTCCAGATATTGAGGGACATCCGGAACTGTAGCATTGAGCTCGTGGAGAACTACTTTCTTGACGTTTGCTGGTTGAGATCCGAGGAAAGTGACGTAAGTGCCCTTCTTGGTGGGAAAAGTCTTCTTCCCTTCCGGCTTGGGATTTGAAGCATCAGCTTCCTCCATGTCGGAATCTTCCTTGGTCTCTTTGTCCTTTTCGGGATTTTTCTTTCCCTTCTTCTGCTTAGCTTTGTAGCCCGCGATATCATCTCTTTTGATGTCGTCATTGAAACGACATTCAGCGTTGGTGTGGGACGAGCCCCCATTGGCGTCTAGGTGATGCACACATGGGTTATTGGCAATGTCGGCCCAAGAGTAGGTTTTGCCTGGTTGCTGTTCTCCTCTACCTTGGACCCTTGAAGTCCCACGGCCATGCCCGCAGCCTTTGCCGCGTCCTCCTCGTCCTCCAGACCCTGAAACAGTAGTAACCACCGCTGTTTCCACGCTGGGTTTCTCTTCCGAGGTATTTTTGCGCTTCTGAGCTTGTTGCTTTGGTTGTTTTGCCGACTGAGGCACAACTAGGACATTGAGTAATCCCTCTGCATCGTCATCAGCATCTGCATACTTGCTCGCTATTTCTATCATCTCTCCCAAGTCAGTGACCTTGTCACACTTCAAGCGGTGACGTAGTAAACCAATTGGGAGTCCAGCGATGAAAGATTCAATCGCGGTTTAATCGTTTACTCCTTCACAGGAGTTCTTGGTGTCGATCCATCGTCCGAGGTAATCTCGACAAGTTTCTCTAGCTTTCTGGGTGCAACACTGTAGGTCTCCAACCTTACAGGGCCTCCGATATGTGCCTTCGAAATTCCGAAAGAATGCACTTTGCATGTCATACCAGTTATGAATGGTGTTCTCCGGAAGTTCATTGAGCCATGATCGCGCCATCTTCCGCAGCATAAGTGGGAGATATCGGGTTGCGACCAGGATGTTTCCGCCTTTGGCGATGCAGCAAGCTTGGAAAAAATCCTGTAGCCAAGTGTCTGGCCGAGCAATGCCGCCGTAGGCTTGGATATGCCTTGAGATAGCAAATCCTTCCGGGAATCTTGTAGCTCTGATGCGTGGTCCAAAACACTTTGGGCCCACGTACATATCATCGTTTTCATAGCGCCGCGCCTCTATATTGGAATTGATCATGTGCCTTGTGTCGCTCGGGGATAGGGATCGTCCCGAATGTCGGCTGTGGCTGCGGTGCCTTGGAGCCAGACTTCAGCTTCTGCCACCACCTCCTCCGCCACGTCGTCCTCCTTGTCCCCCTTGGGAGCCGTTGTGATGGCTGCTTGGTGGAGAGGGTGGGGCAGCTGAATTGTTTCTGGCTGATCGCCGGCCTCCGTCCGGAGCGTCATTATTCCGGTTCCAGGGAGGATCTTGACTACGACGAGCCCCCTGCCGGCTCGTACCAGCATGGTTTCCGTCGTTCCTTCGTTCGTCGTTCCCACCACGGTGAGGCTCAGCCGGATGGCTTGCATGTCTAGGAGGTGGCATTTTTTGACGATCCTCCTCCCGACGTTTCTCTTTATCTTCTCCCCTTTGATCGTTCGACTCTCGTTGGGGAGGGTTCCTCGGATACAGTGCAGCAATGGCCTCTTGCTCGGGCGCTGGAGCGACGTTACTCCAGTCACGTGTGGTTCTGTGATGCTGTGCTGACGATCCGGTTCTGGAGTGGTTATCTTCCTGTCGGTCGGAACGGTGACGTTGTTCTGGAACACGCTAGGGCCTTATATCGTTCCAGGCTGAGTCCGTGTGACATTGGTCGGATTTCGAGTCCAGTTTTCCACTTCCGGATTTCGCAGCCATCTGTTGCTCCAGACCCTTGGGTGAGTAGCTTGATGCCCAATCAAACCTGTTCTGGGCCTGGGTTATTGGACATGATGTCTCGTGCTGCGACAGTGTTCTGTACCGGCGTTGGGTAGACCAGGTCTCCTTTCCTGTCGAGACGAGGCATCCCTGGATCTCCTTCAAAGAGGACCCTGTTCACTTCCGGAAACTTACCGTCACCTGTGTAACGTTTCCGGGTCTTCTGGTGCAACCGAGACATGTAATCCTTAGTTGCCATGCGTTTCTTTTCCCCCTCGATGTTTTTGGCTTCATCTAGGAGTTTTTGACGATGCGCTTCTAGGGCTTGGGCCCTTTCGTCCAGTTCTTCCGCAGTAAGTTCTGCAGCTGTAGGGATAGGTGTGGTTAATGCACCATCGATGAGTTTACGTGCACCTTCGGTAATCACGTGTCCATCCACCGATTCTTCTTTTCTCGGCTCTTCTAGGATAAGTGCTCCATCCGAGTCTTCTTCGTATTCCTCGGCAATCACCTCCTCTATCAGAGGGTCTTTTGCCGGGGTCTTGTTCTTCTTTTTCTTCTTCTTTGCCTTCTTGGCAGTGCCGGTAGCAAAGACGGCTTTGGGTCCGTTTCCCGGAGTCAAGCTCTGGTCGGTACTTTCGGACATTTGGACTTCGGGATTATCTCGAACGTCCATGTCATCCTGCGCTTTGGGAGAGTGTTCCCCGGATCCTTCATCCATGGCTTCTCCTTTCTCTGCAGCTTTGGAGTTATACTTCTCTTCATATTCTGCGGAGAACTTTCGGAAATCCGCTGACGTCATCGATTCATCCGAGGATGCAGGTATGTCGGCGTTTGTTCCAATTGCCTCTAGCACAGAGTCAGTGTTTTCTCCAGCATCAGCAGAGCTGGATCCGGATCCCACGTATCCGACGAAGTGCGACGCATGCTTCCTGAGGTACCTGCAGCTTTCGTGATCAGCCATGTCGAAACTTTTGATGGTCTCGAGGATCGCATCTGCGTTTTCGCCTTGCAATATCATACGTCGTAGTGTGTACCTTAGGAAAGGCATGTTTGTCCTGACGTCATTAGAGCCGGAATCAGTGTCGTTGTTATGCTCCTCCTAAATTTCGACTTCCACGGGTGGGTCGATCTGGGATCCGGCTTCTCCAGGGAGATCCACTCCAGATTCGACTTGGACCGCTAGGTCTTTTTCAGGCTCGATTTTCTCCACTATCTCCGCAACTGGTGCGAGCTGGGTGGGATTAGGGTTTTATGAGATCCGGAACTCTGCCGCCTCCGCGGACAAAGGGGACCCAGAAGATTCTTCTGTCATCACCACTGGGGTGGGTGGGGCAGGTTCAGCAAAACAAATGTAAACATTGATCTCGCCAAAAGACATGATTGTGTAGGCATTCACAGCCTCCCTAGCTGGAATCCAAGTCTCGTCGAGAACGATGAGAGGGACGTCGCCGGCGTAGAGGATGCGACCGACAGCAATAGTCTCGCCGATTCCGATTCTTGCAGATTCCGCTCGGAACGTACATCCGAAGCTCACTTGCCCCACGGTGGGCGCCAACTGTCGTCGGATTGATGACAAGTATGCCATGAGGGGGTCCTCGAGGCATGCGGAAGAGAGGGTGTGAGATGTATGGTATTCCGGGACGGTGAGCACACAAGTGTACCTAGGTTCGAATCCACCGGCTTTGGACGGATCCTACTCCTGCTAGCAATCCAGTAATACGGCAGAGCCGGGATATTGGTTACAAGGGTTTCGCCTGTGCGAGTTGAGGGTCTAAAGTATTGGGTGCCCTAAAGGCTCTCCCTAGAACGACTTATATAGATATCCGGTCTAGGGTTTACAGGAGAGATCTATCCGGCTACGACTAAGAGTCGGTTACAGAGTACATCTTGAACTACAAGTAACACTATGGGCCTAAGTCGGTAAGTCTTCTGGGCCTTCCCGTAACCGGATTGGACTCCGTCTTTCTCCCTAACTGGGCTGCCCGTGAAGCAAAGCTCTAACCCGAAGTGGGACACCCTGCTCAATGAGGAACTTTGAGGATACCCGAAAAGTATATCCCCAACATACCCAGGTTCGAATCCACCAGCTTTGGACGGATCCTACTCCTGCTAGCAATCCAGTAATACAGCAGAGCCGGAATATGGGTTACAAGGGTTTCGCGTGTGCGAGTTGAGATTGTAGACTATTGTGAGGGTGCCCTAAAGGATCTCCCTAGGACGGCTTATATAGATATCCGACCTAGGGTTTACAGGAGAGATCTATCCGGCTACAACTAAGAGTCGGTTACAGAGTACAACTTGAACTACAATAACACTATGGGCCTATGCTGGTAAGTCTTCTAGGCCTTCCTGTAGCCGGATGGGACTCCGTCTCTTCTCCCTGACTGGGTCACCCGTGAAGCGAAGCTCTAACCCAAAGTGGGCCACCCTAGTCAGTGAGAAACTATGAGGATACCCGGAAAGTATATCCCCAACTGTAGCCCCCTGAAGCCTCCAAGATCCAAAGTCGGATTCATCATCATCTAGCTTGATCTTCGGGCTTGTAGAATCTTGAAGGGTTTCTAAAACTTTCAAAACAAAAGATACGATCCGGGTCTCAAAAAATGAGTTGAACCTATAAGTACGTTATTCACGTTTCCAGCTCGAAATTCAAACTAAGCCAGAACTTGGTCTCTGACGTAATCTGACAATAGTCATGGTCAAGTCACATCACTGACGGACATTTGCTGTCAGCACGACCGTTGGTGGGTCTGCCTTTCACGGAACCGAGGCGCCATTTCAATGCGTATGTGGAGATCGAGGCGACGTAATCATCGCACGAGGATTTCCCGGTCCTTTCCACGACACGTGGCACGTTTACTGTACCGTTTACATGAATCTTGATGCGCATGGTGGATATAAGTGGTGTAGATTCCTTCCCTATCTTCTTCACCAGTTCTCAGCGCCGTTTCCTTCTCCTCTATGCCTCCCACGAACTTAGCGCTCCACTGCTCCCCAGAAAACCTCCAGCGACACCCATCCAAGGTCACCGGACCGCCGAAAAGAATGGCATCTTCATCATCCTGCGGCCTGGCAGCGACGACAACGGCGGCGGCGGTAGAGAAGGAGATCCACCCTAGGGTTTGGATCCCGTGCGTCCTCGATGATCCCAAACTCCACGTCGTTGATGATGAAGGGCTCCTCCGCGCCGGCGACTGGCGGAGCGGATTCGGAGAAACCGTCCCCAACCCCCACGACGACGAGCGAGTGCACTTCGGCACTCACCTTGACAGAGGTCTGAGTTTTCCTCCCTCAGATTTCTTTTCCGAGGTTATAGATCATTACGGAGTTCATCTCCACCATCTCCCCCTGAACTCCATTTTAGAGTTGAGTGCGTACGCTCTTTGTGCGAGGGGTATCTTGGCATTACGCCGAGCCTTACTCTCTTCCGGTACTACTTTCATGTTCGAAGAAATTCCATAACTACCGGTAATCCTTATATTACCGGTACCATTAGTTTATCGGTTAGGCGAGAGCGCGTTTATCCCCGGATCATGGCAAGTGAGTCGGTCAAACAATGGTCGTCCACTTTTTTTCTATCACACGGATATCCCTGCTCCTGGCAAAGATCATGCTTTGCCGGCTTTCATCGACGGAGCCGCCACGCCCCAAGAGTCCTGGGACAAGCTTGCTCCGGCTCTTAGTGACGATCTGCTTCTCGCCAAGAGGCGGATCGAATATCTGATGAAGCACAAGGGCCTGAAAGGGTCCGACTTGGTTCAATGCTGGGTGGAACGCCGGATCCAAGCCCTTCAACATCATGGAGATCGACTGATGCATTCCACCACGTCACCGAAGAAGGATTCCCTCCGCATCAGCTCCAAGACCTTAGAGCCAAAAGATTATGTAAGTCAAATCAAATGGCTGATAAGGGAGAAGATCGAGAGGAAGATTCCGGATCTGTTCCTAGACATGCATACAGCGGAAGATCCCGTTGTGCCGGTAAGTCTTCAGCAGCAACTCTTTTCATGTGCTCATCTTTATGTTATTTTTGCAATACTGAGATACTTCTCCTTTTTAGCTTGCTAACCTCGCTGAGTTGGAGTTTGCTCCTATCGAGGGATATCCTCCTGAGTTTTCTCAAGATGAGGGTGAATTGGTCCCAATGCCGAATGTCGTTCCTTGGAAAACGCAAGGCTCCGACATTGGCCATCGGCACCAAAGAAGTGCCCGTTGTGAAGAGGTAATATTTCCTCACAAGGTCTTTGTATTTTCCTTGTAATTCCTTCTGAGATGTAATGTTCTTTGTTCTATTATCTTCTCAGAGCTAAACATCTCATCAAGGGCAAGGGGAAGGGAGCTGCCTCGAAGCCCCTGCGTCAGTCGAAGCTCAAATTGGCTTCTCCTGTCGTGGCTCCTTCGACTCCTGCCCCTCAGCCTTCTACAGCACCGGAGATTACTCCATCTCTGACCATTGTAGAAGATCCGGCTCAAACAGCAGAGCCAGCGATCCTTGAGTCACAAACTGACGTCACCATGAGTGACTCGGGTATTGATAAGGGTGAACCCTCTTCGGGTAATGATCCCTCGGTAGATACCTTTGCCGAGAACCTCCTGGACAATCCGGGACTTGCCAAACTTCGCTTATCTCGGAAGTCTGTGGAGGAGATTCAACGACTGGCCTGGCAATGCCTGGAGAGCCAGACTCTCTCTGCCAAAGAAGAAGCACAAGAAGCAGAGGATATCAAACACTCTGATATTCTTGAACAAGTTCATCTTCGTGACGAGAAGCTGAGGTCCGGCAAGCTTCCAACTGCGCTGGTGATCCCCCTAACCTTCGCCGAGAAGGTTGCCACCGAAGTGAATACGAGTTTAGACAAACTCATTCGCGAACAATATGTAAGTCGGAATTCTAACTCCCATTTTTCCTTATTTCATATCATATCCTCTATCCCCCAAGCATGAAGCTGGAAAATCGAATCCGGTTTTATGTTTCCTTCGGATGCCAAAGAATGAACTAGTGTAGCCCCCAAGGCTCGTGTTGATATTAGTAAAAATATTAGCCCGAGTCTTTAGTAGACTTCTGACTCTGGGTATTCGGACTTACAGAAAGTATATTCCTATAACCAGGATTTGTTGAAGAATGTTTGCAACAAGCGGAAAGAGATTAGAGCTCTCCGGCTTGAAAATGCACAATTGAAGGTTTCCAAGGATGAGGCCGAAGGTAAACATTTCGAAACTCAAACCCTGTCTTTTATTTCATAGTCGAATTTTTGTTGAAATTTTGTTCTTTTGACATACAACGCTGGTAAAACAGTCCTACGCTATGATTGAAGAGGCCGAGAATCTTAAGACCTTGGTGGTGGAAAACAAAGAACTTCGCCAAGAGCTGGATAAGCTTATGGCAGATCAAGAGAAGATCATTGCTCAAATTCTCGAATCCACCTCCATGGCCATCGAGGAGCGTGATCACAAGATTACACTTCAAGACCAGAAAATCTCGGATCTAAGCAATGAGCTATTCAGAGAAAAGGACATTTCCGAGGCACTCCGGGCTGAACTCTAGAGTCTTCATGAAGAGAAGGCCAAAGTCGACGATGTCATCTTTGGTATGCTTCCCTTTTTTGACTTATCTGCATCTTCCGACTCTTTAGAGTCCGGGTTTATTTGACTTACCCTTTGCATTATATGCGCAGGTCCTCTGAACTTGATGGACTTAGCCTCTGCCGAACCTCGCACCCACCGGCTTACCCAAGTTGGTGATTTGCTGCATGACTTCCGCCAATCCCTCGATGATATTGGGGAAGTTCTCAAAGTTCCGGACATGCATAGCATGTCCGGTTTTGAGGTCCGAGACAAGGCCAAGGATATGCCACAGCTTGTTCAGGACTAGAACATGTCCTACGCGTGAACCGCATCGCAGAATGCTCTCACCATGGTTATGAGACACCATGGAAACATGGAAATCTGCCAAGTAACTAGAGGGTACTGCAAGGTAGACGAAGATGGACAAGAGCAAGACATCAAGGCTATCATGGACTCCTGCGCCAGATATGGGTGCCACGTAGCTGATTTGACCAGCTACGACACTCCCTTCTTCACCCACGTGGACACGCCGCCTTCGCCTTCCGAAGAAACAACTGAAGTTTCCAATGATGATCAAACCATATCGGACTTGAACATCTCGGAATGTTATCAAGACGAGGCTGATGTATCCATCGAGCTTGCAGCTCCTACCTCTCCCCCTGCATCATAGAGTATCACAAGTACAATATGTTATTCTGAAAACAAATTGGGTTTGTAAATAAGTATGATACTTTTGCTAGTGCTAAGCTTTATTTTATCTAATCAGCACTTTTGGCTTTGATATTTTGTGCCTGAAAATTTTGCATAAGCACTTGTATTTTTTGTCTGCACTTATCATTTATCTGGCTTTCCGCCTCGTCCCTTTCGTGAGTCGGCCAACTTTTTGCACGGAAACTTTGCCGAGCAATGGAGCTCAATTGCTAAACCATTTTAAACTCGGAAACAAAGCTGGCTTCTAGTACCAACAATTCACTACTCGGAAAATGCCCGCATCCAGCAATCAGACAAATAACCAAAGTATAGACTAGAAAATTTAGATTTATACCCGAAGGTATCAATTTTAGAATCAGAAATCTAAACCAGAACAAACATTAGCATAAAGTACTTTCAAGTATTCTGGGATATTCGACTGTGACATGATCATTTGGAAATAATATGGTAAAAACTTCTCAGAAAAACTTAGAGGTAACCAAGACTTTACTTCTCATTGAACATGTACACATATATGATTACAAAGAAAAATAAACTAAGAATAAAAGGGACGTATCTGAGCAATATTCCATGGTCTATCTAACTCATCCAGATTTGTACTTCCTCCAGCTCTCTTTCTCTTCTTAGTAGTAGGTCTTTCTTTGATTGGCTGCATATCAGTTAGGTAGTATGAACCATTGTGCAATACTCGACTAACTAAAATGGCCCTTCCCATATTGGGGAAAGTTTGTGCTTTCTTTGCTGCACAAGCCGGAGAACCAAATTGCCCTTATTGAAAGATTGGTTTCTGACTCTCTGGCTATGATATCTGCGTAACTTCTGCTGATAGGCTATTGATCTCATTTCAGCAACGACAGGAACTTCTTCGACTAAGTCGAGATCATTTTGTCGAGAAATTTAGGCATCCTCTTCAATATACGCAGCCACTCTAGGAGAAGTGTGAATCAAATCACTAGGAAGAACAGATTCTGCGCCATAGACCAAGAAGAAAGGTGTGTATCCGGTTGACCTGTTTGGAGTTGTTCATAAAATCCATATTACAGAAGGTAACTCCTCTGTCCAAGCCCCCGCAGCACGCTGTAGTGGTGCTTCGAGTCTTGGTTTTAGGCCCTGTAGGATTAAACCATTTGCTCTTTAGACTTGTCCATTAGCTTGTGGATGTGCGACTGACGCAATGTCAAGCCGGATATTTTGTTCATTGCAGAATTCGGCAAGCTCTCCCATAGAAAAGTTACTCCCGTTGTTCGTGATAATGCTATGCGGATAACCGTATCAGATTATAACATCCTCAACAAATCTTCTGGTTGTTGCTCCATCACAATTAGTGACGGGTTTAGCCTCAATCCATTTGGTGAACTTCTCCACCATCACTAAGAGCTGTGTAAATCCACTTGGAGCCAGTTTAAACAGTCCTACCATGTCAAGCCCCCAGACCGCGAAAGGCCATGTTATAGGTATTGTTCGCAGCTGATCAGCCGGAACGTGAGCTAGTTTGGCGTACTTTTGGCAGCCCTTGCATGTCTTGACCAGCCTTTCGGCATCTGCCTTGGCTGTAAGCTAGAAAAACAGTGTCAGACAGCTTTTACCACTAAAGATTTGGCTGCAGCATGGTGACCACACTCGCCTTCATGGATCTCTCGTAAGATTTCCACTCCTTCTTCTAGAGATACACAGCGCTGAAAGACCCCAGATGCACTCCGCTTATAGAGCTCACCACTAATTATAGTATAGAGTTTTGCTCGTCGGATGATCTGTCAGCTCAGAACTTCGTCTTCAGGTAATTTTCCGTCTACCAAGAAATCAAGGTAGGGTTGAGTCCAGCTGGGAATCACAGCCAGAACTGCTACTAAAGGTGAGTCAGATTTGGTCGGATATTCCTCGCCCACTCCTTTTATAGAGGGAACTTTGAGGTGCTCTAAAAAAGCGCCATCCGGGACCTTTTTCCGGGCAGAGCCTATTCGAGATAGTGCATTTGCTTCCTCATTTTCTGTTCGAGGGATGTGTTGAACTTCAAACCCTTCAAACGATTTAGATAGTTCATCCACGACAGCCCTATATGCTGCCATGTGCTTGTTTGCTTTACAGATATCCGACACTTGTTGTGCAACAAGATCCGAATCTCCATAACACATTAAACGTCGGATGCCGATGTCCTTAGCAATCCGGATTCCATGTAGTAATGCATCATACTCGGCAATGTTGTTTGTTGCCGTGAAGTGTATCTGCAATACATAGAAAAGTTTATCACCTTGGTATGACTTGAGCACCACGCCTGAGCACCCGAGCGCTTTAGACCCGTCAAAATACAAGGTCCAGTATTCCGACTATGGCAGGGTCATATTCTCCATTGTCTCTGTCCAATCAGCGACAAAGTCAGTGAGGATTTGGGATTTGATTATTGTACGAGGTTTGTACTCAATGTCGAAAGCTGAAAGCTCTATGCCCCATTTGGCGACGCGTCATGTTGCATCGCTATTGTTGATTATATCTCTCATGGGAGCTGTGCTCACCATGGTAATTGGATGTTCCTAAAAATAATGTCGTAAGTTACGAGATGCTAAGAACACACCATAAGCCATCTTTTGATAATGCGGATACCGCCGTTTTGATTCTGTTTAAGACCTCGCTGAGATAATAAGTCGGACGCTGCACCAGGTGTTCCTGATTTTCCTCCGGTCTCTCCACCACCATAATGATACTGACGACTTTGTTTGTCGTAGCGAGATAGAGCAACATCGGTTCTTGTGGCTCTGGTGCTGCAAGGATGGGAGCAGATGAGAGTACTGCTTTCAGGTCTTGTAGTGCACCTTCAGCTTCGTCGGTCCAAACGAATTTCTTAGTCTTTGGAGGAGCTTGTATAGTGGTGTGGCTCTTTCACCGAGCCGGCTTACAAACCGACTGACTGCGGCAATGCAACCAGTTAGTCTCTGAACGTCCTTCAGGCGAGTTGGCCTGGAAATATTTAGTATAACCTTGATTTTGTCTCGGTTTACCTCTATGCCTCTTTGAGACATGATAAAACCTAACAATTTTCTAGCTGGGATTCCAAAGAAACATTTCTTCGGGTTAAGCATTATGTTGTATTTTCGTAGATTGGCGAACGTTTCCTCCAAGTCGGAAATCTGGGTTTCCTTCTTTTTGGACATCACCGCAGTATCATCCACATATGCATGTACATTGCGTCCGATTTGATCGTGGAGGCAACGCTGCATTGTGCGTTGGTACGTAGCTCGTGCGTTCTTTAGCCCAAAGGGAATCGTAACGAAACAGAAGGTTCCTAAGGGGGTTATGAATGAAGTTTTGACTTTGTCAGATTCCTTCATCTGGATTTGGTTATAACCAGAATATGCGTCGAGAAAACATAGGAGTTCCGAGCCTGCCGTAGAATTGATAACTTGATCAATCCTAGGTAGAGCAAACAGATCTTTGGGATAAGCCTTGTTCAAGGCAGTATAATCAACACACATCCTTAAATCAATGGTGTCCTTTTTAGGGACCATTACAGGATTGGCCGACCACTCAGTGTGGATGACCTCTTCTATGAATCTGGCTAACTCGAGCATGTTTGGGGTATCTGTAGTACCATAGGATGTGTTAATCCTTTGTTGATCTTCGCAATATGTCTTTGGTTATCAACTGTTGGTACATTCCATTCCGACAGGCTTTTGTGTAAACCGACGTAATCTATCCGACTCTTTGTTAACCGACGCAATCTTGTTAAGGGTGTTCTTCCTTCTTGCATGCTTTCACAGAATTTGGAGTTGCTAATATCTATCGGTTAAGTTGTTTTTGCATCTAGTTGTTATTTTAATGCCGAAAAATGCGGATTTTATATTTGATACATCTTTGTTTCCACACTCCTTTTCAGTCGTGTGGGATACGCTATCTATCTTATTTTATCAGCATGTCCATGCTAACTCGATCTTTTTCTACTGGCGCTTCATTCTGGAGTTTTTACTTCATCTTCAATTCTTTTGGGATAAATGCATAACTTGCGTCAATCCGACGTTTGCGATTGTAATTTGGTTCTTGGTATAGATATATAACACTTATCATGTGTGGAATATGGTCAATGCATTCAATCTAATCCCCCAAAATGATGGCAGTTATCTCTTGTGATTTTGAGTTATACCATGATCATATCTATATCATATTCAAGTATCTTCAGCAATCCAGAGGTTTCTTAATGCACTTATGTGGGATTTTCATCCTACTGTCATTCTTCATATCCTTTTGAACTCCATATCCGCAAGGTTCTCTTTGATACAAGAGAATCTCATTCTTTTCATCTCTGATAGCTTTGCTTAAGGATGAGTTATCATTGTTTCTTTATCCAAGATCTATTTATCTTTTGAACCAGTGATCCGATCATCTATGTGGACAACTCAACATCTCTTCTATATTCCGAAGGGTTAGATAATCTATTCTTCCAATACATCTCTTCAAACACAAATCTTTGCTCGTAATGTTTGTCTTTCAAAGAGCGTTGAGCTTAGAAAGTGTTTCGAGCAATTGTTTGTTTTTTCCACCTCTTGAACTTGGTATTCTTAGAATATCTCAAAACTTCATGGTGGTATATCTTAATGATATTCTCGCCTATTCTATATCAATGGAAGAACATGAAGAACATATTATTTTCATCATCTCAAGCTTCAAGAACACCGCATCTATGAAGAGTTCTCAAAGTGCAACTTCTGACTTTTTGAAGTGACCTATCTTGGCCATGTCCTTCTACTAAAGGCATCGCTACAATTCTGGAATCATCAAGTCAATTATTAATTCCATCCTCCACCTTCAACCAAAACTGGAGCTTCTCCTTGTGTTGGCAAGTTATCATCCTTTTTCTGCTGAAGATTTCCTCAAGGCGGCTAAATCTCTCTCAGATATTATCAAGCAGGACAAGAAATTTTGTTGGTCTTCTGCTCCTAAAGAAACCTTTTTGAAATCCTCTTGCTTTATCTTCTATCCTCAATCTGCTGGATGCCACGAAGACTTTCTAGATGTTTCGTAATTCCTCTATTCAAGACCTTGGTGTTTTTCTCGTCTATCTATTGAATCTTTCATCTGTTTATGTGATGTTCCTTCATATGTTTTCCGATGGCTTGGGACTTCCAACACGAAGACAACAACATCATCTTTATCGAGTTTGGATCTGACGAAGTTTTTGCATCACATCTTCGTTTTCTTATGGAGCTTTACGAGTTCTTATCAAGATCTTCAGTCCAAAATTTGAGTGGGTTGCACGATTTATATATTCATGTACGGAGTAATGCTTTGGTTGCACGATGGACTGATCCCCATCCGACTACTCTTACCATTCACTCTTGTACATTTAATTGGTGGATTAATGCGATTTTACTCATTCCACGGAAGTCAAAGGTGGCCTCTATCTCTTGAGACTTTTACTTCCGTCCTTGTTTTCTAGAGTGTTCTCTCAAGAACATAATGAATAACCTATTATTGGTAGGTATTGTCTATTTCAATATGGAGCAAAAATCTTCAATAATCTGGTGGAAAAAATGCAAAATCTTCTCCGTCCTCTTATTTCTACCGGTGCTCGACATCGTCAAACAAGATGGATGGAAGATATAAGCGACTTCAATTGTCAAATCCTTTTCTCTTGGTAAAGCCAATTATGGTCGATGCCATCCATCGCAAATATATTGCAATAACCTCATGGATAAGGAAAGCAATAGGCATCTTTTTAATAAACTCCAGATATTTAGCATTCCACTTCTTCCTCAGGATTCTACCATAAACTTGGGTCACCTATTTCTCTTGAATATATATCTGCACACCTTAATTGCGTGATCCTTTGGTTCTTATCAGCGCAAGAAGAATCTATTTGAGAACTCCTAAACCAAATCTTTTCTGTGGTATCAAGGAACTCTATTGTTTGAAGGCAATATTGTTTCTCCAAACTTCATTTCTTAAATCTATAGGAAGAAACAATGCTATTTTCATAGTGGTTGGCAATATCTCCAAAGTCGCTCCTTTCTTCTGGCGAGAGCAAGAATCATCCTCACTTATAGCTTTTGATCTTGAATCCTAACAATGTGTCTTTCTTTCTCCTCGATACACCATCTTTTATAATTCTTTTAAGAAGTGTTTCTATTCTTTTATCGTGTTTCTCGAGAGCACCGGAGCTATGTCCATCCTACCTCCTTTGTTCCCAACAATCCTTCAATTCTTCAAGTCCTTTGTTTCTAAGAAGCAAAACGCAAGACTCACAACAAGTCTAGCAAGTATTGCAAGGTGTAATGGTCGTACTATTTCGTTGTTCATCAACTTGGGAAAGCGAGGATCACCTTCGTTTTGAACACCCGCCTCTCCTTGTGCCTTTTTCTTTTTCCTAGGAATCTCGGAGTGAGATTCTTATTTAGTGGGGGGATAGTTGTAGCATCCGAATTGTCTAACCATTGTAATGTTACTCGCCTAGTCTATATGGTGCTACTTCCTACATATCATTCTTGCATTGCATCATCACTATATCATGCTCATGTCATCATGCCACATTGCATTTGAGCATCATATCAGGTTTGCATTGGTTTCATCTTGATTGTATTAATGCTATCACCAATACCTCTCTGCCCCTCTTTCCAAACTATCTATTTTGATTTCCTACAGGTTGGGATCCACTTGCTAGGATCCAATATTTTACAAATGTTTTAATCGATCCTAAAACTCCAATTCTTACATTCTTGTATGTGCCCAAATGGACATGTATGCATGGTGCATCCCTCTTTGCTATTTCCCTCTAGTCCCTTTACTTAGCCTAATCTATATTCAAAATAACCTGCAAAAGTTTCAAAATGTTTTGAATTAAATTGCTTATTTGAAATTGTTTAAACATTAATTAGTTAACAATGGTAAAAATAAAGAGAGAGAGAGTCAAACCTAGTCCCGCAGCACAGGGCCCAGTCACCCTGTCGTTGTTCCTCCCTTCCTTGGTCCGACCCAACTCGCGACTGGCCCGTATCCCTTTGACACCCATTACTGGTCACCATCTTCCCCGTCTCCTCCCTCTATCTCTGCGACAGACAGAAGGAGCAGGTCACCGTCCCCATGTCGTTGTCCTCGTCACCCCTCACGCCCCACGTGCTCCTCCCCTTTATCTACCCCATGCTGCACTAGGAACCCTAGCTTCCTTCCCTCCCTCACGCCACAGTTCCTTTTCCCCATCTCTCTACAGTTTCACGCAGCCGCCTCTCAATTCGTCATTGCTCCTTCGCGATGGCCATCGCTGAGCACTGCTGAGGCCAGGAACCGCATCACCGCACTTACTATGCTCATATGTTACAGCAGGAAAGAGTCGAAGAAGCAGGACCCCGTCCGCCTCTTCTTCCTGTCCGAACCAAGAGCTCCACGCCATCGCCCTCACCTCGCCGCCACCTCCGTCTGCCCCCAGCCTTGAATCCTGCGGGAATTGACCGTGGTGAGCACCACCTACCTCTCCCTACCCGTACCCTATGTCCATGCGTCTCTTCGTCCGCTAGTTCTTGGTCACTGACGATGCCTCGCCGCCGGTACTGGCAGAAGCCACCGCGCGCACCGACAGTAGCAACAGCAGCCACTCGTTCCGCCCTTATTCCCAGCAAGCTCCGCTCATGCACAAACCTCCGCCCGTAAAACCCGTAGCACGTAGAGGTAGCTGGTGATTCCAGCTTCCCATCGAGCCGTAGAGCGCCTCCTATGATTAGCAACGTCGGCGCTAGCATGGCCAGTTTTCGTCCCCGTCATCTCTCTCTTATGAGAGTTCAGGAGGAACAACGAGGCAGATTCAGTTAGCAGCCACCGCAGTTTTGCAGTTAGCCCCCTAGGCAATTCTTTCCTCGACCAGCGATCCCCTGCAGCTCCACCTGTCATACACAGAACAAAGCCCCATTCGTGCTTTTTACGAAAAGGTACCCAGAGTTTGGGAAAACTCCAACCGCGCCCCCAGCGTGCCAACGTGTCACATGCCCGCTGGCCGCGTGCGCGTGTGGCCCCACAGTAACTTGGGCCCCTGATACGTCCAGAACGTATCTACTTTCCCGAACACTATTGCTATTGTTTTTCCTCTAAACTTGTGTGATTTGGATGCAACTAACATGGACTGACGCTGTTTTCAGCAGAATTGCCTTGGTGTCTAGTTTTTGTGTACAAAATCAACTATCAGGAAAAATCCCGGAAAATCTGCCAAAAATCCTATTTCACCAAAAGCCTCACGGAGCCAGAATACGAGACAGAGTGGGGCTGGGCCCAGCCACACCACCTGGCCGCGTGGGCTAGGCCTGGCCACGCCTGGGGGTGGTCTGGCCGTCCCAGACACCCCCTCGGTCTCCCTCTTCGCCTATAAGTTGCCTTCTGACCTAAAAACTCAGGGGGTTTGACATTTTTCCAGAAAGAGTTCTGCTCCGCCGCCACCACCAGATTTCACGATTCGGAACTAGAAACTCCGTTCTAGCACCTTACCGGGACGGGGAATTGGAAGAGATCATCGCCATCATCATCACCATCGCTTCTCCATCGACCATCTATGTTTCCCCCATCTATGAGTGAGTAATCCCCCGCTATAGGCTATGGGGATGGTAGGGATTGGATGAGATTGTTCATGTAATGGCATCAGATTATTAGGGCATGGTGCCTAGTATCTATTATTAGTGTTTTTTGACTTTGTTGCAACTTGTTATGCTTAATGCTTGTCACTAGGGCCCGAGTGCCATGATTTCAGATCTGAACATGTTATTGATTCATTATGATAGTATTGTTTATGGTCTTACCTGCAAGTTTTATACACACGTTGTTGTCTGGAACCAAAGGCCTCAAAGTGATAGCAATCGGGATAACCGGAGGGAATGGATTTGATGTGAGGATCACATGTGTTCACGGAGTGTTAATGCTTTGCTCCGGTGCTCTATTAAAAGGAGCACCTTAATTGCCAGTAGTTCCCTTGAGGCCCTGCTACAAACGGGCTTGCAGGACAAAATATGTTGTGCAAGTTCTTATTGCGAGCACGTATGACTATATATGGAACACATGCCTAGGATTATCTAGTATTTGGATGCTTTATCTTATTTATCTGTAATTGCCCTATGTTCTGATTGCCATGTGAATTATCTTGTCCATGCAACGCCCGTCCATCCATCCCTATGCCTACCGCGCTCTAATCCTACTGTTTGCTGCAATTGTTACTATTGTCTTTACTTTTACTACTGCTATTACTTTACTATTCCTACTACAAAACTATTGCTACTGATAAACTGCCATGAGCAAGATTGTTTCCAGGTGCAGCTGAATTGACAACTCAGTTGTTAAGGCTTATAAATATTCTTTGGCTCCCCTTGTGTCGAATCAATAAATTGGGTTTCACTTCCCTCGAAAATACTACGATACACCCCCTATACTTGTGGGTCATCAAGACTATTTTCTGGCGCCGTTGCCGAGGAGCATAGCTTTATTTATCAAGTCCACTTGGAATCATTATTGTTCGCTGCTATCCATCCATCATGGGTAAGTCTTGTGATGGCAAGGTTCCTATTTTACCATCCACTACAAGAAGAGGTACGGTTCTGAAAAGCTCTGTTGCTCTTGATTCACCGTCTGTTATGAGTAAGTTCCTTACACCACCACATACACATGCTACACACACTGCTACTACTGCTGAATCTGAAACTTATGATGCTGCTTCTACTATGCTAGATAAGAGTGGTTCATTAGGTCCTTTCCTAGATGCTACGATTGCTAGAACTATAGCTAGAAATACTGAAACTCCTAATGAAGACACTACTACACCTGTTAGTTGACCTGAGTCTAGAGAGAGCTATGATATTGAAGACGGTTATGTTGAGATGACCGATGAATTTATTAAAGAATGTCAAAATACCCATGATAGGAGTGCTGCTAAGAGTCTCCTTGAGAGGCGTACTATTAAACCCAAATTGTCTCCTAATGCTAAGTTTGCTGCGTCTCCCATAAACATTAAAGATAAGGATTATGATTTCTCTCTTGATCTATCTTATATAGCTATTGTTGAGAAAGAACCTTTTTGTGGGACTAAGAATGAAAGTGTGGTAGCACATATGAATGAGCTTTCTACCATGAGTGGTTTATTTTCTGATGATATTAAAATGCGTACCTACTCTGTTGCTAAGATTTTCCCCTTTTCACTGAAAGGAGAAGATAAAAATTGGTTTAATAATTTACCTCCTGGATCTATTGATAGCCCTGATTGCTTGATTAGTACTTTCCTGCAGAAATATTTTCCTCCTAGTGCTAGACATGCTATTTTGCAGGAACTTTTTGATTTTAAACAGGGAGAAAAAGAGATATTGCCTGAATCATGGGCAAGGTTTGGTGCTTTGATTCATGCACAACTTGGATGTCCTTTACCTAAGAATGAGCTTCCGAGGAATAGGACTCCCGAGGAAGCTGAGAAATTAATGGCTAAAATAAGAAAGAATTATGAAGATTGGACTCCTCCTGAACCAGCTATACCTGGAACAATTATACCTGAACCAGCTATACCGACGCCTATACCATCATCTAAGAAGAGGCGAGTTATTGAATTGAATGATGAAGTGATGAAGGAAGCTAAGAAATATCTTAAGGAGAAGGGAATTAAAGTTGCAGATGTCAAGAATTTACCTCCTATAGAAGAATTATGTAAGACAATCCCCCATTCATCCACTATTGAGGTACATTCTCTCCAACATTTTGATGAAGGTGATATTCCTTACTCTGAACCTCCTGATCAATGCTTAGAATAATTCGATATTTTTATTGTTAAGCAAGATAATTGTGCAAAATCATTTAATGAAAAACTCTAGAGCTATTGTTGAGTTGAAGGATATTGTGGAAAGAACCTCTAATGATGTTAAAATGCTTGTTAAACATTTTCAAATGGTTCAAACTCAAATAGATCAACTTATTAAAGTGCAAAAAGACTTGCTAGTCAATGTTGCTAAAGAAAAACATGCTTACGAAATTAGAACTAGAAGTGGTGCTGCTACCCAGGATCCTCTATATCCTGAGGGGCATCCCAAAAGAATTGAGCAGGATTCCCAACAAGCTGAAAATAGTGGCACTACTCGTAACAAAAGGAAAAAGAAGCATAAAACTATTGTAGAACCCTCTGAACCTGCTAAAGATCCTAATAGTATATCTATCTCTGATGCTGACACTGAAAGTGGTAATGAAGAAAATGATGTTCCTGATAAAGAAAAAGTTGAAGAAGAACCTGAAAGGCACACTAAGAATACTAAATACACTAAAGAAGATTTTGTTGCTAAGAAACATGGTAGTGAAAGAGAGCCTTGGGTCCAAAAACCTATGCCTTTCCCTGATAAGAAACACAAGTCAAAGGTATATGAACACTATAATAAGTTTTGTGAGTGGATGAAACCTTTATTCTTGCAAATTCCTTTGACTGATGTTATTAAATTGCCTCCTTATTCAAAGTATATGAAGGATATTGTCTCAAATAAAAGGAAGATCCCTAATGAAGAAATTTCAACTTTGCTTGCTAATTATTCCTTTAATGGTAAGGTTTCGAAGAAACTTGGAGACCTAGGGATTCCAACTATTCCTTGCTCTATTAAAAATAGTTATGTTAGAACTCCTTTGCGTGATTTGGGAGCAGGAGTTAGTGTTATGCCTTTCTCTCTCTATAAGAGACTTCAACTTGAAAAACTAATACCAACTGATATATCTCGACAAATGGCTGATAAATCTACCACTATTCCTGTTGGTATATGTGAGGATGTGCATGTTCAAGTGGCTCATAATTGCTTGATATTAACTGATTTTGTTGTGCTTGAAATGCCCGAAGATGATAATATCTCTATTATTCTTGGGAGACCTTTTCTAATTACTGTAGGAGCTGTTATTAATTGTAATCAAGGAAATGTGACCTTCAATGTTAATGATAAGGAGCATACTGTCTATTTCCCCAAGAAGATTGATAGGACTTATGGTTTAAATTCAATTGAACATGTTGAGGGCATTCAAGTTAGAGAAATATATTGTCCCATACCAAGAGAAAAATTTGAAACTATTATGATTGGGACCATTGCTATCAAGGTTGAGGTAACATAATCATAAGTGGAATACAAAGTTTTGTTTTGTATAAAATTGTTTTGGTAACAAGACCTGATCAACCTTGTTAACAAAAGGAGTTCATTGAACAAAACAATGTTTTCACCATGATTATCTCCGCTTACTTCTATTCTATCCATTTTAGTTTTTGTTTTCGTTTAGTTTACTTTTCTATTATTAGTTGCTTGCTTGTTGGAGTGTTTTAGAACTTCTGTAGCCTATTCTTTGTTTTGCTTTTGCATCATTTCAAAATCACTTTTCTGCAGAAAAATCATTCATCTATACCTGAAAATTGCTCAAAAATAAAGTGTCTCGAAAAATTCCAGAAAATTCATATTAAATTTTTATGTGAAAAAGGGGCAGAGAAGTGCCTGGAAGGTACCAGGGGGCCCACCAGGCAGGCACACCACCTGGTGGCGCGGCCTGCCCAGGGGCGCGCCTGGCCATGGTGTGGGCCACCCCTGGCCCTCCACTCACTCTCTCACTTGCTACTTTCTTCTCTCTCCCGAGGAAACAGTAGTTCATTGCTCGAAATCACGGTCTTGCTGTGTTTGCCCTTGATTTTTCGATCTCCTTGCTCAGCCCATCTTTGCTACTGAAATTTGGAGCATTTGTCCTCCGGTATGTGACTCCTCCGCTTGTCCAAGTAGATTTGTGTTTAGTGGTTTATATCTTGAGTATTTTGCTGCTGTAGGTGACAGGTTATGAGAGCTTGTAAGCTTGTTTGATGCTTAGAGATATAGTTTTGATGCATGTTTAGGCCTCTTACAAGTCCTTATGAGTAGTGCCCTTCATTATATTCACATTACAATCACTTATTTAATAGATGTTTAAATTTCATAATATCAAACATGATAAAACTATACCTTTGGAGAAATATTTGAGAGGGATGCACCTAGGAGGTCAAGGCCCTCAAGACCAACCTCTTAGTTTAGGCCATCATACAACGAAGATCTCATTGCACCTCGCATTGGTAATGAAGGAGATGATGGGGATGCTCACCCATCTACTTTTCCTTGTTTTACTTTCTTACAAGCTACAGGGATTCTTGATGATTTCTTGCTACTGATTCAGAGGGTTGGTTTGACCTCATATATGCAAGATGAGAGTGAGCAATACGCTATGCTCACCAAAACTTTTGTTGAGAGCTTCATTTTTACTAACACGCCCTATCAGTCAACTATTTCTTTTAGAATTTATAATCTGCCCTTTACCATGCCATTGGAAAGATTTTGTAGTATTATAGGTGTGGGCATGATAGGGACCGTGAAGAATATTCAAGGGCGACCCGCTAATTGGCTGGAGCTCTATCGGGGTGTGACCAATGACGATGACCGCGTAGCTCAGCGCGGAAAGATAAGAAACATCCAACTCCCTGCTCTTAGATACTTTGCCTATTACCTTGCTACTAGCGTTCTTGGTAGGGAGAATACGAGTAACATTTCCAATTATCATTTAGCCTTCCTCGCTGCTGCGCTTAACAATGATACTTGGTACAATCTTGGCTCTCTTATTTCTCGCCGCCTAGCTGCTAGGGGGCCTATTTATGGGGGCATCATCGCTTCATGTATGGTCAGTGCATTAGAGCTTTCAATGGAACCCAATGATACTATATTGGCACCACAAAGGCTTGACCTTGCTGCTATGAAAACACATCACTTCGTCACTTCTAACTCTAATATGGATAGTTTAGTATATAGGATGTTGTTTACTGACGAGGATGAAAGGGAGATTCCTTTGCCACAATCTACTTTGTTCAGTGTTCACAGGAGGCCGTGGTCGCGCTCCAAGGAGGAGGTGGACGAGCAGCTCCGCTTGCTGGGTTTCCAAAGGTAGCACCAGGAGGATGTGCCCTCCTACGATTACTCTGCGCACTACGGTGGGGCGTCCTCGAGCTCGCACCAGGACGAGAGTACCTCCTCACCGTACTACGGAGGTGCTCCATCTTGGCCAGCTTGGGATTGATACCCACTTAGGCCAAAAGCCTAAGCTTGTGGGGAGGTACGCCGATATCGCACTCATCTCCATATCATTTTGCGTCGGTACTTTGTATATTCATGTTTCGTTCTCTTTTTAGTTTTCGTTCTTTCTTTGCTTTTGCTTTCTAAAACACAAAAATACCAAAAATATTTCTGTTGTTTCTCTTTATTTGCTTCTTCTTCTTTTTTCCTTAGTTTGTTTTTTCCCATTTTGTTTTGTTTGAACTATTCGAAAAACCCAAAAAGATTTTGCTTTGCTTGTTCTTCCTTTTTGGTTCTTGTTTTAAAAATCGAAAAAAACCAAAAACATTTGTTCTTGTTCTTTGGTTTTGTGAGTTTGTTGCAAGGTTCAACAGTTCTTAGTGGAATTTGGTTTCATATTATTATTCAAGCCACTCAAGTGAAAGGCAATAATGATGATTAATGACAACTTGAGGTGTGGTAAGAGGATGGTAACGAACTCTATTTGTTTTCATTTTTGTACATATACTCATCATTGTGGGCATGGTTAGTCTGTTCATGTGGGGTGTATGTTATTTATGGATGCTTAGTAGTTCTTGCTTTCATATGATTAGTTCCAGCTTGCTAATAGTTTGTGGCATGTCATATGAATGTTTGCTTGCATTACTCTATTCATAACTTGGTATGACACCATGGTATCCTCCTCTGAATGTTTCACTTGAATTGACTTGGCACATGCTCACACATGCATATGACTGAAATAATCAGTTAAGCCTCGAGTAATTATTTTTCCTTGAGGGTCTTGAATCACTTTCATGCCATGAGTAGTCCTGTTTTGTTGCAAGCATGATTATGACAGTTATTGCTCTCTCGTTTGTTGCTCCCTTTCTATTGCTAGCCTTCACTTGTGCTGAGTATAACCTTTACTCGTGCTTCCAACTCCCCAAAACCAGTATTGCCAAAGTGTCCACCATATCTACCTATTAGCAACATTCGCTATTCCGTGCATATTAAGTATGCTTTGTTTTCTTCCGAATAAAATGTTTGCTTGATATGAGAAAGTTAGTTAGTAAAGCTCTTACGAACTTGATGGCACACTTTATTTTCTTGCACTTAATAAACCTGAACCATTGCGTCCTTCTTTGTTGCATATATGCTTGCACTTTATAAGTTGAAGTTAGCAGAACCATGTATCATGGGGAACGCTTTCAACATTGCACTGGTACTTAGTACCTCGTTGATATCATGCTCTTTTGCCTATGGATCCCGGCGGTGTGAAATAAAAGTGGAACTTGTAAGATCATGGAGTTTGTAGGTGTGTTAGAGAAACGCCTGGGCCGCTAGCCTAAGCCATGCCTAATCATGGTGGAAACTTGCAGCATAACCATAATGAGCATTCTATGAAGCATCCTCAATAAAAATCTATGCACATAGTAAATAAAAAGATCACTGAGATGCTCATTGTCTGCTTGCCTTGTCATTTTGATTATGGGATAGCTCATATATCATGTGCAAGGGGTACCCCGTTGGTGGTTCTCTATGATACACATGTACTTACAATGACAAGAACTTGTGACTGAAGTTGAGTAGCATGAGGTCCGGTACTCGTAAGTAAGGGGCATGAGATTTCAGCTTATAACTTGTCAAGCATATCCTCTTAGTTGTGTCACTTTAACCTTAACCATTTAAAGATGCTTATGATAGGGGCAATGAGAGATCAAAGCTAACGAGTACCATACTTTCAGCATTTGGAAGCCTTTCAAACTTTTCAAAACCTTTTTGTTTTCCTTGCTGAGTCTCCACATATTCTATGAGCACTTTCTTGAGAGCATAGTTGTCATTCTTAGTATAATGTGCTTGTCTCAAAACTTGATTATTTGTGTTATGACTTTGATGCTTGTATCTTTGATATCTTTACTTCTAGTCTTCACCTAAACTTCAGAGGTGCCTTGGCATTCACAATCAAAGGCAAGCGAGATACCACTCTATCATACCTTGTTATGAGAATTGTAATGTTGCTTATGTTTATGTTTCTTGCTACTTATTATTTTTGAGGTGGAATCTCTTCATAGCTTGCATTGCCTATTAAGTAAACTTAGTTGCATACTCCTTATTATGAATTGTCTAAGTAGTTGATCACATGCTGAGAATATATACATCATATGAAGCAAATGTGTTCGTGAAAGTTCCTTTTATCGCACTCAGTTTTCAACTGAATTGCTTGAGGACAAGAAATAAGCTAAGCTTGGGAGAGTTGATACGTCCAAAACGTATCTACTTTCCCGAACACTTTTGCTATTGTTTTTCCTCTAAACTTGTGTGATTTGGATGCAACTAACATGGACTGACGCTGTTTTCAGCAGAATTGCCTTGGTGTCTAGTTTTTGTGCAGAAAATCAACTATCAGGAAAAATCCCGAAAAATATGCTAAAAATCCTATTTCACCAGAAGACTCACGGAGCCAAAATACGAGCCGAAGTGGGGATGGGGCCCAGCCACACCACCTGGCCGCGCGGGCTAGGCCTGGCCACGCCAGGGGGTGGTCTGGCCGCCCCAGACACCCCCTCGGTCTCCCTCTTCGCCTATAAGTTGCCCTCTGACCTAAAAACTCAGGGGTTCGATGTTTTTCCAGAAAGAGTTGTGCTCCGCCGCCACCACCAGATTTCGCGATTCGGAACCAGAGACTCCGTTCTAGCACCCTGCTGGGACGGGGAATTGGAGGATATCATCGCCATCATCATCACCATCGCTTCTCCATCGACAATCTATGTTTCCCCCATCTATGAGTGAGTAATCCCCCGCTGTAGGCTATGGGGATGGTAGGGATTGGAGGAGATTGTTCATGTGATGACATCAGATTGTTAGGGCATGGTGCCTAGTATCTATTATTAGTGCCTTTTGACTTTGTTGCAACTTGTTATGCTTAATGCTTGTCACCAGGGCCCGAGTGCCATGATTTCAGATCTGAACATGTTATTGATTCATTATGATAGTATTGTTTGTGGTATTGCCTGCAAGTTGTATACACACGTTGTTGTCCGGAACCAAAGGCCCCGAAGTGACAGCAATCGGGATAACCGAAGGGAAGGGCTTTGTTGTGAGGATCACATGTGTTCACGGAGTGTTAATGCTTTGTTCCGGTGCTCTATTAAAAGGAGTACCTTAATTGCTAGTAGTTCCCTTGAGGCCCTGCTGCAAACGGGCTGGCGGGACAAAAGATGTTGTGCAAGTTCTCATTGCAAGCACGTATGACTATATATGGAACACATGCCTAAGATTATCTAGTACTTGGATGCTTTATCTTATTTATCTGCAATTTCCTTATGTTCTGACTGCCATGTGAATTGTCTTGTCCATGCAACGCCCGTCGATCCATCTCTATGCCTACCGCGCTCTAATTCTACTGTTTGCTGCAATTGTTACTACTGTCTTTACTTTTACAACTGATGTTACTTTACTATTCCTACTACAAAACCATTGCTACTAATAAACTGTTGTGAGCAAGATTGTTTCCAGGTGCAGCTAAATTGACAACTCAGTTGTTAAGGCTTATAAATATTCTTTGACTCCACTTGTGTCGAATCAATAAAATGGGTTTCACTTCCTTCGAAAATTCTACGATACACCCCCTATACTTGTGGGTCATCAGCCCCCTCGTTAGTCTCTGTGGGTAGATGGCCCCTGAGTAACAAAAACCTTGGCTTAAATTTAAACCCAAATTCAAATTAGTTTTTATATTCTGTTTAAATACAAATAAATTCATAACTTTAATATAAATACGAATTTGAATAAAAGTTTAATATGAAATGTGTTTAGTTTTTAAATGTGAATTCAAATGTAAATTCCAATATTTCCAAAACTAATTCAAACTAGTCAAACCTTTGACTTTTGACCCCTTTTGAATTAATTGCATTTAATTATTGTTTTAAATTCATAATTTCAAATAGTACCAATAGTATATGTTTTCTGATCAAAAAAATTCCAGGAATTCAAATATGCCATCCAAAATAATTTTTGAGGAATTTAAAATTTTGAAATATTTTAAATGCTAATAGATACCTTTTTCTTAATTAATTCATAAATTAATTATGTAATTCCAAATTTGACAAATAATATGTCTAAATCGATCAACACGACGATCCCGTTCTAATTATGCATTCGATGATATACGTTGAAGCATGTATCATATAAATATTAAAGGGGCATCAAGGTTTACGGGAGCAAAGTATGAATAAACAACTAATAAAAATGCTTATTTCTTGTTTCCACACCTCACCCATGCCATGCTATGTTATACCATGCAATTGTGCATAATTCCATCATGGCATATATTATTTGCTTGTTGCATAATTCATATGATTGTGCATTTTATTTATTATGGCCCTTTGTGTATTTGATTTTAATTCCGGACAGACGTCGAGCAAGGGAATTATCAGGAGAACAAGAGTACTACCCGGATCCTGGTTACCCTACAACTGATCTGACAGGCAAGTGATTCCCCATTCTTGCATACATATAGCACCTATGCATCTATCTTATTTCTTGGATCATTGAGTCATGTTTGCATTAAATTGAATCCCAATTATTGCATAGCCTTTACTTTTAAACCCCACCGAAACTTGTACCCTCAATCCTATGAGCCATTACTACAGGAGTTGTTTAAGCCATACGAGTCAGAGAACTGCATGCGTAGGGTTTGTGCGAGTCTTTTGATAATAAGGTACCTATACAACTTAAACTGTCTAGTAATGGGATAACTAAAGAAAGAGGCCCACGGTGGACAATATCTGTTATTTGGTTCTTTCACACTCACTTGTGTCCTGTACGACCTGAGTACTTAATACTTGTTCCTTGACTATTCGCACTATCCACATGTGGGAGACTCTATGGATCCCCCTTCGCCTGAGCTTAATTCGCACTTTATTTGTTGGGGCCACAATTAGTTTGGGGCTTTATTACTATCATGTACTTATTCCATGCTTTACTGCTTTATCTACTATTACGTGTGGAGCGCCTATACTATTTTCGAATGTGGAGTGTTTTCGTGGTATAGACAAGCCCAATCACACTTTCGGGTTCCTAGTCTTTTACAACCATTGGCACAAACTCTGGGTCCGTCTCAGAGCCGGAACCTTTGCTGCGGGTAGCTTAGTGGGGTAGCCCCCTGAAATAATTTATGAATCATGTGAATGCATTGTCGTGAGGCCTCGTTTCTTTTTATTTTGTTCTTCCTGAGGTTGATCGTGCGTGTGTTGCTATTTGTGCACCCCTGTAGGGTAAATCTTTCTGAAAGCTCTATCCACGGTTATGGACGACTTGGAGCACAGTTTCTCGATCATAGACAAGTATAACTAAAGTACCGTGTTTAATCTGACTAAGACATGACTAGTAAATAGTGCAACACTCATGGAATGGTTGATAAAATTGCTAACAGATGGGATGTTCTTCTGCCTTCTCATCAGTAAGCGAGAAGGAGGTCGAGCAATGTTTATTTATGATACCTACATAACTGTTGTTACTAATTAACGAGCATCTGTCCATCTCTAGTTGGGCGGATATTGTAGCATGTCTCTATAGAACTGTTAGATATTATCTTTCACTGCAATTGTATCACCCCAGGTTGTTCCCTTTAGATGCATTAAGACTTGCTAAGTAACCCTTGGGTCTCACACAATAAATATTTTGGTTCATATGGATAGGTTTATGCACATGAAGGTTAATGGTTCAAAGAGAACGATGATGGTGGCAACGACTATCGGATGTAGAGATTATGGGGTTGGAGATCCGTGAGATCTATGGGTGGGATGTGCTTATTTCAGGGTCATCTTTTGCCAATTTTCTTCTCGTCCATACTCGGATCTTGTTTTCTGCTTCCGCTTGATACTCTGATGTGTGATCTATGAGGATGTATCCTAAACTATTATCTCTAACTAGGATATTTGGATCTTGCCGTATGGCGTTGAATATTTATATTTCTTTTAGATGGTCTGTCTATGATGTATTATTGTATGTCGCTGGCATACACACTTGTGTACGTTTTTTCACATACCTGTCGACTACATCGCTCGCTCTTGTCACAATGTTCTTGGAAGTGGGTAGGGTGGTTGGCCGGTACCGTGCCCTGCTCTGCTTCTACGGGCCTACACGTGGGTGGCCTTGGGCCTCCGCGATAGAATCCCTTATCCACTTTTGGGTTTATCTTGGCTTGTTGCTTAGAGCATAGGGTCCGAGGTATTACATAATAATATATCACGGGAATGAAAAGAGTACTTGTCGGTAACAAGATCAAACTAGGTGTGTAGATACCGATGATCAAATCTCAAACATGTAATATATCGTGAGACAAAGTGATTTAGTTACGATATGTTAAAGTTTCACATGATCACTAGATTCATTGCTGAATATGTGGGAGTCAGTACGGATCTCTAGGTCCCGCTGCTGATTTTTGATCGGAGAGGGGTCTCGATCATGTATGCATTATTCATGAACTATAGGGTGACACACTTAAGGGATACCGATGCCATTTGGAGCAAATATGATGCCAAATAAATATTATAAAAGCGCTGGAATTAATTCAATGGACATTGGAATTGTTTCAGGTCAAATTGCTGAGAAGGGTTTCAGATGTAATAATGAAGTATTGCAAAGGGGGTTTATGCAAATATTTGTTAATAAAAGTAATTAAAAAATTCTGAAGAAAATAAATAAAAGAGTTTTATTAAATGAGAGATGCATTAATTTTGGTGGAAAATTAATGCAACTTTGAGTGGAGTTGGAATTAATGGTAATGGGCTTAGTGGAAGCTCCACTCACCATTATGGAGGGAGAGGTGGCACTACAAGAAAAGTTTCCTTCCGCAATGAAATTGGCCCGATGGTCGTCGTAGAAGGCGCATCTTCCGCGACGAAATTCTCGGCTCGGCCGTGGCCGATGGAAAACTTTTTTCCGGTTTCACGGCCCTCTACTACGACGGATCTGCTAAAAACATGGAGGAAGCTCGGCTGGCGCGTGGCAGAAGCAAGATTTTTGTTTCCTCGCGCGATGTTGACTCGCCGAAGTCTTTTGAGGTGTGTGGGTCCCGTACGTTAGTGTCTCTAGCAGACCATACTTTTTGGTCGCGCCTCCCTGATTTGAAATCGATAACGTTGCTCGAGGCGTCTGCCATTTAGTCAGGCTGCTAGGTCCCACATGTCAGCCTCTCATTAGAAGGATCGTGTGTATGATGAAATTTTTTCCTTCGCTCGCGCTACCCTGTTCCGAAGTTGATAGTGCTGATCGATGCATCTACCATCTAATAAATCTCCTGGGACCCACATGTCATCCTCTCATTAGAAGAAAGGTGTGTATGATGGAATTTTTTCCTTCGCTGGCGCTACCCCATTCCGAGTTGATACCGATGCTCGACGCATATACCGTTTAACCAACCTCTTGAGCCCCACATGTCATCCTCTCATTAGAAGAAACGTGTGTATGATGGATTTTTTCCTTCGCTCGCGCTACCATGTTCCAAACTTGATAGCGTTGTTCGATGCATCTACCGTTTAATCACGATGCTAGGGCCCACATGTCATCCTCTCATTAGAAGAAACGTGTGTATGATAGAATTTTTTCCCTCGGTCGCGCCTCCTTGTTCTGAACTTGATAGCGTTGCTCGCTGCATCTACCGTTTAATCATGATGCAGGGCCCCACCCCCACATGGCATACACTCATTAGAAGAAACGTGTGTATGATGGAATTTTTGCTCTCGTTCGCGCCTCCGTGTTTCGAACTTGATAGCGTTGCTCGATGCATCAGCCATTTTTCCAGGCCGCTAAGTCCCGCATGTGAGCCTCTCATTAGAAGAAAGGTGTGCATGCTAGACTTTTTTCTCGCTCGCGCCTCCCTGTTTCGAACTTGGCAACATCGCTCGAGGCAGAACCTGTATAAGGCCGCGCTACTGGGTCCTACATGCCGATCTCTCTGTATATCAAACCTGCATATGATGGACTTTTTTTCGGCCGTGTCCGATGTTTTGACCTTGGCAACGTTGCTCGATGTGGTAGCCTTGTATGGTCTTGCTGCTGAGGCCCCCATGTCACCCTCACCAAATTGGAGTCATGCAATTTGGTTTGGTGAATCTCTCTGAATTGATTTTTGAATCTACTGATAGAATCTGGTTTTGAACTAAATTGGAAAATAGCTATTTGAATTCACAGGCCTGCGCGGGAAACTAACTGGGCCGGCCCAATCTGACGCAGAGGGCTATTGACAGCAGGGTCCCACTAGTCAGCGACTCAATCTAACTGAAACGGTATCGTGCAATCTAGGCCCTACGATTAGAACACGATCTAATGGTTGAGGTTCATCGTCGATGACGAACAGCTCCGGCGAGGTCTAAACCCTAACACGGCAGTGGGGGTCATGTGAGGCTCATCAGGGCTCCATCTAGGATCGGCGATGGGGGCAAACGATGTGGTCGAAGATGGCGGTTTGAACGGTGGTCACGGCGGCTCCTAGGGCAGCTCCAATCGATGGTGCCCTTCCTTCACTGCAGTGGTGGGCTCCGTCTAAATTCCGTCGAAGCGGTGCTCGCCTTGCTCCGGGGAAGGGTGTGGGAGGTGTTGTGAAGAGTGGGGACTGAGGTGGTGTGGAGAAATGAGGCGGAGAGGGCCTCTATTTTACACCGATGAGGGGACCGAGCGGGATGGCCTGGCGTCTCCGGCGACGGCGGTACAACGTGCTATCGGTGTGACTGCGGGTAGGGGCGGTGCGGTGCTCCCTGGCGGTCATCATGGGTTTAATGGCGTGGCACGGGGTGGTCTGGAATGGTCGGGCGTGTGTGACGCTCTACGCGGAACCGGCGGTGTTCGAGACGGCGCACGGGGGCTACGGGTTGCGTGACAGCGAACAGGGATGTCTGGGAGCTAGCTGTGATCAAGGCGAGTGTGTGCATGTGAGGCGAGAGCGAGGCACGCCGCGTGCGAGCTGGTCAGCTGTGGCGCTCTAGCGCGCTCTCAGCACGGCGCATAGACACTGGGTGCAGCGATGCTGGGGTGGTCCACGACCTGGCTACGGTCAAGTGCAGGACAGGGGGTGGCGGTGGACAGTCGCCTGTCTCCTGGTCATCGTGGGAGAGGGTTGCGTGGCCTGGGGCGAGCTGCCCGAGGTCGACCTGGCGCAGCGACGTCGGGCGGCGCTGCACTAGTGCAACGACAAAGGGGGGTGGCTTTCCATGCATTGCTAGACACTGGGGGAGACAGGGGAGTGAAGAGGGGACAATTTGGTTGAGTGATCACTACTCAAAACAGTGAAGTTAGGCCAGGTTTAAATTGTGTCTACAAGGTGTTTGATTAAATGGCCGAAAGAACTTAAGTTTGAAAATTTTGAATGAAATTTGGTGAGTGATCTTATATTATGCTCGGGTGTCTATGGTTGCTTGGAAAAGGCAAGGTGAATTGATTTAGTTGGTTTTTGCAAAATGGCGATCTTACCATATGAACTTGATTCAATTCTGAACTATCCTTTAAATAGATTTCAAAATAGTTTCTGTGAGTTTGTAAAGTGGGCCTTGGTTCACTTTTACTTGGTCTAGCAAGGGGTGAAAATAAGTGGGAATGTTTCTGTTAGAAATTCTCTTCTAGGAACACTCAAAGTGGCCTAGTGGTTAACTTTGGTCAAAATGACCATTAGCTTATTTAATTCATATTTGATTTCTTTTTCTTTTGATTTTGTTTGTAGTTGGCCTAGATGATGTAGCATTCATCTTTAAACCATTTCTCATCATTTGTATCAATCAAACATGGCAAATGCACTCCTTCATACACTAATGCAAAACACACATGCATTCATATTCAAATTAGTAATAAAAGTTTTTGATAACCCTAAACTTGGGTGATTAGAACTTGATAATCTTGATTAGCATTTTTGGGGTGTTACAAACCTTCCCTCCATAAAAAAAATCTCGTCCCAAGATTTAAGAAAAACTAGGAACTAAAGAGATTTGGAAACTCAGTCCTAATATAATCTTCTTGCTCCTAGGTAGCTTCTTTTTCAGTATGGTTGCTCTACTGGATCTTGAGAAACTTGATACTCCAGGTCCTGGTGGTTCTGAAGGCTTCTTCAAAAATACGAATGGGTACTTCATGATATGTCAGATCCTTGTTGATATCTATGGCTTGGTGATCGATGTTCTTGAACACTTCGGTCTTCTCCGAAACTTCTAGGCATTTGCGAAGTAACGAGATATGGAACACATTATGTATGGATGACATCTCCTCTAGCAGTTCTAGTTGATAAGATACTTCTCCTCGGCGATTAAAAATCTTGAAGGGTCCAATATATCTGGGGGCTAACTTTCCTTTCAGACTAAAACGCTGCATTCCCTTCCAAGGTGATACTTTGAGATACACAAAATCTCCGACACTGAAAGTCAGGTCTCGACGTCTCTTGTCAGCATAACTCTTCTGTCTGGATTGCGCGGTCTTGAGGTGTTCACGGACTTTGTGAACCTTCTCTTTGGCTTCTCGTAGGATGTCGGGTCTGAAAATCTGACTTTCTCCTACTTGTGACCAATTCAAGGGGGTACGGCACTTTCTTCCATACAGAAATTCAAATGGGGCCATTTGTAAACTGGCTTGATAACTGTTGTTGTAGGAGAATTCTGCGAAAGGCAGACAATCTTCCCATTTTGATCCATATTCTAGCACACAAGCTCTCAACATATCTTCTAAGATTTGGTTGACTCTTTCAGTCTGTCCATCGGTCTGCGGGTGATAAGTTGTGCTGAAGTTCAGCTTGGTTCCTAATCCTTCTTGGACTTTCTGCCAAAATATTGAGGTAAACTGGGTTCCTCGATCTGACACTATGGTCTTAGGGGTTCCATGCAAACTAACGATTCTAGCAATGTACAACTCTACTAGCTTCGAACTTTGGTAGGTAGTCTTGACAGGTATGAAATGGGCTACCTTGGACAGTCTATCAATTATGACCCAAATAGAGTCATTCCCCTACTAGAAGTAGGCAAACCGGTGATGAAATCCATTCAGACAAAATCCCATTTCCATTCCACAATCTGCAATGGTTGCAAAAGTCCCGCGGGTCTCTGATGTTCCGCTTTGACTCGCTGAGAGATATCACACTTGGCTATGTAGCTTCCGATTTCTCTCTTCATCTTGTGCCACCAAAATTGCTCCTTCAAATCCTGATACATCTTTGTTCCTCCGGGGATAGAATAAAGAGTATCATGAGCTTCTTGCATGTTAACTTGCTTCAGCTTGGTATCTACTAGCACACAGATACGTCCTTTGTACCACAAAACTCCTTCTTCGTCCTCGGTGAATCTGGGTACCTTCCCTGTACCGATACGACGTTTGATCCCGTCGATACTCGCATTTCCTTTCTGCGCCTGCTTGATCTGACTGATCAAAGTGGGTTGAATTTCTATGCTAGCTAAAAATCCTTTGCTAACTAGCTCCGTTCTAAACTGCTCCAACTCTTCATGCAAACTTTCCTGGGCTTCTTTAATCATGGTGTTTAATCTACACGGTAATCTGCTAAGAGCATCCGCTACCACATTGGCTTTGCCGGGGTGAGAGTGAATGTCAAGGTCATAATACTTGATTAAATCTATCCATCTCCTTTGCCTCATATTCATCTCCTTCTGGGTGAAAATATACTTCGGACTCTTGTGATCCAATTAAATCTCACAGCGGTTACCCATAAGGTAATGACGCCATGTCTTCAAGGCTAAAACTACGGCTGCTAGTTCAAGGTCATGGGTAGGGTAGTTTTGCTCATGATGCTTTAGTTGTCGAGACAGATATGCTATGACTTTGCCTTCTTGCATCAACACACATCCGAGACCAATCTTGGATGGATCACAATACACGTCAAAAGGCTTCTTGATATCTGGCATAATCAAGATTGGGGCTGAAATCAATCTCTTCTTGAGCTCTTGAAAACTTGCTTCACATTTGTCAGTCCATTCAAACTTCTTATCTTCCTTGAACAATTGGGTCATTGGTCTTGCGATGCTTGAAAATCCTTCAAACAACTTGCGGTAGTATCCCGCTAATCCAAGAAATGCACAAACTTGGGTTTGAGTGGTTGGGGCTTTCCATTCTTCAACATCTTTGACCTTGGCGGGATCAACAACGACTCCTCCTGCTGACATAATATGTCCTACGAATCCTATTTCCTTCAACCAGAACTCACATTTGCTAAACTTGGCATACAAGTGATGCTCTCTAAGGGTTTCAAGGATGGTTCTCACGTGTAGTTCATGGTCTTCTTCTGACTTGGAATAGATCAGAATATTGTCGATATAAACAATGACAAACTTATCCAGGAAGTTCATAAAAATCTTATTCATGAGATTCATGAAATAAGCGGGGGCATTGGTTAATCCAAAAGACATGACCGTATACTCATACAATCCATATCTGATGGTAAATGCGGTCTTTGGAATATCCGTTGCATGAATCTTGAGTTGATGATAACCAATTCTAAGATCAATCTTAGAAAAAACTCTGGCACTAGTCAACTGGTCAAATAGATCCTCTATCTTCGGCAGTGGGTATTTGTTCTTGATGGTGACATCATTCAGCTTCCGGTAATCCATACATAAACGGTTACCTCCAACTTTCTTATTCACAAACAAAATAGGTGATCTCCAAAGCGATGTGCTTGGTTTAATAAAACCTTTTCCCAGCATAGCATCAAGTTGCTTCTTCAGCTCCACTAATTCAGATGGATTCATACTATAAGGTCTCTAAGCTATGGGTCCAGTTCTAGGAATTAGTTCAATAATGAACTCGATATCCCGATCTGGGGGCATACTGGGCAATTCATCTGGGAATACGTCGGGGTATTCACAGACTACTCTGACTTGGTCTAGGGTTGGTTGGGCTAGACTCTTGTTGCATTTGAGTTGATGGGGCAAGGTCTCAGATACATGCTCTACTGATACTCCAGAGCTACTGGTCATGGTTATGGCTTTCTTGGCACAGTCGATTAATCCTTTATGTTTCGACATCCAATCCATTCCTAGTACTACTTCCAATCCTTTGGTTCCAAGTACTATTAGATTGGCATAAAAATCTATTCCATGGATTCTGATGGGTACAGCCTTGCAAATTTTTCTAGCTTTGGTGGTTGAACCAAGTATTTGAACTATCATAACATGCTTCAATTTTGTTGGTTGAATCTTACTAGTGCATGCAAATTCTTATGTAACAAACGAGTGCGATGCTCCAGAATCAAACAACACTCTTGCAAGTACCGAGTTAACAGAAAACATACCCAGCACGACATCGGGCGCTTCCTAAGCTTCTTCAGCATTCATGTGGAACAGACGGCCGTTGCTGTTGAGCGAGTTCGCTGGGGAAAATCTCCTTCCAGGCTGAACACGGCGTTGCTGCTGAGCAGGTGCATTCACATTGGTGGTTGCTGCAAGCTTCTTGGGGCACTCATTGGAGTAGTGACCCTTGACTCCACATTCAAAGCAAGTAATCTGGGACTTGTCTTTTCCTGCAATAGGCACATCATTGCTTCCAGTCCTTGGGGCAGTATTGTTGTTGTTGTTGTTGGACTTGGGCGGTGCACGGTTGAAGTTGTTGGAGTTGCCGGGGTTGTTGTTGTGGGTTCCTCCAGACTTCAAGTTTCCTCCGCTACAATTGGGATAGCTTGGACGGGTCATCGGGGGTATGTTGTTTCTTGGGGCATATCCCATAGATGGGTTGGGGCGATACTTCTGAGTATGGTGGGATCCAGTCTGGTGCATCATCCTACACTTGCGATTGTCATTGGCTTGGTTGATCTTCCCTTCAATCTGAATGGCAGAATCTTCCCTTCAATCTGAATGGCAGAATCTACTAGCTCTTCTAGATCTCAAAAACGGATGTTGACTAACACAGTCTGCATCTCATCATGCAATCCCTTAAGGAACCTTTCCTTATTCTTGGCTTCTGTGTTAATCTCATCAGGGGCATATCTAGCTAGTGACAGAAATTTGTCACGGTACTCTACTACCGTCATCCTTCATTGCTTCAGTTCCCTGAACTCATCCCTCATCCTGGTGACCAAACCTTGGGGCACATGGGTCCGGCTGAACTTAATCTTGAATGCTTCCCAAGTCATCATCTGTCCTTCGTTCATGGTACGAGTGCTATTCCACCAGGCTCTTGCATCTCCTGCCAGATAATGGGTGGAAAACAATACTTTTTCATTGGCTTTGACTCCTGCGACCTCCAGGTTGTTCTACATGGTTTGCAGCCAGTCATCAGCATCTAGGGGATCCTCAGACTTATTAAAGATAGGTGGGCTGGTATTCTGGAAATATTGAGCTTGGATCCATGGTGATCCTGGTTTCCATGACCTTGGTTATTGTGGGCCATCTGAGCTATATATTGAAGAGTGGCTAGGTTGGCTTGGTTTCGGCTCTACTAGCTTCATGGTCAGAAACAAGCATTTGCAGAATCTGCAGCATCGGGTCCTGAGATGAGCTGCTTCCTCCGAGGTTTCCACGAGTCATCTGAAGATTGAGATAGATAATGAGATAAGAGGGAAATTTCTAAGGTTCATGGGTTTGTTTCAAAAGCTTTAAACTTTGAGTTTGACTCAGGTTTGGCAAACTAACAACTTCTTCTCATTCGTTCATTCATTCAAAGCACACAATATAAACACACTCCACAACACAAATAGAAAACAAATGGTTTTTAAGAACCATTCCCACGGTAGTGATTAAGTGCATCTAATCATCATCATCCGTGTGGAACTCCATGGCATCATCCTCTAGGTAGACGTTGTCATCACTGAGGTAAGAGTAAAGATCTCCTTGGATATCTTCACCTTCCTCCTCCTTTGCTTCAAGCTGGACGTCATGTTCACGGATGGTCTTCTCGAGAGCGGCCACCTTCTTGCGAAGATGATCGATGGTGCGATCCTTCTTGTCGCACTGACGACGAAGTGATTGGCGCTCCTTGGCGAGAATGGCGAGGGTCTAGTCCTTCTTGACGGCAAAGGCATGGTTGTGGTTGCCGTAGGCACGAGCGTTGTCCAACTCCTTATGCCTATCATACATCATGAAGTCAAGATTTTCCACCTGGTGCTTCAACTCCGGGTGTCCTGGCATCTCCAAGGGCATTCCCATAGAATCACGCCTTGTGAAGTGAGCAAAGCGAGTTCCCTGGATCAGGTTGATGTTTTTCCCACACAGACGGGCAAGAGCTTCATGCATAGACCTGGCTAATCCATCTAGCCAGTTGTTCTCATGCAAGGTGAATTGGATCTTCTCTGAAGTGGGTGCTTCCATCTTGCCTCGAAGATCTGCAACTATAAGCCATTCTAGATCTCCTCCTATATGATCATTGAGTTGTGCCCCGAAGAATTACGGATGCGGGCGCTCAAGATACTCTAACAGTGCATCTAGATCCCTCTCAAAGATCAGTTGGCCTCCGTTGCCCAACTGGTAGAACTTGCAATACTGGACTTCCATCTATAAGAATTTAGGGTGAGTAAGTTAGTGAGGTGATCAAGTGTGTCAAATTTTATGTAGGAATGCAAGAATTTTGAGGAACATGATTTTTTTGAATGAATCAAGGATAAGAGTGGGAATAGGTTTTCATAAATACTCACTTCTTTTGTTTTGAAACTAAGTTTTTGTTTGGACGTCCATTCTAACTAGGGTCTCCTATGGTCAGGATGGCTCTGATACCAACTTGTCAACACCCAGATTTTTAATCCCAGATGCCTGTTATGCCATACCTCGCAATCCCAGGATTACCATTTTTGCGAGACATAACAGAATTGGTACCATAGTTCATCATCCATTACAAACCATAATAAGGTCTTACAAATAAAGGATCTCATGATCCAGTCTTAATACAAATCAAGCAGCAGAAAATAAACATAGTAGGGGCTCCATCTCTAGGGTCACAAGCAATGCTGACGATGGGAGATGATCCTAGTTGTCGTAGACCTCCTGCTGTCCATCATCCTGGTAGTCCTCCTCATAGTCTGGCCACGGGAATAGTCAGGGACAAAGCCATGAGTACTCTTTAAGTACTCGCAAACTATCACTAACAAGTAAGGTAGTTCTAGTAGGAATCATATGCCCTAGGTTTATTTGCAAAAAGCTAGATTTATCTCATACTAGGTTTAGAAGTAAAGAAAACGAAGTTAAGGTTCTAAATCACGTAAGTGGGAGCCTAGTTTTCATATCCACAACCCTATTGTGGTCAATTCAAAATCATAGTTCACTTCACAAGTCATTTTGAAAACATCTGACGACAGAACAGTATGGCCACTCCAACTATCCATGACCGTGGACGCGGCTATTCAAATAGTTTGACACTATGCAGAGGTGGTACACTTTCACCACAAAATTCGATACATCCGTTAGGGATAACCCTGAATCATCATACTTAGTATGCAGATAATCAATCATAACCTTTCAATTACACACTCTAGTATAGGCACCTCCCCTATGAGGCCTCCTAGCCATGGCCATCTGCCATCCTAGGCACTGCATAGGTGGACATTCACACTCACGAGGTGGCCTCAACTCAACCTCTTTCCACGAGGGAACCCATACTAAGGCATATAAACTTCTAGTTAAGCCCTACCCAATTGAGGTATTGTGGTTGTATGGTAAAATTTGGAATGGTATTGCATCCGAACCCAACCATCAGTTTTTATAAAGGGCTAAGCCTCGTGCCTCAAAATTTTCATCATCAAATCCTTTTGTGTTTCTCAACACATGTCAAAACATCTCAATAGAATGAATCATCATTCCAAGGTGTCATTGGATTGATGACAAGTATGCCATGAGGGGGTCCTCGGGGCGTGTGGAAGAGAGGGGTGTGAGACATACGATGTTCCGGGACGGTGAGTACACAAGTTTACCCAGGTTCGAATCCGCCGGCTTTGGACGGATCCTACTCCTGCTAGCAATCCAGTAATACGGCAGAGCCGGAATATGGGTTACAAGGGTTTCGCGTGTGCGAGTTGAGATTGTAGACTATTGTGAGGGTGCCCTAAAGGCTCTCCCTAAGATGGCTTATATAGATATCCGGCCTAGGGTTTATAGGAGAGATCTATCCGGCTACAACTAAGAGTCAGTTACAGAGTACATCTTGAACTACAAGTAACACTATGGGCCTATGTCGATAAGTCTTCTAGGCCTTCCTGTAGCCGGATGGGACTCCGTCTCTTCTCCCTGACTGGGCCGCCTGTGAAGCGAAGCTCTAACCCAAAGTAGGCCACCCTGGTCAGTGAGGAACTGTGAGGATACCCGGAAAGTATATCCCCAACAGTAGCCCCAGAAGCCACCAAGATCCAAAGACGGATTCATCATCATCTAGCTTGATCTTCGGGCTTGTAGAATCTTGAAGGGTTCCTGAAACTTTCAAAACAAAAGATACGATCTGGGTCTCAAAAAATGAGTTGAAGCTATAAGTACGTTATTCGCGTTTCCAGCTCGAAATTCAAACTAAGCCAGAACTTGGTCTCTGACGTAATCTGACAATAGTCATGGTCAAGTCACATCACTAAAAGACATTTCCTGTCAGCACGACCGTTGGTGGGTCCGCCTTTCACGGAACTGAGGCACTGTTTCAATGCGTGCGTGGAGATCGAGGTGGCGTAATCATTGCGCAGGGATTTCCCGGTCCTTTCCACGACACGTGGCACGTTTACTATAGCGTTTACACAAATCTTGACGCGCCTGGTGGATATAAGTGGTGTAGATTCCTTTCCCCATCTTCTTCACCAGTTCTAAATGTTGTTTCCCTCTCCTCTACGCCTCCCACGAACTTAGCGCTCCACTGGTCCCCAGAAAACCTCCAGCGCCACCCATCCAAGGTCACCGAAGCACCGAAAACAATGGCATCTTCATCATCCTCCGGCCCGGCAGCGACGACAACGGCGGCGGCGGTAGAGAAGGAGATCCACCGTGGGGTTTGGATCCCGTGCATCCTCGATGATCCCAAACTTCGCATCGTTGAAGATGAAGGGCTCCTCCGCGTCGGCGACTGGCGGAGTGGATTCGGCAAAACCGTCCCCAACCCCCACGACGACAAGCGAGTGCACTTTGGCACTCACCTTGACAGAGGTCTGAGTTTTCCTCCCTCGGATTTATTTTCCGAGGTTATAGATCATTACGGAGTTCATCTCCACCATCTCCCCATGAACTCCATTTTAGATTTGAGTGCGTACGCTCTTTGTGCGAGGGGTATCTTGGCATTACGCCGAGCCTTACTCTCTTCCGGTACTACTTTCATGTCCGGAGAAATTCCATAACTGTCGGTAATCCTTATATTACCGGTACCATTATTTTTTCGGTTAGGCGAGAGTGCGTTTATCCCCGAATCATGGCAAGTGAGTCGGTCAAACAATGGCCATCCACTTTTTTCTATCACAAGGATATCCCTGCTCCTGGCAAAGATCATGCTTTGCCGGCTTTCATCGATGGAGCCGCCACGCCCCAAGAGTCCTGGGACGAGCTTGCTCCGGCTCTCAGTGAAGATCTGCTTCTCGCCAAGAGGCGGATCGAATATCTGATGAATCACAAGGGCCTGAAAGGGTCCGACTTGGTTCAATGCTGGGTGGCACGCCGGATCCAACCCCTTCAACATCATGGAGATCGACTGATGCATTCCATCACGTCATCGAAGAAGGATTCCCTCTGCATCAGCTCCAAGACCTTAGAGCCAAAAGATTATGTAAGCCAAATCAAATGGCTGATAAGGGAGCAGATTGAGAGGAAGATTCTAGATCTGTCCCTAGACATGCATACAACGGAAGATCCCGTTGTGCCGGTAAGTCTTCAGCAGCAACTCTTTTCATGTGCTCATCTTTATGTTATTTTTGCAATATTGAGATACTTCTCCTTTTCAGCTTGCTGACCTCCCCGAGTCGGAGTTCACTCCTATCGAGGGATATCCTCCTGAGTATTCTCAGGATGAGGGTGAATTGGTCCCAATCCCGGATGTCGTTCCTTGGAAACGCAAGGCTCCGACATTGGCCATCGACACCAAAGAAGTGCCCGTTGTGAAGAGGTAATCTTTCCTCACAAGGTCTTTGTATTTTGCTTGTAATTCCTTCTGAGATGTAATGTTCTTTGTTCTATTATCTTCTCAGAGCTAAACAGCTCATCAAGGGCAAGGGCAAGGGGAAGGGAGCTGCCTCAAAGCCCCTGCGTCAGTCGAAGCTCAAATTGGCTTCTCCTGCCGTGGCTCCTTCGACTCCTGCCCCTCAGCCTTCTGCAGCACCAGAGATTACTCCATCTCTGACCGTTGTAGAAGATCCGGCTCAAACAGCAGAGCCAGCGATCCTTGAGTCACAAACTGACGTCACCTTGAGTCACTCAGGTATTGATAAGGGTGAACCCTCTTCGGGTAATGATCCCTCGGCAGAGACCTTTGCTGTCGTGGTGGTGTCACGGCAGATGCCATGTATAGGCTAAAGGTGGGGACTAATACTCGCTAGGGGAATCCAGGGAGGGATAGTGAAGTGATTCTCCACACAAGAGCTTGTATTGATTTTCTTCCAAGGTTACAAGTGCTCCTAGAGCTGTATTGGCAAGAGGAGGAAGAAGGAGCTCTCTTACTCTCACCCACAGATCACACCTGAAACCCTAGCCCAAAACTGAATCGTCCAGAGACCAACCTCTTCAACAGAAACCCTAGCCCCCCTTTTATAGGGGAGGCTCGGTTCCTGCCTAGGGCATACGTGGAGGCATATTCCTTAGAATATGCCTCCTCCCAAAGTGGTAAACCGACCGGGGTGCTTTTTCCCCCGCGTCATACATGCTTTAGCTACGTGAGCCTCTGACGGCGCCCTCGTCAGCCGACGCGGGCGTCGTCACGCTTGTCGGCCACGCCCCGGTGGTCCTGTCCTTGCTCGCTTCGCTCAGGCAGTGCGTACCGGGGCTCCTTTTGACCAGCGAGATTCTTTCCTTCTCCTAGAAGCTTGCTGTGACCCGGATGATGGTTCATCCGGCCACACCCGTTCCTGCATACAGGTAAAACATGCACTTCCGACTTACTACTTAAGTCGGATGAGGCCTAGTTAGGCGAACGCCCCCAGGTCCGGATTACCCCGTGATTCGGCCTGCCTTGAGGTGACCCGGCCAGCATCTGCTTTGGCCTTGCCGAACCTCGGCTAACTCGGCCTTTATACCCTGGCGTGACCCTACCCGGGGGTATCCCCCCAACATTAGTCCCCGAAACTGGTGCGGTCTTAGCTGCGTTGGCCGCTAAGGCCACACCAGGTTCAATTTTGTGCCCCCGTCGTTGTTGCCGAGTTACCTCTATACCTCAGACTGCTTGGATTTACGTTCCCTTCGCACATTTCAAATTCTCACTTGCCGGCCAGGTTACCAGAGTTCCATTCGGGTCTTGCTTCCTTCTCTCGTACGCTAACCCATGTGAAGGGTAATCATTATGTCGTCTTATTTTAAGGGACGGTACAGTAACCGCCGCAGTAATTGTCAGTTATCACTGTGCGCGGGTCACGTCACGCCTGCCTCCTCGTTTACCGCATTAGCGCGTCACGTCACATGACTCTCTCCACCCTGTGGCCTTCCGTGTGGTTCCTTACTGATTGGTCCGGACGGGTGATACACGGCCATAGCGTGTGGCTGGTCCACAGGGTGCGATCCCACTCACCCCTGATGGGAGTGGTTAAATAGCGGAGGGGTGCCTCCCTTAGGATTTTTCCCCCGCCGCACCCCTCTGCCCGCTGCTATTCCTCTTCGTCTTCCTCATGACCGCGCCGCCGCCAGCATTGCCAAAAAGCAGCGTCGCCGCCGCACTTCTCCGTCGCACCTCCGCGTCGCCGCCACCGCGACACGAATTTCTCGCCACGGGTCCCCGCCAGTCCCGACCACTGTCCCCTGCCGCCTCCAGCTCCAGCGAGGGCCTCGAAGACCAGATGACTGAAGAGGAACTCATTGTTGCTGAGCAGGAGATGGAAGAGGACGCTGTCGCGGCGGACCGCGGCGCGTGGGCCGGCTCCTGGGTCTGCCAGGATGACCTGGATTGGCTCTACCGGACCAGGCGCATCCCTGCCGGCGTCGCTGCGCGTCTTCCTTCCAACAAACTGGCCCCCTCACCCTATCCGGGCGAGTTCGTCGTATTTTTGTCCCACTTCCAACGGGGCTTCGTCTTGCCGGTGAGTGATGTTTTCCAGGACTGGCTCGGTACGTACCAACTCCAACCACACCACCTTCCTGCCAACGCCATTACCTCTCTTTCTGCCTTTGCTTCTACGATCGAAGGCTACGTCGGACTATGGCCCACGAAAGAGCTATGGATCCGGTTCTTCGGCCTCCGTCGCAACGTCATTCCCGACATCCACGCTGATCCGGAGGACAAGCGGCTCACTCAATTTGGAGCAGCCTCCATTTCACCCCGGCGATTTTCCGTTTTTCCCCAGGTCACCGGGCTAGAGTCCTGCAAAGGATGGGCCCGGACCTTCTTCTATGTCTGGAATACGGGCACTAAGGACTTGATCCAGTTGCTTCCTTATACTCCGGGTCCACCTAACTCGGACCTGTGGGATGTGATCCCCAAGAAGCCCACTGCCTTGGCCAACCAAGTGAGCAAAAGGTTCGCGGAACTAAAGGGGCTCGGATTATGCAACGAGGATGCCATGATCACCTTTGTGCGTAACCGAATCTCACCTCTCCAGAAGCGCACCCACAAGGTGTGCCACATGAGCTACGGCCGCGATCCTAACTGGACCTCATCCTTCGAGCTGACCAACTCGGAGATTTATCGCCGGGTTAAGGCTCTCTTCACCACTCACAAGGATCTTTCCACTGATTGGTCTTGGGGGATTGAGCATTTCTGCCGTGACCGGCTTCCTCCCATGGTAAGTTTCATGCTGCAAACTTAACCCGGATCAATTATATGTCAGTTATTGTTGCAATTTTTGATTCTTTTGTCCGCTCTTTTCCTCAGCAATTCCTTCAGCAGACCCTTTAGGACGGCACGGATCCGTCCCTCAAGTGGGCGCCGGATCAGGAGTCTCCGGATGAGGAAGAGCCAGACCAGGAGATGTTCCTCCCTATGCCCGACGCCACGAAACGACCCACGGGTAAATCCTCTTCTATTAGAGATTGGCCCGATGATGAAGATGACTCGGAAATCGAGGTGATTGAGCCTTTTGAGGCTGTCCCCCTTTCTTTTGCTTTTCCGCCATCAGCTCACCCCGGTGGTCATATTCACGAGGATCCCCCTCTCGCTACGGGCGAGCCTATTCCAGTGGCAACGAAGAAGAAACGCGGGGCTTCTTTGAGTTTTTCCTCCGGACCGTCTCAGCCCGTTAAAAGGTGAAAGAAGTCCGGGGACAAGACTGCCCCGAAACCAGCAGGCAAGGCCCCAGCACGAAGGGCTCGGAAACCCAAAGCGGCCGAAACCTCGGATGCGTAAGTCCTTCTTTCTTCTGTAACATATTCTTCCTTATTTCATCGTAATTTTTCTTCTGACGTTATTTGATTTCGCAGGGCTCCGGTGGAGGTCCCTCAAAGTGGATCCAGCATCTCTTCACCTCTCCGGCCTAGCCCTTCACCCCATCGTGACGACGAGTCACGTCCGCTGAGCCCTATTCCGGAGAGCTCTGCGGCCGCTCCGGGTCATCCTGGAGCAGGGGGAACCGGCCCAGCCGGAGCAACGGCACCCACCACCTTGGCAACGCCACAACCAGCAGCCACTGAGGCTACCTCGACTTCAGCATCCGTTACAGTACCAGCAGCCAAACCAGCACCATCTCCAACTCCGGCATCAGCACCCACTCCGGCTGCAAAAACATCAGCGTCGGCACCAAGTCCAGCAACGAGAGTACCAGCGCCCAGTTCCTCTGCATCTTCCGAGTCCTCTCAACCTCGGCAGGGAAAAACCGCTGCTACGGCTTCTTCTTCCCAGCAAGCCAAGGGCAAGAAGATTCAAGACGCTGCCAAGCCCAATGCTGTCGAGCCTGGGCAACGCACCCTTGAGTCAATGCTCCCCAAGAAGACATCAGCGGCAAAGGATGCGCCTGCCGAGCCAACAGAAGCCCAGCAGTTGGTTCTGCACACCAACCCCGCCCTTGCCTTGGTGGAGAGGAAGGAAGCACATGCAAAGGGCTTGGTGACGCCCCACATGCCCACGGGAGAACGGTATCCTCCGAGCCTGATGGATTTTGTCATGAACTGGAATAAGGCCGAGGTAGTCCAGGAATCTGATCTCCCGGAAAAGTTCGGTCCTGCCGAGTTTTCCGCTCAGATGAACACCGCCGCAAAGGCCATTAACCTCGCTGGACGAATGATGGAGGTACGTCGTTTCTCCTTTGCAAATTGTAGATAATAACCATTAGTCCCCGAGCCTCCGGGGGAGTAACTTGTTACTCGGCCGGATGCTCTTTTATAGAATTAACGTAGCTCCATGATAACTTCAAATATGCACACACCTAGAGCCGGGTTAAGTTCCACTTGGCCCGGATTTTAGTACGCTTTGAACATGCACACACCTAGAGCCGGGTTAAGTTCTACTTGGCCTGGATTTTAGTACACTTCGAACATGCACACACCTAGAGCCGGGTTAAGTTCCACTTGGCCCGGATTTTAGTACACTTCGAACATGCACACACCTAGAGCTGGGTTAAGTTCCACTTGGCCCGGATTTTAGTACACTTCGAACATGCACACACCTAGAGCCGGGTTAAGTTCCACTTGGCCCGGATTTTAGTACACTTCGAACATGCACTAGGCTGACTTAAGTTTCTGTTTCTCTTTTAGGTGACCACCAACCGCCGAAGTGCTGAATTCCAGCGCTTATTGGATACGCACAAAAATCTTCGCACGAAACAGGCTGCACTCATCGCGGAGTACGAGAAAAGGGGTAAATTCCTTCCTTAACGCTCCTTCATTTCCCTTCCACTTCCTTTGCCGAACTTATCTGATTGTTCGGTTTCCGCAGCTGGGGTGGAAGCTGAAAACAAGATAATGCGGAAAAATTTGGAGCAGATCAAGGGTACGTCCTTCTTGTCTGTCTTTACCGTGGTTTCCATCGGCTTTCCTCCTTGGCTCGGCAAACATTCATACCTCGGCTCTGCCGGGCCAACACACGATTTCAGCATTGCTTGAAGAAAGTGTGCATGTGCCTGACATGATGCTGCATTTTCTCGAACAAGCAGGACAACACCAAGCCGAGTTGAAGAAGAAAGATGATGAGCTCGCCCTCCTCTGGACCAAAGATGATGAGATAGCCAAGCTCAAAGCTGAAATGGCTAAGATGAAGGCGCAGCACCAAACCAAGCTAAAAAAGGCTGGCCAGGACTACACCGAAGAACGTGAGTGCCTCAAGCTCCAAAATGCTAAGGACCATGAGCTTCTTCAGGAAGCCGAGGTCAAACTTGAGTCGGCAAACGCTGAGCTTGAGCAGCTTCGGAAGAGGCGTGATGCTTGCATCAAGGAATTGACCCGGATTCACAGTCACATCTCACGTAATCTCTTTTCCTTTATCCGCCTTATTTCTCCGGGTTACTTCATATGCCTTGTCAACTTTGTCCTTTGCCTTGTTTCCCAGGCCACTTTCCAGAGGGTACTGCCATTGCAAGTGCTGCTGTCGCCAATTTCCGCCGAGAAAGGGGTACTCTGGTCGCTCCTGAGGGTGAGAGCACTCCCTTTGACATGCAGGACCTGTTGGTCAGCCTGTCGTCTTGCGTGGAAATCATCAAGAACTATGGCAGGGACCTCCTCGATGTTTCAGTCTGGGTCTTCAACGCCTTCTGGCCCGCCGATGATGCTCCGGAGAGAGTCACACAGCTCGCTGAAAGGCTTTCGGAAATCGAGACCCAGCTCGACCTCTGGCGAGAGTCCGCTGGACGTGCTGCAGCCGATACCATCCTTCACCACGTTTTGACATGGTATGAGAAGATAGATCTCAGCCTCCTCACACGCCTGCGCACCGGATCCAAATGGACGGATGACCCGGAGTGGGTAGCTCGGCGCCAGGCTTGCGCCCACAGCCTCATCGAATATGCCCCCATTCACGAATGGACCGAGGGGCCGAGCTTCCTGGAAGTCGCAGGCGAAGAGGAAGTTGAGAACATTGAAGATGACTCGGGTGAAGACGAAGAGGACACTGCCTCGGACATCGACAAGGGCGACGATGATGCCGAACTTCCTCCCGCAGCTCCTTAAGTAAAAAACACTTGAAAATTTATGAGATCCCCGGTATGCCGGGTGGAATTGTATTCCAAACACGTGTGATATTTTGCTACTGAGTACTTATGCCAGATTAACTTGGGCGTAGTCCCAGAGTTTCTTTTTCTTGTTCGTTCAATCTTTTGGCTCGGATCGTGTCTACCTTGATTCGGTTTTACAACTTACGAATCCGAGCTTGAAAAATTGTCTTAACAATACTGGGAAACTTTTAGCCTTAGCTCAAAAAATAGAACAGCATAATAACTTGAAAATGACTACTGGGTTAGTGCGAAAAACAAACGTCGGCTCGAGTAAATTCTTTTCCTTGGTCGTTTTTCATGTGCTATGCAATTCCAAACTTGTTCTCTTGCTTGCCATGAAGCCAATTCTTGTTGGACAGCAGCAAGTCGAAGAGTTGGGTTTTTGGTGCTCACACACTACTAATCCGAGTTAAGTAGAATAACTTACTCCAGCTGACGCGCAGAAAATGACAAACATTATTAAGGCAGTCCCCGAGTTACTGCTCGAGGTGCCAACATTTCATTGATAAGCTCATTGCCGACATACATACCGACATATGTGATAACCCGGATACATACACTTCTTAGCTAGGTGTAGAAAGGACGAAGTAGAGCTATGTTCCATGGACGCTTGGATTCCTCTCCGGACCTGTCCGCCTTGTTCTTTTCTTGTGGTTTTGCATCTATAAGATAGTAAGAATCATTGTGCAATGCTTTGCTCACGATGAACGGCCCTTCCCATGGAGAGGGATAATTTATGCATTCTAGTAGTACGTTGTACCAACCGGAGCACCAGATCGCCTTCCCGAAAGACTCGGGGGCACACTTTCCGGCTATGATAGCGTCGGAGATTTTGCTGATATATGGCGGATCTGGACAGTGCCAGTTCTCTCACTTCTTCCAGCAGATCAACATCATTTTGCCGGGCTTCTGCACTTCGGCTTCTATGTATTGGGTGACCCTAGGCGAATCATGCTCTATGTCGGCTGGTAATACAGCTTCTGCCCCATATACCAGAAAAACGGCGTATAGCCTGTTGATCGATTCGGAGTTGTTCTTAAACTCCAAAGTACCGCTGGTAGTTCTTCTATCCAGCACCCCGCTGATCTTTGCAGCCGCTCAATGAGCCAGGGTTTTATCCCGGATAATACTAATCCGTTGGATCTCTCCACTTGCCCGTTCGATGCGGGGTGGGCTACCGAAGCTACGTCCAGCCGGATCCTCTTATCCCGGCAGAAACGAGCAAATGCTCCTTCCGCAAAATTTGTGCCATTATCAGTTATGATACTGTGTGGATAACCGTACCTCAAGATGATATCTTTTAGAAACGTTATAGCCGTAGCTCCATCACATTTTCTTATAGGCTTTACCTCAACCCACTTTGTAAATTTGTCCACCATTACCAGAATGTGAGTTATATTTGCCCTTGCTGGTTTGAACGGGCTGACCATATCCAAGCACCATACGGCAAATGGCCAAGTGATTGGGATGGTCTTGAGTTTCGACATTGGCATATGTGTCTTGGTAGCGTACATCTGACAACCATTACACTTTCTCACCAGATCTTCTGCTTGCTCTAAGGCATTTGGCCATTAGAATCCGTGTCGGAAAGCTTTTGCTACCAAGGCTCGGGATGAGGCGTGATGCCCGCATTCCCCCTGATGTATATCTCGGATGATTTCAAGCCCTTCTCCTGGGTCAACACATCGCTGGAGGACATTGGTCACGCTTCTTTTGTATAACTCGGAATTGATGATCGTGTAGGCCTTTGCCCTCCTCTGTGTCTGCCTGGACAGCACCTCCTCAGTGGGTAACGTTCCATCCTTCAGGAATTGAAATATAGGCAGTGCCCAAGCCGGTATTGGCTGCACGGGGAACACGCCCTCGTCTATCTCCATCTGATCCACCGACATAACTTCAACCGAACCATCCTGAGAAGTCCCCGGGTCTTGCGAAGCAGTCCTCGGGTTTGCCGAAGCAGTCCCCGGGTTTTGCGCACCACTTCCCGTATCAACGTCCATGGGCACATCTCCGGATTCGGTGTCCTCCGGGACGTAGATTGACTCGGACTCCGGGGATGGCCTGATGGATGGTTTCTTGAGGTTCTCTAATGCTACACTCGGTGGAATTGCTTGTCTGGTTGACCCGAGCTTCGACAGCATGTCGGCAGCCTCATTTTCCACCCGGGGTACATGATGAAATTCGCATCCCTCAAAGTAACCAGAAATCTTCTGCACATGAAATCTGTAAAGTGCCATGTTTGGATCAAGGGCGTCCCACACTCCGGACACTTGCTGCACCACCAAATCCGAATCGCGAAAGCATATGATCCAACGTATATCAATTTCTTTTGCTACCTTGAGCCCATGCACAAGTGCTTCATACTCAGCGACATTGTTTGATGCGGTGAAGTGGATCTGCAGCACATAGCTCAACTAGTCTTTCTTCGGTGACGTGAGTACCACTCCGGCACCTAGCCCGGTTTTGGTCTTTGATCCGTCAAAGTGCATTCGCCAATAGTTCGGATCCGGAAGTGGTGGTTCGTATTGCACCTCGGCCCAGTCCACGAAAAAGTCCGCCACAGCTTGAGACTTGATGGCTTCTCTCCTGTCATATTGCGGAGCATAAGGAGCTAGCTCAATTGCCCATTTTGCAATTCTGCCGCTTGCATCCTTGTTACTCATTATCTCGGATATGGGGGCCTCACATATGACCCAGATGGGGTGCTCCTCAAAGTAGTGCTTCAGTTTCTTGGCGGCCATGTACACGCCATACGCCACTTTTTGATAATGTGGGTAGTTCTGTTTTGAGGTTGACAACACTTCGCTCAAATAATACACCAGCCTTTGCACCAACCTACCTTCCTCATCGCGCTCCACCACTACCACTGCACTTACAACTCGGTTGGTTGCGGCTATATAGAGTAACATTGGCTCCTTTGATAGTGGTGAGGCTAGCACTGGTGCCATGGCTAACATTTTCTTTAGGTGGGCAAAGGCTTCATCAGCCTGCGGTGTCCAAATGAACTTATCCGACTTTTTCATGAGTTGGTAAAGAGGCAGAGCCTTTTCTCCCAAGCGACATACAAACCGACTTAATGGGGCCAGGCAACCTGTAAACTTCTGGACATCGTTAAGACACTTCGGCAGTTCCATTCGTTCGATGGCCCGGATTTTGGTTGGATTAACCTCGATACCTCGGCTGGAGACAAGAAAACCGAGCAATTTTCCAGCCGGGACACCGAAGGTGCATTTTTCCGGGTTAAGTTTCATCCGGAACCTTCTTAGGTTTGCAAACGTTTGCCTGATATCGTCAAGGAGCGTTTTGCCTTCCTTGGTCTTGATAACCACATCATCCATGTACACCTGTACATTTTGACCTATTTGGTCGTGCAAACATTTTTGTATACACCTCTGGTACGTTGCCCCTGCATTATGTAAACCAAACGGCATTGTGCGATAGCAATAAGCCCCATATGGGGTAATAAACGCAGTCTTTATTTGATCATTCGGATTCAGAGGTATCTGGTGGAAACTAGAATATGCATCAATGAATGACAACAATTCACATCCAGCAGTTGAGTCTATGACCTGATCTATTCTTGGCAACGGAAATGGGTCTTTTGGACACGCCTTGTTCAGGTTCGTGTAATCGATACACATGCGCCAAACCACTGCCACGTTTGGGTGATCCTTCTTCTTTTCCACCAGTACCGGATTAGACAGCCAATCCGGGTAAAGAACTTCCATGATAAATCCTGCAGCTAGCAACCGAGCTATCTCATCTCCAATGACTTTCCTCCTATCTTCGGCGAAGCGGCGGAGAGGTTGCTTCACCGGCTTGGCTCCGGGTCTCACATTCAAAGAGTGCTCGGCCAACTCCCTCGGAACACCTTGCAAGTCCTGTGTAGACCAAGCAAAAATGTCCCGATTCTCAAGGAGGAAGCTGACGAGCTCGCTTTCCTATTTGTCACTTAGCCCGGCACCAATTGTTACGGTGCGTTCTGGGAACATGTCATCAACGGGAACCTTCTTGGTATCTTTCGTGGCCTGGAAAGAGACAGTTCCATGCGGGTTACTCAGCGCCGGCATATACTGCTGCGCGGACTGAGCCAATGCCGCCACCTCTTGAATTTTTCTTTTTTCCTGCGCGATCACGAGTGACTCGGCTAAGTTTGATCTGTCCGATGCACACTCCATCGAACGTCGGAAGTCCCCAGCAATGGTAATCACTCCATTTGGTCCGGGCAACTTCATTTTCAAGTAGCTGATATGACAACTTGCCATGAACTTGTTCAGCGCTGGCCTTCCGAGCAACGGATGATACGCGCTTTCTAGGTTCACCACCTCAAACTCCAGATTTTCAGTTCGGAAATTGTCCTTTGTGCCGAACAAGACGTCGACCCGGACCTTGCCTATGGGCTCGCAAGAAATGCCGGGCACAATGCCATGGAAAGTTGTCCTCGTGGCCTGGAGCATGTTCTCCGAGATACCCAACTTGCGCATTGTGTCCGCATACATGATATTTATGCTACTGCCATTGTCGATCAGTACCTTAGAGAACCTTACATTAATGCTAGGTCCAATAAACGTAGGATCCAGCACCAACGCATACGAGCCAGGGCTTGGCATGAGCTTGGGATGATCCCTAATGCTCCAGGTGATTTCCTGATCGGACCAAGGCATGTATCTCGTCACTGCAGGCATTACTGCATTTACCTCCATATGCCTACGCTGCAAGCTTTTTCTATCAGTTTCTTCTGTGGTGAATACACAGTAGCTCTGGTGATGCTCCCTGTACTCATTTCTCCCATCATTTCCGGGGTGCCTCTGATCCGGCTGATGCTGATTTTCTACCTGATGCACTGCATCCCTTCTTTCATTGTTATCATACCTCGACGGAGGGGGAGGCAACATTAGTTGTTGCGTGTTCGCTCCGGAGAGAAATTGTTGCCGGGGTAACTCCTGCCGAGGCTGATCATTCCGGGGTGCCTGGGCATTCCCCGAACCACCTTGCTCGATCTTGCGCATCCACTCGCATTGCCTCGTCGTATGACCCGCTGGGTTATTCGGACTTGGCGTGTAAAACTTACACGGCTGGTCCAACATCGACTCGTAAGTATACCTCGGACGGTCTTTCCTTTCTTGCCACTGCTTCTTTTGTTCTGGTGTCCAAGTTTTCTTCCCATCGTTCCTTGGAGTCCATTGACCTCCAGTTTTCTGGCGCTGGCTACCCCCTGCTCCGGGTTGATCTTGATTCACAGCTGCAACTTCGTGCGAACCGTACCGGTGGTTCGGTCTATCATCTCTCCTTTTTCCTCTGTAATCATTCCTCCGGGATGATCCAGATCCATCCCTCTGATAGTACTCATCGCTTGACTCGTTCGAGGCGAGCCTCGGTTGGGTCTGGTCACCCAACGCATACGAATCTGCAATCCGGATCATCTCTGCCAACGTAGCTGGAATTTTCCGTTGCAACTTCATCCACAGCTCGCTTCCATATCTGCACCCTTGTGCAAACCATGCTATGGCCTGTGACTCTATCACACCCTCGCATGAGTTTCTCACAGTACACCACCGGGTCAAGAACTCTCGGTCTGTCTCATTGGGTCTTTGCTTGCACATAGCTAGGGTCTATGGCCTATTTGGCCTTTGATACGTACTCGAAAAATTGCTGATGAACATCTCCTCGAAATCTATCCAACAGTTGATGCTTCCTGGTGGTAAATTGTTTAACCACACCCTTTCCGGGCCTTCCAACATCTGGGGTACATACCGTACAGCCCATCTCAGGTTGCCTGTGGCAATTTTCACAGCCGTAGCATAGTTTATCAGCCAATCCTCTGGCTTGGTACTACCGTCATAGGTCTTGGTGCCCCTGGGCAGCTGAAAGTTTGGTACTGGTGGCTCTTTCATGATCCGGGGCCCAAAACATGCTGGACCCGGTGGACCTTGACACTCAATCTGTTCTGACCTATATAGTCAATCCAGTTTCAACCTTGTATCGTCCGGCATTAAATCCCTACTTCCCAATCTCGACCCTATCACATGATAGTCCGGTATGGGATACCCCGCATTTGCCATCTCCGAATCACCGTCGTTGTACCGGTTTTTCTCTTGCGGCGCACCTTTCTGTTGCACACCTTGGCCGGCACTATGCTCTTGCCTCGGCATGTTCTGCGGCTGCGGTTGTCTTGCTCCAACTGAGTTTTGCTGCCCGGCATTGCCGTTGACAACGTTCCTTTGACCGGCATTGCCTTGGTCACGGTTACCTCGGCCAGCTTCGCCTCGGCTCATACTTCGTCGATCATCATTTTTCTGTGCTTCTTTTTCTTTCCCTGCCCGTGTCGGGTCATACGGGACAATCTGTTTGTTCCGTCTGGCTGAGGTTACCACCTCCTCTCTCCTTGGACCACCATGAGGGGACGATGCGGCTCCAGCAGATTTCTCCGGGTTACCCATTGCCGAATGGACGATCTTGGAGGCCCCAGCTCTCTCCGGGTTTACCCTGAGCAGTTCCTTGTTTTGCCTATTTGCAATCCGAACCAACTCGTTAACCCGATCTTGCTGCCTTTGCCGGGCTTCACCCGTCTGTCCCTCTAACTCGGACGCAGCTGCATCCGCTGCCCTGAGGTTCTTGGCCGGGGTACTATACCTCGGCAGCCCCGCAGAAAAACAATTTTCTGACTCCTCATTTCCGGCATCACCTTCTCCGTTCATCTCGCTCATGAGATTTCTCCCTTTGACTTTTACATTATCAACCTTGTTTGCCCTAGCATACTCACACAGCGTCATGTTCAACGACTGCTGGGCCACGGCTATTTTCTTTGCGCCCTCTAGTATTTTCTGCCTAGTTTCTTCCAGCTCGACCTATGCACGAGCTGGATCTACCGCTGCTACTATAGGGTTTGCCAAGCTATCCATTTCCTCTCTACCCACGTTTTCCGGCCTCTCTAGCGGAGGACCTCTACCTTTCCTTGGTGCCTTGGGTGACACCTCCGGATCTGGCGCCGGATCTTTCCTCGCACCCGCACCTGGCGCTGTCATCATTACCTCTGCACGGTCCGGGGAACGAGCGATACGCTCCCCGCGAGCCATAGTGAGGGGCGGTTCGCCTGCTTCGACGATGTGGCGCGGATGAACGCTAGACACGTCCATCGCCGCATAGACCTTATGCGCGCCGAGCTTGACAAAGATGCCGTTGCGCAGGAGAAGACGCGTGCCGAAGCAGCCTGCGTTGTCGCTGACGAAGTCCCGCGCTCCAAAGCGCTAAACGAGTCCGGAGACGATGCGCTCGCCGGTCGCGATGAAGTTTCCCGTCCGGATTTTGAACCCTGCTAGCGCCGCTAGCCCCACGGTGGGCGCCAACTGTCGTGGTGGTGTCACGGCAGATGCCATGTATAGGCTAAAGGTGGGGACTAATACTCGCTAGGGGAATCCAGGGAGGGATAGTGAAGTGATTCTCCACACAAGAGCTTGTATTGATTTTCTTCCAAGGTTGCAAGTGCTCCTAGAGCTGTATTGGCGAGAGGAGGAAGAAGGAGCTCTCTTACTCTCACCCACAGATCACACCTGAAACCCTAGCCCAAAACTGAATCGTCCAGAGACCAACCTCTTCAACACAAACCCTAGCCCCCCTTTTATAGGGGAGGCTCGGTTCCTGCCTAGGGCATACGTGGAGGCATATTCCTTAGAATATGCCTCCTCCCAAAGTGGTAAACCGACCGGGGTGCTTTTTCCCCCGCGTCATACATGCTTTAGCTACGTGAGCCTCTGACGGCGCCCTCGTCAGCCGACGCGGGCGTCGTCACGCTTGTCGGCCACGCCCCGGTGGTCCTGTCCTTGCTCGCTTCGCTCAGGCAGTGCGTACCGGGGCTCCTTTTGACCAGCGAGATTCTTTCCTTCTCCTAGAAGCTTGCTGTGACCCGGATGATGGTTCATCCGGCCACACCCGTTCCTGCATACAGGTAAAACATGCACTTCCGACTTACCGCTTAAGTAGGATGAGGCCTATTTAGGAGAACGCCCCCAGGTCCAGATTACCCCGCGATTCGGCCTGCCTTGAGATGACCCGGCCAGCATCTGCTTTGGCCTTGCCGAACCTTGGCTAACTCGGCCTTTATACCCCGGCGTGACCCTACCCGAGGGTATCCCCCCAACATTTGCCGAGAACCTCCTGGACAATCCGAGACTTGCCAAACTTGGCTTATCTTGGAAGTCTGTTGAGGAGTTTCAACGGCTAGCCCGACAATGCCTGGAGAGCCGGACTCTCTCTGCCGAAGAAGAAGCACAAGAAGCAGAGGATATCAAACACTCTGATCTTCTTGAAAAAGTTCGTCTTCGCAATGAGAAGCTGGGGTCTGGCGAGCTTCCAACTACGCCGGTGATCCCCCTAACCTTTGCCGAGAAGGTTGCCACCGAAGTGAATACGCCTCTGATATTGGGGAAGTTCTCAAAGTTCCGGACATGCATAGCATGTCCGGTTTTGAGGTGCGAGACAAGGCCAAGGATATGCTGCAGCTTGTTCAGGACTGGAACATGTCCTACGCGCGAACCGCAGCGCAGAATGCTCTCACCATGGTTATGAGCCACCATGGAAACATGGAAATCTAGCAAGTAACTAGAGGGTACTGCAAGGTGGACGAAGACGGACGTGAGCAAGACATCAAGGCTATCATGGACTCCTGCGCTAGATATGGGTGCCACGTAGCTGATTTGACCAGCTACGACACCCCCTTCTTCACCCGCGTGGACACGCGCCTTCGCCTTCCGAAGAAACAACTGAAGTTCCCGACGATGATCAAACCATATCGGACTTGAACATCTCGGAATGTTATCAAGCCGAGGCCGATGAATCCAGCGAGCTGGCAGCTCCTACCTCACCCCCTGCATCATAGAGTATCATAAGAACAATATGTTATTCTGAGAACAATTTGGGTTTGTAAATAAGTATGATACTTTTGCTAGTGCTAAGCTTTATTTTATCTAATCAGCATTTTTGGCTTTGATATTTTGTGCCTGAAATTTTTGCATAAGCACTTGTATTTTTTGTCTGCACTTATCGTTTATCTGGCTTTCCTCCTCGTCCCTTTCGTGAGCCGGCCAACTTTTAGCATGGAAACTTTTCCGAGCAACGGAGCTCAATTGTTAAACCAGTTTAAACTCGGAAACAAAGCCGGCTTCTAGTACCAACAATTCACTACTCGGAAAATGCCCGCATCCAGCAATCAGACAAATAACCAAAGTATAGACTAGAAAATTTAGATTTATACCTGAAGGTATCAATTTTAGAATCGGAAATCTAAACCAGAACAAACATGAGCATAAAGTACTTTCAAGTATTCTGGGATATTCGACTGTGACATGATCATTCAGAAATAAGATGGTAAAAACTTCTCAGAAAAACTTAGAGGTAACCAATACTTTATTTCTCCTTGAACACGTACACATATATGATTACAAAGAAAAATAAACTATGAATAAAAGGGACGTAGCTGAGCAATATTCCATGGCCTGTCTAACTCATCCGGATTTGTACTGCCTCCAACTCTCTTTCTCTTCTTAGTAGCAGGTATTTCTTTGACTGGCCGCATATCAGTTAGGTAGTATGAACCATTGTGTAATACTCGGCTAACTAAAATGGCCCTTCCCATATTGGGGAAAGTATGGGCTTTCTTTGCTGCACAAGCCGGAGAACCAAATCGCCCTTATTGAAAGATCAGTTTCTGACTCTCTGGCTATGATATCTGTGTAACTTCTGCTGATAGGCTGTTGATCTCATTTCAGCAACGACGCGAACTTCTTCGACTAAGTCGAGATCATTTTGTCGAGAAATTTAGGCATCCTCTTCAATATACGTGGCCACTCTAGGAGAAGTGTGAATCAAATCACTAGGAAGAACTGCTTCTGTGCAATAAACTCCATATTACAGAAGGTAACTCCTCTACCCAAGCCCCCACAGCACGCTGTAGTGGTGCTTCGAGTCTTGGTTTTAAACTCTGTAGGATTAAACCATTTGCTCTTTTGACTTGTCCATTAGCTTGTGGATGTGCGACTGACACAATGTCAAGCCGGATATTTTGTTCATTGTAGAATTCGGCAAGCTCTCCCACAGAAAAGTTACTCCTGTTGTCCGTGATAATGCTATGCGGATAACCGTATCGGATTATAACATCCTCAACAAATCTTCTGGCTGTTGCTCCATCACAATTAGTGACGGGTTTAGCCTCAATCCATTTGGTGAACTTATCCACCATCACTAAGAGGTGTGTAAATCCACTTGGAGCCCGTTTAAACAGTCCTACCATGTCAAGCCCCCAGACCGCAAAAGGCCATGTTATAGGTATTGTTCACAGCTAATCAGCCGGAACGTGAGCTTGTTTGGCGTACTTTTGGCAGCCCTTGCATGTCTTGACCAGCCGTTCGGCATCTGCCTTGGCTGTAAGCCAGAAAAAACAGTGTCGGAAAGCTTTTGCCACTAAAGATTTGGCTGCAGCATGGTGACCACACTCGCCTTCATGGATCTCTCGTAAGATTTCCACTCCTTCTTCTAGAGATACACAACACTGAAAGACCCTAGATGCACTCCGCTTATAGAGCTCACCACTAATTATAGTATAGACTTTTGCTCATCGGACGATCTGTCGGCTCAGAACTTCGTCTTTAGGTAATTTTCCATCTACTAAGAAATCAAGGTAGGGTTGAGTCCAGATGGGAATCATAGCCAGAACTGCTACTAAAGGTGAGTCGGATTTGGTCGGATATTCCTCGTCCACTCCTTTTATAGAGGGAACTTTGAGGCGCTCTAAAAAGCGCCATCCGAGACCTTTTTCCGGGCAGAGCCTATTCGAGATAGTGCATCTGCTTCCTCATTTTCTGTTCGAGGGATGTGTTGAACTTCAAACCATTCAAACGATTTAGATAATTCATCCACGAGAGCCCTATATGCTGCCATGTGCTTGTTTGCTTTACAGATATCCGACACTTGTTGTGCAACAAGATCCGAATCTCCATAACACATTAAACGTCGGAAGCTGATGTCCTTAGCAATCCGGATTCCATGAAGTAATGCTTCATACTCGGCAATGTTTTTTGATGCCGTGAAGTGTATCTGCAATACAATCACCTTGGGGTGACTTGAGCACCACGCCAGCCCCCGAGCACCCGAGCGCTTTAGACCCGTCAAAATGCAAGGTCCAGTATTCCGACTCTGGCAGGGTCATATTCTACGTTGTCTCTGTCCAATCAGCGACAAAGTCAGCGAGGATTTGTGATTTGATTGTTGTACGAGGTTTGTACTCAGTGTCGAAAGCTGAAAGCTCTATGCCCCATTTGGCGACGCGTCCTGTGGCGTTGCTATTGTTGATTATATCTCTCATGGGAGCTGTGCTCACCATGGTAATTGGATGCTCCTGAAAATAATGTCGTAACTTACGAGATGCTAAGAACACACCATCAGCCAGCTTTTGATAATGCGGATACCGCCGTTTTGATTCTGTTAAGACCTCGCTGAGATAATAAGTCGGATGCTCAACCAGGTGTTCCTAATTTTCCTCCGGTCTCTCCACCACCATGACGATACTGATGACTTTGTTTGTCGCAGCGAGATAGATGGGAGCAGATGAGAGTACTGCTTTTAGGTCTTGTAGTACAGCTTTAGCTTCGTCGGTCCAAACGAATTTCTTAGTCTTTGGAGGAGCTTGTATAGTGGTGCGGCTCTTTCATCGAGCCGGCTTACAAACCAACTAACTGCGGCAATGCAACCAGTTAGTCTCTGAACGTCCTTCAGGCGAGTTGGCCTGGAAATATTTAGTATAGCCTTGATTTTGTCTCGGTTTACCTCTATGCCTCTTTGAGACACGATAAAACCTAACAATTTTCTGGCTGGGATTCCAAAGAAACATTTCTTCGGGTTAAGCATTATGTTGTATTTTCATAGATTGGCGAACATTTCCTCCAAGTCGGAAATCTGGGTTTCCTTCTTTTTGGACATCACCGCAGTATCATCCACATATGCATGTATATTGCGTCCGATTTGATCGTGGAGGCAACGCTGCATTGTGCGTTGGTACGTAGCTCCTGCGTTCTTTAGCCCAAAGGGCATCGTAACGAAACAGAAGGTTCCGAAGGGGGTTATGAATGAAGTTTTGACTTTATCAGATTCCTTCGTCTGGATTTGGTTATAACCGGAATATGCGTCGAGAAAACATAGGAATTCCGAGCCTGCCGTAGAATTGATAACTTGATCTATCCTAGGTAGAGCAAACGGATCTTTGGGACAAGCCTTGTTCAAGGCAGTATAATCAACACACATCCTTAAATCAGTGGTGTCCTTTTTAGGGACCATTACAGGATTGGCCGACCAGTGGATGACCTCTTCTATGAATCTGGCTAACTCGAGCCGTGCTAGTTCCTTAGCTATTGCCTTACGCTTTTCACCGCCAAAATGTTGTAGAGACTATTTGACGGGTTTAGCATTCGGGTGTACATTTAAAGAATGCTCGGCAAGTTCCCTATGTACTCCGGTCATGTCAGATGGCTGCCATGCGAAGATATCTTGATTTGCTTGGAGGAACTTGACGAGCGCGCTTTCCTATGCACTATCTAGGCCCATGCCTATCTGGGTCACCTTGGAGGGGTCATCATCCTTCAACGATGTATTCTTCATCTCTTCCGATGCCTTGAACTCCGGATTCGGCTTTGTCACCTCCTTCTTCATCGCAAGCATCTCGGACGAATCTATGCTCTTCTTGATCTCCTGGTAATCCTGGGTGTGCATCACGACTTCAACAAAGGCAACATTTCCGTCCTCGCAATCTCGCGCCTTCTTCGGGTCTCCCCTGATGGTCATCACGCCGTTGGGACCTCAAATTTTCATCATATTGTAAATGTAACACGGACGAGCCATAAAATCCCAGTAAGCCGGACGTCCGAATATAGCATGGTAAGCGCTCTTGAACGGGACCACTTCGAAGGAAAGTGCTTCCGTCCAGTAGTTCTTTGGAGTTCCAAAGGTCACATCCAAAGTAATTTCTCCCAGGGAATTTGCTTGTCTTCCTTGGACAACTCCGTGAAAGATCACAGAATGTTAATGCTGCTGCCGCCATCCATGAGAGTCTGGGAGAAACCATAGCCGTCAATAAGTGGGTTGACGACTAAGGCATATTTTCCTCGCCTATGCAACTTAGGCGGATGATCAGCATGGTCAAAGGTGATTGCCACTTCCGACCAGTCCAAGAATTGAGGGACAGCCGGAACTATTGCGTTGAGCTCATGTAGAACTGCTTTCTTGACCTTAGCTGGTTGAGATCCAAGGAAGTGACGTAAGTGTCTTTCTTTGTCGGGAAATTCTTTTTCCCTTCCAGCTTGGGATTTGAAGCATCGTCTTCCTCCATGTCGGAATCATCCTTGGTCTCTTTATCTTTTTTGGGATTCTTCTTTCCCTTCTTTTGCTTAGCCATGTAGCCAGCGGTATCGTCTTTCTTTATGTCGTCATTGAAATGACACTCGACGTTTGTGTGCGACGAGCTCCCATTAGCGTCTAAGTGATGCACACATGGGTTATTGGCAATGTCGGCCTAGGAGTATGTTTTTCCGGGTTGTTGGTCTCCTCTACCCTAGACTCTTGATGTCCCACGACCGCGTCCGTGGCTGCCCCCACGCCCTCCTCGTCCTCCAGACCCGAAAGTAGCAGTGACCACCGCCGTTTTCGCGTTGGGTTTTTCTTCCGAGGTGTTCTTGCACTTCTGAGCTTGTTGCTTCGGTTGTTTTGCCAACTGTGGCAGAGCTAGGGTGTTAAGTAATCCCTCTGCATCGTCGTCAGCATCTGCATACTTGCTCGCTGTCTCTATCATCTCTCCCAAATCAGTGACCTTGTCAGACTTCAAGCGATGACGTAGTAAACCAATTGGGAGTCCTGCAATGAAAGCTTCAATCACAGTTTGGTCATTTACTCCTTCACAGGAGTTCTTGGTGTCGATCCATCATCCGAGATAATCCTGGCAAGTTTCACCGGCTTTCTAGGTGCAACGTTGTAGGTCTCCTACCGTATAGGGCCTCCGATATGTGCCTTCGAAATTCCGAAAGAACGCACTTTGCATGTCATACCAGTTGTGATGGTGTTCTCCAAAAGCTCATTGAGACATGATCGTGCCGTCTTCCACAACCTGAGTAGGAGATATCGGGTCGCGACCAGGCTGTTTCCGCCTTTGGTGATACAGCATGCCTGGAAAAAATCCTAGAGCCAAGTATCTGGCCGAGCTATACCGTCGTAGGCTTGAATGTGTCTTGAGATAGAAAATCCTTCTGGGAATTTTGTGGCTCTTATGCATGGTCTGAAGCACTTTGGGCCCACGTATATGTCATCATTTTCGTAGCGTCGCGCCTCTATGTTGGAGTTTATCTTGTGCCTTGCGTCACTTGGGGATAAAGATCATCCCGAATGACGGCTACGGCTGTGGTGCTTTGGAGCCGGACTTTGGCTTCTGCCACCACCTCCTCCACCATGACGCCCTCCTTGGCCTCCTTGGGATCCGTTGTGATGGCTACTTGGTGGAGAGGGTGGAGCAGCTGGATTGTTTTCGGTTGATCGCCGGCCTCCATCCGGAGCGTCATTATTCCGGTTCTAGGGAGGATCTTCATTACGATGAGCCCCCTGCCGGCTTAACTCAGCATGGTGTTCGTCGTTCCTTCGTCCATCAGCCGGACAACTTGTATGTCTAGGAGGTGGCGTTCTTTGATGGTCCTCCTCTCGACGTTTCTCTTTGTCTTCTTCCCTGTGATCGTTCGACACTCGCCGGGGAGGATTCTTCAGATTCAGTGCAGCAATTGCCTCTTGCTCCGTAGCTGGGGTAACGTTGCACCAGTCACATGTAGCTTTGTGATGTTGTCCTGAAGATCCGGATCTTGAGTAGTTGTCTTCCCGGCGATGCTGTTCTGGAACACGTTGGGGTCTTACGTCATTCCAGACCGGATCTGTGCGGCATTGGTCAGATTGGGAGACCAGTTTTCCACTTCCGGACAGGGCGGCCTTCTGCTGCTCCAGACCCTTGTTGAGTAGTTTAATTCCCAATCGAATCTGCTCTGGGCCTGGATTACTTGCTAGGATTTCTCGAGCCGGAATGGTGTTTTGCACTAGTGTTGGATACACCCAGTCTCCCTTGCTATTGCGTCGAGGCATCTCATGGTCTCCTCCAAAGAGGACTTTGTGAATCTCCAAGAATTGGTCGTCATGAGTGTGACATTTCTGGGTCTTCTGATGCTACCGAGAGATGTACTTCTCTGCAGTTGCCATGCGTTTCTTTTCTTCCTCAATGTTTTTGGCCTCATCGAGGAGTACTTGGCAACACGCTTCTAGGGCTTGGGCCCTTTCATCTAGCTCTTCAGCAGTAAGTTCTGCAGCTGTAGGAATAGGTGTGGTTAATGTAGCATCGATGAGTTTACGCGCACCTTCGGTGATCACATGTCCATCCACTGACTCTTCTTTGGGCTCTTCTAGGATCAGTGCGCCATCCGAGTCCTCCTCGTATTCTTCAGCAATCACTTCCTCTACCAGAGGATCTTTTGTCGGAGTCTTGTTCTTCTTCGTTGCCTTCTTGGCAGCGTCGGTAGCAAAGACGGCTTTGGGTATGTTTCTCGGAGTCAAGCTCTGATCGGTACTTTCGGACATCTTGACCTCAGGATTGTCTCCGATATCCATGTCATCCTGCACTTTGGGAGAGTTTTCTTCGGATCCTTCATCCATGGCTTCTCCTTCCTCTGTAGCTTTGGAGTTATACTCCTCTTCATACTCCGCGAAGAACTTTCGGAAATCTGCCGACGTCATCGAGTCATCCGAGGATGCGGGTAAGTCAGTGTTTGTTTCGATCGCCTCCAGCACTGAGTCGGTGTTTTCTCTAGCATTGGCAGAGCCAGAGCCGGATCGAACGTATCCAACGAAGTGTGACGTGTGGGTCCTGAAGTAGTTGCGGCTTTCCTCATGGGCTTCCTCGAAGATCCTGATAGTCTCGAGAACCTCATCCATGCTTGCGTCTTGCATCATCATACGCCTCAACCTGTGCCTCAGGAATGGTTGATATGTTCCGGCGTTGGTAGGGCCGGAACCAAGATGTTGATGTGATCCTCCTGGATTTCAACCTCAGTGGGTGGATCGGTCTGGGATTCGGCCTCACTAGGGAGATCCACTCCAGATTCGACTTGAACCGCCAGGTATGCTTCAGGCTCGGATTTCTCCATTATCTCCGCAACTGGTGCGGGTTGGGTGGGATTAGGGTTTTCTGATATCCGGAACTCTGCCACCTCCACGGACAAAGGGGACCTAGAAATTTCTTCTGCCTCTATCATCACCGATGGGGTGGGTGGGGCAAGTTAAGCGAATCCGATGTACATATCGATCTCGCCGAAAGACATGATGGTGTAGGCAGTCACGTCATCCCTAGTCGGAATCTAGGTCTCGTCGAGAACGATGAGAGGGACGTCGCTGGCGTAGAGGATGCGACCGACAGCGATAGTCTCGCCGATTCTGATTCTTGCAGATTCCGCTCGGAACGTAGATCCAAAGCTCACTTACCCCACGGTGGGCGCCAACTATCGTTAGATTAATGACAAGTATGCCATGAGGGGGTCCTCGGGGTGTGTGGAAGAGGGGTGTGAGACGTATGGTGTTCCGGGACGGTGAGTACACAAGTTTACCCAGGTTCGAATCCGCCGGCTTTGGATGGATCCTACTCCTACTAGCAATCCAGTAATACGGCAGAGCCGGAATATGGGTTACAAGGGTTTCGCCTGTGCGAGTTGAGATTGTAGACTATTGTGAGGGTGCCCTAAAGGCTCTCCCTAGGATGGCTTATATAGATATCCGGCCTAGGGTTTACAGGAGAGATCTATCCGGCTACGACTAAGAGTCAGTTACAGAGTACATCTTGAACTACAAGTAACACTATGGGCCTATGTCGGTAAGTCTTCTAGGCCTTCCCGAAGCCGGATGGGACTCCGTCTCTTCTCCCTAACTAGGTTGCCCGTGAAGCGAAGCTCTAACCCGAAGTGGGCCACCCTGGTCAGTGAGGAACTGTGAGGATACCCGGAAAGTATATCCCCAACACAAGGTTTTCATAATCATTTTCACCAAGTATTCCCATCTAAAGTGATCAACTTTTATGTTTAGGACTAGCCACTAAAGTTGAGGGTATTCACTAATGAGGGGTGCTAATCAAGTGTAACTATCCAACTCTAATCTCATGCCTTGGAATGACATCTAAGTATAACTACTTAGGCCTAGTTTTAATACTCTTTATGGTATCTATACTATTCTTCCAATACTCACAAAGTACTAACTAAAAGTAAAGAACTTTGGTAAAAGTAAAAGAATAAAGCTTGCAAGTAAAACTTGGGATTGGTATAATCAAAGTTGGATAACCAAGCATGCCTGATGCATCTTTCATAGGTTATCTTGCAAGGATGGCTGGCATAAGTATAAGACTTGCAAGTGTTAGCTTGCCTTGAGTAGTGCAGTGATTGAAGTTTTCTTCTTCTTCTTGGTAGTACTCCTCCTCCTCGTATCCTGGGTCAGTACTATCGTCTATAAATGAATACGGGGTACAAAATCATGAAACAATACTTAACTATTTCTATTTAGCACACTAAGGCTCACACTAGATGATCTAGCATCACCACAATCATCACATGAAATAAAGACCTAGTTTTATTTATCTTATTTTAGAAAAGTAATTTCTACTCATTGAAAAATACTTAAGATTTAATATTATCCAATTAAAATATGGGATCATGTTGACACATGTCATCGCCACATATTCTAATACATGGGAATGTGATTTAAAGTGTTGGTCATATTTTATAAAGTTTAAGATTATCATTTAATAGAATTAAAGTGACTAGAAATGCCTAAATAGCATTATTTTGGTACTAGTACAATGTCACTGCATGTAAACCTAAATATTTTTACATATTCAGATAGATCTAGTTAAATGTGATTTTTGAGAGTTGGAATCAACTCAAAAGCATTTATGATTGATTTTTGAAAAATGTTTGAAGTTGGAAAAGTCTCTGTCTTGTTATTTTTACTATAGGTGATCTCTAATTTCAAATGACTTGAATCCTACGGGCTTGGATAGATAATTTAAATACCTTTCTAAAAAGTTGGAATCATGCAATTTGGTTTAGTGAATCTCTCTGAATTGATTTTTGAATCTACTGACAGAATTTGGTTTTTAACTAAATTGGAAAATAGCTATTTGAATTCATAGGCCTGCGCGGGAAACTAACTGGGCCGGCCCAATCTGCATAGCATGACACAGAGGGCTACTGACATCAGGGTCCCACTAGTCAGTTACTCAATCTAACCGAAATGGTATCATGCAATCTAGGCCCTACGATTAGAACACGATCTAACGGCTGAGGTTCATCGTTGATGACGAACAGCTCCGGCGAGGTCTAAACCCTAACGCGGCAGTGGGGGTTGTGTGAGGCTCACCAGGGCTCCAGCTAGGGTCAGCGATGGGGGCGAACAACGTGGTCAACGATGGCGGTTCGAACGGTGGTCACGGCGGCTCCGGGGCGACTCCAATCGACGGCGCCCTTCCTTCACTGTAGTGGCGGGCTCTGGCTAAATTCCGGCGAAGCGATGCTCGCCTTGCTCCAGGGAAGGGTGTGGGAGGTGTTGTGAAGAGTGGGGAGTAAGGTGGTGTAGAGAAATGAGGAAGAGAGGGCCTCTATTTATACACCGACGAGGGGACCGAGCGGGATGGGCTAGCGTCTCCGGTGACAGCGGTACAGTGTGCTATCAGCGTGGCTGCGGGTAGGGGCAGTGCGGTGCTCCCTAGCAGTCACCACAGACTTAATGGCGCGGCACGGGGCGGTCTGGAATGGCCGGGCGCATGTGACGCTCTACGTGGAATTGGCGGTGTTCGAGACGGTGCACGGGGGCTACGGGTCGCGCAGAGGCGAACGGGGATGTCTGGGAGCTAGCTGTGATCAAGGCAAGTGTGTGCACGCGAGGCGAGGGCGTGGTGTGGCACGTGCGAGCTGTTCAGCTGCAGTGCTCTGGCGCGCTCTCGGCACGATGCTGAGACACTGGGCGCGGCGATGCTAGGGTGGTCCATGGCCTAGCTATGGTCAAGGGCAGGACATGGGGTGGCCGTGGACGGTCGCCTGTCTCCTGGTTGTTGTGGGAGAGGGCGGTGTGGCCTAGGGTGATCTGTCCGTGGTCGACCTGGCACGGCGGCTTCGAGCGGTGCTGCACGGGTGCAACGGCAAAGGTGGGTGGCTGTCCATGCATTGCTAGACACTAGGGAGACATGGGAGTGAAGAGGGGACAATTTGGTTGAGTGATCACTACTCAAAATAGTGAAGTTAGGCCAGGTTTAAATTGTGTCTACAAGGTGTTTGATTAAATGGCCGAAAGAACTTAAGTTTGAAATTTTTTAATGAAATTTGGTGAGTGATCTTATCTTATGCTTGAGTGTCTATGGTTGCATGGAAAAGGCAAGGTGAATTGATTTAGTTGGTTTTTGCAAAATGGTGATCTTACCATATGAACTTGATTCAATTTTGAACTGTCCTTTAAATATATTTGAAAATAGTTTCTGTGAGTTTGTAAAGTGGGTGTTGGTTCACTTTTACTTGTTCTAGCAAGGGGTGAAAAGAACTCGGAATGTTTCTGTTAGAAATTCTCTTCTAGGAACACTCAAAGTGGCCTAGTGGTTAACTTTGGTCAAAATGACCATTAGCTTATTTAATTCATATTTGATTTCTTTTGATTTTGTTTGTACTTGGCCTAGATGATGTAGCATTCATCTTTAAACCATTTCTCATCATTTGTAGCAATCAAACATGGCAAATGCACTCCTTCATACACTAATGCAAAACACACATGCATTCATATTCAAATTAGTAATAAAAGATTTTGTTAACCCTAAACTTGGGTGATTAGAACTTGATAATCTTGATTAGCATTTTTGGGGTGTTATAGTCCCCCTGCTTCAGACCATTCTCTTAGACATACTTGGACCAACCTCGGCCACCCAAATAGGTGGTGGCCATCGTCTGGGAGACATCCACATCATATAGTTGCTGCATGCCTTTAGGGCCCTCGCTATACAGAGTTAGAAACTTGTTATTTCCGAACATGTTGTTTATAATGGGGTGAGCGACACAAGGGACAACCTTCATGATAAAATTGATAGAGAAGTAATGCAACATCAAAAAAAGTGAGATACACGATCTTACATCAAGTCGGTCTAAACCACTTGGAATCCATACCTGATACCATGGGTACCCTTTGCGAAGGGTGGCCATGCACCATTTTTCATCCCTCTGCCTTTGGAATGGCATATAGGGGGCCCTTTCAATCCACAAGCTTGACAAGAGAAGGGTAGCAAAAAGGGATGAGCAGCTGGTGTGTGGTACTGATTGAAATTAAGTGGAAAGGTTAAATTATGTAAAGAGCAAGCAAATCTAATAATATAAGACAAAACCATTGCATGTAAAGCAAATAGATTTTATTTTTGTGAACTTGTAATGAGCGTAAACATACAGTATTAGCTGATAAAAATAACATGGAAAATCATAACATGTGAATTTGTGGATTTCCAAATTATACCCACTTCTTGGAGAGGTCACTGCCCACCTGGGTACTGTGTTGGCGCTTCCTCGTTGTGTAGAGGATGTTCTCTTTTGATGCGGGCATCAGAAATCTACTAGCTTCTACACCAGCCTCAGCCTCCGCAGCAGCATCTTCAATCTGCATAAATAGCAACAGAGCTCAACAGTCCAATACTATGTAAAGTTTGGTCAAACTCTTGACTTTTCAAAAAATACAGTACATGCCTAAGCCTTGGAACGGAGGGAGTGCAGTACATATTAGTCATACACTGACTGTATGAGACAGTCTGACAGATCCAGATCTGGATTCACATAAACACAATGCCAGAATTAATAAAATCACACATATGTTTCTGAACATCTGATAAGCATGCATCACATCAAGCGGGTAATACACATATCTATCTACACCATGGTAATAAGGGTATTAAGAACAAATACCTCTCTCTTTAAGCTGGGCCCTCCCAGCTGGTAGGTGGCCTTGCGCTTGTTTTTTGGTGAGTAGTGGTACTCGTTGGATCCTACTACATGTGGGGGTACCATCCTGTTTGCCGCACCTAAAGCACCGCACGTTCGCAAGTATGTACCACCATGCTACAGTAAATGAAGAAGAGATGGTGTCACAGAGGCTTCCACAAAAACATGATGCAGACAGAGACAACTTTTAGCACAGGGATACATCCAGGTTACAGCCAACCACTTTCAGCATTGGAAAGAATGGAAGAACACAATGAATATACTGCTACATTACCTTTTTAGGCAACTTTTAAGGGAACTGATGGGACCATCACTGTCCGTAGTGGCCGTGCGCGCCACTGACCCATAGTTCTCCATACAGAATCTAATGCAAAATGCATTGCACATTACGAGTAGCAACTAAAGGTTACAGAAGTGAAGAAAACCAAAATCGAACCTGACCAAATGCCCCAATCAGAACAGCGGTGACCATGCCCTGATCCGGAATCCATATGAAATCAGTACCACCTCCCCCACCCCCATTCCCACCCTACCCAAATGACCCAATCGATTAGAGAATAGGAAAAATATCCTGATTAGGTGATTCCGAGGTGAGTAATAAGCAAGAACTCCACAATCAAGCATACCGAATACTACTACTCCTAGTACTAATAGTATACCCCCAATGGCCCAATCGGAAGAAAATTAAGCAAAGCCAGATTTCGAGGTGAGCAAATACACGCACCTATTTCAACAAGAACTCCCCAATCGGAGATTGCACCAGTTCCAACAGTTGCTTGCTGGATGTGAGCTAGCTAGTGATGGTTTCTTGGCTTGTCGTTGGTAGAAAGGCATGGGCAGGGGAGTAGTAGTACTAGTAGTAGTAGGGCTGGGCAATACACTTTTTTCTACAGTAAGTATTTTTAAGTGGCAGTGGTAGGAATATTTTACCGGGAGAGAATCCCGAATTTTTGATCCCAGCTATCACGTGGTGGCCTACAGCTGTTTCAAGTGAGACCCACGTTAGGGGTGAGTTAAAGCAGGTCCCACATCAAGTGGGTGAGATAATTGACCGAGCCAACCTCCTCCTTCCCTTGGTACCAGTACTAGTTCTCCCGAGTTCCTCTCCAAGGACAGAGAAAATCGCCCCTCTTCGAATCAAATTGGTCCCAGCTTATTATCCTTCTACCGATTCGTCTCGTGGAGCAGTGGACAAGACGTCGGTAGTTGCAGCATAGGGCACCAGCGTTGGGGCCTCAAAAATAGTTTAGGAACCGATAAAATGATAAGCTCGAATTTCAGACTAGAAACACACACAAACACACATATACTCCATATATACTAATATACGGAATAGTTTCCCATTACAGTTCTGCTAACAAAGGCCTAGACATCATAATAAGGTAGCTCCATATTACAGAACTACGACAGTAGCAAACCAATCATTGGATAGCTCTACGGCACCAAAAGTACACCCCTGATGATCAGCAGCCCTGCATCAAATCCATCCAGATGTAGTGTACCCGATCCACAGCCTCAGGTACATGCTCATCAATGAACAGGTCATCGTCATTACCATCAAAGTCCTCTTCGGTCGCCTGCTTCTATGATTAGTAGATTAATAGATACATTTATAGACAAATATCAAAGACACACAACGTGAACATTTGTCGTTCTACAGATATACCTTGTCATCTGGCATAGCGGTAGTACCAAAAATGAAACCTGTTTCATGCAGCTTGCGCTTTTTATCTCCTCCCCCTTATCCAAGTTGATCTAGATGCTCAGGAGCTACCTCTGCCAGTTGATCTAGTTGATCAACATTTGCTTCCCCTACTTGATCTTGATGATAAAGATGTGCTTCCCCCGGTTCATATGGAGGATCATATGGTTCACCATGAAATACCCATCTAACATATGTGTTAAGCATCCCAAATGTAAAAATATGGTCTTCCACTATACTTTGAGGCAGCACCCTACGATTCGCACACAACCGGCAAGGGCAATGTACTTTTGAGTTGTCACAATGAGCTCTAACAAATCCCATAAATCGTGGAACATCAAGGATACGTTTAGTGCTGCCTAATAGAGCAATCTCTATCCAAAATCTTCCCATATGTTTAATTATGACATAAAAGGTTAGTTATTATTAAAAGAAAAGCACGAAACATATAGATGAAGTACAAAAACTATATATGCCTATGCGTTTCACCAAACATATTGATAGCAAAAATCGCCGAAGGTATTTAGGAACACAGATCCAGTGCCGAATAAACTATGACCATGCAGATTGAGGACAAATTAAACTATGTAGGAGTATTTGAAAGGGCAATAAAAATGCCAACCAGATCGAGCTAGAGATAGAAGGCCTACCGTGGGATTGACGTGCCCATCGGTGCGTCTCAAGAAGACCGACGGGTAGGGAAAGCTTCTTCGCGCACCTTGGTGAGGAGGAGCGGCCGTAAGCACGTCTGTTTTGTGGGGAAGGGGGCGAGGCCAAGGTGGCGGAGGGTGGAAGTTAATACACAGCGCGAAGGGTCGCGGAGGGATAACTTTGGAAATTCTGGCCTACCCTGCTTTGGGCACCACCATATATATGGCCCACCTGCCAGTAACCATAGATCAAAATTGATCCAGAACTTGTCCATATACAAGTTTATGTTTTACCATGGAAACTAATGCACACAGCATTGCACTTTGTGAACGAATGGCTTTATGTCAAAAAGTTATTTAATTTCAGCATCTTTAGCTAGGAAGCTTGGAAACTCATGAAAGTAGGGCATTATCCATCAAATCTGAAATCTCCTTTGTAAACAATTGCTTGAAATGCCAAGATGCACCGATCTACCAAATATGGCCAGGTTTGTAAGCTTGGTTGGCGAAGATACTTCAATGTACGGAGTAGTACAAAAGATGAAAAAGGTACAGAAACTATGGCTGTGACCTTGCTCCTCTTGTTTGAAAGCCTTGAATTAATGTTCATTTATTTCGGCAAATGTCTATAAACTCATTAAATGCTGGAAAGCATACAGGCCTGTGGGTCTATCTGACGGGGTCAGCATCCCAAGTGGGAGTAGCGTACTATACATTAGAACCTTCAACTTCAAAATTTTAGTAGAGCGCCTAAATATTCTGCCCACCCATTCAAACATCCCGCCCATCCATTCAAACATCAAGCTCCAAAAAAACATCATGCCCCAAAAATTATTTTATTGCACAAATTTAGCCTGGAAGCTTGAAAGGGCATTATACATTGTGTGAAAAAAGGGGGCGGTGGCATTTTGAGCCATCATCTTTGTAGTTGCTTCACAACAAAACACATTGTTGTTACTTGGAAATTCGAAGCAGACATATTGGTTGATTTGCAAAGATGCACCGATCTACCAAATACGGACACGTCATCATAAACTATTTCCATGACCTTGGTCACCTTTTTTTTGGACGATGGTCATCTTCTTGACAGCCTTAAATTGTTCGAAAATTTTAGCAAATGCCTAGAAACTCGTTTAAATGCTGGGGCAACTCTCGCTGGCGTGTGGGCCTAGACAGTGACAGCGCGTCTGAGAGGCCCCACGCCGTAGTAGCGTATGCTAGAAGCTTCGACCTCAAAATTTGGTACGGCGCCCAAACATATAGATGAAGTACAAAAACTATATATGCCTATGTGTTTCACCAAACATATTGACAGTGAAAATCGCCGAAGGTATTTAGGAACACGGATCCAGCGCAGAATAAACTATGACCATGCAGATTGAGGACAAATTAAACTACGTAGGAGTATTTGAAAGGGCAATAAAAATGCCAACCAGATCGAGCTAGAGATAGAAGGCCTACTGTGGGATCGACGTGCCCACCGGTGCGTCTCAAGAAGACCGACGGGTAGGGAAAGCTTCTTCCCGCACCTTGGTGAGGAGGAGCGGCCGTAAGCACCTCTGTTTTGTGGGGAAAGGGGTGAGGCCTAGGCGACGGAGGGGTGGAAGTTAATACATAGCGCGAAGGGGTGCGGAGGGATAACTTTGGAAATTCTGGCCTACCCTGCTTTGGGCACCACCATATACGTGGCCCACCTGCCAGTCACCATAGATCAAAATTGATCCAGAACTTGTCCATATACAAGTTTATGTTTTACCATGGAAACTAATACACATAGCATTGCACTTTATGAATGAATGGCTCTATGTCAAAAATTTATTTAATTTCAGCATCTTCAGCTAGGAAGCTTGGAAACTCATGAAATTAGGGCATTATCCATCAAATTTGGAATCTCCTTTGTAAACAATTGCTTGAAATGCCAAGATGCACCGATCTACCAAATATGGCCAGGTTTGTAAGCTTGGTTGGCGAAGATACTTCAATGTACGGAGTAGTACAAAAGATGAAAAAGGTACAGAAACTATGGCTGTGACCTTGCTCCTCTTGTTTGAAAGCATTGAATTAATGTTCATTTATTTCGGCAAATATCTATAAACTCATTAAATGCTGGAAAGCATACAGGCCTGTGGGTCAATCTGACGGGGTCAGCATCCCAAGTGGGAGTAGCGTACTATACATTAGAACCTTCAACTTTAAAATTTTAGTAGAGCGCCAAAATATTCTGCCCACCCATTCAAACATCCCGCCCATCTATTCAAACATCAAGCTCCAACAAAAACATCATGCCCCAAAAATTATTTTATTGCACAAATTTAGCCTGGAAGCTTGAAAGAGCGTTATACATTGTGTGAAAAAAGGGGGCGGTGGCATTTTGATCCATCATCTTTGTAGTTGCTTCTAAACAAAACACATTGTTGTTACATGGAAATTCGAAAACAAACTTCAAATTTGGAAGCAGACATATTGGTTGATTTGCAAAGATGCACCGATCTACCAAATACGGACACGTCATCATAAACTATTTCCATGACCTTGGTCACCTTTTTTTGGATGATGGTCATCTTCTTGAAAGCCTTAAATTGTTCAAAAAGTTCAGCAAATGCCTAGAAACTCGTTTAAATGCTGGGAAGCAACTCTCGTTGGCGTGTGGGCCTAGACGGTGACAGCGCGTCTGAGAGGCCCCACGCCGGAGTAGCGTATGCTAGAAGCTTCGACCTCAAAATTTTGTACGGCGCCCAAACATATAGATGAAGTACAAAAACTATATATGCCTATGCATTTCACCAAACAAATTGACAGCAAAAATCGCCGAAGGTATTTAGAAACACGGATCCAGCGTAGAATAAACTATGACCATGCAGATTGAGGACAAATTAAACTACGTAGGAGTATTTGAAAGGGCAATAAAAATGCCAACCAGATCGAGCTAGAGATAGAAGGCCTACTGTGGGATTGACGTGCCCATCGGTGCGTCTCAAGAAGGCCGACGGGTAGGGAAAGCTTCTTCGCGCACCTTGGTGAGGAGGAGCGGCCGTAAGCACGTCTGTTTTGTGGGGAAGGGGGCGAGGCCAAGGCGGCGGAGGGTGGAAGTTAATACACAGCGTGAAGGGTCGCGGAGGGATAACTTTGGAAATTCTGGCCTACCCTGCTTTGGGCACCACCATATATGTGGCCCACCTGCCAGTCACCATAGATCAAAATTGATCCAGAACTTGTCCATATACAAGTTTATGTTTTACCATGGAAACTAATACACATAGCATTGCACTTTGTGAATGAATGGTTTTATGTCAAAAAGTTGTTTAATTTCAGCATCTTCAGCTAGGAAGCTTGGAAACTCATGACATTAGGGCATTATCCATCAAATCTAGAATCTCCTTTGTAAACTCATGCCAAGATGCACCGATCTACCAAATATGGCCAGATTTATAAGCTTGGTTGGCGAAGATACTTCAATGTATAGAGTAGTACAACAGATGAAAAAGGTATAGAAACTATGGCTATGACCTTGCTCCTCTTATTTGAAAGCCTTGAATTAATGTTCATTAATTTCGGCAAATGTCTATAAACTCATTAAATGCTGGAAACCATACATGCTTGTGGGTCTATCTGACGGGGACAACATCCCAAGTGGGAGTAGTGTACTGTACCTTAGAAGCTTCAACTTCAAAATTTCAGCAGAGCGCCAAAATATCATTCCCACCCATTCAAACATCCTGCCCATCCATTCAAACATCCAGCCCCAAAAAAAATATCCAGCCCCAAAAATTATTTTATTGCACAAATTTAGCCTGGAAGCTTGAAAGGGCGTTATACATTGTGTGAAAAAGGGGGCGGTGGCATTTTGATCCATCATCTTTGTAGTTGCTTCACAACAAAACACATTGTTGTTACTTGGAAATTCAAAAACAAACTTCAAATTTGGAAGCAGACATATTGGTTGATTTGCAAAGATGGATCGATCTACCAAATATGGACATGTCATCATAAATTATTTCCATGACCTTGGTCACCTTGTTTTTGGACGATGGGCATCTTCTTGAAAACCTTAAATTCTTCAAAAAATTCAGAAAATGCCTAGAAACTCGTTTAAATGTTGGAAAGCAACTCTCGCTGGCGTGTGGGCCTAGATGGTGACATCGCGTCTGAGAGGCCCCACGCCAGAGTAGCGTATGCTAGAAGCTTCGTCCTCAAAATTTGGTACGGCGCCCACACATCGCACTCATCCATTAAAATATCCCGCGCATCCATTCAAACATGCTTCACCTCTTTCTAGAATGCAAAATTCCTCTTCTATCCCTGCTTCGTAAACAAGAATCTGAGGGAGCACTGCAATAACAGAGGGATATAGGTGGTAAATTTGCGTTCTCCCAAGTGCATCACCCTATCCATGTTTCCTAGTCCTTCTTCAATATTTACCTGCCCGCCCACTCCGACCTACGCCGACTTTTTGGACCCACTATCTAAGTGACCCACATGTCAGTGAGCCAGAATTACAGGAAGTAGAGATTCCCATCGCTTGTTGTTCAAAATTTGAACATTTTTCGCTAAACCGACATAAAATCGTTAAAATCATTTAACCTGGCTTATACTATCATTCTACTATGTTAGAGTAAAAGCTAAAAAAACAAAGCCAAAAACAAGTTCGTAGCTTTATAAGCCAAAAATCAAAAGCTAGAATTCGAGCCCAACCAAACAGCGCCTAAATCTCAAGGAACTCTTCCTGTTTCTCCCTTGTGTTAGTACCCGGGTAACTTCAATTTTATTTAACAAAAAATATGACCAAGTAGGATATGATCGACTTGTAGATCAATTTTTGAGATACTTTCATTAAATTGCGGTAACACCATTATGTTCCACGAATATATATATATAACCATAAAGTTTGAAAATATTATTGAGAATTCAGGGAATCCTATACCATAAAATCTAAACCCCTAAACCTTGACCAAGCAGGTATCGCGCAACTATAGATCAAAAATTGAGATACTTTCATTAAATCAGGTAACACCATTCTATTAGACGAATATAAGCATAAATCCTGAGTATTACGAAAAAATCTCTAAACCCTAAACCGAAAACAACCCATAAAACTAAACTGTAAAACCCTAAACCCTCGACCCATAAACCCTAATCAAGCAGTTATCGTGCACTTATATATCAAAATTTGAGATACTTTCATTAAATTGCGGAAACACCATTCTATTCCACGAATATAAGCATAAAGCTTGAACATTATTTAAAATTCCTGAAACCATGAAATCTAAACACTAAACCCTAAATCCTTACCAAACACGTAGCATGCACTTATCGATCAAAATTGATATATTTTCATTAAACTGGTAACTCCATTCTATTCGATGAATATAAGCATAAATCTTGAGCATTATCAAAAATACACTAAACACTAAACAACCCCTAATAAAACCTAAACCTAAAACCCCAAACCCTCAACCCATAAACCCTAACAGATCAGGTATCATGCACTTATAGATCAAATTTGGAGATACTTTCAATGAGTTAGGTAACGCCATATATATTCTATTCGACGAATATAAGCATAAAGCTTGAGTATTATTGAAAATTCGATAAACCCCCTAAACCCTATCCAGTCCACAAAACCTAAACCGTAAAACCTTAAAACCCTAAACCCTCGACCCATATAAACACTAACCAAGCAGGTATCATGGACTTATAGATCAAAATCCTTTCGTTAAATTGCAGTAACGCCATTCTATTCCACGAATATAGCAATAAAGTTTGAACATTATTGGAAATGCCCTAAACCCTAAAACCCTAAACCCTCAACACCGCACGTAGCATGCACTTATCAATCAAAAATTGATATATTTTCATTAAACTGGTAAGTCCATTCTGTTCGATGAATATAAGCATAAATCTTGAGCATTATCGAAAATACCCTAAACAACCCCTAATAAAACCTAAACCTAAAACCCCAAACCCTCAACCCATAAATCCTAACCAATCAGGTATCACGCACTTATAGATAAAATTTTGAGATACTTTCATTGAGTTAGGTAACGCAATATTCTATTCAATGAATATAAGCATAAAGCTCAAGTATTATTGAAAATTCGATGAACCCCCTAAACCCTATTCAGTCCATAAAACCTAAATCGTAAAACCATCAAACCCTAAACCCTCGACCCATATAAACCCTAACCAAGCATGTATGGTGGACTTATAGATCAAAACTTGAGATTCGATATTTCATTAAATTGCGGTAATGCCAATTTATTACACGAATATAACAATAAAGTTTGAGCATTATCGAAAATGCCCTAAACCCTAAAACCCTAAACCCTCAACTCCGCCTAAACGACATTGGCAAATGAGGTATCACATGCACTTGTAGATCAAATTTTCAGATAAACACTCCTCAAATTGTGCTAACGCTATTCACTTCCATGAATATAAGCATATATAAAGCAGCTTGACCATTATCGAAAATTCCCAAAAAACCTAAACCCTAAACACCTAAACCCCAAAAACCATAAAACCCTAAACCCTCAACCCCTTACCAAGCAGGTATGATGCACTTATAGATCTAAATCCGAGATACTTTCATTAAAGTGCGATAACACGAGTCTATTCCATGAATATATATAAGCACATATATATATAAGCTTGAACATTATTATTGAAAATTCATAAACCCTAAACCCTAAACCCTAAAACCCTAAACCCTAAATAACAACCTTAAACTCCTAAGCCCTAAACCCTAAAATCCTAAATCATATACCCTAAACCCCTAAACCCTAAACCAAAAAACACGAGCCCTAAACCCTAGGCTATATATATCTTGTGTGGAAACTAGGGCAATGGGATTTTGAGCCATACTTATTTGTAGTTGCTTCATGACAAAAGCCATTGTCGTCGCTTGAAAAATTGAAAATAACTTCAAATTCAGAAGCTTCCTTTGTAAATAATATTTTAAATGCCAATAATACGGACCAATCTACCAAATATAAACATGTTGTTATAAACTATAGCAAAGGTTTGGCCATGACCTTGGTCACCTGGTTTGAAAGCCATGCAAATTCATACATGGTACGCCGTATATCATATGACAAAATTAAAGACATTATTATCGATTGGAGCTTTTAAAATAATTCCAAATATGGAAGCTCTTTTTCTAAACAATGTTAAAATACCAATATGCACCAATCTACCAAACATGGTTACATTATCATAAAGTATGGTAACACATATGGCCTTGACATTGGTCATCTAGTTTTTGAAACCCATGAATGTTCAAACATGGTATGCCATATTGTGAAATGAGTTTTTCAAGAGTTATCAAATTTTATATATTTTCATGGAAACTAGCAAATGCACAAAGTGAGACACCAATGGAGAAACGAATGGTTGTATTTCCTTTTATATTTTGTTTCTTTTTTTTTAAAATGGCCCAAATTTAGTGCCATTACTATTCATATCAAAAAATGAAATCTTGCAAAACTGTTGGTGGTTCTCCAATATTTGACTAATTCGGTACCTTTAAACTACTTTTTTAAAAGTCAAGAGCAAGTTATATCACACATTTTGTAGTTCGTAAATATACTTACTTTCAATCGTCAAAAAGTTAGTTAATTTCAGCATCTTCAGCTAGGAAGTTTGGAAACTCATGAAAGTAGGGCATTATCCATCAAATCTAGAATCTTCTTTGTAAACAATTATTTGAAATGCCAAGATGCACCGATCTACCAAATATGGCCAGGTTTGTAAGCTTGGTTGGCGAAGATGCTTCAATGTACCAAGTAGTACTAGTACAAAAGATGAAAAAGGTACATAAACTATGGCCGTGACCTTGCTCCTCTTGTTTGAAAGCCTTAAATTAATGTTCATTAATTTCGACAGATGTCTATAAACTCATTAAATGCTGGAAAGCATACAGGCCTGTGTGTCTATCTGACGGGGACAACATCCCAAGTGGGAGTAGCGTACCTTAGAAGCATCAACTTCAAAATCTCGGCAGAGCGCTGAAATATCCTGCCCACCCATTCAAATATCCCGCCCACCCATTCAAACATCCCACCCATCCATTCAAACATCCAGCTCGGAAAAAAAACATCCAGCCCCAAAAATTATTTTATTGCACAAATTTAGCCTGGAAGCTTGAAAGGGTGTTATACATTGTGTGAAAAAAGGGGCGGTGGCATTTTGAGCCATCATCTTTGTAATTGCTTCACAACAAAACACATTGTTATTACTTGGAAATTCAAAAACAAACTTCAAATTTTGAAGCAGACATATTGGTTGATTTGCAAAGATGCACCGATTTACCAAATACGGACATGTCTTCATAAAATATTTCCATGACCTTGGTCACATCTTTTTGGACAATGGTCATCTCCTTGAAAGCCTTAAATTGTTCGAAAATTTTAGCAAATGCCTAGAAATTTGTTTAAATGCTGGGAAGCAACTCTCGCTGGCGTGTAGGCCTAGATGGTGACAACGCGTCTGAGAGGCCCCACGCCAGAGTAGCGTATGCTAGAAGCTTCGGCCTCAAAATTTGGTACGCCGCCCAAACATCGCACTCATCCATTAAAATATCCCGCGTATGCATTCAAACATGCTTCACCTCTTTCTAGAATGCAAAATTCCTCGTCTATCCCTGCTCCGGAAACAAGAATCCGAGGGAGCACTACAATAACAGAGGGATATAGGTGGTAAATTTGCGTTCTCCCAAGTGCATCACCCCATCCATGTTTCCTAGCCCTTCTTCAATATTTACCTGCCCGCCCACTCCAACCTACACCAGCTTTTTGGACCCACTATGCAATTGACCCACATGTCAGTGAGCCAGAATTATGGGAAGTAGAGATTCCCATCACTTATTGTTCAAAATTCGAACATTTTTCGCTAAACCAAGATAAAATCATTAAAATCATCCAACCTGGCTAATACTATCATTCCACTATGTTAGAGTAAAAGCTAAATAAAACAAAGCCAAAAACACGTTCATAGCTTTATAAGCCAAAAATCAAAAGCCAGAATTCGAGCCCAACCAACGCCTAAATCTCAAGGAACTCTTCCTATTTCTCCCTTGTTTTAGTACCCGGGTACCTTCAATTCTATTTAACAAAAAATATGACCAAGCAGGATATCATCGACTTGTAGATCAATTTTTGAGATACTTTCATTAAATTGCGGTAACACCATTCTGTTCCACGAATATATTGTTGGGTCCGCAGCATAGAAAACAAAAAATTTCCTACGATGAGAACTATACGCCAATATCTATCTACTAGGTATAGAGCAACGGGTGGACATACATCCATCGAGAACTTACCCTCAAAGACAACGAGTTTTGTTAATGAGTAGGAACTCGTGGTTGATGTAGTCATACACTTGCCGATCCCAAGATCGTGTGGAATTCCGAGCACCGCAACTGAGCAGCGCATCCGTACTCGCACACACGTTCAAGCCACCGGACATGCTCCACCTCCTCGCTCCAGGGATGCAGCGGAAGCAACAACTCCTTCCAGACGAAATGCCACCGGGAACATGTATCTCGCCAATCCGAGACAATGGTGGAATTATTCTAGAAGGGGAGAGAGATCCTTCACGAGGAGGTGTGAGGAAGAAGGAGGGAGAGGGGGGCCTTTTATAGGAGGAGGGGGGTACCCCCTCCATGGCCGGCGCCTCATGGAGGTGCCCCTTCACCTCCTCCATTCATGTGGTGGTAACCCCTCCACATTAAAATGCCTCTTCACATTCCCTTTTAAAGTCCCCACTTTAAATGCATTAAAATTCTCTAAGTTTAATGCTCTCTCATTTAATAAAACTCTTTTATTAAATTTATTCAGAATTTTGTTAATTACTTTAATTAACAAACATTCACATATAACCCCTTGCAATATTTCAATATCACATGCAGAACCACTTTCTGCAATTTCACCCGAAACAATTTCCGGTTTCTATCGAAACAATTCATGTGCTTTGCAATTCTTTCGTCTGAAACATATGTGCTCCAAAATGGTGTCCGGTAACTCTTAAGTATGTCACCCTACGGTTCGCGATTAATGTAGACATGATTGAGACTCCTCTCAGATCAATAATCAGAAGCGGGACCTGGAGATCCATACTGACTCCTGCATATTCAACGATGACTTCTGTGATCGTGAGAACCTTTAACGCTAGTAATTTAATCCCTTTGTCTCAAGATATAATACATGTCCGAGATTCGATCATCGGTATCCAAATACCTAGTTTGATCTCGTTACCGACATGCACTCTTTTCTCGTTCCTATGATATAACATTCTACTGATCACATCACTTGCTTGCAAGCTATCTTAATGTTATATCACCGAGAGGTCCCAGAGTATATCTATCCGTCATCGGGATTGACAAATTCCACTCTTGATCCATGAGCCTCAACATAACACCTTCGTAGCACTGAACCCATCTTTATAGTCACCCTGTTACGGTGTGATGTTTGATGTTATCAAGATACTCTTCAGGTGTTAGCAATTAACATGATCTCATGGTCTAAGGATAAAGATTACTTTGTATGATGTTATAGCAATATAAACATAATGAATTGATCGTAATGCTATACTTCGGATGAATGTTCATCACATCATTTTACAAATGTTGTGACTTTGTTATTAACAACATCCAATGTCCATGATCAGGAAACCTTGATCATCTTGTTAATCAACAAGCTAGTCTATAAGAGAGGCATAACTAGGAACCCTTTTTGTTTATTAAACACACATGTATTGACGTTTCCAATCAATACAATTATAGCATGCAAAATAAACATTTATCATAAACAACGAATAAGATAATAACCACTTTATTATTGCCTCTCGGGCATATTCCCTTCAGTCTCCCACTTGCACTAGAGTCAATAATCTAGTTTGAAAAACTTTGTGTATTAAACACCTATGGCTATCTGGTGTTGCATATATGCAATTGCTAGTGGTTAACATAATCTCCGGATCTGAAAGTTTCAGGTCCGTGTGTATTTGCATGTCTTTGCGTCTCTACGCATCACTCATTCTCAAATGAGATGGCATTGTATAAATTTGGTCCTTTGGTGAGACCTTTAGTTCTTTCGGGTTAAAATATGTGGATATTATTGTCACACAATATATCTTCATAGTATTAGCCCACTTTGAACCACACCTAGTTTGATAACAAACTACTTAACACAAATGCCCTCCTTTGCTGCTACTATAGCAGTTATATACTTAGCCTTTTGTTGTAGTATCCGTCACAATGTCTCAACTTTGGAACTCATCCAAATCCATCATGGAACATCCTTTCCATTACATTGTGCCACCCATAGTCTAAATTGAGATAAATTTAATTTGTATCTTGTGACAAAAATAGTATCAATGTAACACTTTACAATGAACTACCTTTAATTATTTGTCACTTATACCTGATATATTCTTAGTTCTTCCAAAGCTCATAAGAATATCTTTACTATCATCCAATGCTCATCTTATGAATCATTCTGGTATGTGCTCATAACATTTAGAGCATAGGACATTTTGGATATATACATATCATGGTATAATCGATCAAAATCTTCATGTGATTTTACTCACCAAGTGTTGAAACACTTGAATCTTGATACAATTCTTTCCATGCAGCAAGAACCTTTCTTGTTGTTTCCATATTGAACCCTTTCAATATCTCATATATGTATGTCTGGCACAACCATATTAGCGCTTTAATCTATCCATATAGATATTGATGCCAAATATTCTGGGTTTGCCCAAGTCTTTCATCGAAATCTTATTTTAATGAAATTCTTAACTTGTGTCAATACAAGATACATCATTTCCAATCAACAATATGTCCTCTACATAATATATTAGAAATATGTCTCAGCGCTCCCACTTAATTTCTTGCAAATGCAAGCATCTTCATCATCTCCGATGAATTTAAACTCTTTTAACAGTTTCATCATGGTGAAGATTCCAACTCCGCTATGCTTACTTCAACTATTGAAGTTTGCATGCCCTTTTAGCACCCTTTGAATTAACAAAACCCTTCAGACCGTGTCTTCTACACGTCCTAGGTAACCATTCTATTAGAAGAACATTGTTTTGTTTGTTCAACTACCATACATCAAATTATATGTAGTGGTTGCTACATTAATCCGTCAAGACTAAATATCGCTATGAAAGATCAAATCTTGTCATAGTCAACTCCTTGAACATTGTCGTAAACTTCTTTCCGACATGTCGACTATTTCATAGATGTTAAACATCCATGTCTTATTTATAGATCCAAACACGACCGATAGGCTTCACGCCTTTCCGGAGGGTCTTCCAAGTTCAGAAACTTGATTTCTCGTGTATGGATACTCTCACGGATTCTATGACTTCTAGTCATTTTATGGAGTCAGGGCCCATCATCGCTTCTTTGCATGTAGTCGGTTCATCATTGTCACAACAATAACGACTTTCTTATCAAATCACATTATTTGATTCTTATCGACCCACACGGTTCAATAGGAACTCTAATCTCTAAGATCACACCCTTTGTAATCACGGGAGCCATGAGCATTGTGGCCGCCACCGGGACACTTTCCGGCGCTGCGCTACTTATCACATATAGCTAAGGTTCAACAACCTTATCAAAGTTCTATTGTCCTCCCACTTAACTTTTCGCGAAAAATTCCTTCTCAAGAAACTTGACGTTCTAAGTAACAAACTCTTTTGTCCTCGGTGTTATAGAGAAATTCCCAACAAATTCTTTGGGATAACCTACAAAGACGTGCTTATCCGACTTTGGTTGTAAACATTTTACTTATGCTTAGCATACCAAAATTTAAGAAAAGACAATTCGGGTTTTATCCCAAACCATAACTTATATGGTGTTATTTCAACGGATCACGATGGTGATCTTTTCAGTGTAAAAGCGGTAGTCTCTAAAGCTTCAATCCTTAAAACATAATGGCAGTTTTATAAATGACACCCTTGATCTTACCTTGTCAAACATGGTTTGATTTCATCTCTCGAATATGCCATACTCCTATGGTTTATCGGGAAACACAAATCATGGACAAATTCCTCAAGTCTTAGGTGTTTTTGCTAAACATGTAACTCAAATATCTTCCTTTATGATCGAATCATAAACTCTTTATTTTCTTGTTACAATGATTTTTCACTTCATCTTGAAAGTTTTTGAACAATTTTCAAATGTTTCATACTTCTTCCTTATTAAGTAAATATATAGATATATTCACTCAAATTTCTGGAGAAAGCATATAAAGCAAAAATATCCATCGCATATGGCTACATATAATGGACAATATACATCAATATGTATAATATCCAATAAGTTAGTCATCCGTTCCTCTTTGGCCTATGGACGGAGTTTCCATTATCTCGAGGAAAGTCTCACAGGCGTCAATTGATCAAAATCAAAGACTCCAAAAATCCATCAACATGGAGTTTCTTCATGTTTTCTTTCTAATATAATTTAAACAGCGATGTCACTTCATAAGTGATCTTTCAATCATTTGTCTTGCGACATTCTAGCAATAGTGTTTATGGATGAGATTTCTCCCACTAGACTTGTAAAAGTTCATCCATCCTTTATGGAATACGGTAATTATTTGAACAACCATTGTTCTCGTAATACTGGAACAAAATAACAATTATTAAAACAAATCTTGAAGGCTAGGTTTGACGACAACGAAAAACACAATAACACTTTTGATGAACATCATCACTTATTCTCTTGCTAGTTACTTAGGCCATTGTAGTTCATGAATTGCATTGTCCTGTATGATACTTCATACCAACCAATTCGGTATCCAATACCGGTATCCAATACCTAAGAACCACATTGTTTACCAAGCAAGGAATACAACCATAACATGTATATATTCTATATACCTAAGCTGGACATTTCCAACTTTTTCTTTTCTGCCAAATATTTTATAGATTCTCTTTCAGCAATTCCTTTTAAAAGAATCTATCAACATCAATAGTAGTGTCATTCACATGACACATAGTACAAAGCGTATATAGTCAAACACTAATACCTTTGGACTTGCACTTTGAAGTGGATCACGATCATCAAATGTTTGGCATTCTTTCAAAAATCCATTCTTTAGTAATCTTTTAGTGTAGTAAACATTTTACTTACATCTTCTATTCATCCTTATCATGACAACTTTCATGATCAAGCTACTATAGCCTATAAGGAAGAATCGCGAGTATAATATCAGTTCCCAAAACCTTTTTGGTAGATTAGGACGCATAGCGTCTCCAACCTTCACAAATTCTCATACAATATGAGAACATGTATTTTGCTAAATTATACTCTATCATAATGCAACCAAAAACATTGTTTCAGATATCACAATATCTTCCACACATGATGGTTTCTAAAACAATTATTTCAGCTCCTAGATAACCTCGATATTAAAACAACTTTTGAATATCACGAATCATGGAGGCAAACATGATAATTTAGATACTAACATTGGAATTCTTACTCTTGATTTAATACTACTTATTAAACTTCATGGAGTAAATAGAGTTTGCTGAAAGTTTGCAATAGGACTTCTAAACTTTAAATTGACATTCAAAACAATATGATACCAGTTCGTAAAGTAAATATCCAGAATTCTATAGTTCTATTATCTCAATTAAAACTAAGCATAAGGTAGTGAACAGACGCCAATGACTACAACAAATTATGCAAATTCACTTTGATTTAGTTTATGACAAATTTAGTTCGACTAATTCAAATTAGAAATGAACTCCCACTCAAAAATAACATCCCTCGTGCCTTTTGGTGATTACATGAACCAAATCCACTACACCAAGTCCGATCATCACGTGAGTTGATGTAGCTTCAAAGGCGAGCATCTATATGGGCATCATATCAACTATATGACTCATGCTTAACCTTTCGGTCTGTGTTCCGAGGCCATGTCTGTACATGCTAGGCTCGCCAAGTAAGAACCTTAGTATTCGCGTGTGTAAAACTGTCTTACACCCGTTCCTATGAAAGCGTAGATTCGAGTACACCCGATCATCACGTGATGTCTCGAAACACGATCCACAAAACGGTGCATACTTAAGGAAGAACACATTTTTATCTTGATATCTAAATGAGGGATCATCTTACAATGCTATAGAAAGCGCCAAACTAGCAGTATAAGATGCTAACATCTAATGTGTAAACTAAGATGATATGGTCCATGCATTTGATCTCTATCATTTGCATCGTGGTATGATCTCTATCATTCCTTTGTGTGTAAGGCCAAGGTCTATGGAACTTACACGTTGAGTGTGTTGTAAGAGTATCTGTCATACATCTACTTACAACAATACCATATCAATACACTAGCCCAGGAACGATCTAAACTAGATGCCTCTAATTTATCAATTGCAAGTTTTACGTGGCTTAGGGCTTTCGGAGATAGAACCGTTCTCACCTACGAACATGAACCACAACGAGGATAACCAAGTTATTAGCAACTCGTTGTAAACCGGATATTGACTATAGTAGGAGAGACAGACACCCGCCTGCCACTTATGCAAAACAAGTTGCATGTCAGTCATGGAACCGGTCTCATGTACGATGACATGTAAGGTTGGTCCGGGTCGCTTCATCCCACTATGCCACCAATATCCAAAATACATAGAAGATGCAATAACATGATCATCATCGCCCACATATAAACATATGTGTACTACCCGTGCAAAGCACCTACGCATAGATCTAGCTCTGATACCACTGTTGGGTCCGTAGCATAGAAAACAAAAATTTCCTACGATGAGAACTATACACCAAGATCCATCTACTAGGTACAGAGCAATGCGTGGACATACATCCATCGAGAACTTACCCTCGAAGACAACGAGTTTTGTTAACGAGTAGGAACTCGTGGTTGATGTAGTCATACACTTGTCGATCTCAAGATCGTGTGGAAGTCCGAGCGCCGCAACTCAGCCGCGCATCCGTACTCGCACACACGTTCAAGCCACCGGACAACCTCCACCTCCTCGTTCCAGCGATGCAGCGGAAGAAGCAACTCCTTCCAGACAAAATGCCACCGAGGACATGTATCTTGCTAATCCGAGACCATGGGGGAATTATTCTAGAGGGGGAGATAGATCCTTCACGAGGAGGTGTGAGGAAGAAGGAGGGAGAGGGGGGCCTTTTATAGGAGGAGGGGGGGTACCCCCTCCATGGCCGGCGCCTCATGGAGGTGCCCCTTCACCTCCTCCATTCATGTGGTGGTAACCCCTCCACATTAAAATGCCTCTTCACATTCCCTTTTAAAGTTCCCACTTTAAATGCATTAAAATTCTCTAAGTTTAATGCTCTCTCATTTAATAAAACTCTTTTATTAAATTTATTCAGAATTTTGTTAATTACTTTAATTAACAAACATTCACATATAACCCCTTGCAATATTTCAATATCACATGCAGAACCACTTTCTACAATTTCACCCGAAACAATTTCCGGTTTCTATCGAAACAATTCATGTGCTTTGCAATTCTTTCGTCTGAAACATATGTGCTCCAAAATGGTGTCCGGTAACTCTTAAGTATGTCACCCTACGGTTCGCGATTAATGTAGACATGATTGAGACTCCTCTCAGATCAATAATCAGAAGCGGGACCTGGAGATCCATACTGACTCCTGCATATTCAACGATGACTTCTGTGATCGTGAGAACCTTTAACGCTAGTAATTTAATCCCTTTGTCTCAAGATATAATACATGTCCGAGATTCGATCATTGGTATCCAAATACCTAGTTTGATCTCGTTACCGACATGCACTCTTTTCTCGTTCCTATGATATAACATTCTACTGATCACATCACTTGCTTGCAAGCTATCTTAATGTTATATCACCGAGAGGTCCCAGAGTATATCTATCCGTCATCGGGATTGACAAATTCCACTCTTGATCCATGAGCCTCAACATAACACCTTCGTAGCACTGAACCCATCTTTATAGTCACCCTGTTACGGTGTGATGTTTGATGTTATCAAGATACTCTTCAGGTGTTAGCAATTAACATGATCTCATGGTCTAAGGATAAAGATTACTTTGTATGATGTTATAGCAATATAAACATAATGAATTGATCGTAATGCTATACTTCGGATGAATGTTCATCACATCATTTTACAAATGTTGTGACTTTGTTATTAACAACATCCAATGTCCATGATCAGGAAACCTTGATCATCTTGTTAATCAACAAGCTAGTCTATAAGAGAGGCATAACTAGGAACCCTTTTTGTTTATTAAACACACATGTATTGACGTTTCCAATCAATACAATTATAGCATGCAAAATAAACATTTATCATAAACAACGAATAAGATAATAACCACTTTATTATTGCCTCTCGGGCATATTCCCTTCAGTCTCCCACTTGCACTAGAGTCAATAATCTAGTTTGAAAAACTTTGTGTATTAAACACCTATGGCTATCTGGTGTTGCATATATGCAATTGCTAGTGGTTAACATAATCTCCGGATCTGAAAGTTTCAGGTCCGTGTGTATTTGCATGTCTTTGCGTCTCTACGCATCACTCATTCTCAAATGAGATGGCATTGTATAAATTTGGTCCTTTGGTGAGACCTTTAGTTCTTTCGGGTTAAAATATGTGGATATTATTGTCACACAATATATCTTCATAGTATTAGCCCACTTTGAACCACACCTAGTTTGATAACAAACTACTTAACACAAATGCCCTCCTTTGCTGCTACTATAGCAGTTATATACTTAGCCTTTTGTTGTAGTATCCGTCACAATGTCTCAACTTTGGAACTCATCCAAATCCATCATGGAACATCCTTTCCATTACATTGTGCCACCCATAGTCTAAATTGAGATAAATTTAATTTGTATCTTGTGACAAAAATAGTATCAATGTAACACTTTACAATGAACTACCTTTAATTATTTGTCACTTATACCTGATATATTCTTAGTTCTTCCAAAGCTCATAAGAATATCTTTACTATCATCCAATGCTCATCTTATGAATCATTCTGGTATGTGCTCATAACATTTAGAGCATAGGACATTTTGGATATATACATATCATGGTATAATCGATCAAAATCTTCATGTGATTTTACTCACCAAGTGTTGAAACACTTGAATCTTGATACAATTCTTTCCATGCAGCAAGAACCTTTCTTGTTGTTTCCATATTGAACCCTTTCAATATCTCATATATGTATGTCTGGCACAACCATATTAGCGCTTTAATCTATCCATATAGATATTGATGCCAAATATTCTGGGTTTGCCCAAGTCTTTCATCGAAATCTTATTTTAATGAAATTCTTAACTTGTGTCAATACAAGATACATCATTTCCAATCAACAATATGTCCTCTACATAATATATTAGAAATATGTCTCAGCGCTCCCACTTAATTTCTTGCAAATGCAAGCATCTTCATCATCTCCGATGAATTTAAACTCTTTTAACAGTTTCATCATGGTGAAGATTCCAACTCCGCTATGCTTACTTCAACTATTGAAGTTTGCATGCCCTTTTAGCACCCTTTGAATTAACAAAACCCTTCAGACCGTGTCTTCTACACGTCCTAGGTAACCATTCTATTAGAAGAACATTGTTTTGTTTGTTCAACTACCATACATCAAATTATATGTAGTGGTTGCTACATTAATCCGTCAAGACTAAATATCGCTATGAAAGATCAAATCTTGTCATAGTCAACTCCTTGAACATTGTCGTAAACTTCTTTCCGACATGTCGACTATTTCATAGATGTTAAACATCCATGTCTTATTTATAGATCCAAACACGACCGATAGGCTTCACGCCTTTCCGGAGGGTCTTCCAAGTTCAGAAACTTGATTTCTCGTGTATGGATACTCTCACGGATTCTATGACTTCTAGTCATTTTATGGAGTCAGGGCCCATCATCGCTTCTTTGCATGTAGTCGGTTCATCATTGTCACAACAATAACGACTTTCTTATCAAATCACATTATTTGATTCTTATCGACCCACACGGTTCAATAGGAACTCTAATCTCTAAGATCACACCCTTTGTAATCACGGGAGCCATGAGCATTGTGGCCGCCACCGGGACACTTTCCGGCGCTGCGCTACTTATCACATATAGCTAAGGTTCAACAACCTTATCAAAGTTCTATTGTCCTCCCACTTAACTTTTCGCGAAAAATTCCTTCTCAAGAAACTTGACGTTCTAAGTAACAAACTCTTTTGTCCTCGGTGTTATAGAGAAATTCCCAACAAATTCTTTGGGATAACCTACAAAGACGTGCTTATCCGACTTTGGTTGTAAACATTTTACTTATGCTTAGCATACCAAAATTTAAGAAAAGACAATTCGGGTTTTATCCCAAACCATAACTTATATGGTGTTATTTCAACGGATCACGATGGTGATCTTTTCAGTGTAAAAGCGGTAGTCTCTAAAGCTTCAATCCTTAAAACATAATGGCAGTTTTATAAATGACACCCTTGATCTTACCTTGTCAAACATGGTTTGATTTCATCTCTCGAATATGCCATACTCCTATGGTTTATCGGGAAACACAAATCATGGACAAATTCCTCAAGTCTTAGGTGTTTTTGCTAAACATGTAACTCAAATATCTTCCTTTATGATCGAATCATAAACTCTTTATTTTCTTGTTACAATGATTTTTCACTTCATCTTGAAAGTTTTTGAACAATTTTCAAATGTTTCATACTTCTTCCTTATTAAGTAAATATATAGATATATTCACTCAAATTTCTGGAGAAAGCATATAAAGCAAAAATATCCATCGCATATGGCTACATATAATGGACAATATACATCAATATGTATAATATCCAATAAGTTAGTCATCCGTTCCTCTTTGGCCTATGGACGGAGTTTCCATTATCTCGAGGAAAGTCTCACAGGCGTCAATTGATCAAAATCAAAGACTCCAAAAATCCATCAACATGGAGTTTCTTCATGTTTTCTTTCTAATATAATTTAAACAGCGATGTCACTTCATAAGTGATCTTTCAATCATTTGTCTTGCGACATTCTAGCAATAGTGTTTATGGATGAGATTTCTCCCACTAGACTTGTAAAAGTTCATCCATCCTTTATGGAATACGGTAATTATTTGAACAACCATTGTTCTCGTAATACTGGAACAAAATAACAATTATTAAAACAAATCTTGAAGGCTAGGTTTGACGACAACGAAAAACACAATAACACTTTATTTGTTTTTGATGAACATCATCACTTATTCTCTTGCTAGTTACTTAGGCCATTGTAGTTCATGAATTGCATTGTCCTGTATGATACTTCATACCAACCAATTCGGTATCCAATACCGGTATCCAATACCTAAGAACCACATTGTTTACCAAGCAAGGAATACAACCATAACATGTATATATTCTATATACCTAAGCTGGACATTTCCAACTTTTTCTTTTCTGCCAAATATTTTATAGATTCTCTTTCAGCAATTCCTTTTAAAAGAATCTATCAACATCAATAGTGGTGTCATTCACATGACACATAGTACAAAGCGTATATAGTCAAACACTAATACCTTTGGACTTGCACTTTGAAGTGGATCACGATCATCAAATGTTTGGCATTCTTTCAAAAATCCATTCTTTAGTAATCTTTTAGTGTAGTAAACATTTTACTTACATCTTCTATTCATCCTTATCATGACAACTTTCATGATCAAGCTACTATAGCCTATAAGGAAGAATCGCGAGTATAATATCAGTTCCCAAAACCTTTTTGGTAGATTAGGACGCATAGCGTCTCCAACCTTCACAAATTCTCATACAATATGAGAACATGTATTTTGCTAAATTATACTCTATCATAATGCAACCAAAAACATTGTTTCAGATATCACAATATCTTCCACACATGATGGTTTCTGAAACAATTATTTCAGCTCCTAGATAACCTCGATATTAAAACAACTTTTGAATATCACGAATCATGGAGGCAAACATGATAATTTGGATACTAACATTGGAATTCTTACTCTTGATTTAATACTACTTATTAAACTTCATGGAGTAAATAGAGTTTGCTGAAAGTTTGCAATAGGACTTCTAAACTTTAAATTGACATTCAAAACAATATGATACCAGTTCGTAAAGTAAATATCCAGAATTCTATAGTTCTATTATCTCAATTAAAACTAAGCATAAGGTAGTGAACAGACGCCAATGACTACAACAAATTATGCAAATTCACTTTGATTTAGTTTATGACAAATTTAGTTCGACTAATTCAAATTAGAAATGAACTCCCACTCAAAAATAACATCCCTCGTGCCTTTTGGTGATTACATGAACCAAATCCACTACACCAAGTCCGATCATCACGTGAGTTGATGTAGCTTCAAAGGCGAGCATCTATATGGGCATCATATCAACTATATGACTCATGCTTAACCTTTCGGTCTGTGTTCCGAGGCCATGTCTGTACATGCTAGGCTCGCCAAGTAAGAACCTTAGTATTCGCGTGTGTAAAACTGTCTTACACCCGTTCCTATGAAAGCGTAGATTCGAGTACACCCGATCATCACGTGATGTCTCGAAACACGATCCACAAAACGGTGCATACTTAAGGAAGAACACATTTTTATCTTGATATCTAAATGAGGGATCATCTTATAATGCTATAGAAAGCGCCAAACTAGCAGTATAAGAAGCTAACATCTAATGTGTAAACTAAGATGATATGGTCCATGCATTTGATCTCTATCATTTGCATCGTGGTATGATCTCTATCATTCCTTTGTGTGTAAGGCCAAGGTCTATGGAACTTACACGTTGAGTGTGTTGTAAGAGTATCTGTCATACATCTACTTACAACAATACCATATCAATACACTAGCCCAGGAACGATCTAAACTAGATGCCTCTAATTTATCAATTGCAAGTTTTACGTGGCTTAGGGCTTTCGGAGATAGAACCGTTCTCACCTACGAACATGAACCACAACGAGGATAACCAAGTTATTAGCAACTCGTTGTAAACCGGATATTGACTATAGTAGGAGAGACAGACACCCGCCTGCCACTTATGCAAAACAAGTTGCATGTCAGTCATGGAACCGGTCTCATGTACGATGACATGTAAGGTTGGTCCGGGCCGCTTCATCCCACTATGCCACCAATATCCAAAATACATAGAAGATGCAATAACATGATCATCATCGCCCACATATAAACATATGTGTACTACCCGTGCAAAGCACCTACGCATAGATCTAGCTCTGATACCACTGTTGGGTCCGTAGCATAGAAAACAAAAATTTCCTACGATGAGAACTATACACCAAGATCCATCTACTAGGTACAGAGCAATGCGTGGACATACATCCATCGAGAACTTACCCTCGAAGACAACGAGTTTTGTTAACGAGTAGGAACTCGTGGTTGATGTAGTCATACACTTGTCGATCTCAAGATCGTGTGGAAGTCCGAGCGCCGCAACTCAGCCGCGCATCCGTACTCGCACACACGTTCAAGCCACCGGACAACCTCCACCTCCTCGTTCCAGCGATGCAGCGGAAGAAGCAACTCCTTCCAGACAAAATGCCACCGAGGACATGTATCTTGCTAATCCGAGACCATGGGGGAATTATTCTAGAGGGGGAGATAGATCCTTCACGAGGAGGTGTGAGGAAGAAGGAGGGAGAGGGGGGCCTTTTATAGGAGGAGGGGGGGTACCCCCTCCATGGCCGGCGCCTCATGGAGGTGCCCCTTCACCTCCTCCATTCATGTGGTGGTAACCCCTCCACATTAAAATGCCTCTTCACATTCCCTTTTAAAGTTCCCACTTTAAATGCATTAAAATTCTCTAAGTTTAATGCTCTCTCATTTAATAAAACTCTTTTATTAAATTTATTCAGAATTTTGTTAATTACTTTAATTAACAAACATTCACATATAACCCCTTGCAATATTTCAATATCACATGCAGAACCACTTTCTACAATTTCACCCGAAACAATTTCCGGTTTCTATCGAAACAATTCATGTGCTTTGCAATTCTTTCGTCTGAAACATATGTGCTCCAAAATGGTGTCCGGTAACTCTTAAGTATGTCACCCTACGGTTCGCGATTAATGTAGACATGATTGAGACTCCTCTCAGATCAATAATCAGAAGCGGGACCTGGAGATCCATACTGACTCCTGCATATTCAACGATGACTTCTGTGATCGTGAGAACCTTTAACGCTAGTAATTTAATCCCTTTGTCTCAAGATATAATACATGTCCGAGATTCGATCATTGGTATCCAAATACCTAGTTTGATCTCGTTACCGACATGCACTCTTTTCTCGTTCCTATGATATAACATTCTACTGATCACATCACTTGCTTGCAAGCTATCTTAATGTTATATCACCGAGAGGTCCCAGAGTATATCTATCCGTCATCGGGATTGACAAATTCCACTCTTGATCCATGAGCCTCAACATAACACCTTCGTAGCACTGAACCCATCTTTATAGTCACCCTGTTACGGTGTGATGTTTGATGTTATCAAGATACTCTTCAGGTGTTAGCAATTAACATGATCTCATGGTCTAAGGATAAAGATTACTTTGTATGATGTTATAGCAATATAAACATAATGAATTGATCGTAATGCTATACTTCGGATGAATGTTCATCACATCATTTTACAAATGTTGTGACTTTGTTATTAACAACATCCAATGTCCATGATCAGGAAACCTTGATCATCTTGTTAATCAACAAGCTAGTCTATAAGAGAGGCATAACTAGGAACCCTTTTTGTTTATTAAACACACATGTATTGACGTTTCCAATCAATACAATTATAGCATGCAAAATAAACATTTATCATAAACAACGAATAAGATAATAACCACTTTATTATTGCCTCTCGGGCATATTCCCTTCAGTCTCCCACTTGCACTAGAGTCAATAATCTAGTTTGAAAAACTTTGTGTATTAAACACCTATGGCTATCTGGTGTTGCATATATGCAATTGCTAGTGGTTAACATAATCTCCGGATCTGAAAGTTTCAGGTCCGTGTGTATTTGCATGTCTTTGCGTCTCTACGCATCACTCATTCTCAAATGAGATGGCATTGTATAAATTTGGTCCTTTGGTGAGACCTTTAGTTCTTTCGGGTTAAAATATGTGGATATTATTGTCACACAATATATCTTCATAGTATTAGCCCACTTTGAACCACACCTAGTTTGATAACAAACTACTTAACACAAATGCCCTCCTTTGCTGCTACTATAGCAGTTATATACTTAGCCTTTGTTGTAGTATCCGTCACAATGTCTCAACTTTGGAACTCATCCAAATCCATCATGGAACATCCTTTCCATTACATTGTGCCACCCATAGTCTAAATTGAGATAAATTTAATTTGTATCTTGTGACAAAAATAGTATCAATGTAACACTTTACAATGAACTACCTTTAATTATTTGTCACTTATACCTGATATATTCTTAGTTCTTCCAAAGCTCATAAGAATATCTTTACTATCATCCAATGCTCATCTTATGAATCATTCTGGTATGTGCTCATAACATTTAGAGCATAGGACATTTTGGATATATACATATCATGGTATAATCGATCAAAATCTTCATGTGATTTTACTCACCAAGTGTTGAAACACTTGAATCTTGATACAATTCTTTCCATGCAGCAAGAACCTTTCTTGTTGTTTCCATATTGAACCCTTTCAATATCTCATATATGTATGTCTGGCACAACCATATTAGCGCTTTAATCTATCCATATAGATATTGATGCCAAATATTCTGGGTTTGCCCAAGTCTTTCATCGAAATCTTATTTTAATGAAATTCTTAACTTGTGTCAATACAAGATACATCATTTCCAATCAACAATATGTCCTCTACATAATATATTAGAAATATGTCTCAGCGCTCCCACTTAATTTCTTGCAAATGCAAGCATCTTCATCATCTCCGATGAATTTAAACTCTTTTAACAGTTTCATCATGGTGAAGATTCCAACTCCGCTATGCTTACTTCAACTATTGAAGTTTGCATGCCCTTTTAGCACCCTTTGAATTAACAAAACCCTTCAGACCGTGTCTTCTACACGTCCTAGGTAACCATTCTATTAGAAGAACATTGTTTTGTTTGTTCAACTACCATACATCAAATTATATGTAGTGGTTGCTACATTAATCCGTCAAGACTAAATATCGCTATGAAAGATCAAATCTTGTCATAGTCAACTCCTTGAACATTGTCGTAAACTTCTTTCCGACATGTCGACTATTTCATAGATGTTAAACATCCATGTCTTATTTATAGATCCAAACACGACCGATAGGCTTCACGCCTTTCCGGAGGGTCTTCCAAGTTCAGAAACTTGATTTCTCGTGTATGGATACTCTCACGGATTCTATGACTTCTAGTCATTTTATGGAGTCAGGGCCCATCATCGCTTCTTTGCATGTAGTCGGTTCATCATTGTCACAACAATAACGACTTTCTTATCAAATCACATTATTTGATTCTTATCGACCCACACGGTTCAATAGGAACTCTAATCTCTAAGATCACACCCTTTGTAATCACGGGAGCCATGAGCATTGTGGCCGCCACCGGGACACTTTCCGGCGCTGCGCTACTTATCACATATAGCTAAGGTTCAACAACCTTATCAAAGTTCTATTGTCCTCCCACTTAACTTTTCGCGAAAAATTCCTTCTCAAGAAACTTGACGTTCTAAGTAACAAACTCTTTTGTCCTCGGTGTTATAGAGAAATTCCCAACAAATTCTTTGGGATAACCTACAAAGACGTGCTTATCCGACTTTGGTTGTAAACATTTTACTTATGCTTAGCATACCAAAATTTAAGAAAAGACAATTCGGGTTTTATCCCAAACCATAACTTATATGGTGTTATTTCAACGGATCACGATGGTGATCTTTTCAGTGTAAAAGCGGTAGTCTCTAAAGCTTCAATCCTTAAAACATAATGGCAGTTTTATAAATGACACCCTTGATCTTACCTTGTCAAACATGGTTTGATTTCATCTCTCGAATATGCCATACTCCTATGGTTTATCGGGAAACACAAATCATGGACAAATTCCTCAAGTCTTAGGTGTTTTTGCTAAACATGTAACTCAAATATCTTCCTTTATGATCGAATCATAAACTCTTTATTTTCTTGTTACAATGATTTTTCACTTCATCTTGAAAGTTTTTGAACAATTTTCAAATGTTTCATACTTCTTCCTTATTAAGTAAATATATAGATATATTCACTCAAATTTCTGGAGAAAGCATATAAAGCAAAAATATCCATCGCATATGGCTACATATAATGGACAATATACATCAATATGTATAATATCCAATAAGTTAGTCATCCGTTCCTCTTTGGCCTATGGACGGAGTTTCCATTATCTCGAGGAAAGTCTCACAGGCGTCAATTGATCAAAATCAAAGACTCCAAAAATCCATCAACATGGAGTTTCTTCATGTTTTCTTTCTAATATAATTTAAACAGCGATGTCACTTCATAAGTGATCTTTCAATCATTTGTCTTGCGACATTCTAGCAATAGTGTTTATGGATGAGATTTCTCCCACTAGACTTGTAAAAGTTCATCCATCCTTTATGGAATACGGTAATTATTTGAACAACCATTGTTCTCGTAATACTGGAACAAAATAACAATTATTAAAACAAATCTTGAAGGCTAGGTTTGACGACAACGAAAAACACAATAACACTTTATTTGTTTTTGATGAACATCATCACTTATTCTCTTGCTAGTTACTTAGGCCATTGTAGTTCATGAATTGCATTGTCCTGTATGATACTTCATACCAACCAATTCGGTATCCAATACCGGTATCCAATACCTAAGAACCACATTGTTTACCAAGCAAGGAATACAACCATAACATGTATATATTCTATATACCTAAGCTGGACATTTTCAACTTTTTCTTTTCTGCCAAATATTTTATAGATTCTCTTTCAGCAATTCCTTTTAAAAGAATCTATCAACATCAATAGTGGTGTCATTCACATGACACATAGTACAAAGCGTATATAGTCAAACACTAATACCTTTGGACTTGCACTTTGAAGTGGATCACGATCATCAAATGTTTGGCATTCTTTCAAAAATCCATTCTTTAGTAATCTTTTAGTGTAGTAAACATTTTACTTACATCTTCTATTCATCCTTATCATGACAACTTTCATGATCAAGCTACTATAGCCTATAAGGAAGAATCGCGAGTATAATATCAGTTCCCAAAACCTTTTTGGTAGATTAGGACGCATAGCGTCTCCAACCTTCACAAATTCTCATACAATATGAGAACATGTATTTTGCTAAATTATACTCTATCATAATGCAACCAAAAACATTGTTTCAGATATCACAATATCTTCCACACATGATGGTTTCTGAAACAATTATTTCAGCTCCTAGATAACCTCGATATTAAAACAACTTTTGAATATCACGAATCATGGAGGCAAACATGATAATTTAGATACTAACATTGGAATTCTTACTCTTGATTTAATACTACTTATTAAACTTCATGGAGTAAATAGAGTTTGCTGAAAGTTTGCAATAGGACTTCTAAACTTTAAATTGACATTCAAAACAATATGATACCAGTTCGTAAAGTAAATATCCAGAATTCTATAGTTCTATTATCTCAATTAAAACTAAGCATAAGGTAGTGAACAGACGCCAATGACTACAACAAATTATGCAAATTCACTTTGATTTAGTTTATGACAAATTTAGTTCGACTAATTCAAATTAGAAATGAACTCCCACTCAAAAATAACATCCCTCGTGCCTTTTGGTGATTACATGAACCAAATCCACTACACCAAGTCCGATCATCACGTGAGTTGATGTAGCTTCAAAGGCGAGCATCTATATGGGCATCATATCAACTATATGACTCATGCTTAACCTTTCGGTCTGTGTTCCGAGGCCATGTCTGTACATGCTAGGCTCGCCAAGTAAGAACCTTAGTATTCGCGTGTGTAAAACTGTCTTACACCCGTTCCTATGAAAGCGTAGATTCGAGTACACCCGATCATCACGTGATGTCTCGAAACACGATCCACAAAACGGTGCATACTTAAGGAAGAACACATTTTTATCTTGATATCTAAATGAGGGATCATCTTACAATGCTATAGAAAGCGCCAAACTAGCAGTATAAGATGCTAACATCTAATGTGTAAACTAAGATGATATGGTCCATGCATTTGATCTCTATCATTTGCATCGTGGTATGATCTCTATCATTCCTTTGTGTGTAAGGCCAAGGTCTATGGAACTTACACGTTGAGTGTGTTGTAAGAGTATCTGTCATACATCTACTTACAACAATACCATATCAATACACTAGCCCAGGAACGATCTAAACTAGATGCCTCTAATTTATCAATTGCAAGTTTTACGTGGCTTAGGGCTTTCGGAGATAGAACCGTTCTCACCTACGAACATGAACCACAACGAGGATAACCAAGTTATTAGCAACTCGTTGTAAACCGGATATTGACTATAGTAGGAGAGACAGACACCCGCCTGCCACTTATGCAAAACAAGTTGCATGTCAGTCATGGAACCGGTCTCATGTACGATGACATGTAAGGTTGGTCCGGGCCGCTTCATCCCACTATGCCACCAATATCCAAAATACATAGAAGATGCAATAACATGATCATCATCGCCCACATATAAACATATGTGTACTACCCGTGCAAAGCACCTACGCATAGATCTAGCTCTGATACCACTGTTGGGTCCGTAGCATAGAAAACAAAAATTTCCTACGATGAGAACTATACACCAAGATCCATCTACTAGGTACAGAGCAACGGGTGGACATACATCCATCGAGAACTTACCCTCGAAGACAACGAGTTTTGTTAACGAGTAGGAACTCGTGGTTGATGTAGTCATACACTTGTCGATCTCAAGATCGTGTGGAAGTCCGAGCGCCGCAACTCAGCCGCGCATCCGTACTCGCACACACGTTCAAGCCACCGGACAACCTCCACCTCCTCGTTCCAGCGATGCAGCGGAAGAAGCAACTCCTTCCAGACAAAATGCCACTGAGGACATGTATCTTGCTAATCCGAGACCATGGGGGAATTATTCTAGAGGGGGAGATAGATCCTTCACGAGGAGGTGTGAGGAAGAAGGAGGGAGAGGGGGGCCTTTTATAGGAGGAGGGGGTACCCCCTCCATGGCCGGCGCCTCATGGAGGTGCCCCTTCACCTCCTCCATTCATGTGGTGGTAACCCCTCCACATTAAAATGCCTCTTCACATTCCCTTTTAAAGTCCCCACTTTAAATGCATTAAAATTCTCTAAGTTTAATGCTCTCTCATTTAATAAAACTCTTTTATTAAATTTATTCAGAATTTTGTTAATTACTTTAATTAACAAACATTCACATATAACCCCTTGCAATATTTCAATATCACATGCTGAACCACTTTCTGCAATTTCACCCGAAACAATTTCCGGTTTCTATCGAAACAATTCATGTGCTTTGCAATTCTTTCGTCTGAAACATATGTGCTCCAAAATGGTGTCCGGTAACTCTTAAGTATGTCACCCTACGGTTCGCGATTAATGTAGACATGATTGAGACTCCTCTCAGATCAATAATCAGAAGCGGGACCTGGAGATCCATACTGACTCCTGCATATTCAACGATGACTTCTGTGATCGTGAGAACCTTTAACGCTAGTAATTTAATCCCTTTGTCTCATGATATAATACATGTCCGAGATTCGATCATCGGCATCCAAATACCTAGTTTGATCTCGTTACCGACATGTACTCTTTTCTCGTTCCCGTGATATAACATTCCAGTGATCACATCACTTGCTTGCAAGCTATCTTAATGTGATATCACCGAGAAGGCCCAAAGTATATCTATCCGTCATCGGGATTGACAAATTCCACTCTTGATCCATGAGCCTCAACATAACACCTTTGTAGCACTGAACCCATCTTTATAGTCACCCTATTACGGTGTGACATTTGATGTTATGAAGATACTCTTCAGGTATTAGCAATTAGCATGATCTCATGGTCTAAGGATAAAGATTACTTTGTATGATGTTATAGCAATATAAACATAATGACTTGATCGTAATGCTATACTTCGGATGAATGTTCATCACATCATTTCACAAATGATGTGACCTTGTTATTAATAACATCCAATGTCCATGATCAGGAAACCTTGATCATCTTGTTAATCAACAAGCTAGTCTATAAGAGAGGCATAACTAGGAACCCCTTTTGTTTATTAAACACACATCTATTGATGTTTCCGACCAATACAATTATAGCATGCAAAATAAACATTTATCATAAACATGAAATAAGATAATAACCACTTTATTATTGCCTCTCGGGCATATTCCCTTCATATATATAACCATAAAGTTTGAAAATATTATTGAGAATGCACGGAATCCTAAACCATAAAATCTAAACCCCTTGACCCTGACCAAGCTGGTATCGTGCAACTATAGATCAAAAATTGAGATACTTTTGTTAAATCAGGTAACACCATTCTATTAGATGAATATAAGCATAAATCCTGAGCATTACGAAAAAATCTCTAAACCCTAAACCGGAAACAACCCATAAAACTAAACTGTAAAACCCTAAACCCTCGACCCATGAACCCTAATCAAGCAGTTATCGTGCACTTATATTCAAAATTTGAGATACTTTCATTAAATTGCGGAAACACCATTCTATTCCACGAATATAAGCATAAAGCTTGAACATTATTTAAAATTCCTGAAACCTTGAAATCTAAATACTAAACCCTAAATCCTTACCAAACACGTAGCATGCACTTATCGATCAAAATTGATATATTTTCATTAAACTGGTAACTCCATTCTATTCGATGAATATAAGCATAAATCTTGAGCATTGTCAAAAATACACTAAACACTAAACAACCCCTAATAAAACCTAAACCTAAAACCCCAAACCCTCAACCCATAAACCCTAACAGATCAGGTATCATGCACTTATAGATCAAATTTGGAGATACTTTCAATAAGTTAGGTAACGCCATATATATTCTATTCGACGAATATAAGCATAAAGCTTGAGTATTATTGAAAATTCGATAAAATCCCTAAACCCTATTCAGCCAATAAAACCTAAACCGTAAAACCCTAAAACCCTAAACCCTCGACCCATATAAAAACCCTAACCAAGCAGGTATCATGGACTTATAGATCAAAATCTAAGATTCAATATTTCATTAAATTGCAGTAACGCCATTCTATTCCACGAATATAACAATAAAGTTTGAATATTATTGAAAATTCCCGAAAACCAAAACCTATAAAACCCAAATCCTAAACCCCTAAACCCTAAACCCTCACCAAGCACGTAGCATGCACTTATAGACCAAAATTTAAGATAATTCTGTTAAATTGTGTAACGACATTCTATATGACGAATATAAGCATAAATCCTGAGTAATATCAAAATTTCCCTAAACCCTAAACAACCCCTAAAACTTAAACCCTAAAGCCTTAAACCCTCAGCCATAAACCCTAACCAAGCATGTGTCATGCACACATGGATCAAAATTTGAGATACTTTCATTAAATCAGCTAACACCCATCCTATTCTACGAGTATAAGCATAAATCTTGAGCATTATTGAAAATTCGCTAAACCCTAAACCCTAAACAACGCATAAACTAAACCGTAAAAACCTATAACCCTAAACACTCGACCCATAAACCCTAACCAAAGCAGGTATTGTGCACTTATACAAGAAAATTTGAGATAATTTCAATAAATTGATGTAATGCCATTCTATTCAACGAATATAAGCATAAAGCAACTTAAACATTATCGAAAATTCCTAAAACCCTAAACCCTTACCAAGCACGTAGCATGCACTTATAGATCAAAATTTGATATACTTTCGTTTAATTTGCTAACGCCATTTTATTCGATGAATATAAGCATAAATCTTGAGCATTATTGAAAATTCCCTAAACCCTAAACAACCCCTAAAACCTATACCCTAAAACCCCAAACCTTCAACCCATAAACACCAACCAAACAGGTATCACGCACTTTATAGATCAAAATTTGAGATATTTTCACTAAATTAGGTAATGTCATTCTATTCGATGAATATAACAATAAAGATTGAGCATTATTCTAAATTCGCTAAACTCTATACCCTATACAATGATAAAATCTAAACTGTAAAACCCTAACCAAGCAGGTATCATGCACTTATAGATCAACATTTGTGATACTTTCATTAAAGCATGTAACGCCATTCTATTCGGCAAATATAACTATAAATCTTTGAGCATTATTGAAAAATCGCTAATCCCTAAGACCTAAACAACCCATAAAACCTAAACCGTGAAACCCTAAATTATTGACCCATAAACCCTAAACCAGCAGGTACCGTGCACTTATAAATCAAAATTTGAGATACTTTCGTTAAATTGTTGTAACGCCATTCTATTACATGAATATAAGCATAAAGCTTGAACATTATTGAAAATCAAAAACCCTTAACCGTAAACCCTAATAACCTCCTAACGCTAGAACTATAATGTAATACTACAGTACTAAAAAGACTATAGCTTCTATGCAACATGCCAATCCCTGGATCGGTTCATTGGCTTACATAGAGCATAGATGAAATAACAAAGTAATAATCCGTGTATCATAAATAACGAAGATCCAGAAGATTCAATTATTACAATATTCGCTTAGCTCGAAGGCTAGCTTACACAATATTCAAATAGCAACATAAATAAAGATACTACTCCATCTTCAAATTGCCCACGAGGGAACAAGTGTCGAGTGGAGTACCACGACCTATTTCGATCACTCGGAATTGGTATAACCTGCAACATGAAACGTAGCAGCCCCGAAGGGTCAATACATGGAAAGTATGGCAAGTAGCGCTAAGGTAAAAGAGACAATCCACCTAGCATCTACATGCTTATTTGGCTAGTGGAGCTTTGGCTAGCTTGCACTTTTCAAACCCATTTGTCCTACCTTCATAAACCATTTGATTAACAGCAACCCATTAAGTTCACCCATCAAGTTTTAGAAATCAGGAAATAAGGATGAGTGAGAATATGTCATAGTCTCAAGATCAAGCAACTCAATCGTCCGTAACTGGGGACACGGCTAAGTACTTAGTTTTACACCCTGCAGGGGTTTGTACACTTTACCCATGTGACCTGGCCAACCCAGCTCGTACCACCACACTCATATTGTGTGATGATAGGGAGAAGTCCAAGATGGGACCTTTCGGGAAGTAGATCACCAAACCCCACTGCGCACCGGTCTAACCTATCACTCACTACATCTCTGGCTATGCTGGGTTCGGTTCACCACGACCTACTAAGTCCAACCAGCCACCCATTCTTACTGGCACATGGTTGCACACGTAAGCTACCATAATAAAGAGAACCAATCCTTCTCAGTACCCTGGGCGGCATTCCCCACCATTATCCACACTCCGTTGACCATCCAACCATTCTGCCCAGGTAGTTCATTAACTTTATGTTGTTTTAGTTTTAAACAAACTCATACTTCACCATAATGTGATCTCTTTTCCCCCCGTCTTCATAGCAGGTCTAAGCACATCTACTGAACGGGGCTAAACTACAAGGAAATCCTACCACAAGTATATAGGATATAGCATAGCATAGTAGTTCCTACACAATAACTACAGAAATACACTACACATGCATAAGAGAAAAATAGTAGGAAAATGGTATGAACAAATTAGCATCTACTTGCCTTGGCAGTAGGAGTCGAGGGTACAATCCTCGCAGAAACAAGCGTTGCACTCGTCACAATCTACACGATACAAAACAACACATAAACAAACATACACAATCATAAGCAAGTGCACAAATGCTTGCATGATAGCTTAACAAAGTTTTCAGTAACCTCTCGGTGTTCTATGATGTTTATTACTATTGCATGATGCATGGAAAACCTTTAATGCGATGAAAACAAAACCATGCAATTTGTGAACCCAAATAATAGGATTTTAGCCAAAACACTAAGCCTCTATAGCAAACAGGGTTGTAAGACCTGGGAAAAAATACTACTGGGTAGGTAACGTGATTTAAAACCAGGGGCAATTGGAATCATGCAAAAAGGTATTACAGAACTTTTTCTACAATTTTTATAGTGCTTTAAGCCTTTTATAGTCTCAGGGAAATACATACAGTAAACCTGCAATATTATTTTATAAACACATACTACATAATTTTGTGAATCCAACGATATATTATTTGCTATTTTTGGACTAGTAAATCTTTTTATACGAATTTTTGAAGTTAGACATATTTTCTAGAATTTAGTTAAACTCTGAAAATCGACGGGGAATATTCCGGGGAATATTCCGCTGACGAGCGGGTCCCGCCGACATGGGGTTGACCGGTCAGCGGTCAGCTTTCCGTGTTCAGCGCCGATCGCGGCCGTCCATGTCTGATCCAACGATCGACGTGGCTCGGCTGGCTCACCTTTGACCGGCGGCGGCGGCAGTTCGTCGGTGGCGCTCCGGCGAGGTGCTCCGACGGCGGCGGTAGCCCCCCCACGTCCTGCAGGCGGGGGAAAAAGGTGAGGCGGCGGCGGCAAGGCAGAAAGGCAAGGGGGGCTCTATGGCGGTGGCGCGAGCTCACCGGCAACAATGGTGGCGGCGGCGGCGGTGAATTCTAGCGACGAAATTCGCGGATCTGGCGGTAGATGGAATCGAGGAGGGGAAAAGATTCGGGGTAGTGGGGGCTTTAAGGGGAAGGAAAAGAAAAGGTTTGTGGGCGGAACGACTCCCGCGGAAAACGGATTCCAGCGAGGTCGGTGGTTTCGGCATTCGTGCTCGTGTCGAGCATGGTCTGCTCGATGCGCTGCGCCTGATAGGTGGGCCTGCCTGTCGGCCGGGCGGTGCGGGCTACGCGATGCGCCGCACGGTAGCTGCTACCCGCCGCTCGCTGGCCCTGGTGGTTCCCGGGTGGGCCGCTGGGCCGCTGTAGGCTGGCGGTCCGGCTGGCCAACGTGGTTTCTCTTTTTTTGAATAGTAACTGAATCTAACAGAACTGTCTGAAATTCTGAAATTTTTTGCGCTTAGCTTTTGATCCAGGACTCCGATTTGGGCGAAACAAAGTTGGCCATAACTTAGCTCGCAAGGCCTTCTGTAAGAGTATCTGTCATACATCTACTTACAACAATACCATATCAATACACTAGCCCAGGAACGATCTAAACTAGACGCCTCTAATTTATCAATTGCAAGTTTTACGTGGCTTAGGGATTTCGGAGATAGAACCGTTCTCACCTACGAACATGAACCACAACGAGGATAACCAAGTTATTAGCAACTCATTGTAAATCGGATATTGACTATAGTAGGAGAGACAGACACCCGCCTGCCACTTATGCAAAACAAGTTGCATGTCAGTCATGGAACCGGTCTCATGTACGATGACATGTAAGGTTGGTCCGGGCCGCTTCATCCCACTATGCCACCAATATCCAAAATACATAGAAGATGCAATAACATGATCATCATCGCCCACATATAAACATATGTGTACTACCCGTGCAAAGCACCTACGCATAGATCTAGCTCTGATACCACTGTTGGGTCCGTAGCATAGAAAACAAAAATTTCCTACGATGAGAACTATATACCAAGATCCATCTACTAGGTACAGAGCAACGGGTGGACATACATCCATCGAGAACTTACCCTCGAAGACAACGAGTTTTGTTAACGAGTAGGAACTCGTGGTTGATGTAGTCATACACTTGTCGATCTCAAGATCGTGTGGAAGTCCGAGCGCCGCAACTCAGCCGCGCATCCGTACTCGCACACACGTTCAAGCCACCGGACAACCTCCACCTCCTCGTTCCAGCGATGCAGCGGAAGAAGCAACTCCTTCCAGACAAAATGCCACCGAGGACATGTATCTTGCTAATCCGAGACCATGGGGGAATTATTCTAGAGGGGGAGATAGATCCTTCACGAGGAGGTGTGAGGAAGAAGGAGGGAGAGGGGGGCCTTTTATAGGAGGAGGGGGGGTACCCCCTCCATGGCCGGCGCCTCATGGAGGTGCCCCTTCACCTCCTCCATTCATGTGGTGGTAACCCCTCCACATTAAAATGCCTCTTCACATTCCCTTTTAAAGTCCCCACTTTAAATGCATTAAAATTCTCTAAGTTTAATGCTCTCTCATTTAATAAAACTCTTTTATTAAATTTATTCAGAATTTTGTTAATTACTTTAATTAACAAACATTCACATATAACCCCTTGCAATATTTCAATATCACATGCAGAACCACTTTCTGCAATTTCACACGAAACAATTTCTGCGCTTCTGAGATTTGGCCATAACTTTTGATCCAGGACTCCGATTTGGGCGAAACAAAGTTCTACGGATTCGTATCGAAAAACTCTACGCATATATACATCTGGAATGCCCAAAAAGTGTCATTCTAGCAGATGCAAGGCAAAAGTCCTAGTGATCTCCTATAAGAGAAGAAAACGCAAATAAGTGGTGCTTTGGCCAAATGCCTTTAAAACTGAATTTTTGCAAATATGATCATGAATGCAATGACATGTATGTATGCAGTGCCAAATCTAGAATTTGGGATGTGACAAGACTAACCCCCTTAAGATGAATCTTGTCCTCGAGATTCGACGTGGCTAGCAAATATGGTGCGGTGGTCCTCCACTCGGATTGGTCATCCATCGTGGCGACTCGCTCCCAGGTGGCGGTCATCTTCGCCATGCCTGATCAAGGCTCCATTGCACTTGCAAAACCTGAGTGATGTCTTTCTTCCTCTTGTGTCTCTCCACCTGCTGTGTTTCCCTTCCAGAATTCTGGCCTTGTCCATCAGTTCCTGAAATGTCGGGCAATAAACCATAGATAGCTGAAGTGAAAGCTCATCACTGAGACCATCCATGAACCTCTCCATCCTCTTGGCATCAGTGTCTACATCCTCAGGGGCATAGCGGAGAGATTGTTGAATTCTTCTATGTAATCCGCCACAGTGCGGTTGGTTTGACGTAGGTTGCGGAATTCCTTCCTCTTCAGGCTCATGGTCCCGGCAGATACGTGGTTCGTCCTGAACCCTTGCTCAAACATGGCCCAGGTAACTGTGTCCAGTGGGTGGGTGATTTGGAAGGCATCCCACCATGAAGCAGCTGATCCTTCCAGCAAGTGAGCAGCAAACCTCACCTTTTCAGCATCAGTACAACCAACGGTCACCAAGTCCTTGTTCACAGAATGGAGCCAGTCAAGAGCAATCATGGGCTCAGGTGCGGAGGAGAACTTAGCTGGCCTCAGCCTCAGGAACCTAGTGAGAGCATCCCCCCGCGGCTAATTGTTCCCGTTGTTGTTGTTGTTATTGTTGTTCTGAGTTGCCATGAACTGGGTCATCACTTGGGTCAACTGTGTCTGAGCAGCCATGAGCTGAGCTATCTCATCAGGTACTCGGCGAGGAGCCATCTGCGGTTCAGCACAGGTAAGATTAGATAGAAGCAACTAAGGAATTATTCCTACCCATGTATAATGCTCATGCAACAACCATATGCTTACAGACAAAGGCAAACAGGTATCACACAAGCAAACATACCACAAGCACAGTTCCAGGTGTTTATCTTAACAGTGTATAGCTACAAAATAGTTTAAAAACATTTGCATCAACAACTAGATACAAAAGAGCAACAAAAGGCAATAAACAGATTTCTGCTAGAACTGTTCAGATGTGTTCACGGATTTTTCTGCCTGACTTAAACTCGTCAGGAATTTTTGCTGATTTTTGTGCAGATGATACTGATAATTACGCACCAGATCCCAATTTCTCAGATCTTTCGCAGCTTCCAGTAAAACATGAAAAATCGTACGGTACAGCAGATTCAGCAGAAAACTACAGCGATAAAAACACGGATTTTACCCAAACTTGTCCAAATATCATTTAATAAATCTCACGAAAAATTCCTAGAACTTTAAGGTACTTAACTGAGCAATCTAAACACGATAAGATAATGGTGCAGAAGTTTACATTGATCGATGCCTAAGACTAACGAATTCCCCTAACGAAGACTAGTTTTGGAGGGCCATCTCTAACTATTTGATGAACAGGTTGCAATAGGTTATGGAGTCCATGTGCTGACGCTTCGATCCTCGTGCATTCCACGGTGGTGGCGTGTACACCTCTCCTGAGTCTTCTTCACTTGAGTCCTCGAATTCCACCTCTTCGGGGTCCTCCTCCTCGCTTTCTTCAACAAAAGCGCCCGCTACATCTCCTCCATCATCGTCATCGCTTCCTTCATCGTCACTTGCCTCCATCATCATCATTGTTACCTCCACCACCATTGTTACATCCATCACCATTATCCGCATCATCATCATCATCGCTATCATCATCACCATCATTCCCATCATCACCATTACCATTATTTGGTGGAGGATTCTGCTGTGCTTGAAGGGCAGCAATCTAGGCAGCCATATCAACAATGGTTTGATCACGCTCAGCCACAACTTGATTCCTTTCCACAATGGTTTGGTTCAGCGCTGCAATCGTGGCATCTCTACCAATGAGGGCTTGCTCCATTGTATTCACAGCAGCGTGCAAGGTTTCCATCTCATACCCTTGCAAATGCACAGTGCCCTGAAAACAATCCAACTCCTCCTTTTGCTGCATCAACTTCTCTTCTCTCTCCCAAGCTTTAATCTCCATGTCTTCTGTGTGCTTCTCATGGAGTGGCATGTTGTTCCGATTACCTATGGTAACCATCATGTTCCCATCCTCATTCCGACTTCCAAATGCAAGGAAAGGTGAACCTGCTGGCAATCGGTGTCGGTGGAGATAGCACAGGCGTGACAGTGTCTCATGCATGGCCGACTCCAATCCTTGCTCCCAGGTAAGGTACTTCTTGGTGCGGTTTAGGTTCTCAATACTAGGCACGGTGGGATCTGCAAGAACAATAGCAGTGATCTCCCATACGCGATCTCTAGGCACATAGGTGTTCATCCTCCTTCCTTTGAACATCGGCATTAGCATGCCCAGTGTCTGGCAAAGCTCCGCCAACTGTTTTGCGAAGGATCTTGGTGCTTGGAACTCAACATACTCAACTCTGGTGGCATCTCCCATCTATCAATTGTAAAGAGAAAAGAGTGAGAACAGCAAAGGAAAAGAATTTACTAGAATGAAAGGCATAAGAATAAAAACAGAATTTAAAATAGACTTAAATAAATATAAGGCTTCCTATTCCAATCCTAGGTCACGATCCTACAGTCAACACACGGTCTGATACCATCCGTAATACTACAGTACTGAAAATACTGTAGCCTCTATGCAACATGCCAATCCCTGGATCGGTTCATTGGCTTACATAGAGCATAGATGAAATAACAAAGTAATAATCCGTGTATCATAAATAACGAAGATCCAGAAGATTCAATTATTATAATATTCGCTTAGCTCGAAGGCTAGCTTACACAATATTCAAATAGCAACACAAATAAAGATACTACTCCATCTTCAAATTGCCCACGAGGGAACAAGTGTCGAGTGGAGTACCGCGACCTATTTCGATCACTCGGAATCGGTATAACCTGCAACATGAAATGTAGCAGCCCCGAAGGGTCAATACATGGAAAGTATGGCAAGTAGCGCTAAGGTAAAAGAGACAATGCACCTAGCATCTATATGCTTATTTGGCTAGTGGAGCTTTGGCTAGCTTGCACTTTTCAGACCCATTTGTCCTACTTTCGTAAACCATTTGATTCACGGCAACCCATTAAGTTCACCCATCAAGTTTTAGAAATCAGGAAATAAGGATGAGTGAGAATATGTCATAGTCTCAAGATAAAGCAACTCAATCGTCCGTAACCGGGGACACGGCTAAGTACTTAGTTTTACACCCTGCAGGGGTTTGTACACTTTATCCATGGGACCTGGCCAACTCATCTCGTACCACCACACTCATATTGTTTGATGATAGGGAGAAGTCCAAGATGGGACCTTTTGAGAAGTAGATCACCAAACCCCACTATGCACCGGTCCCAACCTATCATTCACTACATCTCTGGCTACGCTGGGTTCGGTTCACCACGACCTACTAAGTCCAACCAGCCACCCATTCTTACTGGCACATGGTTGCACACGTAAGCTACCATAATAAAGAGAACCAATCCTTCTCAGTACCCTGGGTGGCATTCCCCACCATTATCCACACTCCGTTGACCATCCAACCATTCCGCCCAGGTAGTTCATTAACTTTATGTTGTTTTAGTTTTAAACAAACTCATACTTCACCATAATGTGATCTCTTTTCCCCTCGTCTTCACAGCAGGTCTAAGCACATCTACTGAACGGGGCTCAACTACAAGGAAATCCTACCACAAGTATATAGAATATAGCATAACATAGTAGTTCCTACACAATAACTACAGAAATACACTACACATGCATAAGAGAAAAATAGTAGGACAATGGTATGAACAAATTAGAATCTACTTGCCTTGGCGGTAGGAGTCGAGGGTACAATCCTCGCAGAAACAAGCGTTGCACTCGTCACAGTCTACACGATACAAAACAACACATAAACAAACATACACAATCATAAGCAAGTGCACAAATGCATGCATGATAGCTTAACAAAGTTTTCAGTAACCTCTCGGTGTTCTCTGATGTTTATTACTATTGCATGATGCATGGAAAACCTTTAATGCGATGAAAACAAAACCATGCAATTTGTGAACCAAAATAATATGCTTTTAGGCAAAACACTAAGCCTCTATAGCAAACAGGGTTGTAAGACCTGGGAAAAAATACTACTGGGTAGGTAACGTGATTTAAAACCAGGGGCAATTGGAATCACGCAAAAAGGTATTACAGAACTTTTTCTACAATTTTTATAGTGCTTTAAGCCTTTTTATAGTCTCAGGGAAATACAGACAATAAACCTGCAACATTATTTTATAAACAAATACTACACAATTTCCAACGATATATTATTTGCTATTTTTGAACTAGTAAATCTTTTTATACGAATTTTTGAAGTTAGACATATTTTCTAGAATTTAATTAAACTCTGAAAATCTACGGGGAATATTCCGCTGACGAGCGGGTCCCGCTGACGTGGCGGTTGACTGGCCAGCGGTCAGCTGTTCGCGGTCAGCGCCGATCGCGGCCGTCCGTGTCCGATCCAACGGCCGACGTGGCTCGGCTGGCTCACCTTCGACCGGCGGCGGCGACAGTTCGTTGGTGGCGCTCCGGCGAGGTGCTCCGGTGGCGGCGGCAGTTCCCCAGCGTCCTGCAGGCGGGGGAAAAAGGTGAGGCGGTGGCGGCAAGGCGGAAAGGCGAGGGGGGCTCTGTGGCGGCGGCGCGAGCTCACCAGCAACAATGGCGGCGGCGGCGGTGAATTCCGGCGACGAAATTCGTGGAGCTGGCGGCGGTGTAGATGGAATCGAGGAGGGGAAAAGATTCGGTGTAGCGGGGGCTTTAAGGGGAAGGAGAAGAAAAGGGTCGCGGTCGGAACGACTCTCGTGGAAAACAGATTCCGGCGAGGTCGGTGGTTTCGCCGTCCGTGCTAGTGTCGAGCACGGTCTGCTCAATGCGCTGCGCCTGACAGGTGGGCCCGACTGTCGGCCAGGCGGTGCGGGCTACGCGCTGCGTCGCACGGTAGCTGCTACCCGCCGCTCGCTGGCGCTGGTGGTTCCCAGGTGGGCCGCTGGGCCGCTGTGGGCTGGCGGTCCGGCTGGCCGACGTGGTTTCTCCTTTTTTTAATAGTAACTGAATCTGACAGAACGGTCTGAAATTCTGAAAATTTTTGCACTTCTAAAATTTGGCCATAACTTTTGATCCATGACTCCGATTTGGGCGAAACAAAGTTCTACGGATTCGTATCAAAAAACTCTACGCATCTGGAATGCCCCAAAAGTGTCATTCTAGCAGATGCAAGGCAAAAGTCCTAGTAATCTCCTATAAGAGAAGAAAAGGCAAATAAGTGGTGCTTTGGCCAAATGCCTTTAAAACTGAATTTTTGCAAATATGATCATGAATGCAATGACATGTATGTATGCAGTGCCAAATCTAGAATTTAGGATGTGACATCTAACTTGCTAACCCTAGAACCCTAAACCCTTACCAATGAGGTATAATGCACTTATAGATCAAATTTTGAAATACTTTTATTAAATTGTGATAACGTTATTCTATTCCATGAATATAACCATATATATAAAGCTTGAACATTATTATTAAAAATTCCTAAACCTTAAAACCTAAACAATCATAAACCCTAAAACCTTGAACAACCCTAAACCTTAAACCACTAAACCCTAAAAGCCTAAACCCTAAAATCCTAAACCATAAACCATGAACCCTTAAACCCTCAACCCAAAATAAAAACCCGAACCCTAAACTTAATTAACCCTAGGTTATATATACTTTGAGTGAAAACTGAGGCAGTGGGATTTAAAGCCATGTTTTGTAGTAACTTCATGACTAAAGTCATTGTTGTGCATTAAAAAATTAAAATAACTTCCAATTCGAAAGCTTCCTTTGTAAATAATCTTTACTATTAAAGAAGAAGACGACATGATCCTTAGTACGTGGTCGGAAGACTCGGAACCCGACCTCATGTCTTGCGCTAGGAAAACCGCTCACGCTGAAAAAAACCCGAAGAAAACCAAATATCTCCCCACGATCGAGTCCGCTCTCGTACCAGACCTCCCACTTTGCTCGCTCTCCCATGTCTCCTCTCTCTCGCCAAGCCGCACGGTACCAGCCGCCTCCGTTGCACAGTACTGACCGCCGATTTGGCGCCGCTGCCCAATACCGCCGCCTCAAACTAACGACGCAAGCAGTGGATATCCCAAAACCGAATCAGTTCAAGATTTGAAGGAAACACCAAGGGCTCCATGGCCTTCTCCTCTTCCACGAATTCACGGGGTCATTGTGCCGCCGATGCAACGGCAGCTACGGGGCAGGCCTGAGCAAAACCGTCCGTCGTGGCCACGGAGGGGAAGGATAAGGAGGAGCTCTCAGAGCAGCAGCGGCACAGCGTCCTTGTGCTCGCCGGAACCAAGGTAGGTCTCCAGCGGATCTCGTCTTCTTTGGCCATTTTTTTCTCACAGGTGATTATTCTGAACTTTGAGTTGTGTTTCCTACAGGAACTAGCTAAGATCTTGTAAATTTGTGCCCACTCCACATGGACGATAAGAGGTTTGGAACTGCAGATCCACATTATTACTCGTAAGCTCTTATTTCAATACTGTATTATAAATCTTCGGAGCCATGGAAACATGTCATTGTCGTAATTCACCAGCTTTAACTAATTGAAAGACTGCATAAAGTGGGTGTATCGAGAACCTGAAAGAAGGATTGACTGTCCTTAGTTTGTCGTGAATATGTATTCACCAAGTTGCTCAAGATTTAAGAGTGATCTCTCTGGACATGCATCCATTTTTCCGAAAGACTTTCACAATTAAGCTACTTCCTCCGACCTAAATTAGTTGACTTAGATTTGTCTAGATTCGATGGTATCTAGACATGATTTAGTATTAGATACATTTATATCTTGACAAATTTGAGTCAACTAATTTAGGTCGGAAGGAGTAACATAATTAGCAATCTTGCACGACAATATAACAGAATGTATGCAGTTGGTCAGTTTGCAACCTTCTGGAATTTTTTTTGTCTGCTACCCCTTGTCCACAGCCATTGATGGTTGAGAACTGTGACAGATCATTGTGTTCTAGCAGGTATGGAAATGATTTCAATAACTGATGTATGCTATCATGGTTTGTGTGCAGTAAAACTTAACCATGAGATTGGAAGTGCGTGCTTGTGCATTGATAGGACCGTTCCCTTGTCTATTTTCAATTCAACTGTGTTGTACTACTTCTTAGCTCTTACATAGATTCTGTTCAATAGTTCAGTCAGTATGATGCCTTTTCACTGTGTACATTAACCAAATTACTAAACCGGAGTGGTAATTAACCAAATTGATGCCTTTTCCATGTTAGTCTATTACGATTCTGTTCAATAAGTAGTAAAGCTTTGCATCCTGCATATATGTTTGGCTATGTGGTTCTTATGTGAGGTAGCTGGGTGCAGTGTTTGTGTGACTTTTGCCTCTCACACTGGAATGCAAGCCAGAATTTGAGTTTGGTTGATTGATTTGCAGGTGGAGGTGCCGGTTCTGGATGGGAACATCGTAGTACCGCGAAGGCACTTGCGAGGTACGCGGCAAGAGTCCAGCATCCGCAACCTCGTGCTCAGATCCGCTTCCTTATGCTATGTCAGGATGTAATAGACTAACACTCAGTTCTATCTTCAAGAATTGTAGTTATCCTTTCATAAATGTGATTATTTCCCCCTCCAGTTCTTCTTGGAGTATCTGCTGGACTGCCTTGAGATATTGTTAGAGGACAAGGTCCTGGAGGTCCCATGGAGCGCCCTCATGGACCTGATGGAGTCGGACAAGAGCGTGATGCTGGCGGGTTGTGCCGATGAAGTTCTACTCTGCCTCGAGCAACAATTTCCGGGCTTGCCTCCCTTTCCGATTGCTCTATCACGAGAACTCTTCGTTGCATGAAGTTCAGGTTTTATCCCAAACTCCAGAGTCAGAGTCCGAACGTATACGCATGTAAGCATGTGAGAAGTTGTTTACTATACACTGAACTTAGACCTTAGTTTCTGAACTAGGGGCTTCTATATCAAATTCATGTTTTATAACATGAGTTTTTTTGCATATAAACATAAATCTTTGTGACGTGATTTTCTTTGAGCGCACGCTGAATAATCAAGTATGCCTTATGTGCATTCAGATTATGTGCCTCATTTAGAAAAAAAAAACCTTATGTGAGTTCATTGGTTTTACATCATTTTGGCGTCTAGATTTATTTTTAGAAGATAATACAAGAACTCAACTTTCCCAAATGTTATTAATCTGAAGATACATAATTCTCAGCGAGGATGTTCTTTCATACTTTTCTGGGACTTGAAATTTTTGAAAGCAAGTAATCTCTTATTATTAGAAACAGTTTCCGACTGATCAATGCCAACTGTAATGTTAACTATCTTTCTTCAGTTCCGCTTTTTTGTTTACTCCACCGCCTTAATGTCTAATCAAATAAATAATTAACACTGTTTTTTTAGAAATACGATAACACATTAAATACTCTCTCCATGATTGTTCTAAACTGAAATCTGTACAGAATTATTTAAGCTATTAATATTTTCTATTATGCTTCTACTCTAATTTCTTCGAGGATAACTCTTCTGATATTTAAGTTTAGGGGAAGGAGAGTCTCAATGGAGAAGGGAGTTCGGTGAAAAGGAGAATACTACGGACTTCATAGATCCAACCAAGTCGATTTTTTTCATTTACATGATAGACCCGACACATTAAAATATATATCTTTTGTTATTTGATCAGGACAGGATTGGTTAATTGGATCTTTCTGTACCAGTTTCCTAAGGACCAAGAACAAAGAACTAAGCTTCTATTTGCACCAATTGGAGATAGCGAAGACACTACTTTGTTGCCTCGGCGGAGATGATCCTCTCGGTTGATGCTAGCGTGCTTGGCATCGAGGCGAACGGGAAGAATGTTGTCGTTGGGGCCTCCATGGCAGACACCACCGTGACCGCGAAACCGAAGTGGTGTTGTAGGGAGTATTCAAGATAGCCAATGGTGAAGGCACGGATGTGGCAAGGGGTGACATGCTGCAACGATACTTGGACTCGGTAGGTACATCTGTGCGTCTTTGGTGCCTCCATGGTGCTAATCCGATGCGATCAGTGCACAACTTCGAAAAGTCTCTGATGGAGATTGCTGCCTGTAGCTGCTGCGATGGCAACGCCCATCCAGATATGTCTGATGGGACATTACCAGCGATGCAGAAGAATTTGTGGGAAATTTACTATTGAGTCGCTGCATGTGGTTTCACTTGGTAACATACATGATGAATTAAGACGGATAGTTATTGGCCTTATCAGATGGGTAGAGGAAGTAGATTTATTTGTCTATGACATGCCGCTGAAGGTCGATTACTGAAGAAATAAGTCCCATACTTGTTTTGTACCTTCTCATTGTGATTTTTTCCAACTACATTTCATAACAAACAGAGTATTGTTAATTCGGCAACATTTTACAGAATACAACGAAAACAAGTGGTCGCTGTGGTTGTACAACATAGCTCCAATTGGACATGAATCTGGAGCTAAATCCCTAGGGATAAATCTAAAGTTTGAAGATCCACCCCGTAAATTAAGAGCCAACTTAGTATGATGGTGTGTTTGGAAGTTGAGACTTGTAGGCATGTGAAAAACTTTGGTGGAGATACAACCCTTCCTGGAGATGTTGTCGTTGGTGACATGGCTGCAACATGGATCCCGTTTGGCCTTCACATAATTCAAACTTAACATAATCTTGATGGAAATTCGGTGAAATATATTACGGTTTTGCTAGAAATCAAGCGCCTGATTTGATTTTTAGTTATGTCTCAGTCGCCTCCCTCACCATTGGATATACCTCGCGATTTATGCAGTGCATGAGTCTCAACTACGTTGTAACTGACAATTACAACTAATTTGCAACTGAGAATTAGTATAAATTTTATAAGTTGCAACTAGGTTGCAGCAGAGAATTAGCACAAAATAGTAGATGGACATAATTAAAAATTAGGCACCTGAGATTAATAGTTGAAATTCCTATTTCTGAGTGAGCAAGAGACATGTGATTTTAGAGGAACAAATACCTAAACCATAATTTTCATTGCCTAAGTTTACGATATATGGTTTTTGAATGTCTTCATTTTGTCCTCTTAGTTTTTGCGCGTCCAAAGCTTTGGTCTTACAGATTCCAGTTTTATGGTTTTAGAATGTATTTTCCCTGTCCTCTTAGTCCTTCGCGTTTAGAGCTTTGGTCTTACGCATCCAAGTTTCAAGTTCTAAGTCGAAGTGTTTTCAAGCAGTACTTGTTGCTTCATAATAGCTAAGGCGAACCATTTAGTGCTGATGTGGCGAGATATGATGAGAAGATGGGCTAAGAGGGATAAAGGGAAGATGCAAACTAGGAACATTGTATAGGGTCATCAAAGTGGAAGAAATGGCAATCAGGGTGGAAAGAAATGAAATGTGTCATTAGGCGTTAAAAATCAATTTTCTTTTTAACTATGGACATAGATTATGTCTTGTCGTTGCAACGCACGGCGCTCAACTAGTAATATTTTAAATGCCAATACACACCATAACAAATATGGATAGGTTATTGTAAACTATAGAAAAGATATGGCCATGACCTTGGTCATCTGGTTTGAAAGCCATGCATATTCTTACATGGTACTCCATATATATTGTGATACAATTTTTTCTCAGAAATTATCAAATTTCAAGATTATATTTTCCATGTAAACTAGCTAGTGCACATAGTGAGACACAAAGACATAAAATAATGGATGCATTTCTTTTTATATTTTATTTCTTTGTATTTTTTTAAAATGGCCGAAATTAGGTGTCATTACCATTCATATAAAAAAGTTGAATTTTCCGAAACTCTCGGTGGTTCTCCAATATTTGACTACTTGATATCTTTGAATTATTTTAAAAAGTCAAGAGCAAGGTATATAACACACTTTCTAGTTCGAAATTAGACATATTTACTTCAGATTGTCAAAAAGTTATTTTATTGCATATATTTAGCTAACAAGTTTGGAAATTCATGAAAGTTGGGCATTGTCCATCAAATCTAGAATCTTCTTTTGAAATGCCAAGATGCAGCTATCTACCAGATATGGACACGCTATTATAAACTATAATAGAGATATGTCCGTGACCTTGGTCATCTTGTATGAAAGCCTTCAAAATATATTGTTTATCAATTTCGAAAAATGTGTGGAAACTCATATATATGTTGTAAGCCTACTGTCGTTGGCGTGTGGGTCTAGACGGGGCCAACACGTGAGAGTGGCCGTGTCGGAGTAGCGTATATCAGAAGCTTCAACCTCAAAATTTCCGCATGGCGCCGAAACATCCCGTGCCCATCTATTAAAATATCCCGCACATCTATTCAAATATCCCACCTAGCTTTTTGCAAATGCAAAATTCCTCTTCTATCCCTACTCCGGAAACAAGGACCGTGGGAGTACTGCAATAATAGAGGGGTATAGGTGGTAAATGTGCATCATCCCACCTATATTCCCCCCATCGTCTCTTCCCCGCCCACACCCCTCCAACCTCGACCTTCCTCTAGCTGCTTCACCGTCGACCCTCTCTTCCACACCGGAGCTCTTCCACTGTAGGCGCTCTTTAACGGAACTATTTTACCGACTCCCACACAACACCGGATCTGCTTCACCAATGTCGTCATCTACCCTACCGGGCCGCTTCACTGAATCATTCGTTGTTGACCCCGAAATGCCGAGCCGCCGCCCCCGCCGCCCACTTGCCCGTCCCACTCGTCCTCGCCGCGCAGCGGTAATTTCTCTTGCCCGTTTGCTATATTTTTGTTACTCGTAAGCTATGAAATCTTTAGGATGTTGCTCAATATCCTGGACGCTATTGCCATTTCGTTTGTACCCTTCATCTTGTATGTCCTATCCACCTCATTATCTTCTTGCTTTTATTCCCTTTCTTTATTCTCACGCTATCGGTTTAATCCTCCAACACGAACTCATAGATTCTATTCTTTCCGAGCGCTCGCAGGGGTCATGCAAATAGCTCATAGAGGATCCAACACTAACAATCTGACGCCCAGCAAGGATGAATCGTGAGGTTTCCTTGTGTTACTTAGGCCAGTTTCTTATCATGTTAATTAGTTGTCATTCTACCTAAGAACTTGCCATGACATTTGCATTTATGTTCAATTGTGAATATATGTGCGAATGCTTAATTCGGAAAATGTCCATCTAGTTTGGATGATATATCTGGTCATTTTTAATGCTATATGTTGGTGTTTTCACCTGCTTTCATCCTTCCAAACCAGCTATCTAGTTTGAAACATACATCTGGTAATTTTTAATGCTATGCTTTTGGTGTTTTTTAAGAGTTTTCATCCTTCCAAACCAACCAACTTGGTTTCAAATGTCATGTAGAGAAATCACAATGGAGTACAAGGACCAGAGTTCCAACTGCTCTGCTCAGATTCTTCTGGCAGATTGACCAGGAGTCGCACCCGCTCGAGAAGGAGCTACTGTCAGCCTGAACGTGCTACTGTAAGTTTAAACTTACTTTAAATGATCTCTACTTTATATAATACTACTTATTTTCCTTGTTGTTTGTTTTAACCTATTTCACCATATTTTAGCAGACTACAGTTAAAACCCAGCAGGAGTCCTTGGAAGGCAGGACTGAAAGTTGTGATCCCTCGTCCCATTCATCCTCCCATTGCATTGCCGAAGCAAACTTACTTAACAGTCCACCTAGAACAACTCCTGCATGTGATACATATATAAATGATGTATTGCATGTAGAACGAAAGAGTGTAGATGCGTTTAGATCTGTAGCTGAAATGTTGAAGAAGAGGACAAATGATACAGTGAAGCAAATCGCCATGTACCAATCTCTTATTGATGGTACTGGCACGTTGTAATGTGTCAGAATTAGGATCTTGTTGTATAACCTGTTGTAACAAACTTTTATTGTTGTGTAATAAGTAGTTTTAATTTTTGTGTGTTTATTAATTGATGCCTTGATATTCACCTGTTCTGCAAAAAGTAGGCGCTAGCAAAAAAAGCCCCAAACAGTAAAAAGCCGGAGCACTAGCATGCCGAATGTTGAAACAACATGCGCATGGACGACCCAAAGCGACCAGAACAGTAAAAGGACAGAACAGTAAAAGGCCAGAACAGTAAAAGACCAGAACAGTAAAATGCCAGAATAGTAAAAGGCCGTAGCAACAAAAGACCAGAACAGTAAAAGGCCAGAACAGTAAAAGGCTAGAATAGTAAAAAGGCCAGAATAGTGAAAGGTCAGAACCGTAAAAGGTATCACCAGCAAAAGGCCAGTACGGTGGCAGGCTAGTACAGTAACAGGCCAAACAGTGCTGGCCTTAACAGGCAAAAGCCCAAACACTGATGGGCTTAAACAGTAACGGGTCGAAATTCCTAAAAGGCTGAAATAGTAACATGACTGAACAGTAAAAGGCTAAATTGGTAACATGCCTGAATGGCGCAGGGCCGGATTTGTGCAGGCCTCAAGTGGCAGCACAGTGCTGGACCAACATGGGCCTTCTATAGGCCGAAACAGAATCGGGCCTGAAAGTTCACGGGCCGCATCTCTAGGCCCATTTCAAACAGTGCATGACAAAACAATAACGGGCCATCTTCTTTTTAGGCTCCCCTAATAAGCCTGCCTAGTTAGTATTTAGCAGGCCTTGGCTGGGCCTGGCTTCTGCCACGGTTTCTATGACCATTAACGGCGGTAACCGGCCGCTAACGGCGGCTGTCACGTGGAAGTTGTATGACGTTAGCCGTCAGCGTGGCTAGTGAACAGATCTACGATGGAACATGTTTTCGTGGCTGAAGGGTGCGATCCACCACGGGCGGAAAAAATCATGGTTAATTCATTTGTGACGGGGCTTTTACCACGAAGGCCATCCGTCGCGCAAGATTCTTTGGCCACGAAAAACGGGCCTTCAACCATCGTCTGTTGTAAAAGCCAACTTTTCTTGTAGTGTGGGGGAACCTCCATGGTCGGCGACCATGCCCCTTGGGGCAGCCCTCCTCCCCTATAAAAGGAGGCCTTCTCCTCCTCTCCACTCACACCTCCTCATGAAGGATCTCTCCCCCTCTAGATTATTCCCCATGGCTTCAAATTAGCAAAGTACATGTTCTCGATGGCTTTCTATGGAAGGATTTGCCGCTTCCGCTATTTTGCTGGAGCAGGGACTCGGAGCTAGTCGGGGTACCAAACGTGTGTGTAATCACGGACGCACTGCTGCTTTGTGGTGATGGGCTTCATCACGATCTTGAGATCGGCAAGTGAACGACTACATCATCCACGAAATCAGATTTTGTTAACAAAGCTTTTCGGTCTTCGAGGGTATGATATCTATGGATGTATATCCACCCGTTGATTGTATCTAGGTAGATAGATCTTGGTGCTTAGTTGTTCATATCATATTTTTTTCTATGCTGCGAACCCAACAGCGTGCCCCCCAGCTGCTCTCTCAACGCCACCTCGTTGCCCCTTGCTCCACATTGCCACTTCCATCAGCTTACTCAACACCAGGTGCTTCCTCGACCACCTCTAAGCTCCACATCGACCCAAGTGGCTATCTTGATGATCCCAAGCTCTTTCTCGGCTCCCAGAAACAACCTAGGCACCACTGCACTACATCGACACTTCTACATTAACCACCGACCATTACCTCTTCATAAAAGTACCTCGACCAATCCAAGACCCCTCCATGTACTTTGCTGCCACTCTATGTCGGTCTTGGGATGTCCCTAGTGATACATCCGATCTAGATTTATGGATGCAGTATAGTAGATTTTTCCCTAATAGACCTAGGTTTAATCGAATCCTTGGGAAATAGTGCTAAAAGGAAAATAATAAGGCACGTCTACAAGACTTGTTTCTTTGTTTTACATTTTTCCACTGGACCTTTCTACTTTACTTTATAACGTGGGTTGTGTCAATGGATGGAGATAGGCCAGGGTTGAAGATTCACCTAGAGCTAACCAAGTATCTCACCTCAAGTCTTTACCGATCTCTAGGATCGAGGGTACCCTACAAGTCCATAGATCAAGACAAGAGACAAAGAAACAAAGATACAAATCTCTATTCAATAAATACACAGTACTCCCATGGATTAGATGATGCAAATAATTGATGTGAGGTTTCACCCCAACCCGCATCCCATGAGCATTAATCACTCATAACAATAAGATCACGGATAGAAAACATTTGGAAAATACTTAGATTGAAATCAAATACTCTTACAATGGTCGCCAAATCACAAGGAGATCTCAAGTACAAGCTAATGACTATGGCTATGATGGGGATGGTGGAGAGGATGAACTATGGTGGGGGATCTCCTTCGGTGGTGTTGTGATGCAATCTAAGGATGGCGGCCCTCTGCGCAGTGGCTGGGACCTCAAAATATATAGGTGCTTTCACGAAAGTCATAGGGTTTGACGAGACGAAGCCAACGCCACCTACTATGGGCGGATGGTATAGGCAGAGCTTGCCCGTACCAGTGGTCGTTAAGCTTGCATGAGCCCATGTTTCGACCCAGGATTGCTTGGTCATGTGGACTTCCTCAAAATCTTCATTATTGGCTCCTGATTTCGCCTTAAAAGCATGATTTCCTGCACAACACAATTCAAAACAATGGATTGCACATCTTTGCAATAGTTAGTCATTAGTGGCTAGGCTAGAGAGATTCTTGGTCAATTACTTGAATAAACACGAAGTTTAAACACGGAGAAAGATGGCTATTTTCACAACCATCAACTTCCCCAAAGCTCAAACTTTGATCGCCCTCGAGCAAGAAAACAAGAAAACCATAAAGAACTCAGTGTTTAAACTGAAATAACGAGAGTATGAATTCACTTACGGTTGGTAGTCATATGCGTTCATCAGTTCTTCCATTTGAAAATCTCACAAAGTTAGGGATAGGCTAAGAATCCTGTACAATCTTTGTTAACTCAAAGCAATCAAAGTAACGTTTAATATAAGTATGAATAACTAGAAGTGTAACAATCCATCCAATTCCTCTAGCTAAGTCTTAGCCTGCCAAGGAACACTTCAATGTTTTATAATAGCAGAATTAAGTAAGAGGGATCATGTCCCAAGTAGCATAATAGTGAAGTATCTTATTGACACCCACATCAGTAAATCAAGACTATCAAAAAACACTACCATTCCAATCATTTTCTTTCAAGAAAAGTCATAGAGTAGTAACGAGACCATGCCAAAGACAATTTTGTGTGGATCTTTATTTTTCTTCAAGTATCATCGAGTGATTCTTTTAACAAATGGTTTGAATAGCTTCAAGAGTACCAATACTTTTGCCCATTATGGTGACAAGTGCCACCCATGTCGTCAACTCATAGCCGAAATCAGGTGTTGTACCATTGATCGTTCGTAGGCTAGCAGAGTTGTTGGCATCCAAAGGTGTGTATCAAAACTTCTAATTATTTAAAATAGTATCACAATTTTGATCCACAAGGTTAGCTTTGGCATGAATCACAATTACCACTAGACTTCATTTCAATCAAATAACTCCCTTCAAGAGTGTCGTCGAGTCTATCAAAACATCTATGGGGTTAAGTATCTTCAAAGGTATACTATTAAGGCAATCAATCATCAAACAAGTCATACTTTTTTTGTACTTGTTTGGCAAAATTATTTTCAAGGAAATACTCGGTTAACTACAAGAACTAGATCAAAATCTTCCACAACTACTTACTCATGCAAATAAAAAGCTTTACTCTAACTATTTTGAATTACTCCCACTAGCATAGCATTTTAGCAAATCAACTAAGTAAGATAAACAATTCAAACTTCAAAAGTGGGAGACATAGGACATACCTCTAATGAGTGACTTCATATTTCTCTTCCTTATGGGGATGTGTTCCTTCAAAACTCAAGTTAAAATCACTCTCATAATAATATTGAATCAAAGAGGCAATATGCAAATCCACTTCGCGAAAAAGGATAAAAGGAAAAATATTTTTGTATTTTCGAGGATAGGGATTAAAGAAAAGAGAACACTAAAACTAACTTGTGACTAAGCAAGGAACTAAGAAAATAAAACTAACAAACGAAAATTGAAAGCAAACGAAAGATGAAAGAAAAAGCAAAGTGTTGGAACAAACCAACACGAGTGTTTCAAAGATCACAAGGTGCTGAAGTACAACCTCATTATTACACAAATAAAATTGTTGGGGGAACATCCCCAACATCAGACTTTTGCAAGCCCTTTTTTGATCACTTTGGTGGTGGCGTAGTAGTTTGGTGGTTGCTCACCTTGTTCGGGTCCCTCTTGTTTTACTTCTTAATCTTCTCCTTCTTCCACGTGTTCTTCTTGTTGGGGTAGATTTGCTTTAACGTGTGTGTCAAAATGCAAACGTCCATCCTCGATAGAGAACAAACCATTAGGCAAAGGAGCTGAGATCAAATGATTTGCTCTAGGTATATCAAGAAAGTATCTACCATTGTATTTTGAAATCATACCACAATCTCTTAGGGTAGAGAAACCGAGACAGCGATCTCCTGCCAACGGTTGGATATTACCTATATTGACTTGAAGCGCCCGTGCAAGGACGGTGACAACTCCTCCTCCACTTATGGGACCACGAGATTGAAGAGTTTGATAATTAAAATGGAACAACAGAAGGCACCCAAGTTTGCCATCAAATTACAGTTTGGAATAGCAGCTCTTGCGAGGATCATCATATCCTCCTCATTGACTCTAGTAAATTCACCACGTGCCTCCAAAGTGTTAGCAAAAACATAGAACACATACTGAATAGCAGTGTGATCAATTTGGTTTCCCTTGGGGTGTTTCCACGGATTTTCATTCTACAAAAGTAGTCCAAGGGTGATGCATTAAGTACAAATGTGGTGGAGCGTATGTCTGTGGCATTGTTGGCAACCTGAAATGAAGAGCCCATTGGTCGAGTGTCAAGGAATACTCATAGTTCATAAGGCGGAAATGATGCGATCAACTCCTGGCATATGCTCCTCAGAGTAGTAGTGTGAACTAACCGTATTTGACGAAGTACTAAGGAACTCAAGTGTCAAGCCACGATATGTGACAGCGTCCTAAAAAACAAAATCATATAAACCAACATTGTTGCAAGGTAAATTAAAATCATGACAAATGCCTAGTTGGTTGAGGATGTAAGGGCACGCCCACTTGGTGGACTTGATATCTCGGTGCTTGAAACAATTTAAATGAGTGAGCTAAAACTCCTTGGTGAACTCAATGTCAAATGACTCGGGGGTTAGCATTGGGGATATACTTTACGGGTACACCCAATGTGACTCGCTGACCAGAGTGGACCACTTCAGGTTAAAGCTTTGCTTCACGGGCAGCCTAGTCAAGGAGAGACGATGGAAGCCCATCCAACTACGGGAAGATCCAGAAGACTTACCAACTTAGGCATGTATAATTACTTGTGGTCCAAGATGTAACCTGTAACCGACTCTGTATCGTAGCCGGATAGGTCTCTCCTTGAACCCTGGGACGGATATCTATATAAGCCGTCCTAGGGACCAGCCTTTAGGGCACCCCACAACTTACTACCTCAACACGCACATGCAAAACCTCTCTTGTAATCTGTACTTCCGGCTTTGCCGTATTACTGGATTGCTAGAAGGAGTAGGATATGTCCACTGTTGGCGGATTCGAACCTGGGTAAATCTTGTGTGCTCATTGTCCAAAACACCAGCATCTCAGACCCCATATTTCTCAAAGCCTTAAGGTGAAGGGAATATGCCTTGAGAGGTAATAATAATGTTGTTATTATACATATTCCAAGTATATGATAGATGTTTATTTTGCATGCTATAATTGTATTAATTTGGAAACGTTAATACATGTGTGTTTAATAAACAAAAGGAAAGTTCCTAGTTATGCCTCTCTTATAAACTAGCTCGTTGATTAACAAGATGATCAAGGTTTCCTGATCATGGACATTAGATGTTGTTAATAACGAGGTCACAACATGTCAGCACCCGGATTTTTAATCCCAGATGCCTGTTATGTCATACATCGCAATCCCAGGATTACCATTTTTGCGAGATATAACATATTGGATATCACAGTACATCATCCATTACAAACCATAAATAAGGTCTTACACAAATAAGGATCTCATGATCCAGTCTTAGTACAATCAAGTAGCGGAATAAATAATAAGCGTAGCGGTGGGGTCCATCTTCAGAGCCACAGGCAATACTGACGATGGGAGATAGTCCTAGTTATCATAGCTGTCCTGCTGTCCTTCATCTTGGTAATCTCCTTCATAGTCTGGCCATAGGAATATCCAGGGACAAAATCCATGAGTACTCTTTAAGTACTCGCAAACTATCACTAACAAGTAAGGTATTTCTAGTGGGAAAATGCTAACTCTAGGTTTAATTGAAAAGTTAAGTGTGAAACCTAAGCTGAGTTCAGAAACAAAGAAAGATAAAATAAAATTCTAGAATCACTTAAGTTGGGAAGCTAGTGTCATAGTCACAACCCTGTTGTGGTCTAGTCAAGATTCGTCATTCATTTCATAAATCATTTTGAAAACATCTGACAACGAAACAGTATGGCCACCATAATCCCGGACGCGGCTATTCGAATAGTTTGACAGTCTACAGAGGTGGTGCACTTTCACCACAAGATTCGATACATCTGTCAGGGATAACCCTAGGTCATCATACTTAGTATGTAGATAATCAAACATAACCTTTCCTTTACACACTCTAGTATAAGCACCTCTCCTATGAGTATGGCCTCCCAACCATGACCATCTATCATCTTGGGCACTGCATAGGTGGACAACATTGAGAGGTAGCCTCAGCTCAAACCTCTCCTGCGAGGGAACAAATACTAATGCATATAAACTTCCGGCTAAGCCTTACCCAATTTAGGTATTGTGGTTGTACGGTAAAATTGGAATGGTATCGCATCCGAATCCAACCATCAGTTTTTGTAAAAGGGCTAAGGCTCATGCCTCAACATTTTCATCATCATAAACCATTTGTGTTTCTCAACACATGTCAAAACATCTCAATAGAATGACTCATCATTCCAAGGTTTTCACAATTCATTTTCACCAAGTATTCCCATCCAAAGTAACTCAAGTTTTAGTTTAGCTCTAAACTACTAAGTTAAGGGTGTTCACTAAGGTGGGATGCTAATATCAATCTCATGCCATAGAATGACATCTAAAGTTATCTAGATAGGTCAAGTTTTATACTTTTTATGCTACCTTCACACAAGTAAAGAAAGTTTTAATAAAGTAAAGAAAGTAAAAGCTTAGAAATAAAACTTGGGGTAGGTAATAGTCAAAGTGGTATAACCAAAGCATGCCTAATGCATCTTGCTTAGGTTATCTAGCTTAATTCTAGCTTGCTAACAATAGCTTGCGTTGTTAATGATGGCTTGCTAGTATAATACTTTCAAGTGTTAGCTTGCCTTGGGTAGTGCAGTGGTTGAAATTCTCTTCCTCCTCCTCTTGGTAGAACTCCTCCTCCTCGAAAGCTTGGTCGGTACTATCGTCTATAAATACATACGGTATACACAATCACCAAACAATACTTAACTAGTCTACTTAGCACACTAAGGCACACATTTGATGATCTATTATCATCACAAGCATCACAAGGTTTTATGTAACTAGCTTCATTCTTTTTATTTAAGAAAAGTAATTTCTACTCACTGAAAATAACTAAGATTTAATATTCTCCAATTAAAATATGGGATCATGTGGACACATGTCATAACCACATATTCTAACATATGGGAATGTGATTTAGAGGTTGGATCACATTTAAATAAGTTTAAGTTTAATATTTAATGATTTAAAGTGACTAGAAATGCCTACATAGCATTATTTTGGTACTAGTCCAAAATCACTGCATGCAAACCTTATTATTATTACATATTCAGATACGTATGATTAAATGTGATTTTTGAGAGTTGGAATCAACTCAAAAGCTATTATGGTTGATTTTATAAAAATGTTTGAATGTGCAATTACTTCTATCTTGTTATTTTTACTAGGAGAGATCTCTATCTCTAAATGAATTAAATCCAACGGGCCTGGATAGATCTTTTTAGAGGCTTTCCAACAAAATTGGAATCACTCAATTTGGTTCAGCAAATCTTCCTAAATTGATTTTTGAACTAAGGGACATAATTGGATTTGAACTTAAATAGAAAAACACTTACTTGAATTCGTGGGCTAGTGTGGGAAAGGAAATGGGCCAGTCCAGTGACGCTCAGCGGCGTAGAGGGCGGCTGACAGGTTGCTCCCGCTTGCAGCAAGACTTAAAACCCGAGACGGTATGTAGCGATCTGGGCCACACGATTATAACGTGGATCAACGGCTCACAGTCGTCGTTGACGACGGACTCGTCGCCGGTGAGACCGAACCCTAAACGGACGGTGAGGGTCTACTGAGGATGTACCAGGGCTCCAGCTAGGGCAGCGAGGGAGGCGATCGAACTGGACAGCGACGACGGGCTCAGGCGAGGTCATGGCAGGGGCTGCGGTGGACGGAATCGACGGCAGAATCTCCTCCTCTGCAGCGGGCTCCTCCGGTGCAATTTCGGCGAACTACGGCTCGAGCGGCTTCGGCGAGAGGTGGGGAAGGATCAGTGGTGAGAGGGGAGTTGAGTGGTGTGAAGAAATGGTGCTGGGGAAGGCTCCTTATATAGGCTCGATGAGGGGACCGAGCGGGCGATGGCGAGCTCGTTGGTGACGACGATACAGGGTGCTATTAGCATGGGCAGCGTAGGCAGACGGTGGCTTGCCTCCTGGCGGTGCTCTATGGCTTAATGGTGCGGCTAGGGGCGGTGGCATATGGTCGGGAGCATTGCGCGCTCTAGGAGACAGAGGCGATGCTCGACGGCGAGCATGGCGACTGTGGGTCGCGCGGCGGTGCACGGCCGTGTCTGGCGGGGCGCTGGGGTCAAGGCGGAGCGGCGTGCGCGGTATAGGGTCGAGGGGCGGTCTGCTACGTGCTGGCGGCTATCGCGCTCTGGCGATCTCGCAGAGAGAAAAGGGCGATGACGCTGGGGAGTGGTCCAGGGGCTGGGGTTGATCGAGGGGTGGACAGGGAGGTCCGGTAGGGTTGGGCGGAGCTAGGGGACTTGCTGGTTTGGCGCGGCGTGGTCCCTGGCACGTTGCCCTCTTCTGGCCGGCGGTGACCACAAAGTGGCGGCGCTCCACTACTGCTGCGGCTAAGGGAGGGGCTAGCTGGGGGTTTGGTTGGACTCAGGGGGACAAGGGAGAGTAGATAGGGTCCAATGGGGGACAAGGGTTTAACTAGGAGCAGTGTTAGTTAGGTAGGTTTATTTCTGTCTGCAACCTGTTTGACACAATGGCCGCAAGAGAAAAAGTTTTGAATTTTGGGCTGATTTTTGGTGGAGTGTTGTATCTTATGCTTGAGCTTCTAGGTGTGCTTGGGTTTTAAAAGTGGAGTTCCTTTGATTGGTTTTTGAATAAGTGTGATCTATACATATGAACTACATTCAAATTTCAAATGTCATTTAAATTTAGTGTTTGGAAGTTTTTGGGATGAAACAAAGTGGGCCTTGATACATCACTACTTGTACTAGCAAGGGGTTCAAAGATCTACAATTGTTTCTGTTAAGATTTGAGTTCTAGGAATATCCAAAGTAGGCATGGTGATTAAAATGGCACAAATGACCATTTGCTTATTTTATTCTTTTTGATTTTTTTTCTTTGGGATTTGTTTGGAAATGATCTAGATGATGTTTAATTCACCTTAGAATCATTTTACAATCAATGGATCACTCAAACATGGCAGTTCAAAACAACTCCTAATTTAAATGCACACACACATGAATGCTTAAAGATTTTAAATGAAAAAGTTTTTGTTAACCCTAAATTGGGTAGATTTGATCTTGATTAACTTTGGATTAAGTTTTGGGATGTTACACAACATTTGTGGAATGATGTGATGAACATTCATCTGAAGTATAGCATTACTGTTGGGGGTATACTTTCTGGGTATCCTCATTGTGCCTCACTGACTAGGGTGGCCTACTTCGGGTTAGAGCTTTGCTTCACGGGCGGCCCAGTCTGGGAGAAGAGACGGAGTCCAGTCCGTCTACAGGAAGGCCCAGAAGACTTACCGACATAGGCATGTAGTGTTACTTGTAGTCCAAGATGTTCTGTAACCGACTCTTAGTCGTAGCTGGATGGATCTCTCCTATTAACCCTAGGCCGGATATCTATATAAGCCATCCTACGGAAAGCCTTTAGGGAACCCTCACAATAGTCTACAATCTCAACTCGCACAGGCGAAACCCTTGTAAGCCATATTCCGGCTCTGCCGTATTACTGGATTGCTAGCAGGAGTAGGATCCATCAAAAGGCGGTGGATTCGAACCTGGGTAAACTTGTGTGCTCACCATCCCGGAACACCGTACGTCTCACACCCCTCTCTTCCACATGCCTCGAGGACCCCCTCATGGAATACTTGTCATCAATCTGACGACAGTTGGCGCCCACCGTGGGGCAAGTGAGCTTCGGATCTGCATTTCGAACGGAATCTACAAGAATAGGAATCGGTGAGACTATCGCCATCGGTCACATCCTCTACGCCAGTGACGTGCCTCTCATCGTTCTTGACGAGACCTGTATTCCGGCTAGGGAGGCCGTGACTTCCTATACCATCATGTCTTTCGGCGAGATCGATGTGTACATCGGATTCGCTGAACCTGTCCCACCCACCCTAGTGGTGATGATAGAGGCAGAGGAAATTTCTGGGTCCCCTTTTTCCATGGAGGCGGCAGAGTTCCAGATCTCAGAAAACCCTAATCCCACCCAGTCTGCACCCGTTGCGGAGATAGTGGAGAAATCCGAGCCTGAAGCAGATCTTGCGGTTCAAGTCAAATCTGGAGTGGATCTCCCTAGCGAGGCCGAATCCCAGATCGATCCACCCGCTGAGGTCGAGACCCAGGAGGATCACAACAACAACCTTGGTTCCGGCTCTGCCAACACCGAAACAGATCAACCGTTCCCGAGGCACACGCTGAGGCGCCTGATGATGCAAGACGCAAGCGTGGATGAGATTCTCGAAACCATCAAGATCTTCGAGGAAGCCCATGAGGAGAGCCGCAACTACCTCAGGACCCACACATCCCACTTCATTGGATACGTTGGATCCGGATCCGGCTCTACCAATGCTAGATCCAACACTGACTCAGTGCTGGAGGCGATCGGAACAAACACCAACTTACCCACATCCTCGAATGACTCGATGATGTCGGCAGATTTCCGAAAGTTCTCCATAGAGTATTGATGGCCCAAAATATATCGAGCTCGTTGGGGAACCCCAAGAGGAAGGTATGATGAGCACAACAGCAAGTTTTCCCTCAGTTGTGAAACCAAGGTTATCAATCAAGTAGGAGCAAGGAAACACCTCCAAGGTGTTGCTAGCTGGACTTTGGCAGGGCGCACTACCGGTGCTAGCAGCAACGTGGAAACCTAGACAACACAACCACAGAACTTTGCCCCCAACTTACAGTGAGGTTGTCAATCTCACCGGTTTTTCTAAAAACAAAGGATTAAACGTATTGTGTGGAAGAAAGTAATAGTTTGCAGAAAGTAAACAGAAAACAGTAAACAATTGTAGATTGATGATAAAAGAAAGGACCGGGGTCCATAGTTCACTAGTGGTGGCTCTCTTTAAGATAGATGATATGTTGGGTGAACAAATTATGGCGGGGCAATTGACAAACATCGAGAAAGCATACAAGCATATACTACTCATCTTGACTCCTTTGAGATTTGATTGGGCATTACAACATTATACATATACCGTAATCCAACTGCATCTATAACTAATAATCCACCTTCAGGTTATCATCCGAACCCCCTCCAGTATTAAGTTGCAAGCAACAGATAATTGCATTACGCATTGCATGTAAAGTAAACAATACGATTGTTCTATGAACAAAGGATTGTTGTTTTCTCCCTAGTAGCAACAACACATCTAGTACCTTAGAGATTTCTGTCATTTCCCCAGATTACTAGAGGCATGAACCCACTATCGAGCATAAATACTAACACTTGGAGTTGCTAGCATCTACTTGGCCAAGATAGCTACTAACAACAGAAAGAATGCAAGATCACAAATAACAAAGACATGATAGAATCAATAATCAATCTGAAATAGCATCTCAATATCCATTGGAACCTCGCAAACACAACATGTAGAATTACAAATAGATGATCTTGATCATGAACGGAGCTCACAAGATCTAAACATGATAGCACAAAGGAGGAGAACCAGCCATCTAGCTACTACATGGACCCGTAGTCCAAGGATGAACTACTCACGCATCACACCGGAGGCTTGCATGATGATGAAGAAGGCCTCCAGGGTGAATTCCCCTCTCCGGCAGGGTGCCGAGAAGAGCTTCAGATCCCTCCCGATCTACGGATGGAGATGACGGAGGCTACAAATTCTTTTGTGGATTTTTGATCGGGTACTTAGGGTTTCTGTATTGGAGGCATCTTATAGGCGAAAGGGGAGGCGGAGGGGGTGCCTGAGGCGGCCAGACCACCCCCTGGCACGGGCTAGGCTGGGTCGCGTGCCCAGGTGGTGTGGCGGCCCCCTGGCCCCTCTCCGTCTCGTACTCTGGCTCCTTGTGTCCCTCGGTGAAAAACTGACTTTGGCTTTTGTCCCGTCCAATTCCGAGAATATTCATTTTCTGACTTTCCTGGAACCAAAAACAACAGAAAACAGGCAGTTGGAACTGTGGCATCTTGTTAATAGGTTAGTCCAAGAAAGTGTATAGAAAGTACTCCAAAGTGTGTACAAAACATAAGAAAGTAGATAAAACCAAGCATGGAACATCAAAAATTATGGATACGTTAGCAACGTATCAACATCCCCAAGCTTAACTCCTGCTCGTCCTCGAGTAGGTAAGTGATAAAAAGAAAGAATAATTTTTGAGGTGACATGCACCATCAAAAACTTGATCAAAGTATTTGTAAAACAATGAAAGCTGGGATCATAGTACTTCAATCATAACATGAAAGACAAAGTTCTAACAATAAGACATAGCAACTATGTTGCAACATGAAAAGTCACAAACAAAAGATTCATGAATAACAATGCTTTGCAAGACATTTGTTTGTTTCACATAAAGAAAACATAGCATAGTGGCATTCAGCTTATCCCTCATAGAGTAGCAAACATAAATGCATAGGACACCTTCAAAGTTCATAAGAGTGACTAGATACAATAGTTTAAGAACATGCAATATCAAAGTTATGCATCAATCAACAAGTCTTGGGACAATGCACATAGAACTAAGAATGGCCACTATGCTCTCAAAGTAGGTGCATAAAGATAGAAGGTGGAGACTCGACATAAAAGTAAAAGAAAGGCCTTCATAGAAAGAAGGAGGGATTCAAGTCTCATAAAGAGCTTCCGAAATTATGGTACTTATTAGCTTTCATCTCTCATTGCCCCTATCATAAGCATCTTTAGGTGATTAAGGTTAAAGTGTCACAACTAAGAGGATATGCTTGACAAGTTATGAGCCAAAGTCTCATGCCCCTTACTTACGAACACCGAACCACATGCTACTCAACTTCAGTCACAAGTAAGCTCTTGTCATTGTAAGTACATATGTATCATAGAGAACCGCCAATGGGGTACCCCTTGCACATGATACAGGAGCTATCCCATAATCAAAATGACAAGGCAAGCAGACAATGAGCATCTTAGCGATCTTTTTATTTGCTATTTGCATAGGTTTTTATTGAGGATGCTTCATAGAGTGCTCATTATGGTTATGTTGAAAGTTTCCACCATGATTAGGCATGGCTTAGGCTAGCGGCCCAGGCGTTTCTCTAACACACATACAAACTCCATGATCTTACAAGTCCCCCTTTTATTTCACACCGCCAGGATCCATAAGCAAAAGAACATGATATCAACAGGGTACAAAGTACAAGTGCAATGTTGAAAGCGTTCCCCATGATACATGGTTCTGCTAACTTCAACTTATAAAGCGCAAGCGTATACGCAACAAACATGGACGCAATGATTCAAGTTTATTAAGTGCAAGAAACTAAAGTGTGCCATCAAGTTCGTGAGAGCTTTAATCACTAGTTTTCTCATAACAAGTTTAATTCGGAAGGTAGATAAAAACATGAGTATACTTGGAATAGCATATGCTAATAGGTAGGTATGGTGGACTCTTTGGAATAACTTGGTTTTGGGAGTTGGATGCATGAGTGGAACTCATACTTGGTTATGGAGGCTAGCAAAAGACTGGGAGCGACCAACTAAGAGGGCAATAATGGCCATAATCATGCAGAGCGAAAAAACATCATTAATCAAAGCATAAAGTGATATTACAAGTCGAAAACTAAAGGATCATAAAGGCTTATGGTGACTTGGGACAGTCATAACATGGTGTGAGCATGTGCCAAGTCAACCCAAATAAAGCATCAAAGGAGAATACCACAATTCTATGCTTTAATATGCTAAAACAACGCATGATTCTTCAAAGGCACATTAAGCAATCTCAATTGTTTATAATATGTCATGCTAAAGCAAATATAACTAAGCATAAATCCAAAACAATATCAAGCATGGCATGCCAAAGCGTAGGCCACAGTCAAAAACAAGCTCCTTTTACCACTTAAGCATGAACTTTCCTACTCTTTTCCAATCCAAACCAAACTATTTGAAAACCAATGTATGAAAGAGGGGGTCCAACCAATTTATTCAGCAAACTAAGAAAACCAAGCAAACTAAAACCAAAACGAAAAACAAAAAAGAAGACGCTCCAAGAACAACACAACCGTGCATGAAACAATAAAAATGAAGTGTTTGGAAGAAACCTGGGATTTTTATTGATGAAGAAGGGGATGCCTTGGGAATCCCCAAGCTTTGACGCTTGTACCTCTTGAATATTTCTTGGGGTGGCACGGGGTGGCATCCCCAAGCTTGATATTTAGTCCATTCTTCATTTCATTACATCATTCTCTCCATACACCTGAAATTTTTTCTTCACACAATCTTTATTAGCAATATTAGTGCACTCAAGATAATAAGTCTTTAGGTTCAGTTTCAACACCAATAAAATTTCCATTAAAACAAAAGCTACTGTAGCACTTCCCTCAAAAATCTCAATTCCCCAAAAGAACTCAAAAAGGAACCAACAAGAAGCAAATGCAAATAATGGCAGAAATCTGTCAAAACAGACCAGCAGGTAAAAACCAATTTTTTCGAAGGCCTTCTGTGCTCAAATCAAAAAGTTTTGAACTAACGAAAGTTAGATAACAACCTGGGGCAGAAGCACAAAAATTCACGCCTCAAAACGACGCACAGAGATTTTACACGAATTTTTACGGTGAAGCACATAAATCTGTTTCGGGACAACAACTTTCCCAAACATTACTTCTCTCTCATTAGAGGTTACTCTTGGCACAAAAAGCAAATAAAAAGGATAAGGAGCGATTATTACTGAAGTAATAACTTCCAAGACTCATCTAAAACTTTTGGGTTATCTCCCAATAAGTACTTTTCTTTAACGCCTTTAAGTTAAGCATAAGAAGCAAGAAAAATAATCAAGTGTTCTCAAATGAAGAAGCATTAAAACCAAATTTCTTGCCCTTACCTCTCTTACTTTTATTCTTAACCTTGGGGAAACATATGCTTGTTTGGTGGAGAAGCAAAGTGCATGGTGCCCTTTTCCACATCTATTACTGCTCCAAGGAGTTTCAATAGGGATCTTCCAAGTGTGATTTGTCCTTTTCCTACACATTCAATAACAAGATAATCAGTAGAAACCATTTTCCCTAGGATCTTTGTGAACACTCCTTCAGCTATTCCAATTGGTGATATTGTGGCATTATTAGGAAGAAATATGTCTTCTCCTCCCTCAAAAAGTCCCCAAGGATTCAAAGATTCATAGATATCTTTAGGCATAAGACAGAATTCAGACATGATATCATAGCGAGCATGAAAAGTTTCATTATTTATAGCAATATTTACTGTGGGAAGCCATTTTGAGGGTTCAGAATTTATTGGAACATAGTCATGATGCTCTCTAAGTGTATTATAGCAATCTTTTAAACTAGCAGTGCTGGTCTCAAGAGTATTCAATCTAGCAAATATGTTTGAATGACGAATCAGATTTGCTAGGCAAGTTGTAAGTAAAGACCAACTTCTTTATGGCATTAACATGATCATCCTCATTGCACTGGAGGAAATCTCCTCCCACTACAACATCCAAAGCATATCTATAGCAAAGAGCAATTCCAAGGTAAAAACTGCTGAGGAACAAGCTTTGAGTCATTTTAGGTTCAGTTTTTTCATGTAGATCAGAGATTCTAGACCAAGATTCTTTGAAACTCTCTTCAATTCCTTGTTTAAAAGTAAAAATCATTTCCTCAGGTGACATAGTGATTGGAGCAATGCTAGACGTAAAGGCAACTTAAGGTAGGAACTAATAATAATTTTTTGTGTTTTTAATAAAGAAAGCAAACTAGTACAACTATTTTTTGTGTTTTTGATAAAGAAACAAACAAACAAAGCAAAAATAAACTAAGCAAAACAAAAATAACAAAGTAAAGAGATTGGTTATGAGGGACTCCCCTTGTGAAGATGTCCTTGACTCCCCGGCAACGGCGCAGAAAAATAGCTTGATGGACCAAAATATATCGAGCTCGTTGGGGAATCCCAAGAGGAAGGTATGATGAGCACAGCAGCAAGTTTTCCCTCAGTTATAAAACCAAGGTTATCAATCCAGTAGGAGCAAGGAAACACCTCCAAGGTGTTGCTAGCTAGACTTTGGCAGGGCGCACTACCGGGGCCAGCAGCAACATGGAAACCTGCAAAACACAAGCACAGAACTTTGCCCCCAACTTATAGTGAGGTTGTCAATCTCACAGGTTTTGCTAAAAACAAAGGATTAAACATATTGTGTGGAAGAAAGTAATAGTTTGTAGAAAGTAAATAGAAAACAGTAAACACTTATAGATTGATGATAAAAGAAAGGACCGAGGTCCATAGTTCACTAGTGGTGCTCTCCTTAAGATAGCTGATATGTTGGGTGAACAAATTATAGCGGGGCAATTGATAAACATCGAGAAAGCATACACGCATATACTACTCATCTTGACTCCTTTGAGATTTGATTGGGCATTACAACATTATACATAGACCGTAATCCAACTACATCTATGACTAATAATCCACCTTCAGGTTATCATCCGAACCCCCTTCAGTATTAAGTTGCAAGCAACAGATAATTACATTACGCATTGCGTGTAAAGTAAACAATACGATTGTTCTATGAACAAAGGATTGTTGTTTTCTCCCTAGTAGCAACAACACATCTAGTACCTTAGATATTTCTGTCACTTCTCCAGATTACTAGAGGCATGAACCCACTATCGAGCATAAATACTAACTCTTGGAGTTGCTAGCATCTACTTGGCCAAGATAGCTACTAACAACGAAAAGCATGCAAGATCACAAATAACAAAGACATGATAGAATCAATAATCATTCTGAAATAGCATCTCAATATCCATCGGATCCTCGCAAACACAACATGTAGAATTACAAATAGATGATCATGATCATGAACGGAGCTCACAAGATCTAGACCTGATAGCACAAACGAGGACAGCCAGCCATCTAACTACTACATGGACCCGTAGTCCAAGGATGAACTACTCACGCATCACACCAGAGGCTTGCATGATGACGATGAAGGCCTCCAGGGTGAATTCCCCTCTCCGGCAGGGTGCCAGGAAGAGCTTCAGATCCCTCCCGATCTAGGGATGGAGATGACGGTGGCTACAGACTCTTGTTGGGTCCGCAGCATAGAAAACAAAAAAATTCCTATGATGAGAACTACACGCCAAGATCTATCTACTAGGTAAAGAGCAACGGGTGGACATACATCCATCGAGAACTTACCCTCGAAGACAACGAGTTTTGTTAACGACAAGGAACTCGTGGTTGATGTAGTCGTACACTTGCCGATCTCAAGATCGTGTGGAAGTCTTAGCGCCGCAACTCAGCAGCGCATCCATACTCGCACACATGTTCAATCCACCGGACAACCTCCACCTCCTTGCTCCAGCGATCCAGCGGAAGCAGCAACTCCTTCCAGACGAAATGCCACCGGGAACATGTATCTCGCTAATCCGAGACCATGGGGGAATAATTCTAGAGGGGGAGAGAGATCCTTCACGAGGAGGTGTGAGGAAGAAGGAGGAAGAGGGGAGCCTTTTATAGGAGGAGGGGGGTGCCCCTCACCATGGCCGGCGCATGCGGGGTGACCCCTCACCTCCCCCATTCATGTGGTGGTAACCCCTCTACATTAAAATGCCTCTCCACATTCCCTTTTAAAGTCCCCACGTTAAATGCATTAAAATTCTCTAAGTTTAATGCTCTCTCATTTAATAAAACTCTTTTATTAAATTTATTCATATTTTTTAATTACTTTAATTAACAAACATTCACATATAACCCCTTGCAATATTTCAATATCACATGCAGAACCACTTTCTGCAATTTCACCCGAAACAATTCCGGTTTCTATCGAAACAATTCCCGCGCTTTGCAATTCTTTCGTCTGAAACATATGTGCTCCAAAATGGTGTCCGGTAACTCTTAAGTGTGTCACCCTACGGTTTGTGAATAATGCAGACATGATTGAGACTCCTCTCAGATCAATAATCAGAAGCGGGACCTAGAAATCCATAGTGACTCCTGCATATTCAACGATGACTTCTGTGATCGTGAGAACCTTTAATGCTAGTAATTTAATCCCTTTGTCTCATGATATAATACATGTCCGAGATTCGATCATCGGTATCCAAATACCTAGTTTGATCTCGTTACCGACATGCACTCTTTTCTCGTTCCCGTGATATAACATTCTAGTGATCACATCACTTGCTTGCAAGCTATCTTAATGTGATATCACCGAGAGGGCCCAGAGTATATCTATCCATCATCGGGATTGACAAATTCCACTCTTGATCCATGAGCCTCAACATAACACCTTCGTAGCACTGAACCCATCTTTATAGTCACCCTGTTACGGTGTGACGTTTGATGTTATCAAGATACTCTTCCGGTGTTAGCAATTAACATGATCTCATGGTCTAAGGATAAAGATTACTTCGTATGATGTTATAGCAATATAAACATAATGACTTGATCGTAATGCTATACTTCGGATGAATGTTCATCACATCATTTCACAAATGTTGTGACCTTGTTATTAACAACATCCAATGTCCATGATCAGGAAACCTTGATCATCTTGTTAATCAACATGCTAGTCTATAAGAGAGGCATAACTAGGAACCCTTTTTGTTTATTAAACACACATGTATTGACGTTTCTGATCAATAAAATTATAGCATGCAAAATAAACATTTATCATAAACATGGAATAAGATAAATAACCACTTTATTATTGCCTCTCGGACATATTCCCTTCAGTCTCCCACTTGCACTAGAGTCAATAAATTTGCGTGTCTTTGCGTGCCTCTCGAACAGTTTCAGGTCCGTGTGTATTTGCATGTCTTTGCGTGTGGGGAGCATGCAGGAGCTGTTATTAATTATGAATAACAAATTAAGCATAAGGTAGTGAACAGACGCCATTGACTACAACAAATGACGCCAATGACTACAACAAATTATGAATATTCTCGGAATTGGACGGGACAAAAGCCAAAGTGCCTATTTTTCCAGAAGACTCCAGGAGCCAGAATATGAGACGAAGGAGGGCCAGGGGCTAGCCACACCCCCCAGGCGCGGGCTGGGCTTGGCAGCGCCAGGGCATGGTGTGGTGGCCCCAGTCACCCCCTCGGTCTCCCTCTTCGCCTATAAGAAGCCTTCTGACCTAAAAACTCCGGGGGGTTTGACGTTTTTCCATGAAAAGTTCCGCTGGGCCGCCACCACCGAAGGGAGATTCGGGGGACAGAAAGTCTCTGTTCCGGCACCCTGCCGGGACGGGGAAGTGCCCCCGGAGCCATCTCCATCGATCTTCACCATCATGTCCATCGACCATCCATGTTCCCCCCCATCTATGAGTGAGTAATCCCCCAATGTAGGCTATGGGGATGGTACGGATTGGGTGAGATTGTTCATGTAGTGGCATCAGATTATTAGGGCTTGGTGCCTAGTATCTTTTATTAGTGCTTTATGACTTTGTTGCGACTTGTTGTGCTTAATGCTTGTCACTAGGGCCCGAGTGCCATGATTTCAGATCTGAACTTATTATTGATTCATTATGATAGTATTGTTTCTGGTCTTATCTACAAGTTGTATACACACGTTATTGTCCGGAACCTATGGCCCCGAAGTGACAGAAATCGGGATAACCAGAAGGGAAAGGCTTTGATGTGAGGATCACATGTGTTCATGGAGTGTTAATGCTTTGCTCCGGTGCTCTATTAAAAGGAGCACCTTAATTGCTAGTAGTTCCCTAGAGGCCCCGCTGCAAACGGGCTGGCAGGACAAAAGATGTTGTGCAAGTTCTCATTGCGAGCACGTATGACTATATATGGAAAGCATGCCTAGGATTGTCTAGTACTTGGGTCCTTTATCTTATTTATCTGCAATTGCCCTATGTTCTGATTGCTATGTGAATTTTCTTGTCCATGCAACGCCCGTCCATCCATCCCTATGCCTACCGCACTCGAATCCCACTATTTACTGCTTTCGTTACTACTGTCTTTGCTTTGCTACTGCTGTTACTTTACTATTCCTACTACAAAACTGTTGCTACTGATAAACTGTTGCTACTGATAAACTGTTGTGAGCAAGATTGTTTCCAGGTGCAGCTGAATTGACAACTCAGTTGTTAAGGTTGATAAATATTCTTTGGCTCCCCTTGTGTCGAATCAATAAATTGGGTTTCACTTTCCTCGAAAATACTACGATACACCCCCTATACTTGTGGGTCATCAAGACTATTTTCTGGCGCCGTTGCCGGGGAGCATAGCTTTATTTATCAAGTTCACTTGGAATCACTATTGTTCAAGCTAAGTTTATCTTTCTCCTTCTTTGCTTGTTTCTTTATCAAAAATACAAAAAAATTGGTTCCTACTCTAGTTGTTATTTTCGTTGGTCTGTTATTGTCTTGCCTTATCATGCTTGTTGGCAATGGTTGGTTTCTTTGAAACTGAAGCTTATTGGCAAGGTGGGTTCATGGAAGATCAAAAGTATTATTATAAGGAACACCGCTTGTCACAAAAAGGGAAACACTTATGGAAAAAAATTGATAGATTGTATACCATTGCTAGAAATGTGTGCTCTACTTATAATGTTACTTATTGCCTTCATGAATCTCGTTGCAGAAAGAGGTATAAACACCTCCCTTTTCTATGTGAGTATAGTGATAATGATACCATATCTTCCTATGCTAAAGGAATTTATGACTTTTATGATGCGGAAAAATTGAAGAATTTATTGCTTGGAAGGGTGCTTTTGAACTTGCTAGTTTGCTTGAAAATATGGATGATTCACCTTACAAATATGAGGTGTATGGTATACTAAAATTTTGCTTTGATAATTACAAGGATGAAAATGGCTATATACTTGAATATTTTAATAGATGCTTTCCACAAATGGAAGAGACTAATGCCTTGCAGGATCCTATGGAAGAAGAAATTGATGAACCTGAAATCTCATTAGATGAAAAAGAGGAGGAGAGTGATGAACAAAAGGCGGAAGAATGGATTAGCTACCCATGCCTACCTTCTGATGAGAGTAACTCTTTATCCCTTACATTATTTCATTGTCCCCCTTGCTTACTAAAGGAGAATGAATGTTATGTTCCCGAGGTTTCTCTTGAAAATGTTTATAATAAAGCTCTAGTGCTTGTAGATCATGAAGAGCATGCTTTATGTGATAGTTATATTGTTGAGTTTCTTCATGAGGCTACTGAAAATTATTATGAGAGAGGAAAATATGGTTGTGGAAGTTTTCATGGTATTGAAACACCTCTCTATGTGCTGAAAGTTTTGAAGTTACTCTTGTTTTATCTTTCTATGCCTGTCACTTTGTTATTTGCTTACACGATTCCTATGCATAGGAAGTGGGTTAGACTTAAATGTGTTTTGAATTTGCTCCTTGATGCTCTCTTTTACTTCAACTCATATTTCTTATGAGAGCATCCTCTCAAACTTTTATGCCTGAAGATGATAATATGTCTATTATTCTTGGGAGACCTTTTCTTAAATACTGCAGGAGTTGTTATTAATTATAATCAAGGGAAGGTGACCTTCAATGTTAATGACAAGGAACACATTGTCTATTTCCTCAAGAAGATTGAAAGGACTTATGGTTTTAATTCAATTGAACATGTTGAGGGCATTCAAGTTGGAGAAATATATTGTCCCATACCAAGAGAAAAATTTGAAACTATTATGATTGGGACCATTGCTATCAAAGTTGAGGTAACATAATCATTAGTGGAATACAAAGTTTTGTCTCATATGAAATTTTTTTGGTAGCAAGACCTGATCAACCTTGTTAACAAAAGGATTTCATTGAACAAAACAATGTTTTCACTATGATTATTTCTGTTTACTTCTATTCTATCCATTCTAGTTTTTGCTTATGCCTAACATAAAGGCATTAAAGAAAAGTACTTATTGGGAGATAACCCAAAAGTTTTAGATGAGTCTTGGAAGTTATTACCTCAGTAATAACCGCTCTTTATCCTTTTTATTTGCTTATTGTGCCAAGAGTAACCTCTAATGAGAGAGAAGTAATGATTTGGAAAGTTGCTGTCCCGAAACAGATTTCTGTGTTTCACTGTAAAAATTAGTGTAAAATCTCTGAACGTCTTTTTGAGGCGTGAATTTTTGTGCTTCTGCCCCAGGTTGTTATCTAACTTCCGTTAGTTGAAAACTTTTTGATTCGAGCAACAGAAAGTCTTCGAAAAAATTCGTATTTACCTGCTGGTCTGTTTTGACAGATTTCTGCCATTTTCTGCATTTGCTTCTTGTTAGTTCTTTCTTGAGTTCTTTTGGGGAATTGAGCTTTCTGAGGGAAGTGCTACAGTAGCTAGTGTTCTAATGAAAGTTTATTTGGTGTTAGAACTGAACCTTAATACTTATTTATCTTAAGTGCACTAATGTTGCTAATGAGATTGTGTGAAGTTTTGTATGAAGGAAAAATTTCAGGTGTATGGAAGGAATGAGTAATGAGATGAAGGATGGACTAAAGCTCAAGCTTGGGGATGCCAAGCATGTCACCCCAAGAAATATCCAAGAAGTACAAGCGTCAAAGCTTGGGGATGCCCAAGGCATCCCCTTCTTCATCAATAAAAATCTCAGGTTTCTTCCAACCACTTCATTTTTATTTGTTTCATGCACAGTTGTGTTGTTCTTGGAGCGTCTTCTTGAAGGAAATATGCCCTAGAGGCAATCATAGAGATGATTGTATTTCATGTGTATCCATGAGTTATTATAATGTTCCTTGAATATCCATATACCAGACAACTTGTATTGATTGGCAATTATGTGAATTGTTTGTGAAACTCTTTACTTGTATGGTTATCTAATAATTGTCCCTAGTCGGAGTTCATGCGAGGACACACATGAATATTAGACTAGCACATCGATTGGTTGATGACTATGTTTCACAAGTCATTGACATGGAGATGTCAAACCAATGATGTGGACACATGTTATGAACATGGGGTTGGACTGACCCAACATGAGACTAGCAATAATACTTGCAGCTCTCTCTACACATCGTGTACGTTTTGTCCTTAGATCTGAGATTGTCGCATGTACTTGAGATGTGGATCGACCTACTTTGGGGCTATCAAACACTACTCCGTAACTGGGTAGTTATAAAGGTAGCTTTCGGGTTTGTCCTGATACATGCTGCAAGGCATCGGTCAATCAAGATGGGATTTGCCCCTCTCTACTTGAGAGAGATATCTCTGGGCCCCTCGAGTGATCGTATCCAGAAATGCATGACCGTGCTACATATGGTTAAGAGTTAACCTAGTAAAGGGATTCTGAATCATAGTATCGAGAAAGAGAGGTCAGCTTAGAGCTAGACCAAATATCGTGAGGCAAAGGGAAAGACATGTACTCAACCTTGTGATGGTTCATCCGAATGATCTTTATATGCGTTTAGGAGTTGGCACGTCTTGCTAGAGGCCGCTACCAACTATTGACGGAGTAAGTGTACTCGCGTCATGTCTATACGTGTATGAACCTATAGGGTCGCACACTTTAGGGGCTGGAAGCCTAATGAGGATTGGATCCGAATTAGACCAGGCTTAGGTTGCTAATGGGCTGCTAATGTAGAAGCCCACCAGGGATGCCTATATAAGAGAGTGAGGCGAGCTGAAAAAGAGAGTATTCCACCCAGCCGCCACTCCTCTTCCGCCTGTGTTGCACGCGCAGACCTAGCAGTCTGGCGTGTGACGGCTTCCACTCCGTACGTGTGGATACCTCGGAGGTGCTGCATCTGTAGCACTTGGACGAGCCGCGCAAAGGGGAGCTGCTTGTGGGACGAGGACGAGGAGGAGACGTAGAACATCTACACTGCCGCAACATGCTTCATCGAGTTCCGCACCTGCGCATCTAGCGGTAATCCTGTGATCTATGACAATAGTATTCCTGGTTGACGCGGTAGAAAATTTTGATTTTACGCTAGTGTAGCCTACCCGTTACCCTACAGTGGTATCAGAGCCGATGCTATTCAGTCATAGGTTCGGGAAGTTTGCATATGGTGATATGTAGATTGATATGAATGATATGATCGTTTGTATGGCGGTGTTTCTGGATTGATCTATGATCTTACTTTTCGTGATCGTGATTCTAAGGTCGTCGAACGACTTACCCCTACCGGTCGGTTTCCGCCATCGGGGTAGACAGTGACACATAAATCCTTCTGAATCACGCGAAGATCAATATGATTGATCGAATCGGGAATTAGATCTGAATCGACGTACCGTGATCAAAGGAGTTTGGTCGAATCGGAACTATGGTTGGTTTATGGTAAATTTGATTTGCCGATCAAAATCCTTAAAGAAAATTGTATAGATTTGATCTCTCATTTTTCACAAATGCCGCGAGGGGCGCTGCCCCTTCGAACCCCGCAGGGGGAGACCCCCTACACCCCCTTAGTCGTAGCCCCCTTTTTGTATCTCTTTAAGGTTCATAGGTGGTACGATTTCACATGATCCGGTAGAATGCGATTCTATGCACAACTTGTTTTTGTAGGATTTATGTGATCAGTATGGCCCAAAAATGTATGTATTTTTCATGACCTGCGTGTCGTGAGTTGGGCAACACGGCTGGAGCCATATGTGTTGTCAATTATTGTAATGGCCTGCGTGCCAACTTGTGATGATCCCAATACCATGTAATTTTGATTACTAGATGTTAGGAGTAATAGCTTGTATTAGTTCTTGGAGAACTCATCACTTGGAGGATGGCTCGCATAGAGCATGAAGATGGACATCATCATGGTGGACAGGTTCTATGGCGATGGAGATCACCATGAGAAAATGGGCCATACTGTATCACATCTATGTGAATGCTATTCTTATACGTTTTACTACTATGCATGCTTAGATGATAGAAGTAGAACGATCCCTCACAAAGTTTAAGTTAAACCATGCCCTCCCAACCAAACCTTGCACCATCCTATGCCCTGTACAATCGTTGGTGGGTCTATGAAATTAGGGTGCCACGGTTTTCCTTGGCTGGATGGGTTTGTATCGGATACCTACACGCATAAGGGTTAGTGAGCTTAACAAGGTCATCTTAACAGTTAAGGACCTTGGGGCATAAAGGTTGGGCGCCTAGTTTTGACATAGAGATGTCACCCAACAACAAGAGTCATATGTGATATGATTAGCAAAGGTTGCTTACCGATTTACCTTGTCTTCTAGCAGTGATGCTAAAGCTCACTAGTCGACTTGTTAATTGTGGATCTTGAATCACTTAGTATCAATAGAGGGATGTTGATTTAAGTGGGTGTATATGCTATTAAATTGTTTAATATGTTTTACTCTTTCATGGTTACATGGCTTAGTATTTTGCATATTTTTTTTGTTGTAGATCAATGGCACCGAACAATTCAGCACCTTTTGCTTTGCGTTCGATTCTTGAAAAGGATAAACTAAACGGAACGAACTATTCGGACTGGGTTCGTAACCTGAGAATTGTTCTCAGGGCTGAGAAAAAGGAAACTGTTCTGGATACCCCAATCCCGGATGAACCTGCTGATAATGCAACTGCTACCCTTAAGAATGCCTACAAGAAAGCACGTGATGAATCTCTTGAGGTTAGTTGTCTTATGCTTGCATGCATGGAACCTGATCTTCAAAAGCAGTTTGAGGATCAGGAAGCGTACGATATGATCGTTGCACTTAAGGACATGTTCCAGACTCAGGCTAGGACTGAGAGGTATAATGTCGCTAAGTCCTTTGTGGAATGCAAGCTGGCAGAGGGAGCAGCTGTAGGCCCCCATGTGATCAAAATGGTTGGTTACAGTCAGACTTTGGAAAAGCTTGGTTTTCCATTAGGCCAAGAGTTGGCCACTGATTTCATTTTGGCATCTCTTCCATCTAGCTATGGGCATTTCATTTCGAACTACCATATGCATGGGGTGGAGAGGGGCCTTAATGAATTATGTGGGATGCTGAAAACAGCAGAATGTGACATTAAGAAGTGTGCAGGGCATAGCCATGTGATGGCTATGCAGAACAAGCCTAGCTTCAAGAAAAAGGGCACTTCTTGGCAGAAGAAGAAGGGCAAGGCTAAGGATACGATCCCTAAGCCAAACCCTGCACCCAAGCAAAAGGCTGGTCCTGCAGGAGACACTGAGTGTTTCTTTTGTCACGAATATGGCCACTGGAAGAGAAACTGCAGCAAGTACCAGGCTTCTTTGAAGAAGAGTGGCAGTAAGAGTACTTCCCACTCAGGTACGCTTGTTGTAAATGTTGTGGACATTTTTCTCGCAGATTCTTATGTTAACTCTTGGGTATTTGATACCGGATCGGTTGCTCATATTTGCAATTCGATGCAGGGGCTAATAAGGACTAGAGAAGTGCAGAAAGGCGAAGTGGATTTTCGCGTCGGAAATAAAGCAAGGGTTGCTGCATTGTTTGTCGGCGTCATGCAACTTCACCTTCCGTCAGGATTTATCATGGAGTTGAATAATTGTTATTACATTCCTAGTATGGGTCAAAACATTTTATCTCCTTCATGTTTGATGAGGGATGGTTATTCATTCGCGAGTACAAACAATGGTTGTGTAATCTCTAAGAATGCTATGTTTGTGGCTGATGCTCCCATTGTGAATGGGTTATTTATTTTAAATCTTGATAATGCATGTGTTTACAATGTTAGTGCTAAAAGGCTTCGGCCAAATGATTTGAGTCCTACCTATCTATGGCATTGTCGTTTGGGGCATATAAGTGAAAAGCGCATGAAGAAGCTCCATGGTGATGGTCTTCTAACTTCGTTTGATTTTGAATCATACGAGACATGTCAAGCTTGTTTACTTGGAAAGATGACCAAGACGCCTTTTACGGGGTTTCCCGAGAGAACGGCAGACTTGTTGGAACTCATACATACTGATGTATGTGGACCAATGAGCACGACAGCCAGAGGAGGATATCACTACTTCATTACTTTCACTGATGATTTCAGTAGATATGGCTATGTCTACTTGATGAAGCATAAGTCTGAAACTTTTGAAAAGTTCAAAGAGTTTCAAAATGAGGTAGAGAATCAACATGGCAAGAAAATAAAGGCCTTGCGATCTGATCGCGGAGGTGAATATTTGAGTCACGAGTTTAGCAATCATCTTAAGAGTTGCGGAATTGTTCCACAGCTCACGCCGCCCAGAACGCCTCAAAGAAACGGGGTCTCTGAACGGCGTAATTGAACTTTGTTGGACATGGTTCGATCGATGATGAGCCAGTCGGATTTACCATTATCATTTTGGGGTTACACGCTAGAAACAGCAGCTTTCACACTAAACAGGGTACCATCTAAATCCGTAGTTAAGACACCATATGAGATGTGGACTGTAAAGAATCCCAGTTTGTCTTTTCTAAAGATTTGGGGTTGTGATGCATTTGTCAAGCGATTTCAGTCGGACAAGCTAACACCCAAATCGGATAAGTGCATTTTTGTGGGATACCCAAGGGAAACCTTAGGGTATTACTTCTACAACCGAGAAGAGGGCAAAGTGTTTGTCGCTCGTAGCGGTGTTTTCCTAGAGAAAGAGTTTCTCACAAAGGGAACGAGTGGAAGGTCGGTGCGACTTGAAGAAATTCAAGATGAGCCAGTCGGGGATGCTTCTACGAGTGATGCTATTGTAGCAGAACAAGTTGAGGAACCCGTGGCAATAGAAGCACCACAGCCACGAAGGTCGGCGAGGCTCCGCGAAGCGCGAGAGTTATTATTGTTAGACAATGATGAGCCTGCGACCTATGCAGAAGCGATGGTGGACCCAGACTCTGAGAAATGGCTGATTGCCATGAGATCCGAGATAGAGTCCATGGGAGACAATCAAGTTTGGAACTTGGTTGACCTGCCTGATGGTTTTAAAGCCATCGAGTGCAAGTGGATCTATAAGAAGAAGATTGATATGGATGGAAATGTTCACATCCATAAAGCTCGACTAGTTGCAAAAGGTTTTCGACAAGTTCAAGGAGTTGACTACGACGAGACTTTCTCGCCCGTAGCGATGCTTAAATCTATACGGATCATTCTAGCCATTGCTGCACATTTCGATTATGAGATATGGCAGATGGATGTCAAGACGGCTTTCTTAAATGGAATCCTTTCTGAGAACGTGTATATGATGCAGCCCGAAGGTTTTGTCGATCCAAACAATGCTGGAAAGGTATGCAAACTTCAAAAGTCTATTTATGGGCTGAAGCAAGCATCTCGGAGTTGGAACATTCGATTTGATGAAGTTGTAAAGGAGTTTGGCTTCACCAAAAACGAACAAGAACCTTGTGTGTATAAGAAAGAAAATGGGAAATCACTTGTGTTTCTAATCTTATATGTGGATGACATATTATTGATTGGAAATTACATTCCTATGCTCGAGTCTGTTAAGACCTCATTGAAAAATAGTTTTTCTATGAAGGACTTGGGAGAAGCGGCATATATTCTGGGTATCAAGATCTATAGAGATAGATCAAGGAGGCTAATTGGATTAAGCCAGAGTACGTACATTGACAAAGTGTTGAAACGGTTCAGCATGGAAGAGGCTAAGAAGGGGTTCTTGCCTATGTCTCACGACATTAAACTCAGCAAGACTCAGTGTCCTTCGACCACTGATGAGCGAGAACGCATGAGTAGGGTTCCATATGCTTCGGCAATTGGATCCATCATGTATGCAATGACATGTACTCGCCCAGATGTTTCCTATGCTCTAAGTGTTACGAGCAGATACCAGGCTGATCCAGGTGAGATTCACTGGACAGCGGTAAAGAATATCCTTAAGTACCTGAGAAGGACTAAGGATATGTTCCTAGTTTATGGAGATGAGGTTGAACTCAGTGTAAAGGGTTACACAGATGCGAGTTACCTTAATGACTCAGATGACTCGAAATCGTAATCAGTTTATGTGTTTGTCATGAATGGTGGTGCTGTGAGCTGGAAAAGTTCCAAGCAAGATACAGTGGCCTCCTCTTCAACAGAAGCTGAATATATTGCTGCCTCGGAGGCTGCAAAGGAAGCTGTTTGGATTAGGAATTTCTTGATCGCTCTTGGTGTGGTTCAGGGCTCGTCCAATCCCTTGGACGTTTATTGTGACAACAATGGTGCTATTGCACAAGCCAAAGAACCTAGACAGCACCAGAAGAACAAACATATTCGCATGCGCTACCATCTGATTCGTGAGTTCATTGATGAAGGTAGTGTCATGTTATGCAAAATACATACGGACTCAAATGTTGCTGATCCCTTGACTAAGCCACTCCCGCAGCCTGCGCACGAAGCGCACACAAGAGCAATAGGTATTAGATACTGTTTAGATTGACTCTAGTGCAAGTGGGAGACTGAAGGAAATATGCCCTAGAGGCAATCATAGAGATGATTGTATTTCATGTGTATCCATGAGTTATTATAATGTTCCTTGAATATCCATATACCAGGCAACTTGTATTGATTGGCAATTATGTGAATTGTTTGTGAAACTCTTTACTTGTATGGTTATCTAATAATTGTCCCTAGTCGGAGTTCATGCGAGGACACACGTGAATATTAGACTAGCACATCGATTGGTTGATGACTATGTTTCACAAGTCATTGACATGGAGATGTCAAACCAATGATGTGGACACATGTTATGAACATGGGGTTGGACTGACCCAACATGAGACTAGCAATAATACTTGCAGCTCTCTCTACACATCGTGTACGTTTTGTCCTTAGACCTGAGATTGTCGCATGTACTTGAGATGTGGATCGACCTACTTTGGGGCTATCAAACACTACTCCGTAACTGGGTAGTTATAAAGGTAGCTTTCGGGTTTGTCCTGATACATGCTGCAAGGCATCGGTCAATCAAGATGGGATTTGCCCCTCTCTACTTGAGAGAGATATCTTTGGGCCCCTCGAGTGATCGGATCCAGAAATGCATGGCCGTGCTACATATGGTTAAGAGTTAACCTAGTAAAGGGATTCTGAATCACAGTATCGAGAAAGAGAGGTCAGCTTAGAGCTAGACCAAATATCGTGAGGGAAAGGGAAAGACATGTACTCAACCTTGTGATGGTTCGTCCGAATGATCTTTATATGCGTTTAGGAGTTGGCACGTCTTGCTAGAGGCCGCTACCAACTATTGACGGAGTAAGTGTACTCGCGTCATGTCTATACGTGTATGAACCTATAGGGTCGCACACTTTAGGGGCTGGAAGCCTAATGAGGATTGGATCCGAATTAGACCAGGCTTAGGCTGCTAATGGGCTGCTAATGTAGAAGCCCACCAGGGATGCCTATATAAGAGAGTGAGGCGAGCTGAAAAAGAGAGTATTCCACCCAGCCGCCACTCCTCTTCCGCCTGTGTTGCACGCACAGACCTAGCAGTCTGGCGTGTGACGGCTTCCACTCCGGACGTGTGGATACCTCGGAGGTGCTGCATCTGTAGCACTTGGACGAGCCGCGCAAAGGGGAGCTGCTCGTGGGACGAGGACGAGGAGGAGATGTAGAACATCTACACTGCCGCAACGTGCTTCATCGAGTTCCGCACCTGCGCGTCTAGCGGTAATCCTGTGATCTATGACAATAGTATTCCTGGTTGACGCGGTAGAAAATTTTGATTTTACGCTAGTGTAGCCTACCCGTTACCCTACACTTCTTTTTCGTTTTTCGTTTTGGTTTTTAGTTTGCGTGATTTTCTTAGTTTTCTGAATAAATTGGTTGGACCTCCTCTTTTATGAATTGGTTTTCAAATGGTTTGGTTTGAATTGGAAAAGAGTAGGAAAAGCTCATGCTTAAGTGGTAAAGAGAGTTTGTTTTTGACTGTGCCTATGCTTTGTCATGCCATGCTTGATATTGTTTTGGCTTTATGCTTAGTATTCTTTCTTGTAGCATGACTTGTTAAGATTGCTTAATGTGCCTTGGATGAATCATGCGTTGTTTTAGCATATTAATGCATAGTATAGTGGTTTTCTCCTTTGATGCTTTATTTGGGTTGACTTGGCACATGCTCACACCATGTTATGACTATCTCAAGTCACCATAAGACTTTATGATCCTTTAGTTTTCAACTTGTAGTATCACTTTATGCTTTGATCAATGATGTTTTGTTGCTCTGCATGATTATGGCCATTATTGCCCTCTCGTTTGTCGCTCTCTTACTATTGCTAGCCTTCACTTTCACTGAGTATGTTTTACTCATGTTTCCAACTCCCTAAAACCAAATATTGCCAAAGTGTCCACCATACCTACCTATTAGCATCATTTACTACTTCCGTGCATATTCAATATGCCTTGTTTCCTTCCGAATAAAATGTTTGCTTGTTTTGAGAAAGTTAGTTAGTAAAGCTCTCACGAACTTGATGGCACACTTTATTTCCTGCACTTAATAAACCTGAACCATTGTGAACTCTCCATGAAAGTTATATGCTTGCAAATTATAGGCTGGGGATTAGCAGAACCGTGCTGTCACGGGGAACGCTTTCAACACTTGTAAATATATACCCAGTTGATACCTTGCTCTTTTGTTTGCAGATGTCGTCGGTGTGAACTAAAAGGGGAGCTTGTAAGTCCATGGAGTTATGTATGTGTGTTAGAGAAACGCTTGGGCCACTTGTCTAATCCATGCTAACATGGTGGAAACCTGAAGCGTAACCATAATGATATCTATGAAGCATTCTTCTTATAAAAAAAGAGAGAGATAGCTATTGAGAAAAAGAAAAAGAGTTTAGTGAAAAGAGGAAAGAGAGAAAAAAGCACCATTTTCCCATGGTAAATAAGAAGATTGCTGAGATACTCATTGTCTGCTTGCCTTGTCACTTTGATATGGGGATTCTTCCGTATCATCGGGCAAGGGGTACCCCGTTGGCGGTTCTCAATGATAGGCACATACTTACAATGACAAGAACTTACCGGTAACTAAAGTTGAGTAGCATGAGGAGCGACCCTCGTACTCAAGGGACTTGGGATTTTCAGTTTATAGTTTGTCAAGCATATAACTCAGATTGGACCTCACTTTCACCTTAACCACATTAAAGATGCTTATGATAGGGGCAATTAGAGCTCAAAGCTAATGAGTACCATACTTTCAGCATTTGGAAGCCTTTCAAACTATTCAAAACCTTTTACTTTTACTTGTTGAGTCTCCACTTATTCTTTGAGCACTTTCTTGAGAGCATAGTGGCCATTCTTAGTTCTATGTGGATTGTCCCAAGACTTGTTGATTGATGCATACCTTGATATTGCTTGTTTTAAACTATTTGTATCTAGTCACTCTTGTGAACTTTGAAGGTGTCCTATGCATTTATATTTGCTACTCTATGAGGGACAAGCTAATTACCACTATGCTATGTTTTCTTTATGTGAAACCGACAAACGTCTTGCAAAGCATTGTTATTCATGAATCTTTTGTTTGTGCCTATTCATGTTGCATCATAGTTTCTTTGTCTTATTGCTAGAACTTTGTCTTTCATGTTATGATTAAAGTACTATGATCCCAGCTTTGAATGTTTTATGAATACTTTGATCAATTCTTTGATGGTGCATGTCACCTCAAAACTTATTCTTTCTTTTTATCACTTACCTACTCGAGGACGAGCAGGAGTTAAGCTTGGGGATGTTGATACGTTGCAAATGTATCTATAATTTTTGATGCTCCATGCTTGGTTTTATCCACTTTCTTGTGTTTTGTCCACACTTTGGAGTACTTTTCATATGATTTCTTGGACTAACCTATTAACAAGAGCCACAGTGCTAGCTGCCTGTTTTCTGCTGTTTTTGGTTCCAGGAAAGTTAGAAAATGAATATTCTCGGAATTGGACGGGACAAAAGCCAAAGTGCCTATTTTTCCAAAAGACTCCAGGAGCCAGAATACGAGACGGAGGAGGGCCAGGGGCTGGCCACCCCCCCAGGCGCGGGCTGGGCCTGGCCACGCCAGGGCATGGTGTGGTGGCCCCAGGCACCCCCTCGGTCTCCCTCTTCGCCTATAAGAAGCCTTCTGACCTAAAAACTCAGGGGGGTCGACGTTTTTCCATGAAAAGTTCCGCTGCGCCGCCACCACCGAAGGGGAGATTCGGGGGACAGAAAGTCTCTGTTCCGGCACCCTGCCGGGATGGGGAAGTGCCCCCGGAGCCATCTCCATCGATCTTCACCATCATGTCCATCGACCATCCATGTTTCCCCCATCTATGAGTGAGTAATCCCCCGATGTAGGCTATGGGGATGGTAGGGATTGGATGAGATTGTTCATGTAACTGCATTAGATTGTTAGGGCTTGGTGCCTAGTATCTTTTATTAGTGCTTTATGACTTTGTTGCGACTTGTTGTGCTTAATGCTTGTCACTAGGGCCCGAGTGCCATGATTTCAGATCTGAACTTATTATTGATTCATTATGATAGTATTGTTTCTGGTCTTATCTACAAGTTGTATACACACGTTATTGTCCGGAACCTATGGCCCCGAAGTGACAGAAATCGGGATAACTGGAAGGGAAAGGCTTTGATGTGAGGATCACATGTGTTCACGGAGTGTTAATGCTTTGCTCTGGTGCTCTATTAAAAGGATCACCTTAATTGCCAGTAGTTCCCTAGAGGCCCCGCTGCAAACGGGCTGGCAGGACAAAAGATGGTCTGCAAGTTCTCATTGCGAGCACATATGACTATATGGAACACATGCCTAGGATTGTCTAGTATTTGGGTGCTTTATCTTATTTATCTTCAATTGCCCTATGTTCTGATTGCTATGTGAATTGTCTTGTCCATGCAACGCCTGTCCATCCATCCCTATGCCTACCGCACTCGAATCCCACTGTTTACTGCTTTCGTTACTACTGTCTTTGCTTTGCTACTGCTGTTACTTTACTATTCCTACTACAAAACAGTTGCTACTGATAAACTGCTGTGAGCAAGATTGTTTCCAGGTGCAGCTGAATTGACAACTCAGTTTTGAAGGCTGATAAATATTCTTTGGCTCCCCTTGTGTCGAAACAATAAATTGGGTTTCACTTCCCTCGAAAATACTGCGATACACCCCCTATACTTGTGGGTCATCAAGGGGGGCCTTTTATAGGAGGAGGGGGTGCCCCTCACCATGGCCGGCGCATGGGGGGGTGACCCCTCACCTCCCCCATTCATCTGGTGGTAACCCCTCCACATTAAAATGCCTCTTCACATTCCCTTTTAAAGTCCCCACTTTAAATGCATTAAAATTCTCTAAGTTTAATGCTCTCTCATTTAATAAAACTCTTTTATTAAATTTATTCAGAATTTTGTTAATTACTTTAATTAACAAACATTCACATATAACCCCTTGCAATATTTCAATAGCACATGCAGAACCACTTTCTGCAATTTCACCTGAAACAATTCCGGTTTCTATCGAAACAATTCCTGCGCTTTGCAATTCTTTCGTCTGAAACATATGTGCTCCAAAATGGTGTCCGGTAACTCTTAAGTGTGTCACCCTACGGTTCACGAATATTGCAGACATGATTGAGACTCCTATCATATCAATAATCAGAAGCGGGACCTAGAGATCCATACTGACTCCTGCATATTCAACGATGACTTCTGTGATCGCGAGAACCTTTAATGCTAGTAATTTAATACCTTTGTCTCATGATATAATACATGTCCGAGATTCGATCATCGGTATCCAAATACCTAGTTTGATCTCGTTACCGACATGCACTCTTTTCTCATTCCCGTGATATAACATTCTAGTGATCACATCACTTGCTTGCAAGCTATCTTAATGTGATATCACCGAGAGGGCCCAGAGTATATCTATCTGTCATCGGGATTGACAAATTCCACTCTTGATCCATGAGCCTCAACATAACACCTTCGTAGCACTGAACCCATCTTTATAGTCACCCTGTTACAGTGTGACGTTTGATGTTATCAAGATACTCTTCCGGTGTTAGCAATTAACATGATCTCATGGTCTAAGGATAAAGAATACTTCGTATGATGTTATAGAAATATAAACATAATGACTTGATCGTAATGCTATACTTCGGATGAATGTTCATCACATCATTTCACAAATGCTGTGACCTTGTTATTAACAACATCCAATGTCCATGATCAAGAAACCTTGAGCATCTTGTTAATCAACAAGCTAGTCTATAAGAGAGGCATAACTAGGAACCCTTTTTGTTTATTAAACACACATGTATTGATGTTTCTGATCAATACAATTATAGCATGCAAAAATAAACATTTATCATAAACATGGAATAAGATAATAACCACTTTATTTTTGCCTCTCGGGCATATTCCCTTCAACTCTTTCGTGGATTTTTGATCAGGTACTTAGGGTTTCTGTATCTTAGGCATCTTATAGGCGAAAGGGGAGGCCGAGGGGGTGCCTGAGGCGGCCAGACCACCCCCTAGCGCGGGCCAGGCTGGGCCGCGTGACCAGGTGGTGTGGCGGCCCCCTGGCCCCTCTCTGTCTCGTACTCTGGCTCCTTGTGTCCCTCGGTGAAAAACTGACTTTGGCTTTTGTCCCGTCCAATTCCGAGAATATTCATTTTCTGACTTTCCTGGAACCAAAAACATTAGAAAACAGGCAGCTGGCACTGTGGCATCTTGTTAATAGGTTAGTCCAAGAAAGTGTATAGAAAGTACTCCAAAGTATGGACAAAACATAAGAAAGTAGGAAAAACCAAGCATGGAACATCAAAATTTTTGGATACGTTAGCAACGTATCAAGTATGAAGAGGAGTACAGCTCCAAAGCTATAGAAGAAGGAGAAACCATGGATGAAGGATCCGGGGAAAACTCTCCCAAACCGCAGGATGACATGGATATCGGAGCTAATCCCGAGGTTCAGATGTCCGAAGGTACCGATCAGAGCTTGACTCCGGGAAACGGACCCAAAGCCGTCTTTGCTAATGGCGCTGCCAAGAAGGCAAAGAAGAGGAACAAGAAGAACAAGACCCCGACAAAAAACTTCCGGCAGAGGAGGTGATTGCCGAGGAATACGAGGAAGACTCGGATGGAGCCCTTATCCCAGACGAGCCCAAAGAAGAATCGATGGATGGACACGTGGTCACCGCACGTGCCCGTAAACTCATCGATGCTGCATTAACCACACCTATCCCTACTACAACAGAACTAACTGATGCGGAATCGGACGAAAGGGCCCAAGCCCTAGAAGCGTGTCGCCAAGTACTCCTGTATGAAGCTAAAAACATCGAGGAAGAAAAGAAACGCATGGCCAAGGCGGAGAAGCTCATCTCTCTGCAACATCAGAAGAACCGGAAACGACATACACATGACAATCAATTTCCGGAAGTATGTAAGGTTCTCTTTGAGGGAGGTCCAGGGATGCCTCGGCTCGATAGCAAGGGAGATCTGGTGTATCCAACACCAGTGCAAAACACTGCCGTTGCTCATCCTAGCAAATAACCCAAGCCCAGAATAGGTTCGATTGGCCATCAAGCTACTCACCAAGGGTCTAGAACAGCAGAAGGCCGCGAAATTTGGAAGCGTAAAACTAGTCTCTCAATCCGACCAATGTCGCATGGATCCTTCCTAGAATGATGTAAGACCCCAGCGGGCTCTGGAACAGCATCACTGTTCCAACCGTCAGGAAGACAATTACTCAAGAACCGGATCTTCAGGACAGCATCACAGAGCTGCACGTGATTGGCGCAACGTTGCTCCAGCCGCCGAGCAAGAGCCGGTCACTTCCCTGTATCCGAGTAATCCTCCCCGACGAGAGTCGAACGATCGCATGGAAGAAGATAAAGAGAAGCATCGGGAGGAGGACCGATAAAGAATGCCACCTCCTGGGCATACAAGCCATCCAGCTGAACCACATCGCAATGGGAATGACGGAAGAAGGAACGACAGACACCGCGCCGAGTCAAGCCGGCAGGGGGCTCATCGTAATGAAAACCCTCCCTGGAGCCGGAATAATGACGCTCCGGACGAAGACAGGCGATCAACCGAAAACAATCCAGCTGCTCCACCCTCTCCACCAAGTAGCCATCATAACGGCTCCCAAGGAGGCCAAGGAGGGTGTCATGGCGGAGGAGGTGGTGGAAGAAGCCAAAGTCCGGCTCCAAGGCACCACAGCCATAGCCGTCAATCAGGACGATCTCTGTCCCCAAGTGACGCGAGGCACATGATTAACTCCAATATAGAGGCGCGGCGCTACGAAAACGTTGATATATACGTGGACCCAAAATGCTTCGGACCACGCATAAGAGCAACAAAATTCCCAGAAGGATTCGCTATCTCAAGACATGCCTACGATGGTATAGCTCGGCCAGATACTTGGCTCTAGGATTTTTTCCAAGCTTGCTGCATCGCCAAAGGCGGAAACAGCCTGGTCGCAACCCGATATCTCCCACTCATGTTGCAGAAGATGGCACGATCATGGCTCAATGAACTTCCGGAGAACACCATCCACAACTGGTATGACATGCAAAGCACGTTCTTTCGGAATTTCAAAGGCACATATCGGAGGACCTGTACGGTAGGAGACCTACAACATTGCACCAAGAAAGCCGGAGAAACTTGCCGAGATTATCTCGGATGATGGATCGACACTAAGAACTCCTGTGAAGGGGTAAATGACCAAACTACGATTGAACCTTTTATTGCAGGACTCCCAATTGGTTTGCTACGTCATCGCTTGAAGTGCGAAAAGGTAACTGATTTGGGAGAGATGATAGAAACAGCGAGCAAGTATGCAGATGCTGACGACGACGCAAAAGGATTACTGAACGCCGTAGCTGTGCCACAGTCGGCAAAACAACCAAAGCAGCAAGCCCAGAAGCGCAAGAATACCTCGGAAGAAAAACCCAACGCCGAAACAGTAGTGGTCACTGCTACTTTCGGGTCTGGAGGATGAGGAGGGCACGGCGGTGGCCGCGGACGCGGTCGCGGGACATCAAGAGTCCAAGGTAGAGGAGACCAGCAACCTGCTAAAACCTACTCCTGGGCCGACATTGCCAATAACCCATGTGTCCATCACTTAGATGCCAATGGGGGCTCGTCTCACACAAAAACCGAGTGTCGTTTTAATGACGACATCCAGAAAGATGATACTGCTGGCTACATGGCTAAGCGGAAGAAGGGAAAGAAGAATCCCGAAAAAGATAAAGAGACCAAGGAAGATTCCGACATGGAGGAAGCCGATGCTTGAAATCCCAAGCCGGAAGGGAAGAAAAACCTCCCAACAAAGAAAGACACTTACGTTACCTTCCTCGGATCTCAACCAGCTAAGGTCAAGAAATCAGTTCTATGTGAGCTCAACGCGACTGTTCCGGCTGTCCCTCAATTCTTGGACTGGTCGGAAGTGGTAATCACCTTTGATCGTGCTGATCATCCGCCTAAGTTGCACAGGCGAGGAAAATACACCTTAGTCATCAATCCGCTTATTAACGGCTACAGTTTCTCCAAGACTCTCATGGACGGCGGCAGCAACATTAACATTCTGTATGTTGAAACGCTGCGCTGGATGAAGATCTCGGAGACCCAGCTGAATTACAGCTCTGTGATCTTTCACGGAGTTGTCCCAGGAAGACAAGCAAATTCCCTGGGAGAAATCACTTTGGATGTGACCTTTGGAACTCCAAAGAACTATCGGACGGAAGCACTTTCCTTCGAAGTGGTCCGGTTCAAGAGCGCGTACCACGCTATATTTGCAGGTCTGGCTTACTAGGCTTTTATGGCTCGTCCATGTTACATTTAAAATATGATGAAAATTCCAGGTCCCAACGGCGTGATTGTGGCGCCCCGCTAAAACCACTACTAGAAAATCACTGTGTTTTTGTGCATTGCATCATCATGACCGCATGCTCATGTCATCATGCCACATTGCATTTGAGCATCGTCATCATCATGCATGGTTTTTGTCTAAACTATTTTCGAAACACCTAGTTTTGGTTTCAAAATATTCCCGTCTTTATTCAAATTAAAACCCGGGACTCCGGAATATTTTGTTTCGTCTACAAACAGATTTCAAAAGCCCCGTTTAAACAAATTAAATATTTATATTTTTTTTGGAGAGGCAGCCAGCCAGGCCCAAAAGCCCGGCCGGCCACCTCCAAACCCTAAGGCTAAACCATCCTATCCTACCCTAATCAAACCCTAACCCCAAACCACATCCCCACCCCGCCTACTCCCTCCCCACAGCCAGCCGTCTCCTCTTTCCCGCCCACACCCCGCTCCTGGACACGCACACACGCACGCCCCAGCGGCTGCAGCACACCACACACCCAACCACCACACGCCAGCTACTCTCCACCTCACCCCACCCAACCATCGGCCACCACATCACCTGCACCTGCCAGCAGAGCCACACACTCCCGCTCAACCCCGCCGCCCTGCACGCGTTCCACCCCCCTGGTCGCCACTTGGGCGCGTACTCCCACTCCACCGCACGCGCCCACACCAACCGCGCGCGCGTGCCGCCGCACCTGGCTGCTACACGCCAACGCCAGCCCCACCCTTGGCCCACACCCACGCACGGAAACCCAGCCCACGTTCCCCACCTACTGTCCCGCTCCCACCGACACGCCTTCCTACCTTGCATCACCCTCTCCCCCATCGGCAGTCATCCCCGCCACTGCTCTCTGCGCGCCCGGCCGCGTCCCTCCGCCTCGTCGCCCTCATCGGCCCTTTTCACCACCAACCGGTGCCGTGGTCGAGCCCACCTCCTTCCTCGACCCTCTCCGTGCACCGCCACCAACGGCCGACCCCGGCGACACCTCCCCGCCTGGGCCGAGCTCCATCGCCGCCTCCCCTGCTGCGACCCGAGCTGGCCGTCCTCAAGCCTGCTAGAGCGCTGCCGCCTGCGCTGTCCTCGCCGGCCTCCTCGACCCCCTGTCCTCCTGACCGTGCCGCCCCGAGTCCGCGTCGACCCTACCTCCGGTCGACCGTCCTTTGCGCAACCCGCGACCACCTCCTCTACTTCCCTCCTTCCGCCGCCCTCCCTCGAGCCCCTGGTTGATCTCCTCCCCCACCGCGCGAACGCCATCGTTCCGCCCCGAGCCCGGCCGCCTCGCCGGAGCACGGCCCGGTCCGGCCCGCGCCGCCGCCTCGCGGGCTCCCCTCCTCTGTGCCGGCGCCGCCCCCCTAAGCTCCACCAACCGCGACCCCGCTACCATCTTCCTCCCTGCCGGCGAGCCCCATCGGTGCAGGCTCTGTCGAACCCTAGTTCCCGGTGACTTCCGCATCAAGACTGCCGTCTGGAAACTCTGTCAACCGCTGGCGTCCGTCCGTTACTGTCGCCTCATGTTGACCTTCGTGTTTGAGTCTGGAGTGTGTAGTGATGCAAGAGGTCACCGTGAACTGTCGGCGTGGAGATGTTGTGTGGCTGATCAAGTTCTTGCTACGGGCAAGTACCAAGTTTTGTCAGTGATATTAGTGATGCTCGGTTGCCCCTTGGCTACTTCCGCTCCGATGATCGAAGAAGTACATGATACCAATCCAAGACCAGGGTTGACACCGATACTGACAATCAAGCCCCGAAGCTCAAGTTCCCCATCGGCAGCCAAGTCGGAACTTCCAGATCGTAGAGGGAGAGCCGAAGATCCCCGGACACGGCATGGCAAGCTCTTCTTCATGTGCGCCAAGGAACACCAAGCACGCCGATACGGATGCGACAAGTTCTCCTTCCCAGATCCGAAGACCGCCAAGGTCGTCGACACGGATACGCCAAGTACTTCCTCGAGGACACCAAGTTCTTCACCCCGAACGCCAAGACCGACTCGATGGCGCGGACCCGACAAGATCTTCGCGATGGCAAGATCGACACCGACCAGGGAGAATCCGATGAGCCGCCGAGACCGAACCAAGTTCTTCTTCCTAGAACGCCAAGTTCTCCATCTTGTATCCGAACCTCGCTGTCCCCGTCGAACCCCGAACCCCCGGAAACCAAGATCTTCCGAACCCCATGGGTGAATCTTTTCCCAAGCCCTATTTTATAAATGCTCTATATAAATATGTCGCATATTAAATTGTTCATTCATGCATATCATGTGGGTTGGGGGCATTATGCCATTTCACCTCATAATTAAATATGGAGTCTATATGCGGGCTATTCTAGTCTTATTCCGGACTCCATTTAAATTTGTGTAGCGAACCGATACCATGTGATGCCTTGTTAATACAACATTTAAATTGCGGGGGTTCTAAACAACATGAACCTATTAATTAATTGACGGGACCCTAGTTCCGCTTAATATTGTCTAGTTGCATCGCATCTGTGCCATGTCATGCATCATATCATAATCATGCCGGATCTTCTGCCGTAGTATTAAATCTCGCACCTGGTGTTTCTTTTAATGCTTTGCTTCTTCGCGGATTAGGCTGATGAGTTGATGCGAGTATCGACAAGTTCTCCGAATATGATCTATCAGCAGTGTTTCCTAGGCGAGCATCTCTCCCCCTTCTACCTATCTTTGCATTTATAGTCTTTATTTCCTCCTATTGATCTATTGCCATCCGTGTCGTGATGCTTTAGTTTCCGTGCACCAGTTATATCCCGTGCAGCCTCTATATTGCCTTGGACACCTCCTATTACCTGTGTTTGGTAGATAGCTGGCCTTGCGAGTCATAGTTGCTTGCTCAGGTGCGATCTCGTGTTGTCGAGTACCACAGTTGTTGGTATGCTGGCAGATGTTTATGGTGGAGATGATCACGACTTTAAATACAACTATTAAAATGCTAGATATAACTAATGCAGAGGCATCGGTGGGCAATAGATATTATTTGGTTCTTCCATGCTCACTTGTGTCCCGTAGGACCCCGAGTACTTGATAACTGTTCCTTGATTTTTCGCACTATCCACATCCGAGAGGCCTTATGGACCCCCCTGAGCCAGAGCTTGATTCATTTCTATTTCTTGGGGCCACAAAGTAGTTTGGGGCTTTATTACTATCCTATACTTATGCCATGCTTTACAGCTTTATTTAAGATTGTGCGTGGAGCACCTGTACTATTTTGGATCGCGGCATGATTTCGCGGTATCGACAAGCCTAGTCACACTTTCGGGTTCCCAGTCGTTTACAGCCGTTCTCGCAAACCCTGGGTCCGTTCCGGAGCCGGCCAACTTCGTTGCGGGTAGCTTAGTGGGGTGGCCCCCTAAAATATTTGTGAATCCTATGATTTCTTTGTCGTGAAAGCCTCGTTGGGTTTTGAGTTGGTTTTTCCGAGGTTGATCGAGTGTGTGTTGCTATTTGTGCACCCCTGCAGGGTAAATCTTTCTGAAAGCCGTGTCCGCGGTTATGGACGACTTGGAGCACAATATCTCGATCATAGACAAGCATAACTAAAGTAGTGTTATAAATTTGACTTAATATGTGACTAGTAATCAGATTCAACTACAACGGAATGGATATTAAAAATGCCAACAACTGGTGGATCTGTGGTGATCTGTGTCATACTATACCTACCTAGTAAGTATTGCAACTCCAATGGAATGTGATAAAAGTGCCAACAACTGCTAGGTTTTGGGATTCCTCGGGACAATTATATCTGACTAGCAAATGTTCCAACTACAACGGAATGGTTAACTAAAACTGCCCACTACTTATACTATCAGGATGACTCATGCTATCTTTATCTGATTAGTAATTGCTGCAACTATAGTGGAATGAGTAAAACTGTCAACTATGTGAGTTCCTTGGTCCGACTTCCTCGTTTGGTCTCGAGGGGGAAATACCAGGATGGGTTTGTTTGGTGTTAGCTTCAGGTTGGATCCGAATAGGTCTTTCTTACCCCTCTCTAATAGCCGCCAGTGATACCGAGTCTCTATAGGTTGTTTAGTGCCGCTGCGCTGCCGCTTCAGCCCACCATACCTATGTAGGCGAGAGCCGCCGAATTCTAGCCTTGCCGTGTACTGGCCTCAGTACCGACGCTCCTCTTTTTCCTTTGCCCTTTGTCGGAACCCCTTTTGTTTTAGCAGGTTTGAGATCGACGTCGTTAGCAGGGTTACCTTTCCGGCTTGGCCTGGGCAGGGTTATGGACGCCATTGGTTATTCTTCAGGGCTCTTAGCCCCATTTGCATCTTGTCCGTAGTCGGACGCTCTATCGTTTTCAAGGTGATTTGGATCTTTGTATTGTATATCTGTATTCTTGACTCTTGGAGTCGTGTTGTATATATATATGTTCTGTGGGTCCCATCAAGGATTGTTGTGTAATGGTATTACTTCGTTTTCCACCCGCACGAAATTGCCTGGTGGGCGTCCTTGAATCGTTTCTATGCGGGTTTGGCGGAAAGGGCTAAAACTTGCATAGGGCCGATTCGAGGGTGTTACAGAGTGGTATCAGAGCTCAGCAGTTGTGATACCCCACTGGTCCAGCCTGTAGGATAACCTAACTAACAGCCGAAGTAGAGTGTCGAAACTATTTTGCAAAAATGGTTGGATAGATCTGATTAGGTCTGCTTTTACTCCTTACCCCTCTGCTGTTCTCCTCTTACCTCTGCGTGCTTTGAATCTGCTCTCTTATCTTTTCTTCGAGTCCAGGATTTCTCGTGGTTGGGTTTTCCATCGTACCTTCAGGGTTTCGCTTCCTCCTTTGGGAACGGTGCTTCTACATCCGGTCTTCGTGCTATCTGTGGGATCCTTATCTGTTGGACTTCTCTTTGTTCCTTCTTGTGCCTTCCGGTGTTTTCCGACGCGATGACATCATCTACACCAGATCTGATGCAGAGCCTGCATCACTCCTTTGTTCCGAACCCGGCTTGTTGAGATCTTCAGTCTGATTTCGAGAGTTGATTGCATAATTCAACTATTCATGTACAGAGTAATGTTTTGAGTGCGGGATGGAGTCATGACCATACCACTACTCTTATCATTCGCTTTGTACATTGAATTGGAGGATCAGTGCAATTTTCACTCCTTCCACGGAAGTTAAAGGTGGCCTTCTCTTTTGAGACCTTTATCTTCGTCTTTGTTTCTCCGGAGTGTTCTCTCAACGAACACGAGCAACGGCCCCTTGCTGGTAGTGCCGCCGATTCAAGACGAAGAAGGAACCTTTGTTAGTGGTGTCACGAGGATCGACACGAAGCGAGAAGATTCAGATCACCGACTTTCTTCCCGGTACCACGAGGCGGATCTCGAGGGCGAGATCCATTGTTAGTGGTGTCGAATTGTGGAGCCCCACTAAAACCACTACTAGAAAATCGCTGTGTTTTTGTGCATTGCATCATCATGACTGCATGCTCATGTCATCATGCCACATTGCATTTGAGCATCGTCATCATCATGCATGGTTTTTGTCTACACTATTTTCGAAACGCCTAGTTTTCTTTTCTAAATATACCCGTCTTTATTCAAATTAAAACCCGGGACTCCGGAATATTTTGTTTCGTCTACAAACAGATTTCAAAAGACCCGTTTAAACAAATAAAATATTTATATTATTTTTGGGGAGGCAGCCAGCCAGGCCCAAAAGCCTGGCCGGCCACCTCCAAACCCTAAGGCTAAACCATCCTATCCTACCCTAATCAAACCCTAACCCCAAACCACATCCCCACCCCGCCTACTCCCTCCCCACAGCCAGCCGTCTCCTCTTTCCCGCCCACACCCCGCTCCTGGACACGCACACACGCATGCCCCAGCAGCTGCAGCACACCACACACCCAACCACCACACGCCAGCTACCCTCCACCTCACCCCACCCAACCATCGGCCGCCACATCACCCGCACCTGCCAGCAGAGCCACACACTCCCGCTCAACCCCGCCGCCCTGCACGCGTTCCACCCCCCTGGTCGCCACCTGGGCGCGCACTCCCGCTCCACCGCACACGCCCCCACCAACCGCGCGCGCGTGCCGCCGCACCTGGCTGCTACACGCCAACGCCAGCCCCACCCCTAGCCCATACCCATGCACGGAAACCCAGCCCACGTTCGCCACCTACCGTCCCGCTCCCACCGACGCGCCTTCCTACCTCGCATCGCCCTCTCCCCCATCGGCAGCCATCCCCGCCGCTGCTCTCTGCGTGCCCGGCCGCGTCCCTCCGCCTCGTCGCCCTCCTCGGCCCTCTTCACCACCAACCGGCGCCGTGGTCGAGCCCACCTCCTTCCTCGACCCTCTCCGTGCACCGCCACCAGTGGCCGACACTGGCGTCACCTCCCCGCCCGGGCCGAGCTCCACCGCCGCCTCCCCTGCTCCTACCCGAGCCGGCCGTCCTCAAGCCTGCTAGAGCGTCGCCACCTACGCTGTCCTCGCCGGCCTCCTCGACCCCCTGTCCTCCCGACTGTGCCGCCCCGAGTCCGCGTCGACCGCACCTCCGACCGACCGTCCTCTGCGCGACGGCACGCCCCACGACCACCTCCTCTGCTTCCCTCCTTCCGCTGCCCTCCCTCGAGCCCCTGGTCGATCTCCTCCCCCACCGCGCGAACGCCGTCGTTCCGCCCCGAGCCCGGCCGCCTGCGCCCCGCCTCGCCGGAGCACGGCCCAGTCCGGCCCGCGCCGCCGGCTCGCGGGCTCCCCTCCTCTGCGCCGGCGCCGCCCCCCTTGGCGCCACCAACCGCGACCCCCGCCGCCATCCTCCTCCCTGCCGGTGAGCCCCATCGGCGCAGGCTCTGTCGAACCCTAGTTCCCGGTGACTTCCGCATCAAGACTGCCATCTGGAAACTCTGTCAACCGCTGGCGTCCGTCCGTTACTATCGCCTCATGTTGACCTTCGTGTTTGAGTCTAGAGTGTGTAGTGATGCAAGAGGTCACCGTGAACTGTCGGCGTGGAGATGTTGTGTGGATGATCAAGTTCTTGCTACGGGCAAGTACCAAGTTTTGTCAGTGATATTAGTGATGCTCGGTTGCCCCTTGGCTACTTCTGCTCCGATGATCGAAGAAGTACATGATACCAATCCAAGACCGGGGCTGACACCGATACCGACAATCAAGCCCCGAAGCTCAAGTTCCCCATCGGCAGCCAAGTCAGAACCTCCAGATCATAGAGGGAGAGCCGAAGATCCCCGGACACGGCACGACAAGCTCTTCTTCATGTGCGCCAAGGAACACCAAGCACGCCGATACGGATGCGACAAGTTCTTCTTCCCGGATCCGAAGTCCACCAAGGTCGTCGACACGGATACGCCAAGTACTTCCTCGAGGACGCAAAGTTCTTCACCCCGAACGCCAAGACCGACTCGATGGCGCGGACCCGACAAGATCTTCACGACGGCAAGATCGACACCGACCAGGGCGAATCCGATGAGCCGCCGATGCCGAACCAAGTTCTTCTTCCTGGAACGCCAAGTTCTCCATCTTGTATCCGAACCTCACCATCCCCGTCGAACCCTGCCGAACCCCGAGCCCCTGGAAACCAAGATCTTCCGAACCCCATGTGTGAATCTTTTCCCAAGCCCTATTTTATAAATGCTATATATAAATCTGTCGCATATTAAATTGTTCATTCATGCATATCATGTGGGTTGGGGGCATTATGCCGATTCACTTCATAATTAAATATGGAGTCTATATGCGGGCTATTCTAGTCTTATTCCGGACTCCATTTAAATTTGTGTAGCGAACCGATACCATGTGATGCCTTGTTAATACAACATTTAAATTGCGGGGGTTCTAAACAACATGAACCTATTAATTAATTGACGGGACCCTGGTTCCGCTTAATATTGTCTAGTTGCATCGCATCTGTGCCATGTCATGCATCATATCATAATCATGCCGGATCTTCTGCCGTAGTATTAAATATTGCACCCGTTGTTTCTTTTAGTGCTTTGCTTCTTCGCGGATTAGGCCGATGAGTTGATGCGAGTATCGACAAGTTCTCCGAATATGATCTATCGGCAATGTTTCCCAGGCGAGCATCTCTCCCCCTTCTACCTATTTTTGCATTTATAGTCTTTATTTCCTCCTGTTGATCTATTGCTATCTCTGTCGCGATGCTTTAGTTTCCGTGCACCAGTTATATCCCGTGCAGCCTCTATATTGCCTTGAACACCTCCTATTACCTGTGTTTGGTAGATAGCTGGCCTTGCGAGTCGTAGTTGCTTGCTCAGGTGCGATCTCGTGTTGTCGAGTACCACAATTGTTGGTATGCTGGCAGATGTTTATGGTGGAGATGATCACGACTTTAAATACAACTATTAAAATGCTAGATATAACTAATGCAGAGGCATCGGTGGGCAATAGATGTTATTTGGTTCTTCCATGCTCACTTGTGTCCCGTAGGACCCCGAGTACTTGATACCTGTTCCTTGATTTTTCGCACTATCCACATCCGGGAGACCTTATGGACCCCCCTGAGCCAGAGCTTGATTCATTTCTATTTCTTGGGGCCACAAAGTAGTTTGGGGCTTTATTACTATCCTGTACTTATGCCATGCTTTACTGCTTTATTTAAGATTCTGCGTGGAGCACCTGTACTATTTAGGATACGGAGTGTTTTCGCGGTATCGACAAGCCCAGTCACAGTTTCGGGTTCCCAGTCATTTATAGCCATTGACGCAATCCCTGGGTCCGTTCCGGAGCCAGCCAACTTCGTTGCGGGTAGCTTAGTGGGGTGGCCCCCTGATATGTTTTATGAATCCTGTGATCGTTTTGTCGTGAATGCCTTATTCGGTTTTGAGTTGGTTTTTCCGAGGTTGATCGAGTGTGTGTTGCTATTTGTGCACCCTTGTAGGGTAAAACTTTCTGAAAGCCGTTTCCGCGGTTATGGACGACTTGGAGCACAGTATCTCGATCATAGACAAGCATAACTAAAGTAGTGCTATAAATTTGACTTAATATGTGACTAGTAATCAGATGCAACTATAATGGAATGGATAATAAAAATGCTAACAACTGATGGACCTGTGGTGATCTGTGTCAAACTATACCTGCCTAGTAAGTATTACAACTCCAATGGAAGGTGATAAAAGTGCCAACGACTGCTGGGTTTTGGGATTCCGTAGGACAATTATATCTGACAAGTAAAAGTTCCAACTACAACGGAATGTTAACTAAAACTACCCACTACTTATACTATCAGGATGACTCATGCTGTCTTTACCTAATTAGTAATTGCTGCAACTATAACGGAATGAGTAAAACTGCCAATTGTGTGAGTTCCTTGGTCCGACTTCCTCGTTTGGTCTTGAGGGGGAAATACCAGGATGGGTTTGTTTGGTGTTAGCTTCAGGTTGGATCCGAATAGGTCTTTCTTACCCCTCTCTAATAGCCGCCAGTGATACCGAGTCTCTATAGGTTGTTTAGTGTCGCTGCGCTGCCGCTTCAGCCCACCATACCTTTGTAGGCGAGAGCCACTGAATTCTAGGCTCGCCGTGTACTGGCCTCAGTACCGACGCTCCTCTTTTTACTTTGCCCTTTGTCGGCACCCTTTTGTTTTAGTAGGTTTGAGATCGACGTCGTTAGCAGGGTTACCCTTCCGGCTTGGCCTGGGCAGCGTTATGGACGCCATTGGTTATTCTTCAGGGATCTTAGCCCCATTTGCATCTTGTCCGTAGTAGGACGCTCTATCGTTTTCAAGGTGATTTGGATCTTTGTATTGTATATCTGTATTCTTGACTCTTGGAGTCATGTTGTATATATATCTGTTCTGTGGGTCCCATCGAGGACTGTTGTGTAATGGTATTACTTCGTTTTCCACCTACACGAAAGTGCCTGGTGGGCGTCCTTGAATCGTTTCTATGCGGGTTTGGCGGAAAGGGCTAAAATTTGCATAGGGCCGATTCGAGGGTGTTACAGTGATCACCATCAGGGGATACCCGAAGAAGGCGCGAGAGTGCAAGGACGGAAATGCCGCCTTTGTTGAAGCTGTGCTGCACGCCCAAGAGTACCAGGAGATCAAGAAAACCATTGATACGTCTAAGATGCCCATGACGAAGAAGGAGGTGACAAAGCCAAATCCGGAGTTCAAGGCATTGGAAGAGACGAAGAAGACGCCATTGAAGGATGATGACCCCTCCAAGGTGACCTAGATAGGTGTGGGCCTACATAGTGCATAGGAAAGCGTGCTCGTCAAGTTCCTCCAAGCAAATCAAGATATCATCGCATGGCAGCCATCTGACATGACCGGAGTACCTAGGGAACTTGCCGAGCACTCTCTAAATGTACACCCAAATGCTATACCCATCAAACAGTCCCTATGATGTTTCAGCGATGAAAAGTGTAAGGCAATAGCTAAAGAACTAGCCCAGCTCGAGTTAGCCGGATTCATAGAAGAGGTCATCCACACTGAGTGGTCGGCCAATCCAGTAATGGTCCCTAAAAAGGACACCACTAATTTAAGGATGTGTGTTGATTATACTGCCTTGAACAAGGCTTGTCCCAAAGATCAGTTCGCTCTACCTAGGATTGATCAAGTTATCGATTCTAGGCAGGCTCGAAACTCCTATGTTTTCTCGACGCCTCTTCCGGTTATCACCAAATCAGGATGAAGGAATCTGACAAAGTCAAAACTTCATTCATAACCCCCTTAGGAACCTTCTGTTTCGTTACGATGCCCTTTGGGCTCAAGAACGCAGGAGCTACATACCAATGCACTATGCAGCGTTGCCTCCACGACCAAATCAGACACTATGTACATGCATATGTGGACGATATTGCGGTGATGTCCAAAAAGAAGGAAACCCTGATTTCCGACTTGGAGGAAACGTTCGCCAATCTACGAAAATACAACATAATGCTTAACCTGAAGAAGTGTTTCTTTGGAATTCCAGCCGGAAAATGTTAGGTTTTATCGTGTCTCAAAGAGGCATAGAGGTAAACCGAGACAAGATCAAGGCTATACTCAATATTTCCAGGCCAACTCGCCTAAAGGACATTCAAAGACTAACTGGTTGCATTGCTGCAGTCAGTCGGTTTGTAGGCTGGCTCGGTGAAAGAGCCGCACCACTATACAAGCTCCTGAAAAAGACCAAAAAATTCGTTTGGACCGACGAAGATGAAGCTGCGCTACAAGACCTGAAAGTAGTACTCTCATCTGCTCCCATCCTTGCAACACCGGAACCATAGGAACCGATGTTGCTCTATCTCGCTACGACAAACAGGGTCGTTAGTATCGTCATGGTGGTGGAGAGACTAGAGGAAAATCAGGAACACCTGGTGCAGCATCTAACTTACTATCTCAGTGAGGTCTTAACTGAATCAAAGCATCGGTATCCGCACTATCAAAAGCTGGATTACGGTGTGTTTCTAGCATCTCGTAAGTTACGACATTATTTTTAGAAACATCCAATTACCGTGGTGAGCACAGCTCCCATGAGAGACATAATCAACAACAGTGATGCCACGTGACGCGTCGCAAAATGGGGCATAGAGCTTTCAGCTTTGGCATTGAGTACAAACCTTGTACAACAATCAAATCCCAAATCCTCGCTGACTTTGTCACTGATTGGACAGAAACAACGGAGAACTTGATCCTACCAGAGTCGGAATACTGGACCTTACATTTTGACGGGTCTAAAGTGCTCGGGGGCTGGCATGGTACTCAAATCACCCCAAGGAGAAAAACTTTTCTATGTATTGCAGATCCACTTCATAGCGACAAATAACATTGCCGAGTATGAAGCACTACTGGATGGAATCCGGATTGCTAAGGACATCGACATCCGACGTTTAATGTGTTATGGAGATTTGGATCTTGTTGCTCAACAAGTGTCGGATTTTTGTAAGGCAAACAAGCACATGGCAGCATATAGGGCTGTCGTGGATGAACTATCTAAATCGTTTGAAGGGTTTGAAGTTCAACACATCCCTTGAACAGAAAATGAGGAAGCGGATGCACTATCTCGAATAGGCTCTTCCCAGAAAAAGGTTCTGGATGGCGCTTTTTTAGAGCACCTTAGAGTTCCCTCTATAAAGGAGTGGATGAGGAATATCCGACCAAATCTAACTCACCTTTAGTAGTAGTTCTGGCTGTGATTCCTAGCTGGACTCAACCCTACCTTGATTATTTGGTAGAAGTAAAATTACCCGAAGACGAAGTTCAGAGCTGACAGATCGTCCGACGAGCAAAAGCCTACACTATAATTAGTGGTGAGCTCTATAAGCGGAGCGCATATGTGGTCTTTCAGCATTGTGTATCTTCGGAAGAAGGAGTGGAAATCTTAAGAGAGATCCATGAAGGCGAGTGTGGTCACCACGCTGCAGCCAAATCTCTAGTGGCAAAAGCTTTCCGACATGGTTTTTTCTGGCTTACAGCCAAGGCAGATGCCAAGCGGCTGGCCAAGACGTGCAAGGGCTGCCAAAAATACGCCAAACAAGCTCACGTTCTGGCTGATCAGCTGCGAACAATACCTATAACATGGCCTTTTGCGGTCCGGGGGCTTGACATGGTAGGACCGTTTAAACGGGCTCCAAGTGGATTTACTCATCTCTTAGTGATGGTGGATAAATTCACAAAATGGATTGAGGCTAAAGCCGTCACTAGTTGTGATGGAGCAACAGCCAGAAGATTTGTCGAGGATGTCATAATCCGATACAGTTATCCGCATAACATTATCACAGACAACGAGAGTAATTTCTCTATGGGAGTGCTTATCGAATTCTGTAATGAACAAAATATCCGGCTTGACATTGCGTCAGTCACACATCCACAAGCCAATGGACAAGTCGGAAGAGCAAATGGTTTAATCCTACAAGGCCTAAAACCTAGGCTCGAAGCATCACTACGACATGTTGCGGGGGCTTGGGCAGAGGAATTACCCTCTGTAATATGGAGCTTACGAACAACTCCAAATAGGTCAACCGGATATACACCTTTCTTCTTTGTCTATGGCACAAAAGCAGTTCTTCCTAGTGATTTGATTCACACTTCTCCTAGGGTTGCCGCGTATATTGAAGAGGATGCCGAAAATTCTCGACAAAATGATCTCGACTTAGTCGAAGAAGTTCGCATCATTGCTGAGATGAGATCAACAGCCTATCAGCATAAGTTACACAAGTATCATAGCCAGAGAGTCAGAAACCGGTCTTTCAATAAGGGCGATTTGGTTCTCCGGCTTGTGCAGCAAAGAAAGCACAAACTTTCCCCAATATGGGAAGGGCCATTTTTAGTTAGTCGAGTAATGCACAATGGTTCTTACTACCTAACCGATATGCGGCCAGTCAAAGAAAGACCTGCTACTAAGAAAAGAAAGAGAGCTGGAGGCAGTATAGACTCGGATGAATTAGACAGGCCATGGAATATTGCTCAGCTACATCCCTTTTATTCTTAGTTTATTTTTCTTTGTAATCATATATGTGTACATGTTCAATGAGAAATAAAGTGTTGGTTGCCTCAAAATTTATCTGAGAAGTTTTTTACCATCTTATTTCCGAATGACCATGTCATAGTCGAAAATCCTAGAATACTTGATAGTACTTGATGCTCATGTTTGTTCTGGTTTAGATTTCTGATTCTAAAATTGCTACCTTCGGGTATAAATCTAAATTTTCTAGTCTATACTTTGGTTATTTGTCTGATTGCTGGATGCGGGCATTTTCCGAGTATTGAATTGTTGGTACTAGAGGCCGGCTTTGTTTCTGAGTATAAACTGGTTTAGCAATTGAGCTCTGTTGCTCGGCAAAGTTTCTGTGCTAAAAGTTGGCCGCCTCACGAAAGGAACGAGGCGGAAAGCCAAATAAATGATAAGTTCAAACAAAAAACATAAGTGCTTATGAAAATATTTCAGGCACGAAAAATTATAAAGCCAAAAGTGCTAAATAGATATATTTAAACTTAGCACTAGCAAAAAGTATCATACTACTTATTTTACAACCCGGATTGTTTTTAGAATAATACAATTTTTGTTCTGATGCTCTACGATGCAGGGGAAGGAGCTACCGGCTCGCTAGAAACATCATCCTCGCTTTGGTATCTTTCCAAGAAGTTCAAATCCGAGATGTTTGTTCATCGTCGGAAAATTCTCCGGTTTCTTCAGCGGGCGGAGGCGGTGTCTCTACACGAGTGAAGAAAGGAGTATCATAGCTGGTTAAGTCAGCTACGTGACACCTGTATCCGACGCAGGAGTCCATGATGGCTTTGATGTCCTGCTTCTGGCCATCTTCGTCCACAATAGAATACCCTTTGGTCACTTGCCAGATCTCCATGCTTCCATGGTGGCTCATGACCATGGTGAGAGCGTTCCGCGCTGCTGTTCGCGCGTAGGACATGTTCCAGTCCTGGATGAGCTGTGGCATCTCCTTGGACTTATCTCTCACTTCAAAGCCGGACATGTTATGCATGTCCGGAACCTTGAGAACTTTGCCAAAATCCTCGATGGATTGGCGGAAGTCATGCAGCAAATCACCGACTTGTGTAAGCCGGTTGGTGCGACATTCGGCAGAGGCTGAGTCCAGTAAGTTTAGAGGACCTGCGCATACAATGCAAAGGGGTTAAACAAATAAAAACGGACTCCAAAGAGTCAGAAGATGCAGATAAGTCAGAAAGAGGGAAACGTACCAAAGATGACATCATCAACTTTGGGCTTGTCCTCCCGAAGACTCTGGAGTTCAGCCCAGAGTGCCTCAGAAATGTCCCTCTCTCTGAACAAGTCATTGCTGAGATCCGAGATCTTATCTTGGAGCACAACCTTACGATCACGCTCCTTGGTACGTTGCAAACGTGTCTATAATTTTTGATGTTCCATGCTTGGTTTTTGTCTACTTTCTTATGTTTTGTCCACATTTTTGGAGTATTTTTATACACTTTCTAGGACTAACCTATTAACAAGATGCTACAGTGCCAGTTGCCTGTTTTCTGCTGTTTTTGGTTCTAGGAAAGTCAAAAAATCAATATTCTCGGAATTGGACCTGACAAAAGCCAAAGTCGTTATTTTCCCGGAAGATTCACAGAGCCAGAAGGAGAGCCGAAGGGGGGCCATAGGGTGGCCAAACCACCCCTAGGCGCGGGTCCCCCAGGCCGCACCAGGCCATGGTGTGGCCCCCTGGCCAGCCACCGACCTTGCCTCTTTCGCCTATATATCTCCCCCGATGCAGAAACCCTAAATCATCCAGCCTCCAGCCACGAAAAATTCCGCAGTGCCACCACCACCGAAGGGGAGATCCGGGGGCAGAAAGTCTCTATTGTGGCACCCTGCCGGGACAGGGAAGTGCCCCCGGAGCCATCTGCATCGATCTCCACCGCCATATCCATCACCGTTGCTGATTCCCATGATGAGGTGGGAGTAGTTCTCTCTCGAGGCTAAGGGTTCTACCGGTAGCTATGTGTTCATCTCTCTCTCTATGCATGATCATATTGTGATCATGAGCTTTGTAATCAAGTAGATCTACCTTGCTACTCAAGTGCTTTAATAGATCTCTGCTCTCCCCATGTGCGTGAAAGTGACAACATGCACACCATGGTGGCACTTAGGCTAGAGATTACAAATACTTGAGACCAGGGGACCAAAAACGGGTGGCGCGCTACTGCTGCTCTAGTCCAATGGGTAGGCTGGTTAGGGGTTGGTTAGAGCTGGGGGAGACCAGGGGACCAAAATTTGCCCAAATACTCGACAATGCATTGATCATCAAATAGTAATAGTTAGGCAGAATTTTTGTGCATGCCACCTGTTCTACACAATGGCCGCATGAAGAAAAGATTTGAATTTTTGAAAGATTTTTGGTGGAGTGGTGTAACTTATGCTTGAGCATCTAGGTTTTCTTGGGATTTTAAAATGGAGTTCATTTGAGTGGTTTTTGAATTAGTGTGATCTATACATATGAACTAGATTTAATTTTCAAATGTCATTTAAAATTAGAGTTTTAATGTTTTTGGGAGATCACAAGGTGGGCCTTGGCACATCACTACTTGAACTAGCAAGGGGTGCAAAGAACCACAATTGTCTCTGTTGGCATTTAAGTCCTAGGAACACCCAAAGTGTCCTAGTTAGTTAAAATGGCACAAATGACCATTTCTTTATTTTATTCTTTTTGATTTCTTTTTCTTTGGGATTTGTTTGGGAATGATCTAGATGATGTTTAATTCACCATAGAATCATTTTACAACCAATGGATCACTCAAACATGGCAATTCAAATCAACTCCTAATTTAAATGCACACACATATGAATGCTTAATTATTTTAAATGGAAAAGTTTTTGTTAACCCCAAATTGGGTAGATTTGATCTTGATTAACTTTGGATTAAGTTTTGGGATATTACAAACCTTCCCCCCTTAAAAAAATCTCGTCCCGAGATTTACGAAAGAAAACTAGGTACTAAAGAGATCGGGGAACTCTGTCCTAATGTAATCTTCCCGCTCCTAGGTGGCTTCTTCTTCGGTATGTTTGCTCCATTGAATCTTGAGAAATTTGATATTCCGGGTCCTGGTGGTTCTGTAAGCTTCTTCCAAGATACGGATGGGCACTTCACGATACGTCAGATCCTTGTTGATATCAACAGCTCGGTGATCGATGTTCTTGAATACTTCGGTCTTCTCCGGCACTTCTAGGCATTTGCGAAGTAACGAGATATGGAACACATTGTGGATGGCTGACATCTCCTCTAGCAGTTCCAGTTGATACGATACTTCTCCTCGGCGATTCAGAATCTGGAAAGGTTCGATATATCTGGGGGCTAACTTTTCTTTCAGACTAAAGCATTGTGTTCCCTTCAATGGCGAAACCTTGAGATACACAAAATCTCTAACATTGAAAGTCAGGTCTATTCTTCTCTTGTCAGCATAACTCTTTTGTCTGGACTGGGTGGTCTTGAGATGCTCACGGACATTGTGAACCTTCTCTTCACCTTCTCAGAGAATGTCGGGTCCAAATATCTGACTCTCTCCTACTTGCGACCAATTCAAAGGGGTACGACACTTTCTTCTGTATAGGAACTCAAATGGGGCCATTTGCAAACTGGCTTGATAACTATTGTTGTATGAGAATTCTGCGAAAGGCAGACAGTCTTCCCATTTTGATCCATACTCCAAAACACAAGCTCTCAACATATCTTCTAGGATTTGGTTGACTCTTTCAGTCTGTCCATCAGTTTGTGGGTGATAAGCTGTTCTGAAGTTCAATTTGGTTCCTAATCTTTCTTGGACTTTCTGCCAAAATCTTGAGGTAAATTGGGTTCCTCGATCCGATACGATGGTCTTGGGGGTTCCATGCAGACTAACAATTCTAGCAATGTACAACTCTGCTAGCTTCGAACTCTGATAGGTAGTCTTGACTGGTATAAAATGAGCTACCTTAGACAGTCTATCAACAATGACCCAGATTGAGTCATTTCCCCTACTAGAAGTAGGCAAGCAGGTGATAAAGTCCATTCCGACGGAATCCCATTTCCATTCTGGAATCTACAATGGTTGCAACGGTCCCGCGGGTCTCTGATGTTCTACTTTCACTCTTTGACAGATGTCACACTTGGCGATGTAGCTTCCGATTTCTCTCTTCATCTTGTGCCACCAAAATTGCTCTTTCAAATCTTGATACATCTTTGTTCCTCCGGGGTGGATAGAATAAAGAGTATCATGAGCTTCCTGTATGATAACTTGCTTCAGATTTGTGGCATCCCGCTAAAACCACTACTAGAAAATCGCGGTGTTTTTGGTGCATTGCATCATCATGACTGCATGCTCATGTCGTCATGGCACATTGCATTTGAGCATCGTCATGTCATCATGCATATTTTGCGAAACCATTTTCGAAGAGCCTGGTTTTGTTTTCTAAACGCCTTGTCTTTATTTAAAATTAAAACCCGGGTCTCCGGAATATTTTGTTTCGTCTACAAACGGTTTTCAAAAGCCCCGTTTTAAACAAATAAAATATTTAGATTATTTTTGGGAGGCAGCCCGTCAGGACCGAAAGCCCGGCCGGCCACCTCCAAACCCTAAAAATAATCCTATCCTATCCTACCTACCCCCAACCCTAAGCCCACCTAAATCCTAACCTAACAAGACGACCTGGTGCCACCCTGCCGCCGCACCTACCCCTAACCCCTCTCTCCTCCCCTTATCCACGGCTCACCACCCCTACCCTATCCACACAGCCCGCCCCTCCCTCCACCTCACACGTGCACAACACACACGCTCACACCCACGCGCAGGCACGCACACAACGCACGCAGCGACCCAGTCCCACCCGCACCTGCCGCTCCCTGGCCCCACCCCACCGACAGCCTGCACCCGGCCTCGATCTCTCCGCCTCTCACCAACCACACCCCGGCCCCACCACCCCGCGTCCCGCACTCCACCTCTCCCAAGCACCGCGCCTCCTTCCCCCGGCCCTCTGCGCTGGCTCCACCGCTGCCAGGCCTCCTCCCCCGCAGGCCGCCTCCCCGCTGCTGCTGGCCGCCGCAACCACGCCAGGAGCCACGCGTCGCTGCCGCCCTCTCGGCCTCCTCCCCGCAGTCTCCTATCGTCTCCCTTCCTCCGAGCCCGCCGCCGCCTGCGCCTCATCGCCGCCGACCGGCCTCGACCTCAGCGCCATGCGCCCTCGCTTCCTCCTCGCTGGCTGTAGCGCCACCCCTGCTCGCCGGAGCTCGCCCCTGTTTTCCCCGTCGTGCACGAGTGCCCCTATGCGCCCCGCCTCCGGTCGTCGTCCTCCTCGGCCTGTGTGGCTCCGCCTGTGTCCTTCTCCGGCGGCTCGGCCCCCGTCCCATGCCGCCAGCGACCTCACCGTCTCTGGCTCCATGCACCTAAAGATCGCCCCGCCGCTCAAGTCCCACGTCACCGCCGCTGTGTTGTCCTTCTCGGCTCGATCTCACCATCCACTGTCCCGGTGGGTGCCCTGCACCTATGTCTCGCCATCCTCACGTTGTGTGCACGTAGAGCCCCTGGAAGCCGATGTATGCCTCGGTTGCTATGGTGGTACCCGTATCCATGTTTTCGTGTGCAGTTCTTTTGCTCTACGCAGCCAGATATTGACCATGTGGCTGTTGTTCTGGAGCATGAATGTCACTCGATGACCTGTCCCGGCCCAGACCAAGTTCCTAACGCAAAGATCTTCTGAGAAGCATGTACCATGTGCCGATGTCGAATCAAGTTCTCCACGGGACCGAAGATCGCCAAACCTGACGGTCGTCAACCTAAATGCCAAGGCCTCCGTCACGAAACAACAATGCCTTCGGGTGGAACCGACAAGAACTTCGTCTATTGCAATGTCCCGTGGAACACCAAGACCTCCCTGGAGACCGAAGACCGTACCAAACCGGTGACACTCGTCGAACCTCCGGCAAGACCTTCAACATGGAATCGCCAAGATCTACCGACGCCGAACCCAAGGCCGATAACGTCACCCGAGAACTCTGACAAGGACGCCAAGTTTGTCGAGGACCGGACGCCAAGGTCGCCGACGCAGCACGCCAAGTCCTTCTTCCCAGAACGCCAAGCTCTACTCCGTTGTCTGAGATCATTCCCGCCGAGACCGATTCCGTCGAACCGCTCCCCGTCGAACCCTGAGTCCGCCCCCGCAACCCCTGGAACCCAAGATCTTCCGAACCCAGATGTGTGACCCTAAGCCCCTATTTTTATAATATGACATCATCAACTATCGCATATTAAATTGTTCATGCATGCATATATGTCTATGGTTTGGGGGCATTATGCCGATTCACCTCATAATTAAATATGGAGTCCATATATGGGCTATTCTAGTCTTATTCGGACTCCATTTAAATTTATGTAGTGAACCGATACCATGTTTTGCCTTGTTAAGACAACATTTAATTTGCGGGGTAGATAAATAACTTGAACCGTTTAATTAAATGTCGGGACCCCGGTTCCGCTTAATACTGCCTAATTGCACCGCATCTGCATCATATCATAATCATGTCGGATCTTCTGCCGTAGTATTAAATATTGCATCCGGTGTTTCTTCTAGTGTTTGCTTCTTTGCGGATTAGGCCGATGAGCGGATGCGAGTATCGACAAGTTCTCCGGATATGTCTCTTCGGTTATGTTTCCCAGGCGAGCATCTCTCCCCCTTCTACCAATCTTGCATTTATAGTCTTTATTTCCTCCTGTTGATCTATTGCTATCCGTGTCGCGATGCTTTAGTTTCCGTACACCAGTTATACCCCGTGCAGCCTCTATATTGCCTTGGAAACCTCCTATTACCTGTGTTTGGTAGATAGCTGGCCTTGCGAGTCGTAGTTGCTTGCTCAGGTGCGATCTCGTGTTGTCAAGTACCGCAGTTGGTGGAATGCTGGCAGATGTTTATGGTGGAGATGCTCATGACTTTAAATACAACTATTAACTTGCTAGAAATAACTAATGCAGAGGCATCGGTGGGCAATAGATGTTATTTGGTTCTTCCACGCTCACTTGTGTCCTGTAGTACCTCAAGTACTTGATACCTATTCCTTGACTATTCACACTATCCACATCCGGGAGACCCTATGGGATCCCCCATAGCCAGAGCTTGATTAATTTCTTATTTCTTGGGGCCACAAAGTAGTTTGGGGCTTTATTACTATCCTATACTTATGCCATGCTTTACAGCTTTATTTAAGATTGTGCGTGGAGCACCTGTACTATTTTGGATCGCGGCATGATTTCGCGGTATCGACAAGCCTAGTCACACTTTCGGGTTCCCAGTCGTTTACAGCCGTTCTCGCAAACCCTGGGTCCGTTCCGGAGCCGGCCAACTTCGTTGCGGGTAGCTTAGTGGGGTGGCCCCCTAAAATATTTGTGAATCCTATGATTGCTTTGTCGTGAAAGCCTCGTTGGGTTTTGAGTTGGTTTTTCCGAGGTTGATCGAGTGTGTGTTGCTATTTGTGCACCCCTGCAGGGTAAATCTTTCTGAAAGCCGTGTCCGCGGTTATGGACGACTTGGAGCACAATATCTCGATCATAGACAAGCATAACTAAAGTAGTGTTATAAATTTGACTTAATATGTGACTAGTAATCAGATTCAACTACAACGGAATGGATATTAAAAATGCCAACAACTGGTGGATCTGTGGTGATCTGTGTCATACTATACCTACCTAGTAAGTATTGCAACTCCAATGGAATGTGATAAAAGTGCCAACAACTGCTAGGTTTTGGGATTCCTCAGGACAATTATATCTGACTAGCAAATGTTCCAACTACAACGGAATGGTTAACTAAAACTGCCCACTACTTATACTATCAGGATGACTCATGCTTTATATCAGACTAGTAAATGCTGCAACTATAATGGAATGAGTAAAACTGCCAACTGTGTGAGTTTCTTGGTCCAACTTTCTCGTTTGGTCTCGAGGGGGAAATACCAGGATGGGTATGTTTGGTGGTAGTATCAGGTAGGACCTGAATAGGTCTTTCTTACCCCTCTCTAATAGCCGCTAGTGATACCGAGTCTCTATAGGTTGTTTAGTGCCGCTACGCTGCTTCTTCAGTCCACCATACCTGTGTAGGCGAGAGCCGCCGAATTCTAGCCTCGCCGTGTACTGGCCTCAGTACTGACGCTCCTCTTTTTCCTTTGCCCTTTGTCGGCACCCCCTTTTGTTCTAGCAGGTTTGAGATCGACGTCGTTAGCAGGGTTACCCTTCCAGCTTGGCCTGGGCAGGGTTATGGACGCAATTGGTTATTCTTCAGGGCTCTTAGCCCAATTTGCTTCTTCTCCGTCCTCGGAGGTTGTATCGATTTCAAGGTGATTTGGATCTTTGTAATGTATATATGTATTCTTGACTCGTTGAGTCGCTGTTGTATATATATCTGTGTTGTGGGTCCCATCGAGGACTATTATGTAATGGTATTACTTCGTTTTCCACCCGCACGAAAGTGCCTGGCGGGCGTCCTTGAATCGTTTCTATGCGGGTTTGGCGGAAAGGGCTAAAACTTGCATAGGGCCGATTTGAGGGTGTTACAAGCTCCGAATCTGCTGGCACACAGATACGTCCTTTGTACCACAGAACTCCTTCTTCATCTTTGGTGAATCCAGGTACCTTTCCTGTACCAATACGACGTTTGATTCCATCGATACTTTCATTTTCCTTCTGGGCTTCCTTGATTTGGCTAATCAAAGTGGGTTGAAGTTCAATGCTAGCTAAAAATCCTTTGCTAAAAAGCTCAGTTCTAAACTGCTCCAACTCCTCATACAAATTGGGTTGCTTCTCTTTGATCATGGTCTTTAGCCTACACGGCAATCTGCTAAGAGCATTCCCTACCACATTGGCTTCGCTGGGGTAATAGTGAATGTCAAGGTCATAATCCTTGATTAACTCTATCCATCTCCTTTGCCACATATTCAGCTCCTTCTAAGTGAAAATATACTTCAAGCTCTTGTGATCTGAGTAAATCTCATAGCAATTTCCCATAAGATAATGACGTCATGTCTTCAATGCCAAAACTACGGCTGCTAACTCAAAGTCATGGGTCGGATAATTCTTCTCATGCTGCTTTAGTTGTCGAGACAGATAAGCGATGAATTTGCCTTCTTCCATCAATACACATCCGAGACCAATCTTGGATGCATCACAATACACATCAAACGACTTCTTGATATCTGGCATGATCAATATTGGGGCTGAAATCAATCTCTTCTTCAGCTCTTGGAAACTGGCTTCACATTTGTCTATCCATTCAAACTTCTTGTCCTTCTTCAACAATTGGGTCATGGGTCTGGCGGTGCTCGAAAATCCTTCTACGAACTTGCGGTAATATCCCGCTAATCCGAGAAATGCACGGGCTTGGGTTTGAGTAGTTTGGGCTTCCCATTCGTCGACATCTTTAATTTTCACGGGATCAACAGAGACTCCTCCGACAGACACAATATGTCCTAGGAATCCTACTTCTTTCAACCAAAACTCACATTTGCTGAACTTGGCATACAACTAATGCACTCTCAGGGTTTCCATGATGATTCTCAAATGTTGCTCATGCTCTTCTTCTGACTTGGAGTAGATAAGGATATCATCGATAACACAACGACGAACTTATCTAGGAAATTCATAAAGATCTTATTCATGAGATTCATGAAATAAGCAGGGGCATTGGTTAATCCAAAACACATGACCGTATACTCATATAATCCATAACGAGTAGTAAAGGCGGTCTTCGGAATATCCGTTGCACGAATCTTAAGTTGGTGATAACCAGTCCTAAGATCAATCTTTGAGAACACTTGGGCACTAGTCAACTGATCAAATAGATCCTCTAGCTTTGGCAGTGGGTACTTGTTTTTGATGGTGACGTCATTCAGCTTTCTGTACTCGGTGCACAAACGGTTGCCTCCATCTTTCTTGTCGACGAATAGCACTGGCGATCTCCATGGCGATGTGCTTGGTTGAATCAAGCCTGTTGCTAACATAGCATCCAACTTCTTCTTCAATTCCACTAACTCTGAGGGGTTCATGCTATAGGGTCTCTAGGCTATGGGTCCAGTTCCAGGGATTAGTTTGATAATGAACTCAATATCCCTATCCGGGGGCATACCAGGGAATACGTCGGGGTATTCACAGACTACTCTGACTTGGTCTATGGTGGGTAGGGCTAGAGTCTTGTTGCACTTGAATTTACGAGGTAAGGTTTCAGATACATGCTCTACTATTACTCCAGAGCTACTGGTCATGGTGATGGCTTTCTTAGCACAGTCTATCAATCCTTTATGCTTTGATATCCAATCCATTCCTAGTACTACTTCCAATCCTTTGGTTCGAAGTACTATTAGATTAGCATAAAAATCTATCCCATGTATTCTGATAGGCACAGCTTTGCAAAATTTTCTAGCTTTTGTAGTTGAACCGGGAATTTGAACTATCATGACATACTTCAAGTTGGTTGGGTGAATCTTACTAGTAAATGCAAATTCTTCAGTGACAAATGAGTGCGATGCTCCAGAATCAAACAACACTCTTGCTAAAACTGAGTTGACAGAAAACATACCCAGCACTACATCTGGTGCTTCTTGGGCTTCTTCGGCGTCCATGTCGAAGAGACGGCCGTTGCGGTTATGAGGGTTCCCTGGGGAAAATCTTCTTCCTGGTTGAACACGGCGCTGCTGTTGAGCTGGGGCATTCACATTGGCAGTGGCGGCAGTCTTCTTGGGGCACTCGTTGGAATAGTGACCCTTCACCGAATAGTGACCCTTCTTGGGGCACTCGTTGAAACAAGTGATATGAGACTTGTCTTTTGTTGCCACGGGCACATCATTGCTTCTAGTTCTGGGTGCAGTGTTGTTGTTGTTGTTGGGAGGTGCACGGTTGAAATTGCTGGTGTTGCCGGGGTTGTTGTTGTTTCCTCCGGACTTCACATTGCCTCCGCTACGGTTGGGGTAGCTTGGGCGAGACGTTGGGGGTCGATTGTTTCTTGGTGCATATCCTGCAGATGGGTTGGGACGGTACTTCTGGTGGCTGTTGGATCCAGCTTGGTGCATCATACGACGTTTGCGGTTGTCGTTGGCTTCATTAATCTTCCCTTCCATCTGAATGGCAGAGTCGACTAGCTCTTTGAGATCTTCAAAACGGATGTTGACGAGGACAGTCTGCATCTCATCATGCAGTCCGTTTAGAAATCTCTCCTTCTTCTTGGCCTCCGTGTTGATCTCAGCAGGTGCATACCTGGCAAGCGATAGGATTCTGTCATGGTACTCCACTACAGTCATTCTGCCTTGCTTTAACTCTCTGAATTCATCCCTCATTCTGGTGACTAGTCCCTGTGGCATGTGGGTGTGGCTGAACTTGGTTTTGAAGGCTTCCCATGTCATCACTTGACCATGGTTCATCGTGCGGATAATGTACCACTAGGCTCTTGCATCTCCTGCCAAATAGTTGGTGGCAAAGAGACTTTCTCGTTGTCATCAACTCTAGCTACCTCTAAATTGTTCTCCATTGTCTACAACCAGTCATTAGCATCTAGTGGGTTCTCCGAAGTACTAAAGATTGTGGGATTGGTATTCTGGAAGTTTTTCAGCTTGGATCCTTGATGATCCTGATTTCCATGCCCTTGGTTATTTTGGGCCATTTGACCTATCTGCTGCAGAGTTCCTAGGTTGGCTTGGCGCTCTTCCCTACTTGCTTCATGGTCTACAACTAGCATCTGCATAATCTGCAGCATCGGGTCCTGCGATGCGCTGCTCCCTCTGGGGTTTCCACGAGTCATCTGAAGATTGAGATAGATAAAGGGGTAAGAGGGAAAGTTCTAAGGTTCATGGTTTTGGTTTCAAAGCTAAAACTTTGAGTTTGACTAAGATTTTGTAACTAACTTCTTTTCATTCATTCAAGCAAAGAACACGATACAAACAAACACACACCACAACATCAAAGGAAAACATATGGTTTTAAGAACCATTCTGCAAGCTACGATACAATGGGACCGATACTCCTCACGCTACGATAGTGCTCTAGTGCATCTACTCATCATCGATGAAGTCGGAGTCATCATCGTCGGTGTAGAAGTCCACGGCATCCTCCTCCAGAAAGGCATCATCATTGCTGAGGTAAGAGTCCATATCTCCCTGGATGTCTTCACCTTCCTCTTCTTCTTCCTTTGCTACAAGCTAAGCTTCTTGCTCCTTGATGGTGTTCTCGAGGTCGGCCACCTTCTTGTGAAGACGGTCGATGGTGCGATCCTTCTTTTCACGCTGGCGGCGAAGAGACTGACAATCCTTGACAAGCAGTGAGAAAGTTTGGGCCTTCTGAGCGGCAATGGCAAGGTTGTGGTTGGCAAACTCCCTAGCGTTGTCCAATTCCTTCTGGCGGTCGTACAGCAGGAAGTCAAGGTTCTCCATTTGACGCTTCAACTCTGGGTGACTTGGCATCTCCATTGGCATTCCCATCAAGTCACACCTTTCATAGTGAACAAAGCGGGTTCCTTGGATTTTGTTGACACTCAGGGCACACCGACGTGCGAGAGCTTCATCCATTGCCCTGGCTAATCCATCTAGCCAGTTGTTCTCTCTCACGGAGAACTGGATCCTCCCGGATGTTTGTGCTTCTATACTTCCTCGAAGATCAGCGGTGACTAGCCATTGTAAGTCCCCTCCTGGGGGTCCAGGAAGTTGAGCTCCAAGGAATTCCAGATGTGGGCGTCCCAAGTACTCCGATAGTGCGTCAAGATCCCTCTCGAAGGTCAGCTGGCCTCCGCTACCCAACTGGTAGAACTTGCTGAACTGAGTCTCCATCTATAAGAATTAAGGATGAGGAAGTTAGTGAAGTGATCAAGTGTGTCAAATTTTATGTAGTAATGTAAGAATTGGAGGAACATGAATTTTTTTGAGAGAAAGAATTCCCAAGGGTAAGATAGGAAATAGTTTTCATAAATATTCACTTTGGTTTTGAAACTAAGTTTTTGTTTCGGACGTCCATTCTAACTAGGGTCTCCTATGGTCAGGATGGCTCTGATACCAACTTGTCAACACCCGGATTTTTAATCCTAGATGTCTATTATGCCATACATCGCAATCCCAGGATTACCATTTTTGTGAGACATAACAAATTGGATATCACAGCACATCATCCATTACAAACCATAATAAGGTCTTACATGAATAAAGGATCTCATGATCCAATCTTAATACCACAAGCAGCGGAATACATAATAAGCGTAGCGGTGGGGTCCATCTTTAGGGTCACAGGCAATGCTGACGATGGAAGATAGTCCTAGTTATCATAGCCGTCCTATTGTCCTTCATCTTGGTAGTCTCCTTCGTAGTCTGGCCATAGGAATAGCCAGAGACAAAAGCCATGAGTACTCTTTAAGTACTCACAAACTATCACTAACAAGTAAGGTAGTTCTAGTGGGAAAAGCTAACTCTAAGTTTATTTGTAAAGTTAAGTTTGAAACCAGAGCTGAGTTCAGAAACAAAGAAAGATAAAAATAAAGTTCTAGAATCACTTAAGTTGGGAAGCTAGTGTCATAGTCACAACTCTGTTGTGGTCAAGTCATGTCACAATTGATTTCATAAGTTTTTTTGAAAACATCTGACAACAGAACAGTATGGCCACTCCAACTTTCCATAACCGCGGACGCGGCTATTCGAATAGTTTGATACTCTACAGAGGTGGTACACTTTCACCACAAGATTCGATACATCTGTCAGAACATCTCATGCCTCAACATTTTCATCATCATAAACCATTTGTGTTTCTCAACACATGTCAAAACATCTCAATAGAATGACTCATCATTCCAAGGTTTTCACAAGTCATTTTCACCAAGTACTCTCATTCTAAGTGACTCAAGTTTTGATGTAGCTCTAAGTTACTAAGTTAAGAGTGTTCACTAAAGCGGGATGCTAAGATCAATCTCATGCCACAGAATGACATCTAAGGCTAACTAGATAGGTCAAGTTTTATACTTTTTATGCTACCTTTAAACAAGTAGAGGACTTTGGTAAAGTAAAGAAGGTAAAGCTTGTAAATAAAATTTGGCGTAGCTATAAGTCAAAGGGTATAACCAAAGCATGCCTAATGCATTTACTTAGGTTATCTAGATTGCAAGGTCTAGCTTGCATTGTTAATGATGGCTTGCTAAGTATAATACTTGCAAGTGTTAGCTTGCTCAGTTTACTTGAAGTGCTAGGCTTGCCTTGGGTAGTGCAGTGGTTGAAGTTTTCTTCCTCCTCCTCTTGGTAGAACTCCTCCTCCTCAAAAGCTTGATCGGTACTATCATCTATAAATACATACGGGATACACAATCACCAAACAAAGCTTAACTAGTCTACTTAGCATACTAAGGCACCATTTAATGATCTATTATCATCACAAGCATCACAAGGTTTAACTAACTAGCTTCATTCTTTTTATTTTAGAAAAGTAATTTCTACTCATTGAAATTAACTAAGATTTAATATTCTCTAATTAAAATATGGGATCATGTGGACACATGTCATCATCATATGTTCTAACATACGGGAATGTGATTTAAATGTTGGATCACATTTTAATAAGTTTAAGTTGAATATTTAATGATTTAAAGTGACTAGAAATGCCTATATAGCATTATTTTGGTACTAGTCCAAAGTCACTGTATGCAAACCTTAATATTATTACATATTCAGGTATGGTTAAATGTGATTTTTGAGAGTTGGAATCAACTCAAAAGCTATAATGGTTGATTTTAGAAAAATGTTTGAATGTGCAAAGACTTCTGTCTTGTTATTTTTACTAGGAGAGATCTCTAACTCTAAATGATTTAAATCCAACGAGCTTGGATAGAGATTTTCATTACCTTTCCAGCAAAATTGGAATCACACCATTTGGATTTGTAAAACTCTTTGAATTGATTTTCGAACTAAGGGACAAAATTGATTTTAATTCTAAATAGAAAAACCTAATTTGAATTAACTGGGTCAGCGCGGGAAAGTAAATGGGCCGGCCCAGTAACGCTTAGCGGCGCAGAGGGCGACTGATAGGCTGGTCCCGCATGTCAGCGGCACATAAAACCCGAAGCGGTATGGGCGATCTGGGCCACACGATTAGAACACAAATCAACAGTCCACAGTCGTCGTCAACGACGGACTGGTCGCCGGCAAGACCGAACCCTAAACGGCCAGTGGGGGTCTACTTGGGATGTACCAGGGCTTCAACTAGGGCGACAAGGGGGGTGAACGAACTGGACGGCGACGGCGAGCTTAGGCGAAGTCGTGGCAGGGGCTGAGGTGGACGAAACCGATGTGGACTTCTCCTCCTCTGCAGCGGCTACCTCCGGTGGAATTCCGGCGAATGGTGGCTCGAGCGGCTCCGGGAGAGAGGGGAAATGGTCAGTGGAGAGAGGGAGTGAGATGGTGTGAAGAAATGGTGCTGGGGTGGCCTCCTTATATAGGCCCGACGAGTGGGCAGTGAGGCATGTGCGCGGCTCATCGGTGACGGCAAAACAGGGGGCTACCGGCGTGGGCGAGGTAGGCGGACGGTGGGCGGTCTGTTGGCGTCCGCTACGGCGCAATGGCGTCGCTAGGGGCGGTGGCATTTGGTCGGGGGCTTCACGCGCTCTGGGAGATAGAGGCGGTGCTCGACGGTGATCATGGCGAGTGTGGGTCGCGCGGCGGTGCACGACCATGTCTGGTGGGTTGCTGGGTTCAAGGCGGAGCGTTGTGTGCTTGGTGTCGAGGCGCGGTCTGGGGCGTGCTGGCGACGATCGCGCTCTGGCGTGCGCTGCGCACGGCGCGGAGAGAAAGGGCGGCAAGGCTGTGGGGTGGTCCAGTGGCTGGGGTTGATCGAGGGGTGGACAGGGAGTGGCGGTAGGGTTGGGCGGAGCTACTGGGCACGCTGGTTTGGCGCGGCGCGGTCTGCTACGAGCTGTCCACGTTCGACCGGTGGCGACCAAAAATGAGCGGCGCGCTACTGATGCTCTAGTCCAATGGGTAGGCTGGTTAGGGGTTGGTTAGAGCTGGGGGAGACCAGGGGACCAAAATTTTCCCAAACACTCGACAATGCATTGATCATCAAATAGTAATAGTTAGGCAGAATTTTTGTGCATGCCACCTGTTCGACACAATGGCCGCATGAAGAAAAGATTTGAATTTTTGAAAGATTTTTGGTGGAGTGGTGTAACTTATGCTTGAGCATCTAGGTTTGCTTGGGATTTTCAAATGGAGTTCATTTGAGTGGTTTTTGAATTAGTGTGATCTATATATATGAACTAGATTCAATTTTCAAATATCATTTAAAATTAGAGTTTGAATGTTTTTGGGAGATCACAAGGTGGGCCTTGGCACATCACTACTTGTACTAGCAAGGGGTGCAAAGAACCACAATTGTCTCTGTTGGCATTTGAGTCCTAGGAACACCCAAAGTGTCCTAGTTAGTTAAAATGGCACAAATGACCATGTCTTTATTTTATTCTTTTTGATTTCTTTTTCTTTGGGATTTGTTTGGGAATGGTCTAGATGATGTTTAATTCACCTTAGAATCATTTTACAACCAATGGATCACTCAAACATGGCAATTCAAATCAACTCCTAATTTAAATGCACACACATATGAATGCTTAATTATTTTAAATGGAAAAGTTTTTTCTAACCCCAAATTGGGTAGATTTGATCTTGATTACCTTTGGATTAAGTTTTGGGATGTTACACTTCGGGTTAGAGCTTTGCTTCACGGGAAGCCTAGTCAGGGAGAAGAGACGGAGTCCAGTCCAGTTACGGGAAGGCCTAGAAGACTTACCGACATAGGCCCGTAGTGTTACTTGCAGTCCAAGATGTACTCTGTAACCGACTCTTAGTAATAGCCAGATAGATCTCTCCTTTAAACGCTAGGCCGGATATCTATATAAGCCGTCCTAGGGAAAGCCTTTAGGGCACCCTCACAATAGTCTTCAATCTCAACTCGCACAGGCGAAACCCTTGTAACCCATATTCCGGCTCTTCCGTATTACTAGATTGCTAGCAGGAGTAGGATCCGTCCAAAGCCGGCGGATTCGAACCTGGATAAACTTGTGTGCTCACCGTCCCAGAACACCGTACGTCTCAAACCCCTCTCTTCCACACGCCTTGAGGACCCCCTCATGTCGTACTTATCATCAATTCGACGACAATTACGATCAAAGTCATTGTGTTTATATTGCTATAACATCTAACGAAGTAATCCTAGTCCTTAGACCACAAGATCACGTTAATCACTAACACTGGAAGAGTATCTTGATAACATCAAACGTCACATCGTGAAAGGGCAATTATAAAGGTGGGTTCAGTACTACAAAAGTGTTATGTAGAGGCTCATGGATCAAGAGTGGGATTTGTCCATCTCGATAATGGATAGATATACTTTGGGCCCTCTCGGTGATATCACATTGGTTAGCTTGCAAGCAAGTGATAAGATCACTAGAATGTTATATCACGGGAACGAGAAAAGAGTACATGTTGGTAACGAGATCAAACTAGGTATGGAGATACCGATAATCAAATATCGGACATGTAATATATCGCGAGACAAAGGGATTTAGTTACTGAGCATTAAAGGTTCTCATGATCACAGAAGTCATCGTAGAATGTGTAGGAGTCAGTATGGATCTCCAGGTCCTGCTTCTGATTATTGATCTGAGAGGGGTCTCGATCATGTCTGCATTATTCACGAACCGTAGGGTGACACACTTAAGGGACACCAACACCATTTGGAGCAAATATGTTTCAAACGAATGAATTGCAAAGTGCTGGAATTATTTCAATAGACACCAAAACTATTTCGGGTGAAATTGCTGAAATTGGTTCTCCATGTAATATTGAAATGTTGTAGGGGGTTTTATATGAATGTTTGTTAATTAAATTAATTAACAAAATTCTGAATAAAAATAATAAAAGAGTTTTATTAAATGAGAGAGCATTAAATTTGGAGAAATTTAATGCATTTAAAGTAAATACTTTAAAGAGGAATGTTAAGAGGGACACTTTTATGTGGAGGGGGTTACCACCACATGAAATAGGGGAGGTGAGGGGTCACCCCCCATGGGGCACCGGCCATGGGGAGGGGTACCCCCCTCCTCCTATAAAAGGCCACCCCTCTCACCCTTCTTCCTCACACCTCCTCGTGAAGGATCTCTCTCCCCTCTAGAATTATTCCCCCATGGTCTTGGATTAGCGAGATACATGTTCCCGGTGGCATTTCGTCTAGAAGGAGTTGTTGCTTACGCTGCATCGTTGGAGCGAGGAGGCGGAGGTTGTTCGGTGGCCTGAACGTGTGTGCGAGTGCGGATGCGTTGTTGGCTTGCGGCTCTAGGACTTCCACATGATCTTGAGATCGGCAAGCGTATGACTACATCATCCACGAGTTCCTACTCGTTAACAAAACTTTGTTGTCTTCGAGGGTAAGTTCTCCATGGATGTATATCCACCCGTTGCTTGTATCTAGTAGATAGATCTTGGCGTATAGTTCCCATCGTAGGAAATTTTTTGTTTTCGATGTTGCGAACCCTTCAGTGGTATCAAAGCCTGATCTATGCATAGGTGCTTTGCACAGGTAGAACACATAAGAGTATGTGGGCGGTGATGATCATGTTATTGCTTCTTCTATGTACTTTGGATATTGGTGGCATAGTGGGATGAAGCGGCCCGGATCAACCTTACATGTCATCGCACATGAGACCGGTTCCACGACTGACATGCAACTAGTTTTTCATAAGTGGCTGGCGAGTGTCTGTCTCTCCTATTATAGTCACTATCTGATTTACAATGAGTTTCTAATAATTTGGTTATCATCGTTGTGGTTCCATGTTCGTAGGTAAGAACGGTTCTATCATCGAAAGCCCTAAGCCACGTAAAAACTTGCAATTGATTAATTAGAAGAATCTAGTTTAGATCGTTGCTGGGCTTGTGTCATGATATGGTAATGTTGTGAGTTGATGTATAGTTGATACACTTACAACACACTTAACGTGTAAGTTCCATAGACCTTGGCCTTACACACAAAGGAATGATAGAGATTATACCACGATGCACATGATAGTGATCAAATGCATGGACCATATCATTCCACTTTACACATATGATGTTTGCATCTTATATTGCTAGTTTAGCATTTTAGTAGCATTATAAGATGGTCCCTCATTTAGATATCAAGATAAAAATGTGTTCTCCCTTAAGTACGCACCATTTATGTTTTGCCGCTTGAAGATATTACGTGATGATCGGGTGTACTTGAATCCACAATCATATTTTGGGTGTAAGACAGTTTTACACATGCGAGTACTAAGGTTCTTACTTGGCGAGCCTAGCATGTACAGACATGGCCTCGGAACACGGACCGAAAGGTTAAGCATGAGTCATATAGTTGAATGATGCCCATATTGATGCTCGCCTTTGAAGCTACACCGACTCACGTGATGATCGGACTTGGTGTAGTGGATTTGGTTCTTGTAATCACTAAAAAGACACGAGGGATGTCGTTTTTGAGTGGGAGTTCATTTGTAATTTGGATTAATTTTCTCATCAAAATAATCATCAAATATAGGAGGCATATTGTAATCACAATTAATTTTCTCCTCAATAGTAGGTGGACTGAAAATATCATATTCATCATTGTAATCATCATATATTGGAGGTTTGGTATCATCATAAGCGATAGAATAGCTATCTTCCAAAGCTGGGGAACTAAAGAGATAATTTTCATAAAAACTAGCTTTCCCAAGCTTAGACTTTTCCATAGCATTAGCAATAATGGTGTCCAAAGAATTCATACTAACAACATTGCTATTAGCATGCAAATAAAGTTCCATAGGTTTTTTAATTTTCTCTTCAAACACTTCATGTCCTAACTCAAGATAAATACTATAAAGCTCTCTAATTTTGTTGTTGTTTTCCATTAAGCCTAACTAGTGAAAACAAGAAACAAATGACAAAATTGCAGAATCTAAAGGAAATAACTTCGAGCACTCACACTGGAGGATGTCAGTACCTTTTACCTTACCTCCCCGGCAATGGCGCCAGAAAATAGCTTGATGTCTATGCACTTCTATTCTTGTAGAAGGTTGTTGGGCCTCCAAGTGCAGAGGTTTGTAGAATAGCAGCAAGTTTCCCTTAAGTGGATCACCCAAGGTTTATCGAACTCAGGGAGGAAGTGGTCAAAGGTATTCCCTCTCAAGCAACCCTGCAATCAAGATACAAGAAGTCTCTTGTGTCCCCAACACACCCAATACACTTGTCAGGTGTATAGGTGCACTAGTTCGGCAAAGAGATAGTAAAATACAAGTGGTATGGATGATTATAAGTGGTAACGGGGCCAGAAAAGAGCTTGATAGGAGGAAAAGACTAAAGGCAAAAAGATGGAAGCAAGTAAACATGTAACATATCTTGTTTCAAACGGTGTTTCAATGCTTAGAAACAAGGCCTAGGGATCATACTTTTGCTGGTGAACACTCTCATATAAATATCTTCTCTTCATGATACTACTCTTAACTACTCTCCGGTTGGACACTCTAATCCATGGTAGGGCTATAACATCACTCCTCAAAGTCCACTTCCCCATCTAGATAACCCCACACTGTCACCTTGAGCACTAGATGGCTCCAACAAACACCACAATTCCATAGAGACATCCAACTCCAAATATAACTCATAACAAGTATTTGTAATCTCTAGCCTAAGTGCCACCATGGTGTGCACGCTATCACTTTCACACACATGGGGAGAGCAGAGATCTATCAAAGCACTTAAGTAGCAAGGTAGATCTACTTGATTACAAAGCTCATGATCACAATATGATCATGCATAGAGAGAGAGATGAACACATAGCTACCAATAGAACCCTTAGCCTCGAGGAAGAACTACTCCCTCATCATCATGGGAATCAGCAACGGCGATGGAGATGGTGGTGGAGATCAATGGAGATGGCTCCGCGGGCACTTCCCCGTCCCGGTAGGGTGCCGGAACAGAGACTTTATGTCCCCTGAATCTCCCCTTCGGTGGCGGCGGCACTGCGGAACTTTTCATGGCTGGAGGCTGGTCGATTTAGGGTTTTCGCATCAGAGGCTTCTTATAGGCAAAGGGGCAAGGTCGGTGGCCGGCCAGGGGGCCCACACCATGCCCTAGTGTGGCCTAGGGCTACCCGCGCCAAGGGGTGGTGTTGCCGCCTAGTGGCCCCCCTTCGTCTCTCCTTCGGACTCCATGTGTCTTCCGGTAAAATATTGACTTTGGCTTTTGTCCCGTCCAATTCTGACAATATTGATTTTCTGACTTTCCTAGAACCAAAAACAGCAAAAAATAGGCAACTAGCACTGTGGCATCTTGTCAATAGGTTAGTTCCAGAAAATGCATAAAAGGTACTCCAAAGTGTGGACAAAACATAAGAAAGTAGATATAAACCAAGCATGGAACATCGAAAATTATAGATACATTTGCAACGTATCATGGACTTTTGGAATCACTTGATTTTGAATCATTTGATACATGTGAGCCATGCCTTATGGGAAAGATGACTAGAACGCCGTTTTCCGGTTCAATGGAACGGGCGACAAATTTATTGGAAATCATACATACTAATGTATGCGGTCCAATGAGTGTGTCGGCGTGAGGTGGATATCGTTATTTTGTTACTTTCACGGATGATTTGAGTAGATACGGGTATATCTATTTTATGAAACATAAGTCTAAAACCTTTGAAAAGTTTAAAGAATTTCAGAATGAAGTGGAAAATCATCGTAATAGAAAGATCAAATTTTTGTAGTCCGACCGTGGAGGTGAGTATCTAAGTTACGAGTTTAGCACACACATGAAAGAGCGTGGAATAGTTTCACAACTCACACCTGCCAGAACACCACGACATAATGGTGTGTCAGAACGTCATAATCGTACTCTATTGGATATGGTTCGATCTATGATGTCTCTGACTGACTTGCCACTATCATTTTGGGGTTATGCACTGGAAACTGTTGCATTCACTTTAAATCGGGCACTGTCTAAATCTGTTGAAACGACACCGTATGAATTATGGTGTGGAAAAAAACCTAAGCTGTCATTTCTTAAAGTTTGGGGATGCGATGTTTATGTGAAGAAACTTCAGCCTGATAAACTCGAACCCAAAGCGGAAAATGTGTCTTCATAGGATACCCTAAAGGAACAATTGGGTATTCCTTCTATCACAGCTCCGAGGGTAAGGTTTTTGTTGCCAAGAATGGATCCTTTCTAGAGAAAGAGTTTCTCGTGAAAGGTGTGAGTAGTCAAAAGGTAGAACTCGAAGAGGTTACTGAACCTTCTCTTCATGAAATGGCTAGTGGCGCAGCACCGGAAGTCGTTCCAGAGTTGACTTCACCAAATGAAGAAGGAACTAATGATAATGATCATGAAACTCCAAAAGAGGACACTACTGAACCTCGCAGGTCAAGCAGGACACGTGCAGCTCCTGAACTGTACGGGAATCCTGTTGTAAATTTCATGGTTGATGAAATAGATGACCCTACGACGTATGAAGAAGCGATGATGAGCCTGGATTCCAACAAATGCCTAGAAGCCATGAAATCTAAGATGGAATCCATGTACAAAAACCAGGTTTGGACCTTGGTGGACTTACCTCACGACCGAAAGGCCATTGAGAATAAATGGATTTTCAAAAGAAAAACCGATGCTGATGGTAATGTAACCGTCTATAAAGCTTGACTTGTCGCAAAAGGGTTTTGACAAATTCAAGGAGTTGACTACGAAGAGACATTCTCTCCCGTAGCGATGCTAAAGTTAGTTAGGATTATGTTAGCAATTGCTGCATATTTCGATTATGAAATATGACAGATGGATGTCAAAACTGCGTTCCTCAATGGTAATATTGAAGAAGAGTTGTATATGATACAACCAAAGGATTTTGTCGATCCTAAGGATGCTAACAAGGTGTGCAAGCTTTAGCGATCCATCTATGGACTGAAGCAAGCATCATGAAGTTGGAATCTCTGCTTTGATGAGGTGATCAAAGAGTTTGGATTTGTCCAAACTTATGGAAAGGCTTGTATTTACAAGAAAGTGAGTGGGAGCAGTGTGGCATTTCTGATATTATATGTGGATGACATATTATTGATTGGAAATGATATAGATCGTTTAAACAGTGTTAAAAGTTATCTAAACAACAAATTTTCTATGAAAGACATTGGTGAAGCATCATATATATTAGGCATAAAGATCTATAGAGATAGATCAAGACGCCTAATAGGGCTATCACAAAGTACATACCTTGATAAGATTTTAAAGAAGTTTAAAATGGAAGAAAGTAAGAAGGGGTTCTTACCTATGTTGCAAGGCAAGACATTGAGTAAGACTCAAAGTCTGGCTACGGTGGAAGAAAGAGAGATAATGGATAAGATCCGCTATGCTTTATCCATAGGCTCTATAACGTACACCATGCTATGTACAAGACTGGATGTGGCACATGCTATTAGTTTGACTAGTAGGTACCAATCTGATCCAGGTTTGGAACACTGGATAGCGGTCAAGAATATCCTTAAGTACTTGAGAAGAACTAAGGAAATGTTTCTTGTATACGGAGGTGAAGAAGAGCTGGTCGCTAATTGTTATGTCGATGCTAGCTTTGACACTGATCCGGATGACTCTAAGTCTCAATCTGGATACATATTTCTCATGAACGGAGCAAATGTTAGTTGGAGGAGCTCCAAACAACCCATGGTAACAAGGTCAACAATAGAGGCGGAATATATTGCTACTTCAGAAGCAGCACAGAAAGCAGTTTGGATGAAGGAGTTCATTACCGAACTGGGTGTGGTTCCTAGCGCATTGGATCCAATGGTTTTCTATTGTGACAACAATGGAGCCATAGCCAACTAATACATTGCAAATGTATCTATAATTTTTGATGTTCCATGCTTAGTTTTATCCACTTTCTTGTGTTTTGTCCACACTTTGGAGTACTTTTCATATGATTTCTTGGACTAATCTATTAACAAGAGCCACAGTGCCAGCTGCCTATTTTCTACTATTTTTGGTTCCAGGAAAGTCAGAAAATGAATATTCTCGGAATTGGACAAGACAAAAGCCAAAGTGCCTATTTTTCCGGAAGTCATCAGATGCCAGAATACGAGACGGAGAAGGGCTGGGGGCTGGCCACACCACCTGGTCGCACGGCCAGGCCTAGCCCACGCCAGGGGGTGGTCTGGCCGACCCCAGCACCCCCTCGGCCTCTCCTTCCGCCTACAAGATGCCCTCGGGACGAAAACCCTAAGTACCCGATCAAAAATCCACGAAAGAGTCTGTAGCCGCCGTCGTCTCTATCCCTAGATCGGGAGGGATCTGAAGCTCTTCCCGGCACCCTGCCTGAGAGGGGAATTCACCCTGGAGGCCTTCTTCATCATCATGCAAGCCTCCGGTGTGATGCGTGAGTAGTTCATCCTTGGACTACGGATCCATGTAGTAGCTAGATGGCTGGTTCTCCTCCTTTGGGCTTTCATGTCTAGATCTTGTGAGCTCCGTTCATGATCAAGATCATCTATTTGTAATTCCGCATGTTGTGTTTGCGGGGATCCAGTGGATATTGAGATGCTATTTCAGATTGATTATTGATTCTATCATGTCTTTGTTATTTGTGACCGTGCATGCTTTAGTAGCTATCTTGGCCAAGTAGATGCTAGCAACTCCAAGAGTTAGTATTTATGCTCGATAGTGGGTTCATGCATCTAGTAATCTGGGGAAGTGACAGAAATCTCTAAGGTACTAGATATGGTGTTGCTACTAGGGAGAAAACAACAATCCTTTTTTCATAGAACAATCGTATTGTTTACATTACACGCAATTCGTAAAGCAATAATCTGTTGCTTGCAACTTAATACTGGAGGGGGTTCGGATGATAACCTTAAGGTGGATTATTAGTCATAGATGCGGTTGGATGGCGGTCTATGTATAATGTTGTAATGCCCAATCAAGTTTCAAAGGAGTCAAGATGATTAGTATATGCATGTATTTCTTTCTCGATGTTTTTCAATTGCCCCGCTGTAATTTGTTCACCCAGCATGTTATCTATCTTAAGGAGAGCCACCTCTAATGAACTATGGATCCCGGTCCTTTTATTTTACATACAATCTATAAACTGTTTACTGCTTTGTGTTTACTTTCTGTAAACTATTACTTCCTTCCATTCGATACGTTTAATCCTTTGTTTTCAGCAAAACACGTTGAGATTGACAACCTCATCGCAAGTTAGGGACAGAGTTCTGTGGTTGTGTTGTGCAGGTCTCCACGTTGCTACTAGCACCGGTAGTGCGCCCTGCCAAGGCTCAGCTAGCAACACCTTTGGGGTGTTTCCTTGCTCCTACTGGTTCAATTAAACCTTGGTTTCATAACTAAGGGAAACTTGATGTTGTGCTCATCATACCTTCCTCTTGGGGTTCCCAACGAGCTCTACGTCAAAACTGAGCCATCAAGCATTTTTCTGGCGCCGTTGCCTGGGAGTCAAGGACATCTTCACAAGGGGAGTCCCTCATAACCAATCTCTTTACTTTGTTATTTTTGTTTTGCTTAGTTTACTTTTGCTTTGTTTGATTTTTTTGTTATAAAAAACACACAAAAAATTAGTCTTACAAGTTTGCTTTTTTTATTGAAAACACAAAAAAATTAGTTCCTATCTTAAGTTGCTATTATGTCTAACATTGCTCTAGTCACTATGTCACCCGAGGAAATGATTTTCACTTTTAAACAAGGAATTGAGGAAAGCTTCAAGGAAGCTTGGTCTAGAATCTCTGATCTACATGAAAAAACTGAGCCTAAAATGACTCAAAGCTTGTTCCTTAGCAGTTTTTACCTTGGAATTGCTCTTTGCTATAGATATGCGTTAGATGCTGTTGTGGGAGGAGATTTCCTCCAATGTAATGAGGATGATGCTATAAATGCTATAAAGAAATTGATCCTCACTTACAACTTGCCTAGCCAAACTGATATTTCTTTTGCAAGAATATTTGCTAGATTGAACACTCTTAAGACTAGCACTACTAGCTTAAAAGATTGCTATAATACGCTTAGGGAGCATCACAATTATGTCCCAATAAATTCTGAACCATCAAAGTGGCTCCCTACAGTAAAGATTGAGATAAACCCTGATAATTTTCAAGCTCGCTGTGATATCATGTCTGAATTTTGTCTTATGCCCAAATATATTTATGAATCTTTGAATCTTTGGGGGCTTACTGAAGGAGGAAAAGACATATCTCTTGCTAATAATGCTACCATATTACCTATTGGAATAGTTTAAGGAGTGTTCATAAAGATCCTTGGGAAAATGATTTCTACTGATTATCTTGTTATTGAATGTGCAGGAAAAGGACAAATTACACTTAGAAGGTCCCTATTAGAACTTCTTGGAGCAATAATAGATGTGGGAAAGGGGACCATGCACCTTTCTTCTCCACTAAACAAACATATTTTCCCAAGGTTAAGAATAAAAGTAAGAGAGGTAAGGGCAAGAAATTTGGTCTTAATACTTCTTCATTTGAGAACACTTGATTCTATCTTGCTTCTTATTTCTAACTTAAAGGCGTTAAAGAAAAGTACTTATTGGGAGATAACCCAAAAGTTTCAAATGAGTCTTGGAAGTTATTACTTCGGTATTAACCGCTCCTTATCCTTTTTATTTGGATTTTGTGCCAAGAGTAACCTCTAATGAGAGAGAAGTAATGATTGGGAAAGTTGCTGTCCCGTAACAGATTTATGTGCTTCACCGTAAAAATTCGTGTAAAATCTATGAAAGTGTTTTTGAGGCGTAAATGTTTGTGCTTCTGCCCCAGGTTGTTATCTAACTTTCGTTAGTTCAACACTTTTTCATTTGAGCAACAGAAGGTCTTCGAAAAAATTCGTCTTTACCTGCTGGTCTGTTTTGACAGATTTCGGCCATTTTCTGCATTTGCTACTTGTTGGTTCCTTTTTGAGTTCTTTTGGGTAATTGAGCTTTTTGAGGGAAGTGCTACAGTATCTAGTGTTCTAATGGAAGTTTATTGGTGTTATAACTGAACCTTAAGACTTATTTATCTTGACTACACTAATGTTGCTAATAAAGATTGTGTGAAGTTTTATATGAAGAAAAAATTTCAGGTGTATGGAAGGAATAAGTAATGAGATGAAGAATGGACTAAAGCTCAAGCTTGGGGATACCACGCGTGTCACCCCAAGAAATATCCAAGAAGTACAAGCGTCAAAGCTTGGGGATGCCCAAAGCATCCCCCTCTTCATCAATAAAAATCCTAGGTTTCTTCCAAACGTTTCATTTTTATTGTTTCATGCACAGTTGTGTTGTTCTTGGAGCGTCTTCTTTTTCATTTTTGTTTTGGTTTTCCGTTTGCTTTGTTTGCTTAGTTTTCTGAATAAATTGGTTGGACCCCCTCTTTCATACATTGGTTTTCAAATAGTTTGGTTTGGTTTGGAAAAGAGTAGGAAAGTTCATGCTTATGTGGTAAAAAGAGCTCGTTTTTGACTGTGGCCTATGCTTTGTCATGCCATGTTTGATATTGTTTTGGCTTTATGCTTAGTATTCGTTGCTGTAACATGACTTGTTATAAACTATTGAGATTGCTTAATGTGCCTTGGATGAATCATGCGTTGTTTTAGCATATTAAAGCATAGTATAGTGGTATTCACCTTTGATGCTTTCTTTGGGTTGACTTGGCACATGCTCACACCATGTTATGACTATCTCAAGTCACCATAGCCTTTATGATCCTTTAGTTTTCAACTTCTAGTATCACTTTATGCTTTGATCAATTATGTTTTGTCGCTCTGCATGATTATGGCCATTATTGCTCTCTTAGTTTGTCGCTCCCAGTCTTTTGCTAGCCTCCACAACCAATTATGAGTTCCACTCATGCATCCAACTCCCTAAACCAAGTTATTCCAAAGAGTCCACCATACCTACCTACTAGCTTATGCTATTCCAAGTATATTCATGCTTTTGTTTACCTTCCAAATTAAACTTGTTATGAGAAAACTAGTGATTAAAGCTCTCACGAACTTGATGGCGCACTTTAATTTTTTGCATCTAATAAACTTGAACCATTGGGTCCTTCTTTGTTGCGTATATGCTTCCGCTTTATAAGTTGAAATTAGCAGAACCATGTATCATGGGGAACGCTTTTAACATTGCACTTGTACTTTGTACCCCGTTGATATCATGTTCTTTTGCTTATGGATCCCGGTGGTGTGAAATAAAAGTGGAACTTGTAAGATCATGGAGTTTGTATGTGTGTTAGAGAAACGCCTGGGCCGCTAGCCTAAGCCATGCCTAATCATGGTGGAAACTTGCAGCATCACCATAATGAGCACTCTATGAAGCATCCTCAATAAAAACCTATGCAAATAGCAAATAAAAAGATCGCTGAGATGTTCATTGTCTGCTTGCCTTGTCATTTTGATTATTGCATAGCTCCTGTATCATGTGCAATGGGTACCCCGTTGGCGGTTCTTTATGATACACATGTACTTACAATGACAAGAGCTTACTCGTGAATAAAGTTGAGTAGCATGAGGTTCGGTCTTCGTAAGTAAGGGGCATGAGATTTCGGTTTATAACTTGTCAAGCTATCCTCTTAGTTGTGTCACTTTAACCTTAATCACCTTCAAGATGCTTATGATAGGGGCAATGAGAGCTAAAAGCTATAAGCACCATAATTTTGGAAGCTCTTTATGAGACTTGAATCCCTACTTCCTTTTACAAAGGCCTTTCTTCCACCATTATATTGAGTCTCCACCTTCTACCTTTATGCACCCACTTTGAGAGCATAGTGGCCATTCTTAGTTCTGTGTGCATTGTCCCAAGACTAGTTGATTTATGCATGACTTGATATTGCTTGTTTTAAACTATTTGTATCTAGTCACTCTTATGAACTTTGAAGGTGTCCTATGCATTTATATTTGCTACTCTATGAGGGACAAGCTGAATACTATTATGCTATGTTTTCTTTATGTGAAACAAACAAACGTCTTGAAAAGCATTGTTATTCATGAATCTTTTGTTTGTGCCTTTTCCTGTCGCATCATAGTTTCTTTGACTTATTGCTAGAACTTTGTCTTTCATGTTATGATTGAAGTACTATGATCCCAGCTTTGAATGTTTTACAAATATTGTTTCATAGAACAATCGTATTGTTTACATTACACGCAATTCGTAAAGCAATAATCTGTTGCTTGCAACTTAATACTAGAGGGGGTTCGGATGATAACCTTAAGGTGGATTATTAGTCATAGATGCAGTTGGATGGCAGTCTATGTATAATGTTGTAATTCCCAATCAAGTTTCAAAGGAGTCAAGATGATTAGTATATGCATGTATTGCTTTCTCGATGTTTGTCAATTGCCCCGCCGTAATTTGTTCAGCCAGCATGTTATCTATCTTAAGGAGAGCCACCTCTAGTGAACTATGGATCCCGGTCCTTTTCTTTTACATACAATCTATAAATTGTTTGCTGCTTTGTGTTTACTTTCTGCAAACTATTACTTCCTTCCATTCGATACGTTTAATCCTTTGTTTTCAGCAAAACACGGTGAGATTGACAACCTCATCACAAGTTGGGGACAGAGTTCTGTGGTTGTGTTGTGCAGGTCTCCACGTTGCTACTAGCAACGGTAGTGCGCCCTGTCAAGGCTTAGCTAGCAACACCTTTGGGGTGTTTCCTTGCTCCTACTGGTTCGATTAAACCTTGGTTTCATAACTGAGGGAAACTTGTTGTTGTGCTCATCATACCTTCCTCTTGGGGTTCCCAACGAGCTCTACATCAACAGTGAGCCATCACCAACACAAAGGAACCAAGGTCTCACAAGAATTCCAAGCATATTAAGCACCGGTTTCACTCCATCCATGAGCATGTCAAGGATGGAGATATAAAGATTTGCAAAGTACATATGGATCTCAATGTAGCAGATCCGTTGACAAAAACTCTCCCTAGAGCAAAACATGATCAACACCAGAACTCCATGGGTGTTAGATTTATCACCATGTAACTAGATTATTGTCTCTTGTGCAAGTGGGAGACTGAAGGGAATATGCCCTGAGAGGCAATAATAAAGTTGTTATTATACATATTCCAAGTATATGATAGATGTTTATTTTGCATGCTATAATTGAATTAATTTGGAAACGTTAATACATGTGTGTTTAATAAACAAAAGGAAAGTTCCTAGTTATGCCTCTCTTATAAACTAGCTCATTGATTAACAAGATGATCAAGGTTTCCTAATCATGGACATTGGATGTTGTTAATAACGAGGTCACAACATTAGTGGAATGATGTGATGAACATTCATCCGAAGTATAGCATTACGATCAAAGTCATTGTGTTTATATTGCTATAACATCTAACGAATTAATCCTAGTCCTTTGCCCGTGAGATCATGTTAATCACTAACACTGGAAGATTATCTTGATAACATCAAATGTCACACCGTGAAAGGGTGATTATAAAGGTGGGTTCAGTACTACGAAAGTGTTATGTAGAGGCTCATGGATTAAGAGTGGGATTTGTCCATCCCGATGACGGATAGATATACTCTAGGACCTCTCGGTGATATCACATTGGTTATCTTACAAGCAAGTGATAAGATCACTAGAATATTATATCACGGGAACGAGAAAAGAGTACATGTCAGTAACAAGATCAAACTAGGTATGGAGATACCGGTGATCGAGTCTCGGACATGTAATATATCGCGAGACAAAGGGATTTAGTTACTTAGCGTTAAAGGTTCTCACGATCACAGAAGTCATCGTAGAATGTGTAGGAGTCATTATGGATCTCCAGGTCCCGCTTCTGATTATTAATCTGAGAGGGGTCTCGATCATGTCTACACTATTCACGAACCATATGGTGACACACTTAAGGGACACCAACACCATTTGGAGCAAATATGTTTCAAACGAATGAATTGCAAAGCACTGGAATTATTTCAATAGACACCGAAACTGTTTCGGGTGAAATTGCTAAAATTGGTTCTGCATGTAATATTGAAATGTTGTAGGGGTTTTATGTGAATGTTTGTTAATTAAAGTAATTAACAAAATTCTGAATAAAATTAATAAAAGAGTTTTATTAAATAAGAGAGCATTAAATTTGGAGAAATTTAATGCATTTAAAGTAAAGACTTTAAAGAGGAATGTTAAGGGACACTTTTATGTGGAGGGGGTTACCACCACATGAATCGGGGAGGTGAGGGGTCACCCCCCATGGGGTGCCGGCCATGGGGACGGGTACCCCATCCTCCAATAAAAGGCCACCCCTCACCCTTCTTCCTCACACCTCCTCGTGAAGGATCTATCTCCCCCTCTAGAATTATTCCCCTCTGGTCTCAGATTAGCGAGATACATGTTCCCGGTGGCATTTCATCTGGAAGGAGTTGTTGCTTCCGCTGCATCACTGGAGCGAGGAGGCGGAGGTTGTTCGGTGGCCTGAACGTGTGTGCGAGTGCAGATGCGCTGCTGGTTTGCGGCGCTAGGACTTCCACATGATCTTGAGATCGGCAAGCGTATGACTACATCATCCACGAGTTCCTACTCGTTAACAAAACTTTGTTTTCTTTGAGGGTAAGTTCTCCATGGATTTATATCCACCCGTTGCTTGTATCTAGTAGATAGATCTTGGCGTATAGTCCCCATCGTAGGAAATTTTTGTTTTCTATGCTGCAAACCCTTCATAAGGACCCCCTCTCGGCATACATGTCTTCAATCCGACGACAGTTAGCATATCAACGGGTGGTACGGCTCGTTCCACAGCCATTGAACATGTACGGCTCCTCGTATTCATCTAAAACAAAAATAAAGCTTATTAGAAATGTATTCAGTAGAAACATAGCATAAATGATCCTCTACACTTTTTACAAAAGAATCTCATCTAAATTCAAAACTAAGCATGCTCATAATAGAGATTAGCCCAATAATAAGACCTAAGTCTAGATTGGTAATGGTGAAAGATTGAGCAAGGTTTTGATGCATATAAGCTGGGGATCAGAGGAGAAACGTACCTTAGATCGATTGGGTGCGAGAAATCGAAGAAATAATGGACAGAATTGAAGATCCAATTGAGTTAGATTGGAGTTTGGAGGAAGAAGAAAGAGAGAATTTGTGATTTGGGATTTTATGTTTACCTCTCCCTAGGTTCAAGTCGTGGTCAGCTACGCAGTACATGTGGGAGGTACGGTCGGAGCCTACCCGTACCAAGTGTTTAGCCTTAGGGTCGAAGGACCCTTCTAGCGACGCACTCGGTATGGGCGCGCGGTACAGTCGCGTGCGCCCGTACTACTGGTCATTAACAGTTCAATATGTTTACCTCAAACTCGATGTTTTGCTCGTGTATATGGTATAGGCGGACGGTACTGTCAGCTCTGGTCGTACCAGCAAAAATCGAGTTTGTATTTACCTGTGCCACGATCTAGTACGGGAATGCGGTACAGTCGACCCTGATCGTACTAGTGCTTGGTAAGCTTGCAGTAAGCTTCAAAAACATAGAGAACTAAGTTAGTAGCTTCGTATGTCTTTGCACATCTTAGCAACAACAAAATAACAGCAAATAAACTACATAAAAACAGTAGTACCTTATAGCCATGTGTTAGCAAATATAATAGATCGAGGATTACCTTGATTTCTTATCCTCTCTTCAAAGGATCTTCTTGAAAACTCTTTCTTTAAAACAAAAAAACACAAACAAAACTAACACAAGATAAAAAAATGTATTTAACATGGGTTGCCTCCCATGAAGCATTTCTCATTAAAGTCAATTAGCTTGACCAAGATGGTGATCATTTAGCCTTTGCAAGTGGAACACCTACTCTAAAGTAATTGGCTTTTAAAGTGATTACACCATCATCATCATTAGGCTTGCCATCTTATTTCTTAGGAAGTATACTATAAAAGGATCTCTAGATGGTAGTCCTATTCTAACATTCCCCTCATGTAAATTGATTAAAGCCTTGATAGTTCTTAGGAAGGGTATACCTAAAATTATAGGTGCTATGGGATTTTCAAGCGTGTCCACCATAACAAGATCAATAAGAGCGGGATATCCTTTAATTTCCACAACTATATTTTCTTTTATCCCAACAACTTGTTTATAGGTTGAATCAGAAAGATGGAGTCTCAGTTCAGTGGTTGTAAATGGCCCTAAGTTTATCTTATCAAATAAGCTCTTGGAAATTGTTGACGCTCGCTCCAAGGTCACAAAGAGCATCTATCTCATCAACCCTAATTTTAATTTTAATAGTGGGCTCAAATATATCATCTAGCTTAGATGTTACTTCTTTTATAAATTGTTGGTATGTAGCATCATTACCTTGTTCTATACCGGTATTTTTCAAGGTGATCATCTTCAACAAATCTTCCACGGTATAATTTGCTGATGGAGCATTGCTATAGTCTAGCTCTTTAGGCTTCTCATCTTTATTTTCTATCCTCATCATTTTGAGGTCCTCCACCAGGTTTGGCTGGGGCTTTCTAGCGAATTTTTCAAGTATGAGAGCTTGGATCTCAGCTACTTTGCCCAATTGTGCCTCCATGGTCTTGGTTCTTTCTTGTAGAGCATGCACTTCATTTCTAATTGCAATGAATTAATTAGATAATCTTCCAATACTAGTCTCAAGGTTCTCTGTAATTCTAATAAGCATATTATTTAGCTCGGTTTGAGCTTGCATGAAAGTTCTAAGATTGTTTTCAAGAGAGAGATTACCATGATTTCCTCCACTATGGTTATCATAATTATTATTATAAGGAGCACTTGCAAGACTAGAATATTGTTTTTAAAAGTTTGAGGCAAAGTTTTGACTCTTCCAAGCAGGATTATAAGGATTACGAGCTACTTACTCCATTTCAAAATATAAGATGTTTTAGCTTTGTGAAAGGAGTGTATCTAAACCCCTTATAGTGTGTAGATTAATCTTGGTTTGGAGTGAACCTACACACTAAAAGGGGTCTAGATACACTATTTTCACAAATCTAAAACATCTTATATTTTGAAACGGAGGTAGTATAAAATTAACATCATTAGCATCGATAGTGATAACATTAATTTGGGTATCTTCCTTACCCTTCACAATATTGAGTAACTCATCTACCCTTTGCCGTAAGCTCTTCATTATGTTCCTCGGTGATGGACACTCTTTTTGAGGATCTTTCTACATGCCACTTGGCATGGTTGTCTTGCATATCATCAAGTAATTTCTTTGCAACACTCACTTGCTTTCCCATGATTGTTCCTCCTATGACGGGATCTAGCATAGACTTGGACATTGAGTTAAGACCATTATAAAAAAAATTGTAATATAAGGCATTCTTACATCCCATGACTAGGACAGTTCATTACATCTTCTTTCATCCTTTCCCAAGCAATCTCTTGTTGATCGTGGTCTTCTTGTCTAAAACTTGTAATGTTGGACCTTAGCTGCATAGTCTTAGCTGGAGGGGGAAAATTGTCATAAAAAGATTAGTACATTCCTCCCAAGATTTAATAGTGCCTTCAGGAAAAGCTAGCAGCCAGTCCTTAGCCTTTCCTCTTAGAGAGAAAGGGAATAAGCATAATTTAATCGCATTTGGATCAACATATTTTATGCACATCATGTCGCAAATTTCAGTAAAAGTATTTACGTGCAAACTTGAGTCCTCAGCAGATGAGCCTCCAAATTGATTCTGTTGAACCAAACTCAAAAGGTTAGGCTTAATTTCACAAGTTTTCGCATCAACTGCGAGCTGAGTAATAGGTGCATGAATAAATTCATCAGCGGGAGTAGCATACTCCCCAAGTTTCTTTTGAGCCATGGATCTTTTCTTTTTAGTGTTTTTGAATAAGGGAACCAAATAAACAAGTAACAATTTTTTTTGGATTTTCAATAGATAGCAAAAAGTAAACTAATAACAATAAATAAGCTAGAAACAAAAATAAAACTAAAAACAAGGTCTCTAGTGACCTCACCAGGATAGCTAATTGCTTCCCTAGCAACGACGCTAGAAAAGGGGTTGATATCCGGAATTACGGATGCAATATAGTAGTTTTTTCCCTAGCAGACCTAGGTTTAATCGGATCCTTGGGAAACAATTCTAAAAGGAAAATAATAAGGCACATCTACAAGACTTGCTTCTTCATTTTACCTTTGTTCACTAGACCTTTGTAGTTCAGTTTATAATGTGGGTTGTGCCAATGGAGATAGGCCAGGGTTTAAGATTCACCTGCAGTTGCACATCATATGGGATAAAGATAGTAATACGCATATTCATGTGTAATGATTTAATAAAGATAGGCAACACATCCTGATATACCAAAGGCCCTGCGAATCACAGTCATAGAAATAGTCTTTTGATCTAACCATTGTAACCGCGAAATCCCGGGCTTACAATAATTATTAAGTTAAAACCCTAGATCAAAGCCCTAAGAAGTGATGTTGTTGTTGTTCCCAAATGGATCTCTAAACGAAGACCATACTCCCTTTGTGTCACTTGGTTTCCTATGAGATTGTCGTTAACCAAGTATCTCACCTTGAGACTTTACCGATCTGTAGGATCTTGGGTACCTACAAGTCCATAGATCGAGACAAGAGACAAAGAAACAAAGATACAAAACTCTATTCAAGCAATACACCATACTCACATGTATTAGATGCACATAATCACTGCAAGGTTTCACCCCAACCCGCTGTGAGCACTACTCACTCATGACAATAAGATCGAGTATAGAAAACAATTGCAAAATACTTAGATTGAAATCAAATATTCTTACAATGGTCGCCGAATCACAAGGTTATCTCAAGCAAGCTAATGGCTATGGCTATGGCTATGGAGAGGTGGATCTCCTTTAGTGGTGGATCTCCTTTAGTGGTGTTGTGATGCAATCTGAGAATGGTGGCCCTCTACACAGAGGTTGGGGCCTCAAAATATATAGGCGCCTTCATGAAAGTTTTAGGGTTTTATGAGACGAAGCCAACGCCACCTAGTATGGGCAGACGGTATGGGCGGAGCTTGCCCATACCAGTGGTCGTTAAGCTTGCAGTAGCCTATGTTTCGACCTAGGATTGCTTGGTCATGTGGACTTCCTAAAAATCTTCATTATTGGCTCCTGATTTCTCCTTAAAAGCATGATTTCCTGCACAACACAATTCAAAACAATGGATTACACATCTTTGCAATAATTAGTCATTAGTGGCTAGGCTAGAGAGATTCTTGGTCCATTACTTGACAAAACACGAAGTTTAAACACGGAGAAAGATGGCTATTTTCACAACCATCAACTTCCCCAAAGCTCAAACCTTGATCGCCCTCGGGCAAGAAAACAAGAAAACCTAAAGAACTCCGTGTTTAAACTAAAATAACGAGAGTATGAATTCACTTACAGTTGGTAGTCATATGTGTTTAACACTTCTTCCGTTTGAAAAGCTCATCAAAGTTAGGGAGATGCTAATAATCCTATCTGAGCTTTGTTACCTCAAAGCAATCAAAGTAGAGTTCAATATAAGTATGAATAACTAGAAGTGTAACAATCTATCCAATTCCTCTAGTTAACTCTCAGCCTGCCAAGGAACCCTTGAATGTTTTATACTAGCAGAATTAAGTAAGACAGATCATGTCCCAAGTAGCATAACAATAAAGTATCTTATTGACACCCACATCAGTAAATCAATACTATCAAAACACTAATATTCCAATCATTGTGTTTCAATAAAATTCATAGAGTAGTAACAAGACCATGCCAAAGATAATTTAGTGTGGATCTTTATTTTTCTTCAAGGATCATCGAGTGATTATTTTAACAAATGTTTGCATAGCCTTCAAGAGCACCAATAATTTTTCCCATTATGGTGACAAGTGCCACCCATGTCATCAACTCATAGCCGAAATCAGGGGTTGTACCATTGATCGTTCGTAGGCTAGCGGAGTTGTTGGCATCCAAAGGTGTGTATCAAAACTTCTAAACTTTTTTAAATAGTATCACAATTTTGATCCACAAGGTTAGCTTTGGCATGAATCATAATTACCACCAGGCTTCATTTCAATCAAATAAATCCCTTCAAGAGTGTCGTCGATACCTTCGATCCGGATTCACGGATGTAGTATAATAGCTTTTTCCCTAGTAGACCTAGCTTTAATTGAACCTTGGAAAGTAATGCTAAAAGGAAAAAAGGACACGTCTACAAGACTTTGTTTCTTTGTTTTACCTTTATTTACTGGACCAATCTAGTTTACTTTTATAGTGGGTTGATTCAATGGATGGAGATAGGCTAGGGTTGAAGATCCACCTGCAGCTGGACATCATATGGGATAAAAAATAACAATAAGCATAGTCATGTGCAATGTTTTAATAGGGATAATCTCTTGTGGGCAACACATCCTAATATACAAGAGCCCCTATGATGCAGTAGGCATAGCAATAGTCTTTTGATCCAACTGAGTGCACCATGAAGCCATAGGCTACAAAATATTATTAAGTGTAAAACACAGATCAAAGTATTAAGTGGTGATGTTGTTGTGATCCCGAATGGGTCGCTAAGCGAAGACCATACTACCATTTCTGTCACTAGGGTTCCTATAAGATCACCGCTAGCCAAGTATCTCACCTCAAGCCTTTATCAATCTCGGGGGTCTTGGGTACCTACAAGTCCAAAGATCAAGACAAGAGACAAAGAAACAAAAGATACAAATCTCTCTTTCAAATAATACATAATGCTCCCATAGATTAGATGCACATAATCACTGCAAGGTTTCTCACCAACCCACAGCCCGTGAGGACTACTTACTCATAGTAATAAGATCAAGGATAGAAAACATTGTGAAAAATATTTAGACCGAAATCAAATATTCTTACAATGGTCGCCGAATCACAAGGAGACAAGTACAAAGTAATGGTTATGGATAATGGAGGGGATGGAAGATGGATGTAACTACCTCGGTGAATTACGCTCTTAGTTACATGCCTGGATGAACGAAAGTGGTTAAAATAGTACGGTGGGGCCCAGGGCCACTCACGGTAGACCTTTCGGCCGTCCTAACCACTTTCAGAACATCGGGACAAGAACGAGCGGCGTAATCGGCAGGCGAAGGGATAAACTACATACACAAATGAGTATGTATGCAAGCCACATACAACAGTCCTCAGAGCCATACCATCTAAGAAAAATAGAAATATTGCAACGCCATACGGCAAGATTCAAATATCCTAGATAGAGATAATAATTTAGGATAGCTCCTCATACAACAAACATTAGAGTATCAGGCGGAAGCGGAAAACAAGATTCGAGTACGGATAAGAAGCAAATCGGCATAAGATGCCACATACATAAACACATCCCGCCCACAGATCTCACGGATCCCTATTCCCGAAATCTCTACACCGAGTGATCGTTGCCAAGTGCTTAAATAATATTTTGAATGGCATATTTGAATTCCTCACATTTTTCTGATTCAAAAACATATATCATTTGTATTATTTGGATTTATAATTTGAAAACTATTTAAAATCTGATTTGAATTTGAATTTAAACAATTTGAATTTCTTTTGTTAAAACAGCTAAACAGGGAAAACTTTTTACACCCAGGTGAATTCGACCCAAGCCACTGACGGGTGGGCCGCTGCTGGCTGGGGCACGCGTGCGTCGAAAAAGCTTTTCTCACCGCGGCTTTACCTAGCCACAGCCAATGGCAGGCGGGACCAGCGGCTATGGGCCCAAGTGACAGCGGCTGAGCCCGCAGAGGCTGGCAGGTGGGGACGTGCTGGAGCGTGGGTTGAGCCGGCTAAAATGCAGGCGCTTTTTTGTAAAATGCAACGGGAGGGTGACTGGTGGGGCTTGGCGTGCCGCGGGTTGAGGCGGCAAAAGAAGCAGGGGGTATTTGCAAAATGGGGCCGCGCACTGTGGATCTTCTCCACGGTCTAACAAAACTGACGGCGACAGCGCGCGCGACGCGGTGGGGATTCGATATAGGGACCTGGGGCTCACGCTCGGCGACGGTAACCAGTGCGGCTAAGCGAGGGCTGGTGACAGGGAAGCGGACGGGCGCTAGATAGGTCGCTGCGCGACGCGGCGACGTGCAGACGTGCGCGACCACGGTGCACTGGGAGTGCTCGGCAAAACGTCTACCGCGGCTAGGGTTTTTCGGCGGAGCGGAGGGTGTCTAGGCGAGAAAGGGGCTCACCGCGGGCTCGACCGAGGGCTCGGATTGAGGCGAGAAGCTGCGGAGCGGCGAGGTTGTAGACGACCCGGAACTAGGGTTTGCGTCCTGGCGGCGGTGGTTCCGGCGGTTCTGGTGCTTCTCCTCCTTGCTGGCGGGTACGGGGCGAAGTAGAGGGTCCTCCTCGGTCTCCTCGACCACTTCCACGTCATGCTCGCCGGCTAGAACGAGGACCCGACGGTGGTACTGGCGGTGACCGGCGTGAGGAGTTGGCGTCGTGAAGGAGAAGAAGGGGAGAGGCAGGGGCTCTGGGTGGATCTAGGGCTACCGGACGAGGGAGAAAGGGGTAGATAGGGACGGGGAGGAAGAGGATGCCGTGTGGGCGCGGGGTAGAGGTAAAGTGGCTTCGGCCACTTTTCCTCCTCCTCGCTCACGTGCTCGACGTGAGCAGCCAGGGCAGGGCAGGGTGGAGGCTGCCAGGTGGGCCAGGGGCGCCGGTGAGGTCGGTGGAGCCGGCTGGTAGCGAGAGAGAGAGATCAGAGAGGGGAGGCTCGGTTAAGTCTAGGGTTATCCTCGGGTAGGTTAGAGGGGAGGCTAGGGTTGGGGCTGGTTAGATGGGGTAGCTGGGGTGTGGGACCAGGGGGAGAGGGTGGCTAGGTGGGGTCCGCTATCTAAGAGGGAGAGAGGGAGGCTACGGCATGGAGATCATGGGGTTAGGGTTTAGGTTAAACCATATAAGCTTGAACATGGAGATGGCAAGGTGACATGGTGGAGTTGGAGAGAGGAGAGAGGGAGAGGAAGACATGGTGTAGGATTTTGCATGATTAAAATCAAGCTTCACCAAGTGTGGTTATGACATGGAGGTAGGGATGGGAGAAAAGGTGGTGAGGGGAATAAGCTCATATGTCCAAAATGGGTGCATGCACTTGTGAGAGAAAAAGAGGAGGAAGGATTGATGCACATGGCAAAGATATAACATCAAGGTGGAAAGGTTGAGAGAGAAGAGAGAGATCAAAAGAGATAAGGCACCCAAAAATTCAAATAAAATCCAAAAGACTAGAATGTGGTGGTGCTTGTATGGCCCATGCAAAATTATTAAATGCCATGATTTAATCTTGTGAAAACAAAGTTAATGGTCATGGCATTTATATATATGCATTCCAATATATGGATATAAAGCCATGCTAAAGGAAATTGAATTTAGATCCATCCCAACCCACATGAGCTAAATTAAATGGCAAGAATAAAATAAAAGCCCATGGTTAAATGGAATGGTGGAATTATAGGGTGGTGACAAAGAAAAGTGGTGGAGTGAAATAAAAGATATGCCCCCAACTCAACTTGGGCATTAAACAATATATCAATAACCAAATACAATATCAAGAGGCAAATACAATTAATAATGCATATGAGAGAAGAACCAAAGAAAAAGGGTTTTATATGATGCTCAAATGCAAGGTGGCATGATGACATGAGCATGATATAATTATGATGCAACAATTATATATAGGAAGTAGCCATTATATTACTAGACCAAGTAGCATTACAATTGTTAGACAATTGGGATGCTAAAACTCTCCCCCACTAAACAGGAATCTCGCCCCGAGATTCTAGGAAGAAGAAGAAGACTCAAAGAGGGTAGGATACTTGGCACGGAGCTCATCTTCACGTTCCCAAGTGGCTTCATCAACGGAATGGTGCGACCACTGCACCTTGCAGAACTTGATGGACTTGTTGCGAGTCCTTCTTTCTGCGTCTTCTAGAATTTTTATGGGGTGTTCTTGATAAGACAGATCTTCTTGGAGATTGATGAGTTCATGGTCCACGGTCCTGCCGGGATCCTTGAAGCACTTCTTGAGTTGAGAGATGTGGAAAACATCATGGACTTTGAGTTGTTCAGGGAGCTCAAGAGCATAAGCAACTTCTCCTCTTCTTCCACGAATTTTGAACGGACCGATGTATCTAGGAGCCAGCTTTCCTTTGATACCAAAGCGGTGCGTGCCTCTCATGGGAGTGACACGAAGGTAAACGAGATCACCAGGGACATACTCCATGTCCGTGTGCTTTCTGTCATAATTGCTCTTCTGGCGACTTTGAGCAATCTTCAGGTTTTCAAGAATGATGTGAACTTTCTCCTCCGCTTGAGTTACAATGTCGGGGCCAAACAATATTCTTTCACCTGCGCCCGACCAACCAATCGGAGTTCTGCATTTGCGACCATAGAGAGCCTCAAATGGTGCCATCTTTAGACTTTTCTGGAAGCTGTTGTTGTAAGAGAATTCAGCATAAGGAAGACATTCTTCCCACTTCATGCCAAAAGAGATAACGCAAGCACGGAGCATATCTTCCAGAATCTGATTGATCCTTTCAACTTGTCCTTGCGACTGAGGGTGGTAAGCTGTGCTGAAGTTCAATTTTGTTCCCAAAGCATTTTGGAAACTTCCCTAGAACTTGGAAGTGAAGATGCTTCCATGGTCTGAACTGATCTCAAGAGGAACTCCATACAGAGAGACAATTATGTTTATATAGAGCTCAGCCATATGAATTGCAGAAATTGTTTCCTTGACTGGAAAGAAGTGAGCTACTTTGGAAAGCCTGTCAATGACAACAAAGATTGCATTGTTGCCCTTCTGCGACCTTGGAAAACCAGTGATGAAGTCCATCTCTACTTTCTCCCATTTCCATTCCGGAGGCTTCAATGGTTGTAGAAGACCGAAAGGTTTCTGATGGACAGCTTTAACTCTGCGGCAGACATCACACTCCGAGACATGCTTGGCACAATATCGTTCCAAACCAGGCCACCAATATTGTGTTTTCAAGTCCATGTACATCTTAGTGCTGCCAGGGTGGATAGAAAGAACAGAATCATGCGCCTCCTTGAGAACTTGCTCTCTTAAACCCGGGTAGTTTAGAACAAACATCCGGTATTCAAAGAAAAGAGTGCCTTGGTCGTCGACATGGAAGGACTCATACTTCGGAAGTTGAATGTTGGAGATGATCTTTTTAGTGTAAGGATCACCAAGTTGAATGGAGCGAACTTTTTCTTCCAAGAGAGGTGTTGCCAGAAGGTTCAGAAGATACCCTTGATCCATAATTTCAAGGTTGAGCTTGCGGAATTCCTCGCACAAGAGAGGCTGTTGTTCTTCCACCATGAGATTGTTGGCATAAGCTTTTCGGCTAAGAGCATCAGCCATGACATTAGCTTTGCCCGGAGTGTAGTTGATGGTCAAATCGAAATCATTGATTGTTTCAATCCACCTCCTCTGACGAAGGTTGAGATCCGGCTGTGTGAAGATATACTTCAGACTCTTGTGATCAGAAAAGATCTCACAACGGTTGCCAAGAAAGTAATGCCTCCATACTTTCAAAGCAAAGACAACTGCTGCGAGTTCGAGGTCATGTGTAGGATAGTTGATCTCATGCGTCTTCAACTGGCGAGAGGCATAAGCAACAACTTGCTTTTCTTGCATAAGGACCGCACCCAATCCTTGCAATGATGCGTCACAGAATATCTGGAAAGGCTTTGATGTATCTGGAGGAACCAAGACTGGTGTGGAAGTGAGCTTCTCTTTGAGTGTTTCAAAGCTTGCTTGACATGCAGGAGTCCAAAGGTATTTCTTGCCTTTCTTGAGGAGATTGGTAAGAGGCTTCGCAATATTCGAGAAGTTTTGAACGAAGCGACGATAGTAACTGGCCAAACCAAGGAAACTCCGGACTTCTTTGACATTTATGGTGGAAGCCAGTCCATAATTGTCTTAATAGTTTCTAGGTTGACGGCAATGCCCTTGGCAGAGATGACATGACCAAGGTAGGTGACTTGAGGCAGCCAAAACTCACACTTGGAGAACTTTGCATACAGGCGGTTCTCACGAAGCTTGTTTAGGACACACAGAAGGTGTTCTTCATGTTCTTCCTTCGACTTAGAATAGACTAGAATGTCATCCAGATAGACCACAACGAACTTATCAAGATACTCCATGAAAACCGAGTTCATAAGCCTCGAGAAGGTGGCAGGTGCGTTGGTGAGACCGAAAGACATGACTGTGTACTCATACAGGCCATAGCGAGCGTGAAAGCTGTTTTGGGAACATCTTCCTTGCGGATCTTGATTTGATGATAACCACTTCTCAAATCAAGCTTAGAGAATACCACAGCTCCAGCTAGCTGATCGAAGAGATCATTAATCCGCGGAAGGGGATATTTATTCTTGATTGTTTTAGCATTGAGTGCCTGATAGTCAACACAAAGTCTATCCGTCTTGTCTCGTTTCTTCACAAAGATGGTTGGACTACCCCAAGAAGAAGTACTGTGCTGAATGAAACCCAACTTCTCTTGTTCATCCAGCTGACGTTTGAGTTCAGCCAACTCAGTAGGACCCATTTTATAAGGCCGCTTAGAGATAGGAGCGGTACCAGGTTCAAGTTCAATGACAAACTCAACCTCACGATCCGGAGGCATACCTGGCAACTCTTCAGGAAAGACATCTGGGAACTCACAGACTACAAGAACACTCGGAATACCTTCCATAGCATCATCATTCAGAGCCGCCAAAGAGTAAAGCTGAATTGCAGGAGTCAGACTTGGAGAATAGACTATATGGCCTTCAGGAATTTTCAGAGAAACCGAACGTTCAGCACAATCAATCACAGCTGCATTTGCTGTTAACCAATCCATACCCAAGATAACATCAATGTCAGAATTTCCTAGAATTATTAATGAAGCCGGAAATGAAGAGCCACCAATCTCAATTTGATTGCCATGGCTGATCTTGGTAGATAACAATCTTGCCCTGGGAGAAAGAACCATTAACTTCTTATCCAGCTGGTCTATAACAAGCTCATGCTCATTTGCAAATTTGTGAGAAACGAAAGAATGTGAAGCACCATAATCAAACAAAACTCGTGCATGAACTGAGTTAATAGGAAGCATACCCATGACAACTCCAGGTGCATGCTCAACTTGAGCGACGTTGACACAGTTGGCACAAGCAACCGTGGACCCAGGCTTAGTGTTGATGTTGAGAGCCCGAGGTGGAGGTGCACGAAACAAAGGAGAACTTGTCGCAGGTCTTGGAGGTGGTGGTGGAAGAGCTTTGTTGTTCATAGGACAATTCCTGTGCTGATGCCCAGTGTTTCCACAAGTATAACAAGCACTAGGTGGGCGTGGAGTAACGTAGCCAGGGACTCCGCCAGGCGCTCCAGGGTAGTTTTGGTTGTAGCCCCTGGGATCCGCAGTGAAAGAGTTTGGTGGCCTTGCTGCGTAGCTTGACGGTCTTGGTGGAGCCGGGAGCGACGGTGGGGTGTTAGGAACCCAGACACGGCGCTTAGAAGGAGCTGTCATAGCAGAAGAGCTTGTTGTATCATGGTTGTGTTTCTTTGACTCCTCAAACACTTGCCTACTTGCTTCCTCCTGCAGAGTTGTGTGTTGAAGTTCCAGAAAAGACCTCGGCCTTGCATGAGTGATTGCATATTTGATGGAAGCATTGAGGCCTTGCCGGAACCTCTTTTGCTTCTTCTTGTCATCAGAGATCTCATCGCCACCATAACGAGAAAGGTTCATGAAGTTTCTGATATAGGTATTAACATTGTCAGTGCCCTGCTTGAGGTTGAGAAACACTTCCTTCATCCTTTCCATGACAATTTCTGACAGATATTGCTCTTTGAAAGCCCCAGTGAATTGCTCCCAAGTAGGCTGAAAACCAGAGAGGTCTGCCTTGAGGTAATTTTCCCACCACAGAGCTGCATCTCCCTTCAGAAGGTGAGTGGCACATTTGACCCATTCTTGCTCGGGAACATCCGTAGTCATCAGCAACCTTGACACTTCACGCAGCCAATCATCCGCATCAAGTGGCTGATCAGACACCTCAAATTGGCGTGGGTTGAACTTGAGAAAACTATTGATGTCTCCTCGCTTGGGAGGTGGAGGTAGTGGAACAAACTCATTCCTCCTGACACTTTCCTCGAAGCACTGCTGGTTCTGCTGCATAGTGCCCAAAGCATTTGCAATACTTGCCAAAGCAGCCCCAAGTTCAGGTGGTATGTCCTCCTCAGAACAGCGTGGTGGTGCCATCCTGTGATTGATATAAAACACAAGTCAGTACTATGATGGAGAATGATAATAATCCAAAATAGTACCAAAATGGAATTAACCAAGATTAAAGGATGCAATTCACTGAGATGATATTAAAATATCAACAAGGTTAAAGGCAACTATATTAAGCATCACGCACACGACTGAACAAGGAGTGTGGTACACAAACTACAAAGAAAAAAATTCCGCAAATTTCGGCATTAAAATACCACTATATGCGCAAAAACCACTTCACGAATCAAGATTAGTAACTCTACTAGTTCAACATACAAGAGCAAATGATAAAAGTAGTGGTATGGTCGCGACTCCATCCCGCACTCAAATCATTACTCCGCACATGAATCAGTAAAACACATATCCCAACACCTTCTTCTTAAGATGAACCTAAAGATTGGTAACTATGAAAAAGAACACCCCAACAAGATAACGTCGGATAACCAAGAGTACGATAGATCGCATCGGTATACAACGAATCAGAATAGATCGCGTCGGTTTACAAAGGCCTGTCGGTATGCAATGTACCAACAGTTGATAACCAAGAGGCAGATAGAGATAAAAAGTTGGATGCAACAGATAGACAAAGAATTCACCCACACACACACAAACACAACCTATGGTACAACGGAACCCAGAACACGTGAATCCTAGTTTGAATTTTTAGAGAAGGATTGAAAACGTTACACTTCCTTACCAGAAAAAGGGTGGGTGGGCGGGTAAGAAGAAAAAAATTTAAGCAGTCCTACTCTCACGTTTTATTTTTCCCTAGTATACATAACTACCAAAAATATTTGCTAGACTGACAACGACCATTTTGGCTGAGACCCTGAAGGGCGGGATGGCTCTGATACCAATTGTAACTACCTCGGTAAATTACGCTCTTAGTTACATGCCTGGATGAACGAAAGTGGTTAAAATAGTACGGTGGGGCCCAGGGCCACTCACGGTAGACCTTTCGGCCGTCCTAACCACTTTCAGAACATCGGGACAAGAACGAGCGGCGTAATCGGCAGGCGAAGGGATCAACTACATACACAAATGAGTATGTATGCAAGCCACATACAACAGTCCTCAGAGCCATACCATCTAAGAAAAATAGAAATATTGCAACGCCATACGGCAAGATTCAAATATCCTAGATAGAGATAATAATTTAGGATAGCTCCTCATACAACAAACATCAGAGTATCAGGAGGAAGCGGAAAACAAGATCCGAGTACGGATAAGAAGCAAATCGGCATAAGATGCCACATACATAAACACATCCTGCCAACAGATCTCACGGATCCCCGTTCCCGGAATCTCTACACCGAGTGATCGTTGCCAACATCATCTGTCTCCTCCACCCAGTATCCATCTTGCGAATACACCTGTTCATCTGAATCAAACAATTTATCGTGTGAGACCCTAGGGATACTCAGCAAGTCTTTATGCCACTAAAGGGGACACAACCTGGGGTGATGCAATTGCAGCAAAAGATAATAACTAACAAGTCTATATATACTCGCTAACCATCCGCCTAACCAATGATAGACAGATGTCCGTGAATTAAGAACAACAGTTGTAACCGTATAATTAATAGATCCATCCTCCTCCTCGCTTACCAACGAGGAAGCGGACGAACAACCCCCCCATCTGTTGGGCAGTTTTATTAACCATTCCATGAGTATTGCACTATTTACTAATCAGATACTTAGTCAGATTAAAAGCGGTACTTTAGTTATACTTGTCTATGATCAAGAAACTGTGCTCCAAGTCGTCCATAACCGCGGACACGGCTTTCAGAAAGATTTACCCTGCAGGGGTGCACGAATAGCAACACACACTAGATCAACCTCGGAAAAACCAACTCAAAACCCAACGAGGCATTCACGACAAAGCGATCATAGGATTCAGAAATATTTCAGGGGGCCACCCCATTAAGCTACCCGCAACAAAGTTGGCTAGCTCCGAGACGGACCCAAGGTTTGTGTCAATGGCTGTAAACGACTGGGAACCCAAAAGTGTGACTGGGCTTGTCGATACCGCGAAAACATTCCACGATCCAAAACAGTACAGGTGCTCCACGCACAATCTTAATAAAGCAGTAACATGGCATAAGTACAAGATACTAATAAAGCCCCAAACTACTTGTGGCCCCAAGAAATAAGAATGAATCAAGCTCTGGCTCAAGGGGGGTCCATAAGGCCTCCCGGATGTGGATAGTGCGAATAGTCAAGGAACAGGAATCAAGTACTCGGGGTCCTACGGGACACAAGTGATCATGAAAAACCAAATAGCAGATATTGCTCACCGGTGCCTCTTTCATTAGTTATCCCATTACTACTCCGGTTGTGTTGTTTAGGTACCTCATTATTCATCAGACACTCACATACCCTACACATGCTTTTCTACGACTCGCATGGCTCAAACAACTCCTGTAGTAATGGCTCATGGGATGGAGGAACAAGCTTCGGTGGGGTTTAAAAGTAAAGGCTATGCAGTACTTGGGATTCAATTTAATGCAATCGCGACTCAATGGTGCAAGAATAAGATAGAGGCAATAGGTACTATATGTATGCACGCATGTGGTAGTGCTTGCCTGGAAGCTCAGTTGAAGCGAGAGATGGATCTGGGTAGAACTCCTGTGATTCCTGGTAATTCTCCTGCTGGGCGTCTATTTGAAGAAGACCCAAACAAACAAGGGCCAACATAAATAAAGTGCACAAGCATAGGAAATAAAATGCGACAAGCACACAAGCATGCCATTATGAATGATGCACAATTTACATGGCATTAAAGTAGCATGGCATGGTGAGGTGTGGGGTGCAAGAATAAAGCATTTTATTAATTATTTAGCCAAGTTTTATTGTCATAAACAGTTCTGATTTATAAATATGGCATGATGCATGCTTCAGTTCAGAACAAGGAGTGCATAGTTAGAACGGGCTCGTCACGCTAATCGATTTAGACATATTATTTGTCAAATTTGGAGTTGTAGAATTAAAGTTATTAATTTATTAAGAAAAGGGCATTTATTTGTAATTTTAATCATCTCAAAAAATTTAAGTGCTTAAATAATATTTTGAATGGCATATTTGAATTCCTCACATTTTTATGATTCAAAAACATATATCATTTGTATTATTTGGATTTATAATTTGATAACTATTTAAAATCTGATTTGAATTTGAATTTAAACAATTTGAATTTGTTTTGTTAAAACAGCTAAACAGGGAAAACTTTTTACACCCAGGTGAATTCGACCCAAGCCACTGACGGGTGGGCCGCTGCTGGCTGGGGCGCGCGTGCGTCGAAAAAGCTTTTCTCACCGCAGCTTTACCTAGCCACAGCGAATGGCAGGCGGGACCAGTGGCTACGGGCCCACGTGACAGCGGCTGAGCCCGCAGAGGCTGGCAGGTGGGGACGTGCTAGAGCGCGGGTTGAGCCTGCTAAAACGCAGGCGCTTTTTTGTAAAATGCAACGGGAGGCTGACTGGTGGGGCTTGGCGTGCCGCGGGTTGAGGCGGCAAAAGAAGCAGGGGGTATTTGCAAAATGGGGCCGCACACTGTGGATCTTCTCCACGGTCTGACGAAACTGACGGTGACAACGCGCGCGGCGCGGTGGGGATTCGATCTGGGGACTTGCGGCTCGCGCTCGGCGGCGGTAACCAGTGCGGCTAAGCGAGGGCTGGTGACAGGGAAGCGGACGGGCGCTAGATAGGTCGCTGCGCGACGCGGCGACGTGCAGACGCGCGCGACCACGGCGCACTGGGAGTGCTCGGTGAAACGTCTAACGCGGCTAGGGTTTTTCGGCAGGGCGGAGGGTGTCTAGGCGAGAGAGGGGCTCACCGCGGGCTCGACGGAGGGCTCGGATCGAGGCGGGAAGCTGCGGAGCGGCGAGGTTGCAGACGACCCGGAACTAGGGTTTGCGTCAGGGCGGCGGTGGTTCCGGCGGTTCTGGTGCTTCTCCTCCTCGCTAGCGGGTACGGGGCGAAGCAGAGGGTCCTCCTCGGTCTCCTCGACCACTTCCACGTCGTGCTCACCGGCTGGAACGAGGACCCGACGGTGGTACTGGCGGTGACCGGCGTGAGGAGTTGGCGTCATGAAGGAGAAGAAGGGGAGAGGCAGGGGCTCTGGGGTGGATCTGGGGCTATCGGACGGGGGAGAAAGGGGTAGATAGGGACGGGGAGGAAGAGGGTGTCGTGTGGGCGCGGGGTAGAGGTAAAGTGGCTTCGGCCACTTTTCCTCCTCCTCGCTCACGTGCTCGACGTGAGCAGCCAGGGCAGGGCAGGGTGGAGGCTGCCAGGTGGGCCAGGGGCGCCGGTGAGGTCGGTGGAGCCGGCTGGTAGCGAGAGAGAGAGATCAGAGAGGGGAGGCCCGGTTAAGGCTAGGGTTAGCCTCGGGTAGGTTAGAGGGGAGGCTAGGGTTGGGGCTGGTTAGATGGGGTAGCTGGGGTGTGGGACCAGGGGGAGAGGGTGGCTAGGTGGGGTCCGCTGTCCGAGAGGGAGAGAGGGAGGCTACGGCATGGAGATTATGGGGTTAGGGTTTAGGTTAAACCATATAAGCTTGAACATGGAGATGGCAAGGTGACATGGTGGAGTTGGAGAGAGGAGAGAGGGAGAGGAAGACATGGTGTAGGATTTTGCATGATTAAAATCGAGCTTCACCAAGTGTGGTCATGACATGGAGGTAGGGATGGGAGAAAAGGTGGTGAGGAGAATAAGCTCATATGTCCAAATATGGGTGCATGCACTTGTGAGAGAAAAAGAGGAGGAAGGATTGATGCACATGGCAAAGATATAACATCAAGGTGGAAAGGTTGAGAGAGAAGAGAGAGATCAAAAGAGATAAGGCACCCAAAAATTCAAATAAAATCCAAAAGACTAGAATGTGGTGGTGCTTGTATGGCCCATGCAAAATTATTAAATGCCATGATTTAATCTTGTGAAAACAAAGTTAATGGTCATGGCATTTATATATATGCATATATATGGAGATAAAGCCATGCTAAAGGAAATAGAATGTAGATCCATCCCAACCCACATGAGCTAAATTAAATGGCAAGAATAAAATAAAAGCCCATGGTTAAATGGAATGGTGGAATTATAGGGTGGTGACAAAGAAAAGTGGTGGGGTGAAATAAAAGATATGACCCCAACTCAACTTGGGCATTAAATAATATATCAATAACCAAATACAATATCAAGAGGCAAATACAATTAATAATGCATATGAGAGAAGAACCAAAGAAAAAGGGTTTTATATGATACTCAAATGCAAGGTGGCATGATGACATGAGCATGATATAATTATGATGCAACAATTATATATAGGAAGTAGCCATTATATTACTAGACCAAGTAGCATTACAATTGTTAGACAATTGGGATGCTACAATGGAAGGGATGAACAATGGTGTGGATCTCCTTTGGTGGTGGTGTGATGCAATCTGAGAATGGCGGCCTTCTATGCGGCGCCTGAGACCTCAAAATATATAGGTGTCTTCACGAAAGTTGTAGGGTTTGACGAGATGGAGCCGTCGCCACATGGTACGGGCGGGCCCTGCCCTTACTAGTGGTCGTTAGTTCGTTACAGCTACAGTCTCCTGGCATTTTCTCCATAATTACTTGGTCATGTGGACTTCCTAAATAATCTTCATTATGACTCCCGATTTCGCATTAAAAGGCGTGATTTCCTGCACAACACAAATCAAAGTAATGGTTTGCATATCTTTGCAATTATTAGTCATTAGTGGCAAGGATAAAGAGTATCTTGTTAATTGCTTGACTAAAAACAATGTTTAAATGCGGTGGAAGATGGCTATTTTTGGAGCCATCAACCTCCCATAGCTCAAACCTTGACCGCCCTCGAGCAAGAAGAAACAAAATAACTATAAGGAATTCAGAGTTTAAACTTGAAACAATGAGAATAAGAATTCACTTACGATTGGTAGTCATATGCGTCCAGCACTTCATCAATTTGAAAGGCTTATCAACGTTAGAGAGATGACAAGAATACTATACAAGCTTTGGTAAGTCAAGACAATCAAAGTAGAGTTTAATATAATCATAAATAACTAGAAGTGTAACAATCAATCTTATTCTTATAGTTAACTCTTAGCTTGCCAAGGAACACTAGGATCTTTTAATAGCATGATTGAGTAAGAGAGTCCATGTCCTAAGTAGCATAATAGTGAAGTGTCTTATTAATGACCACATTAGTAAATCAAGGCTATCAAAACACTTCTAATCCAATCATTGTTTTTCAAGAAAATTCATAAGTAGTAACGAGACCATGCCAAGGACTTATTATGTGGATTTTCATATATATATATTTCTTCCTTCTTCAAGGATCATTGAGTGTTTCTTTTACAAGTTCTTGCACAACCTTTGAGAGTACCAATACTTTTGCCCATATATTGACACGTATGCCACTCATGTCAGCAACTCAGAGCCAAAATCCGGGGTTATACCATTGATCATTCAAAGGCTAGCGGTGTTGTTGGCATCCAAAGGTGTGCATGAGAAACATAGAACTTTTTTAACTATTACCACGGTTTGATCCACAAGGTTAGATTGGCATGCATTACAATTACCACTAGACTTCATTTCAATCAAACCACTCCTTTCAAGAGTGTTGTCAAGTCTATCAAAACATCTATGGGGTTAAGTATCTTCAAGGGTATACTCTCAAGACAATCATTCATCAAACAATTCATAAATTTCAGACTTTTTCTTGTTGTACTTGTTTTGCAATATTATTTCCAAGGCAAGACTCGGTTAGCTAAAAGAACTAGAGCAAAATCTTCCACAACTAATCATCCATACCAATAAAAAGCTTTACTCTAACTATTTTGAATTACTCCCACTAGCATGGCATCTTAGCAAATCAAGCAACTAAGATAAACAACTCAAACTTCAAAAGTGGGAGACATAGGACATACCTCTCATGAGTGACTTCATAATCCTATTCCTTATAGGGATGTGTTCCTTAAAAACTCAAGTACGATTCTTCACATAATAATATTAAAGCAAAGAGGCAAAGTGCGAATCCACGTTCACGAAAAAAGGAAAAACAGAAATATCTTTTTGTATTTTTCAGGATAGGGATTAAAGAATAGAAAAGAACTTGCGACCAAGCAAGGAACTAAGAAAAGAAAAACAAACGGAAAACAAGAGAAAACTAAAAACAAAAGCAAAGTAAAAAGCAAAGTGTTGGAACAAACCAACACAAGTGTTTCAAAGCTCTCAAGGAGCTAGAGTACAACCTCATTATTACACAAATAAAATTGCCGGGGAACACATCCCCAAGGTCAGGCTTTTGCAATCCCTTTTGTTGCTCATTATGGTGGTGGTGGATAATATCACACGTTCCATTAGCTGCTCCAATCATGGAACTGGGTGGCAAGGTTGCCAGAAGTGTCTCGAAGGTTGATGGAGAGGTTGTTCATGTTTTGGATATTTCCTTCGAGAGCATAGATATCTTCATAGGTGGTGGTGTAGTTTGGTGGCTACACATCTTGTCCGGGTCCTTGTTCTAGTTCTTCATCTTCTCCTTCCTCTCACATGGGTATTTCATAATGGGGTAGACCTGCCTCAACCTGCGCATCAAAATGCAAATATCCATCCTCAATAGAGAATATACCATTAGGCAAAGGAGTTGGGATCAAGTGATCTGCTCCAGGTATATCAAGGAAGTATCTACCATTAGTTCTAGAAATCATACCACAATATCTTAGAAAAACAAATATGGTGACTTCCTGTCAACGGTTGGATGTTACCTAGGTTGACATGAAGTGCGTGTGCAAGAACGGTTACAACTCCTCCTCCACATATGGGTCCTTGAGATTGCAGAGCTTGATGCTTAAGGTAAAACACAAGAAGGGCGCCCAAATTTGGTGTTAAGATACAATTAAAATAGCAGCTTTTGTGAGCACCATCATGTCCTCCTCATTGACTCTATTAACTCACCACGTGTCTGCAAGGTGTTAGCAGTAACATAAAACAAATAGTGAATAGCAGGATGATCAATTTGGTTCCCCTTGGGTGTGTTTCCATGGATTCTCATTCTATTAAAGTACTCCCAAGGTGTAGGATTTAAAACAAAGGTGGTGGAGCATATGTCGGTGGTGTTGTTGGAAAACCCAAAACATTGATCCCATTGGTCGAGTGTCAAGGAGTACTCATAGTCCATAAGATGGAAATTGATGCGATCAACTCTAGGCATTTTCTCCTCAGAAGAGTAGTGAGAGCACACCATATGCATCAAGGTATTGAGGAACTGAAGCGTCAAGCAGCGGTACGTGGCTACATCCTGGAAGACAAAGTCATACAAACCAACATTGTTGCAAAGTAAATCAAAATCAGCATGAACGCCAAGTTGGTTCAAGATATAGGGACACACTCACTTAGTGGACTTGATTTCTCGGAGCTTGAGACGGTTTAGCTGAAAATCCTCGGTGAACTCAATACCAAGTGACTCGGGGGGTCAACGTATGAATGGGTGGTGCGGCAAGTTCCGCAGCCATCACACATGTACGGCTCCTCGTGTTCATCTAGAACAAAATAAATAAAAATTGTTAATTATTATTTTAGTCCAATAGAAACATAGCATAAACAATCCTATACACTTGTTAGAAAAGAAACTCCTCAAAAAACAATACTAAGAATGCTCAATATCAAGATTAGCTCAAGAATAAGACCTAAGTCTAGATTGATAATGATGAAAGGTTGACTAGGGTTTTGTTGCACATAAGTTGGGCATCAGAGGATAAACATACCTTAGAGATCGTTTGGCATCCATAATTTGGGTCTAGAATCCTATAATTCATATTGCAATTCCATCCCTATGCTATTTGGTTGGCATGGAATTGGCTATCATTTCATTTGGAAAATCCATCGAAATATCCCCATGTGTAAACCCGATTCCTATCTCAGACCCGTCATTTGCAAATTCTGGTGGCAACCAAACATGTGGGTGTTTTTGGAATCATACTATAAATGAAATGAATCCATGTATTCATTTCATTTGTACTAAATGAAATGAATAACTGGGTGCCAAACAACCTCTTAGATCTATTGGGTGCGAGGAATCGAAAAAAGATTGAGTAAATTTGAAGATCTAATGGAGGTGGTTTGAAGTTTGGAGGAAGAAGAAAGAGAGAATTTTGTGTTTGGGGATTTTAGGTTACTTCCTCCTGGGTGATATGGCGGCCGCATACGTGGTACAGGCGGGCGGTATGGCCAAAGCACGCTCGTACCGAGTAACAAACCTTGGGGGTGATGAATCCCTTCTGGCGATGCACTCGGTACAGGCACGCGCGCCCGTACTACTGGTTGCTATGCGGGTAGTACTTTTTCTTGAATTCTGATGTTTTGCTAAAGGGTACGGTACGGGCGGCTTTGGCTGTACAAATGGTCGTTACAACCCCTCGGTCCTACGGCAAAAAACAAAGTTTCTATTTTCCAATGCCTCGATGTGGTACGGGCGCACGGTACGGGTGCTTCTGGCCGTACCACTGGTCGTTATTCAGCCAATAAGCTAAAAACTCATAGAATTTGGTTAGTATTTTCCTGCATCAGCAAATAGACTTTATAAAAATCAGCAATACTTCTTAGGCCATGTGTTAGTAAAATAAAAGATCGGGGATTACCTTATTTCTTCTCTTCTCTCCAAATATCTTCTTGAACACTCATTATTAAAAACAAAAACGAAACAAAAACAAAACAAACTAAACTAAACTAAACTAACACACAAGTAAAAATTTCACATGGGTTTCCTCCCATTAAGCGCTTCTAGTCAAGGTCAATTAGCTTGACCTAGATGGTGATCATTTAGGTTTGATGAGTGGAACACCCAATCCAAAGTAATTGGCTTTCAATGTAATTATACCATCATCATCATTAGGTTTGGCCTTCTTCTTCCTAGGGAAGTGGACTATAAAAGGATATCTAGACGGTAGTCCTATTCTCACATTCGCTTCATGTAAATTGATTAAAGCTTTAATAGTTCTTACGAAGGGCCTACCTAGAATTATAGGTGCTATGGGATCTTTAGGCATATCCACAATAACAAGATCAATAAGAGTGGGACTACCTTTAATTTCAACAACTATATTTTCTTTTATCCCAACAGCTTGTTTATAAGTTGAATCCGCAAGATGGAGTCTTAGTCCAGTGCTTGCAAATGGCCCCAAGTTTAACTTGTCAAATAAACTTTTGGAAATTGTTGAGACACTTGCACCAAGATCACAAAGTGCAGATATCTCATTAACCCCAATTATAATTTTAATAGTGGGCTCAAATATGTCATCTAGCTTAGCCAGAAGCTTATCAACTAGCCTGTTATACTCCATCTCTAAATATCGAACTTTAGATGCTACTTGTTGAATAAATTGTTGATACATAGCATCATTACCTTGTTCCATACCGAGATTCTTCACGGTGATCATCTTTAGTAGTCTTCCACTGGATATTCAGGTGTTGGCGCATTGCTACAATCCAGCTCTTCAGGCTTCTCTTCATTTGTTTCCATCCTCATCATCTCGAGGTCTTCTACCAGATTTGGCTCGGGCTTCCCAGGAAACTTTGCTAGTATGAGAGCTTGGATCTCTGATACCTTGCCCAATTGGGCCTCCACGGTCTTTGTCCTTTCATGTAGAGCCTGCACATCATTTATAATTGCAATGGCTTGGGTAGATAATTTTCCAAGACTACTTTCATGGTTCTCCATGATTTTAATAAGCATATTCTTTTGCTCAGTTTGAGCTTGCATAAAGGTTCTAACAGTTTGCTAAAATGGGAGATTTCCATGATTTTCTCCATTATCATTATCATAATTATTGTAAGGAGCTCCTATAGGATTAGAATAATGTTTTTGAACATTAGAAGAAATTTTTTGTTTTTTCCAAGCAGAATTATAAGGAGTGGGAGCTAGAAAATTAACATCATTAACATCGGTAGCAATACCATTAACTTGGGTATCTTCCTTACCCTTTACTATGTTGAGTAACTCGTCTACCTTAGATGTAAGATCTTCATTGTTTACCTCGGTGATTGAACTCACCCTTTTCGAGGTTCTTTCTACATGCCATTGGGCATGGTTGTTTTGCATATCATCAAGTAATTTCTTTGCAACGCTCACTTGCTTTTCCAGGATTGTTCCTCCTGCTGCAGTATCTAGCATAGACTTAGACATTGGGTTAAGGCCATTATAAAATAAATGTAATATAAGCCATTCTTACATCCCATGACTAGGACAGATCATTACAACTTCTTTCATCCTTTCCCATGCAAGCGCTGGTGGCTCGCGATCTTCGAGATTGAAGAGCTTGATAATTAAGATAGAACAATAGAAGGGCGCCCAAGTTTGGCATCAAATCACAGTTTGGAATAGTAGCTCTTGCAAGGATCATCATATCCTCCTCATTGATTCTAGTAAACTCACCATGTGCCTGCAAAGTGTTAGCAATTACATAGAACAAATATCGAATAGCAGGGTTGTCAATTTGGTTTCCCTTGGGGGTGTTTCCATGGATTTTCATTCTACAAAAGTAATCCAAGGGTGATGGACTAAGGACAAAGGTGGTGGATCATATGTCGGTGGTGTTGTTGGCAACCCAAAATGATGAGCTCATTGGTCGAGTGTCAAGAAATACTCGCAGTTCATAAGGCAGAAGTTGATGCAATCAAATTTTGGCACATGATCCTCGGAGTAGTAGTGTGAACTCACTGTATGTGTCAAAGTACTAAGGAACTCAAGTGTCAAGCGTTGATATGTCGTGGCGTCCTGAAAAAATCATATAAACCAACATTGTTGCTAATTATATTCAAATCATGACGAATGCCCAATTGGTTGAGGATGTAAGGACACGTCCACTTGGTGGACTTGATCTCTCGGTGCTTGAGACGGTCGAAACAATTGAGCTGAAACTCCTCGGTGAACTCGATGTCAAATGACTCGGGTGTTAGCGTATCAACGGGTGGTATAGCTCATTCCCCAGCCGTTGCACATGTACGGCTCCTCGTATTCGTTTAAGACAAAAATAAAGATTATTAAAAATTTATACAATAGAAACATAACATAAATGATCCTCTACACTTTTTACAAAAGAATCTCCTCTAAATTAAAAACTAAGCATGCTCATAATAGAGATTATCCCAAGAACAAGACCTAAGTCTAGATTGGTAATAGTGAAAGATTGATCAAGCTTTTGGTGCATACAAGCTAGGGATCTGAGGAGAAACTTACATTAGATTAATTGGGTGCAAGAAATCGAAGAAATAATAGACAGAATTGAAGATCCAATTGTGGTAGATTAGAGTTTTGAGGAAGAAGAAAGAGAGAATTTTTGATTTGGGATTTTAGGTTTACCTCTCCCTAGGTTCAAGGTGTGTCCTGGTATGCGGTACGGGCGGGCGGTATGGCCGGAGCTCGCACGTACCAAGTGTCTAGCCTTGGGGTCGAAGGACCCTTCTGGCAGCGCACTCGGTACGGGCAGGCGGTAGGGTCGCACGCACCCATACTACTGGTTGTTAATAGTTCAATATGTTTACCTCAAACTCAATGTTTTGCTCGTGTATATGGTATATGCAGACGGTATGGTCAGCTCCGGTCGTACTAGTGGCTGTTATGGCCTTTGTGTCCATTAGCAAAAATCAAAGTTTGCATTTTCCTGTGCCACGATGTGGTATGAGCGCGTGGTACGATCGACTTCGATCGTACCAGTGCTCGCTAAGTTTGTAGTAAGCTTCAAAAAGTTAGAGAATTACGTTAGTAGTTTCGCATGCCTTTACACATCTTAGCAACAACAAAATGATATCAAATAAACTTCATAATAAACAGTAGTAGCTTATAGCCATGTGTTAACAAATATAATAGATCGAGGATTACCTTGATTTCTTCTCCTCTCTTCAAAGGATATCCTTGAACACTCTTTATTTAAAACAAAAGGAAACAAAACCTAATCAAAACTAACACAAGATAAAAAATTTATTTAACATGGGTTGCCACCGATGAAGTGATGGGTTCGTAGCATGGAAAACAAAAAATTTCTACCGCAAGAACGAACAAAACCTAGATCTAATCTAGATAAAAGCCAAGATCTAATCTATTAGACATGAGCAACGAGATAGATAGGAACTAACCCTCGTAGATCCGAAAGCGTTAACGAGATTAGATCTCGTGGTTGATGTAGTCGATCACTTGCCGATCTCAAGATCGTGTGGATGATCCTTCCGGCGTCGCGTTCCAGCAGTGCTTCCGCAGTTGGTCAAGTGGACGATCCTTCTGGCACCGCGTTTCGGTAGCGCTTCCGCAGTCGGTCACACGTGCGGAGTCGAAGTAGACCTTCCTCTCCCCGTTCCAGTGAGCAGCGGAGGTAGTAGATCTTCTCCACGGAATCCCAGCAGCACGACGGCGTGGTGGTGGTGGTGGAGTAGAGAATTCTGCAGGGCTTCGCCTATGCCTATGCAGAAGAAGGTGGAGGAGAGAGGCGGCAGAGATTGGGTGTTATGTGAGCAGGGGAGGAGGGGGCGCCCCTGCCCCTCTATTTAAAGAAGGGAGGCGCCTAGGGAGGGGGAGTCCTTGTAGGACTCCCCTCCCTCTCTAGGCCGGCGGATTGGGAGGTGGGGGGAGGAGTCCTCCTCCCCCACGACTCCTAGTCTTGACCCACCAGGACTCCTTGATCCCTATCTTGATTTTCAAGCAAACTCCAAGATATCTTCTAGAACCTTCCGGAACATTCCGAAACCTTCTAGAATCCTCATACAAACACTCCAGAACATTTCCTAACTCAGAAAATGATCCCCTATATATGAATCTTATTCTCCGGACCATTTCGGATCTCCTCGTGATGTCCCGAATCCAATCCGAGACTCCGAACAACATTCGGTCTCCAACGCACATTCCATATCTACTTAATACAACTTCGAACCTTAAGTGTGTCACCCTACGGTTCGTGAATATGCAGACATGATAGAGACACATCTCCTATCAATAACCATCAACGGGACCTGGAGATCCATAATGGCTCCCACATACTCAACGATGACTTCGCGATCGATTGAACCACTTACATACGAAACCAATTCCCTTTGTCTCATGATACTATACTTATCCGAGGTTTGATCGTCGGCATCTCCATACCTAGTTCTACCTCGTTACTGATAAGTACTCTTTACTCGTTCCGTGATATGTCATCCCTTATGACCTAGTCACATGCTTGCAAGCTAACTAGATGACATTCCACCGAGAGGGCCCAGAGCATATCTATCCGTCATATGGATGGACAAATCCCAATCTTGGTTCATGCGCTTCAACACATACTTTCAGAATACCCAATGACAACTTTATAACCACCCAGTTACGAAGCGGCATTTGATGTCATCAAAGTATCCATCCGGTGATGGTGATTAACATAACCTCATGGTCGAAGGATTAGGTTACTATGTATTTGAAAGCTTACAGCAATACGAACTTAATGACTTGATCTTATGCTACGCTTACTATGGGTGTGTGTCCATCACATCATTCTTCTAATGATATAACCTTGTTATTAATCACATCCTAATGTCCATGATCAGGAAACCATGATCATCAATTAATCAACAAGCTAGTTCAACAAGAGGCTTACTAGGGACTCTCTTATGTTTACAAAACACACATGTATTAGTGTTTCCTAATAATACAATTATAGCATGGGATGTAAAAATTCATCATAAACACAAAGATATAATAATAACCACTTTTATTATTGCCTCTTGGGCATATCTCCAACATGAAGTGCTTCTAGTCAAGGTTAATTAGCTTGACCAAGATAGTGATTATTTAGGCTTTGTAAGTGGAACACCTACTCCAAAGTAATTGGATTTTAAAGTGATTATACCATCATCATCATTAGGCTTGGAATTCTTTTTTCTCGGGAAGTGGACTATAAAAGGATCTCTAGATGGTCCTATTCTTACATTCCCCTCATGTAAATTGATTAAAGCCTTGATAGTTCTTAGGAAGGGCCTACCTAAAATTATAAGTGCTATGGGATATCCAGGCATGTCCACTATAATAAGATCAAATAAGAGCGGGGCATCCTTTAATTTCAATAACTATATTTTATTTTATCCCAATAACTTGTTTATAGGTTGAATCAGCAAGATGGAGTCTCATTCCGGTGGTTGTAAATGGCCCTAAGTTTATATTATCAAATAAGCTCTTAGAAATTGTTGAGAAGCTCGTTCCAAGGTCATAAAGAGTAGCTATCTCATTAACCCCAATTTTAATTTTATAGTGGGCTCAAATATATCATCTAGCTTAGATGCTACTTATTTTATAAATTGTTGGTATTTAGCATCGTTACCTTATTCTATACCAGGATTCTTCACGGTGATCATCTTCAACAAATCTTCAATGGTATAATCTGGTGATGGCGCATTGCTATAGTCTATATCTTCATGCTTCTCATCTTTATTTTCTACCCTCATCATTTCGAGGTCCTCCACCAGGTTTGGCTTGGGCTTTCTAGTGAATTTTGCAAGTATTAGAGATTGTTCAGCTACTTTGCCCAATTGTGCCTCCACGGTCATGGATCTTTCTTGTAGATCATGCACATCATTTCTAATTGCAATGGCTTAATTACATAATTTTCCAATACTATTCTCATGGTTCTCCATAATTTTAATAAACATATTATTTTGCTCTGTTTGAGATTGCATAAAAGTTCTAAGATTGTTTTAAAGAGAGAGATTACCATGATTTGCTCCACTATGGTTATCATAATTATTATTATAAGGAGCACCTACAGGATTAGAATATTATTTTTGAAAGTTCGAGCCAAAGTTTTGACTCTTCCAAACAGGATTATAAGGATTACAAGTTATAAAATTAACATCATTAACATCGGTAGTGATAGCATTAATTTGGGTAGCTTTCTTACCCTTCACAATATTGAGTAACTCATCTACCTTTGCCGTAAGCTCTTCATTATGTTCCTCGGTGATTGAATTCATCCTTTTGAGGATATTTCTACATGCCATTGGGCATGGTTGTCCTGCATATCATCAAGTAATTTCTTTGCAACACTCACTTTCTTTCCCATGATAGTTCCTCCCACGATGATATCTAGCATAGACTTAGACATTGAGTTAAGACCATTATAAAATAAATGTAATATAAGCCATTCTTACATCCCATGACTAGGACGGTTCATTACGGCTTCTTTCATCCTTTCCCAAGCAAGCGCTAGTGGTTCGCGGTCTTCTTGTCTAAAGCTTAGCTGCATAGTGTTAGCTGGAGGGAAAAAATTTGTCATAAAAAGATTAGTACATTCCTCCTAAGATTTAGTAGTGCATTTAGGAAAAGCTAGCAACTAGTCCTTAGCATTTCCTCTTAGATAGAAAGGGAATAATCGTAATTTAACCGCATTTGGGTCACATAATTTATGCGCATCAAGTCCTAAATTTTAGTAAAAGTATTTAGGTGCAAACCTGAGTCCTCAGTAGATGAGACTCCAAATTGATTCTATTGAACCAAACTAGAAAGGTTAGGCTTAATTGCATAAGTTTCTGCATCAACAACGGGCTGAGTAATAGGTGCACGAATAAATTCATCAGTGGGAGTAGCATACTTCCCAAGTTTCTTTTGAGCCATGGATCTTTTATTTTTGGTGTTTTTGAATAAGTGAATCAAATAAACAAGTAACTATTTTTTGGATTTTCAATAGATAACAAAAAGTAAACTAATTACAATAAATAAAGTACAAACAAAATAAAACTAAAAAACAAGGTCTCTAGTGACCCCGGCAACAGCGTCATAAAATGGGTTGATACCTTCGATACGGATTTATGAATGCAGTATAGTAGCTTTTTCTCTATTAGACCTGGGTTTAATCGAATCCGTGGGAAGCAATGCTAAAAGCAAAATAATAAGGCAAGTCTACATGACTTGTTTCTTCGTTTTACCTTCATTCACCGAACCTTTCTAGTTTACTTTATAACGTGGGTTGTGTCAATAGATGGAGATATGCCAGGGTTGAAGATTCACCTGCAGCTGCACATCATATGGGATCAAGATAGTAATACACATATTCATGTGTAATGATTTAACAAAGATAAAATTTGTGGGCAACACATCCCGATATACTAGATCCCCTACGAATCACAGGCATAGCTATAGTCTTTTGATCCAACCATTGTAACCACAAAATACCGGGCTTACAACAATTATTAAGTGAAAAACACAGATCAAAGCCTTAAGAAGTGATGTTGATGTTGTTACCAAATGGATCACTAAACGAAGACCGTACTCCCCTTTCTTTCATTGGGTTTCCTACGAGATCGCCGCTAACCAAGTATCTCACCTCAAGCCTTACTGATCTCTGGGATCTTGGGTACCTACAAGTCCATAGATTGAGACAAGAGACAAAGAAACAAAGATACAAATCTCTATTCAATCAATACATAGTACTCCCATGGATTAGATGCACATAATTGATGCGAGGTTTCACCCCAACCCGTAGCCCGTGAGCAGTACTCACTCATAATAATAAGATCAAGGATAGAAAACATTTGTAAAATAATTAGATTGAAATCAAATATTCTTACAATAGTCATTGAATCACAAGGAGATCTCAAGTACATGCTAATGGCTATGGATATGGAGAGGATGGATGGTGAAGAGGATGAACTATGGTGGTGTATCTCCTTCGGTGGTGTTGTGATGCAATATGAGAATGGCAACGCTCTACATGGCGGCTGATACCTCAAAATATATAGGTGCCTTCACGAAAGTCGTAGGGTTTGACGAGACGATGCCAACGCACTTGGTACGGGCGGATGGTATGGGCGGAGCTTGCCCGTACCAGTGGTCGTTAAGCTTGTAGTAGCGTGTGTTTCGACCCAGCATTACTTGGCCATGTGGACTTCCTAAAATCTTCATTATTGGCTCCTAATTTTGCCTTAAAAGCATGATTTCCTGCACAACATAATTCAAAAAAATGGATTGCACATATTTGCAATAATTAGTCATTAGTGGCTAGGCTAGAGAGATTCTTGGTCAATTACTTGACTAAAAACAAAGTTTAAATGTGGAGAAAGATGGCTATTTTCACAACCATCACCTGGCTCAAACCGATACATACTACATCGACAAGTACAAGATGCCTCCTTATCCTCAGGGTAGGATAAGACTAATGTGACTAGAAGATGCCTAGGACAATCGCTAAAGGATAAGGCCTAGGACGAACAAGACCTGTCAATCCCATGCTTGTTACAGTGCGACAAGACCCCAGTAGTCACATTAGCTACAATGCGACAAGGCCCAGTAGTCAACTCATTAACGGTGCATGAACAGTGTTTGTGGGTCATCCCTTGTCCCTTGAGCTCCCTTTATAAGGAGCACCAGGGGATTGATCTGTCCAGCGCCCTAGGGGGCTCATTTCTTCGCAGCTCCTTACGATCTCTCTCGTCTTCCTCTAGCTCTCATGTACACAGAGAAGGTCCATTAGAGGATTGTTGACACAGCTTAAGGAGCATCATTGTAGCTATAATAATCTACTCATGATATCGAGATAGAGAAGCAGGAGTAGGGGTGTTATCTCAATAGGAGAGCTTGGAACCTAGGTACATTGTGTATGTTTGTAGTGTTCTTCCGTGGTCTTCACTGCATCATCCCTCCTCGGATCCTCCAGTGTCCAGTGGCCCCAACATAAGCCTGTCCGAGGCATCTACCGTGTTACCACCATGATAAGTTGTCTAATTTTTATGACCATTAGTAGTATCATACTACTAGTATCATGTATGATACCAGTGTATGATACTATCTCTATAGTGCATGGTATCATACGGTAGTATCATAATAGTACTATATTTAATAATTTGTCGAATCTCTATGTAAAATTGTGTACAAGATTTATTTGCATTAGGATTTCTAGTTTTGCGTGCTATGATACGGTATCTACATATGATACTCTAATCATCCTTGTCTTCATTAATTGATGTGCCACATCAGATTTTTGCCAACATGGCATGCATGATACTAGTTATGATACTTCCACTAGAGCTAGACTTAAGCGGAGAGAAGATGCAAAGTTGCCTCCAAGTGTCCAAAATAAATCAAAACAAGGTAACATTTTTAAAATTTCTTAAAAAACATTATACATTTCAGCAGCTATTTTTTTCTCAGCTTAAAGAACTAAACCACGTAGTATAGTACATTCTATTTTCACGAGCCTATATTTTTCCACAAACTAACATATTCTTTCCCACTGTTTTATGCATGATTTACGGTCAACTGGAGAGACCAACAAGCTCAAATGATGATCTAAATCACTAAGAAACCAACGAAGGGCACACAAGGAAAGGATGATTCGCTTTGAGCTTCGAGCCCCTCCAAATGCCCTTGAAGGAGTTCGCGTCTACGCATTTGTCCTCTTCTACCATAGGCTCTGGCGTCACCGCTTTGTGGCTGTTGCCGGTGGTTTTCTCCATGATGGCTCGCTGGGAACGCCAAAATCGAGCGTTTCCACTAGGACAGGTCATGGGCATGCAAAATTTGGGACAAGCTTTATCCTCGGGTGCCAACCACACACCTAAGCATTTCTCATCTGAGGTGGCTAATTTAATCCCTCCCAATCAACATAACTATACACCGATCCAAAATAAGCTCAACATGAAAAAGATGCAAACTGATGTTACGAATCTATTCCAACAATAAGTTCCTAGTTTCATTGACCTTTTAGGGGTCTATTCCGTGTTCATGTTTATACATTTTGTGAACAAATTTTGCCAAATTCATCATATACGGGGACCGTTTGAAATTTCCTTTGAGGTGTAGCTTCGTCTCACTGTTTCACATAACTTTTGTGTTGTAAGTTTTTCGTTTTGACATTCATAAACGATAGATCTAAAATACATATATATATATATATGCAGATCTACTTGTATAGAAATGTCAAACTAGAAAACTTACAACATGAAAGTCATGTGGAATGATGAACTGAACCTTCCCCTTAAAGGAAATTTCAAATGATCAATCGTGTGTGACAAATTTGATAAAATTCGTTTAAAAGATCTAAAAAGGAAACTGGCGTACTTTCAAATTGTTTGCGGGAATGGATTCACAACATTGAGGAGCATTTTTTTATCTAGACATTATCTCAAATGGAGGTATAGTCGGGTAGAATAGAGGGGATTGAGATCAAGTATTTTAGTTAGAGGCATAACACGCATTGCCTCCTGTGTACACAGAGGAACCAAACGTCAGCCCCTTTTGGGGGAAACAAGAATATGGGCTACCAATGAAGAGCCTAAAGTTGGCTCAAGTCTCCCCATACAACATCTAGTAGGACGAGAGCAAAAAAGGGGAAAAGAGGCCCAAACAACCACACACGCCCTTGCTGAATGGTTCGAAGAGAACAGTTGGAAGGGCATTCAGTTTCCTACGTATGAATCACTCCACTTAAGGGTTTAAAAATTTCGTTGTCCTTGACCTCACATGCATGCACAATTTCGGTCCATGATGATGTCATCATCGCCTGTCCATTGATATCAATCTTGAACTGCATATAATGATAACCATCACACTCATGTAGTGGTAAGGGAATTTCCACTGGGCCGACCCAAACGGCCGATCAAAGTAGTCTGTTTCAGTCTGTTTGGGTCGATCTGCGGTCTATTTTGGGTCGTGGTCCGGCCAGTCCGGCCAGGCGCACCCAGCGGCGTGACCCATCTGTCCGCCCTAGCGTTTCCTGGCACCATCACTGGCCAAGTCTTTGCCAATCAGCTCAAACACTCAAATTGATAAGCAAATAACACACACATTGACTATCAAATAATATGGCGGACGTGTGCCATCGCCCTTTGGGCATCGCCAACAAGTGACTAGTGGATCTGAAATGTGCAAAAGGGGCAATTTCATACACAATGTCCAAAAAATGGCGGATTCTCTGCCCAAAATATTTCATTCATCGTCGCCATTGCCGTTCAAGCATCGTGTCCTGGGATGACCTGGTGGCCGGCCATAAGGCATGGAAGTGATGGAGCTAGTAGAGGACACGCCGGCCATGGATAGGCCGAGAAGAGCAACACCGCCGCCATCAAAAGCCATGGTGCCACCGAAAGCGGCGGTCAGTGCCTCCTACTTCATCATGTTGATAGCATGCTTGGCGGCATTCACTGCCAGCTCGTCGGTGTTGACCTTGTTCTATGCGGCGAGGAAGCGCTCGTTGTCCTCCCGGTGCTCCTTATCGAGCCTAGCAGCGATGAGTCGAGCTCTCACCGCTACCCGTCGACCAGTGCGCTTGTTAGACTCAGCTTTTCGCTCCTCCACCGTCAGGTTCTTGCCAAGATTCTTTGGTCGGCCGCACTTCTTGGCGGCGGGAACGTCGGAGGGCGCAGCATCGGCCATGGCGGCGGGATCCATCGCCTTCCCTCCTGCTCCCGCCAGTGGAAATTTGGGAGAACATTTTTATAGGGAAAAGTGGAGTGGTTTATGTGCCACTGGTGGGAGGGACCGCCAAAGGTGAAGGGAGGACGTGCGAGGACAAGCGTGCTGTCCGAGTCGATGCAACTGTTGCCCAAATTTGATGCACGGATGGGTCAAACCGGACGCGTCTGTCCGGTTGGGTCGTGCCATTGGGGAGGGCGTGCACGTCCAGCATGTTCATGTGGACGCGTTTGATGAGCTCGGATGGGTTGGGTCGACCCGGTGGAGATGCCCTAAAAGAAGCATTAGGACTCCCAGAAATGCTTGGAGGTGTTCTAGTGTAAATCTCTTTGAAAAATTAAGGTATAGCTGGTTGACTTGTTCATTTTGGATAAGTTGTCAAGTGGGATCCCACCTAGATCCACTTCTAGTTCATTCTGAATTTTGCAGTACAAAAGTTTGTCAAAATTTTACACTAGAAATCTTAAAATGAACTAGAGGTGGGATTTAGGTGGGATCCCACTTAGTTGTAGATATATATAGAAAGAAAAATAAGTTAGTGCTTAGGCCAACTCCAATGCCCCCCGCAAATAGACCAATTCAGCCTGTTTTTGCCAGGTCGGACAAACACCAACTCAAACGGCATACGGCATATTTTATTTTGTCCGTTTTGGCTCGTACCACCATATTTTGGGACTAGAATTGGGACCGGTTTGCGCTAGCACAAACACACGGTCGCGTCTGGCCTCATCCGGCCTGTCCACTATGGGCACACGTGGCAGTGTCCCTTTCCTCCACCTACCACAAAATCTGCTCTCTCCTGCCTCCAAAACAACAACCACCGTCGTCGCCTAATCGCGCCGCCGCCATGCCCACATCCTGGACGGGCCCCATCGTGCCCTTCTCGCATCTCGCGCCACCGCATCCATCTCGTGTGCCGTCGCCTCGCCCTTCTTGTATCTCGTGCTGCCGTCGTGGCCTCCTGGACGGCTGATGACAAGGGGTTAACTCGCCAATGCCCATCGTTGATGGACTTGGGTTACATGAAGTGGGGGTGCTGGAGGCATCGACCGGCTAGCAAACAAGCACATCATGGACACATGGTTTACCCAGGTTCATGCCCTCAGAAGGGACCCTACTCCTACTTGTCTGCTCTTAGATTATCGAGGAGTCGAAGGTTACAGGGGGTGCATAGATGTAATCTGGCGGTGTGTAAATTATGGTTGCGGATTGTCCTTCTCATTGCTCCCTGCTGTCCTTTATATAGGAAGGCCAGGTCTCGGGATAACAGGCCGAGTCGGGTACAGATTAGGGTTTCCCCTTTAAATTTCTATCTACTCCTTGTCGTGTCCTCCAAAAAAGTCGTCTTCCTCTGGATTTTGGGCCACCCGAATCGTACTAGGCCTTGCCGTAGGCTTCTCTTGAGCCACATCGTATAGGTCCAACCTGGGTGCCCGTGGGGCATACCCATGTTAGTAGCCTCCGAGTCTCCATTCGAATCATAGATTAAGATGGAGACTATTAACTCTTTCGAGTGCCCATCCGAACATTCTATAAGGTGCCTAGCTGTGTCGTAGGGATATAGTTTATATGCGTGCCTGATTTGTCCGACAAATCAGGAATGGTTAACCACCTTAGGGCGAAACACCGCTATCTACGCAAACTTGAGTCCCCGAACTCGAATTCAGAAGTTTGCTGGTGTAATTCGACTCATGCCATGGAGGCCTTATAGAGTCAAATTCTAGTGTATTAATTTGTGCACTTGACGCGTTCGTCAAGGCTTTTTTATCACACCTGTAGGCACGGTATACTTCCAAAGCGCAGCAGGTGCATTGCCAGGCCAATGGATTGTATCCTTAGGTCTTACCTTCATGTCGTAAACGTGGCATACGAAGTTTTATCACCGCGAAGGTGTTTCGGGTCGCTCAGGAGACGTGTTTTATTAGGACTGAAGTCGTCGAAAGTTTCGAATGCTCATGGTGCGGACATGGTCAACGCTTTTTTGCCATGAATAACTATTTTTATTTGCATAGGGTGTGTGGCCAGCACTCCCTATGGGAGTAGCCCCCGAGTGCCTATTCGAGTCGTAGACTCGAGTTGGGAGTTTAAGTTCTTATGACTGCTATCATTGTTTGTAGCTTGTCGATTGAGCTTCTAGCGCTCCCTATGGGAGTAGCCCGTGAGTCCATAGTCGAATCGTTGATTCGAAGAAAGGGTTGAGGCACAAGTATCTTGTCTTCGTGTGCCAATGGCTTACTCACTAGACCCGAAAAATCTTCGGGTGCGCGACTAGCGTTGCTATTAGGAGTAGCCTCCGAGTGTTTGGTTGAGTCGTAGATGAAAGGGAATTTTTTCCCTTCATATGTTTTGATGTTTGTTGAAAACACTTGGATGTTTTAAACATGTGCTAAAATGTTTCAGGGCATAATTATCATGTCAAGCATACTTTTATATTGTTGCTCCCTCAAAGGGAAAAGAGGATTCTAGGATTTTATATGTTCAAATACTCAGTTTTGCTGGACTGTCTGGCTGGTTTTGGTAGGAGTATCTGGCCCAGCCAGAATGTCCAGGTGGTGCCGGCCAGAATGTCCGGCCTAGGATTTCCTCGTGTTTTCGCCCTAAGGTTGTATCCATTTTGTATGCCATATCGGAGTCCACCTGGACTCCAGCCAGATTCTTTGAAGATTGTTTGACAGGCCAGAGTGTCTGGGGTGATGCGAACAGAGTGTTCGGCCCAGGCCAGAATGTCTGGGGTGTTTCTGCCGGACACTCCGGGTTAAGTGGCTCCAATGGCTACATTTCTTGGGGCCCTATATAAAGGCCCCTTCTTCTACCTTTGGAAGCGGCTCGTTCCCAACCTCAAGAACCCTAGAAGCTGAACCACCAAATCCTCAAGATCTTCCTCCTCAACCATCCAAAGTCATTGATTTTTGGAGAATCAAAGGAGAAGACACCGATCAACATCTTCACCAAAGTGATTTGCATTCCCCCTAATTCACTTGAGGGCCCCCTTGTTCTAGGGTTCCTTAGGAAACCCTAGGTGGTGGTGGTTGTTCTAACTTGCTTGTTTTCATTGTGGCATCCAGCCTTGTACTTGGAAGCCTCCATTCCTTTGTGGAAGTTGCTCCAAGCTTGTTGTAAAGGCGCTGGTTCCTGCCTCGAAGGGTACCGATAGTGGAAAAGTGGGACAGACCATTTGTGGCAAAAGTTAACCAGAGAATACTGTGAAGCCTTTGTGGCGTGGTGGTATTACTACCGCCCACCCCTCCAACGCAGACGTACTTCCCCTAAAAAGGAAAAAAACTGCGGTGAATCAAATGTCATGTCCCTGCGTGCTTCACTCTTGGTTACCTCTTCCCTCTTATCGTTCCTTTACTTGTATTGTGCTTGTAGCTAGATTCTCATTTAGGTAAATTCACCTTAATTGCATATACAGAGAATTTATCTTTGTGTCAAGCCTAAATTGGAAAGAAGTAACATTTGGAGTAGCACCTATTCACCCTCCCACTAGGTGTCGATACGATCCATTTCAATTGGTATCAGAGCCTCGGGTCTTATTTCGGACTTTACCGCCTAAGAGAGTATGGATAGCCAAGATGGTGAGCTAGTGGCACGGTATGATTTCAAATCTTCGGAATCATCCATGTCTAAACAAATAAGTGAGTTGCGTGATTTAATTACACAATTCATGAAAGAAAAATCAACCATGCCCACTACTTCACCCAAGGATCTGAATTCTAGTTCTAAGGTGGAGGTCCACCCCCTCCTAAGGATAAGAATTCAGGGGATGAACTGAATGAAAACTTAAGTACCTCTGCCAAAAAGAAAAAGGAGGAGGAAGGGTTCCATTTGGTCCCTTGGTACTCTCCCGACCCTCCTATCCCTCAATATAAACAATAGAGGCAATCCACCTAAGCTTGCTGCATATTCCTTTGCTCAATGGCAAACTTTGATGAAATCTCATATTCACAGCTCTTGCATCAAGTTTTGGAGATATATTGAAGGACTATCTATTAGTGATGTTTCCAACTTGACAAGAAGAGAAGTTGTTGATAGTAAACTCAATGCCCCCGATTTGCACATGATTCAACTTGGTGTGGGGCCAAAGGATTCCCTTACATTGAACATCTCAACACCGCCAAGGAAGCATGGGATGCTCTCACCAACTTGTTCGTTGGGAATGAAAGTATGAGAAGAAACCAATATGATGCTTTGAGCAATCAAGCGGAAGGTTTCTTCATGATGGAAGGAGAAAATCATGAGGACATGTATCGAAGACTCAAGTATATTGCCACCGCCTTTAGGAATCTTGGCCCCTCTCATGTGGATGATGCTTGGATAAAAACAAAGTATGTGAGCTCTCTCATGTCATTTGAGCCCACCGACTTGAAGAGTCTCCAAGGAAGACACAACTACCATCTCATGACATCCAATGAAGTGGTGCAATAAATGCAAGCATTCAAGGTTGCTAGCAAGATGCTCGTTCTCGGGTCTTAGGAATGCTAAAAGTGTGAACCTTGCTTTGAAGGCACATGTGGTGGAATATGAGGATGAAGGGAGAAGTGATGAGATCAATTCTATGAGTTGTCCTGAGGAAGTCAAACATGCTCATGGCGAGTATATGGTTTTCTATGCAAGAAACTTTTGGAAGAATCCTGCCAAGGCAAAGTTGGAACTAAATCACAAGAACAACTCAAGTGGGATAAATGATGGTGGTCCAAAAGCTAGATCATGCGACAATTGTGGTGACCACTTTCACTTTGTTGTCGAGTGCCCATATGAGAAGAGAGAAGATCATGGTGGAGGACTCATTCTCAAGGACTCCTCCTCCTCGCAAGAAGCCTTTCAACAAGAAGAATTCCACCTACAAGAAGTCTCCAAAGATTGTTTTGGTAACTCATGAGGAGTTCTCATCCGGAAGTGGGGATGAAGAAGAAGAAGATTCCACAAGTGAAGTGGCGGCTAGTACCACCACCTATACACCACCTACTCCCTATTTGACCCTCCAAATGAGAATCTCCACAACAAGAATGTCAATTGCCTTATGGCAAGAGCATCCGAGGTATCATCTATCCCCTCCCCTCATATAACCTTGAATCATGATATGGATGACCTTGCTAGTCTTGAAGTTAAGAAGGAAATGGTTTGCTTGGATCATTATGTAACTAACTTGCAAGGTGAACACAAGAAGAACTTTGAGGCCCTCATGGGCCAACTCGTTCATATGGAAGGGCTTATTGAGGAGAAAGGTAAAATTGAAAGAGAGGATGCTATTGAACTAGCATCCTTAAAAAAATGCTCTTGAGGAAGAGGAAGAGCTTAGAGCTTCTCTTGAAGAGAGGCTTGAAGGCATTGATGAATCACATTAATTAAGTACCTCTAAACTCATTAAAAAGCATGATCATGCTATTGCTAAGGCTAAGATTCTTAAGAAAGAAAAGGTCGAGTTTGGTGTTGTTCAAGCTAGACTAACCGGTGAGCTAGAGAAACTTGAAAAGGCCCACCAGGCCTTGGACGGTGAACACTCTATCCTCATCAAGTCTCTTGAACAACTTCAAACTCAACTATCTAACATTGATGCTTCTAGTACCTCTACGACTACTTGTGATCATACAACTATCATTGAGGAAAATGCTAGGTTGAAGGATGTGCTTGCCAAGTACTCTCCACCCAAAGGTAATGGTGTTCTAGATGAGTTGTTGAGTAATCAAAGGTTAAACCATGGGAAGGAGGGTATTGGCTATATCTCCAAGAAAAGGAAGAATAACAAGAAGAAGAAGAAGAAGAAGAAGAAGAATAAGAAGGCCAAGCCCGCTCAAGCAATAAATAGCATCATTGTGGGTGGTGATGCCAAAGGAAAAACTGCTCATAATGACTTTGTGGGAATTGCTAACCCTCACTATGTTCTATTTCGTGATTATTATGGTGATGTTTATGAAAAATATGTTGGGCCTTATGATGGTTATGTTGCTTGGTCCATTTGGGTTCCAAAGACCCTTGTTACTAACAAAAGAGGACCCATTGAAAAATGGGTACCTAAAACCAAGTCTTGATTCTTTGTAGGGATATGCTTCCGGTATCTATATGGCTGCTTGATAGTGGATGCAAAATTCATATGACCGGGAGCAAAGCAATCATGATGGAGATGAGGCCAAATGTCAACAATATAACCGTATCCTATAGTGATAAATCAAAATCTAAGGTATTGGGTCTTAGCAAGGTGGTAGTCGCACATGATATATCCCTTGTGAATGCCATGCTTGTTGAGACCCTTGATTACAATTTAATTTCCGTTTGTGCACTTGGAAAGATGGGCTTTGCTGTCTTTATTGATGATGATATTGTGGTATCTTGAGGATCAAGACTCTAAAGGTCGCATTCGTTGGGTATGTTGAGAATGACTTGTATGTGGTGGAATTTTCGAGGAAATCACTACAAGCTCAATGTGCTTATTTGGAAAGGCCGATGTGGGTTGGATATGGCATCCCCGACTAGCCCATGTCAATATGAGAACTTTGCAAAGTCTTCACAAGGGTGGCCATATTGTGGGACTAAAAGATAATATTGTTTTGCCAAAGATCGTCTTTGCAGGGCTTGTGTTGAAGGAAAGATGCACGATTCTCCCCATTGATCGACTACACAAATCAAGTGTAAGAGGATCCTTGAGCTCCTTCATATGGATCTCTTTGGTCCTCCATCTCATCCAAGTCTTGGTGGGAAGAAATATTGCTTGGTGATTATTGATGACTATTCAAGATATACATGGGTTTATTTCTTCAAGTTGAAGAGTGAAACTCAACAAACCATCATCGACTTCTCCAACCTTGTTCAACATCAACACAATGTACCCATATTGGTGATAAGAAGTGACAATGGCTCTGAGTTCAAGAACTACACCTTGAATGGGTTTCTTAGTGAAGAGGGGATTCAACATCAATATTCCACTATGTACACCCCTCAACTAAATGGTGTTGCAGAGAGGAAGAACCGGACTTTGATGGATATGACTAGGTCCATGTTGGTGGAGTTTAAGTCTCCTTACAACCTTTGGGCCAAAGCCATCTCCATCGCGTGTCACTCATCCAACCGGCTCTACCTCCGCAAGCACTTGGACATTACTCCATATGAAATACTTACTGGTAACAAGCCCAATATATCCTACTTACGAGTGTTCGGTTGTAAGTGTTTCTGTCTCATAAAAGGAGTTCATTTGTCAAAATTTGAGTCCAAAGCAATTCAGGGTATATTTGTTGGTTATAGTGTCAAATCCCACACTTATAGAATCTATAACAAAACCACTTGTTGTGCTATAGAATCTAGTAGTGTGGTATTCGAAGAAAATGATGGCTCCCAAGTAGGGAAAGTTGATGTTTGTGATGTAGATGATGAAATACCTCAAGACGCCATAAGAAGAATGGGTGTGGGATTCTTCTGCCCCGTTGAGGAACCCCTTATGGCAGCTCAGGAAGAACTATGCTCCACTCAAGTAGATCCCTCATCTTCACAAGATCAACAAGCTCCATCACTTGAAACAAATGATGCACCTAGCCAAGAACAAGATGAAGACCCTCCTCTTATTGATCAAGCTAAAAATGTGGTTCAAGAAATATCAAGTGAAAGCAGCCTTGATCATGACCAAGATCATCAAGAGTCTCATATTGAAGAAGATATATTCGATGGTGATCAAGGTCCAGTTGAAGGTCAAGACGGGGACCAAAATGGTCATGATGATCAAAATACTCCTCCAAGAAACAATAAGGAGATCGAGGCCCATCGTGAAGCTAGAGTGGAAAGAAATCTGAGATTAAGAGAACACACTCTAGACAGGGTTATTGGTGATGTAAGAAGAATAGTGTCCACTAGAAGAGAATTGGCAAGTTTTGGTGATCATCAAGCACACATCTCTTTTGTGGAACCTAAAAAGGTCTTTGAAGCTCTTAAAGACCGGATTGGTTGGAATCCATGCATGAAGAACTCAACAACTTCAAGCGCAACAAGGTTTGGAAGCTAGTAGAGAAGCCCAAACAGTGCCGCAATGTTATAGGCACTAAATGGATATTCAAGAACAAGCAAGATGAGAATGACATTTTTGTGAGGAACAAGGCAAGATTGGTAGCTCAAGGATTCTCCCAAGTTGAAGGCACTGATTTTGGTAAAACCTATGCTCCCGTGGCTCACCTTGATTCCATCTATATCCTTCTTGCATATGCATCACATCATAATTTTAAGTTGCAACAAATGGATGTGAAAAGTTCTTTTCTTAATGGTCCTTTGCATGAGTTAGTTTATGTTAAACAACCCCCGAGGTTTGAGGACCCCAACTTCCCTAACCATCTCTACAAACATGATAAGGAACTCTATGGTCTTAAACAGGCACCTCGTGCATGGTATGGGCATCTTAGAGAGTTGTTGTTGGACTGTGGGTTTGAGGTTGGGCAAATTGATCCCACTCTATTTACTAAGAAGGTTAATGGGGACCTTTTTGTTTGCCAACTTTATGTGGATGCCATTATCTTTGGGTTTACTAACAAAGTTTTTAATGATGAATTTTCAAAGCTGATGACTGATAGGTTTGAGATGTCTATGATGGGAGAGATGGGGTTCTTTCTTGGTTTGATATCAAGCAATTATTTGGATGAACCTTCATCAACCAAGCCAAATATATTCAAGACATGCTCAAGAGGTTCAAGATGAAGGATCTCAATGAGGTCTCTACACCTATGCAAACCAAATGTCATCTTGAGCTCAATCCTAATGGTAAAGATGTGGATCAAAAGGTATACCGGTCCATGATTGGTTCTTTGCTTTGTCTTTGTGCATCTAGACCCAATATTGTGTTGAGTGTAGGACTGTGTGCAAGGTATCAAGCAACTCCTAAAGGAAGCCACTTGGTGGTGGTCAAGAGAATCTTTCAATATTTAGTTCATACCCCAAACTATGGTTTGTGGTATCCAAAAGGCTCAAGTTTCTCCCTTTGTGGGTACACGGACTCAGATTGGGCTGGTGATAAGGATGATAGGAAATCAACCTCCGGGGCATGCTAATTCCTTGGTAGGTCCTTGGTGTGTTGGTATTCTAAAAAGCAAAATGGTGTATCTCTGTCCACCGCCGAAGCCGAGTACGTGGCAGCCACAAGTGGATGCACTCAACTATTATGGATGAGGCAAACTTTAAAGGAATATGGTGTCAATTATGACAAAGTGTCTCTTTTGTGTGATAATGAAAGTGCTATCAAGATTGCCTACAACCCGATGCAACATACAGGAACCAAGCATATTGAGATTCGGAATCACTTCATTAGAGATCATGTTGCCCGTGGAGATATTGAGCTACTATATGTAGGCACCAAGGATTCACTCGCGGATATTTTCATGAAGCCTCTTGATGAAGCAAGATTTTGCTATTTGAGGAATGAGCTAAATATCATAGATTCAAGGAGCTTGACTTGATCACTTTGCATACTCACTTATTTCTTGATGCTTTATTTGGTTTAGGTGTGGGCATGGAGATAGGGGAGTGCGGTCCTAATCAATTGGGCTAGCCGTCCCCCCATAATGCCAACATTAAGTTATTAAATACTCTTTATATCATTTTGTGATATGTGAGCTTTATTGTTGAGTAGTGGCTATGTACCCAAGATACATCTTCGTGGTGTCATGCCACACAGTCTTACATGGTGGCCTCGGCCACCGCCCTCTTCTCTATGAAGAGTTGGATTTTCATATCTTGTTGGAGTACTTTTGGCACTTATTTGGATTTGCCTTATTTTTTAGTCTATCCCTGTCAGTTCTCCATCCCAAACCTGTTCCCACCCCAAAACATGCTCATATTGCCACACATTTGTCCTACAAACTTGTCTTGGCATTTTTGGTCGAAGGGGGCCGGACAGTTCGCCGTGTACATACTAGAGTATCCGGCCAGACCGGACTCTCCGTTGTGTACAAGCCGGACTATCCGGCTAGCCTAGACACTCCGGCGTGTTTCGCCCGGACAGTCCGGCTAAGGCGGTTTGAAAATCGAGTGTTAAGGAGTCATGGTGAAGTGAACTGACCAGTTCCTTTCTCCACCCCTGACCCCCACACTCTCCACACCCATCGCCTCTCACGTAGAATGCCACCGGGAGGGCTCTTCTCACTCCGATCCATCCACTACCGCCGGCCATCTCCTTCCCTCCACCGCTGGGACCTCTTCCCCACCGGTGGAGCACTGCATGGATGCGGGTATTTTCTCCTTCCTCTCCCTTTCCTCTAGGCATGCCCTAGTTGAATTTTTGAGGACATATCAATGCTTGAATCCATAACCTTATATCCCCTACGTGTAATGTACCCCCTAGCAGTCATCTTAGTAAGGTCGATCTGTTCCAATTGATCTTCCCCGCACTGTCCAGGAAACACCAAGGCTCTGGCCGGAGTCTCCAGCGCATACGCGTTGGACATTCTGATCCAACCGGAATATCCAACATATTCACACCGGAATATCTGGTGCGAGTGGAGTTTCCGAGGTGTTTTTCCCGGACAGTCCGGTGAAGTTCAGTCTGATCAAATCTGTTTTACTTTTATAGCTGCTATCTTTTTGATAACTCATGGACAAATGTGCTTACCCCTATGCTACCTCCCTCCTCTGATTTCACAGGTGGTTCTCGTTCTCGCCGGTCTCGAACAAGTCAAAAGGCTCGTCCTTGTGTGTTCTGATATGATGAAGAGCAGGATGTTCATGTTGCTCCAGCTATTGTCAGGCAATCAGCTCATGAGCATGCAACAGCTAAGCAAGAGAAGATCAGGCGACTAAAAAGGGATGAAGCCAAGTGCATTAATTTTGAATCCTTGACTTCCTTGAAAGGGATGAGAACAGAGGAGTTTGTGGAGATGGGGATTCAACCATTCGATGCTCAGCCTCACACCTCCCCTGATGATCATTTCTGGAGGAATGAGCAGCTTCTTCTTTTCACCGAGGTGATGAGTTCCTTCCGGACTCATGTGGTTCCCATGCAGTGGTTGGAGCTTGAGAAGCTGCGGGCTTTCTTGTATTTTGGTGATGCTCTTTTGGTGACCGAGAAGATGGGGATGTACACCATCTTTCAAGCCAAGGAATACTACAACACTGACTTGGTCCAGCAGTTCTATGCTAGAATGGTGTTTGGTGATTCAGTGGACATTCCTTGTGGTGACCCAACATACCACTGCATGATGTAGTACACGATAGTCATTGACATAACACCAATGAAACACCATTCACTAGTATTACATCCCTCAGAGTGGTACAATAGAAACATAGCAGGTCCAAGACATGACTATAGATTACAACTCAACTCTTTACAGAAGATCTAGAGAACACTCTAGGTTAAAGAGAGAGAAAGCAACTTTTTACAAAGAAGAACTAGAAATAATAACTCACATCTATCTAGCTAAAAATACCAACATCTAAATTATCTAGCTTGCAATTGCTACTAACACAATGCTCTATAGAAGTAGGTTTTATGGCTAGAGTATCTACTCCTATCTAATCAGACCTTCTTCTTCACTTCAGTTGATGAATATGTTGACTTCTTTGATTTTATTGAAGACCTTGAGATGTCGATGATGGTTTCTTGAGCATAAGTTGGTGTTGACATTGTCTCCATGGCTTAGAACCTATCAAGGGTGAAGAAGGTACGGTTGAGTAAGAGCGTACTCAGCAAGTTCACTAAAAAGGAGTGTATGATGCACTGTCTCTACAGCCACAGACCAAAGGTCGTAGGAAATATAGGTTTTCGTAAACATTTCTTCAAAGGTTGGTTTTATTCTAAAAACTATGTCCCACATCCTTCACAGGTTGACCAGAAACTTCATGGGGTTCCTTTCCTGCCGTGTTCGTAGTTCCTTCCCGGAACAGGGAGTAACATGTCACAGTTCTTACACTCTACAGAGGTGCGTTACTTTACCCATGGGAGACCAAATCCTTGTTGCACAACCGGGCATCTTATTCATGTCCACAATTCCTTGATGTGGGGCCCAGTAGATGATCCAAGCCAATCGCTGCCCCCTTCGTGACCCCGCATGTCTCCTTGGTGTATGCCATGCCCACATATTGATTTACGGTAATGGATAGTACATACCGTTCAGATGCCAGAACTATCATGGGACATTGAGGGTTCCTTCTGCTGCATATCCTCTACGAATTACCAATTAATGCACGCTACGAGGATAACAGCCACGACCTGCGCATGCAGCTACATGCGAGAGGAAGAAGATACAACTGATTTCTCCGTCCCATTCCAAATCTCATGGTTAATGCGTAATATGCGGCGCTAGAATCACTGGCGACATTGGTTGATTAAGTCCTAGATATTATGTTCCTTTACCACTGGAACTGTATCAGTAGATTATTACCATCTAGGAAATAATCCATAATCATATTATTATGAAAACAGTGTTTTCTGACCTTTTTGAAATGCAGGTGATGATAACATTTGAGTTACAAGCATTTCATAGAAAATAATCAAAGGACATGAGCAACTTGTGAATTTGCCTTTGTGATTACAAGATATGCAATCACGATCTTCGAGACACTAGAAGATCCAAATTTTGTAAATAATATCATTGGTTCGGTAAGGACGAATGTTTAAAGAAGCAAGATGCAATTATGCATAAGTAATGTAATGCAGTTTGATAAACGCGAATCCCCAGACTAATCGTATCTGATCTAGGGTTTGAAAGCTTGTGGTGATATCTTTAGAATGTGTTCCACTTTTATACCAGCTTCACACTTGTGCTTTCTGTTAAGGCTTGTGAGAGTGTGTGAAACAATATGTAAATATAACCAGGAGTATACAATACTAAAGCACTCAAATGGGCATGGTATCTAAAAGATTTCTTCAGCAAGCTTATTAATCAATTAGAGCCTTTATACAAACGCTTAAGGAACATTTTTAATGTTTCTTAAAAGAGTAACTTTTGAGGGAAAGATTAATTTACAAAGTAAAAGCAGTTAAACTTTAAAGCTAACACTTTAACATTTTCTTACTAGTTATGAGTATTAACGAATAAAGTAATTAGCATTTTGAATAGTTTTCCACTATCAAGTGTAGACTTATATATTTTGAATATGGCATCATATTACAGGTGGTTTACTTCTTAATGATTCCTAAAGGTAGAATACAAGTAGCATTGCTTTTATGGAATTATTGTTTTCTTAAGGTTAATTAAGAGTGATAACACTTCTATTTGAGTCATGTTTTCTTATCATTATAGTTGAATAGAATCATTTATTTCCTTACGATGAGTGGTGATAATTCATAATATGGAAACAACCTTACGTAACTACTTATGAATTATCTTTGGATTTTAATATACTTATTAACTTGTGAGTGAAGTATAATAGTAAAAGGTTTTAATAAGTCAAAATATTATGCTTGAGGATTTTACATTTGAAAAAAAATCCTTTGGAAAATAATACACACTTATTTGTGAATAAGAGTTTAACAAATATTGTATTTAGGATGCTTTAGACTATTTTGACTTCATAGTAGCATTACTTAAGATTAACACCTTATATTTATTTTTATGAATTTTAAATAATAGAATATAAATTTTAAAAAATTAATTCTTAATAGGTTATTTACTACTAATAATAATTATTTTATTTAAGTTGGAAAATAAAATGTGATAATAAGTTTAATCTATAGAGTTTATTTTTCTAAACATTTTGATATATAATATATATTTTCTGAGTTATAAAACAAAAGATAATGAATTAACAAGATTTAATCATTTTCTAGATTTATTAAAATGGAATAACTAAATGATTTCTTGCATCATCACTCCTACTAAACCTTTTTACACCAAACCTAACCTAGCCCAAGACACAAATATGTGGGGCATAGGCCACGTTAGCATGGACTGGTCAAACGGGCTGAGGTGGCCAAGGGTGACGTCAGCATGACGACATGGTGACGTCAGCAATGGCCGGAGCTCCCTTGTCGAGCAAGGACACATCACAGGAGAGCTCGTAGGAAAAACGGAAGGGTGCATTCGATGGAGGGCATCAAGGCGAACCTAGGAGTGGTGTCGGCGCCCCTTTTTGGTCACCGGAGGTATGATGGTGCACGGCGCAACGGCGATCCAGACCACTACAGAGAGCGAGATGGGTATGGGAGGATGTAGGAGCTCACCACGAACACCATGGAGAGGTCGCTGAGGTCAGATATAGCCAGGAGACAGTGAATCGACGGCAATGGCCGCGGTGGCCGGTAGGATGCCGAGATCGATTCCATGCTACCTACCACGCGCCTTCCTGCAAAGCTTGTCGAGGACGAACAAGGAGACATCGGCGCGTCCAGCGGTGGCTTCAGCGAGGCACAGGGTACTCGGAAACAGCGAGGACGATGACCTCGGCGAGCTAGGGTTTGCTCAACCGAGCGAAAGAGAGAGAAGGAGAGTAGATGTGAGGGAGGGAGTGAAGGGATGAGGATGGAGTGGCTCTGCGGTGGTGTTCTTATCCACCGGAAGATGGCGGCGAGCATCACGGCGGTCCAAGCTTGCTGGCAATGGCGGGCGGCATCGGGCGATGGCGAGGTGCTCCAGCGAGTAGTCTGTGTGCGTGGGGTGACGATGACGAACCGGTACATGGGCCTGGGCCGATGCTGGGCCAATGCAGAGTGAGCTAAATGTGGCGGCTGTCGCACGTGAGCGATGGGTAGCGAGGAGGAAATGGTCCATGTCTGTGGCTACTGCCTCCTTTTTCATTTTCTTAATTCTATTTCTATTTTCTGGTTTTTACAATTCAAGTTCAAATATGAATTCTTCAAGGATTTAAATATCCAGAGAACTTGTAGGTCATGAATATCATTGTATAAAGTAAGTATGACCCTCTTCTCCTCCTTTCTTATTGTGTATCAAAATATTCATAACTACATGAAGAGCCCTTTTCATTTAGGAAATATTAATAGAGATTAGGGTTTTAGGAATTACTTCTTATTTAAGGATCCCTTAAAGATGACTTTGTTTTCTCTTGATAATTGTAATGGTAAGGATTTAAAATGGTGAATGATATATATAGGACTCTACTCATACTTAGCCTCATAAAGGAACTATGCAAATATATTACAAGGTATTAAACCCTGGGGTTTATAATATGGTGATTTGAATTCCATGGTTTCCAAGGTTTGGTGATTTCTCCTATTCAAATTCTACTTGATGTGTAGTGTTTAGAATTACCATAGAGTAATCTTGGTTAAGTCATTATGCCTAAATAATAACTATTGGTGGAGAAATGAAGATGTTCATTTACAAGTGGTTAACATGAGTCTTGAGAAGATTTAATTAGACTACATTATATTATGGATATGGATGAAGATAAAGAGCTAAGATATATTACCTTCATATTTTGTGACCATGGCTTATATCTCAACTTAGAGTGAGCTATAAATATTACTTCTTAATGTGGTCTTGATGATTCCATGAGACTAGGTTTCTAGTAAGGTTTAAGACACTAAGGTGGATAAGGCTTCCATCCATAAACTCTCAACCGGTATTCTACTTATCTCTTAGACATTTCATTTGACTAAGAGATACTATCCATTGGCTTCCTAAAAATAGGAATTGGTTTAACTACCCTCTTTATTCAAGAATCTGACACAAAGAGGTAGACATGGGTTTTTTCATGGCTTGATATAATTTTGGTTAAGGCTTCTAAAGAATTCCAATCCACACACTTTACTAAGCTTGGATCAAAGTTAAGGAATTCCTTTCCTAAATATACTCTATTTAAATATCCCATCTGGTCCAGTAAGATCTTTTCTGTCTAATTGATCTAGTCATCTGTCTCCATGATATCCATCATCATATGATGACATGGTCATCCACTTCAACAATATTCCCCTACATTCATCTCTAGTATAACTTCCATTATTTAACTTCCTCTAATAGATCCACCAAAGTGGTTATTACTAACTTCCTTCCATAAACTCCTTTATAACAACCTTGCATCAACATCCAAGGCTTGCAAGATTACAATTTTCTCTATATCACATGTGATATCAATCCTCTTGGATAGGTATGGTACTACTCTCCATAATACAAGTTTGTTCTTGTATTAGCTCGGTTAAACTACTATGCCTCCCACTACTCCATACAACTCATATTATATACTTCATCAAACTCTAGCTTGACTTCTCATGATCAAGCTAGATGATTAAACTTACTAGGACTCTTCTAATTTAGTGTACTCACAACCCTACTTAATCATCTGGTCATCTATTCTCAAATGGCTTGAGAATAATGACCACCAACCTTTGATCAAGCAAAGCTTAGGCTTCTAATTGCTTGATCAAAATCTATCAACACTAAGTACTAGATTTGTACTAGTCTCTCTATAAGGCTTATCTTGTTAAGAAAACTTACTTTAGGTTGATACCTACTTGGCTTAAAAAGATTATCATTGGATTCCCTACTATGACTAGCTTCCTCACAACTTCTCAAGTATTAGTTAATTCTTAGGTTTAGATACTTCTACTAGTTAACTCATGAGTGAGTTATCTCCTCTAATATCAAATGGTTTTATCACCACTAAGGATCACATTCCATTGATGATGGCACACTCTACCATCCCTAGCTCCTTCTTCTTAGTAACTTACTTAAGGTCTTTGGAAGGTTAATATAATAGGTCAAAGACTATGAGTCAATAAGTTCTAGGTCAGGAATAGGTTACTCAATCGTTGATGATCAATGGGCACTAAGACTTGGTTAAATAGTAATATTATCTCTTAATATGATATTAAGAGTATATTCTTGATGGTCTTGGCTTGCCTTCCTTTTCCACTCTATTTGTGATAAGAGTTAAAGTTTAAGAACTACCATGATACCCATGGTAGGAATAACTATGGCAAGCAAGTGTATCAAGATTTAGTTATAGAGTTTCTTTACTTAAGTTATATACTTAACTTGGTATTCAAGGTTTGTTGTATATAATACCTTGATATAATCTTTAGAAGATCAAGTATTCATCCTTGAGTCATTGTATGGAATACCATGTCATGATCTCTAGAAGATCTAGGACTCCTTATTGAGTAGTGTGTTATGACCCAGTTTCATTACATTTGATCTACCCTTAGATCAAATTATATTACCCAAATATAAGGTTTTAGGAAAGGTCATATTGAAACTTATCGCATTCAACTTGATGATCTACTTCAGTTCCACCAAGTTAAGAGAAGCTTCAATCACTTTGACAAGTTTTATTTAAAAGCGTGAAAATTATCCAGATTTTCTATGCATGAATGCAATGCACACACCTGAGCTCAACTTATTTCTAAGCTCTAATGCTGGGATGTTACATTCCTCTTGAGTGGATGTCAAGCAACACAAGGTGTCGTTCCAGCGTGATGCAGTTTGCAGGTATCCTTGGTTTTCCTTTCAACCCCAATGCTCCTAGTGGTGCTCAGATGCATGTTCATGGTCAGGCTTATGACAAGAATAAGTTGGCTCCTATTTATTCATAGAATGGTGTGGTTGGCCAAACCACCAATATCAAGCTCATCTACAACATTCTACTTCGCATGTTCCGCCACACTCTTACTCCCAAGGCGGGCAACAAGGACGAGATGAGAGGTGCTGAAATCAACCTCATGGCTCCTCACTTAGTTTATTCTCATGGTCCAAACCATGAAGGTAGTGTTATTGATGTCATGGACTTCATCTACCAGGATATGTACAAGTGCATCATGGACAAGAAGTCTCCTCTCTATACCCCTTATGTGATGAAGCTCATTCTTGCTCAAGATCCACTAACTCCTTTGCTCCACTCAAACCTCGTGAGGCACAAGCCTGCTAAGATTTAGAGAAAGGCGGCCCCTTCCTCCAAGGTACCCCGTGGCTATCCCTCGTCCCATGATATCTTTGAGGATGAGGATGACGATGATGGTGATAGTGGTGATGAATCCGAAGAAGTGCAGTAAGTTGTACCCCGTGGCCCTCGCATGAAGCATGCTAGAAATGCATACCATTTTGGCAAAACTCGTGAGGAGGTGCATCAAAAGGTGAAGAAAGCTTCTTGGTGGAAGAATCTACTCCCGTGTCAGAACATCGACATCTTCCATGGTCAGTATGCCTACAAGGCCAACAGAAATGTAATGAAGGAGCTCAGAAGGATCACCGGCCCATGGACATTGACTCATCTCAGCAGGTTTCAGATGGTACTCTTTCTTATGGTCACTCGAGCCAGGTTTGAGTGGATTGTTCTATGTTTGAGGATGTGTCTTCCTCTTCTTGCCCTCACGGCAAGGAGACTACTCCAGATGGTGATGATGAAGAGGATGAGGGGGATGATGATGATGAGGATGGAGAGGAGGATGAGGATGACGAGGACTTTAGTGGATAGAGTTAGTTTGGGACGCCTTCGTAGTGCTATTTTCCCTTTTTGGGGTCTCGATGCCAAAGGGGGAGAAGTAGCCCCATATTACGCTGCTATCGGGGATTTGCATGGGTACACAAGCTTCTCGTTTATTAGATTTGCCTCTCTGAAGCTTGTGTCTTTATTTTTTATATGTATGTGAACTATATCGTGTTGAACTCATGTGTGTGGTAAGACATGTGAGCCTAGTATCTTTATCTTGTTAAAGACTATGTTGTGCCCTTGTATATATGTCTAGTGTTTACATTAGTATCTTGTTTTACCTCATCAATTTATAACCACTAGAGTGGGTGTTCATCCTAGTTAGTGTGATTTTGTATTCAAATGGAAACTCAAATGGTCACACATCTAGGGGGAACCTATCTACTATTTATAAATTAGTTGTTGCTATGCTTATTGCTTATCATCTATGCAAATCATTAGGTTGTCATCAAGCACCAAAAAGGGGGAGATTGAAAGGACATTTTTTCCCTTCATATGTTTTGATGTTTGTTGACAACACTAGGATGTTTTAATCGTGTGCTAAAATGTTTCAGGGCATAAGTATCTTGTCAAGCATACTTTTATATTGTTGCTCCCTCAAAGGGAAAATAGGATTCCAGGATTTTATATGTTCAAATACTCAATTTCACGGGACTGTCCGGCTGGTTTCGGCTGGAGTATCCGGCCCAACCATAATGTCTGGGTGGTGCTGGCTAGAATGTCCGGCATGGGATTTCCTCGAGTTTTCTCCCTGAGGTTGTTTCCATTCTGTATGCCATATCGAAGTCCACCCGGACTCCAGCCGGATTCTTTGAAGATTGTTTGACGGGCCGGACTGTCCGGGGTGATACGACCGGAGTGTCCGGTCTAGGCCGGACTGTCCAGGGTGTTTCTGCGGGACACTCCGGGTTAAGTGGCTACAACGGCTACATTTCTTGGGTCCCTATATAAAGTCCCCTTCTTCTACCTTTGGAAACTACTCGTCCCCAACCTCAAGAACCCTAGAAGCTGAGCCACCAAATCCTCATGATCTTCCTCCTCAACCATCCAAAGTCATTGATCTTTGGAGAATTGAAGGAGAAGACACCGATCTACATCTTCACAAAAGCGATTTGCATTTCCCCCTCATTCACTTGAGGGCCCCCTTGTTCTAGGGTTCCTTAGGAAACCCTAGGTGGTGTTGTTTGTTCTAACTTGCTTGTTGTCATCGTGGCATCTAGCCTTGTACTTGGAAGCCTCCGTTCCTTTGTGGAATTTGCTCCAAGCTTGTTGTAAGGCACCGGTTCCCGCCTCAAAGGGTACCGATAGTGGAAAAGTGGTCTAGGCCATTTGTGGCGGAAGTTCACCGGAGAATAGGGTGAGGCCTTTGTGGCGGAAGTTCACCGGAGAATAGGGTGAGGCCTTTGTGGCGTGGTGGTCTTAGTACCACTGACCTCTCCAACGCATATGTACTTCCCCTAAAAAGGAAGGAACCGCGGTGAATCAAATCTCATGTCCCCGCATGCTTCACTCTCTATTACCTCTTTCCTCTTATCGATCCTTTACTTGTGTTGTGCTTGTAGCTAGATTGCCAGTTAGGTAAATTCACCTTAATTGCATATCTAGAGAATTTACCTTGATGGCAAGCCTAAATTGAAAAGAAGTAAAATTTGGAGTAGCACCTATTCACCCCCTCTAGGTGTCCATATGATCCATTTCAATAGACTCGAGCAAAAACTGAAGTAGTCGAAGAAAAATTACCGTTGGACACTTTTGCTCTGAGCTGCTGCTAGTGCAAGTGCAAATGACGTCATTGCTGACGATTGGATGAGCCTAGCCGCTGGCATGAACGGGCTGATGGGACGTGACAATAGTGGGCCCCGTTGTTTGACCAGGATTTAAATAGTCACGTGTAGTTTCAGGGTTTTAACTGCGTCTCCTCGATTTTCGCGATGAGTGGGGATCGTGCCGTGGCGGTTCAGTGCATGCGCTGCCACATGTCTTCACCGATGTGTGCCACGCGTTGAAGCAGAGAAATTCCGGTCATCAGATGGCCTTTCACCATTGCTTAAGTAGCGAGTTTAGGCAGTGACTTTCGTACTTTGCATCTTCATCTTCCTCGCACTGCTGCCATTGTTTCTCTCCTCTACTCCATTGCTCCACACGACCTCGTTGCGCTGGCCGTCATTAGAGCTTTTCCCAGCTATTTTCTCTGGTCCATCCATCGAAGAAGAATGGGGAAGAAGAAGAGCACCGCTGCCGCGGGATCTGGTGCCACCGCCACCGTGGCGAAGAAGAAGGGCGCCGCCGCCACTAGGTCTGGCACTCCTACCGCGACCGTGAAGAAGAAGGGTGTCGAGACCCACGTAACCAACTGATCCTGGCGGCAGCCCACTCGGAAGCTGCACAAGCTTCATCCTTATCGCCAGGCCGGACTTATTCCGGCCAACAAAGATGACTGCCAGATTCCTGGGCTAGAGGTAATTCCCGATCCCCCCGCCGGGTTTCACGTGTTGTTTACCGCATTTCTTCTTCGAGGTCTCTCGCTTGCCCTCCACGACTTAGTGCGTGGGTTGCTTTGTTTTTATGGGAGTTAGCTGCATCAACTGACTCCTAATTCTATCTTACACATTGCATGCTTCATCACCCTCTGCGAGTGCTGGCTCAGGATCGAGCCGCATTTCGGTCTCTTCAAGTGAAGGAAATATGTCCTGAGAGGCAATAATAAAGTTGTTATTATGTATTACTTGTATATGATAGATGTTTATTTTGCATGCTATAATTGTATTGATAGGAAACGTCAATACATGTGTGTTTAATAAACAAATAAAAGGTTCCTAGTCATGCCTCTCTTATAGACTAGCTCGTTGATTAACAAGATGATCAAAGTTTCCTAATCATGGACATTGGATGTTGTTAATAACGAGGTCACAACATTTGTGAAATGATGTGATGAACATTCATCCGAAGTATAGCATTACGATCAAAGTCATAATGTTTATATTGCTATAACATCATACGAAGTAATCTTTATCCTTAGACCATGAGAACATGTTAATTGCTGACATCAGAAGAATAACTTGATAACATCAAACGTCACACCGTGAAAGGGTGACTACAAAGGTGGGTTTAGATACTTCAAAGATGTCATGTTGAGGCTCATTGATCAAGAGTGGAATTTTTCAATCCCTATGACGGATAGATATACTCTGAGCCCTCTCGGTGATATCACATTAAGATAGCTTGCAAGCAAGTGATGTGATCACTATAATGTTATATCACGGGAACAAGAAAAGAGTGCATGTCGGTAACGAGATCAAACTAGGTAGATACCTATGATCGAATCTCGGGCATGTAATATATCATGATACAAAGAGATTAAATTACTAGCGTTAAAGGTTCTCACGATCACAGAAGTCATCGTTGAATGTGCAGGAGTCGGTATGGATCTCCAGGTCCCGCTTCTGCTTATTGATTTGAGAGGAGTCTCAATCATGTCTGCATTATTCGCGAACCATAGGGTGACACACTTAAGGGTTGCCAAACACCATTTTGGAGCACATATGTTTCAGACGAAAGAATTGCAAAGCGCTAGAATTATTTCGATGGAAACTAGAATTGTTTCGGGTGAAATTGCAGAAACTGGTTCTGCATGTGATATTGAAATGTTACAAGGGGTTTTATGTGAATGTTTGTTAATTAAAGTAATTAACAAAATTCTTAATAAAATAAATAAAAGAGTTTTATTAAATGAGAGTTGCATTAAATTTGGTGGAAATTTAATGCATGTGAGTGGAACTTTGGGTGGAGGCTAAATTGATGTGAGTGGAGCTTCCAACACATGAATGAGGAAGAGGTGGGGGCACCCCCCATGGGTGCCGGCCATGGTAGGGGAGGAGCCCCCTCTCCTCCCTCACAAAGCACACCTCCTCGTGAAGTATTTCTCTCCCCCTCTAGATATATTCCCCCATGGTCTCGGATTAGCGAGATACATGTTCCCGGTGGCATTGTGTCTGGAGGAGTTGCTGCTTCCGCTGATTCGCTGGAGCGAGGAGGTGGAGGTTGTTCGGTGGCCTGAACGTGTGTGCGAGGATGGATGCGTTGTTGATTTGCAGTGCTAGGACTTCCACACGATCTTGAGATTGGCAAGCGTACGACTACATCATCAACGAGTTCCAACTCGCTAACAAAGCCTTGTTGTCTTCAAGGGTAAGTTCTCTATGGATGTATATCCACCCGTTGCTTGTATCTAGTATATAGATCTTGGCGTATAGTTCTCATCGTAGGAATTTTTTTGTTTTCTATGCTACGAACCCAACATCAAGAAGTTATTCAGCTTGAAGAGATAGTCAGGGTTGGGCTCTATGGTATATGATCTTGGCGGGTGCGGTATATCCATAGAATCCCATGTTCAGTACTTCACCCTTGGTATGACCGACTCCGCCCAAGGATGGAGGGACAAGTGGTTCCACATCCGGGATAAAAAAGTAGAGTCACAGAGATTCGGCCTCGCCCCATTTGACCCGAAAGTGGAGCTGAAGAAGAAGAGGTCATGGCGGAGCATCGTGATGCCAAGCGAGTCAAAGGATGTTGAAGTCTTGTACCAACGGGTGCTGGATCTTCAACTTGTTCGGGGCAAGGAGGTCACCGACGTAGACCTCATCCGAACATGGTTGAAGCGACGAGTGCAGCCTCTACAGGCCAGGGCTCACCAGATGTATCTTTGGTCAAGTGTGATGGACCCGTCTTGTGTCTGTACAGAGGACATGTCTTCGGTGGAGCTTGAGAAGAAAATTAGATGCTTTACCAAGATCACCATGAAGGAAGTTCTGCCATAGAGTCAAGAACCCTTCATTTTCGTGCTTCTTTTGCGCCTCTAGAGGTAATCTCTATTGATGTATGTTTCCTTTTTGTTCGCAGGATGATTTGAATAATTAATTCATGGCATTATCCTTACTTCTGCAGGACTAGAAAGTTGCGCCCTCCGTGCCTCCACGGACAGAAGGCGTCATTCCTCTCGAAACTACAAAGACGGACGAGTTGAATATGACTATGCCTGTAGTTGAGACATGGGGAGCCCCCGAGTCCAGTGAGTTGGAGTAACGGAAGTGGGAGCAGAGCGAGGAGTCGGATGCCTTCACCCCTAGGACACCGAAGGATCCTGCTCGTGAGGAGGGCGTCGTGGAACTGATTCCAGTCATGCATGTTCATAGCATGCGTCCGCCTCCGCTGAAGAAGCCAAGGCAGGAGGAGCCTTTTCATCTTGACAATTTTGACGGGTGAGTTTTTGTTACCCTTCTTCTAGCGATGTTTCTCTGGTTGTTCTTTGCATCACTCCCCTTTTTGCTTAATTTATTTTTCTTGTACTGAAGTGTCACGGTGCCATGCTCATCTGACACCGTCCACGAGCTAGACAATGAGGGAGTCGCAGACTCCAGGGGCAAGGCCATTGAACAACTCACGCCTTCCCTAAAGACGGCAGTCAACTCTGGCACGAGCTCCTCGAGTTCCTCCAAATTAGGGGAACACAGGATTCTGACCCGGATGACCACAAAAGAAACTTCGGAGTCTTCGGGGTGAATACGTAAGTATTCGTGTAGTCATAGGAGGGAGCTTCCGGGGCCTTTTCTTGTTATTTGACATGTAGTGTCACTGCATCCCTTTCTTCAGATCCTGATCTGCCTCAGCAAGGAGCACGTCTGACTGGAAACGGACCACTAGCAACTTCATAGTGAGTTTATGTGCTATTCAATTTATCCATATGGCAATGGGAACGATGCCTGATTGTTGCTCTTCTAATTCGTTGACTGAGTTCTCTTGAAAAGAGCCTCAGCGCGGCGGAGACAAAGAGTAAAGAAGCAATTGACGCCCTCGAGCGGTTCAAGGAGTCAAAGAAGTGCGAGGAGGGCTTGGTGGAAGCGGCAGCTGATAGAGAGAAGGGGTTCATGGAACAACTCCTCTCTGCTGCCCAGGATCTGTCCGGTAGGTTTTCTGATTCTACTTTTTTGTTGAATGCATTGGGGTCTTTGATCTCTTCTTATATTTTTTCGTGAGATTGTCATGATTTCGTAGATGCATCCAGCGTAAACTTTGATCGTCAATTGCTATCCCGTGAGGATTTCCTGGCGGGCATCATAGCTGCGGTTGAAGACCGTAGCGCCTCCGCTATCGACGCTCTCGAAAAGTCCAAGGCCGCATTTCGTCATCTTTGGGGTGGAGATGATGCCGAAGGCCAAGGCTATTGAGGACGTGGGCGGCCTTGCGGGATCCTTCGTCGGGGGTGTACCGGCGGATTAAAAGCAGGCGCGGAAAGGAGCAGGCTCTTCCCTCGGGATGGCTATGGAACAAGCCTGTGGCGCTGATCTAAACGTGAGTAGGATCACATCAAAGATGTCGGTGACTGCAGATGGTGAAGAGGTAGCATTCGCTCCTTTGCTGCTCACTGCCATAAGTACATGCCCAAGCTTATAGAGACGCTTGGGAAGTATCCCACGGAGAAAAAAGCGACCGAAGGCGGCAAAGGCCACATCATCGGGGGTTGTTGCTACAAAGGCCACGACCTCGGAGGCTACCACGGAGTCCGCGAGGCCTGCGGGTGCTGATGCGTAGGCCTAGCTTATTTTCTGCTTCGTTGTATAGTTAAGCTATGAATTCGTACTGTCCTGGAGTACTTTTGTGGGGGTGCCCCGTCGAAACATGTTTTATGTTTGGTGCATCTATATTGGTTGCTTGGTGCTTCTCTTCTTTTGTTAGACTTGTATTCCTTGATCTATGACTCTTATCCTGCGACTGCTTCCTTGATAGGGATCTGCGAGTGATGCGCAGGACGTGCCCCTTTCTGCTGCTTCCTTGGCTCCTCCATGTTCAAGGGTGGAAGAATTGTCGCTAATGTCTGGATTTCATGACCGTGTGAAGGAGTTCGAGAGGAGCACACTGATGATCCGCGATAGTGCTAATGTCTGGAAATCGAAGGCGGAGAAAGCCGTTGAGCAGGAGAAGTATCTCCTTGGCGAAGTTGCTTAGATCAATGAACTTCTGCAGTGTGAGAATCATTCGACTGTCATACTCTATTGTGTGTTTGCCATGGTTTTGATTGATGTATATTGTTTTGCATGTGAAGTTGTCAATCTCATTCCGCAGAAAGAGAGAGATCGAATTAGCAACCATGCTGAATTGCCTAACTCAGGCGGAGCTAGAAGTCTGGGTTTTCTTATGTACCGACCGCGATTGGGCAACCGTATTGGCGACCCTTGCAGGATCGCATCTTGCAGGTGCTGAATTTATTGAAGATGGCACGGTTGTCCTTTAGGCATATATTCAGGGCAATGTATCCGCTAGACGTAGTCCTTACGACTCTACTGTCGCTGCTACGGAAGTTCCGTGATGCTGGTGCCGTCCACGAGTGTGTGCACCAGCAACTTGTCGCAGGTGCTAAAGCTACGCTTGCACTTGTGCATATACAACGTTCGGACGTTGATCTGGAGGCTATTGCAGTAGGGTCTCTAGCGCCTCCGGACGGTATGGCATGGAACATGGTCCTACACTATCAAGCCGTTGTGGAGCCGGCAGAGGACATCGTGAGGTTGTTTGATGAGAGAACCAACGTCCTCCTTCAACACCAGTAGAGCATTCTGTTAGCTTGCACAAAATGTATAGGTGTTATAAAGGTCGTACAGTTTCAATTGGCCATTGTATGGCCTTTGTAATTATCATAAACTTGATAGCTTTGTATATGCTTCGAGTGTAGTTTATGTAATGCCTTTTCGTTAGCTCGATGCTCCCAAATCTCAGCACCTTGCTAGCCTACCAATTGCACTACAACTGGGCTAGATTTTCGAAGGGTTCGATGGTAAGCGGAATCAGCTACTTGGGTCATTGCTATGATGGATTATTTTGTTCGACGAGGTCGTTAGGGAGGCACAGCCCCTGAGTGCAAGATGCAGAAATAGTAAATCATAAAAGGTATAAGGTTGAGTTAGCTTTTGTTTATTGCAGAATAGCAGGAGGTACATTGTGTGGCTAAGTAGCCTGGCTGAATGGTCTTATTGTAATAAAAACATCTAAGCGTAGAAATGTCACAGTTGTGCGACGTTCCACGGGTTGGAGTATGAGAATCCAGTTTTTAAGTCCTTGAGGTGATAGGCGCCACCTGGGATCACTTCGTTACCACGTAGGGTCCTTCCCATGGGGATTCGAACTTGAGGTGTCCCTTCTGCTTGATTCGTAGGACGAGGTCTCCTTCGATGAAGGACCTTGGTCGTAGCCGTCGGCTGTGGTAGTTTTGGAGGCTCTCCTGGTACACAATTGACTGTTCCATGGTGATTTCGTGCGCCTCATTGAGCAGATCAACAGAGTCCTCAAGTGCGACCGTAGATTCGGTCTCGCTGTAAGAAACGACACGTGGGACCTTATAGTGTACTTCGGCTGGTAGGACCGCCTCAGCGCCATGCACCATGAAGAAAGGTGTGTATCCAATGTCGCTGTTCGGTGTTGTCCGGAGGCTCCATAGTACAAATGGTAGTTCTTCTTTCCAGCATCTTGCCGCTTGTTCGAGAGGCCGAAGGAGGTGCTTCTTGATGCCATTGCACACTAGGCCGTTGGCCTTCTCGACTGCTGGTCTGAGGGTGTGCCATAGAGGCGTAGCTGATGTTGATGCCTAGGTTTTCGTAGAAGTCCCAGAACTCGTTCGAGGTAAAGTTCATCCCGTTGTCGATGATGATGTTGTGTGGCACCCCGAATCTGAAGACGATTGACTTGAAGAACTTGACGGCCGTAGCTCCAGTTTGGTTGGTTAACGGCATGTCCTTGATCCACTTGGTGAATTTGTCGGCTGCCATGAGGAGGAAAACGTATTCCCCAGGTGATGACTTCTGTAGTTTGCCGACCATGTCAAGTCCCCACCGAGCGAAGGGCCATGTCACCTGTATTGGCCTGAGATCCGCGCCCGGTGCGTGCAGCTTATCCGCCAATCGCTGATAGGTGTTGCACCGTTCGACGATGTCCTTAGCGTCGTGCATCACGGTGGTCCAGTAGAAGCCGACCCGTGGAGCTTTAGCAACGAGGGCGTGACTGCCGATGTGATGTCCGCAGGTACCCTCGTGTATCTCGAGGAGGATTCTTCTTCGATCTCCATTGGCGACGCATCGCTGGAGGACACCCGTGATGTTGCATTTGTACAGCTCACCATTGATGATGGTGGAAGCCTTGGAGCGTTGCACTATGTGCCGTGCATCTATTGGGTCATCTGGCAGCCTTTTGGTGAGCAGGTACATGATGTACGGTTGTGTCCAGGACGGCTCGATGAGCATGACTTCCATGGGACCTTAGGGTATAGGCCCTTGTTCTACCTTACTAGATCCTTTGACCTCTTTGGGTGGCGTAGCCCTCGAGTGCGCTGCTGCACCAGATGGCCCTACGGTAGTGTTTGGCTTGATGGATCACTCGCATATTGTTGGAGGAAAACACCTGGTGGCACTATGGTAGAGCCTATGTTGGCGAGTGTGTCGGCCTCCTCGTTACTTTCACGACCGATATGCCGTAGTTCACAGCCATCGAAGTCCCCTTCGAGTGCATTGTAGAGTTCACAGTACATGACCATGTCGTCGTTCAGCGCGTCAAACATGTTCATGGTCTATTAGACCACGAGGTTGGAGTCGCCATAGATGATGAGCTGTGTGGCATCGCAGGCCTTGGCCATTCGCATCCCATGGATCTGTTCCTTGTACTCCGCCTCATTGTTGGATGCGCGGAATTTCATCTGCAGGATGTACCACATCTTGTCACCCTAAGGAGATGTCAAGATGACGCATGTGCTAGCTCCTTCCTTGCATTTGGATCCGTCAAAGTTCATGGTACAGAGGTTGGACATGTTTGGTGTGTCGGGGAGCTGATTCTCCATCCAGTGGACGGGGAACTCTCATAGGATCTGCAACTTGATCTCTAGTCGCCGCTCGTATGGCATGTCCTGCGGGGACAACTCGATGCCCCAGAGGGCGACTTGCCCTGTAGCGTCACGGTTATTGAGGATGTGGTTCAACGGGGCGTCATTCACCACAACTATGGGGTGCTCCTGAAAGTAGTGGCGCAGTCGCCATGCTGTCATGAAGACACCATATGCCAGCTTCTGGTAATGCGGGTACCACTGTTTTGTTGGTGTTAGTACCTCGCTGAGGTATTACACGGGGCGTTGCACCCCATGGATCTTGTTTTCTTTGGCTCGTTCGACCACTAGCACGGTATTGACCACCTGGTTTGTGGTGGAGATGTATAGCAACATTGGTCCTTCTCCCTACGGGTCACCAGCATAGGCGAGGTGGAGAGCATGAGCTTAATATCTTCGAATGCATCTTGCACCTCGTCCGTCCACTCGAACTTGTCGGTTTTGCGGAGTAATTGATAGAACGGTAGTGCCTTCTCGCCCATCCGACTGATGAATCGGCTAAGCTCTACAATTCGCCCAGCCAGTTGCTGGATGCCCTTGATGTTCTTAGGCTTCTCCATTGCCAATATGGCCCTTATCTTTTTGGGTTGGCCTCTATTCCCCTAGCATACATGAGGTATCCAAGTAATTGCCCGGATGGTACGCCGAAGGCGCACTTCTCTGGATTCAGCTTGATTCGATAGCGGTCGAAGTTGTCGAAGGTCTCGCGGAGATCGTCGATGAGTGTAGCTTCCTCTTTGGTCTTGACCACTATCTCGTCGATGTAGACCTGAATGTTTCGACCAAGATGGTTCTTGAGGCAGGCCTGCATACATCGTTGGTAGGTGGCTCATGCGTTCTTCAGCCTGAAGGGCATTGTGGTGTAGCACTAGACGCTGAAGGGCGTGATAAAGGCCGTCTTCTCCCGGTCCTCTTCCTTCATTCGTATTTGATGATAGCCTAAGTAGGCATCGAGGAAATAGAGGCATTCGCATCCCGCGGTGGAGTCGATTATCTGGTCGATCCGCGGTAAAGGGAAGTGGTCCTTCGGGAAGTGCTTGTTGATGGAGGTGAAGTCCACTCACATTCGCAGGATATTTGTGTCATTTTTGGGAACGAGCATGGGGTTAGCTACCTAGGTGATTTCCTTGATTTCGCGTATAAAATCGGCGTCGAGGAGTCTGCTAACTTCCATGCCGACCACCTTGGCCCTTGGTTCCGACGACCGATGCATCGACTGCTTCACTGGTCTTGCATCTAGAGACACATTGGGTGCATGCTCGGTGAATTCCCTGGGAACTCCTGGCATGTCCGCGGGACACCAGGTGAAGATTTCTGATATGTCCATTTTGCATCACTATTCTATATCATAATTTACTGTTATTTCATTGATATATTTCATATTAAGAGATGATACTTATGTTATTTCATCCGTTTTTGCATGGTTGATGACTTTTGGAGCATGGACCACTGTAGTCAGGATTCTGATGGAAAAGGTGCTGTTTGGAGGCAAAATTTGTGAAGATTAGAAAATCCGGGAAAAAATATGGAAAATCCTATTTTTCAGAAGAGGAAGACTGCCAGAAGGAGGAGTGGAGATGGGCCACAAGGGGCCCACACCACCCCCTGGCGCGGGCCACCCTGGGCCGCGCCACCAGGTGGTGTGGCCGCCCTGGTCCACCTCTGCTCTCCCCTCTGGCGTATATTATCTCCACGGAACCCTAATACCAGGGGAGCGACCACGGAAAGATTCCGCCGCCTCTGCGGGGTGGAAAACACCGAGAGAGAAAGATCTCTCAGGCAGACAGAATTCTGCCAGGTGAATTCCTTCCCAGAGAGGGGAGATCGTCGCCATCAACACCACCATCAAGCTGGACTTCATCGGGATCATCATCATCATCACCATCATCACCACCAGCACCTTCATCACCATCGCCATGCCGCTGTAACAATTGGGTTAAATCTTGCATAGTTCTTAGGGGAAACTTTCCCGGTGTTAATTACTCTTTGTAGTTGATGCTATTGAGTGGAACCATTGAATTATTGTTTATGTTCAGATTGTTATACATCATTATTCCATCTCTGATCATGATCCATATGATGTCTTGTGAGTAGTTCGTTTTGTTCTTGAGGACATGGGAGAAGTCATGTTGTTAGTAGTGGAATTGTGTTGAGAAAGATTCAATAGTTTGATATTTAAGTTGTGGTGTACTTCTTCTAGTGGTGTCATGTGAACGTCGACTACATGACACTTCACCTATATGGGCCTAGGGGAATGCATTGTGTATTTGGCTACTAATCGTAGGGTTTGCCAGAGTGACAGAAACCTGAACCCCCGTTAGGAAACCATTGCACAAGGGATGTCAGGGTCTTAGAGTTTAAAGTTGTGGTTAGGTTTCCACCTTAATTACTTTCTTGTACTTACGGATGTTTGCAAGGGGTATAATCACAAGTATGTATTAGTCCTAGGAAGGTCGGTACATTAGCACAGGTTCACCCACACAACACTTAGCAAACTAAAGAAGATTAATCAACTATATGAAGCGAAAGCACTTAACGATATTCCCGTGTGTCCTCGAGAACGTTTGGTCATCTTAAGTAATACAACTGGCTTTTCCTTTACTGAATAAAGGATTGGGCCACTTGCTGCATTTATTCTTATTGACTTTTATTTACTCGTACTTTATTTACTTGCATTATCAAAACCCCCTAAAAATCCGTTTGCTAAGTATTTGCAGAGAATTCCTGATCCTTACCACTACCCAACACCTTCTGCTCCTCGTTGGGTTCGACACTCTTACTTATCGAAAATACTGCGATACACCCCCTATACTTGTGGGTCATCAATTTCCCAGCACTCACGGAGGAATTCGACGAGCGTGAGTTCCTATGCGGGACTTAGGTTGTTAGCAATGAGGGTCGTCTTGGTCGAGTCCATCGGGTGGACCTGGACCGCCATGGTATTCACCATTGAGTCGAAAGACTAGTCCGGTGCGTTCTGCTTGCTCATAGGAGGAAGACTATTGCCTGTCGACTCCTTGAGCCTTGCCAATTATTCTTGCATGCTGAAGGATTGGGAGATTCTGTTGAATTCCCTATCACAGCTGTTGGACTTGGTGAAGCTTCCGTTGATTGTGATAATGTCGTTAGGTACGCATAGTGCGGGACCGCCATGAACCTTGCGAACGCGATGCGCCCGAGGATAGTATGATACTGCGAGGGCGAATCGACCACCTCGAACTCAAGGCATTCTCGTCGAAAATTTGTGGGCATGCCGAAGATGACGTCCAACTAGATTTTGCCTAGGAGATATACTCCTTTCCCTGGTACTATGCCGTGGAAGGTTGTATCGGATGCTTCCAGGTTGGAGAGGGGGATCCGCATGGCGCACAAAGTGGTGGCGAACATAAGGTGCCGTTGCTACTGTCCATGAAGACTCGACTCATCTCGAATCCGCCGATCTGCACCTCGAGCACTAGGGGAGAATGAACTATGTGAGGGACCTGGCATGGGTGGTCTCTCCTGTAAAAGGTGATGCAACACTCAAACCCGTTGAGGTACTCATTGGTTGAATGTGGGACGTTGACTGCCAAATTGACTTGGCGAGTGATTGTTTCTGCACCTTGTATGAGGGGTGCTCCTTCTGGATCATGCCCATGTTCCCAAGTGCGCGTGGGTATTGTTTGCCTCCATTATTTTGTACCGGGGTGATCGCGGGCTGCGCTTGTCCTCTGGGTGGTGGTGGCTCTCCATGAGCTATGGCGCCTAGGGTAGCTCCATACCCCTGAGTCATCGCATCGCAATGTAGCTGGGAGTAACCCTCATGGAGCTTCTGGAACTCGCGGCAGTTCTTGAGGAGGTGGATGGACTTCTTCTTGCCATCGTGTTTGTCGATGTAGAAGTGGATGTTGCAAGGTCTAGACAACTTCTCTTGGATAGATGTTCTAGGTGCTCGTCGCGAATGCGGCGTTGCCACACTTGCGCAGTTTTCCCGTTGTCGCGGTAGCTATTACTACGGTATCCACTGTTGTGGTTACTTTTGTCGCATTTATCAGCATAGCCAGCCGTGACCATGTCGACCTCCTCGCCGTCTTTGTAACCGCGCATCCTATGCTTCCCTCGACGGTCGCGTCTACGGCCAAGATCGTCCTCGTCATCTGAGCAGGTGGGGTTGTTGTTCAACAAGTCTTCTCCGTCAGCCCATCGATTTACAATGTCCATCAGGTGGTCGATTGTTTTGGGCTTCATACGGCCTAGATCCTCCCTAATTTCTTTATGATGTACACCATCGTTGAACGCGTCGATTGCGTGATCTTCGAAGATATCTTCCGCCGAATTTTTAATGATGGACCACCTTTGGATGTAGGAGCAAAGGGATTCGCTTGTTTCTGGCAGCAAGCCCTGAGCTCTTCGATTTGATGCGGGCCTTTTGTAAGTGCCCTTGAAGTTACAAATGAATCTGTACACCAGCTCCTCCCAGCTGCGGATCGATCCGCAAGGCAGATTGTTGAGCCATGCGCGAGCAGCTCCATGCAACTGCAGCTGGAGGCATTGCATGGCTGTGCACTTGTTTCCGCCGTGCAGCTTGACGGAAGAGATGTGGTCTTCCAACCAGATTTTCGGGTCCAAGAAGCCGTCGAACTTTGGGTTTTCCGAAGGAAGCTTGAAGCCTTTCGACATTCGTGTCTGTCGTATGGCTTTGCTAAAGCAGCTGGCGCCGCAAATCTCTGTTCCTTCGTCCTCCGACTCTGTCGAGTAAGCGCGCTTAGCGTGCATCTTGTCGACCTTGTGTTGTGTGATTTCTTCGTGCGCGTCGTAATTATGGTCATGTCATCGCGAGCTACGGTGTCGCCAGGATATGTCATAGTCGTCCTCGCTGGAAGATGGCGAGGGATATCTCGCAGCTAGATCCTTGGATTTCTTTGGCTCTGGCGTTGGTTCCTTAGCCAGCACAGCTTCGACCAATCAAAGGCCGGCGATGGCAGACCGGTGCACGGCAGATCGTGGATGTTTGGCTGGTGGCTGGTTGGTGAGCAGATATGTGGTAGCTGCTATCACCGCAGCTTGCGGTGTTTTCGGGATCATGTGACCCCGCGAGTCCACCGACATGAATGGGAAGTCGAGGGATCTAGTTGTCTCGTCGTGATCTTTGTTGTTGATGTGGTCCAATCGAGAGCGTCTTTTGGCGGTTGCGGGACCATTGCCTTTCGAGGAAGATCCACCGATCAATGAGAGGGCTGCCTATCAGAGACTTGACTCATCCGCGGCCTTCTCGCGGGCCTCGAGTTGCGCATTCACCGCCTATTGGCGATTAAACTCCTTGATGAGCATCCAGTGGTATCCCATCAGTAAGTCCCATGATGTATCTGGTGGGAGGGGGTTGCCCTGCAGGGCTTCCCTGACTCGCGCCCACCCAACCTCTTTGGGGCGGATCTGTTGGCACTCCGCCTCATGGTTGGCATTGGTATCCCGATTGTCAGGGTTGGGAGGGTTGGGGCGCTCACCGTTGGCGGGGACATTGGTGGGAGCTCCATTGGTTGGTGCTTCGTTGCCGGTGTTTCCTTGATTGCCTCTGTCACCGCAGGTGATGACGGCGCACATGTAGTGGTTGGGGAGGTCGTTGCTCCCACAACTTTCCGATCTAGAGCCGTATGCGCCGTCCTCCTCCAATGGGTCGCACAGATCAGAGTCGCAACTGTTGTCGCTATCCGTGTCGTAGGCCAAAGCCAATGCGTTGAGCTTGTTCAGGGTGCCGATTGGTGGTGGGAACCATGAGGTAGGTGCAATCGACGGTGCCAACGAGTGATCGGGGAAGCGGAGCGTGCCGATCTGGCCGACCTGGAAGCGGAGGCACCCGATCACCATGCCAATTCCATCGCCCACTGACTCGAAATCCGGGCGAGTCGCCGGTGAGTGGACGGTGAAGTCGAAGGTACCAAGAGGAGGCGATTCTCCGCTGCAGTAGAGTTATAGATCGCAGCTGATGGGACTGAGGAAGCCACAACATCAGCACTCCCGTTTCGACGGTGCCAATTGATGAGGGGTTAACTCGCCAATGCCCGTCGTTGATGGACTTGGATTACAGGAAGTGGGGAGCGCTAGAGGAATCAATCGGCTAGCAAACAAGCACATCAGGGATACACGGTTTACCTAGGTTCATGCCCTCAGAAGGGACCCTACTCCTACTTGTCTGCTCTAGATTATCGAGGACTCGAAGGTTACAAGGGGTGTCAGATGTAATCTGGCGGTGTGTAAATTAGGGTTGCGGATTGTCCTCTCGTTGCTCCCTCTTGTCCTTTATATAGGGAGGCCAGGTCTCGGGATAACAGGTCGAGTCGGGTACAGACTAGGGTTTTCCCTTTAAATTTCTATCTACTCCTTGCCGTGTCCTCCAAGGAGTCGGCTTCCTCTGGATTTTGGGCCACCCGAATCGTCCTGGGCCTTGCCGTAGACTTCTCCTGGGCCACATCGTATAGAAGCCAACACTGCACTTGCTACCGTCGAGGAGGTACTCGATCCAGCCCATGTCGCCATTGCGGTCAATGCGCTTGCTGCCGTACCAGAACGGGTTGGTGGGGCCCGACGCGTCCTTGTCCGCCTGCGGCGACGCGAAGAACCAGACGACCTCGCCCCCAGTTGGTTCACCATGCCGCGGGAACAACGACTCCAGTGAGGCTGCTGGCGACGTCCGTATGCGGGAGAAGCCCATCGGGGGTATGTGTCAAATTGGGTCGGACACTCGTCCGAAATTTGTCCACCGCACCCCGCAGACGGACCAAATCAGACAAATTCAGTGTCAGATTTGTGGGAAGGGCCTCTGAAGTTGGCCTTACCATCTTTATCCATGGGAAGAGCAACATCCGACTTCGTCATGGAGCACGCATAGTAAGGCATGTAAAAACAATTTTATTGAGGTAATCTCTAGATATGCTATGTATGGATGGCAAGTGTTACCTCAAAAGGTCACATTTGTGTTGGTGGACAATTTTCGGTGTACTATGACACTTTCATCATTTGACACACTTTATTTTTAAATTTGACCAACCGTCACCGAAACCATCTAAAAAAGCACCACTGATATTTGAAATTTGATTATTTGTCACGTTCCCCTCCACCAACCATCTTCTAAAGAAAAGCATCCCGGATTTCTGCCCTCACCCGAAAGAGAAAAACTATTCTCACCCCTCACCCGACCCAACCTATTCTCTCGCTCGTTCTTCCGCAAATAGACCAATTCAGCCTGTTTCTGTCTGGTCGGACAAACACCAACTCCCAACGGCGTACCACATATTTCATTTTTGTCCGTTCTGGCCCAGACCACCGCATTTGGGGACCAGAATTAGGACAGGTTTGCGCCGCCACAACGCATGGTCGCATCCGACTTCGCCCGGCCTATCTACTGTGGGGCCCATGTGGCAGTGTCCCTCTCCTCCATCTACCACAAAATCAGCTCTCTCCTGCCTCCAAAACAACCACCGCCGTTGCCGCCCACTCGCGCCGCCGCGCCCACCTCTTGGACGCCCCCGCCGCACCCTTCTCGCATCTCGCGCCGTCGCCTCGCCCTTGTCGCATCTCACGCCGCCGCCTCCTGGACAGTCGACGATGTGTTTGCTGCCGTTGAGGGGTACTCGCGCCACCTCATGTCGCCATTGCGGTCGATGCGCTTGCTACCGTACCAGAACGGGTTGGCGGGGCCCGACGCGTCCTTGTCCTCCTGCGGCGATGAGAAGAACCGGACGACCTACGCCTCTAGTCGGTCCACCACGTCCACCATGTCACGGGAACGACTACTCCGGTGAGGCTACTGGCGACGTCCATATGCGGGAGAAGCCCGTTGGAGGGTATGTGTCAAATTGGGTCGGACACTCGTCCGAATTTTGTACACCCTACCCCGCAAACGGACTAAATCAAACAAATCCGGTGTCAGATTTGGGGGAGGGCCTTTGGAGTTGGCCTTACCATCTTTATCCATTGGAAGACCAACACCCGACTTCGTCATGGAGCACACATAGTAAGTCACATAAAAACAATTTTATTGATGTAATCTCTAGACATGCTACGTATAGATGACATGTGTTACTTCAAGAGGTCACATTTGTGTTGGTGCACAATTTTCGGTGTACTATGAGCAAGTAACTACTGCTTTGGAGGGAAAAAAAAAACTACTACACTTTCATCATTTGACACACTTTATTTAGACATTTGACCACCCATCACCGAAACCATCTAAAAAAAGCATCACCGAAATTCGAAATTTAATTATTTGTCGCGTTCCCCTCCACCAACCACGTAAAGAAAAGCATCACCGAATTTCTGCCCTCACCAAAAAAAAAAAAAACCTATTCTCACCCCTTCACCCGACCCAACCTATTCTCTCCCTCGTTCTTCCGCCCGCCACACCCGCGAGCGCCGGCACAGACGCGGTCAAATCGGTCGGCGGCGGCATCGGCGTCGGAGTAAGCTGTGGCGGCGCGGCGGAGTTGAAGGCGGCTGTGGCGGCGGCGGGGCAAGCAGGCCAGCGGCGGCGGCGCAAGCAGGGGCGAGACTGGGAGGCGGCGGCGCAAGCAGGCAACGCGGAGCGGCTTCGACCTCCGTCCGCGTGAGGTACAGTCATGTACGGTTCAGATTGGGGTGCATAAACCGGACAGGCATGCATACATACTTCTTCTGACGTTTGCAATTTGCCTAATAATTTCTTATAAAATGCCTAAATTATAGCACCTGTTATATATCCCACAAAAAGCCTAGACACCTTGACCAGGAAAAGTCCACGCATTAGTCCACGAAAGAACCCCTTGGCAGCAACAGGGGCAAACCCGTAATTTCGCACCCCAGCCAAACCAAGCCGCCACCACCACCGCGACGGCGGGATACGTCACCGATCCTCTTCACAAAAAATAGAGAGAGGAAAAAATGCCCAAAGAAAACCCAGCAATTAACGGGAGGGGAGGAGACGGAGCGAGATAAGAGGGGGAGAGAAACAAAGGTGGTAGATGTGAGCCACCCTCTTTGTATCCCTCGCCAACTTCTCCTACCAACTTCTTTTCCTCCCCCTCTCCTCTCCCCTGCCCCAAAGCTCTCTCCTGCCGCCGCCGCCCGCCTCGGGACGCCTTCTCCTGCCGCCGCCGCCGGCCGGCCGAAGCCGCCGGTACGTACCTTCCCTTCTCGCCTGTCTCTATTGCACGTAGCGCTGCATTGAATCTGCCCGCCGCCAGCACGCCCGCCCGCCAGCGTCCCCTCGTGATTGTTTAGTTATCAGCCGTGTTTATAGGACCGGCCGGAGTTTCTTTTTTTTCCCGTGAATTCCTCGCCCGTTCTTGGTTGCGGCGATACTTCCCCGCTCGTGCTCTACTGCAGTTCAATCCCGTCCCTTCTTGCCCGTTTGGATTGGTGGAAGGTGGCGGTGGTTGGGGATGCGTCTTGTGGGGGTGGACTTTCTTGTGTTCTCGAGGGGTTTGTTGGATTCCTCCGATTAGTTTCTGGCTTTGTCTGCGATTGCTTGATTGATTCATGATGGTTTCCCCCGTTGGCTCTCATGGTTGCAACTGAAAATCGTGGCATGGAGATTGGTATAGTACAATTGCATTGATGGATACAATGATAATTAGGATTGAAAAAAACCGGCTTTTTTATGAGTAAGTGTCGGCTCTGTAGTTCTTGACTTGATGACAGATTGATTTTGTGATTCTCTGTGACCGTACTTGGAGATTATTCAGGTATCAGATGTGTAGCAGGATTTTTTATGTATGCCCTGGCTGGAGTCAAAGTGTGTGCTTCATCGGTTCTGCCAACTGGTAGCACTGACAAGTACACCTTGACCTTATTTCTGTTTCTACTTTTAGGGGGTAGTAACTGGTAGCAGTCACATGTACACCACCTTACTTCTGTTTCTACTTTTAGGGGTAATCGAGTGCTGCCACACTCCCTCTGCTCGACCATTCAAAAAAAAAAAAAACCCCCCTTTGCTCTCAAAATTAGACTCCACGTAATGGAATCATGGGGAAAAAATGCAGTGCGGTTGGAGATTGCCCCAGTGGAAGATCTTTCTGTCTGAGTGGAGTCACTGATTTTATTTTATTTTCCGAGTTATAAACCCTTTGCAGGACCTGAATCTTGCTCAATGGTGTTATATCTTACCTCTTTTAACATGTGTTCGTTAGTAATGGAGCTTTTACATGGTTCCTGCCCCTGGGAACATAATTTAAGCAGGCTAAAATTATGGTTTATGGTTAGCAACATGCACCATGTTATGCTAGAACTGCCCTCTTTAGTCCATTTTTCTTACAAGTACCATGTGAATGGCTATAAGGATAAAGGTAATATGGTAGGATTTGTTGTGGATTATTCTTGCTTGTTCTTATCAGAAATACGTGTGCTAGTTTGGAACAATTTGCGCTGCAGGCATTGCTTTCTCAAAGTCTCCATTTTTTAACCCAGTACTGTTTATTTACCAATTTTGTATTACTGACTTTAATCTGTCTGGTATATTCTCATATTGGTCACGCCATTACAGGTGGCAGTTCAAGTATGGTTAGCTTGAGGAGACGTCGACTGTTGGGACTTTGTTCTGGTAAGAAAAAAGTTACTGTAATAACTTGAAGCATCTTGCTCATATGTTGTAAAGAATTGTTCAGATAATTTATGTTGTGAAAATGTGTAAATGTTTTCAGTCCTATTGTATATGAAGCTGCAAAACCACATCTTCCAGATATCCTATAAGCCATGCAGTTACAGATAAAATAAATAAAAGCATGTAATAGTAATATAGTATAATAGTATGCATCCAATAGCACTGTCTCAGGTTTGTGAAGAATGCATGCGATTCAAATCGAGCATCGCCTGTTCTAGCATGTACGTCATGGGCTACCCGGTGGCGTGGCTGAGTGAAGATGGCGATCTTGTCCATGTATGTGTACATGACCAGCGGTGACTCCCGTGCCGTGCTCTACGAGGACGTCACACCTGCATACAGGTGACATTCTGCTGACGAGAAGCGGCAGCAGTGAGTTCACAACAGCAGTAGAGGGGCCAAGGATGGCCGGTATTTTACACGCTGCTGCTCCGCTCCCCTCGTCTAGACAAGCGGGCATAAGTGGGACAAATAGGCATTGACTGCTTACTCTGCCGGTGTAACGTGGGTTGCCTGCAAAGAAGTTAAGTGGGTTGTGTTGGCGGGACACCCAGCGGGCTAGGTGGAAACACCTGTCCCACTTAAATCGAGAGTTTTCATGGGCGGGGAGTTCGTTTCAAATTAAGTGCTGCTAGTACAAGAGTCGTGGTTATGATCAATTTTGGCAGGAATTTCTGGTACCGACCTCATGGGAGACGGGACACTAATTGGAGGCGACATGGCACACAGTATTTTCTGTTCCATGTTTACCTATGGTGGGAATCAAACTAGATTAAACATTCCACTGTCAGTTGGTATTCTTATTGTACACTCTATTTCCGAAACTGATCATGGAAATTTGACGAGGCAAAGCCTACCATTCTCTTAGTTCTCTGAAGATGTATGATAGTGTTCTTTTTGGGTTCAAAAATCAATTTTGTTTGGTTACTTGCACTGCGCCCCTTCTGTTTGTGTCAAAGTGGCAGCTTGAACTTCTTATAAGTGAAAACACCACCTTTCATCATGTAAATTTGCACAAATTGAATCTGATGGTTCGTCTCCGAGCTGGTTATTTTGTCATTTTATTTTGCAAGTCCGTGTTGGCTTATTTGTCCATGGTGGAGCCAAGCGGTGCCTTATCAGAAGGGTGTATCTGACCTACCCTGATAGGGCATCAGGAAGTGGCTGATCATCCCGCCATCCAGTTGGCTGCCTGCGTATTCCTCCCAGGTCACTTCAGACCCACCTGGAACAAAAACCTACCTCATGCTTTGGAGAAATAGGCCAGCTCACACATGCCCTATATGCATCCAATGTGGTGTCCTGCATGTCAATACACCATTGCCACCTCCCTGTTATAGTAGGTGTAGTAGGTCTAGCCTTTCAGAACAGACATGAGCTATTAAACCTGGTGCAGTGGTCACTTTGTCCAATTTACATGGTTGAACATGGACCCATTTCTAATGTTTTGACTGCCAGTTTGCGCAAACCAACAATGCAAGTTAAAATTGACCCATGTTGAGATAAAGCATAAATACTATTGTTTACGCCTCTCTTTTTCGTCGTGCAAAGGGCATCTTTCTTTTTTATAATGGCAGTATCAAGTGTTTTGGTACTCAGTTTCTGAGGCAACAGACTACCGGAAGAAATTTGTCAAGAGTACACATCATGTGTATTATCGGCAATAGACAGAAAACATTCGTGGAACAGAACCAGATTTGTGCAAAAACACCGATGAAAATATTCACAGAAATAAGCCCTTCTAATTTCAGCTGTGCTACTTAAGTTACTGATGGAAGCAACCAGGCTCTTAGGTTAATTGTTGGTTTGAGAAATTACCAAAGTGCTGCTCAAATACAGTTGGAAAGTGAGATGTTTTCGGAACATTACTATTCAGTCTCACATGTGCCTTCAAATATTTAGAAACCAAGTTGTTTAAGATCATTTGCACTATTTGAGATCATTTACATAGAAAGCATCTTCATAGATCAATGAACTCTGTATGCTGTTACCGTTTGAACAGTTTCATCAGCTTAGCTTTTGTTTCAGGCAAAGATTCATTGCCAGTTGATCTTCCTAAGCCTGTTGAGAATGAAAAACATTCGGAAGGCGCACACCCAAATCTGAACCCGTTCAGTGTGCACCCATTGCCCTTGGTAAGTTTAGCAATTGCCTGTTATAAATTTGATCGACAGGCTGTAGTACCATGTTTAGTAATAGCTCCTATGTTCCTCCTGCCTTCTGTATCTGTACAAATCCTGATGTGTTTGGTTAGTGATTCTTCCGAGGAACCGTTTTGTGTTTCCAGTTAAGTTTAAAGCTTGTTGTTTGCAGTTGCAAAGATGGTTTTGCTAATAAAAGAAGCTTATTTGTTGCAGACCAGGATTTCTGATGTACTCCCAGAATCCTCAAATGGTTCTGACTCTTTGAAGGAAGACAAAAACCAATACTATCCAGGTTTCTTACGTAGTATTCTTTATATTTCCTTTATCCGTGTAAAGTGCATGTTACTGTTGTCATTTTATATGGCATGCAATGTGTTTTAGAATTACATATAAATCTTCAAGCAAAATAGGATTTGGTTAACAATTTTTTAATCAGTATTCGTGCACGACATTCTCATAGTATTAATATTCTTCAATCGGCTAATCTAACCGGGGCAGGCAGACATGCCCCAGTTAGTCTTATGGTGTGGCGGGTCTCCAATCGGAATTCCCCCCTTGTAGGGAGAGCACATGTATGCATATAGAATCTGCCACCTCATTGCTGACACCATTGCATTAATTACTAAATCTTAATATTCAAAATGATTTATCTTCTTAACCCTTAATCTGATTAGCAATCCGTTTTTTGTCGGCACTTAGTTTCGAAGCCAACGATGAAAACGGAACATGAGATTTAGTTTTGATGAAAACGGAACATGAGGTCCCCCCCTTATATTTTTGAGTGATGTCAACATGAGATTTAGTTTCGAAGCCAACGATGAAAATGGAACGTCAATCGAATTAGCGGTTCAAGCAGCGGTTCAAGCGATAAAAGTTTTTATTTTTGAACACGATGTGAATCGCTGATGTCATTGTATGCATGCATGCATAGAGAAGAGAGGGGAAGAAACGCCACACCCTAACGCAACCACACGGCGGTAGCCGTGTAGTGAAGTCCTTCGATAGAGTTGCAGTCTCCTTATCCAAAGGATAATTTAGAGTGTACGTGAGATTTGTGAGCTCCAGTAGACATCACATTCATGTTTAACTTTCTTTTCTCATACTAATTGAACATTATAACTACTCAATTACTGGACTAGATGATTTGTGAAGCTTTTCTCTACGGGATTCACCCATCATGCCTTTTTTAAAAGTACATAACCTCTTGTTTTCTTCCATTCCGTATTGGTGTCACTAGCCTTGTTTTCATTCTTGCTAAAGAATCACAGCATGTGAGACGAACATTACAATTGCTCTACAGCAGAGCACTATATTATATTTTTTTTTCCTTGTAATTTTAGGCAAGGAGATTAAGCGCAGAAAGCGACATAGAAGAAAGCAGTATGTGGACCAAGAGCCATGCATAATGAGAGGGGTATATTTCAAAAACATGAAATGGCAAGCTGCTATAAAAGTTGATAAGAAACAAATTCACCTGGGCACTGTTGGAACACAGGATGAAGCAGCCCGGCTATATGATAGGTATTGTAGCTGACCTAAGCTTTATTACATGCGCATAATTATGTTATCTCCATCACCATACTTATTTCTGATCATCATGATTTGCATTCTGCTGTTTCTTGTCTATGCAACTCTCTTGACCATTTTCACCAGCATGGCAGTCATTGTTGTCGCACAATTTTTTGAAACATTTTTCTTGTACAACCTACCATCCATAGAATGAACATCAACTTCCTGGATGGCATTAAGAGCAAGGAGCTAGGCTGCAAAGTTTAATAGTTCTGGCCTAGTATATTGCTAAAATTCAATATAATAACAATAAATTGTAGGATTACCTTGTACAACCAATATACTTGCTAGTTGCTACATAAAGTACCTTTATTGGCTCTCAAATGATATTTTTATCAGTATAATGGTTCGACAATATTGATATGATAGGTCATAAATGACAACACGCAAAGCAAACCCCACTTTATCTTCGTTTTGCATACATGTGTCAAGTTTCATGCACCAACCTGTAGAACCCCACTCTATCTTTTCAATGAAATGAAGCTCAAAGGTCCTTTCCGTTTTCTCGAAAAACTAACCAATAGAACCAAAAGTCCAAACTGGTGGACAATCCACATATGCTGTAACACCCCCTCATGTGTTACTCGATGAGGCCTACACGTGAATAGAATCTCATGGGCAATCCACATATACCATTATTAGTAGAACCAGAAGTCTGAACTGATGGAAAGGTGGGCAATCCACATCTGTAACACCCCTGACCCCTCTCACGTGTGACTTGATGATTTGATTAGGTCTACACGTGAATAGAATCACACATATGACTCAAGAAGGCCTATACGTGGACAGAAAAAGAGGTTAATCGCAATTTTTTTATTAAATTGCGAAAGCTGAGACTTGAACCTTAGACCTCTACTCTGATACCATGATAAGTTTCCTGCACCAATCAGTAGAACCAAAAATCCAAACTTCTGGAGAAAAGGTGTCACTCCACATATATGGTAACAACATGCATTATAAGTTCATCTTAGGAAAAGTGAGTTTTTTTAATAATTTTTCGTCGTGGAAGAGTGTATTGCATAATTTTGGAATGCTTGATGCTTTTGACAAGAAAAAGTCAATGATTAGTCATGCTAGCAAAGTTTCGCAAATATTTTGGTTCTTGGGCCTGAGTTAAGACTTACAATCCTTTGTAGGAAACCTAATACCAGAAATGTCTCCTATGATACTTCTGCACTTTTGGTTCTTAATTTTGATCGAGTGATATGGATGTGATGGCATGCTTGAGGCCAGATAAGCCTAGTTTGTTGCCGTACCGATGTTCTTGTTTTGATTAAACATCATTTGACAAGTCAATTATATTATCTACGTGCAGGGCAGCTTTTATGTGTGGAAGGGAGCCAAATTTTGAACTTTCGGAGGAGGAGAAAAAAGAGCTGGACACGTACACATGGGAGGACTTCTTGGCGATAACGCGCAACACCATAACCAACAAAAGTAAGATTCATTACAGAGCATCTATTATGAAGTAGTTTCAGTCATTTGTTCCTGGCAGCAATGGTGCAATAGCATAGCATAATTTGTGTTCACTTCTTTGTCCCTAGAACAAAGAAAGGTTGGGTCGTTAAGGCGTAACAAGGCAGACTTATTCATAGGAGATACTGAGATGGTCAATGGTGGTGGGTCTTCGCACTCTGATGATGGAGATGTTGAGACATCGGCTTCTTAGATGGCCGCCAGGCCTTCACACCCAAATGGAGGGTCCGACAGATTCATTTCGATATAATTTACAATTAGATATTCTTCCCTGTGAATACTCAAATCCATGTGCATAAGGCCCTGCAGTCTGATAAAGGTAAAAGGTTAGATAATCATGCCATCTCAAATAAAACTGGAGATGTTCAATTATAGAAGGAAATTTCGCTGAGCAATCATGTTTACCGATTCCAGAAATGTGAATATCTTCTCGATAGGTTTACCTCAATTTTACTCAACATGTAACTGGTTTACTTTATGAATGATTCCAAAAGAATACTTTCCATTTGCAATGCCTTGTATATTTCACTGAGACATTGATACATCCATCTGTGTTGTGTATCAGTGGAATTTCAGCATTGGAGGTAACAACAATGATAGCAACAAGGTAAAATGCAGCAGCAGCCAATATTTCTACTCTTGAAATATCGCTGAGCTTGTTAAGGGGTCTTATCCATAATTACCAACAGTTTGTGGACAAAAAAAAAAAACGGTCCGCGAACAGATTTCTAGGTCCACAACCTATAAAATGGTGTTCCGGCCATACTTAAGTGGTTAATGGAGAGTGGGTGACGGATCACAGTCAGTATTTGGAATGATCCGTGGGTGCCTAGTAGTCCAAGTAGAAAGATAGCAACAAAAAGAGGTAATATCCTCCTGGTACGATGAATGATTTTATGAATGATTTTGTGGGCTGTGTTAGGCAGACCAAATATGCCCCAATATTCGTTCATATATCCTGTCGTCATTAGTGCTTGATTTTGTTTTTACTGGATTGCACCTGCTTCTCTGCTTCACATGCTCGAAGTCTGACACGTGTCTCTTCATCATGCATGGCACCTTCGGCGGCTTGCCTGTTTCTCTACGTCGACGACATCATCCTCAACACTGCTTGAGCGTGTCATCACCGCTCTTAGTTCTGAGTTTGCCATGACAGACTTGGGCGATCTATATCACTTCCTTGGCCTTGTCGTTCGGCGTCATCCGCAAGGGATGTTCCTCTCCCAGACGCAGTATGCTCTCAAGATTCTTGAGCGTGCTGGCATGAGTGCCTGCCATCCCGCATCAACTCCTGTGGACACATCGCTGAAATTCGCTTCTACTGCTGGTCCTCCGGTTGCTGATCCCTCGGCATATCGGAGTCTTGCCGGTGCTCTACAATACTTGACGTCCACACGGCCCGACATCACCTACGCCGTTCAACAGATATGTCTGCACATGCATGACCCTTGAGATCAGCACTTGACTTTGATCAAGAGCGTCCTTCGCTACGTCAAGGGTACTCTGCACCATGGACTTCAGCTCGCGCCGTCAACCACGGATCGTCTCGTGGCTTACACCGACGCGGACTGGGGAAGTTGTCCTGACACTCCCCGCTCAACCTTCGATTGCGTGTTCCTGGGTGACAACCTTGTCTCATGATCTTCTAAGCGACAACACATGTCTCTCGCTCTAGGGCCAAGGATTAGTACCGCGTTGTCGCCAACGCCGTAGCTGAAGCCAGTTGGCTCCGCCAACTTCTCCGGGAGCTTCATCAACCTCTTCCCAGCGCTACAGTAGTCTTCTGTGACAACGTTAGCACCGGCTACATATCCACGAATCCGGTTCAGCATCCGCGGACCAAGCACATCAAGATCGATCTTCACCTCCAGGACCCCTTTCCCCTCTTCCCCTCTCCTTTTCTCTCCCTCCCGTTGAGAGTCCTCCCTCCAGCTCCGGGCCGATCCCGAGCCCTCTCCGACGGTGTTGCCGGTCAGAGGAGGCAGAGGAGAGGCGCCGATGTAGTAGTTAGTTCTAGGTATTGTAGTGGTAGGCTGAGTGTGGGCTATATGCCCAGTAGTTGGAGGGAAACGCCAGATCTTGCAGCCCAGATCTTGGTCGTTTTAGGTTTTTTCCTTCTCCTGCTGTTCTTCCGGTGGCCGGAGCTGGCGGCGGGGAGGAGGAAGGACAACTCATAAACCGGTGGCTGTGGGTCTCTTCAAGATGCACAGGTGGGGTGTTCTCTCGTTCTTCCTGGCCGGCCGTGGAGGCGAGGTGGAAGGGCGACGGGAACTCCAGCGCGGTGTGGCTCTGTTGCTCCTGGCCGGCCGTGGCGGCAAGAAGGAGTGGTGGTGTAACTCGGCGGCCTCTGCTTCAAGAAGATGGCTCTGCCCTCCTGCAGTGAGGGCTTGTCCGGTGGTGCTCAGCTGGTGCTCGCGGGAGGTGGTTTCCCTGTCTCGGCCGGGCCGTCGTGGTGGTAGCACGGAGGTGGATGGGAATCCTCTTCCCTTTCTTGCCCCCAGGGCACCAAGGGAAGTTGCAGGGTGTGCTCTCTGACACCTTGCTGAAGCTGCAAGTGACCATGATCTTCCTCAACGACGGTGATTTGGCGCCACCGTTATCCATGGCCAGAAGGGCCATTGTTGCACACAGATGAAGCTGAGTCTCTTCTTCCGCGAATGGCGGAAGCTCTTCGACTTGCGTGCGGGCTCCACAGTCGGTGCCGCCCCAAGTGGCCAGTTCCCTGGCGGCGGTGCAGACTCCCGGACGGCGGCGTCCCTCAGCTGCGGTGGAGGGCGAGGACCTAATCGCGTTTTCAATATTTTTTCTAGGGTCTTCCTTGTAAAACTTGCGCCCTTATCTGCAAAGCCCCCTTCTTTTAGGGGCCTCGATGTATTTGTACCCACCGCTTGGATAATTTAAGCAGCTTCCAGGGCCTTCGTGCCCTTTCCCTGTTCAAAAAAAAAGATCGATCTTCACTTCGTTCGAGATCGTGTGGTGCTTGGGCACATTCGAGTTATTCACGTGCCTTTGTCTCGCCAATTTGCGGATATCTTCACCAAAGGCCTACCATCACCGCTATTCTTGGACTTTCGATCCGGTCTCAGCGTCCGAGAATCTCCCGTTTCGACTGCGGGAGGGTATTAGCCAAACCAAATTTGCACTAATATTCGGTCATATCCTGCCGCCATTAGTGCTTGATTTTGTTATTACTTAGGCCATTATGGTTAGTATTTGTAGGATTGTTTCCATGTATACTTGTGTAATCAGCCTATAAATACAAGATATCAAAGACCCATGATCGTGTGATCAGTTCTCCCATTCTCTCTTCTATCACGCTGGCACTTGACAAAAACCGGGACTTTCTTGGTCAGGTCGGCCTATGGGGAAAAATTATGGCGCACAAGTGGCTATGGGACATCATCGATGCAGACGGTATGGTCTCTTCACGTACCAGCCAAAATAAAAATACACCTTTGGAGGTCCTTGCTAGGAGCGATCCCATGCAATGTTATTTTGGCAAATCGTCATATGCAACATAAAGTTCTTGGTGTCAGCTATGCCACTCTGATTGTGACTTGTGAGAGAGTTTAAAACATGCATTCCTGGAGCTGCTTGGGGATGTTTGATATCATATGGCATGTGTGTGAAGCTGATGTGGAAGGATCCTCAAGCTCTTCAGCTTGATAGATCGGCTAAAGGCGCCCCACTGCTAGCTGAAATCGACATGAATGATTTGCTGGCGACGGCGATCTGGTACGTCTGGTGGGAACACACACAAGCTACACACGGCGAGAGGCAGTTCAGTCTCCTATACGTTCTGCGCATGCCATATCTACTCTGGCCCTGAACTACACAAGGGCGAAGAAGAAGAAGACGGTGGGATTGTGAGACACGGCTGGCAAAGGCCGAGGGACGACTTCGTTAAACTTAATGTCGATGCCTATTTTGATATCGACTCTGGTTCGGGGAGCTCGAAAGCTATCATTCGAGATGATAAGAGATATTTTGTGGCGGCTAGCTGTCGAGGCATTCCTTTTGTTTCAGAGGCATCCACGGCAGAGACGCCGGTGCTCCGCGATGGTCTCATCCTTGCTGGACAGGTGGGCTGTAACAGATTGGAGATTAACTCTGACTAGACGAGGATGCGCGTTTCAACCGTGCCGCTTGCATGACGTTGTCGCACAACGTAATCATAATAATACACTCGCAGACCCCTTGATATGTGACACAGTCCGGCGTAACACATCTACGATTTTAGTTTCACTATCTATGGCGGCACTTCAGCCCTCCACCTCTGCTGATGACACCAAACTATGATATGTCACTAGTCGGGCCTTTTCGATCGCCTCCTGCTTCTCTATGACGGTGGTTGACCAGTAAATTGGAGGATAAAAGATGACTATCTAGATAGTTACGATTCATTATAGTTTACATGCCAAAATTTACGTTATCAAATCAATTTAAATAGATTTACCATAAAATATAATATATCATAATGTATTTATTAAATATTGTAACTACCGACATATTATCTTATATATTTGGTCAAAGTAAGTAAGTTTTACTTTTACTAAATATTTACGCTGTAAGCATTGAAACGAAGAGATTTTTTTCCCTTTGAGCTGATTCTCTGCTCCCTTTGAGATGTATCATTTTTGTGCAGGTCCACATGGAAGAGACATATGGTCACAGGTGGCTTCACCATGCATCCTTTACACCAGCCTTAAGTCTATAATAATATATCATAATGTATTTATTAAATATTGTAACTATCGACATATTATCTTATATATTTGGTCAAAGTAATTAAGTTTTATTTTTACTAAATATTTACGCTGTAAGCATTGAAACGAAGAGATTTTTTCCCCTTTGAGCTGATTCTCTGCTCCCTTTGAGATATATCATTTTTGTGCAGGTCCACATGGAAGAGACATATGGTCGCAGGTGGCTTCACCATGCATCCTTTACACAGCCTTAAGTCTATAGTATATTGGATGGACATGATAGAGCTAATGCAAGCGGGCGGGCGATATATGAAGAATGTAATTTTATTTATCCTAATTTTGTAGAAGTGAGCTTTGTTCAATGCCCTAGGGAAGCTATATGGTTGACGATATTTTAGCTAGACATAGAGAAGGCCCCATGTCAATTGTGTGCGATGAGCGCGGTGGCCCAACACACCACTGCATATTGTAGTGCGCAAGTCGTAGACATAATATCCACGAAGTAACGTTTTGCAAATATTACATCTCTCAAAGTGGTACAATAAAAACATTGCGGGTCCGCAACTTTTACATGTTCATTATATTCAAACAAAATTATACAAATGTTTCGGAATCCTTATCGGTCCATTAAGGACTTCTTCGAATATTGAAATTCAAACTAACTAGCTTGAGTAGCAATGACATCACTAGATGAAATGCCACTAGAGCTCAACAAGTTATTTAAGTAGGTCTATGTGCTCGGCTCAGCTATACTATTCTAAAGACTACTCTTCTGTTTTCGTGTCTTCCGACTATATTCTATACCGTAGTTTACTCATTCAATGCCTCCAGAAATATTTGATTCATCGTAACAGAGCTCTCTGTTATCACCGTTTGCACTGTTTTCTACTGTCTTGATATTCTCACAGTCTAGCAAGGATTTAAGAAGATAATTTGAGTACAAGCGTACTCAACAAGTTATATAGTTGGTTGTGTAAACGTGGATTCAGACATCCATGTTTCCTTTTTGGTTTTCAATTTGTTTTTATCAAAGATTGCTTTTACTATAGAAAAACTATGTCCATCAGTTTTCATGGGTTGTTAGAACTTTCTTAAATTCCTTTCCACACCGCGTTCGTAACCCAGTCCCTAGGTAAGGAGTATCATGACACGTTTTATACACTCTCGAGACGTCCTTGGCCTTATCGCTGTAACACACTTCCTTAGGTGTGTGGCATGTTACCAAGTTTCTCCAAGTCATGTCGAGATCTACCTAATTCCGTATCCGTTCCTTTGCACTAAACCTGGTCAACGACTGCTACTCAAATGCTGTCCTTTCGGAGATACTAAAGTTGTCATATTGCAGCACAAGATGGGGACCTTACGGGCTCACACCCACTATAATTCCTCTTGGTAATACAACCCAACTTAGTCATCTGGGCAAAACTTCTGACTCGCTCATCCCATTCCAAGATTTATGGTCAATGCAGTTTGCACGACGCCTTGGAATAAATGACTACATGTGTTGTCTACTCCTATGTTTTCCTGGTACAATGGAATATGTTCCCACAATATCGCACATCGTGGTTTCCATTTACCTTATATTCATTTATTTCATTCATAAAACAATACTTGCTTTTGTAGGAACATTTGTGATACTTTTGGAAAAGTATTTGCTAAATATAACTTGCAAGAGTTGTGCAAGTTTGAATTTGCCAATTCTATGCAAGGTTGAACTTGCCTGGCAACTGCGAGATAATGTAATTCAAAGGTTCGAGTTGACCTTTGACCTTAGGTTTTGTAAAAGCAATCATTATCCGATAAAGCAATGCTTTTAAAAACCAAGATGATTTTAATGCAACTATATGCTATGAATGTTCACGTAATTGCTTTTGAATCCTCTTTATTTGAATTTCTATGATTTTTTTATGATTTTGCCTCTTCTTAAGGTTTTATTTGAATTTCACTTTAGAATTTTCATGTATCTGTATTAGATATTTTTTCTTCAAATTCAAAATTTTGAGTTTTTTTGGTTTGAAATAATATCCCCACATTTTTAGAAATATTATTTAGGCTTATAAGGCTTTTTGAGTAGTTTTACTCATTTTTAAGGTATTTATTTAAGTCAAATAACTAACTTGGATTTTTTATCCTATCAAAAATATTTTTAATAATACGAGAAAAATAGGATTTAGAATCCTTGCAATTTCCTTATTTGGAAATATTTCTACTTTATTTCTAGAAAATGCGTAGGGTCATTTTAGGTTAATTAGCCTTTTAAATAAAAGTGAAAATACCATTTTGCCCCTGGGCCCACTGGTCAGACCAACTTGGTCAAAACCAGCCGATATGGTTCGGTTCAACTAAATCGTCTATCTCTCGCATGCTCACCCTCTCTCTGGCGACTATGCATCGCCGCCACCACGCCGCTCAATCCCGACCATTCTCGGTCGCTTCCGCCACCGCCATGGTTCGCAATTGAACCAGCGTTCGTTGCTCTACCTTTCTACCACTTATATTTACCTAGTTATATTTATCGTGGCCTCGCGTAACCCTAACCCTAGGGTTTTGGTTTCATGGTGCCATCATGTGCTGGCGCTGCTCTAGTGCTCCCTTGTCGTGGAGATAGTGTTGTACGCCTCTATGGTGTTCTCCGCCAGTCAATTGGGCTGACACAGGTTGTAGTGCCCCATCACTGGGTACTCCCTATGCCTCCTGGTCATCTTCTTCCTCTTTGGTTCCGGTGAGCTAGGCTCCCATGCTCCAGGTAGGTTCTCCTTCTCCCCTGCCTCTCTCTACTATTACTTCTCTTCTACAACTATATCTTCTACAATGTTTCCTGTTCTAGGGTTTTTACTATATTGACTCTCAGTCATGATTCATTCTAGGTCTTCTAGAATATTTTAGGTTGTTCTAGGTAGGTAGTTAGTTGCTACTATTCGACATGGTTAATATTGCTAAGTTCCTACTCTCTGAACTTTACTAAATTTCGATGTTTGACACTTGCTTTAGTTGACATTCTGTTAGTTAGTATTCTAAGCTTAGTTAGTGATGACCTTGTTCTGGCTTAGGTTAATTATGTTGTCTATGTTATTTACAATCTTAGTCTAGTACTGATACATTCTAGTTCATGTGAATACTATTTATGCTTGTTTCTTACAGTTAATTTGATACTGCCGTGCTACTCTAATGTTGTTTTCAGTGTTACTTGTAGATACTAAGCATATAACTGGTTTCTTGTTGTTAGAGTGGTCAAATTCCACAACTCAAATAGATTACTTAGATTATGTTGTGTTTCCTTCATCCCTTTTGCTATTTGATTATTCATAGTGTATGTGATTGTGATACACATCCAAGCTTGTAGTTTTAAATGTGCTTTCATTAGTTAAGCTTAATGTTGTTTGCTATTTACTTCCAAATCATTGGTTCAGTGTTACTATAAGTATGTTGATTAGGTGTGATTTACTTCTTTATGTAGGTTTAATATATCCAGAGCTTCTTCTCTATGATCAATCTTTTCATCCTTAGGTGAATCTTATGATCAAACCTAGGGATGTGGGGACTGATTATAAGGCTTAGTTCTTAAGTGTTTCCTAATGTGCTCTAGGTTGTGCCAAACTAGATAGTTTAGTGGCATGACTCTGTGGTGTTCTCCAATAATGGAGTCACACAAAATCTAGCCCTAGATAGTCTAGGTGCTGCCTTAATTACTACTCTCTCTACCTAATTCTATGCTAACATTTAGCTACAAACCTTTGAAATCTCAAAAATGGGCTTGAGGAAGATCTGATGTAGTTCTTCCCTCTCTTGGCTCTTGTTCTTGATTCTTACTCTGTAGTGAGTGTGGAAATATGTTTTTCCTCTCTCTCAACCTTTGGTCTAAGAGTGTTTCTTATGAGCTTTGCTCCAAGGATTGTGAGCTTTGGGGTTGGGTCTAGGGGTGCTATTTAAAGTACTCTAGAATTCACCTACTATTGATACCTCACTGTTTGCATGCAGTGAGTAAGCTGCTCATACCGTCTCTCCAGATTAACTTCTAGTGTCCTAATCAGCTTATGTCATATGCTAAATATGACATGTCGGTTAAGGGGCATATTGGTAATTTTCCCTATACAGTTTGGGAAAAACATGTGTTTTTAAGTGATAATTTTAGTGTAATTCTTAGTACTATTAGTGATCTTGAATTTGTTGTCTAGATGTTTTTCTAACAAGTTATTTATGTAGCTTGATGAACTGAAAGTGTTCATTAGCTGCAGTTGATTCTTTAAAAGAATCCTAGGTTTGAGGTGTGTTTTATTTGCTTTCCTTTCTATTATGTTTTTTTGTTCTTACTAATGTTCTCGGGCTTTACTACCGAATCTGCTGGTGGCTTGTACTAAATACTATGGTTGCTAAGGTTGTTGACTTGCTGGTTAGCTATTGGCCTAAATGGTTCCATCTACTGCTGCTATTGTTTTACTATCATCTGGTTATCCACTTAGATGTATTGACTACTAGTTTGTGTTGCTGGTATCAGCTATTGTGAACTACTGTTCCTAATGTATCTACTTCTCTATTGTGGCTTCCTAGTACTTTTAGCATATGATTTATTACTATTACTTGGTTCTTTTGTTACAAAACCTCAAACTGATGAGGTTCAGGATAATTTCCTGGTCCTTGTCCAGTGGATTCTATAATAAATGGATTCACTACTTTGTGGATCCAACATTTTAAACCCAAGTTGGTTTGTTTGTGTATTTATTTGTTTGCACGTCAAGATGGGCTAAAAAGCAAGAAGAGCAAGAAATGGATAAGAATGTAGTGGTTTTAGTTTAGGTTTTTTCCTTTTCTTTCTATTTTGTAGTTTGTAATTGCTATTTCTCTTTGTAATATTCTTTTGTAAAGAACCTCCTCAATATTGATACCAATAAAGATTCTTTCATAGTATTGTCTCCTTTACTTTCTATTGTTTGTGAATTCTTTTAATTTACTTGTGGATATATGAATTCAAGTTTGAATTATTCAAACCTCAATTTTGAACTCAATAGTCACTATTGTTCCTAAGTGAACATGGTGTATGGGCATGTGTGGTTTCGAGCAATCAACTCAATATATGATGGCAAACTATTTTAAATTCCCAAATTTTGTAAATTACAAGTTTACTTTGAAATTTGAATTCAAATCCTAGTGTTGACCTAAGTCAATCTTCAACACTAGAGTTCAATCTCAATCACTTGCAACTCTTCAAAACCGAGTTTTAAATTTTTCACACTTTTGCAAATGCATGATATGCAAAACACTCATCACACATCAGTCCTCTAAACGCTCTTCTTCTGGTGATCACAATGATGAAACACCCAATTTCTTGGTATCGGTGTTCGCTGACGATGTAAATGTTATCCCAAATGAATAAAATCTTCCATGATTGCTTTCATTAAAAAAGTGGTTAAAGGGTAGTCTATGTTCTCCTTTCTCCCCTATACGCACTCTCGACAAGAAGGCTCATACATGTGCTCCACCATAATACTCGACAAGAAGGCTCATACTCGACAAGAAGGCTCATATAGATAACACATAAACAATTCTAGTCTAAAATCCTCTAATCTCAAAATACCTAATATATATCTAACACCCATGGCATTAATTTCATTGGAGATGATCAGATTGTAGCTATGTGGTGACCCAACACATTACTACATTTTGTAGTGCACAAGTTGTTAATATAATACTCATGAAGTACCATTTTATAAATATTACATCCCTCAGAGTGGTATAACAAAAACATTGCATTGTGAGTAAGCAACTTTATGTGTTTATCAATATAAATTAGAAATCTACAAAAGATCTATATCTTGCTTGTATATAGAGGATTCACATTTGAATTTGAATGCAAACTACTATACTTAGTACCACTGGAGCTCAACAACTTATTTAGGCCAGTCTATGCTGCTCGGCTCATTTACTCTAGCCTAAAAACTACACTTCTGTTTTGGGGTCTTCATAATCCACTACATAATCTATACCATAATATATTCCGTTAATGCTTCCTGAATGATCTGGCTCCTCGTAATAGATCTCTCCTTCATCGTTGATTTTGTCATTGGCCTCTATCTCGTAACTCTCAAAGTCTAGCAAGGGTCTAAAGAGATATTTTGAGTACGAGAGTACTCAACAAATTATATAATTGAGTGTGTGATGTGTAACAATGGATCAATCATCCAGGTTCCTTGGTTTTTGAAAATGTTTTTTAGAAAAGATAAGTTTTAGATTGGAAAAACTATGTCCGCCAGTCTTCATGGGTTGTTAGAACTTTATTAAGTTCCTTTCCACGCTGCGTTTGTAATCCACTCCCTAGATATGGAGTAACATGTCACATTTATACACTCTCGAGAGGTGCGCTACATTTCTCACAAATTTCCTTAGCCTTATTGTACTTATCACACTTCCTTAGGTGTGAGGTATGTTAACAAGTTTCTCCAAGTAACATCGAGTTCTATCGAACTCAGTAACCTAACCGTTGCATTAAACCGGGTCGTCTGTTTGGAATGCTATTCAGATAAGAGAACCCCTACTAGCTTATGCAAAATGTGGCAACAATTTTCAGTGATGCGAAAGCTTCTTCGCAGCATCTCTACTAGCTGCCACATTTTGCAGCGATGACTACTCCAACAACTGCTTTTAAATTTTTGAAGTGCGCCAAAGTATACTACATAGACATTAACGAAATTTAAACTACATTGTAGAATTTAAACAAAGTTCAACATAATTCTAAATAAAAGCTACAAATTAATCATAAAATCTACTCCCAATTAACGCTGGAGTAGGTAAATTTGTTCTAGAAATCGGAACCTAGGGATGACGAGTCATTGACGGGGACGAGTGGTGGTGGCGTAGGGATGGACGCACTAGTCTTGTGGGACCTCTTCTTCTTCTCCGACACCGACGCGTATAAGGCTAGCTCTGCATGCACGTATTCAAGGTGGTTAAGGTGGAGCTGTGACATCCTCATGTCATCAAGCTTGGCGGCGTCGCACCACTGCCGGCGCGCATCACGGTTCACTGCATCTCCGGCATGAGAAACTCCACCTCCTACAACGACTGCATGTTAGATAAGTTGTGGTTGCGGCGCAGCCAGACAAACCTCCATGTCGTTGCATCATACACTCGCGTGGCTTCATTGGCAGAGTCGAAGGTGCCGAGACACCAGCGGACACCACCGTGGATGATATCAATGTCGAAGCAGCCAAAGGGTCTTATCTATACACATAGAAAGCCAGTGGATCGCCATGATTGGCGGCGGTGCCGCGGCATCTCGTCAACGACGATTGGCCGGTGGGAAGTTTCATTGGGTCTAGGGGAGGGCATGTGGCAGCCAGATCTACTGGGATTGTGGCTTGGTGGTGAAGGAATCAACGTCTGCAATCGTTGGCGGCTGTCAAACTGTAGGTACCCGAGATGCCAGGATTTATAAAGGCTTGAGGTGATATTAGTGGTGAATGGTGATTTCATGCAAAACCTAGTGACAAAAACGGGAGTACGATCTTCGTTTATGGATCCATTCGGGAGTAACAGTAACATCATCTTTCTTTATGCTTTGATTTGTATTTTAGTTAATAATTGTTATGGCCTGGTGCTTCGTGGTATAATGGTTGGATCAAAAGACTATTGCTATGCTTGTGGCTCGTAGGGGCTTTAGTGTTTACGGATGTGTTGCCCACAGACCTTATCTATATTAGATCATTTCACACATGAATGTGCTTACTTTTATCTTTATCCCATATGTATGTGCAGTTGCAGGTGAATCTTCAGCCCTGTGCTATTTCCATCCATCGCAACAACCAACGATCCAAAGTAAAATGGAAAGGTCTAGTAAACATAAAATAAAACGAGTAAACAAATTCTTGTAGACGTGCCTTATTATTTCCATGCAGCAATCGTTCTCCAAGGTTCGATAAACCTAGGTCTTTTAGGGAAAAATCTACTATACTACATGAAGGGGTTCCGTGACAGAAAACAAAAAATTCCTACGGTGCGAACACACCTAGCCAATATCTATCTATGCAGATGTATAGTAACAAGTGGAGATTATATGTTCATACCTTTGAAGACCGAAAGTGGTTAACGCTCTGAGGGAAACATGGATGACGTAGTCATACTCGTAGCCGACCTCAAGGTCATGAAGCTCCTCGCAAGTCACCCCTTTCTCCTTGTACGACATAGCCGACCTCATAGTCGTGTCGACGTCCAAGCTCCAAGCTCCAAGCAAATGGCAGTGCCTCGTGGCCTTACACACATACGTTGTAGAGACATCTCTCGGGCTCCGGTCTAGCAAAGCAGTGGAAGAAGATTGATCCGGACCGAGTCCAGCAACACGACGGCGTGCGTATGGTGGAGAAACCCCTATCCCCATATGCGGTTCCAAACATAGGAACCACACACGAGGGAGAGGGAGAGGGGAGAGAGAGAGAGCGAGAGGAGAGAGAGAGAGAAAGGTTGAAGGGATGGATTTGGGAGAGGGGTGCCCCTCTTTATATAGGTGGAAGGCAGGTACTCCCTCCCTCAAAGTCCCATGGTGGGGCTAATCAAAGGGAGGAGGTGGGAAGGCACGCCAACCAGCCCCCACATGGGCGCCACATGGTAGGAGGCCCACATGTGGCCGACGGCCCCTCCTAGGCCAATCCTAGGGCGGCAACCCCTCTTGGGCCTCCTCTGGCGAGGCCCAATTAGTTGGGATGCCCCCAAGATCCAATTTAAACAATATTTTTAATATTAATTCATTTAATTAATATTAAATACATATTATTTAATATCTATCACTCTGAAACACCTTTTGGACCCCTCCGATCATCATCAAATATCCCTTAAACACTTTCGGTATGACTCCAGAACTATTTTGGAGTTCTCTCACTTTTCTCCTACGATCTTGGATCAATCCCTAAGCGTATCTACCCTTAAGTGTGACACCCTATGGCTCAGGAATACATAGACATGATCGACACACTTTCCGATCAATGACCAATAGCAGTATCTAGAAACACATAATGGCCCCCATGCATTTCACGATTAACTTCATCGCTTGAACCTTGAACATCGAGTCTCATTCCCTTTGCTATACGATACCAAGTTCCAAGATCTGATCTCCTCGTATTGTTATAACTAAGTTCTATCTTGTTACCAACAAACACATTTATTACTTGTTCCCATGATATTACATCTCCATGACCTAGTCACATGTTTGCAAACTTGTAGATGTAATCTCACCGAGTGGGCCTAGGGTATCTATCCGTCACTTGGATGGGAAAATCCTGGTCTTGATACATAGGCCTCAAAAGTTCCCCTGGAATACCTAACGCACACCTTTATGGTCACCCAGTTATGGACATGATAGTTGATGTGATCAAAGCAGCCTCAGGAGACAGTGATTAATATGATCTCACGGTCGAAGGACTGAATCACTAGGCTTTGCTAGATATCGCAATGTTGAACTTTGTGATTGAATCACATTGCAATACTAGGGGTTGGGTCTTTTCCATCACTTCGTAAGTGACCTCGTTGTCAATTGACGTGGTAAATTCGATGATGGTGAAACCTCGACCATCAGCTGCCCAACGAACTAGTCTAGAGGATACTAGGGACCTGGTTTGTTTATATACCACACCCGTATTAATGTTTCCACTTAATAGAGTTATAACATGATACAAAACTATTACGAACTAGTGAGATATGTCAATAAAAACATCTTTATTATTGGCCTCTAGGGCATATCTCCTTCAGTTTCCCACTTGCACTAGAGTCAATAATCTAGTTACTGTTTCACATTGTTTAACACCTATGGCATTCCAGTGTTATCCACACGCCTTGCTCGTGGTAAAGACAATATCCATAGCTGACACTTTTAGCTCTATGTGTATTTGCATGTCTATGCACCACTACACATCAACTCATTCCCCAGTGAGATGACTGTTTATAAATTTGGTCTTCTGGTGCGACCTCATTTCGTTAAGCCAAAACTATGTTGAAACTATTGTCATACAATAGATCTTCATAGTATAGCCTACTTGGAACTACACCTATTTTGATAAAAAACCATTTGGCACAAAACCCTCTTCATGCTGCTGCTAGAGCAGTCATATACTCAACCGTTTGTTGTAGTACCCATCACAGTGTTACACCTTTGGAGTTAGTCCAAATTCATTATGGAACTTCCTTCCATTTCACTATGCTACCTTATTTCTTAACATAGTCTAACTGAGATAAACTTTATTTGTATATGTGACAAAAACTTGCATCAATGTAACACATTACATTGAACCATTTCATCACTTCTACATACATGGCATATTCTTGTTTCTTCCAAAGTACACAAGACTATCATTACTATTGTCAAATGATCATCTTATGAATCATCATGGTATATGCTCCTAACACTTTAGAGCATAGGACTATCTAGATCTGTACATAAACTGGCTTTCATGATTCAATCAATCATGATGTTTCACTTATCAATTTTCAACACAATTGATCTTGCTGCCATGTGGCAAGAACTTTTCTTGTCTAATATTGACTTAGGAAACTCACGCAGCTCCCACTCAAATATGCCACCATATTGAACTAATTCAATATTTCATATATGTACTTAAGAATAACCATATTACCATTTGAATCTATCTATATGTCTAATATTCTAGTTTTGCCTAAGTCTTTCATCAAATCCAATTTGAATGAAATTCTTAATTCACGTAAAATTAAAGATACATAATTTCCAATCAACATAATGTCTTGGAAATATGTATTAATGCTCCAACTTAGTGTCTTGTAAACACTAGCATCTTCATTGTTCTGATGAACTTAAACTCTTTAAAGTTTCATCATAGTGAAGATTCCAACTCCAGTATGCTTATTTCAACAATTGAAACTTGCATATATTTTAGCACCCTTCGAATTAACAAAACCCTTTGGATAGTGTCATGTACACATCCTAGGTAACCATTCTATTAGAAGAATGTTGTTTTGTATTCAAATACCATATCTCAATATGTAGTGGTTACTACAATAATCCATACCGACTAAATGTCGTTGTGGAAGATCCAATCTTGTCATAGTCAACTTTTGAACTTTGTCATAACTACTTTCTGACAAGTCAAACATTTCACAGATGTAAACATATATGTCTATTTATTTATAGATCCATTTACGCTTTGAAAAGCTTCACGCCTTCCTAAGGGTCTACCAAGTTCATAACTTGATTTTTGTATATGGATACTCTCACGAATTCTTATGGCCTCCAGCCATTTAACAGAGTCAGGGATTATCATCGCTTTTTTTGCATGTAATCGGTATATCATTGTCCAACAATGACACTTTGTCCTCAAATCTTCTTATTTGATTCTCACCCGATCGACATGGTCCAATAGAAACGGTAGGCATGAGCATCGTAGCAGCCTCCAGAACACTTTCTGGTGTTGCACTACTCTGATCAAACAACCACATCCAAGTTCTAGGTTCAAACAACCACATCCAAATCTCTATTATCCTACCACTCAACTTTTCACAAAAAGTTCCTTCTCAAAGAACTTCACTGATTTAGTGACAAACACTTTTGTCTTTAGTGTTACGGTGGAGGAATTCCCAATGATTAGTTTTGGGATAACCTACAAAGATGTGCATATCATAATTTTGTTTTGTAAACATTTTAGATATGCTTAGCATACCAAAATTTCAGAAAAGACAAACTGGGTTTTATCCCTTGCCATTTCAACGGATCATAATTTTGCTCTTTTTAGTGTAAAAGCTGTATGTCACTATAGCATAATCTTTTAAATGATAATGGCAGTATTATATTTGTTCTCACCAATTCAAACTAGGTTCAATTATATTCTCAAAACTTTCCGTATTACTATGGTGTTTTGGGAAACTCAAGTTTAAGAAACAATTTCTCAACTTTCATATGTTTTCTAAACTTTGTAACTCAAATCTCTTATTTTACGATCCAATCATAAACTCTTGATTTTCTTGTTACAATGATTTCTTTATTCGCAACGAATTTATCAATGTCTCTAGAAACTCGAACGTCCATAACTCTTATGGTGTTTTTTTCGTGAATGAGGATGATTTCTTCTTCACGCTAAAACCGTTGAACATGTTTCGATTGTCTTATACTTTCCTCATTAAATTGATATACTCATATATCTATTCAAGTCCTCGGTAGAAGTATATGAAGTATAATAATCCACCACACATGGTTTTACATAATGGACCTCATACATCAATATGTATTATTTCCACTAAGGTAGCCGTTCGTTCAACTTTCTTGTGAACAAAGTTTTAGTTATCTATAGGAAAGTCTTACAAGCATAAATTAGTTTGAAAACAACTTGACTTCGAAACTCCATCATGATGGAGTCTCCATCATGATGGAGTTTCTTCATATATTTCTTTCCAATATAACTTAAACGGTGGTGTCACATTTAAGTGAAATTTCAATTATTTCGACTTAACAGGCTTTAGCATTTAATTTTATGAATATTATTTCACCAACAAGATTTATAATGGTTCATCCATCAACTATGGAATATAGTAATTATTTGAACAACAGTTTGTCTCACAATACTGGAACCTGATAATAATCATCAGAATAAATCTTAATGGCTTGGTCCATGATGCAGATGACAAACACAATAATATATTATTTATTTATCGATGAACATCATTACCATATTCTTTTGCTAGTTATTTGGACCATCGTATTTCTCCTATTGAGTTGCTGTATGACTTTCATACCAACCAATTTGGTATCAAATACCAAAGAATTACATAGGTTTAACAAGCAAAGAATATAGATTCATAACATGTATATCTTGTATATACCTGATCTGGATAATCCGGTCCTTTAACTTCTGCCAATTATATTTATGGATTCTCTTTCAACATTTTCATCCCTTTCAAAAGAATCATCCAACATCAAGAGTGGCACCAATCACATGGTACTTGGTGCAAGTGTGTTAGTCAAACACTAATACCCTTAAAGTCACACTTTGAAGTGGATCATGATATGTCGAAAACGTATCTATAATTTTTGATGTTCCATGCTTGTTTAGTATCTACTTTCTTATGTTTTGTCTACATTTTGAGATACTTTTATGCATTTTCTGGAACTAACCTATTAACAAGATGCCACGGTTCTAGTTGCCTGTTTTCTGCTGTTTTTGGTTTTAGAAAAGCTGGAAAATAAATATTCTCGGAATTGGACCGGACAAAAGCCAAAGTTCCTATTTTACCAGAAGACTCACGGATCTAGAAGACGAGACGAAGAGCGGCCACGAGGTGGCCACACCACCTGGTGGTGCGGGCCAGCCCAGGCCGCGCCAGGGGGTGGTGTGGGCCCCTCGGGCTCCCACCGACCTTGCCTCTTTGCCTATATATTCCCCCTAGACAAAAACCCTAAGGACCACATCAGAATTCCACAAAAATTTCCGCAGAGCCACCGCCAGCGAAGAGGAGATTCGGGGGATAGAAGTCTTTGTTCCGGCACCCTGCCGGATGGGAAAGTGCCCCCGGAGCCATCTCCATCGACTCCACCACCATCTCCATCGCCGTTGCTCACTCCCATGATGAGGAGGGAGTAATTCTCTCTCGAGGCTAAGGGCTCTACAAGTAGCTATGTGTTCATCTCTCTCTCTCTATGCGTGATCTTATTGAGATCATGAGCTTTGTAATCTATAGATCTATTCTGCTACTCAAGTGCTTTAATCAATCTCTGCTTATCCCCACGTGTGTGAAGTTGACAATGTGCACACCATGTGGCACTTAGGCTAAGGTTATATAAATACTTATCATGAGTATAATTTGAGTTGGATGTCTCTATGAGATTGTGGTGTTTGTAGGAACCATCTAGCACTCAAGGTTATAGTGAGGGGTTATCTAGATGGGGAATGCGAACTTTAAGGTGTGCTGTTATAGCCCTACATCGTCCAACCGGAGAGTAGTTCAGGGTAGCATCATGAAGAGAAGATATTTATATGAGAGTGTCCACTAGTGAAAGTATGATCCCTAGGCCTTGTTTCTAAGCATTGAAACACCGTTTACAATCAGTCCTATTACATGTTTGCTTGCTGCCACTCTTATTTCAGATTGCAATTACCACTTATAATCATCCATATTACTTGTATTTCACTATCTCTTCACCAAACTAGTGCACCTATACATCTGACAAGTGTATTGGGTGTGTTGGGGACACAAGAGACTTCTTGTATCTTGATTGCTGGGTTGCTTGAGAGGGATACCTTTGAGCACTTCCTCCCTGAGTTTGATAAACCTTGGGTGATCCACTTAAGGGAAGACTTGCTATTGTTCTACAAACCTCTGCACTTGAAGGCCCAACACTGGCTACAAGGATAGAAGCGTGCATAGATATCAAGCTATTTTCTGGAGCCGTTGCCAGGGAGGTAAGGTAAAAGGTACTCACATCCTCTGGCTACTAAGCTATCTTCTAGTACTATTGCTGGTGTGTGAGTACTCGAAGTTATTTTCTTTAGATTCTGCAATTATATCTTTTTGTTTATTGTTTTTATTTTCACTACTTAGGCTTAATGGAAAACAGCAACAAAATTAGAGAGCTTTATAGTATTTATCTTGAGTTAGGACATGAAGTGTTTGAAGAGAAAATTAAAAAACCTATGGAAGTTTATTTGTGTGCTAATAGCAATGTTATTAATATGAATTCTTTGAACACCATTATTGCTAATGCTATGGAAAAGTCTAAGCTTGGGGAAGCTAGTTTTTATGAAAATGATCTTTTTAGTCCCCCAAGCACGGAGGAGAAAATTTACTTTAATGATACTATGCCTCCAATATATGATGATTACAATGATGAATATGATATTTTCAGTCCACCTACTATTGAGGAGAAAATTAATTATGATTACAATATGCCTCCTATATTTGATGATTATGGTGATTAGAATAATAATGATAGCTCTTTTGTTGAATTTTCTCCCACTACAATTAGTAAGAATGACTATGCTTATGTGGAGAGTAATAATGATTATATGCATGTGGCTCATGATAAGAATGTTTTATGTGATAGTTATATTGTTAATTTTATTCATGATGCTACTGAAAGTTATTATGAGAGAGGGAAACATGGTTTTATGTATCTCAACAACATTAAGTTTCCCCTCTTTATGTTGAAATTTTTGAAGTTGCACTTGTTTTGCCTTCCTATGCTTGTTGCTTTGTGCTTTCACGACTTGTTTCTTTACAAGAATATTTTTCATAGGAAGTGGGTTAGACTTAAATTTGTTCTATATTTGCTTCTTGATGCTCTCTTTTACTTCAATTCATACTTCTTATGTGAGCATCATCGAAATTATCATGCCTATCTCAAAGGCGTTAAAGAAAAGCACTTATTGGGAGATAACCCAAATTTTTATTCAGTAATTTTTTCTTTTGTTGAGTCTTGGAAGTTATTGCCTCTGTAATAACCTCTCCTTATCCTTTTTGTTTGGTTTTTGTGCCAAGAATAATCTCTAATGAGAGGGAAGTAAGATATGGGGAAGTTGATGTCCCGAAACAGATTTTTGTGCTTCACTATAAACAAATCGTGAAAAATCTCTCAACATCGGATTGAGCTGTAATTTTGTGTGCGTATGACCCAGGTTATTATCTAACTTTCGTTAGTTCAGAACTTTGCGATTTGAGCAACAGAAGGTCTTTGAAAAAATTGGTTTTTATCTGCTGGTCTGTTTTGATAGATTTCTGCCATTATTTGCATTTGCCTCTTAATCTCTTTCTCTTTGAGTTCTCTTTGATAATTTGAGATTTTAGAAGAAATTGCTACAGTAGCTTGTGTTTAATGGAAGTTTTACTTGTAATGAAACTAAACCATATGACCAATTATCTTGAATACACTAATGTTGCTAATGAGGATTGTGTGAAGTTTTGTATGAAGGAAAATTTTCAAGTGTAGGGGAAGAATAATGTGATAAGATGAAGTATGGAAAAAAGCTCAAGCTTGGGGATGCCACCCATGTCACCCCAAAAAATATTCAAGAAGTACAAGCGTCAAAGCTTGGGGATTCCCAAGGCATCCCCTTCTTCATCAATAAAAATCTCAGGTTTTCTTCCAAACACTTCATTTTTATTGTTTCATGCACAATTGTGTTGTTCTTGGAGCGTCTTTGTTTTTGTTTTTAGTTTTATTTTGTTTGGTTTGTTTAAATAAGTTGGTTGGATCCCAACACACTTCTTTTGGAGAGAGACACACCCTGTTATTCATTGCCTAGAACACTCTAGTTTTCACTCTTATTGTTCTGTGAGTGTTCTCCTTTGCTAGCACTGCGTTTAGCTTTAGTTTTTGATTGGTGTTGGAAAAGAGTAGGAAGTTTCATACTTATAAGTGCTACAAAAGGAGTTTTGTTTTGACTGTGGCCTAGACCTTATCATGTCATGTTTGATATTGCTTTGACTTTATGCTTAGTAATTATTGCAGTAGCATGACTTGTTCCAAAAAATTGAGATTGCTTAATGTGCCTTGAAAGAATCATGCGTTTTTTAGCATATAAAAGCATAATATTGTGGTATTCTCCTTTGATGCTTTATTTGGGTTGACTTGGCACATGCTCACACCATGTTAAGACTACACCAAGTCACCATAGCCTCTATGATCGTTTAGTTTTCGACTTGTAATATCACTTTATGCTTTAATTAACAATGTTTTGTCGCTTTGCATGATTATGGATATTATTCCTCTCTTAGTTGATCTCTCCTAGTATTTTGCTAGCCTCCACATGTACCAAGTATGAGTTCCACTCATGCATCCAAGTCCAAATAAAACCAAGTTATTTGCATTATTGCTATTCCAAGTATATTCATGTTTTTATCTACCTTCCGAATTAAACTTGTTATGTGAAAATTACTGATTAAGCTCTCACGAACTTGATGGCACACTTTAATTTTCTTGCAATTAATAAACTTGAACCATTGTGCCCATCTATGTTGCGTATATGCTTGCGTTTTGTAAGGTGTGAATTAGCAGAACCATGTTATCATGGGGAATGCTTTCAACATTGCACTTTATTTAGTTGATATCATGTTCTTTTGCTTATGGATCCCGACGGTGTGAAATGAAAGAGGAGCTTGTAAGGCTCATGGAGTTCGTATATCTGTTAGAGAAACGCCAGTGCGGCTGGTCTAAGCCATGCCTAATCATGGTTGAAACCTACAGCGTAACCATAGTGAGCAATCTATGAAGCATCCTCTATATAAAAAAACCCTATGCAAATAGGAAAGAAAAAAAGAGAAAAAAAAGAAAAAAGAGAGGCCTATGCAAATAGGAAATAAAAGGATTGTTGAGATGCTCATTGTCTGCTTGCCTTGTCATTTTGATATGGGGATTCTTCTGTATCATCGGGCACGGGGTACCCCGTTGGCGGTTCTCTATGATACACATGTACTTACAATGACAAGAACTTACCTGTGACTAAAGTTGAGTAGCATGAGGAACAATACTCGTAAGTAAGGGGCATGAGATTTTTATCTTATAACTTGTCAAGTATATCCTCATATTTGTTCACTTTAACCTTAATCACCTAGGGATGATTATGAAAGGGGAAATGAGAGCTGAAAGCTAATAAGTACCATAATTTTTGGAAGCTCTTTATGAGACTTGAATCCCTGCTTCCTTCAATGAAGGGACTTTCTTTTACTTTTATGTTGCGTCTCAGTCTTCTATCTTTATGCACCTATTGAGAGAGCATAGTGTCCATTCTTAGTTTAATGTGCATTGTCCCAAAACTTGTTGATTGATTCATAACTCTGATATTGCCTATTCTTAAATTATTTGTATCTAGTCACCCTTATGAACTTTGAAGGTGTCCTATGCATTTATGTTTTGCTACACTATGAGGGACAAGCTGAATACCATTCTCATTATGTTTTCTATGTGTGAAACAAACAAACATTTTAACATCCCAAAACTTTAATCCAAGTGATCAAGATCAAATCTACCCAATTTAGGGTTAACAAAACCTTTTTCTATTTAAAAATCTTTAAGCATTCATATGTGTGTGCATTTAAAATAGGAGTTGTTTGAATTGCCATGATTGAGTGATCTATTGGTTGTAAAATGACTCTAAGGTGAATTACACATCATCTAGATCATCCTCAAGCAAATCCTAAAGAAAAAGAAATCAAAAAGAATTAAATAAGGAAATTGTCACTTTTGCCATTTTAATTACCTAGCCCACTTTGGCTATTCCTAGCACTCAAATTCAAACAGAGACAATTGTGGATCTTTGCACCCCTTGCTAGTAAAAGTAGTGATGTTCCAAGACCCACTTTCTGATCTCCCAAAAACATTCAAACTCTAAATTTAAATGACATTTGAAATTTGAATCTAGTTCATATGTCTAGATACTACTTTTTCAAAAACCACTCAAATGAACTCCATTTCATAATCCCAAGAAAACCTAGATGCTTAAGAATGAGATAAACAACTCCACCAAAAATCATCCCAAAATTCAAATAAAAGTTTCATGCGGCCATTTGATCGAACAGGTGGCAGGCAGGATTTTTCTAGCCTAACTAATACTGTTGCCAATTGATCTCTTGTCCCCCATTCAACCCTCTCTGCTCTCTCCTGTCTCCCCTTGTTCCAACCAAACCATCAACCAACTCCCCCTTCACCGCTAGTAGTAGTGGCGCGCCGCCCAAATATGATCGTGGCTGGCCAAACACGGGCAACGCTCAGCAGACCGCCCTGCGCCAAACCAGCGTGCCCACTAGCTCCGCCCAACCCTACCGTGACTCCCTGTCCACCCCTCGATCAATGCCACCCCCTGAACCACCCTAGAGCAGCGCCACCCTTTCTCTTTGCGCCATGCACAGCGCACGCCAGAGCGCCCTCGCCGCCAGCATGCCACAGACCATGCCTCGACACCAAATCACGTACGCCACTCCGCCTTGACCCCCTCAAGCCGCCGGACACGGCCGTGCACCGCCGCGCGACCCACAGTCGCCAGGAGCACCGTCGAGCACCGCCTCTGTCTCCAGAGCACGGGAAGCCCCCGACCAACTGCCAACGCCCCTATTTTCTCCATTACGCCATAGAGGACCGCCAGCAGACCGTCCACTGTCCGCCTACCTCGCCCACGCCGGTAGCCCCCTGTATCACCGTCACCGACGAGCTCTGCCCACACCCGTCGGTCCCCTCGTGGATCCGGCACCCCCAACCTCAACTGCCACACCATTCCACTCCCCTCTCTCCACTGATCGTTTCCCCTCTCTCGCTGGAGCCGCTCGAGAAGTCCATCTCCGGAATTCCACCGGAGGTAGCCACTGCAGAGGAGGAGACATGGTCATCGATTTCGTCCACCTCAGCCCCTGCCGCGACCTCGCCTGAGTCCGCTATCGTTGTCCAGTACATTTTCCCGCCTCGCTACACTAGCTGGAGCCCTGTTACGTCCCCAGTAGACCCCCACCGACCGCGCTAGGGTTCAGTCTTGCCGACGACGAGTCCGTCGTCGATGACGACCGTGGACCGTTAGATCGTATTCTAATCGTGTGGTTCTTATCGCCCCGTACCGCTTCGCGTTTTATGAGTGACTGACAGGCGGGACCCCCCTGTCAGAAGCCCTCAGCCCCGCCGAGTGTACACGGGCCGGCCCATTTTGTTTCCCGCGCTGACCCAGTAATTCAAATATAGGTTTTTCTATTTTAATTAAAACTTAGTTCTGTCCCTTAGTTCAAAAATAAATTCAAAGAGTTTTGCAAATCTAAATTGAGTGATTCCAATTTTGTTGAAAAGGTAATGAAAATATCTATCCAAGCCCGTTGGATTTAAATCAATTAGAGTTAGATATCTCTCCTAGTAAAAATAACAAGACAGAAGCTTTTGCACATTCAAACATTTCTATAAAATCAACCATAATAGCTTTTGAGTTGATTACAACTCTCAAAAATCAAATTTAAACCTACCTATCTGAATATGTAATAATATTAAGGTTTGCATGCATTGACTCTGGACTAGGACCAAAATAATGCTATATCGGCATTTCTAGTCACTTTAAATCATTAATTATTAAACTTAAACTTATTAAAATGTGATCCAACCTTTAAATCACATTCCCATATGTTAGAATATGTGGTGATGACATGTGTCCATATGATCCCATATTTTAATTGAAGAATATTAAATCTTAGTTATTTTCAATGAGTAGAAATACTTTTCTCAAATAAAATAAATGAAACTAGTTCATTAAATCTTGTGATGTTTGTGATGATACTAGATCATAAAATGTGTGCCTTAGTGTGCTAAGTAGATTAGTTAAGTATTGTTTGGTGATTGTGTATTCCGTATGTATTTATAGACGATAGTACCGACCAAGCTTTCGAGGAGGAGGAGTTCTACCAATAGGAGGAGGAACAAAACTTTAATCACTGCACCAATCAAGGCAAGCTATTATTGGCAAGCTATTATTATCAAGCTAGCACTAAGCAAGCCATCATTAACAATGCAAGCTAACCCTTGAAAGTTAGATAACCTAAGCAAGATGCACTAGGCATGCTTTGGTTATACTTTTGTCTTATACCTACTCTAAGTTTTATTTACTAGCTTTACCTTGTTTACTTTACCAAAGTCTTTTAGCTTGTTTGAAGGTAGCATAAAGAATATAAAACTTGACCTATCTAGTTAGACTTAGATGTCATTCTATGGCATGAGATTGAGATTAGCATCCCACCTTAGTTAACACTCTTAACTTAGTAGTTTAGAGCTGAACCAAAACTTGATTTACTCTAGATGGGAATACTTGGTGAAAATGATTTGTGAAAATCTTGGAATGATGAGTCATTCTATTGAGATGTTTTGACATGTGTTGAGAAACACAAATGGTTTATGATGATGATGAAAATGTTGAGGCATGGGCCATAGCCCTTTTATAAAAAAAACTGATGGTTGGGTTCGGATGCGATACCATTCCAATTTTATCGTACAACCACAATACCTGAATTGGGTAAGGCTTAGCCGGAAGTTTATATGCATTAGTATTAGTTCCCTCGCGGGAGAGGTTTGAGCTGAGGCTACCTCTCAATGTTGTCCACCTATGCAGTGCCCAAGATGACAGATGGTCATGGTTGGGAGGCCATACTCATAGGAGAGGTGCTTATACTAGAGTGTGTAAAGGAAAGGTTATGTTTGATTATCTACATACTAAGTATGATGATTCAGGGTTATCCCTGACAGATGTGTCGAATCTTGTGGTGAAAGTGTACCACCTATGCAGAGTGTCAAACTATTCGAATAGCCGCTCCGCGGTTATGGACAGTTGGAGTGGCCATACGGTTCCGTTGTCAGATGTTTTCAAAATGACTTATGAAATGAATTGTGACATGACTTGACCACAACAGAGTTGTGACTATGATAACTAAGTTCCCACTTAGGCGATTTCAAACTTTATTTTATCTTTCTTTGCTTCCGAACTCAGCTTAGGTTTCAAACTTAACTTTACAAATAAACTTAGAACTTAGCATTCCTACTAGAAATATTTTACTTGTTAGTGGTAGTTTGCGAGTACTTAAAGAGTACTCATGGCTTTTGTCCCTGGCTGTTCCTATGGCCAGACTATGAAGGAGACTACCAAGATGAAGGACAACATGATGGCTATGATAACTAGGACTATCTTCCATCGTTAGCATTGCCTGTGACTCTAAAGATGGACCCCACCGCTACGCTATTTATTCCGCTACTTGATTGTACTAAAACTGGATCATGAGATCCTTTATTTGTTGTAAGACCTTATTATGGTTTGTAATGGATGATGTACTATGATATCCAATATGTTATGTCTCGCAAAAATGGTAATCCTAGGATTGCGACGTATGGCATAACAGGCATCTGGGATTAAAAACCCGGGTGTTGACAAGTTGGTATCAGAGCCATCCTGACCATAGGAGACCCTAGTTAGAATGGACGTCCGAACAAAAACTTAGTTTCAAAAACAAAAGTGAGTATTTATGAAAACTATTTCCTCTCTTACCCTTGGGAATTCTTTCTGTCAAAAAATTGATGTTCCTCCAAATTCTTACATTACTACATAAAACTTTGACACACTTGATCACTTCACTAACTTTCTCATCCGAAATTCTTATAGATGGAAGCCCAATACAACAAGTTCTACTAGTTGGCAACGGAGGCCAACTAATCTTCAAGAGGGATCTTGATGCACTGTCTGAGTTCTTGGAGCATCCTCATCCAGAATTCCTTGGATCTCAACTCCCAGGTCCACCAGGAGGATATTTACAATGGCTAGTGACTACTGATCTTCGAGGCAAGATAGAAGCACCAGTATCTGGAAGGATTCAGTTCTTCGTGAGAGAGAACAACTGGCTAGATGGATTAGCCAGGGCAATGCATGAAGCTCTCGCACGCCTGTGTGCCCAAAGTGTCAACCTAATCCAAGGAACCCACTTTGTTCACTATGCAAGGCGTGATTCCATGGGAATGCCGCTAGAGATGCCAAGTCACCCAATACTGAAGCGTCAAGTGGAGAACCTCGACTTCCTATTGTACGACAAACATAAGGAGTTGGACAATGCTAGAGAGATCGCCAACAACAACCTCGCCCTTGCTGCCCAGAAGGCCCAGACTTTCTCACTTCTCGTCAAGGATCGTCAGTCTCTTCACCGTCAGCGCGCCAAGAAGGATCGCACCATCGACCGTCTTCGCAAGAAGGTGGCCGACCTCGAGAAGACCATCAAGGAGCAAGAAGCTCGGCTTGCCGTAAAGGAAGAAGAAGAGGAAGGTGAAGATATCCAAGGGGATATTGACTCCTACCTTAGCAATGATGATGACTTTCTGGAAGAAGATGCCATGGATTTCTGCACCGACGATGATGACTCCGACTTCATTGATGATGAGTAGATGCACTAGAGCACTATCGTAGCATGAGGAGTATCAGTCCCATTGTATCGTAGCTTGCAGACTGGTTCTTAAAACCATCTGTTTTCCTTTTGTTGTGGTGTGTGTGTGTGTTTGTATCGTGTGCTTTGCTTGAATGAATGAAAAGAAGTTAGTTGTAAAACCTGAGTCAAACTCATAGTTTTAGCTTTGAAATCAAAACCATGAACCTTAGAACTTTCCCTCTTACCCCATTATCTATCTCAATCTTCAGATGACTCGTGGAAACCAAGGAGGGAGCAGCTTATCACAAGACCCAATGCTGCAGATCCTACAGACTCTCATTGCAGACCGTGAAGCAAGCAGGGTAGAGCGCCAAGCTAATCTAGCAACACTGCAGCAAATTGCCTTGATGGCTCACAACAACCAGAACCATGGAAATCAGGATCATCATGGATCCAACCTCAAAAACTTCTAGAATACCAATCCCCCAATCTTTAGTACTTTAGAGAACCCACTGGATGCTGATGACTGGTTGCAGACAATGGAGAACAACTTGGAAGTAGCAGGAGTGGATGCCAACGAGAAAGTTCTTTTCACCACCCACTATTTGGCAGGAGATGCAGGAGCATGGTGGAACAACATCTGCACAATGAACCATGGTCAAGTGATGACCCGGGAAGCCTTCAAAATCAAGTTCAACTGCACCCACGTGCCGCAGGGTCTAGTCACCCGAATGAGGGATGAATTTAGAGAGTTGAAGCAAGGCAGAATGACTATAGTGGAGTACCATGATAGATTCTTGTCCCTAGCCAGGTATGCACCTGATGAAATCAACACGGAGGCCAAGAAGAAGGAGAGATTCCTGAACGGACTGCATGATGAGATGCAGACTGTCCTCGTCAACATCCGTTTCGAGGATCTCGAAGAGCTAGTTGACTCTGCCATTCAAATGGAAGGCAAGATCAACCAAGCAAACGACAACCGCAAACGTCGTATGATGCACCAAGCTGGATCCAATAGTCACCAGAAGTATCGTCCCAATCCTTCTGCGGGATATGCACCAAGGAACAACCGACCCCAAATGTCTCGCCCAAGCTACCCCAACCGTAGCGAAGGAAATGTGAAGTCCAGAGGAAACAACAATCACCCTGGCAACACCAGCAATTTCAACCGTGCACCTCCCAAGAGCAACAACAACAACAACACTGCACCAAGAACTGGAAGCAATGCTGTGCCCGTGGCAGTGAAAGACAAGTCTCAAATCACTTGTTTCGAGTGTGGAGTGAAGGGTCACTATTCCAATGAGTGCCCCAAGAAGATTGCCGCCACTGCCAATGTGAATGCCCTAGCTCAACAGCAGCGTCGTGTTCAACCAGGAAGAAGATTCGCCCCAGGGAACCCTCACAACTGCAACGACCGTCTCTTCCACATGAACGCCGAAGAAGCCCAAGAAGCGCCAGATGTAGTGCTGGGTATGTTTTCTGTCAACTCAGTTTTAGCAAGAGTGTTGTTTGATTCTGGAGCATCACACTCATTTGTCACCGAAGAATTTGCATGCACTAGTAAGATTCACCCAACCAACTTGAGCATGTCATGATAGTTCAAATCCCCGGTTCAACTACAAAAGCTAGAAAAATTTGCAAAGCTGTGCCTATCAGAATACATGGGGTAGATTTTTATGCCAATCTAATAGTACTTGGAACCAAAGGTTTGGAAGTAGTACTAGGAATGGATTGGATGTCAAAGCATAAAGGATTGATTGATTGTGCCAAGAAAGCCATCACCATGACCAGTAGCTCTGGAGTATCTGTTGGGGATCGGTGTAGAAAACAAAAAAATTTCCTACAATGAAACCCCAGAAACTAGCCTAGGATCTATCTATGTAGTAATGCAGTAACGGCCAATGCGTATAGAATACATACCCTTGTAGACCGTACATGGTTAATGTTCTGCGGGGAACGTGGTTGATGTAGTCATACTCGAAGCCGACCTCAAGGTCCCGAAGCTCCTCGCAGGTCACCCCTTGCTCCTTCTTGATCTTCATCATCTTCATCATGCAACAGCTTCGGCTCACGACATTCTAGCGCCCCAAGTGTTGCGCCTCGTGTCTTTGTACACATCCGGTGCACGATGAGACCTCCGGCTCCCCGATCTCGCCGGGAGTGCGGAAGTTGATATCCGGCTAGGAATCCCTGTAGCACATCGGCGTACTGCAGGCGTGCCTCAGTCGCACAGCCCAAACATGGGGCCATGGTCACGAGGTATAGAGAGAGGGAGGAGGAGAAAGTCAACCAAAGGACTTCTCCAATTGTGTATTTGGTGTCTTTAATCCCACCCATGGGCACCCCTTTATATAGGCTAAGGGGGTGTACCTTTCTCAAAGGCTAAGCCATGTGGGACTAATACTAAAGGAAAAAGTCAGCAGAAATCCGGACTGCCAAATGGGCTGTTTCTACTCAGCCCAATATGCAAAAAGAAAATAAACAACAAAAATAAAAAGGGGAGCAGCAGGGGGTGGCTGGGTGGGCCTTGGCGCGGCCCACCCAGCGCTCAGCTTCACCCGCGAGGCGACGGCCTACTGGGGCAGCGACCCCGGGTGGGCTGGCCACCCCCAATAGCCCGTTGGTGCCTGCGACCCGGGTGGGCCGGAGCCATCCCGCGTGGCCCAGCTCGCCCCCAGGCGGCGACCTGTGCCCTGCCCCGCCCCGCCCAGGTGGGCCGGAGCCATCCCGCGTGGCCCAGCTCGCCCCCAGGCGGCGGCCTGTGCCCTGCCCCGCCCTGCCCGGGTGGGCCGGCTGGCAGCGGCGGCCCGCGGTGGCCTGGCGTCGCCCAGTTATCTGCCGCCCTGTGCGGTGGCGGTTATCCGCCGCCCACAGGGCTGGCTGTTTTTCTCTTTTTCCATTTATTTTTCTACAGCTTTTATTCTAGACTATTTCCCTCCGGGATTTAGCCTAATATAAAATTTGCTTTCATAAATCTTAATCTAAATGTTATTTATAATATATTAATTCACAATTAACATATAATAAATATATAATTAAAAACCCATTTATCCAAAAACACTTTTCCGGACTTTTCCTTTATTCTTTCTCCGAACCACTTCGGATCTCTCTGCGGAACGATTCCGGATTTCTCTCTTTCTCTACTATGATTCCGTCTTACAAATGATCACTCTCATCGTACCCTTAAGTGTATCCTCTCATGGCCCGAGAATGCTCTAGACATGATCTGTATCAATGATCAACAGTGGGACCAGGGATATCCATGTGACCCCTATGCATTCCTGATGACAATGTCGTTTGAAATGTCTAAATGTAGCATCCTCTTCCTTTTGTTTCTCGATACAACTTGTCCAAGATCCGATCACTGGTATCCCATACCTTGTTCAATCTCGTTCTCAACAAGTTATGTTTTCTTGTTACCGTGATATTACATCCCTATGACCTAGTCACATGTTGCAACATTTATAGATGTAATCTCACCAAGTCGGCCGTATGTATCTTTACCCGTCATGTGGGTGAACAAATCCCGGTCTTGCAGTCACATGTCATCTACTGTTCCTTCGGAATACCCAACATACACCTTTATGGCCACCGCATTACCAGATGACGGTTGATGCAGTCTAAGCAGCCTGGGGAAAAAGTGAGTAATATGAGCTCACGGTCTAAGGAGAAGGAGTCTAGGTATAGCTGTTGCAACAATGAACTATATGACTTGATCGTGTTGCAATCCTTTGAGGAATGTCCAACCACATCATTCTCTAATGATATGATCTCGTTGTCAGTCGGCATAAATGCCCATGGTCTTAAAACCCAGATCATCTCCGTGACCAACGAACTAGTATAAATAGAGGCTACTAGGGACTTTGTTGTTTCATACCACACCTGTACCAATGTTTCTACTTGGCACAGTTATAGCACAATATGAAACTATTATAAACTAATTGAGATATGATGATAAAAACCTATTTCTTATTTGCCTCTAGGGCATATCTCCTTCAGTCTCCCACTTGCACTAGAGTACAAATAACCTAGCTCGCATTTTACTCATATAAACCATATACCATATGCGTTTACAAATCATGCATGCTCATGGGAAACGTCATGTCCATGTTCTGTTTTACCAGATCATTATGTATTTTGCAAATCGTTAATGTCTTCCTAATTTTGACATTCACACCATTATCGTATAATGGGTCGAAGTATTTGTTCGGCAACAAGGTGAGACTTTGTTTCTAGTGTTTATGATGACGGTCGTTTTCACCATTGTCATCTAAACTTTGAAACACACTTTGCTATCCTTTGTGTATATACTATAGTCATGGCAGCAGAACAAGGCCGAATTCCAGGAGCTTACAGTGACTTTAGATCAACCTCGAGGGCTTTCTCATGGGCACTGGGCCCTGGGACACATCATTCTACGTTAAAAGCGAACTAGCCCCGCCATAACATTATACATCACATCAGATGTAGCCTTTATACTTCTATATCTATGTAGATCCTAGTGCATGAAATGCAACTATGCCACTTACATTGCTTCTTGCTATTTAAGTACAAACTTAATTCTGGTTCAGTGATCAACTCAGGAATCACTTAAAGACATGTTCTTATAGTTAAGAGCTAGTCCTTCCAACTAGAACCTTGGGTCACATTATGTCGAGTATACAACATGGTTATATGGAAGAACCTATGACTGAGGCATAGGAGATGCAACGCATCTCTTTCTTTCAACCATAGTTGCAATACTAACTCAATGCTTCATATAGTAAGAACTACTTTCTCACCTTGTTCTATTCTGAACTTCTTCAGAATCTTGCTTAGGACATTCTGAACACCTTTCAGAATCAAGTCCAGGAAGCATTCGACATTCAGTGTTTTATTAAATTCACCAATCTATCCTGATAGATCTCTTTGTTTAATAACTTCAACTTCATCCTTATTTATCTAACTTAAACGTTATTAACACAAATCACATCATTCATATATGTCATCTACATATTCCAGAATGATTTCATGCTCCCACTCAAATATGACATTCATGCTTGAGATCCAGGGATTTCACTTAGCTCCCACCCAAAATATGTAAGTTACATATTATGAATTAGCCAAGCTGATTTGCTCCCACTCAAATCTAGGTCCTCTCGATAATCTTGGAGATTCCAAAATTCCTTGATCATCATCAAATCAAGAATTCTACTAACGCAATTTCAATGACCATTCATTTCTAGCATTTAGGTCCATCACGCTTCTTTGTATTCCGTAGGTATGGTCTTGTTCAAAACATGACAAGTGAATCAACTATAATTCCAACAAACTTGTAAATATATAGTTGAATCCTACTTTCTTTAGTAAAAGTATCCCCTTGAAACTTTATGATCATTATCAACAGTTTCTCCTCTATTTGCAGAGTTTGGTTTCATGAAACAAATTCTGCTACGCCACTCAACAATTCGGAGGCAAGGTCAAATACCTTGTTTTGATCTTTTACTTTCTTCCACCTGTATCTTCATCAAGACACATCAACTTTGGACAACAACATGTTTTCCCTTTTGTGGAAGATGCATTCATAGCTTCCTAAGAATGCTCTACAAAGACTTGTTTATTCGCCATGCCTTCGACTTGTCGAAGTCTCGAGAAACTCGAACATGCCATAACACTTATGGTGTTGTTTCCACGAATCTTTAGATGTTCTTTGTATTTCAAATGAGTGTTTGCTTATTTCGATCTTTAACTCTAAACGATAACTATAACCCATGATAAGATATGATATTATACCATATGTATCTAATACATATTGATTATGATGTTTAGATATTTCAACATAGTTTGAATTCATCCAATTATCATAATTTGTGAAACATCTTTCACAAGTTCCTTTTATGCTAAACTTAACTTGAATACTTTAGTCGTGTTGATCAAATCGAAGAGACTTTGTATTCTTGTTAATTTCAATATCCCATTTAGTCATGAACTCATTTGAACAATTCAAATCATTTCAAACTTCATGTTTCATTAAGTAAATACACTTATTCACTTAAGTCCACAATAAATGATTTCCACTACTTGTTGAAAATATGATACATCACTATGTATAAGATTCAACATTTCTTCGCATATCACCGTTTTACCAGAATGCAGAGTTTTAGTCATTCTACCCAAGAGGCATGGTTTTACAAAGTCTCTAGATTATGCATCTAGGACCCCGATCTTTCATAAAGAACCTGCATTAACGAAAATGACTTAAACTATAGTGTCTTTTCATTATTAAGCTTTGGATATCTTTTAGCATTCTAATCCTTTATAAATGTTTAAACTATTATCATGAAAATAGTGATGAGAATAAATTATTTATAATCGTAATGTGACCATAACGGTATTGTTCATAAGAAAAGTACAAACTGGTTTGTAACTTATTCATATGAATAATCGTCTTGCCAAAAGCAAGACACACAAACAAGGATTACAAATTATATTTAAGTCCACTAATGAAAATGACAAACTTTGAGGGAAGAGGTGATGTCGGCCATCAACTGTTTTGCTTGCCGTCATCAAGTCACGTTGCCTCAAAACCAGCAATTCTCAAGCAGATCATCCTGTTTTCACAAAACGGGACAAATATCAAATACTTTGCAAACTGCAATGAGTTATGCAAGAACCACATTTATAATTTGTATATCTTACATATACCTTTTCCATCCATGATCTCCATTTGGAATCAAGCCCTTATAAGAGTTCTCAACTCTAATGCAAGATCGCTAAGTGTTTCTCCAAACATTCCGGAGTCATCGAATTATCTCCTAATGGTTATTGTATCAAGAAGAGAAGATCACCTTTTACAAGGATATCCCTTAGGCGTGGGTATGAATCTATGAAGTTGGACCCTTTGCTAAGTTCCATATTAAGCAATATATTCCCATGGTCGCAAAGGACCTCAATGGGATAGGCTAAGGTCTACTAAGATATTTACAAACAAACATCTAGACTAAGTTTATAATAAGAGATCAATTTATAATTGGTCTCCACTAAAACGGTCATCCCCTAGACGATTTTAGTGATCGCATGATACCTATCCTCTGCACCTCCCCCGATCATCACGGCCATCAGTGCATTATCAAAGGTAGACATTCACTAATGTCAATCACATCATCCATGTGACTCATGCTCGATCTTTCGACCTCTTGTGTTCCGAGGCCACGCTTCTGTGGCATGCTAGGCTCGCCAAATCTAACTTGTGTGTATTTGTTGTGCAACATGGCTTACACCCACTGTATGCGAACGTAGATATGTCTGACACCCAGGCCTGTAACCCTGGATCGCCTCATACCGAAGAACTTTCTTGGTGGTGCACACACAAGGGGAACACGGAACATTGGAATTAAATAGGGATTATCTTATTTGCTACCATTGAGTATCTAAATACTAGCACACAATAAGATGTAAAAACTGGTATCAACATCATATGTATAATGTGATATGATATGGTCTTTCTCCTAGCGCCTTGATCTCCATCGAGCGCTTCGGCATGATCTCCATCTTGCCCTTGGTTTGATGCCAAGTCCATGACGCCGCCACCAGGTCGTCCATCAGAACGATGACTATTACTATACTACTTAGTAACAGAAAAGTAAACTACTTTACCTTCGTATCGACCAATGCCATATCATAATCACATGTCCCCTGCAAAATAAAGTTAGACGCCTCTACTTTATCTGTTGGAAGTTTTACGTGGTTGTTAGGGCTTTCGCACTAGAATCGTTTCTAAACTATGAACTTTCCAAGCACAACATGGATCCGGCAGTTGTCTCTATTACACCCCTTTCGGGGCCCTCCGCTGTAAATGCTATATCAACTATCGAATGAGAGACATACACCCGCTAGCCACTTATACGGTACAAGCCGTATGCTGAGCGTGGAACCAGTCTCGCGTACGAACACGCGTAAGGTCGGTCCAGGCCGCTTCATCAAACAATACCGCGATATAAACAAGTACACGTTAGAGGGTAACAACTAAGGGATCAATGCCCGCACAAAACTTGTGCGTACTGGCCATACAACACTCCTACACATAGATCGGTTCTGATACCACTGTGGGGGATCGGTGCAGAAAACAAAAAATTTCCTACGATGAAACCCCAAAAACTAGCCTAGGATCTATCTATGTAGTAATACGGTAACGACCAATGCGTATAGAATACATACCCTTGTAGACCATACGCGGTTAACGTTCCGCAGGGAACATGGTTGATGTAGTCGTACTCGAAGCCGACCTCAAGGTCGCGAAGCTCCTCACAGGTCACCCATTGCTCCTTCTTGATCCTGATCATCTTCATCGTGCAACAGCTCCGGCTCACGACATTCTAGCGCCCCAAGTGTTGCGCCTCGTGTCTTCGTACACATCCGGTGCACGATGAGACCTCTAGCTCCCCGATCCTGCCGGGAGTGCAGAAGTTGATATCCGGCTAGGAATCCCTGCAGCACAACGGCGTACTGCATGCGTGCCTCGATCGCATAGCCTAGACATGGGGCCATGATCACGAGGTATAGAGAGAGGGAGGAGGAGAAAGTCAACCAAAGGACTTCTCCAATTGTGTATTTGGTGTCTTTAATCCCACCCATGGGCACCCCTTTATATAGGCTAAGGGGGTGTACCTTTCTCAAAGGCTAAGCCATGTGGGACTAATACTAAAGGAAAAAGTCAGCAGAAATTCGGACTGCCAAATGGGCTGTTTCTACTCAGCCCAATGCAAACAGGAAATAAACAACAAAAAGAAAAAGGGGAGCAGCAGGGGCTGGCCGGGTGGGCCTTGGTGCGGCCCACCCCGCGCTCAGCTTCACTCGTGAGGCAGCGGCATGCTGGGGTAGCGACCCCGGGTGGGCTGGCCACCCCCGGCGGCCCGTTGGCGCCCGCGACCCGGGTGGGCTGGAGCCATCCCGCGCGATCCAGCTAGCCGCCAGGCGGCGGCATGTGCCCTGCCCTGCCCCGCCCCGCCCGGGTGCGCCGGCTGGCAGCGGCGGCCCGCAGCGGCCTGGCGTCGCCTAGTTATCTGCCGCCCTGTGCGGTGGCGGTTATCCGCCGCGCACAGGGCTGGCTGTTTTTCTCTTTTTCCATTTATTTTTCTGCAGCTTTTATTCTAGACTATTTCCCTCCGGGATTTAGCCTCATATAAAAGTTGCTTTCATAAATCTTAATCTAAATGTTATTTATAATATATTAATTCACAATTAACATATAATAAATATATATTTAAAAACCCATTTATCTGAAAACACTTTTCTGGACTTTTCCTTTATTCTTTCTCCGAACCACTTCGGATCTCTCTGCGGAACGATTCCGGCTTTCTCTCTTTGTCTACTATGATTCCTTCTTATGAATGATCACTCTCATCGTACCCTTAAGTGTATCCTCTCACGGCTCGGGAATGCTCTAGACATGATCTGTATCAATGTTCAACAGAGGGACCAGGGATATCCATGTGACCCCTATGCATTCCTGATGACAATGTCGTTTGAACCGTCTAAATGTAGCATCCTCTTATTTTTGTTTCTCGATACAACTTGTCGGAGATCTGATCACTGGTATCCCATACCTTGTTCAATCTAGTTCTCAACAAGTTATGTTTTCTTGTTACCGTGATATTACATCCCTGTGACCTAGTCACATGTTGCAACATTTATAGATGTAATCTCACCAAGTCGGCCGTATGTATCTTTACCCGTCATGTGGGTGAACAAATCCCGGTCTTGCAGTCACATGTCATCTACTGTTCCTTCGGAATACCCAACATACACCTTTATGGCCACCGCATTACCAGATGACGGTTGATGCAGTCTAAGCAGCCTGGGGAAACAGTGAGTAATATGAGCTCACGGTCTAAGGAGAAGGAGTCTAGGTATAGCTGTTGCAACAATGAACTATATGACTTGATCGTGTTGCAATCCTTTGAGGAATGTCCAACCACATCATTCTCTAATGATATGATCTCGTTGTCAGTCGGCATAAATGCCCATGGTCTTAAAACCCAGATCATCTTCGTGACCAACGAACTAGTATAAATAGAGGCTACTAGGGACTTTGTTGTTTCATACCACACCTGTACCAATGTTTCTACTTGGCACAGTTATATCACAATATGAAACTATTATAAACTAATTGAGATATGATGATAAAAACCTATTTCTTATTTGCCTCTAGGGCATATCTCCTTCAGTATCAGCAGAGCATATATCTGAAACCTTGCCCCGTCAATTTAAGTGTAATAAGAGTCTAGCCCTGTCCACCATTGACCAAGTCAGAGTAGTTTGTGAATACCCTGACGTATTCCGAGATGAATTGCCCAGTATGCCCCCGGATAGGGATATTGAGTTCATTATTGAACTAATCCCCGGAACTAGACCCATAGCCCAGAGACCCTATAGCATGAACCCCTTAGAGTTAGTGGAATTGAAGAAGCAGCTGGAGGCTATGCTGGCAACATGCTTGATTCAACCAAGCGCATCGCCATGGAGATTGCCCGTGTTATTCGTCGACACGAAAGATGGAGGCAACCGTTTGTGCGCAGATTACAAGAAGCTGAATGACGTCACCATCAAGAACAAGTACGCTTTGCCAAAGATGGAGGATATATTTGATCAGTTGATTGGAGCAAATGTGTTCTCTAAGATCGACGTTAGGACTGGTTATCACCAACTTAAGATTTGTGCAACGGATATTCCGAAGACCACCGTTACTACTCGTTATGGCTTATACGAGTATACGGTCGTGTCTTTTGGATTAACCAATGCCCCTGCTTATTTCATGAATCTCATGAATAAGATCTTTATGAATTTTCTAGACAAGTTTGTTGTTGGGTTTGTCGACGATATGCTTATCTACTCCAAGTTAGAAGAAGAGCATGAGCAACATCTGAGAATCATCCTTGAAACCCTTAGAGAGCATCGGTTGTATGCCAAGTTCAGCAAATGTGAATCTTGGTTGAAAGAAGTAGGATTCCTAGGACATATTGTGTCTGCCGGAGGAGTCGCTGTTGATCCTGCCAAGATCAAAGATGTCAATGAATGGGAAGCCCCAACCACCCAAACCCAAGTCCGTGCATTTCTCGGATTAGCGGGATATTACCACAAGTTCGTAGAAGGATTCTCGAGCATCGCCAGACCCATGACTCAATTGTTGAAGAAGGACAAGAAGTTCGAATAGACCGACAAATGTGAAGCGAGTTTCCAAGAGCTCAAAAAGAGATTGATTTCAGCCCCAATATTGATTATGCCCGATATCAAGAAGCCGTTTGATGTGTATTGTGATGCATCCAAGATTGGTCTCAGATGTCTATTGATGCAAGAAGGCAAAGTTATCGCATAACTATCCGACCCATGATCTTGAGTTAGCAGCCGTAGTTTTGGCACTGAAGACATGGCGTCATTACCTTATGGGTAATCGCTGTGAGATTTATTCAGATCACAAAAGCTTGAAGTATATTTTCACTCAGAAGGAGCTGGATATGAGGCAAAGGAGATGGATAGAGTTAATGAAGGATTATGACCTTGACATTCACTATCACCCCGGCAAAGCCAATGTGGTAGCGGATGCTCTTAGTAGATTGCCGTGTAGGTTAAACACCATGATCAAGGAGAAACAACCAAGTTTGTAAGAGGAGTTGGAGCAGTTTAGAACTGAGCTAGTAGCAAAGGATTTTTAGCTAGCATTGAACTTCAACCCACTTTGATTAGCCAAATGAAGGAAGCCCAGAAGGGAAATGAAAGTATCGATAGAATCAAGCGTCGTATTGATACAGGAAAGGTACCCCGATTCACCGAAGACGAAGAAGGAGTTCTGTGGTACAAAGGATCTAACGTATCGTGAAGTGCCCATCCGTATCTTGGTGGAAGCTTACAGAACCACTAGGACCCGGAGTATCAAATTTCTCAAGATTCAGTGGAGCAACCATACTGAAGAAGAAGACACTTGGGAGCGAGAAGATTACATTAGGACTGATCCCTTTCTTAACTCTCGGGACGAGATATTGTTTAAGGGGGGAAGGTTTGTAACATCCCAAAACTTTAATACAAGTTATCAAGATCAAAAGCACCCAATTTAGGGTTAACAAAAACTTTTTTCTCTTTTAAAATCTTTAAGCATGCATATGAGTGTTGTATTTAAATAGGAGTTGTTTGAAATGCCATGATTGTGTGTTCTAATGGTTGTAAAATGATTCTAAGATGAATGCCACATCATCTAGATCATCCCCAAGCAAATCCCAAAGAAAAAGAAATCAAAAAGAATTAAATAAGGAAATGGTCACTTTTGCCATTTTAATCACCTAGCCCACTTTGACTATTCCTAGCACTCAAATTCAAACAGAGACAATTGCGGATCTTTGCACCCCTTGCTAGTACAAGTAGTGATGTGCCAAGGCCCACTTTGTGATCTCCCAAAAACATTCAAACTCTAAATTTAATGACATTTGAAAATTGAATCTAGTTCATATGTCTAGATACTACTTTTTCAAAAACCACTCAAATGAACTCCATTTCAAAATCCCAAGAAAACCTAGATGCTTAAGCATGAGATAAACAAATCCACCAAAAATCATCCCAAAATTCAAATAAAAGTTTCATGCGACCATTTGATCGAAGAGGTGGCAGGCAGGATTTTCTTGGCCTAACTAATACTGTTGCCAATTGATCTCTTGTCCCCCATTCAACCCTCTCTGCTCTCTCCTGTCTCCGCTTGTTCCAACCAAACCATCAACCAGCTCCCCCTTCACCGCTAGCAGCAGTGGCGCGCCGCTCAAATATGGTCGTCGCCGGCCAAACACGGGCAACGCTCAGCAGACCGCGCCGCGCCAAACTAGCGTGCCCACTAGCTCCGCCCAACCCTACCGCGACTCCCCGTCCACCCCTCGATCAATGCCAGCCCCTGGACCACCCCAGAGAAGCACCACCCTTTCTCTCTGCGCCATGGACAGCGCACGCCAGAGCGCCCTCGCCGCTAGCACGCCACAGACCTCGCCTCAACACCAAATCGTATGCGCCGCTCCGCCTTGACCCCCTCAACCCGCCAGACACGGCCATGCACCGCCGCGTGACCCACAGTCTCTAGGAGCACCGTCGAGCACCGCCTCTGTCTCCTAGAGCGCGGGAAGTCCCTGACTAATTGCCACTGCCCCTAGCGTCGCCTTTACGCCGTAGATGACCGCCAGCAGATCGCCCACCGTCCGCCTACCTCGCCCACACCGGTAGCCCCCTGTATCGCCGTCACCGACGAGCTCCGCCCACACCCGTCGGTCCCCTCGTCGAGCCTATATAAGGAGGACACCCCTAGCCTCAATCGCCACACCATTCCACTCCCCTCTCTCCACTAAACGTTTCCTCTCTCTTGCCAGAGCCACTCGAGCAGTCCATCGCTGGAATTCCGCAAGAGGTAGCCGCTGCAGAGGAGGAGACACGGTCGTCGATTTCGTCCACCTCAGCCCCTGCCACGACCTCGCCTGAGTCCGCCGTCGTCGTCCAGTTTGTTTGCCCGCCTTGCCGCACTAGTTGGAGCCCTGGTACGTCCCCAGTAGACCCCCATCGACTGTGCTAGGGTTCAGTCTCGCCGGCGACGAGTCCGTCGTCGACGATATGACCGTGGACCGTTAGATCGTATTCTAATCATGTGGTTCTCATCGCCCCGTAGCGCTTCGCGTTTGATGAGTCACTGACAGACGGGACCTCCCTGTCGGCAGCCCTCAGCGCCGCGGAGTGTAGACGGGCTGGCCCATTTAGTTTCCCGCACTGACCCAGTAATTCAAATATAGGTTTTTCTATTTTAATTAAAACTTAGTTATGTCCCTTAGTTCAAAAATCAATTCAGAGAGTTTTACAAATCAAAATTGAGTGATTCCAATTTTGTTGGAAAGGTAATGAAAATCTCTATCCAAACCCATTGGATTTAAATCAATTAGAGTTAGACATCTCGCCTAGTAAAAATAACAATACAGAATCTTGTTCAATTCAAACATTTTTATAAAATCAACCATAATAGCTTTTGAGTTGATTCCAACTCTCAAAAATCAAATTTAAACCTACCTCTCTGAATATCTAATAATATTAAGGTTTGGATGCAGTGACTTTGGACTAGTACCAAAATAATGCTATATAGGCATTTCTAGTCACTTTAAATACTTAATTATTAAACTTAAACTTATTAAAATGTGATCCAACCTTTAAATCACATTCCCATATGTTAGAACATGTGGTGATGACATGTGTCCATATGATCCCATATTTTAATTGGAGAATATTAAATCTTAGTTATTTTCAATGAGTAGAAATTACTTTTCTCAAATAAAATAAATGAAACTTGTTCATTAAATCTTGTGATGTTTGTGATGATACTAGATCATCAAATATGTGCCTTAGTGTGCTAAGTAGATTAGTTAAGTATTGTTTGGTGATTGTGTATTCCGTATGTATTTATAGACGATAGTACCGACCAAGCTTTCGAGGAGGAGGAGTTCTACCAAGAGGAGGAGGAAGAAAACTTCAACCACTGCACCAATCAAGGCAAGCTATTATTGGAAAGCTATTGTTATCAAGCTAGCACTAAGCAAGCCATCATTAACAATGCAAGCTAACCCTTGGAAGTTAGATAACCTAAGCAAGATGCACTAGGCATGCTTTGGTTATACTTTTGACTTATACCTACTCCAAGTTTTATTTACCAGCTTTACCTTCTTTACTTTACCAAAGTCTTTTACCTTGTTTGAAGGTAGAATAAAGAGTATAATACTTGACCTATCTAGTTGGACTTAGATGTCATTCTATGGCATGAGATTGAGATTATCATCGCACCTTAGTGAACACTCTTAACTTAGTAGTTTAGAGCTAAACCAAAACTTGATTTACTCTAGATGGGAATACTTGGTGAAAATGATTTGTGAAAACCTTGGAATGATGAGTCATTATATTGAGATGTTTTGACATGCGTTGAGAAACAGGTTTATGATGATGATGAAAATGTTGAGGCATGAGCCTTAGCCCTTTTATAAAAAAAACTGATGGTTGGGTTCAGATGCGATACAATTCCAACTTTACCGTACAATCACAATACCTGAATTGGGTTAGGCTTAGCCGGAAGTTTATATGCATTAGTATTAGTTCCCTCGCGGGAGAGGTTTGAGCTGAGGCTACCTCTCAATGTTGTCCACCTATGCAGTGCCTAAGATGACAGATGGTCATGGTTGGGAGTCCTTACTCATAAGAGAGGTGCTTATACTAGAGTGTGTAAATGAAAGGTTATGTTTGATTATCTGCATACTAAGTATGATGATTCATGGTTATCCCTGACAGATGTATCGAATCTTGTGGTGAAAGTGTACCACCTCTATAGAGTGTCAAACTATTCGAATACCCGTGTCCGCGGTTATGGACAGTTGGAGTGGCCATACTGTTCTGTTGTCAGATGTTTTCAAAATGACTTATGAAATGAATTGTGACATGACTTGACCACAACAGAGTTGTGACTATGATAACTAAGTTCCCACTTAGGTGATTTCAAACTTTATTTTATCTTTCTTTGCTTCTGAACTCAGCTTAGGTTTCGAACTTAACTTTACAAATAAACTTAGAACTTAGCATTCCTACTAGAACTATCTTACTTGTTAGTGGTAGTTTGCGAGTACTTAAAGAGTACTCATGGATTTTGTCCCTAGATATTCCTATGGCCAGACTATGAAGGAGACTACCAAGATGAAGGACAGCAGGACGACTATGATAACTAGGACTATCTTCCATCGTCAGCATTGCCTGTGACTCTAAAGATGGACCCCACCGCTACGCTATTTATTTCGCTACTTGATTGTACTAAGACTGGATCATGAGATCCTTTATTTGTTGTAAGACCTTATTATGGTTTGTATGGATGATGTACTGTGATATGAAATCTGTTATGTCTCGCAAAAATGGTAATCCTGGATTGCGATGTATGGTATAACAGGCATCTGGGATTAAAAATCTGGGTGTTGACAAACATCTTTCAAAGCATTGTTATTCATGAATCTTTTGTTTGTACCTTTTCATGTTACAACATAGTTGCTATGTCTTATTGTTAGAACTATATCTTTCATGCTATGTTAAAGTACTATGATCCCAGCTATCAATGTTTTACAAATACCTTGATCAAGATTGTGATGGTGCATGTCACCTCAAAAATTATTCTTTTTTATCACTTACCTACTCGATGACGAGCAGGAGTTAAGCTTGGGGATGTTGATACGTTGTAAACGTATCTATAATTTTTGATGTTCCATGCTTGTTTAGTATCTACTTTTATTATGTTTTGTCTACATTTTGAGATACTTTTATGCATTTTCTGGAACTAACCTATTAACAAGATGCCACAGTGCCAGTTGCCTGTTTTCTGCTGTTTTTGGTTTCAGAAAAGCTAGAAAAGAAATATTCTCGGAATTGGACCGGACAAAAGCCAAAGTTCCTATTTTACCAGAAGACTCACGAATCCCGAATACAAAATAGAGAGGGGCCACGAGGTGGCCACACCACCTGGTGGCGTGGGCTAGCCCAGGCCGTGCCAGGGGGTGGTGTGAGCCCCTCGGGCGCCCACCGACCTTGCCTCTTCGCCTATATATTCACCCGGGACGAAAACCTTAAGGACCACATCAGAATTCCATGAAAAGTTCCGCAGAGCCGCTGCCACCGAAGAGGAGATTCAGGGGACAGAAGTCTCTTTTCTGGCACCCTGCCGAGATGGGGAAGTGCCCCCGGAGCCATCTCCATTGACTCCACCGCCATCTCCATCGACTCCACCGCCATCTCCATCGCCATTGCTGACTCCCATGATGAGGAGCGAGTAGTTCTCTCTCAAGTCTAAGGGCTCTACAAGTAGCTATGTGTTCATCTCTCTCTAAGCGTGATCTTATTGAGATCATGAGCTTTGTAATATATAGATCTATTCTTCTACTCAAGTGCTTTAATCAATCTCTGCTTATCCCCACGTGTGTGAAGTTGACAATGTGCACACCGTGTGGCACGTAGGCTAAGGTTATATAAATACTTATCATGAGTATAATTTGAGTTGGATGTCTCTATGAGATTGTGGTGTTTGTTGGAACCATCTAGCACTCAAGGTGACAGTGAGGGGTTATCTACATGGGGAATGCGAACTTTAAGGTGTGCTATTATAGCCCTACATCGTCCAACCGGAGAGTAGTTCAGGGTAGCATCATGAAGAGAAGATATTTATATGAGAGTGTCCACTAGTGAAAGTATGATCCCTAGGCCTTGTTTCTAAGCATTGAAACACCGTTTACAATCAGTCCTATTACATGTTTGCTTGCTGCCCCTCTTATTTCAGATTGCAATTACCACTTATAATCATCCATATTACTTGTATTTCACTATCTCTTCGCCGAACTAGTGCACCTATACATCTGACAAGTGTATTGGGTATGTTGGGGACACAAGAGACTTCTTGTATCTTGATTGCAGGGTTGCTTGAGAGGGATACCTTTGACCACTTCCTCCCTGAGTTCGATAAACCTTGGGTGATCCACTTAAGGGAAGACTTGCTGCTATTCTACAAACCTCTGCACATGGAGGCCCAACACTGTCTACAAGGATAGAAGCGTGCGTAGACATCAGATCACAATCATCACATGATTCGTGTTCTTCCGGATTCATTAATTAGCATTCTTTTAGTATAGTAAACATTTTACCTACAATTCCTGTTCATCCCATCACAACCATTTTCGCGAATGAACTATATAGTTCGTCAAGACGAATGTTTTTATAACTTTAGTTCCCAAACTTTTTGAGTGATGGGTACGCCTAGCGTCACCATCATTTGAAGATGCACATCCAATATGAGAATCTGTTTTGACTAAATTATACTTTATCATCTTGCTATCAAATAGTGTTTCAAATATTATAATATCTATTAACACATGATGATTTATGAAATGAATCTTTCAGCTCCGAGATAATCTTGATACAAAGAACTTTCTTTCTAATATCAAGTATCATGGAGGCAATCATGATATTTTAGACACTAACCGTGGAATCAATTACTCGAGGATTAATACACTTATTAAACCTTATGGAGTAAGTGAGGTTTTACTTGAAAGTTTGCTTTAGGACTTTTTATCTTTAATTTGACACTCAAACAATACGATACTAATTCCTAAAGTAAGTATCTAGGATACTATAGTACTATTATCTCAATTACAACCAAATTAGTCTATAACGGATGCCAACTATAACAACTATGCAAATTCACTTAGATTGTTTAGTTCATAATATGAGTTCTACATAAGAACTCCCACTCAAACAAACATCTCCTAGTGTTTTTTCAGTGATTACATGATCCCTTTACACCATATCATCCCCGGTCATCACGACCTTTGATACAACTGCCAGGGTATATATCAACATATCGATCACATCACCATGTGAATCACGCTTAACCTTTCGGTCATCTGTGTTCCGAGGCCATGTATGTACAAGCTAGGATTGCCAATTTTGCCATGTATGTACAAGCTAGGATTGCCAATTTTAACCATAGTGTATTGTAGTGCATTCATGGCTTACACCCACCGTATGCGAACGTCGATGTGTTTACACCCGATCATCACGGCCTGCTCCACAATGATAGACTTTCTTGGTGGTGCATACTAATGGGAGAACACGAACATTGTAATTATGTTTGAGGGACATCTCATTATGCTACCGTCGTAAGTCTAATACTAGCACAACAAGATGCATATGAAATCAACATCATATTTAATGTGACATGACATGGTCGTCGCGCCTTGATCTCCATCGAGCGCCTCCCAGCATGGCACCAGGTCCATGGTGCATCTATGTTGTTGGATTATTTTGCAAATACTTACCTAGACCATATCATACCACACGCCCCTACAAAATAAAGTTAGACGCTCTATTTTGTCTTTTGCAAGTTTTATAGGGCTATTTGGGCAAGAACCATTTATTACCTACAAATATCAACCACAACATGAATTGACTAGTTGCCGCTTTAAGTCCCTTCCCAGGGCCATCCTTTTTAAATGCCATATTAACTAATCTTGGAGAGACAAACACCCGCCAACCACTTATATGGTACAAGCCATATGTTAGTCATGGAACCAGTCTCACTAATGTTACATGTAAGGTTGGTCCGGGCCTCTTCATTCGACATTGCTACGAAATGAACAAGAAACTAGAGAACCTATGCCCACACAATCAACACGTGTTCTACTCATACCAAACATCTACGCATAGATCGGCTCTGATACCACTGAAGGGGTTCCGCGGCAGATAATAATTTTTTCCTATGGTGTGAACATACCTAGCCAAGATCTATCTATGTAGATGTAAAGTAACAAGCGGGGATTCGGTGTTCATACCTTTGAAGACTGAAAGTGGTTAACATTCTGAGGGGAACATGGATGACTTATTCATACTCATAGCTGACCTCAAGGTCGTGAAGCTCCTCGCAAGTCACCCTTGCTCCTTGTACGATGTAGCCGACCTCATGGTCGTGTCGACGTCCAAGCTCCAAGCTCCAAGCAAAAGCACCACAAGTGGTAGTGCCTGGTGGCCTTACACACATACAGTGTAGAGTCGTCTCTCGAGCTCCGGTCCAGCAAAACAGTGGAAGAAGATTGTTCTAGACCGAGTCCAGCTGCATGATGGTGTGTGTATGGTGGAGAAACCCCAATCCCCATATGCGGTTCCAAACTTGGGAACCAAATATGAGGGAAAGGGAGAAAGAGAGAAAGGCAAAGCCAATTGAAGGGGTGGATTTGGGGAGAGGGATGCCCCTCTTTATATAGGTGGAAGGGGGGTACTCCCTCCCTCAAAGTCTCGAGGTGGGACTAATCAAAGGGAGGAGGTGGGGAGGTGCGTCGGCCAGCCCCCACATAGGCGCCGCGTGGTGGGAGGCCCACATGTGGCCGACGACCCCTCCTAGGGCATCCCTAGGGTGGTGGCCTCTCTTGGGCCTCCTCTCGTGAGGCCCAATTAGGTGGGCTACCCCCAAAATCCAATTTAAATAATATTTTGAATATTAATTCATTTAATTAATATTAAATACATATTATTTAATACATATCACTCTAAAACACCTTTCGGACCCCTCCGATCATCATCGGATATCCTCGAAATACTTTGGGTATGACTCCGGAACTATTCTGGAGTTTTATATCTTTTATCCTATGATCTTGGATCAATACCTAAGCGTCTGTACCCTTAAGTGTGACACCCTATGACTCAAGAATACATAGTCATGATCGACACACTTTCTGATCATTGACCAATATCGGTATCTGGAAACACTTAATGTCCCTCATGCATTCCACGATTAACTTGATCGCTTGAACCTTGAACATCAAGTCTCATTCCCTTTGCTCTATGATACCAAGTTTGTCCAAGATCTGATCTCCTGATATCATTATACCTTAATTCGATCTTGTTACCGACAAATACATTTACTCATTCCCATGATATTACATCACCATGACCTAGTCAGATGTTTGCAAACTTGTAGATGTAATATCACCGAGTGGTCCTAGGGTATCTATCCATCACTCGGATGGGCATATCTCGGTCTTGATATATATACCTCAAAAGTTTCTCTGGAATTCCTGACGCACACCTTTATGGTCACCTAGTTACGAACATGACGGTTGATGTGATCAAAGCAGCCTCGGGAGATATTGATTATTATGATCTCATGGTCGAAGGACTGAATCACTATGCTTTGCTAGATATCACAATGTTGAACTTTGTGACTAGATCACATTGCAATACTAGGGGTTGGGTGTTGTCCATCACTTCATAAGTGACCTCGTTGCCAATTGACGTGGTAAAGTCCATGATCGGGAAACCTCGATCATCAGCTTCCCAAAGAACTAGTCTAGAGGATAGTAGGGACCTGGTTTGTTTATATACCACACTTGTATTAACATTTCCACTTAATACAGTTATAGCATTATACAAAACTATTACGAACAAATGAGATATGTCAATAAAACATCTTTATTATTGGCTTCTAGGGCATATCTCCTTCACTACATTCATAATCTGGATCGAAGGCATTAACCCTTTTTCTGGCGCCATTGACGGGCAAGAAATTTGCTATCCCGGTGAGGTCACTAGAGACCTTGTTTTTAGTTTTATTTTAGCTTTTAATTTATTTCTTGTTATTAGTTTAATTTTTTATCTATTTAAAATCTAAAAAAATAGTTACTTACTTATTTATTTATCTTATTCCAAAATACCAAAAATAAAAGAGCCATGGATCAAAAGAAACTTGGAGAGTATGCTACTCCCAATGATGATTTTATTCGTGCACCTATTACTTAGCCCGCTATTGATGCGGAAACTTATGAAATTAAACCTAACTTGTTGAGTTTGGTTCAACAAAATCAATTTGGAGGCTCAGGTGCTGACGATTCAGGTTTGGACTTAAACACATTCACATATACATACGACATGATGCGCATAAAAGATGTCAACCCAAATGCGCAAAATTACGCTGATTCCCTTTATATTTAAGAGGAAAGGCCAAGGACTGGTTGCTCGCTTTTTCCTAAAGGCACTATTAAATCTTGAGAGGAATGTACTAATCTTTTTATGACTAAATTTTCCCCTCCAGCTAAGACTATGCAGCTAATATCCAACATAACAAGTTTTATAGAAGAATATCGTGAGCCACTAGTGCTTGCTTGGGAGATAATGAAGGAAGCGGTCAGGAACTACCTAGTCATGGGCTGGAAGAATGGCTTATTTTACATTTATTTTATAATGCTCCTAACCAGATATCTAAGTCTATGCTACATACCACAGTAGGGGGAACCTCATGGGTAAACAAGTGAATGTTACAAAGCAACTTCTTGATGATATGCAAAGCAACCATGACCAATGGAATGTAGAGAGAACATCCTAAAAAAGGGTGAATTCAGTCATTGATGAGCACAATGAAGAGCTTACATCAAAGGTAGATGAGATTTTAAATATTGTAAAGGGTAAGGAAGATACCCAAGTTAATGCTATCGCTATCGATACTAATGAAGTCAATTTTATAGCCTGTAATCTTTATAACCCTGCATGGAAGAGTCAAAACTATGGCTCAAACTTTCAAAAACAATAGGTGCTCCAAATAATAATTATAATAATAATGGAGCAAATCATGGTACTCTCCCTTTGGAGAATTCTTTAAAAACCTTTATGCAAGCACAACTGATCAAAATAATGTGCTTATTAAAATAACGAAGAACATATTATTGGTAAATTATCTAACCAGGCCTTTGCTATTAGAAATGATGTGTAGGATCTGCAGGAAAGAACCAAGACCATGGAGGCACAATTGGGCAAGATAACCGAGAGTCAAACTCTCATTCTTGCAATATTTTCAGGAAAGCCCGAGCCAAACCCGGTGGAAGACCTCAAGATGATGAGGGTAGAAGAAAAATATGAGAAACCTGAAGAGCTGGACTCTAGCAATGCACCATCACTAGACTATACCATGGAAAATCTTCTGAAAATGATCACCGTGAAAAATCCTGGCATTGAACAATGTAACAATGTCATGTACCAACAATTTACAAAAGAAGCAGCATATAAGTTAGGTGAATTAGAGTTTAAATATAAAAGACTAGTTGATAAACTTCTAGCTAAGCTTGATGATATATTTGAGCCCACTATTAAAGTTAAAATTGGAATTAATGCAATATCTGCACTTTGTGATCTTGGTGCAAGTGTTCCAACAATTTATAAAGTTTGTTTGATAAACTAAACTTAGGGACATTTGCAACCATTGAAATGATACCCCGTCTCGATGATTCAACCTATAAACAAGCTATTGGGATCAAATAAAATATAACTATCAAAATTAAAGGATGTCCTGCTCTTACTGATCTGGTTATAATGGACATGCCTGAAGATCCCATAACACATATAATTCTGGGAAGGCCTTTCTTAATAACTATTAAATCTTTGACTAATTTAAATGAAGGGAATGTGAGAATATGACTACCTTCTAGATATCCTTTTATAGTGCGCTTCCCTAGAAATAAAAAGGCCAAGCCTAATGATGATGGTGTCATTACTTTGAAAGCCAACTATTTTGGAGTGGGTGTTCCACTTCCAAAACCCAAATGATCACCTTCTGGGTCAAGATAATTGACATTAACGAGAAGCGCTTCATGGGAGGCAACCCATGTGAAATAAAGTTCTACTTATGTTAGTTTTTTTTAATAAAGGAGTGTTCAAGAAGATCATTTGAAGAGAGGAGAGGAATCAAGGTAACTCTCACTCTATGATATTTGCTAACACTTGGCCAAAGAAAATACTGAATTTTTGTGAAGTAATCTTGTTGTGATTCTTTTGTTAAAGAAGATGTGCAAAGGCGTATGAAGTTTTCAATAAAAATGCATAAGTTTTCATGTTTACTACGCGTCTAACGACCATCCATATGACTGGACCCGTCCGTACCATCCGCCTGCACCACATCTCAACACACATGGATGGATTTTTTAATTTTTATTATAGGGTACACAGAGTCTAACGACCTGCATTATGACCAGAGGTACCATACCGCCCGCCCGTACCGTACCGTACTGTAACATCTCAAAAATATTAAAAGGAGAATATCATTTTCCAATCACCAAAATTAGGGTTAACAAAAGCTTTTACTATTAAACACTATATGATTGCATGTATGTTTATTAATGATGTATGAATGCTTGTTATGCCATGTTTGTTTGTGATATATGATGAGGATTAGTTTAAAGATCAACACAATATCATCTAGGTCAAATTGAAACCAAATCAAATCAAAAGAAAATCAAATTATAAGGCATATGACCTAATGGTCATTTTTGCCAAAGTTAACAACTAGCTCACTTGGAGCATCTCTAGTAAATGATTTCAAACAAAAACAACTCTATTTCTTTTATCATCTTGCTAGAACAAGTGATAATGAACCCAAGTAAACTTTCAAAACTTACAGTAAATTCTTTTAGAGGACATTTCAAAATTGAATCCATCATAGACATCAAGATAGCCATTTTTCAAAAACCACTCAAATTTTCTCCACTTGACTAATCCTTGCAACCAAAGACACTCAAGCATATGACCAACACACCCACCAAAGAGAATTTGAAAATTCAAATGTTTATTTCATGCGGCCATTTGATCGAACACTTAGCAGGCAAAGTACAGATATACCAATTGTACACGGTTTTGATCAATCTAGTGATCATCTTTGTACTCGACACAACTCCACTACTAGCCCACAATCACCCCCAGTACCAGCCTGTGCAATTGAGCCTCTCTCACTCGACCAAATGACATGTGCAAAGTGGTACACGACCATACCATGCCGACCGGACATGGACATGACGCCGCAAGCCTCGACGCCCTCACCCACGACCACTAGGAAATAGGCATGACCTCACCGCACTCACCAGTACACGCCTCGTCCAACGATAGCCAGTGGAGATGCCAGCACTGCCGCGCCCATTTATCTCTCTGCCATGCCGATGCGCACGCCAGAGCATCGAGCTGTCTCGTGCAACCATGCCACGCCTCGCTCTCCCTTGCATAAATGCATTCGCCGCGACGCCAGCAACCTCCCAGACACACCCGTTTGACGTCGCACGCCCCGTGACCACCGTACGCCATGACGAACACCTGCAGTACCCGAGCAGAGCATGGACGTCCCCGTCCGATTAAGACCGCGCCTCGCCGTGCCACTATGTGCATGATGACCGCCCTGGAGCACTGCGTCGACCTACACCCTCAGCAATGCCGATATCACCCTGTAGCGACGTTGCTGACGAGCCCGAGCCATGCCCCACTGCTCCCTCGCCGGGGTATAAATAGACCCATCCCCTGCCTCAAAACGCACACCATTTGCCTCACCTCTCCCCTAGGAACCCCTTTGACCCATCCTCGGAGCAAGGCGAGCGCTGCATCACCAGAATTTCACCGGAGCCCGCCGTTGCTGCGGTGGAATGGAACCAGCGATATGAGCCGCCCAGGAGCTACCGCGATCACCAATCGAACCGCTGTCGTCTACCAGTTTGCTCGCACCTATCGTCGGACCTAGCTGGAGCCCTGGTAAGCCCCCAACGACCCCACCGTAGAGTCAGGGTTGAAATCCCCCGCGCGCCATGCGATGGAGAAGATGACGTTGAGCCGTTGATCGCGCTCTAATCATGCGGCCTAGACTAGCACGTAATGCTTCATGTTAGAATAGCCGCTGACAGGCGGGGCCAACACTGGTGCAGCCCGCTGCGCGCGCGCCGTGCAGTTGGGCCGGCACAATATCATTCCCGCGTGTTGCCCACAAATTCAAATTTAGATTTTCCTTTTATAACAAAACCCTATTCTATAGTTGAATTCAAAATTGAATTCAAGGAGATTTACTAAACCAAATTGCATGATTCTAATTTTGTTAGAAAGGTAATAAAAATATCTAAACACTCTCATTGGATTCAAACAATTTGAATGTATAGATCACCCATAGTAAAAATAAGAAGGTAGAGACGTTTTCAACTTTAAACATTTTTCTAAAATCAACCATAAATGCTTTTGAGTTGATTCTAACTCTGAAAAATCACACTTGCCATGATCCATCTGAATATGTAAAAATATTAAGTTTTACATGCAGTAGCATGGGCTAGTATTAAAAGAATGCTATATAGCCATTTCTAGTCATTTTAATTATATTAAATAGTAATATTCAACTTTGTAATATATGCCAACCACTTTAAGTCACATTCCCAAGTATTGGAATATGTGGTGATGAGATGTGTCCACATGATCCTATATTTTAATTGGAGAATATTAAATCTTAAGTATTTTTCAATGAGTAGAAATTGTATTTCTAAAATAAAATAAATAAGAATATGTCCATATTTCATGTGATGATTGAGATGATGCTAGAGCATCTAGTGTGAGCCGTTGTGTGCTAAATAGAAGTAGTTACGTATTGTTTGGTGATTGTGTACCTTGTATTTTTTATAGACGCTAGTACCGACCCAAGCTACAAGGAGAAGAGTTCTACGAAGAAGAAGTGAACTTCGACAACTGTACCAACCAAGGAAAGCTCCACTATGCAAGTTGACTTGTCAGGATACCCTATGCATACTATTGAGATGCAAATTTACCAATTCCAAGTTTTACCTACAAGCTTTACTTTTCCCTTTACTAAAGTTTCTTAAATAGTACTTATTGGTGATTAGTGGAAAATAAAATAGATGCCCTCAAGATCATAGAACTAAGCTTGGGTAGTTACACTTGATTTGCACCACTCAATAGTGATACTCTCATTGATAGTTGCTAGTGTTAAACTAAAATTGATCACTTTATGTGGGAACACTTGGAGCAAATGATTATGAAAACCTTGGAATGATAAGTCATTCTATTGAAATGTTTTGACATGGGTATTGAAACACAATTACTTGAAGATGATACTGAATTAGGCATGTGCCTTGACTTTGATAAAGAAAAACTGATGGGTGTGTTTGGATGCGATACCATTCCAGATTTACCGTACAACCATAATACCTGAGTTGGGTAGGGCTTAACTGGAAGTTTATATGTCTTAGTATGGGTTCCCTCACGGAAAGAGGTTAAGCTGAGGCTGGCTCGTGAATATGAATGTCCACCTATGCATTTCCCAGGATGGCAGATGGCCATGTATGGGAGGCCAAGCTCATAGGGGAGGTGCCTATACTAGGGTGTGTAATTGAAAGGTTAGGATTGATTATCCGCATACCAAGTATGATGATTCTGGGTTATCCCTGACGGATGTATCAAATTTTGTGGTGAAAGTGTACCACCTCTGCAGAGTGTCAAACTATTCAAATAGCCGCGTCCATAGTCATGGACAGTTGGAGTGACCATACTGTTCCGTTGTCAGATGTTTTCAAAATGACTTGTGACTTGAACTATGACTTTAACTTGACCACAATAGGGTTGTGGAAATGAAAACTAGGTTCCCACTTGGGTAATCTAGAGAACTAAAATAGATCTTTACTACCAAGTACTTCTGAAATAAAACTAGCTTGTTACAAACAAGCCTAGAGCTTAGGATTCCTAGTAGAATTTTCTTACTTTCATTAGTGATAGTTTGCGAGTACTTTAAGAGTACTCATGGCTTTGTCCCTGGCTATTCCCATGGACAGACTATGAAGAGGACTATCCGGAGGATGGACAACCGGATGTCTACGATAACTAGAATCATCTCCTATCGTCAGCATTGCCTGTGATAATGAAGATGGAGACTCTACTATGTTTATTTCCGCTGATTTGATGTGTATTAAGACTTGATCATGAGATCAACTATTTGTACGACTATTATGGTTTGTAATGGATGTTGTACTGTGCTACCAATTCTGTTATGTCTCACAAAAATGGTATTCCTAGGATTGTTCGGCATAACAGTCATCTGGACTTAAAAATCCGGGTGTTCACGAGTTGGTATCAGAGCCATTCTGACCATAGGAGACCCTAGTTAGAATGGACATCTGAAAAACTTAGTTTCAAAAAAAAGTATGTGAGTATTTATGAAAACCTATTCTCACTCTTATCCTTGAGATTCTTTCAAAAAAGGAGTTCACATGTTCCTCAAAATTCTTGGAATTCTACATAAAATTTGACACACCTTATCACCTCACTAACTTACTCATCCTAATTGCTTATAGATGGAAGTCAAGTACAACAAGTTTTATCAGCTAGGAAACGGAGGATAACTCACCTTCGAGAGGGACTTGAGTCAGCTAGCAGAGTTTCTCGGACTCCCGCATCCCGAGTTCTTTGGAGCGCAACTCAATGATCAGCCAGGAGGAGAACTGCAGTGGTTGATCGTTGTAGATATGAGAGGAAAGATGGAAACACCCACCTCAGAGAAGATACAATTCATCTTGAGGGAGAACAATTGGCTGGATGGACTAGCTAGAGAAATGCAGGAAGCACTTGCCCGTCTGTGTGGGCAGAACATCAACCAGATCAATGGCACTCGTTTCTCTCACTACACAAGACGTGATTCCATGGGATATCCCTTGGCCATGCTAGGACATCTAGAGCTGAAGCATCATGTGGATCACCTCGACTTCATGCTGCACGAGTTGTACAATGCCCGTGCCTATGCCAACCAGAAGCACATTGTTGCAATAGAGAAGAACCAAACCCTCGCCATCCTAGCTAAGGAGCGCAAGACACTTCGTCGCTAGCGTGAGAAGAAGGACTGCATCATCGCTCGCCTCCACCAGAAGGTGGCAACCCTTGAAGAAACCATCCATGACCAAGAAATTCAGCTTGAGGAGAAGGAAGAAGGTGAAGATATTCGTGGGGATATCACTTCTTACCTCGGTGACGACGAAGACTACCTGGAGGACATCAACATGGAGTTCCACACAGACGAGGAGGACGCCGATTTCCTGAATGACGAAGAACCCACCAGTTCTGATGATGAGTAGTCGTACCAGAATACTGTCATAGGTGTGAGTTTGTATCCGGTCCCAATGTATCATAGAATGACAGAATGGTTCTTAAAACCATCTGCTTAATAGTTGTAGTGTGTTGCTTGTAATGTGTGGCCTGGAATGAATGAAAAAAGAGTTGTGGTTTTCAAACCTTAGCAATACTCAAGTTTAAAGTTTTGAACCATACCCATAAGCCATAGAAATTTCCCTCTTGTCTTATGATCTATCTCAATCTTCAGACGACTCGCGGAAACCCAGTGGTAGCAGCTCATCCCAGGATCCGATGCTTTAGATTCTGCAGGTGCTAGTATCAGATCGAGAAGTCGGTAGAGCCGAGTGCCAAGCCAATCTAGCCACTCTTCAGCAGATCGCCCAGATGGCACACAATAATGAAGGCCATGGAAACCATGATCACCATGGATCTAAGCTCAAGAACTTTCAAAACACCAATCCTCCTATGTCTAGCAAATCTTAAGAGCCCTTAGATACTGATGATTGGCTGCAATCAATGGAGAACAACTTAGAAGTTGCAGGAGTAGATGCTGCGGAGAAAGTACTGTTTGCCACCCACTATCTGGCAGGTTATGCAAGATCATGGTGGAACAACACTCGTACAATGAACGGAGGACAGATGATGACTTGGGAAGAATTCAAGCTCAAGTTCAGTAGGACTCATGTGCCCCGAGGTTTGATCAAGAGGACGAGGGATGAATTCAGGGAGTTGAAGCAAGGAAGAATGACTGTGGTGGACCGTGACACATTTCTGTCTCTAGCTAGGTATGCCCCTGATGAGATCGACACCGAGGCAAAGAAGAAGGAAAGATTCCTAAATGGAATGCATGATGAGATGCAGACTGTGTTAATCAACATTCCTTTTGACGATCTAGAAGCTCTAGTGGATTCTGCTATCTAGATGGAAGGAAAGATCAATCAAGCCAGTGAGAACCACCAGCGTCGTATGATGCACCAACCTGGACCCCACCATACCACGAAGTACCGACCCAGCTAGTCTGCAGTATATGCACCAAGAAACAACATGCCACCTATGTCCCGTCCGAACTTTCCTAGTCGTGGCGGATAAAACCCGAGGCCTGGAGGCCACAACAACAACAACAACAACACCGGCAACCCCCATAACTTCAACCGTGCACCGCCAAGGTCCACCACCACCACCAACCACAACAACAATACTGCCCCAAGGACTGGAAGCAATGCTGTGCCTATTGCCGGGAAGGACAAGTCAATGATAACCTGCTTTGAATGTGGAGTCACATGTCACTACTCCAATGAGTGCCCCAAGAAGCTTGCTGCAGCCACCAATGTCACTGCACCTGCCCAGCAACAGCGCCGTGTCCAGTCTAGAAAGAGGTTTGCCCCAGGAAACCCGCATAACCGTACCGGCCGTCTATTCCACATGAATGCAGAAGAAGCCCAGGAAGAGGTTTTCTATTAACTCAGTACTTGCAAGAGTGTTGGTTGATTATGGAGCAGCGCACTTGTTTGTTACAGAAGAATTTTCATGCACTAGTAAGATTCAACCAACAAATTTGAAGCATGTTATGATAGTTCAAATACCTGGGTCAACCACCAAAGCTAGAAAATTTTGCAAGGCCGTGCCTATCAGAATACATGGGATAGATTTTTATGCCAATTTAATAGTACTCGGAACCAAAGGTTTGGAAGTAGTACTAGGAATGGATTGGATGTCGAAACATAAAGGATTAATAGACTGTGCCAAGAAAGCCATAACCATGACCAGTAGCACCGGAGTATCAGCAGAGCATGTGTCTGAGACGCTGCCCGTCAATTCAAGTGTAACAAGAGCTTAGTCCAATCAACCATAGACCAAGTCAGAGTAGTCTGTGAATACCCTGATGTGTTTCCAGATGAATTACCCGGTATGGCCCCAGATCGGGATATCGAGTTTATCATTGAACTAGTTCCTAGAACTGGACCCATAGCTCAGAGACCCTATAGTATGAACCCAGCCGAATTAGTGGAGTTGAAGAAGCAACTTGATGACATGTTGAGCAAAGGTCTGATACAACCAAGTGCATTGCCGTGGACATCACCATTTTTGATTGTGGATAAGAAAGATGGTGCCAACCGTTTGTGTATGGATTAACGGAAGCTGAATGACGTCACCATGAAGAACAAGTACCCATTACCGTAGATAGAAGATCTGTTTCATCAGTTGACTGGTGCCAGAGTGTTTTCTAAGATCGATCTTAGAACTGGTTATCATCAATTGAAGATCCACACAACAGATATCCCAAAGACTGCTTTTGTATGAGTACAATGTCACGTCATTTGGGTTGACCAATGCCCCCGCTTATTTCATGAATCTAATGAATAAGATTTTATGAACTTCTTGGATAAGTTTGTCGTTGTCTTTATTGATGACATGCTGACCTACTCCAAGTCAGAAGATGACCATGAGAAGCACCTAAGAACCATCCTTGAAACCCTTAGAGAGCATCAGTTGTATGCAAAGTTTAGCAAATGTGAGTTCTGGTTAAAGGAATTAGGATTCCTAGGACATATCTTGTCGGCAGGAGGAGTTGCCGTCGACCCCACCAAGATTAAGGATGTTGAAGAATGGAAAGCCCCAACCACTCAAAACGAAGTCCGCGCATTTCTTGGATTAGTTGGATATTACCGCAAGTTTGTTGAAGGATTTTCAAGCATCGCAAGGCTGATGACCTAGCTATTGAAGAAATACAAGAAGTTTGAATGGACGGACAAATGTGAAGCAAGTTTTCAAGAGCTCAAGAAGAGATTGGTTTCAGCCCCAAAATTTTGATTATGTCGGATATCATAAAGCCTTTTGATGTATATTATGATGCATCCAAGATTGGTCTTGGATGTGTGTCGATGCAGGAAGGCAAAGTAAGAGCATATATGTCATGACAACTGAAGCAACATGAGCAGAATTATCCCACCCATGACTTAGAACTGGCAGCCGTAGTTTTAGCCTTGAAGACATGGCGTCATTACCTCATGGGTAACCGTTGTGAGATTTATTCGGATCACAGGAGTCTGAAGTATATTTTCACCCAAAAGGAGCTGAATATGAGGCAACAGAGATGGATAGAGTTAATCAAGGATTATGACCTTAACATTCACTACCACCCCGGCAAGGCTAATGTGGTAGCGGATGCTCTTAGTAGACTGCCATGTAGATTAAACACCATGATCAAGGAAGACCAGCCAAGTTTGCATGAGGAGTTGGAGAATTTTAGAATGGAGCTAGTTAGCGAAGGGTTTCTAGCCAGTATTGAACTTCAACCCACTTTGATCAGTCAGATAAAGGAAGCTTAGAAAGGAAACGCCAGTATCGACGAAATTAAGCATCGTATCGATACATGGAAGGTACCCGGATTCACTGAAGATGAAGAAGGCATTCTGTGGTATAAAGGACGTATCTGTGTGCCAGCAGATTTAGAGTTGAAGCAAGTCATTTAGGAGGAATCCCATGATACTCTTTATTCTATTCATCCGGGAGGAACAAAGATGTATCAGGATTTGAAGGAGAAATTTTGGTGGCACAAAATGAAGAGAGAAGTCAGAAGCTATATCGCCAAGTGTGACATCTATCAGAGAGTCAAAGCAGAATACCAGTGACCCACAAGACTTTTGCAACCATTGCAAATTCCAGAATGGAAATGGGATTCTGTTGGAATGGATTTCATCACCGGTTTACCTACATCTAGTAGGGGAAATGATTCTATTTGGGTCATAGTAGATAGACTGTCCAAAGTAGCTCATGTCATACCCGTGAAGACCACCTATGAAAGCTCGAAGCTAGCAGAGTTGTACATTGCTAGAATAGTCAGTTTGAACAGAACCCCCAAGACCATTATGTCAGATCGAGGAACCTAGTTTACCTCATGGTTCTAGAAGAAAGTTCAAGAAGGATTAGGAACCAAACTGAACTTCAGCACAGCTTATCACTCGTAGACCAACGGACAAACAGAAAGAGTAAACTAGATACTAGAAGATATGCTGAGAGCCTATGTACTAGAATATGGATCTAAATGGGAAGGCTATCCGCCTTTTGCAGAATTCTCATACAACAACAGTTATGAGGCCAGTTTGCAAATGTCCCCATTTGAGTTTTTGTATGGAAGGAAGTGCCATACCCCCTGAATTGGTCGCAAGTAGGAGAGAGTCAGATATTCAGACCAGACATCCTACGAGAAGCTGAAGAGAAGGTTCACAAGATCCGTGAACACCTCAAGACCGCTCAATCCAGACAGAAGAGTTACGCTGACAAAAGACGTCGAGATCTGACCTTCAATATTGGTGACTTTGTGTATCTCAAAGTATCACCCTTGAAAGGAATGCAACGTTTTCAACTTAAAGGGAAGCTTGCTCCTAGATATATCGGACCCTTCAAGAATTTAAGTTGCCGAGGAGAAGTATCATATCAGCTAGAATTGCCTGAGGAGATGTTAGCCGTGCATGATGTATTTCATATCTCGTTACTTAGGAAATGTTTAGAAGTTCTGGGGAAGACCGAAGTTTTGAAGAACATCGATCACAGAGCCATACATATCAAGAAGGATTTAACTTATCGTGAAGTACCCATTCGTATTTTGGAAGAAGCCTTCAGAACCACCCGGACCAGAAGTATCAAGTTTCTCAAAATCCAGTGGAGCAACCATACTGAAGAAGAAGCCACTTGGGAGCGAGAAGATTATATTAGAACTGAGTTTCCCAATCTCTTTAGTTCCTAGTTTTTCTTGAATCTCGGGACGAGATTCTGCCTAAGGGGGGAAGGTTTGTAACATCTCAAAAATATTAAAAGGAGAATATCATTTTCCAGTCACCAAAATTAGGGTTAACAAAAGCTTTTACTATTAAACACCATATGAATGCATGTATGTTTATTAATGATGTATGAATGCTTGTTATGCCAAGTTTGTTTGTGATATATGATGAGGATTAGTTTAAACATCAACACAATATCATCTAGGTCAAATCCAAACCAAATCAAATCAAAATAAAATCAAATTATAACGCATATGACCTAATGGTCATTTTTTCCAAAGTTAACAACTAGCTCACTTGGAGCATCTCTAGTAAATGATTTCAAACAGAAACAACTCTATTTATTTTCTCACCTTGCTATACCAAGTGACAATGAACCCAAGTGAACTTTCAAAACTTACAGAAACAAATTCAAATTCTTTTAGAGGACATTTCAAAATTGAATCCATCGTAGACATCAAGATAGCCATTTTTCAAAAACCACTCAAAGTTTCTCCACTTGACCAATCCTTGCAACCAGAGACACTCAAGCATATGACTAACACACCCACCAAAAAGAATTTGAAAATTCAAATGTTTAATTCATGCGGCCATTTGATCGAACACTTAGCAGGCATAGTACAGACATACCAACTATACACTGTTTTGATAATTCTAGTGATCATATTTGTACTCGACATAGCTCCACTATTAGCCCACGATCACCCCTAGTACCAGCCTATGCCATTTAGCCTCTCTCACTTGACCAAATGACTAGTGCAAAGTGGTACCCCACCATGCCATGCCGGCCGGAAATGGACACGACGCCACAAGCCTCACCACCCTCTCCCACGACCATTAGGAGATAGGCGTGACCTCACCGCACTCGCTAGTACACGCCTTGGCCAACGACAGCCAGTGGAGACACCAACACCGCCATGCCCATTTATATCTCTATGCCATGTCGACGTGCACGCTGATACATTGCAAATGTATCTATAATTTTTGATGTTCCATGCTTGGTTTTATCTACTTTCTTATGTTTTGTCCATACCTTGGAGTACTTTTCATATGATTTTTTGGACTAACCTATTAACAAGAGCCACAGTGCCAGTTGCCTGTTTTCTGCTGTTTTTGGTTCCAGGAAAGTCAGAAAATGAATATTCTCGGAATTGGACGGGACAAAAGCCAAAGTTGATATTTTACTGGAAGACTCACGGCGCCAGAAGACGAGACGAAGAGGGGCCACAGGGCAGCCACACCATGTGGTGGCGCAGGCTAGCCCTGGCCGCGCCACCAGGTGGTGTGGGCCCCCTGACCGCCCACCGACCTTGCCTCTTCGCCTATAAGAAGCCTCCCGATGCATAAACCCTAAAATAATCAAGCCTCCAGCCACAAAAAGTTCCACAGCGCCGCCGCCACCGAAGGGGAGATTCGGGGGACAGAAAGTCTCTGTTCCAGCACCCTGCCGGGACGGGGAAGTGCCCCCAGAGCCATCTCCATTGATCTCCACCACCATCTCCATCACCGTTGCTGATTCCCATGATGAGGAGGGAGTAGTTCTCTCTCGAGGCTAAGGGTTCTACCGGTAGCTATGTGTTCATCTCTCTCTCTATGCATGATCTTATTGAGATCATGAGCTTGTAATCTATAGATCTATTCTGCTACTCAAGTGCTTTAATGAATCTCTGCTCTCCCCGTGTGTGTGAAAGTGACAGCGTGCTCACCATGGTGGCACTTAGGCTAGAGATTACAAATACTTGTTATGCGCTATATTTGGAGTTGGATGTTTCTATGAAATTGTGGTGTTTGTTGGACTCATCTAGTGCTCAAGGTGACAGTGTGGGGTTTTCTAGATGGGAAAGGCTTACTTTGAGGTGTGCTGTTATAGCCCTACCATCGATTAGAGTGTTCAACTGGAGAGTAGTTAAGAGTAGTATCATAAAGAAGAATATATTGATATGAGAGTGTTCACTAGCGAAAGTATGATCCCTAGGCCTTGTTTCTAAGCATTGAAACACCGTTTGCTACTAGATCTGTTGCATGTTTGCTTGTTTCCATCTTTATTTCAGTTTGCCTTTAGTCTCTACCACACCATCAAAGTATTTTCTAGCACCATTATCTTATATCCATACCACTTGTATTTCACTATCTCTTCGCCGAACTAGTGCACCTATACACCTGACAAGTGTATTGGGTGTGTTGGGGACACAAGAGACTTCTTGTATCTTGATTGCAGGGTTGCTTGAGAGGGGATACCTTTGACCAATTCCTCCCTGAGTTCGATAAACCTTGGGTGATCCACTTAAGGGAAAAGTTGTTGCTGTTTTACAAACCTCTGCACTTGGAGGCCCAACAACTGTCTACAAGAATAGAAGTGCGTAGACATCACATGCCAGAGCACCGAGCCATCCTGTGCAACCATGCCACGCCTCGCTCTCCCCTTGCATAAATGCATTCGCCGCGATGCCAGCGACCTCCCAGACACGCCCATTTGACGCCGCGTGCCCCGTTACCACCGTACGCCATGACAAACACCCGCGGTACCCGAGCAGAGCATGGACATCCCCGTCCAATTAAGACCGCGCCTCGCCGATCCACTATGCGCATGACGACCGCCAGGGAGCACCGCGTTGACCTACACCCTCAGCCATGCCGATAGTGCCCTGTAGAGACGTCGCCGAGGAGCCCGAGCCATGCCCCAATGTTCCCTCGCCAGGGTATAAATAGACCTCCCTGCCTCAAAACACACAACATTCGCCTCACCTCTCCCCCAGGAACCCCTCTGACCTATCCCCGGAGCAAGGCGAGCACTGCATCGCCGGAATTTCATTGGAGCCCGCCGTTGATGTGGTGGAACGGAACCAGCGATAGGAGCTTCCCCAGGAGCTACGACGACCACCAATCGAACAGCCATCGTCTACCAGTTCGTTCGCCCCCATCATTGGACCTAGCTGGAGCCCTGGTAAGCCCCCGACGACCCCCACCGTAGAGCTAGGGTTGAAATCTCTCATGCACCGTGCGACGGAGACGATGATGCTGAGCCGTTGATCGCGCTCTAATCGTGTGGCCTAGACTAGCGCGTAATGCTTCACGTTATAATAGCCACTGACAGGTGGGGCCAACGCAGGTGCAGCCCGCTGCGTACGTTCTGTGCAGTTGGGCCGGCCCAATATCGTTCCCGCGCATTGCCTGTGAATTCAAATATAGATTTTACTTTTATTCCAAAACCCTATTCTGTAGTTGATTTTAAAATTGAATTCAACAAGATTTACTGAACCAAATTGCATGATTCCAATTTTGTTAGAAAGGTAATGAAAATATCTAAACACACTCATTAGATTCAAATAGTTTGAAGTTATAGATCACCCATAGTAAAAATAACAAGGCAGAGACTTTTCAACTTCAAACATTTTTCTAAAATCAACCATAAATTCTTTTGAGTTGATTCCAACACTCAAAAATCACATTTGCCATGATCCATCTGAATATGTAAAAATATATAGTTTTACATGCAGTAGTCATGGGCTAGTATTAAAAGAATACTATATAGCAATTACTAGTCATTTTAATTATATTAAATAGTAATATTCAACTTTGTAATATATGCCAACCACTTTAAATCACATTCCCAAGTATTGGAATATGTGGTGATGACATGTGTCCACATGATCCCATATTTTAATTAGAGAATATTAAATCTTAAGTATTTTTTAATGAGTAGAAATTGCAGTTCTAAAATAAGATAAAGAAGAATATGTCTATATTCCTTGTGATGATTGAGATGATGCTAGAGCATATAGTGTGAGCCATTGTATGCTAAATAGAAGTAGTTAAGTATTGTTTGGTGATTATGTACCTCGTATTTATTTATAGACGCTAGTACCGACCCGGGCTACAAGGAGGCAGAGTTCTACGAAGAAGAAGAGAACTTCGACAACTATACCAACCAAGGCAAGCTCCACTATGCAAGCTGACTTATGCAGGATACCCTTTGCATACTATTGAGATGCAAATTTACCAATTCCAAGTTTTACCTACAAGCTTTACTTTTCCCTTTACTAAAGTTTCTTAAATAGTACTTATTGGTGATTAGTGGAAAATAAAATAGATGCCCTCAAGATCATAGAACTAAGCTTGGGTAGTTACACTTGATTAGCACCACTCAATAGTGATACCCTCATTGATAGTTGCTAGTTCTAAACTAAAATTGATCACTTTAGGTGGGAACACTTGGAGCAAATGATTATGAAATCCTTGGAATGATGAGTCATTCTATTGAAATATTTTGACATGGGTAATGAAACACAATGACTTGAAGATGACACTGAATGAGGCATGTGTCTTGACTTTGATAAAGAAAAACTGATGGTTGGGTTTGGATGCGATACCATTCCAGCTTTACGTACAACCACAATACCTAAGTTGGGTAGGGCTTAACTAGAAGTTTATATGTCTTAGTATGGGTTCCCTCGCGGAAAGAGGTTAAGCTGAGGCTGCCTCGTGAATATGAATGTCCACCTATGCAGTTCCCGGGATGGCATATGGCCATGTCTAGGAGGCCAAGCTCATAGGGGAGGTGCCTAAACTAGGGTGTGTAATTGAAAGGTTAGGATTGATTATCCACATACCAAGTATGATGATTCAGGGTTATCCCTGAGGGATGTATCGAATTTTGTGGTGAAAGTGTACCACCTCTGCAGAGTGTCAAACTATTCGTATACCCGGGTCCGTGGTCATGGACAGTTGGAGTGGCCATACTATTGCATTGTCAGATGTTTTCAAAATGACTTGTGACTTGAACTTTGACTTTGACTTGACCACAACAGGGTTATGGAAATGAAAACTAGGTTCCCACTTGAGTAATCTAGAGAACTAAAATAGATCTTTACTACCAAGTACTTCTAAAATAAAACTAGCTTGTTGCAAATAAGCCTAGATCTTAGGATTCCTACTAGAATTCTCTTACTTTCATTAGTGATAGTTTGCGAGTACTTTAAGAGTACTCATGGCTTTATCCCTGGCTATTCCATGGCCAGACTATGAAGAGGACTATCCGAAGGATGGACAACATGATGTCTACGATAACTAGGATCATCTTCTATCGTCAGCATTGCCTGTGACAATGAAGACGGAGACTCTACTATGTTTATTTCCACTGCTTTGATGTATATTAAGACTTGATCGTGAGATCAAATATTTGTAAGACAATTATGGTTTGTGATGGATGATGTACTGTGCTACCAATTCTGTTATGTCTCGCAAAAAAGGTATTCCTGGGATTGCGATGTACGGCATAACAAGCATCTGGACTTAAAAATACGGGTGTTTACAAGTACCCCAGAGCAAAACTTCAACAATTAAGAAAAAGTAATGCACACTTAACGATTAACCGTACGGGGGCATGCGACCATACCGCTCGCCCGTATCGAGTGCGTCGCATGGAGTCAGCCTCATCCCCAAGGTAACGACACCCGGTACAGGGGGGCTCCACTCATACCGTCCGCACGTACCGCCTATTCGGCCGCGATTTTAACCCAGGGAGAGGTAAATCTCAACCTAAAAAACACTTATTCTCTTTGTTCTTCCTCCAAACTATTAGAAATGTGCAAAAAATATCATATTCGTGAAGCAGAAACATAATGTACTCCCATTAATGTGGAATAGGCGGAACTTAAACCAGTCAATTCAATTCAGCATTGTCAATTTATCCAGAACTTCTCTTTTTAGGCGATCGACATCCAAACCACCTTCATCAGATCTTCAATTCTACTCATTCTTTCTTCGATTCCTTGCACACAAGGGATCTAAGGACTGTTTCTCCTCTAATACGCTACTCATTTGCATCAAAACCTTTTTTAATCCTTTTCTATTATCAATCTAGACTTAGGTCTTATTCTTGAACTAATCATAATTATGAGCATGCTTAGTTTTGTCTTAGAAGAGATTCTTATGTAGGAAGTATATAGGATTACTTTTGCTATTTCTTACTAGATCAAATATTTAATTAACGTTAATTTTATTGTTAGATGAACACAAGAAGCCACACACGTGCGATGGCTGCGGAACAAGCCGCACCACCCGTTGATACGCTATCCCCTGAGTCACTTGGCATCGAGTTCACTAAAGAATACCACCTCAACCGTTTAAATCATCTCAAGATCCAAGAAATCAAGTCCACCAAATGGGCGTGTCCTTTTATCCTTAACAAACTAGGTCTTGGCCATGATTTCAATTTACTATGAATCAATGTTGGTTTGTTTTGATTTGTTTTTTAGGACGTTGCCACCTATGGTTGCTTGACACTTGAGTTCCTTAGTACCTTGTTGCATACCGTGTGTTTGGTCTATTACTCCGAGGAAGATAGCATGGGAGTTGATCATATCACCTTCTGACTAATGAACCATGAGTATGCCTTAACACTCGATCAATGGGCTCAATGCTTTGGGTTTTCTAACAACACCACCAACATCCACTCCACTAGTTTCATTCTGAGTCCTACGCCCTTGGAATATTTCAACTGTATGAGAGTCGCTTCAACTACACCCAAGGGTAATCAAATTGAGTGTCCCGCTGTTCGTTATTTGTTCTATGTTATTGCTAACACGTTGCAGGAACGTGGTGAGTTTACTATAGTTAATTAAGAGGAAATGATGATCCTCGCAAGAGATGCTATCCCCAAATTTAATTTAACGCTAAATTTGGGTGCTCTTCTCATGTTTTATCTTCAGCATCAATCTCTTCAAGTCCGTGGTCCCATATGCGGAGGGGTGTTGTCACCACTATTGCTCGAGCAGTCCACATCAACCTAGGTAATATCCAACCATTGGTAGGTATTCGCCGTCTCAGTTTTTCTACCCTTAAAGCTTCTGGTATGATTTCTAAATCACATGGTAGATACTTCTTTGATATACCTGGAGCCGATCACTTGATCCCAGCTCCTCTGCCCAATGGTTTGTTCTCTATTGAGAATGGACGTTTGCATTATGATGTGCAGGTTGAAGAAGGACTACCCGAACAAGAAGAATCAGTGGATGAAGAAGGAGAAGACGAAGAAGTAGAGGAAGAAGGCCCCAAACAAGAGCAATAACCACCAAACTACTACACCACCTATGAAGATATCTACATGCTCGAAGAAAATATTCAGAACATGCGCAACCTCTTCATCAACCTTCCAGACACCACTGCAAACCTCTCTGCCCAGCTCACCAGTTGGAGCAACTAATGGAACTTGGGAGATTATCCACCACCACTAAGCAACAAAAGGGCTTGCAAAATCCTAAGCTTGTGGATGTTGCGGTGAACCAGCATACCACTTCAAGATGTAGTATACTATAGTCGTTGACATAACACCAAAGAACACCATTCACCAGTATTATATCCCTGAGAGTGGTACAACAGAAACATCACTGGTCCAAAGTATGACTTTATGTTACATATAACACATTACAAAAGATCTAGTGAAATTTCTCAAAACAGTGAGGACAATATTAAATAGAACAAAAACAGAAATAGCAACTCGAAGTCTATTCTAGAAATACTGCCACTATATATCTATGGCTTGCGATTTCTACTAAAGCAACACTCTACATAAGTAGGTTCTAGTATCTAGGGATTTATTTATATAGAGCTCCTCTCTTGACTTCGAAAGCTTCTGATGTAGTCGTCGACTCCGATGATCCCCACTGGATACGTTTAACTCTTCAGGGTAGCTCACCTCTTAGTTTCACCATTGATTGCTCCAGAATCTAGCAAGGGTTAAGAAGGTAGGTTTGAATTCGAGCATACTTAGAAAGTTCACTAAAAAGGAGTGTTTGATGAAGTAGCCACAACCATAGACCAAAAGTCATAGGTTATCCAGGTTTTTGTAAACATTTCTTCAAAGGTTTCTTTTATTTTGAAAAGCTATGTATGATAGTCTTGATAGGTTGATTAGAACTTCATGGAGTTCCTTTCCTATAGCGTTCGCAGCTCCTTCCCAGAACAAGGAGTAACATGTCACACTTTTTTACACTCTACAAATGTGCGTTTTTTTACCCATGAGAGATCCTTATCCATGTTGTACATCTGAGCGGCCAACCCATTCACACTTCCTTGGTATGAGGCCTGGTATAAGGACCCAAGCCGATCACTGTCCTTCTCTGTGACCCCACATGACAGCACGACCCTCCAAGAAGATATACCTCTATTAACCCCCATTTGGGCAGATATAACTCTGGTAACCCCTTGAAGACTCTATAAGTAGATCATGTCCTTGGTAGCCCCCCACTAAAGTGGCATACCTACCTCTAACAACCCCTCACAGATGATCTAGACACCAATATTGAGGGACACTGAGGGGTCCCGCCCATGTGCTGGATCCTCGCGATGAATCTACAGCTCACGATAAGGTCGTCCGTTGGCACATGGAAGGAAGAAGATCTGGCTAACTTCCTAGAGCCATATAGATGTCATGGTTAACGCGTATTTTATGGCGCAAGAATCACTGACAACATTTGTTAATAAATCCTAGATGATACATTCCCGAAAAATGGTGGTTCCATTGCCCGTCATAATAGATTAGCTGACCACCTGAGATCAGTAACCATTAGTTCCCATTAATTATATAAATATTGTTTTCTGCAATCTTTTTTGAAATACAGGTGATAACAATAATAGATTGCAAATACTTGATAGAAATAATCAAGTGTGAACTTTAATTTTTTACTACAATATTATGTAGCCAAGGTCTTCTAGTCAGTATAAACTCCAATATCTGAAATAGCATCATTGGATTAATGTTTAAAGAAAAAAGATGCTATTATGCATAAGTAATGCTATGCATTTTATAAAACTCCTGAAGTAATTCCCAACATTGTAAGTGAGTTGAACTTAGGTGACTTCTTTAAGATTTGCTTTATCTTCAAGTTTATTTCACAAGCAATTATATCTACAAGAAACTTAAGACTAACATACAAGATACAAAAAGTAAAGTATAACAATGATATAAGATTAAGGTTGATTAATATGTTGTAACTATTATGAAAGTCCATGTTTTAAATTGTTAAGACTTAAAAGAAATAACACAATGTGTTTGTTTGAAGTGGCAAAAAGAATAAGTTTTGAAGAAAATATTGTTTATGTTAAGTTAATCAATTCTGAAGATTACAAGGATTTGAGCTATGGGTATTGATAAAGTACAAATGATCATGAGTTATTATACTTCTAGTTTATTGTATATTAGACCAAAGTTAACTATGAAAATATAAATGGACTTAATACATAATATTTATGTCATTACCAGATTCTAGGGTTTTCCTAAGTATAATCAAAGATACGAGATCATCCATCCTCAATGTGAGTTGATGACATGGTTTCACTTTTAAGTGAATACATTACATTTATGTGTAAGTGTTGGAAATATTACATAAGTAAGTTCCATAACCGAAATTCTAAGTTGATATAGCTATGGACTCAAATGTATGTTGTTTGAGTTTTTGTTTGTGAAGGAATCAATATGATTCTTTGGAATAACATATTTTAACTTGGGTTATTGATAAATGTCTAAAGATGACTTTTATGAACATAATGATTCCTATTATGACTTTATCTATGATAGAATGGATACTTTAATCTTCTTTGTATGTTTTACCCAAGTTATAAAGGTGAACATATTTTTAAAACATTAAAAATATCTTCTTTACAATTACTATAGAAAGAATATCATTTATTCATGCCAATAAATTCTAAAGATTCAAAGTAAAATTAAAAGTAATTTATTTGAATTTATAGGTGATAAAATAAAATACATTCTATTTATTTGAATGCAAGAGAAAGGACCAAAATTACTTGGAATTTCATATTAAGTATTTTCTATAGTGGTGGATGAATTTTCATCCATGAAAGTGATTTTTTAATTTTATTATTTTTCTTTATTTTGTTATATTTCATGGAAATCTAGTGGGTTTAAATTTTAATTGATTTTTATTTAACCCAAACAAGTGATGTTATATTTTTCTTAGGTAGATATGATTTTTGTGAGCATTTTGATATAACGTAAATATTTTTATATATTTTTCTAGAGCTTAAATACTCTCATGGATATTTTTGTAATTTACAATTTTATTCAAGATTTACCTTTCTTTATTTAGCTGGACTGATCCCGTGGGCCAGCCCAACCCGGCCTATTTGGCCCATCCTGACCCACTTTGGTGCACTGGATTGGCTTAAACCCAACCCAGTCCTTGGGCCCATGCATCAGCGTGACCCAAACCTCACACGTTCTCTTCTCCACTCGCTCATCCCTCTCCTCTCTCTCTAGCGACACCGCAGTGTCGCTGTCATCGCCCTTCGATCCCGACTAGCTCCGGCCATTCCAGCTGCCGTCGTCGTGCTCATCGACCAATCGCACGACACTGTGTCGATTGGTCCTAGCTAATTCATCGCGCGAGCTCTCGACTGGTCACATTGACCCCATACTGGGGATTAGGGTTGCGGACCTCCTCATGGTGCCGTGCTCCAGTGACCTCGTGGAGGTGCTTTGGTGGTCTGGTGGTGCAGTGGTCGCCCTCTGTCGCCCTCTTCATTGACGGCTGATGTGGGTACGACTCAGCGCGGGTTGCATCACCGCCGTTTCTCCTCATGCCACTGTGCCCTTATCGTCGCCAACTCTGCTTTCTCTTCTTGATGAGCGAGGCCCTCGTGTAAGTCTTGTTCCTCCTTACCTCTCTCTTTCACTCCCTTAATATTATTCTTTCACTGGTACCACCCGGAACTAGGGTTTGTTCTTGTGCTAGGGTTCCTTCTCCTTCTATCCTTGTATGCTACAATGATTAGTATGGCATAATAGTTGATTTCATCTTGTTCTATTAATTGGTATCTAGCTCTGTCTCTCTCAATGATTGATTCCTGATTAGGGTTCTACACTATTATAAATGTTCTAAATAAGTTCTAGTGTGTAGCTGGTGTGGTTTATTAGCCATGTCATGTTTAAATACCTTAGATAACTGTTATACTATGCTTTATAGTTGTTGCTGGCATTATGGTTGAGCCTAGTACTGCATGATATGTATATGTTGATACTACAGCTTCTGGCATTGTATTTTATTGGATTTAGCAAGTGTTGACCACTGGATGTGCTTGTGTGTACCATCTTTGTATTCAAATATTATGGGAAAATTCAGCTATTGTGATGACTATAACTGATATTGCCTAGTGTCTACTGTTATTACTCCAGTGCCTCGAAAAAACTAGAGTGTACACAGAAAGAATCTATAACTAGCATGATATGTTGCTAAGTTTACTTGGGATTGACATTGCTCTAAACTATGATGCAAAATCTAAGTTTCTACTACTAGTCATTCCACTATGGTGCCTCCCTAGTGGAGTGTGCATAGTGGAGTGGTGGTCTGGTATGATCTGATGTCCAGTTGATTTATTTACCTTGTCCCTTGCCTAGGATGCACAAGTCAGAGGCATGATTTTATTCAGTGATAGATGGCTATATACCCTAATCTAACTCATGTGATGATTTCATACTCCACTTGAGTATGAATCTGAGGATAACTCTTGTGATCTCAATCCATGCCTAGATCTTGGTAAAACAAGTAATATGCATGACTGACTATGTAGCAACCTGTGATGTTGTTGTAGCTTGTGGTAGCTTGGCAAGTTTTTGGTAATCTTCTTGATCTTGTTACTGGAATCCGCCTCCTTATTCTAACTCCTTCTTGCGAGTTGATTGTCCTTCTCCTCCTAGCCACTAGCCTGACCTTGCTCAACACCAAAACCACGCCCTCCTTATGTGACCATGGTTTCCTTAGTATATACTAGATTTGTTTGGTGGATTGGTGGTTGATGTGGTGAGTGTTTGGCTGTGCTGTGGTGGTGTACTTATGGTTCTTGCTGTAGTGAAACTTGCTCAACAAAGAGAACGAAACTCCCTACTGCCACGACAATGCTTTTATCCTCTCTCCCTTTGCACCCATGTGTCGACATCACATGGACATGCAAGTGTGGGTGTGTGCTGCTTCACTATTCTAGATGTGCTCCAGTAACTTTCCTGGAATCAATGCTCTTGCTTTGCCCTTTCTACCTCTCTCTGATGAAACCTTCCCCTTATAGCCGATGATGTTGCACTGAGGCTCTTTTGATATAAATAATAAATGCTAATTGGCCCCTTTTACTGCTCAATGATGATATTAAACAGTAACTCACTATTAGAATTCTGAGAGCACTAAACTTTAACCCCTCATAATCTCTCTCTTTGTTTTATTTTTCTTTTTGTAGGAAAGAAGTACCAAAACAAGGATAAGAGGAATTAGTCTAGGTTTTTTACTTTATTCTTTTGTAATCACCTTTTCCTTTTGAAAAATGTAAAGACTTTATATACTTGTATTATTATTATTAACAAAGTTATTATTTTTCTTTCTTTCTTATTCCAATGTATTCTTGTTCTCATTTGTAATTACTTTATTGTATATTCTTATTGTAATAAAGAATTCTTTTATTTATGTTATTGTAATTTACCTTTTCTTGTTTGCTTACTTTGTACAAATGATTTGTGAGATTGTTATATGGAAATAAATCTATTAATACTTTTATTTTATATATTATTGCAATATCATATAATGTTATTCAATAATCCCCATTTTATTTATATTATAATATCTGTTATTTAACAATTCTTTAGGATTACAAATTCTTAAGCATTTTAATTTGCAATTCAAATCTCCAATTCAAACCATAATTCAAAATTCAAATACCATTTTGAATTCATTCTCCCAAAACAACCAAAAATACCTAGAGATCATGTCAAAATCTATCAAACTCGCTGAGATGATCTAAACTCTAATTCATTGAAGCGAGGGAAACCTTGATCTCTCTAGGGTTTTAGTTTTGCGCGAACATTCCCCAAATTTCCTTATGCATGAACGCAAATGCACACACTATCTTCTGCAGCCATAAATCTTGTGGCATTACAGATGTGTTGCTTAAGCAATTTTATTTGTGTAATAATGAGGTTGTACTCTAGATCCATGAGAGCTTTGAAACACTCATGTTGGATTGTCCCAAAATTTTGCTTTTTCATTTGCCTTTTGCTTTCGTTTTCCTTTTTTGTTTGTTTGTTTGTTTTCTTTTCCTTATTATCTTGCTTGTTCGCAAGCCTTTTATATTCTTTAATCCCCATCCTTAAAAATACAAAAAAAATCCTTTTATCCTTTTTTGTGAATGTGGATTTGCCTATTGCCTCTTTGCTTCAATTTTATTATGAGAGTGATTTGACTTGAGTTTTGAAGGAACACATCCCCATAAGAAAGAGAATCGACAAAGTCACTCATGAGAGGTATTTCCTATGTCTCGCACTTTATAAGTTTGAAATGTTTATCCTAGTTAGCTTATTTGTTAAGATGTTATGCTAGTGGGAGTAATTCAAAATATTTAGAGTAAATCTTTTATTTATTTTTATGGATAATTAGTTGTGGAAGATTTTGCTCTAGTTCTTGTAGCTAACCGAGTCTTGCCTTGGAAATAATATTGCCAAACAAGTACAACAAGAAAAAGTCTCCAATTTATGACTTGTATGTTGGTGATTGTCTCAGGAGTTTACCTTTGAAGAAACTTAACCCCATAGATATTTTGATAGACCTGATGGCTTTCTTGAAATGAGTTGTTTGATTAAAATGAAGTCTAGTGGTAATTGAGATGCATGCTAAAGCTAAAAGTTGTGAGTCAAAGTATGTTATTGCTTATAAAATTTTGATGCACATCTTTGGGATGCTTACAACTCCGTTGGCCTACGAACGATCAATGGTACAATCCCTGATTTCAGCTATTAAGTTGACGACATTGGTAGCAACTGTTACCGAAATATGCAAAAGTATTGGTAATCTTGAAGGTTGTATAAATCATTGCTAAAAAGTCATTCATTTTTTTGAAGTAAAAAAAGAGAGTCATTGAAGTAAAAAAGTCATTAATTGATCCTTGTTGGAAATCTTAGTTGAAAGAAAGTCACACAAAGTGTCTTTTCTATGGTCTCATTACTACTACATGAATTTTCTTGAAAAACAATGAATGGAATAGTTGTGTTTTGATAGTCTTGATCTATTTTGAGTGTCAATAAGACACTTCACTCTTAAGCTACTTTAGACATGATCTCTCATACTTATTTATTATTTTAATAAACTTTGTAGTATTCCTTGGCAAGCTGAGAGTTAACTAGAGGAATTGTAATGATTGTTGCACCTCTAGTTGTTTATACTTATATCAACTCTGCATTGTTTTGGGTTAACGAAGATTGCATAGTACTCTTGTAATTTCTCTAATTTTGATAAGCCTCTCAAATGGAAGAAGTGTTGGATGCACATGACTACCAACCATGAATGAATTCATCTTCTCGTTATTTCAGTTTAAACGTTGAGTTCCTTATGGTTTCTTTTGTTTCTTGCTCAAGGACGATAAATATTTGAGCTTTGGAGGTGTTGATGGCTGTGAAAATAGCCATATTTCTCCATGTTTAAATCACATTTGAAGTCAAGTAATTGATCAAGAATCTCTCTAACCTTGCTACTAATGACTAGTTATTGAAAAGATGTTCAATCCTTGTTTTTAATTTGTGGTGTGCAGTAAATCACACTTTTAAGGTGAAATTGGGAGCATTCATTGAAGATTATCATGTTATCTACTTAGCCAAGTTAACATGGGACGAATTGGAGTCGTCTGCAAGCTTGACGACTTGCATTACGGGCAAGGCCGCCCGTACTATGCGACGATGACTCTATTAGGTCAAACACTGCAACTTTCGTGAAGACACCTATATATTTTAAAACTCCAGCTACCGTGCAGTGAGCCTTCATTCCAAGATTGCATCACAACATCACCGTAGGATATCCACCACCATAGTTCATCCTCTCCACCCCCCATCCACTCCATAGCCATAGCAATTATCTTGTACTTGAGATCTCCTTGTGATTCGGCAACCATTGTAAGAATATTTGATTTCAATCTAAGTATTTGCACAATGTTTTCTATCATTTATCTTATTGATATGAGTGAGTAGTATTCACGGGCTATGGGTTGGAGTGAAACCTCACAGCGATTAGGTGCATCTAATACATGGGAATATTGTATGGTGATTGAATAGAGATTTGTACCTTTATTTCTTTGTCTCTTGTCTGGATCCATGGACTTGTAGGTACTCAAGATCCCAGGATTGATAAAGGCTTGAGGTGATATGAGTGGTGAATGGTGATTTCATGCGAAACCCGGTGACAACAAGGGGAGTACGGTTTTCGTTTAGGGATCCATTCGGGAGTAACAGCAACATCATCTTTCTTTATTTTTTAATTTGTATTTTATTTAATAATTGTTATAGCCCGATGCTTTGTGGTATAACAGTTGGATCAAAAGACTATTGCTATGTATGTGGCTCGTAGGGGCTTTAGTGTTTACAGATGTGTTGCCCACAAATCTTATCTATATTATATCATTTCACACATGAGTGTGCTTACTTTTATCTTTATCCCATACGTACGTGCAGCTGCAGGTGAATCTTCAACCCTGATCTATTTTCATCCCTTACAACAACCAACAATCCAAAGTAAACTGTAAAGGTCCAGTGAACATAAAATAAAACGAGTAAACAAAGTCTTGTAGACGTGCCTTATTATTTTCATACATCAATCGTTTTTCAAGGTTCGATAAATCTAGGTCTTGTAGGGAAAAAACTACTATACTACATCCATAATCCGAATCGAAGGTACCAATAACTACATTGGGAAAGTGCATACATACATTTTTTCATGTGGTGCATGGTCATCCACCGAGCTAGTTCTAGTAGACATCTACATATGAGCATCACATTTGATTATAGGCTGGGACACCATAGGTGCTGGACATTACGTGCTATGAAGACACAAGCATACTGCCTCGTAATGTATCCGTTGGTGCGTACATTTTTGGATACATATTTCAGATTGACCACTATAATCAGTAAATAATAGTGCATTAAAGTTTCGGCCGATTCTACTATCCACATTGTCCCGATTCTTTCTGGCATGGGATGAATGCCCGGAAGGACGCGTGTCGCCAAAGCAGTGGAGCCCCCTTGTTGTGGATATGGGCCCACCTCTCGGGATTCCCTATAACGAACATCTCGCACGCCCTTTCCTACCATGCATCGCCGAAGGGTGGACCACACATCATCCCCTAGGCCATGCGTCATCGGTTGTGGGCGACAATGCTTTGGGTGAGAGGCATTCAGCACACAGGAGGGACCCGGAAACACCGGGTCGTATGCCCTGTCGAGAGCCGACGTGGCAGCGGAGAACCTCGTCGGCCATGGGTTCTCGCGGTTGAGGGATGATGTGGTAGTGGAAACCCTTGCCGTCCATGGATTCTCATGGTCGAGAGATGAGGTGGCAGGGGATACCCCCACCGCATGCGGGTCCTCGTGTCGATGTCATGTGGTGGGTCCCGTTCACGCCGGAGAACGACTCTCGGGTATGTTATGACATCATATGCCTATTGTCGTCATCTAATAGCCGAGGTTAAGGAGAACACATGTGGCGCGCGAGATGCCAGGATTTCCGCGTCGCTCCTTCCAGGTTTTATTGTCACCTTTCGGTTATTGTGACAGTATAAAAAACTTCTCCCAGTTTTTTCTCTGTGCAATGCGTTAGCTAGATTCTCTCACCCCCTCCCCCGTTTCACCTCGCTCCCGTGGTCAGTCATATGCATTAGTCCGATGAACACATCTAGAGCCGATGTTGGATTTGACCACGAGCGTGAGGTGAAATGACATGGCAGCATAGGGAGATGACGGAGCACGCGACGATGACCGGACGTACGTCTGCGTCCATCTCGTCTCTCTCTCTCTCCTTGCCAACCAGATGTTGGCGACATATAAGACAACATGATAGCGACGAAGCATGCGAGCCCTGACCTCACGCGCTTCGGTGTGATCGTAGGCTGGGTCCTACTCTCGCTGGTTTCATTTGGTCGAGATTTCTAGCGATAAGTTCTTTTCCAAGGATCCCCTTTTTGGTGTTTTTTTAGATTTTTCATTGCCTTCTATGCCATTTCTCTTTGGTTTTTACCGTTCTTTACTCTTTGTGTTGCATTCCTTGCTTTTTTACATGTTGAAGTGGACACATTGAACGCAAACATGTTGCATGTGAAGACGTTGAAAATTACTCTTTGTCTAGCATTCTCTGCTTTTTACACATTGAATGCGAACACGTTAAAAGTGAAACAGTTCGAACAAGAAAACATCAAAAACCGTTACATTCGAAATGGACAAGGTCACAAAATAAAATAAGACAGTAGATGAACATTCGTGATAAAATATATACTGAGAAGGAACTGTGTAGACGAGAAAACATTGATATTGAGAAGTCAAAAATGAAACGTGATGATCTCACTCCAAAAGAAAAAAAATAATATGTATAAGCAGGCATGTTTGGAATTGATGAGAACAATACAGATAGATACGTTTTATGCGAACACGAAAGTGAGTGCGTGTGTTCAAAGGCGAACAAGTTGAAAAGCAAAAACAACGAACAAGAAAATGTCACCTTTTCCTTTTTCATATTCTTTGGGGTCTTACATAAAGTCACATCAAGAAGATTCGTCTTATGACTTTAAGATACTTGGGAGTGTGCACATTCTGCTAGGAGACGCTACCGACTTATAAGTTAGGAGAGAGAATAGAATTGAGCCTAAGTAGTCCTGAACCTATAGGGTCAACTACTTAAGAAAAAGAGCCCACGTGGATTGGATACATATGGACATTGGGGTACGACCTAGGTGGGCACTGAGCATTGAGCCCATCTAGGAGTGTATACAAGTGGAATGGAAAAGAGTTCATAGATCTAGCTATCACTTTCTCCACTACCAAATTGGGCTAAATAGGATCTAACAATCCTTTTCCCAGTGCTCCCCGTACGTGCGGATACCGGTAGAGGCGTTGCATGTGACATTGAAGACAAAGGAGATCATGGTGGATCTGTAGGAGATGTTCGCAGGATTGGTATGCACTGCTCCGATGCGCTACACCAAGTTCCACATTTGCGCATCTAGTGGTAATACCCGTGGCCTATCACGTCGGCTAAGATCTTGGAAGATGCGTAGATTTTTTGTTTGCGATAGCATCATCTCTACACGACCCAACAATATGCATCTATGAATACACCAAACACATACTGAAAATTTGCAAACTCGTATAATCATCTCATAAAACAAAGATTCACTACAAATGAATTACATATGTGTGACCATAATCATGGTGGGCATGACATATGGTTCTAAAACAATCGTACCACGAGAGAGAGAGAGAGATAGAGACCAATCTACTTCCACAAACCCATAGTATGGCGATGGACTACTCCCACTTTATCATGGAGACAATAGTGGTGATGTTGGACATGTTGGGGAAGCAACCGGGGATGACTTCTACAACGTTTCCCTCTCCAATATTCGAAGCCTCTTGCTTCTGTATCTTGTTATGTACTATGTGTTCCACCTCTTTGCGAGATCGTGAAATAGGCCATATATATAGTCATTTTGAGGTTAAACCGAAGGTAACCATGCAAAGATGGACGATATCAGAGCCACGAGGTAGAAAATGGGCCCTATGGCGCGATAGCCATTTTTGGTCGTGCCATGGGCCTCCATCTAGGCATCCAGCTGCTCCTTGTCTGGCCCAAGTTCCCCGAGCCTTCATCTTGATGAAAACGTTCATAGAAAAAATTGCAGGTCCTTTTGAGTTCATGAAGGTCCTAAAAGTTTAAAATACCCCAAACAGGATTTTCCTATCCCAAAGAGTTATAATCCGATAAAGGGTATGATAAAGGGTTACCCCTCTAGGGTTGGATCGATCTTCACGGACTCACAATGACTCAAGGTGGAGGGGACGAAGAACACGTCGAAGAACACACAGACATGGAGATAATAGCAAATCAAACCTGTGGAATCGATCCCGGCAATAAAGCTCCAACTGAGCAACCTCCGGAACTCAAAACATAAGCCAACAATCGCTCTAATTGAAACCAATTCCTTCTTATCGACTGGTCCATCGATCCAATGGAACTCTAGCAAGGAAGAATAGAACACTATGGAATATTAGCACTACTAGAACCTTGGGAGAGAAGATTGGCACCATGCATACTAGAATACTCATGGGGAAATCCATGGAAGGAGGCCTCGGAATCCACATGAATATCTTCTACATTCATGGGAGGGGAGGGAGCCATAGCTCTATCTCATCTCTTCATCTAATTCATTCTAGGGTTCACATATGGGGGTTAGGGCATATATATAGCCAGCCACAAGCTATGTGTAGTTTAGGCATAGAAAGGGGATACATAGGACATGGCCAAATCAGAGCTCGCATGACCGATGTGCATGCTGAAGACTCCGGTGCACGTAGGCCGAAGATTATACTATGGCTAGAGACTCTGGTGCATCGCGGTGGAGACTCCGGTCTAGGGACACGATGTTAGGGTTTGTAATTGGTATCGATGTAGTCTCCGATCTAGGGTACTACAGGTTGTCACCACTAGCTTCGCGAGTCCAGGAGATCTGGGCTATAGATTCCAGTGAAGTATGGCCAGCGATTCCTGTGTGGAGGCAGTGGAGAATCTAGTGCGCATAGGCCAGAGACTCTGGCCTTAAAGTTGTTGCTTCTTCCGTCTTCTCTTACATGCTTCATGCTTGGTTGTCTTGGGTGGGATGGTGATGACCATATGCTGAGCTGCATCACGGGATCTTTTGAAAAGTTCCCAAAATTAATATAAAATATGAATATAATAGTATGTATGATGCAACTATGTCAAAATATACCACAATAAACTACAAAGTTCATGTATGCATTTACATACATCACACACAAAGGTAAAAGACAAACAAATCCGGAGTAAATAATAGCGTAGATTATTTTCGGCTCAAACTTCTATCCATGTTGTCCCGATTCTTTTCGGCCATGGGATGGATGCCGAGAAGGACACGCGGTGACGTCGCAACGGAGCCCTGCTATCCTATGAGGCGGTCCCTGCTGCGGGTCAGGGCGAAATATTCGATACCATGGACAGCTATACCACGCACCATCGTACCCCACGTAGCTGGAAGATGGGCCGCGCGCAGGACATGAGCCTGCCGTTAGCTTAGGCGGGTTCGATCATGGCCGGTGAAATGCATTCCTGCACGACAACGCTCCGCACCCACCGGGTTGCGGGGCCCACCGAGAGCCGACATGATGCCTTGATCCCATGCTAGCCGCGCATAATAGAGGGAATGGGCCCGCCGAGAGCCAACGTGATCCAGGCATAGCAGACATGTCTCAGATGGTATGGCTGGATGCGGGTTATCACGACAATGAGGCCCGTAAGGAACTAACTTGGCATCGTAAGCCCTTGCCGCTTGCGGTTTCTCGCGGACGTGGGGCCATGCATATACGGCGTGGCTTCGAAAGCCCATGCCGGCCGCGCTTTCTCATGGATGTGGGGGCGTCCAAAAATGACGTGGCGACATCTGTCAGAGTAGACTTTAGACGACGCGGGTTATCATGGCGAAATCGGGCTATGTGACCCATTTGTATCCTACCTGGCAGCTGTAAACACCTGGATTTTTAAGTTCAGATGCCTGTTATGCCGTACATCACAATTCCAAGAATACCATTTTTGCGAGACATAACATAATTGGTAGCACAGTACATCATCCATTACAAACCATAATAGTCTTACAAATAGTTGATCTCATGATCAAGTATTAATACACATCAAAGCAATGAAAATAAACGTAGTAGAGTCTCCATCTTCATTGTCACAGGCAATGCTGACGATGGGAGATGATCCTAGTTATCGTAGACATCCTGCTGTCCATCCTTCAGATAGTCCTCCTCATAGTCTGGCCATGGGAATAACCAGGGACAAAGCCATGAGTACTCTTAAAGTATTCGCAAACTATCACTAATGAAAGTAAGACAATTCTAGTAGGAATCCTAAGCTCTAGGCATGTTTGCAACAAGCTAATTTTATTTCAGAAATACTTGGTAGTAAAGATCTATTTTAGTTCTCTAGATTACCCAAGTGGGAACGTAGTTTTCATTTCCACAACCCTGTTGTGGTCAAGTCAAAGTCATATTTCAAGTCACAAGTCATTTTGAAAACATATGACAACAGAACAGTATGGCCACTCCAACTGTCCATGACCACGGACACGGCTATTCGAATAGTTTGACAGTCTACAGAGGTGGTACACTTTTACCACAAAATTTGATACATTTGTCAGGGATAACCCTGAATCATCATACTTGGTATGCGGATAATCAATCCTAACCTTTCAGTTACACACCCCAGTATAGGCACCTCCCCTATGAGCTTGCCCTCCCAGCCATGGCCATCTGCCATCCCGGGAACTGCATAGTTGGACATTCATATTCACGAGGCAGACTCAGCTGAACCTCTTTCCGCGAGGGAACCCATACTAAGACATATAAACTTCCAATTAACCCTACCCAACTCAGGTATTGTGGTTGTACAGTAAAGCTGGAATGGTATCGCATCCGAACCCAACCATCAGTTTTTCTTTATCAAAGTCAAGGCACATGCCTCATTCAGTATCATCTTCAAGTCACTGTGTTTCAATACCCATGTCAAAACATTTCAATAGAATGACTAATCATTCCAAGGTTTTCATAATCATTTTCTCCAAGTGTTCCCACCTAAAGTGATCAATTTTAGTTTAACACTAGCAACTATCAATGAGGGTATCACTATTGAGTGGTGCTAATCAAGTGTAACTACCCAAGCTTAGTTCTATGATCTTGAGGGCATCTATTTTATTTTCCACTAATCACTAATAAGTACTATTTATGAAACTTTTGTAAAGGGAAAAGTAAAGCTTGTAGGTAAAACTTGGAATTGGTAAATTTTCATCTCAATAGTATGCATAGGGTATCCTACACAAGTTAACTTGCATAGTGGAGCTTGCCTTGGTTGGTACATTTGTCGAAGTTCTCTTCTTCTTCTACTTTGTAGAAGTCTGCCTCCTCGTAGTCCGGGTCGGTACTAGCATCTATAAATAAATACTAGGTACACAATTACCAAATAATACTTAAATACTTCTATTTAGCACACAAAGGCTCACACTAGATGCTCTAGCATCATCTCAATCATCACATGAAATATGGACATATTCTTATTTATCTTATTTTAGAAATGCAATTTCTACTAATTGAAAAATACTTAAGATTTAATATTCTCCAATTAAAATATGGGATAATGTGGACACATGTCATCACCACATATTCCAATAATTGGGAATGTGATTTAAAGTGGTTGGCATATATTACAAAGTTGAATATTACTATTTAATATAATTAAAATGACTAGTAATTGCTATATAGCATTCTTTTAATACTAGCCCATGACTACTGCATGTAAAACTATATATTTTTACATATTCCGATGGATCATGGCAAATGTGATTTTTGAGTGTTGGAATCAACTCAAAAGAATTTATGGTTGATTTCAGAAAAAATGTTTGAAGTTGAAAAGTCTCTACCTTTGTTATTTTTACTATGGGTGATCTATAACTTCAAACTATTTGAATCCAATGAGTGTGTTTAGATATTTTCATTACCTTTCTAACAAAATTGGAATCATGCAATTTGGTTCAGTAAATCACCTTGAATTCAATTTTGAAATCAACTACACAATATGGTTTTGGAATAAAAGGAAAATCTACATTTGAATTCACAGGCAACGCGTGGGAACGATATTTGGCCGGCCCAACTGCACGGCGTGCACGCAGCGGGCTACACCTGCATTGGCCCCACCTGTTAGCGGCTATTCTAACGCGAAGCATTACACGCTAGTCTGGGCCGCATGATTAGAGCATGATCAACTACTCAACGTCATCGTCTCTATCGCACGACTCGCGGGGGATTTCAACCCTAGCTCTACGGTGGGGGTCATCGGGGGCTTACCAGGGCTCCAGCTATGTCAGGTGATGGGGGCGAATGAACTAGTAGACGACGGCGGTTCGATTGGTGGTCGCAGTGGCTCCTGGGGCGGCTCCTATCACTGGTTCTGTTCCACCACAGCAGCGGCGGGCTCCGGTGAAATTCCGGTGATGCAGTGCTCGCCTTGCTCCGGGGATAGGTCGGAGGGGTTCCTAGGGGAGAGGTGAGGCAAATGGTGTGCATTTTGAGGCAAGGGACGGGTCAATTTATACCCCGGTGAGGGAGCATTAGGGCATGGCTCGGGCTCATCGGCGATGTTTCTACATGGCGCTATTGGCATGGGTGAGGGTGTAGGTCGATGGGGTGCTCCCGGGCGGTCGTCATGTGCATAGTGGCACAACGAGGCGCGGTCTTAATCAGACAGGGACGTCCATGCTCTTCTCGGGTACCGCGGGTGTTCGTCATGGCGTACAGTGGTCACGGGGTGAATAGCGTCAAACGGGCGTGTCTGGGAGGTCACTGGCATTGTGGCGAATGCATTTATGCAAGGAGAGAGCGAGGCACGGTGTGGTTGCGCAGGACGGCTCGACGCTCTGGCCTGCGTGTCGGCATGGCAGAGAGATAAATGGGCACGACGGTGCTGGCGTCTCCACTTGTTGTCGTTGGCCGAGACGTGTACTGGCGAGTGTGGTGAGGTCACGCCTATGTCCTAGTGGTCATGGGTGAGGGTGGCGAGGCTTGTGGCGTCATGTCCATGTCCGGCCGGCATGGCATGGGCAGGTACCACTTTGCACTGGTCATTTGGTCGAGTGAGAGAGGCTCAATTGCACGGGCTTGTACTAGGGGTGATCGTGGGCTAGTAGTCGAGCTGTGTCGAGTACAAAGATGATAACTATATTGATCAAAATAGTGTATAGTTGGTATATCTGTACTATGCCTGCTAAGTGTTCGATCAAATGGCCGCATGAAATAAACATTTGAATTTTCATATATTTTTTGGTGGGTGTGTTGTTCATATGCTTGAGTGTCTCTGGTTGCAAGGATTGGTCAAGTGGAGAAACTTTGAGTGGTTTTTGAAAAATGGCTATCTTGATGTCTATGATGGATTCAATTTTGAAATGTCCTCTAAAAGAATTTGAATTTGTTTCTGTAAGTTTTGAAAGTTCACTTGGGTTCATTGTCACTTGGTCTAGCAAGGTGAGAAATGAAATAGAGTTGTTTCTATTTGAGATCATTTACTAGAGATGCTCCAAGTGATATCTATGGCTCTGTGATCGATGTTCTTGAAAACTTCGGTCTTCTCCGGAACTTCTAAACATTTCCTAAGTAACAAGATATGAAATACATCATGAATGGCTGACATCTCCTCAGGCAGTTCTAGCTGAGATGATACTTCTCCTCGCGACTTAAAATCTTGAAGGGTCCGATATATTGTTGGGTCCGCATCATAGAAAACAAAAAATTTCCTACGATGAGAACTACACACCAAGATCTATCTACTAGGTACAAAGCAACGGGTGGACATACATCCAACAAGAACTTACCCTCGAAGACAACGAGGTTTGTTAACGAGTAGGAACTCATGGTTGATGTAGTCGTACACTTGCCGATCTCAAGATCGTGAGGAAGTCCGAGCGACGCAACTCAGCAGCGCATCCGCACTCGCACACACGTTCAAGCCACCGGATAACCTCCACCTCCTCACTCCAGTGATCCAGCAGAAGCAGCAACTCCTTCCAGACGAAATGCCACCGGGAACATGTATCTCGCTAATCCGAGACCATGGGGGAATAATTCTAGAGGGGGAGAGAGATCCTTCACAAGGAGGTGTGAGGAAGAAGGAGGAAGCGGGTGGCCTTTTATAGGAGGAGGGGGGTTGCCCCTCCTTCATGGCCAGCGCATGGGAGGTGACTCCTCACCTCCCCCATTCATGTGGTGGTAACCCCTCCACATTAAAATGCCTCTTCACATTCCCTTTAAAGTCCCTACTTTAAATGCATTAAAATTCTCCAAGTTTAATGCTCTCTCATTTAATAAAACTCTTTTATTAAATTTATTCAGAATTTTGTTAATTACTTTAATTAACAAACATTCACATATAACCCCTTTCAATATTTCAATATCACATGCAGAACCACTTTGCGCAATTTCACCCGAAACAATTTCCGGTTTCTATCGAAACAATTCTTGCGCTTTGCAATTCTTTCGTCTGAAACATATGTGCTCCAAAATGGTGTCCAGTAAGTCTTAAGTGTGTCATCCTACGGTTCGCGAATAATGCAGACATGATTGAAACCCCTCTCTGATCAATAATCAGCAGTGGGACCTAGAGATCCGTACTGACTCCTACACATTCAACGATGACTTCTGTGATCGTGAGGACCTTTAACGCTAGTAACTAAATCCCTTTGTCTCGCGATATATTGCAAGTCCGAGATTCGATCATCGGTATCTCCATACCTAGTTTGATCTCGTTGCCGATATGCACTCTTTTCTTGTTCCTGTGATATAACATTCTAGTGATCACATCACTTGCTTGCAAGTTATCTTAATGTGATATCACCGAGGGGGCCCATAGTATATCTATCTGTCATCGGGATTGACAAATTCCACTCTTGATCCATGAGCCTCAACATAACACCTTCGTATCACTGAACCCATCTTTATAGTCACCCTGTTACGGTGTGACGTTTGATGTTATCAAGATACTCTTCCGGTGTTAGCAATTAACATGATCTCATGGTCTAAGGATAAAGATTACTTCGTATAGTGTTATAGCAATATAAACATAATGACTTTGATCGTAATGCTATACTTCTGATGAATGTTCATCACATCATTCTACCAATGTTGTGACCTTGTTATTAACAAAATCCAATGTCCATGATCAGGAAACCTTGATCATCTTGTTAATCAACAAGCTAGTCTATAAGAGAGGCATAACTAGGAACCCTTTTTGTTTATTAAATGCACATGTATTGACGTTTTCGATCAATACAATTATAGCATGCAAAATAAACATTTATCATAAACATGGAATAAGATAATAACCACTTTATTATTGCCTCTCGGGCATATTCCCTTCAGTCTCCCAGTTGCACTAGAGTCAATAATCTAGTTTGAAAAACTTTGCATATTGAACACCTATGGCTTTCTGGTGTTGCATATACGCTATTGCTAGTGGTTAACATAATCTCCGGATCTGACAGTTTCAGGTCCGTTTGTATTTGCATGTCTTTGCGTCTCTACGCATCACTCATTCTCAAATGAGATGGCATTGTATAAATTTGGTCCTTTGGTGAGACCTTTAGTTCGTTCCGATTAAAATATGTTGATATTATTGTTACACAATATATCTTCATAGTATTAGCCCACTTTGAACCACACCTAGTTTGACAACAAACTACTTAACACAAATGCCCTCCTTTGCTGCTACTATAGTAGTTATATACTTAGCCTTTTGTTGTAGTATCCGTCACAATGTCTCAACTTTGGAACTCATCCAAATCCACCATGGAACATCCTTTCCATTACGTTGTGCCACCCATAGTCTAAATTGAGATAAATTTAATTTGTATCTTGTGACAAAAAAAGTAGCAATGTAACACTTTACAATGAACTACCTTTAACTATTTGTCACTTATACATGATATATTCTTAGTTCTTCCAAAGCTCATAAGAATATCTTTACTATCGTCCAATGATCATCTTATGAATCATTCTAGTATGTGCTCATAACATTTAGAGCATAGGACATATCTGGATATATACATATCACGGTATAATCGATCAAAATCTTCATGTGATTTTACTCACCAAGTGTTGAAACACTTGAATCTTGATACAATTCTTTCCATGCAGCAAGAACCTTTCTTGTTGTTTCCATATTGAACCCTTTCAATATCTTATATATGTATGTATAGCACAACCATATTAGTGCCTCAATCTATCCATATAGATATTGATGCCAAATATTCTGGGTTTGCCCAAGTCTTTCATCAAAATCTCATTTTAATGAAATTCTTAACTTGTGTCAATACAAGATACATCATTTCCAATCAACAATATGTCCTCTACATAATGTATTAGAAATATGTCTCAGCGCTCCCACTTAATTTCTTGCAAATGCAAGAATCTTCATCATTTCCGATGAATTTAAACTCTTTTAACAGTTTCATCATGGTGAAGATTCCAACACCGCTATGCTTACTTCAACTATTGAAGTTTGCATGCCCTTTTAGCACCCTTTGAATTAACAAAACCCTTCGGACCGTGTCTTGTACACGTCCTAGGTAACCATTCTATTAGAAGAACATTGGTTTGTTTATTCAACTACCATATACAAAATTATATGTAGTGGTTGCTACATTAATCCGTCAAGACTATATATCGCTATGAAAGATCAAATCTTGTCATAGTCAACTCCTTGACATTGTCGTAAACTACTTTCTGACATGTCGACTATTTCATAGATGTTAAACATCCATGTCTTATTTCTTTATAGATCCAAACACGACCGATAGGCTTCATGCCTTTTCGGAGGGTCTTCCAAGTTCGGAAACTTGATTTCTCGTGTATGGATACTATCATGGATTCTATAACTTCTAGTCATTTTATGGAGTTAGGGCCTATCATCGCTTCTTTGCATGTAGTCGGTTCATCATTGTCAGAACAATAATGACTTCCTTATCAAATCACACTATTTGATTCTTACCGACCCACACGGTTCAATATGAACTCTAATGTCCGAGATCACACCCTTTGTAATCACGGGAGCCATGAGCATTGTGGCCGCCACCGGGACACTTTCCGGCGCTGCGCTACTTAGCACACAACAACCTTATCAAAGTTCTATTGTCCTCCCACTTAACTTTTCAAGAAAAATTCCTTCTCAAGAAACTTGACGTTCCAAGTAACAAACTCTTTTGTCCTCGGTATTATGGAGAAATTCCCAACAAATTCTTTGGGATAACCTACAAAGACGTGCTTATCCAACTTTGGTTGTAAACATTTTACATATGCTTAGCATACCAAAATTTAAGAAAAGACAATTCGGGTTTTATCCCAAACCATAACTTATATGATGTCATTTCAACGGATCACGATGGTGCTCTTTTCAGTGTAAAAGCGGTAGTCTCTAAAGCTTCAATCCTTAAAACATAATGGCAGTTTTATAAATGACACCTTTGATCTTACCATGTCAAACATGGTTTGATTTCATCTCTCGAATATGCCATACTCCTATGGTTTATCGGGAAAAACACAAATCATGGAACAATTCCTCAAATCTTAGGTGTTTTGCTAAACCTGTAACTCAAATATCTTCCTTTATGATCAAATCATAAACTCTTTTATTTTCTTGTTACAATGATTTTCCACTTCATCTTGAAAGTCTTTGAACAATTTTCAAATGTTTCATACTTCTTCCTTATTAAGTAAATATACAGATATATTCACTTAAATTTTTGGAGAAAGCATATGAAGCAAATGGATCCATCGCATATGGCTACACATAATGGACTATATACATCAACATTGCATAATATCCAATAAGTTAGTCATCCGTTCCTCTTTGGCCTATGGACGGAGTTTCAATTATCTCGAGGAAAGTCTCACAAGAGTGAATTGATCAAAATCAAAGACTCCAAAAATCCATCAACATGGAGTTTCTTCATGTTTTCTTATAATTTAAAACAGCGATGTCACTTCATAAGTGATCTTTCAATCATTTGTCTTGCGACATTTTAGCAATAGTGTTTATGGATGTGATTTCTCCAACTAGACTTGTAAAAGTTCATCCATCCTTTATGGAATACGGTAATTATTTGAACAACCATTGTTCTCATAATACCGGAACAAAATAACAATTATTAAAACAAATCTTGAAGGCTAGGTTTGATGATAACGAAAAACACAATAACACTTTATATGTTTTCGATGAACATCATCACTTATTCTCTTGCTAGTTACTTAGGCCATTGTAGTTCATGAATTGCGTTGTCCTGTATGACACTTCACACCAACCAATTTGGTATCCAATACCTAAGAACCACATTGTTTAACAATTAAGGAATACAGCCATAACATGTATATCTTCTATATACCTAAGTTGGACATTTCCAACTTTTTCTTTTCTGCCAAATATTTTATAGAGCAATTCCTTTTCCTTTTAAAAGAATCTATCAATATCAACAGTGGTGTCATTCACATGACACATAGTACAAAGCGTATATAGTCAAATACTAATACCTTTGGACTTGCACTTTGAAGTGGATCACCATCATCAAATGTTTTGGTATTCTTTCAATAATCCATTCTTTAGTAATCTATTAGTGTAGTAAACATTTTACTTACATCTTCTATTCATCCTTATCATGACAACTTTCATGATCAAGCTACTATAGCCTATAAGGAAGAATCGCGAGTATAATGTTAGTTCCCAAAAACCTTTTTGGGAGATCCGGATGCCTAGCATCTCCATCCTTCACAAATTCTCATACAATATGAGAACATGTATTTTTCTTAATTATAATCTATCATAATGCAACCAAAAACATTGTTTCAGATATCACAATATCTTTCACACATGATGGTTTCTGAAACAATTTTCAGCTCCTATATAATCTTGATATTAAAACAACTTTTGAATATCAATAATCATGGAGGCAAACATGATACTTCAAATACTAACATTGGAATTCTTACTCTTGATTTAATACTACTTATTAAACTTCATGGAGTAAATAGAGTTTGCTGAAAGTTTGCAATAGGACTTATAAACTTTAAATTGACATTCAAAACAATACGATACCAGTTCGTAAAGTAAATATCCAGAATTCTATAGTTCTATTATCTCAATTAAAACTAAGCATAAGGTAGTGAACATACGCCAATGACTACAACAAATTATGCAAATTCACTTTGATTTAGTTTTATGAAAAAATTGACTTCGACTAATCCAAATTAGAAATGAACTCCCACTCAAAAACAACATCCCTTGTGCCTTTTTGGTGATTACATGAACCAAATCCACTACACCAAGTCCGATCATCACGTGAGTTGATGTAGCTTCAAAAGCGAGCATCTATATGAGCATCATATCAACTATATGACTCATGCTTAACCTTTCGGTCCGTGTTCCAAGGCCATGTCTATACATGCTAGGCTCGCCAAGTAAGAACCTTAGTACTCGCATGTGTAAAACTGTCTTACACCCGTTTGTATGAAAGCGTAGAGTCGAGTACACCTGATCATCACGTGATGTCTCGAAACACGATCCATAGAACGGTGCATACTTAAGGAAGAACACATTTTTATCTTGATATCTAAATGAGGGGTCATCTTACAATGCTACAGAAAGCGCCAAACTAGCAGTATAAGATGCTAACGTCTAATGTGTAAAGTGAGATGAGATGGTCCATGCATTTGATCTCTATCATATTCATCATGGTATGATCTCTATCATTCCTTTGTGTGTAAGGCCAAGGTCTATGGAACTTACACGTTGTGTGTGTTGTAAGAGTATCTATCATACATCTACTTACAACAATACCATATCAATACACTAGCCCAGCAACGATCTAAACTAGACGCCTCTAATTTAACAATTGCAAGTTTTACGTGGCTTAGGGCTTTCGGAGATAGAGCCGTTTTCACCTACGAACATGAACCACAACAAGGAAAACTAAGTTATTAGAAACTCGTTGTAAATCAGATATTGACTATAGTAGGAGAGACAGACACCCGCCAGCCACTTATGCAAAACAAGTTGCATGTCAGTCGTGGAACCGGTCTCATGTACGATGACATGTAAGGTTGGTCCGGGCCGCTTCATTCCACTATGCCACCAATATCCAAAATACATAGAAGATGCAATAACATGATCATCATCGCCCACATATAAAGATATGTGTACTACCCGTGCAAAGCACCTACGCATAGATCAGGCTCTGATACCACTATTGGGTCCGCATCATAGAAAACAAAAAATTTCCTACGATGAGAACTACACGCCAAGATCTATCTACTAGGTACAGAGCAACGGGTGGACATACATCCAACGAGAACTTACCCTCGAAGACAACGAGTTTTGTTAACGAGTAGGAACTCGTGGTTTATGTAGTCGTACACTTGCCGATCTCAAGATCATGAGGAAGTCCGAGCGCCGCAACTCAGCAGCGCATCCGCACTCGCACACACGTTCAAGCCACCGGACAACCTCTACCTCCTCGCTCCAGCGATCCAGCGGAAGCAGCAACTCCTTCCAGACGAAATGCCACCGGGAACATGTATCTCGCTAATCCGAGACCATGGGGGAATAATTCTAGAGGGGGAGAGAGATCCTTCACAAGGAGGTGTGAGGAAGAAGGAGGAAGCGGGTGGCCTTTTATACGAGGAGGGGGGGTGCCCCTCCTTCATGGCCGGCGCATGGGGGGTGACTCCTCACCTCCCCCATTCATGTGGTGGTAACCCCTCCACATTAAAATGCCTCTTCACATTCCCTTTAAAGTCCCTACTTTAAATGCATTAAAATTATCCAAGTTTAATGCTCTCTCATTTAATAAAACTCTTTTATTAAATTTATTCAGAATTTTGTTAATTACTTTAATTAACAAACATTCACATATAACCCCTTGCAATATTTCGATATCACATACAGAACCACTTTCTGCAATTTCACCCGAAACAATTTCCGGTTTCTATCGAAACAATTCCTGCGCTTTGTAATTCTTTCGTCTGAAACATATGTGCTCCAAAATGGTGTCCGTAACTCTTAAGTGTGTCACCCTACGGTTCGCGAATAATGCAGACATGATTGAAACCCCTCTCTGATCAATAATCAGCAGTGGGACCTGGAGATCCGTACTGACTCCTACACATTCAACGATGACTTCTGTGATCGTGAGAACCTTTAACGCTAGTCACTAAATCCCTTTGTCTCGCAATATATTACATGTCCGAGATTCGATCATCGATATCTCCATACCTAGTTTGATCTCGTTGCCAACATGCACTCTTTTCTCGTTCTCGTGATATAACATTCTAGTGATCACATCACTTGCTTGCAAGCTATCTTAAGGTGATATCACCGAGAGGGCCCAGAGTATATCTATCCGTCACCGGGATTGACAAATTCCACTCTTGATCCATGAGCCTCAACATACCTTCGTATCACTGAACCCATCTTTATAGTCACCCTGTTACGGTGTGACGTTTGATGTTATCAAGATACTCTTCCGGTGTTAGCAATTAACATGATCTCATGGTCTAAGGATAAATATTACTTCGTATAGTGTTATAGCAATATAAATATAATGACTTTGATCGTAATGCTATACTTCTGATGAATGTTCATCACATCATTCCACCAATGTTGTGACCTTGTTATTAACAACATCCAATGTCCATGATCAGGAAACCTTGATCATCTTGTTAATCAATAAGCTAGTCTATAAGAGAGGCATAACTAGGAACCCTTTTTGTTTATTAAACACACATGTATTGACGTTTCCGATCAATACAATTATATCATGCAAAATAAACATTTATCATAAACATGGAATAAGATAATAACCACTTTACTATTGCCTCTCGGGCATATTCCCTTCATATATCTGGGTGCAAGCTTCCCTTTAAGTTGAAAACACTACATTCCTTTCAAGGGTGATACTTTGAGATACACAAAGTCTCCGATATTGAAGGTCGGATCTCGACATCTTTTGTCAGCATAACTCTTCTGTCTGGATTGAGCAGTCTTGAGGTGTTCACGGATCTTGTGAACCTTCCCTTTGGCTTCTCGTAGGATGTTTGGTCTGAATATCTGACTCTCTCCTACTTGTGACCAATTCAGGGAGGTACGACACTTCCTTCCATACAAAAACTCAAATGGGGCCATCTGCAAACTGTCCTGATAACTATTGTTGTATGAGATTTTAACGAAAGGCAGACAGTCTTCCCATTTAGATCCATATTATAGTACACAGGCTCTCATCATATCTTCTAGTATCTAGTTTACTCTTTCTGTTTGTCTGTCGGTCTTCGGGTGATAAGCTATGCTGAAGTTCAGTTTGGTTCCTAATCCTTCTTGAACTTTCTTCCAGAACCTTGAGGTAAACTGGGTTCCTCGATCTGACACAATGGTCTTGGGGCTTCTGTGCATACTGTCTATTCTAGCAATGTATAACTGATACATTGCAAATGTATATATAATTTTTGATGTTCCATGCTTGGTTTTATCCACTTTCTTGTGTTTTGTCCATAATTTGGAGTACTTTTCATATGATTTCTTGGACTAACCTATTAACAAGAGCCACAGTGCCAGCTGCCTGTTTTCTGCTATTTTTGGTTCCAGGAAAGTCATAAAATTAATATTCTCGGAATTGGACGGGACAAAAGCCAAAGTGCCTATTTTTCTGAAAGTCATCAGATGCAAGAATACGAGACGGAGAAGGGCTGGGGGGCCAGCCACACCACTTGGTCGCGCGGCCAGGCCTGGCCTGCGCCAGGGGGTGGTCTGGCCGACCCCAACACCCCCTCGGCCTCTCCTTCCGCCTATAAGATGCCCTCGGGATGAAAACCGTAAGTGCCCGATCAAAAATCCACGAAAGAGTCTATATCCGCCGTTATCTCCATCCCTAGATCGGGAGGGATTTTAAGCTCTTCCCGGCACCCTGCCGGAGAGGGGAACACCCTGGAGGCCTTCTTCATCACCATGCAAGCCTCCGGTGTGATGCGTGAGTAGATCATCCTTGGACTACGGATCCATGTAGTAGCTAGATGGCTGGTTCTCCTCCTTTGTGCTTTCATGTTTAGATCTTGTGAGCTCCTTTAATTATAAAGATCATCTATTTGTAATTCTGCATGTTGTGTTTGTAGGGATCCGATGGATATTGAGATGCTATTTCAGATTGATTATTGATCCTATCATGTCTTTGTTATTTGTGATCTTGCATGCTTTCCGTTGTTAGTAGCTATCTTGGCCAAGTAGATGCTAGCAACTCCAAGAGTTAGTATTTATGCTCGATAGTGGGTTCATGCCTCTGGTAATCTGGGGAAGTGACAGAAATCTCTAAGGTACTAGATGTGCTATTGCTACTAGCGAGAAAACAACAATCCTTTGTTCATAGAACAATCATATTGTTTACTTTACACGCAATTCGTAAAGCAATAATCTGTTGCTTGCAAATTAATACTGGAGGGGGTTCGGATGATAACCTGAAGGTGGATTATTAGTCATAGATGCAGTTGGATGGCGGTCTATGTATAATGTTGTAATGCCCAATCAAGTCTCAAAGGAGTCAAGATGATTAGTATATGCATATATTGCTTTCTCGATGTTTGTCAATTGCCCTGCTGTAATTTGTTCACCCAGCATGTTATCTATCTTAAGGAGGGCCACCTCTAGTGAACTATGGATCCTGGTCCTTTACTTTTACATACACTCTATAAACTATTTACTGCTTTGTGTTTACTCTCGGCAAACTATTACTTCCTTCCATTTGATACGTTCAATCCTTTGTTTTCAACAAAACACGGTGAGATTGACAACCTCATCGCAAGTTGGGGAGAGAGTTCTGTGGTTGTGTTGTGCAGGTCTCCACGTTGCTACTAGCACCGGTAGTGCGCCCTGCCAAGGCTCAGCTAGCAACACCTTTGGGGTGTTTCCTTGCTCCTACTGGTTCGATTAAACCTTGGTTTCATAACTGAGGGAAACTTGCTACTGTGCTCAGCATACCTTTCTCTTGGGGTACCCAACGAGCTCTACATCAACAATGAGCCTTCAAGCATTTTTCTGGCACCGTTACCGGGGATTGAAGAAGAAGAAGCTCCCACGTCAACCACGCGCCAGCATTTTTCTGGCGCCGTTGCCGGGGAGTCAAGGACATCTTCACAAGGGGAGTCCCTCATAACAAATCCCTTTACTTTGTTATTTTTGTTTTTCTTAGTTTTTTTGCTTTGTTTGCTTGTTTCTTTCTCAAAAACACAAAAAAATTAGTTCCTACTATAGTTGTTATTTTCGTCGGTCTGTTATTGTCTTGCTTTATCATTCTTTCTATCAATGGTTGGTTTCTTTGAAACTGAATCTTATTGGCAAGGTGGGTTCAGGGAAGAACAAAAACATTATTATAAGGAACACCGCTTGTCACAAAAAGGGAAACACTTATGGGAACAAATTGATAAATTGTATACCATTGCTATAAACGTGTGCTCTACTTATAATGTTACTTATTGCTTTGATAAATCTTGTTGCTGTAGGAGGTATAAACACCTCCCTTTTCAATGTGAGTATAATGATAATGTTACCATATCTTCTTATGTTAAAGGGAATTATGACTTTTATGATGTGGAACAAATTGAAGAATTTATTGCTTGGAAGGGTGCATTTGAACTTGCTTATTTGCTTGAAAATACTGATGATGCACCTTATAAATATGAGGTTTATGATATACTAAATTTTTGCTTTGATAATTACAAGGATGAAAATGGCTATATTCTTGAATATCTTAATAGATGCTCTCCACCAATTGAAGAGACTAATGCCTTGTATGAGCCTATGGAAGAAGAAATTGCTGAAACTAGAAGCTCATTGGATGAAAAAGAGGAGGAGAGTGATGATCAAGAGGAGGAAGAATGTATCTACCCATCCCTACCTTCTAATGAGAGTAACTCTTTACCCCTTACATTATTTGATTGTCCCCCATGCTTACCAAAGGAAGACGAATGTCATGTTCCTGCGGATTCTTTTGAAAATGTTTATAATAAAGCTCTAGTGTTTGTAGATCATGAAAAGCATGCTTTATGTGATAGTTATATTGTTGAGTTTATTCATTAGGCTACTGAAAATTATTATGAGAGAGGAAAATATAGTTGTAGAAGTTTTCATGATACTGAAACACCTCTCTATGTGCTGAAAGTTTTGAAGTTACTTTTGTTTTATGTTCCTATGCCTGTCACTTTGTTCCTTGTGCATTTATTTGCATACAAGATTCCTATGCATAGGAAGTGGGTTAGACTTAAATGTGTTTTGAATTTGCTTCTTGGTGCTCTCTTTTACTTCAATTCATATTTCTTATGTGAGCATCTTCTCAAACTATCATGCCTAACTTGAAGGCGTTAAAGAAAAGTACTTATTGGGAGATAACCCAAAAGTTTTAGATGAGTATTGGAAGTTATTACTTCAGTAATAATCGCTCCTTATCCTTTTTATTTGCTTTTTGTGCCAAGAGTAACCTCTAATGAGAGAGAAGTAATGATTGGGAAAGTTGCTGTCCCAAAACAGATTTTTGTGCTTCACCGTAAATATTCGTGTAAAATCTCTGAACGTCTTTTTGAGGCGTGAATTTTTCTGCTTTGTCCCCAGGTTGTTATCTAACCTTAGTTAGTTCAACACTTTTTGATTTGAGCAAAAGAAGGTCTTCGAAAAAATTCGTCTTTACCTGCTGGTTTCTGCATTTGCTTCTTGTTGGTTCCTTTTTGAGTTCTTTTGGGGAATTGAGCTTTTTGAGGGAAGTGCTACAGTAGATAGTGTTCTAATGGAAGTTTATTGGTGTTGGAACTGAACCATGAGACCTTTTATCTTGAGTGCACTAATGTTGCTAATAAAGATTGTGTGAAGTTTTGTATGAAGGAAAAATTTCAGGTGTATGGAATGAATGAGTAATGAGATGAAGGATGGACTAAAGCTCAAGCTTGGGGATGCCACGCGTGTCACCCCAAGAAATATCCAAGAAGTACAAGCGTCAAAGCTTGGGGATGCCCAAGGCATCCCCTTCTTCATCAATAAAAATCCCAGATTTCTTCCAAACGCTTCATTTTTATTGTTTCATGCACAGTTGTGTTGTTCTTGGAGCGTCTTCTTTTCATTTTATTTTTGGTTTTTCGTTTGCTTTTGTTTGCTTTGTTTTATGAATAAATTGGTTGGACCCCCTCTTTCATACAATGGTTTGCAAATAGTTTGGTTTGGTTTGGAAAAGAGTAGGAAAGTTCATGCTTATGTGGTAAAAAGAGCTCATTTTTGACTGTGGCCTATGCTCTGTCATGCCATGCTTGATATTGTTTTGGCTTTATGCTTAGTATTCTTTGTTGTAGCATGACTTGTTATAAACAATTGAGATTGTTTAATGTGCCTTGGATGAATCATGCGTTATTTTAGCATATTAAAGCATAGTATAGTGGTATTCTCCTTTGATGCTCTATTTGGGTTGACTTGGCGCATGCTCACACCATGTTATGACTATCTCAAGTCACCATAGCCTTTATGATCCTTTAGTTTTCAACTTGTAGTATCACTTTATGCTTTGATCAATGATGTTATGTCGCTCTGCATGATTATGGCCATTATTGCTCTCTTAGTTTGTCGCTCCCAGTCTTTTGCTAGCCTCCACAACCAAGTGTGAGTTCCACTCATGCATCCAACTCCCTAAACCAAGTTATTCCAAAGAGTCCACAATACCTACCTACTAGCTTATGCTATTCCAAGTATATTCATGCTTTTATTTACCTTCCAAATTAAACTAGTTATGAGAAAACTAGTGATTAAAGCTCTCACGAACTTGATGGCACACTTTTCTTTTCTTGCCCTTAATAAACTTGAACCATTGTGTCATCTATGTTGTATATGCTTGCACTTATTTGTTGGGAATTAGAAGAACCATGCTGTCATGGGGAACGCTTTCAACATTGCACTTGGTACTTTGTAACTAGTTGATATCATGCTCTTTTGTATATGGATGTCGTCGGTGTGAAATGAAAGGGGAGCTTGTAAGTCCATTGAGTTATGTATATGTGTTAGAGAAACGCCTAGGCCGCTGGTCTAATCCATGTTGACATGGTGGAAACCTTCAGCGTAACCATAATGAGCTGTCTATGAAGCATTCTTCTTATAAAAAAGAGTCCTATATTGAGAAAAAAAGAGAAAAGAGAGAAAAAAGCACCATATTCCCATGGTAAATAAGAAGATTGCTGAGATGCTCGTTGTCTACTTTCCTTGTCATTTTGATATGGGGATTCTTCCGTATCATCGGGCAAGGGGTACCCCGTTGGCGGTTCTCTATGATACACATATACTTACGATGACAAGAACTTACCGGTGACTAAACATGAGTAGCATGAGGAGCGACCCTCGTATACAAGGGACATGAGATTTCTAACTTATACTTCATCAAGCATGTACACCATAGTTTGTTCACTTTAACCTTAATCACTTCAAGATGCTTATGATAGGGGCAATGAGAGCTGAAAGCTATAAGTACCATAATTTTTGGAAGCTCTTTATGAGACTTGAATCCCTACTTCCTTTTATAAAGGCCTTTCTTCCACCATTATATTGAGTCTCCACCTTCTATCTTTATGCACCTACTTTAAGAGCATAGTGTCCATTCTTAGTTCTATGTGCATTGTCCCAAGACTAGTTGATTGATGCATACTTTGATATTGCTTGTTCTACACTATTTGTATCTAGTCACTCTTATGAACTTTGAAGGTGTCCTATGCATTTATATTTGCTACTCTATGAGGGACAAGTTGAATGCTATTATGCTATGTTTTCTTTATGTGAAACAAACAAACGTCTTGCAAAGCATTGTTATTCATGAATCTTTTGTTTGTGCCTTTTCATGTTGCATCATAGTTTCTTTGTCTTATTGCTAGAACTTTGTCTTTCATGTTATGATTGAAGTACTATGATCCCATCTTTGAATGTTTTACAAATACTTTGATGAAGTCTTTGATGGTGCATGTCAGCTCAAAAATTATTCTTTCTTTTTATCACTTACCTACTCGAGGACGAGTAGGAGTTAAGCTTGGGGATGTTGATACATTGCAAATGTATATATAATTTTTGATGTTCCATGCTTGGTTTTATCCACTTTCTTGTGTTTTGTCCATAATTTGGAGTACTTTTCATATGATTTCTTGGACTAACCTATTAACAAGAGCCACAGTGCCAGCTGCCTGTTTTCTGCTATTTTTGGTTCCAGGAAAGTCATAAAATTAAGATTCTCGGAATTGGACGGGACAAAAGCCAAAGTGCCTATTTTTCTGAAAGTCATCAGATGCAAGAATACGAGACGGAGAAGGGCTGGGGGGCCAGCCACACCACTTGGTCGCGCGGCCAGGCCTGGCCTGCGCCAGGGGGTGGTCTGGCCGACCCCAACACCCCCTCGGCCTCTCCTTCCGCCTATAAGATGCCCTCGGGATGAAAACCGTAAGTGCCCGATCAAAAATCCACGAAAGAGTCTATATCCGCCGTTATCTCCATCCCTAGATCGGGAGGGATTTTAAGCTCTTCCCGGCACCCTGCCGGAGAGGGGAACACCCTGGAGGCCTTCTTCATCACCATGCAAGCCTCCGGTGTGATGCGTGAGTAGATCATCCTTGGACTACGGATCCATGTAGTAGCTAGATGGCTGGTTCTCCTCCTTTGTGCTTTCATGTTTAGATCTTGTGAGCTCCTTTAATTATAAAGATCATCTATTTGTAATTCTGCATGTTGTGTTTGTAGGGATCCGATGGATATTGAGATGCTATTTCAGATTGATTATTGATCCTATCATGTCTTTGTTATTTGTGATCTTGCATGCTTTCCGTTGTTAGTAGCTATCTTGGCCAAGTAGATGCTAGCAACTCCAAGAGTTAGTATTTATGCTCGATAGTGGGTTCATGCCTCTGGTAATCTGGGGAAGTGACAGAAATCTCTAAGGTACTAGATGTGCTATTGCTACTAGCGAGAAAACAACAATCCTTTGTTCATAGAACAATCATATTGTTTACTTTACACGCAATTCGTAAAGCAATAATCTGTTGCTTGCAAATTAATACTGGAGGGGGTTCGGATGATAACCTGAAGGTGGATTATTAGTCATAGATGCAGTTGGATGGCGGTCTATGTATAATGTTGTAATGCCCAATCAAGTCTCAAAGGAGTCAAGATGATTAGTATATGCATATATTGCTTTCTCGATGTTTGTCAATTGCCCTGCTGTAATTTGTTCACCCAGCATGTTATCTATCTTAAGGAGGGCCACCTCTAGTGAACTATGGATCCTGGTCCTTTACTTTTACATACACTCTATAAACTATTTACTGCTTTGTGTTTACTCTCGGCAAACTATTACTTCCTTCCATTTGATACGTTCAATCCTTTGTTTTCAACAAAACACGGTGAGATTGACAACCTCATCGCAAGTTGGGGAGAGAGTTCTGTGGTTGTGTTGTGCAGGTCTCCACGTTGCTACTAGCACCGGTAGTGCGCCCTGCCAAGGCTCAGCTAGCAACACCTTTGGGGTGTTTCCTTGCTCCTACTGGTTCGATTAAACCTTGGTTTCATAACTGAGGGAAACTTGCTACAGTGCTCAGCATACCTTTCTCTTGGGGTACCCAACGAGCTCTACATCAACAATGAGCCTTCAAGCATTTTTCTGGCACCGTTACCGGGGATTGAAGAAGAAGAAGCTCCCACGTCAACCACGCGCCAGCATTTTTCTGGCGCCGTTGCCGGGGAGTCAAGGACATCTTCACAAGGGGAGTCCCTCATAACAAATCCCTTTACTTTGTTATTTTTGTTTTTCTTAGTTTTTTTGCTTTGTTTGCTTGTTTCTTTCTCAAAAACACAAAAAAATTAGTTCCTACTATAGTTGTTATTTTCGTCGGTCTGTTATTGTCTTGCTTTATCATTCTTTCTATCAATGGTTGGTTTCTTTGAAACTGAATCTTATTGGCAAGGTGGGTTCAGGGAAGAACAAAAACATTATTATAAGGAACACCGCTTGTCACAAAAAGGGAAACACTTATGGGAACAAATTGATAAATTGTATACCATTGCTATAAACGTGTGCTCTACTTATAATGTTACTTATTGCTTTGATAAATCTTGTTGCTGTAGGAGGTATAAACACCTCCCTTTTCAATGTGAGTATAATGATAATGTTACCATATCTTCTTATGTTAAAGGGAATTATGACTTTTATGATGTGGAACAAATTGAAGAATTTATTGCTTGGAAGGGTGCATTTGAACTTGCTTATTTGCTTGAAAATACTGATGATGCACCTTATAAATATGAGGTTTATGATATACTAAATTTTTGCTTTGATAATTACAAGGATGAAAATGGCTATATTCTTGAATATCTTAATAGATGCTCTCCACCAATTGAAGAGACTAATGCCTTGTATGAGCCTATGGAAGAAGAAATTGCTGAAACTAGAAGCTCATTGGATGAAAAAGAGGAGGAGAGTGATGATCAAGAGGAGGAAGAATGTATCTACCCATCCCTACCTTCTAATGAGAGTAACTCTTTACCCCTTACATTATTTGATTGTCCCCCATGCTTACCAAAGGAAGACGAATGTCATGTTCCTGCGGATTCTTTTGAAAATGTTTATAATAAAGCTCTAGTGTTTGTAGATCATGAAAAGCATGCTTTATGTGATAGTTATATTGTTGAGTTTATTCATTAGGCTACTGAAAATTATTATGAGAGAGGAAAATATAGTTGTAGAAGTTTTCATGGTACTGAAACACCTCTCTATGTGCTGAAAGTTTTGAAGTTACTTTTGTTTTATGTTCCTATGCCTGTCACTTTGTTCCTTGTGCATTTATTTGCATACAAGATTCCTATGCATAGGAAGTGGGTTAGACTTAAATGTGTTTTGAATTTGCTTCTTGGTGCTCTCTTTTACTTCAATTCATATTTCTTATGTGAGCATCTTCTCAAACTATCATGCCTAACTTGAAGGCGTTAAAGAAAAGTACTTATTGGGAGATAACCCAAAAGTTTTAGATGAGTATTGGAAGTTATTACTTCAGTAATAATCGCTCCTTATCCTTTTTATTTGCTTTTTGTGCCAAGAGTAACCTCTAATGAGAGAGAAGTAATGATTGGGAAAGTTGCTGTCCCAAAACAGATTTTTGTGCTTCACCGTAAATATTCGTGTAAAATCTCTGAACGTCTTTTTGAGGCGTGAATTTTTCTGCTTTGTCCCCAGGTTGTTATCTAACCTTAGTTAGTTCAACACTTTTTGATTTGAGCAAAAGAAGGTCTTCGAAAAAATTCGTCTTTACCTGCTGGTTTCTGCATTTGCTTCTTGTTGGTTCCTTTTTGAGTTCTTTTGGGGAATTGAGCTTTTTGAGGGAAGTGCTACAGTAGATAGTGTTCTAATGGAAGTTTATTGGTGTTGGAACTGAACCATGAGACCTTTTATCTTGAGTGCACTAATGTTGCTAATAAAGATTGTGTGAAGTTTTGTATGAAGGAAAAATTTCAGGTGTATGGAATGAATGAGTAATGAGATGAAGGATGGACTAAAGCTCAAGCTTGGGGATGCCACGCGTGTCACCCCAAGAAATATCCAAGAAGTACAAGCGTCAAAGCTTGGGGATGCCCAAGGCATCCCCTTCTTCATCAATAAAAATCCCAGATTTCTTCCAAACGCTTCATTTTTATTGTTTCATGCACAGTTGTGTTGTTCTTGGAGCGTCTTCTTTTTCATTTTATTTTTGGTTTTTCGTTTGCTTTTGTTTGCTTTGTTTTATGAATAAATTGGTTGGACCCCCTCTTTCATACAATGGTTTGCAAATAGTTTGGTTTGGTTTGGAAAAGAGTAGGAAAGTTCATGCTTATGTGGTAAAAAGAGCTCATTTTTGACTGTGGCCTATGCTCTGTCATGCCATGCTTGATATTGTTTTGGCTTTATGCTTAGTATTCTTTGTTGTAGCATGACTTGTTATAAACAATTGAGATTGTTTAATGTGCCTTGGATGAATCATGCGTTATTTTAGCATATTAAAGCATAGTATAGTGGTATTCTCCTTTGATGCTCTATTTGGGTTGACTTGGCGCATGCTCACACCATGTTATGACTATCTCAAGTCACCATAGCCTTTATGATCCTTTAGTTTTCAACTTGTAGTATCACTTTATGCTTTGATCAATGATGTTATGTCGCTCTGCATGATTATGGCCATTATTGCTCTCTTAGTTTGTCGCTCCCAGTCTTTTGCTAGCCTCCACAACCAAGTGTGAGTTCCACTCATGCATCCAACTCCCTAAACCAAGTTATTCCAAAGAGTCCACAATACCTACCTACTAGCTTATGCTATTCCAAGTATATTCATGCTTTTATTTACCTTCCAAATTAAACTAGTTATGAGAAAACTAGTGATTAAAGCTCTCACGAACTTGATGGCACACTTTTCTTTTCTTGCCCTTAATAAACTTGAACCATTGTGTCATCTATGTTGTATATGCTTGCACTTATTTGTTGGGAATTAGAAGAACCATGCTGTCATGGGGAACGCTTTCAACATTGCACTTGGTACTTTGTAACTAGTTGATATCATGCTCTTTTGTATATGGATGTCGTCGGTGTGAAATGAAAGGGGAGCTTGTAAGTCCATTGAGTTATGTATATGTGTTAGAGAAACGCCTAGGCCGCTGGTCTAATCCATGTTGACATGGTGGAAACCTTCAGCGTAACCATAATGAGCTGTCTATGAAGCATTCTTCTTATAAAAAAGAGTCCTATATTGAGAAAAAAAGAGAAAAGAGAGAAAAAAGCACCATATTCCCATGGTAAATAAGAAGATTGCTGAGATGCTCGTTGTCTACTTTCCTTGTCATTTTGATATGGGGATTCTTCCGTATCATCGGGCAAGGGGTACCCCGTTGGCGGTTCTCTATGATACACATATACTTACGATGACAAGAACTTACCGGTGACTAAACATGAGTAGCATGAGGAGCGACCCTCGTATACAAGGGACATGAGATTTCTAACTTATACTTCATCAAGCATGTACACCATAGTTTGTTCACTTTAACCTTAATCACTTCAAGATGCTTATGATAGGGGCAATGAGAGCTGAAAGCTATAAGTACCATAATTTTTGGAAGCTCTTTATGAGACTTGAATCCCTACTTCCTTTTATAAAGGCCTTTCTTCCACCATTATATTGAGTCTCCACCTTCTATCTTTATGCACCTACTTTAAGAGCATAGTGTCCATTCTTAGTTCTATGTGCATTGTCCCAAGACTAGTTGATTGATGCATACTTTGATATTGCTTGTTCTACACTATTTGTATCTAGTCACTCTTATGAACTTTGAAGGTGTCCTATGCATTTATATTTGCTACTCTATGAGGGACAAGTTGAATGCTATTATGCTATGTTTTCTTTATGTGAAACAAACAAACGTCTTGCAAAGCATTGTTATTCATGAATCTTTTGTTTGTGCCTTTTCATGTTGCATCATAGTTTCTTTGTCTTATTGCTAGAACTTTGTCTTTCATGTTATGATTGAAGTACTATGATCCCATCTTTGAATGTTTTACAAATACTTTGATGAAGTCTTTGATGGTGCATGTCAGCTCAAAAATTATTCTTTCTTTTTATCACTTACCTACTCGAGGACGAGTAGGAGTTAAGCTTGGGGATGTTGATACATTGCAAATGTATCTATAATTTTTGCTGTTCCATGCTTGGTTTTATCCACTTTCTTGTGTTTTGTCCACACTTTGGAGTACTTTTCATATGATTTCTTGGATTAACCTATTAACAAGAGCCACAGTGCCAGCTACCTGTTTTCTGCTGTTTTTGGTTCCAGGAAAGTCAGAAAATGAATATTCTCGGAATTGGACAGGACAAAAGCCAAAGTGCCTATTTTTTCGGAAGTCATCAGATGCCAGAATACGAGACAGAGAAGGGCTGGGGGCGACCACACTGACTGGCCGCGCGACCAGGCCTGGCCTATGCCAGGGGGTGGTCTGGCCGACCCCAGCACCCCCTCGGCCTCTCCTTCCGCCTATAAGATGCCATCGGGACGAAAACCCTAAGTGCCCGATAAAAAATCCACGAAAGAGTCTGTATCTGCCGTCATCTCCATCCCTAGATCGGGAGGGATCGGAAGCTCTTCCCGGCACCCTGCCAGAGAGGGGAACTCACCCCGGAGGCCTTCTTCATCACCATGCAAGCCTCCGGTGTGATGCGTGAGTAGTTCATCCTTGTACTACGGATCCATGTAGTAGCTAGATGGCTGGTTATCCTCCTTTGTGCTCTCATGTTTAGATCTTGTGAGCTCCGTTCATGATCAAGATCATCTATTTGTAATTCTGCATGTTGTGTTTGCAGGGATCCGATGGATATTGAGATGCTATTTCAGATTGATTATTGATTCTATCATGTCTTTGTTATTTGTGATCTTGCATGCTTTCCGTTGTTAGTAGCTATCTTGGCCAAGTAGATGCTAGCAACTCCAAGAGTTAGTTTTTATGCTCGATAGTGGGTTCATGCCTCTGGTAATCTAGGGAAGTGACAGAAATCTCTAAGGTACTAGATGTGCTGTTGCTATTAGGGAGAAAACAACAATCCTTTGTTCATAGAACAATCATATTGTTTACTTTACACGCAATTCGTAAAGCAATAATCTGTTGCTTGCAAATTAATACTGGAGGGGGTTCGGATGATAACCTGAAGGTGGATTATTAGTCATAGATGCAGTTGGATGGCGGTCTATGTATAATGTTGTAATGCCCAATCAAGTCTCAAAGGAGTCAAGATGATTAGTATATGCATGTATTGCTTTCTCGATGTTTGTCAATTGCCCCGCTGTAATTTGTTCACCCAACATGTTATCTATCTTAAGGAGAGCCACCTCTAGTGAACTATGGATCCCGGTCCTTTACTTTTACATACAATCTATAAACTGTTTACTGGTTTGTGTTTACTTTCGGCAAACTATTACTTCCTTCCATTCGATACGTTCAATCCTTTGTTTTCAACAAAACACGGTGAGATTGACAACCGCATCGCAAGTTGGGGACAGAGTTCTGTGGTTGTGTTGTGCAGGTCTCCATGTTGCTACTAGCACCGGTAGTGCGCCCTGCCAAGGCTCAGCTAGCAACACCTTTGGGGTGTTTCCTTGCTCCTACTGGTTCGATTAAACCTTGGTTTCATAACTGAGGGAAACTTGCTACTGTGCTCATCATACCTTACTCTTGGGGTTCCCAACGAGCTCTACATCAACACTGAGCCATCAATAACTCAGCTAGCTTCGAGATTTAATAGGTGGTCTTGACGGGTATGAAATGAGCTACTTTGGACAGTCTATCTACTATGACCCAAATAGAATCATTTCCCCTACTAGATGTAGGTAAACCGGTGATGAAATCCCTTCCAACAGAATCCCATTTCCATTCGGAATTTGCAATGGTTGCAAAAGTCCTGCGGGTCGCTGGTGTTCCGCTTTGACTCTCTGATATATGTCACACTTGGCGATATATCTTCCGACTTCTCTCTTCATTGTGTGCCACCAAAATTACTCCTTCAAATCCTGATACATCTTCGTTCCTCCTGGATGAATAGAATAAAGAGTATCATGGGCTTCCTATAAAATGACTTGCTTCAACTCTGAATCTGCTGGCACACAGATACGTCCTTTATACCACAGAACGCCTTCTTCATCTTCAGTGAATCCAGGTACCTTCCCTGTACTGATATGATGCTTAATTCCGTCGATACTGGCGTTTCCTTTCTGAGCTTCCTTTATCTGACTGATCAATGTGGGTTGAAGTTCAATACTGGCTAGAAACCCTTCGCTAACTAGCTCCATTCTAAAATTCTCCAACTCCTCATGCAAACTTGGCTGGTCTTCCTTGATCACGGTGTTTAATCTACATGACAGTCTACTAAGAGCATCCGCTACCACATTGGCCTTGCCGGGGTGGTAGTGAATGTCAAGGTCATAATCCTTGATTAACTCTATCCTTCTCTGATGCCTCATATTTAGCTCCTTCTGGGTGAAAATATACTTCAGACTCTTGTGATCCGAATAAATCTCACAGCGGTTACCCATGAGGTAATGACGTTATGTCTTCAAGGCTAAAACTATGGCTACCAGTTCTAAGTCATGGGTGGGATAATTCTGCTCATGTTGCTTTAGTTGTCAAGATAGATGTGATATTACTTTACCTTCCTGCATCAACACACATCCGAGACCAATCTTGGATGCATCACAATATAAATCAAAAGTCTTTGTGGTATCCGACATGATCAAAATTGGGGCTGAAACCAATCTCTTCTTGAGCTCTTGAAAACTTGCTTCACATTTGTCCACCCATTCAAACTTCTTGTCTTTCTTCAACAGCTGGGTCATCAGCCTTGCGATGCTTGAAATCCTTCAACGAACTTGTAGTAATATCCGGCTAATCCAAGAAATGCGCTGACGTTGATTTGAGTGGTTGGGGCTTTCCATTCTTCAACATCCTTAATCTTGGCGGGATCGACGGCAACGCCTCCTGTCGACAAGATATGTCCTAGGAATCCTACTTCCTTTAACCAAAACTCACATTTTCTAAACTTGGCATACAACTGATGCTCTCTAAGGGTTTCAAGGACGCTTCTTAGGTGCTACTCATGGTCCTCTTCCGACTTGGAGTAGATCAGAATTTCATCGATAAAAACAACGAAAAACATATCCAAGAAGTTCATAAAAATCTTATTCATGAGATTCATGAAATAAGCGGGAGCATTGGTCAATCCAAATGACATGAAATTGTACTCATACAATCCATATCTGGTGGTGAAAGCAGTCTTTAGGATATCCATTGCATGGATCTTCAACTGATGATAACTAGTTCTAAGATCAATCTTAGAAAACACTCTGGCACCAGTCAGCTGATCAAACAGATCTTCTATCTTTAGCAATGGGTACTTGTTCTTGATGGTGACGTCATTCAACTTCCAGTAATCTATACACGAACGGTTGGCACCATCTTTCTTATCCATCAACAAAATAGGTGATCACAATGGCGATGAACTTGGTTGTATCAGACCTTTGCTCAACATGTCATCAAGTTGCTTCTTCGACTCCACTAATTCGGCTGGGTTCATACTATAGGGTCTCTGAGCTATGGGTCTAGTTCTAGGAACTAGTTCAATGATAAACTCGATATCCCGATCTGGGGGCATACTGGGTAATTCATCTGGGAACACATCGGGGTATTCACAGACTACTCTAACTTAGTCTATGGTTGATTGGACTAAGCTCTTGTTGCACCTGAATTGACGGGGCAGCGTCTCAGACACATGCTCTACTGATACTCCGGTGCTACTGGTCATGGTTATGGCTTTCTTGGCACAGTCTATTAATCCTTGATGTTTCGACATCCAATCCGTTCCTAGTACTACTTCCAAACCTTTCGTTCCGAGAACTATTAAATTGGCATAAAAATCTATCCCATGTATTCTGATAGGCACGGCCTTGCAAATTTTTCTAGCTTTGGTGGTTGACCCAGGTATTTGAACTATCATAACATGCTTCAAATTTGTTGCTTGAATCTTACTAGTGCATGCAAATTCTTCTGTAACAAATGAGTGCGATGCTCTAGAATCAAACAACTCTCTTGCCAATACTAAGTTAACAGAAAACATACCCAACATGACGTCTGACGCTTCCTGGGCTTCTTCTGCATTCACGTGCAACAGACGACCGGTACGGTTATGCGGGTTGCCAGGGGCAAACCTCTTTCTAGACTGGACAAGGCGCTGCTGCTAGGTAGGTGCCGTGACATTGGTGGCTACAACAAGCTTCTTGGGGCACTCATTGGAGTAGTAACCCATGACTCCACATTCAAAGCAGGTTATCATTGACTTGTCCTTCCTAGCAATAGGCACATCATTGCTTCCAGTCCTTGAGGCAGTATTATTGTTGTTGTTGGTGGTGGTGGTGGTGGACCTTGGTGGAGCACGGTTGAAGTTATGGGGGTAGCAGGTGTTGTTGTTGTTGTGGCCTCCGGGCCTCGGGTTTCCTGTAGACGAGCTGGGGTAGTACTTCGGGGTATGGTGGGGTCCAGGTTGGTGCATCATATGACGCTTGTGGTTCTCACTGGCTTGATTGATCTTTCTTTCCATCTAGATAGCAAAATCCACTAGACCTTCTAGATCATCAAAAGGAATGTTGATTAACACTGTTTGCATCTCATCATGCAGGCCATTCAGCAATCTTTCCTTCTTCTTTGCCTCGGTGTCGATCTCATCGGGGGCATACCTAGCTAGAGATAGAAATTTGTCACGGTATTCCACCACAGTCATTCTTCCTTGCTTCAACACCCTAAATTCATCCCTCATCCTCTTGATCAAACCTGGGGGCACATGAGTCCTGCTGAACTTGAGCTTGAATTCCAAGTCACCATCTGTCCTCCATTCATTGTACGAGTGTTGTTCCACCATGATCTTGCATAACCTACCAGATAGTGGGTGGCAAACAGTACTTTCTCCGCAGCATCTACTCCTGCAACTTCTAAGTTGTTCTCCATTAATTGCAGCTAGTCATCAGCATCTAAGGGCTCTTCAGATTTGCTAAACATAGGAGGATTGGTGTTTCGAAAGTTCTTGAGCTTAGATCCACGGTGATCCTAGTTTCCATGGCCTTGGTTATTGTGTGCCATCTGGGTGATCTGCTGAAGAGTGGCTAGATTAGCTTGGCGCTCGGATCTACCGGCTTCTCGATCTGATACTAGCATCTGCAGAATCTGAAGCATCGGATCCTGGGATGAGCTGCTACCACCGGGGTTGCCATGAGTCATCTGAAGATTGAGATAGATCATAAGACAAGAGGGAAATTTCTATGCCTTATGGGTATGGTTCAAAAACTTTAAACTTGAGTATTGCTAAGGTTTGAAAACCACAACTCCATTTTTCATTCATTCCAAGCCACACATTACAAGCAAAACACTACAACTATTAAGCAGATGGTTTTAAGAACCATTCTGTCATTCTACGATATATTGGGACTGGATACAAACTCACACCTACGGCAGTGTTATAGTGTGACTACTCATCATCGGAACTGGTGGGTTCTTCGTCATTCAGGAAACCGGCGTCCCCCTTGTCCGTGTGGAACTCCGTGTTGATGTCCTCCAGGTAGTCGTCATCGTCACTGAGGTAAGAAGTGATATCCCCACGAATATCTTCACCTTCTTCTTCCTTCTCCTCAAGCTGAATTTCTTGGTCATGGATGGTTTCTACAAGGGTTGCCACCTTCTAGCGGAGGCGAGCGATGATGCGGTCATTCTTGTCATGCTAGCGACGAAGTGTCTTGCGCTCCTTAGCTAGGATGGCGAGGGTTTGGTTCTTCTCTATTGCAACAATATGCTTCTGGTTGGCGTAGGCAAGGGCATTGTCCAACTCCTTCTGAGTCTCGTGCAGCATGAAGTCGAGGTGATCCACATGATGCTTCGGCTGCGGATGTCCTGGCATGGCCAAGGGTTGTCCCATGGAATCACGCCTTGCCTAGTGAGTGAAACGAGTTCCATTGATCTAGTTGATGTTCTGCCCACACAGACGGGAACTTCCTGCATTGCTCTAGCTAGTCCATCCAACCAGTTGTTCTCCCTCAAGCTGAACCGTATCTTCTCCGAGGTGGGTGGCTCCATCTTTCCTCTCAGATCTGCAACGATCAACCACTGCAGCTCTCCTCCTGGCTGATCATTGAGTTGCACTCCAAAGAACTCGGGATGCGGGCGTCCGAGAAACTCCGCTAGCTGACTAAAGTCCCTCTCGAAGATGAGTTATCCTTCGTTGCCTAGCTGATAGAACTTGCTGTACTTGAGTTCCATCTATAAGCAATTAGGATGAGTAATTTAGTGAGGTGATCAAGTGTGTCAAATTTTATGTAGAATTGCGAGAATTTTGAGGAACATGTGAACTCCTTTTTTTTGAAAGAATCTCAAGGATAAGAGTGAGAATAGGTTTTCATAAATACTCACTTCCTTTATTTTGAAACTAAGTTTTTCAGACGTCCATTCTAACTAGGGTCTCCTATGGTCAGGATGGCTCTAATACCAACTTGTGAACACCCGGATTTTTAAGTCTAGATGCCTGTTATGCCGTACGTCGCAATCTTAGGAATACCATTTTTGCGAGACATAACAGAATTTGTAGCATAGTACATCATCCATTACAAACCATAACAGTTTTACAAATAGTTGATCTCATGATCAAGTCTTAATACACATCAAAGTAGCGGAAATAAACGTAGTAGAGTCTCCATCTTCATTGTCACATGCAATGCTGACGATGGGAAATGATCCTAGTTGTCGTAGACGTCCTATTGTCCATCCTCTGGATAGTCCTCTTCATAGTCTGGCCATGGGAATAGCCAGGGAAAAAGCCATGAGTACTCTTAAAGTACTCGCAAACTATCACTAATGAAAGTAAGACAATTCTAGTAGGAATCCTAAGCTCTAGGCTTGTTTGGAACAAGCTACTTTTATTTCAGAAGTACTTGGTAGTAAACATCTATTTTAGTTCTCTAGATTACTCAAGTGGGAACGTAGTTTTCATTTCCACAACCCTGTTGTGGTCAAGTCAAAGTCATAGTTCAAGTCACAAGTCATTTTGAAAACATATGACAACGGAGCAGTATGGCCACTCCAACTGTCCATGACCGCGGACGCGGCTATTCCAATAGTTTGACACTCTGTAGAGGTGGTACACTTTCACCATAAAATTCGATACATCCATCAGGGATAACCCTAAATCATCATACTTGGTATGCGGATAATCAATCCTAACCTTTCACTTACACACCCTAGTATAGGCACCTCCCCTACGAGCTTGGCCTCGCAACCATGGCCATCTGCCATCCCGGGAACTGCATAGGTGGACATTCATATTCACGAGGCAGCCTCAGCTTAACCTCTTTCCGCGAGGGAACCCATACTAAGACATATAAACTTCCAGTTAAGCCCTACCCAACTCAAGTATTGTGGTTGTACGGTAAAGTTGGAACGGTATCGCATCCGAACCAAACATCAATTTTCTTTATCAAAGTCAAGGCACATGCCTTATTCAGTATCATCTCCAAGTCATTATGTTTCAATACCCATGTCAAAACATTTCAATAGAATGACTCATCATTCCAAGGTTTTCATAATCATTTGCTCTAAGTGTTCCCACCTAAAGTGACTAATTTTAGTTTAACACTAGCAACTATCAATGAGGGTATCACTATTGAGTGGTGCTAATCAAGTGTAACTACCCAAGCTTAGTTCCATGATCTTGAGGGCATGTATTTTATTTTCCACTAATCACCAATAAGTACTATTTAAGAAACTTTAGTAAAGGAAAAAGTAAAGCTTGTAGGTAAAACTTGGAATTGGTAAATTTGCATCTCAATAGTATGCATAGGTTATCCTGCACAAGTCAGCTTGCATAGTGGAGCTTGCCTTGGTTGGTACAGTTGTCGAAGCTCTCTTCTTCTTCTTCGTAGAACTCTGCCTCCTTGTAGCCCGGGTCGGTACTAGCATCTATAAATAAATACGAGGTACACAATTACCAAACAATACTTAACTACTTATATTTAGCACACAAAGGCTCACACTAGATGCTCTAGCATCATCTCAATCATCACATAAAATATGGACATATTCTTATTTATCTTATTTTAGAAATGCAATTTCTACTCATTGAAAAATACTTAAGATTTAATATTCTCCAATTAAAATATGGGATCATGTGGACACATGTCATCACCACATATTCCAATACTTGGGAATGTGATTTAAAGTGGTTGGCATATATTACAAAGTTGAATATTACTATTTAATATAACTAGCAAAGTGGCACTCGCAAATGCGAGGGCACCATCTTTATTACCTTGAATAATTTTGAATATAAATGTCTAGTTTAATACATATTTATGTTATGATATTGGAAGTTAATATCTTGATTTTAGAATGTCATAAGCCAGGACATATTTATTTGTGGTTTACTGATCATATTATGTCATTTTTTTAAAGTGGGGAAAGCACCCCGGTCTCTCTATAGGTTGATTCATAGAACCTTTATTAGAAGTAGTATCTCAGTCACTCATTCATTTCTAGAGTTACCTTTAAATTATTTACTGCCTGATCATTTTCACATGGTAATATTTATAGTGAAAATAAATCCATGGTAATATGATCATTATATATCATACTTCTAAATGTTTTGAAAAGAGAGTAAAGTCCCTACAATTTGATTTCCTGGCCAGATTTGTTGTGTCGCTAAAAAATATTTGAAAGAGATCATCTATCATAGATACTCAAATATCATCCCATGGAGTGATCTTCGTCTTGTGTCCAATAAAGAATTAAAGCCTATAAAACTGAAGGTACAATATCTTGAAGTTGTAAACCTGGCAGAATTGCAAACTCCGACGAGTTCCTAAACGCTTCGTGCTCAGGCGAACATCTTTAAATGATTTCTTCATTTGAATTAGGTAAGTAGGCCATCATCATCTGTAGAAAAACATATTCACTAATCAGAATTAGTAGGCATTATTATCCATATATGGATGATATGCATACATGGCCGTATTCTTTATCAAATATTTCCCTGCTTCCGAAGATATCACTTTCAGTAGATCCACAATAATATTGTGAAATGATTAGATATTTGGAAAAATAAATTTTAGTTTGCTCTTTAGTGGTATTATCTATGTACACATGTCATACTCCCAATTTGAAAGTATTGAATTAAATATATACTCCCTTTGTCCCAAAAGTGATGTCACAGTTTTATCTCGATTTGCATGTATTTAGACACGTTTTAGTATAGAGATACATGTGATTCTAGACAAAATTGCGACATTATTTTTAGAACAGTGGGAGTACAACCATTGTCCTATGTACTTTTTAGCACAGTGGCACCCATATGCTTGTGCAACATGTTTACTGTGAATTGGATATTCAAAATTTATCTCTGGTCACATGTAAAATATTAAAATATTATAATCCATCCTCTATAAAATATGTGGCGTATTTTGAACTTTTAAAATTGCAATTTGGCCATAACTATACTATAATATATTTTATTAATAGTTAATAATATGATTATAAGAACGTGGTTTTCAATGTTAGTGCGTCAGTGTTTATTTCTTGTAGGATCAACCGCATACTAATGGACTAATCATAGTTCAAGATGAGGGAGTAGTTTTAAGAGACATGCTTATTTTTAAGTGTTATTTTGACGGTATATGGTTGGGACGGAAGAATGATCTGACGGATAAATTTGCGGATCTATAAGATCATTCTTTCTTCCCAATCTTGCAAAACATTGGCAATGGAAACAAAAAAAATTGTACTAAATGATCAAGAGATGGCCATATTAAAATGTTCAAAATTATTGGATGTCATGCATGTAAGATTAATTTCCCGAACAAGCACTTATCGTCATGTAATCTTTGCAAGAGTCGGAAGCTAAGAGCCAGGCATGCATATATTAACATATCTCAAAGTTCTTTGCAAGTCTAACGAAATAAATAATATATGCTTGAAAGCTTTTGAGTCCAAATAAATAAATATGTACATAATGAAAAACTTCATAAATCTCAATCAATTGCCAAAGTACATAGGTTGAAACATAACATGCACTAAGTTAAGAAGTTTCATTCATTCTTATAATTATGATATAGAAAATAAAAGAAAACGGTAGAAATGGGGACCATGTTGGAAGTTGGGACCTAATTCAATTGGATGCCGCACTCAAAACCATGAGTCATCTTCTTCCTACACATCTTTTCACCCGGATACTAATATCTACCCCTCTCACTTCTTATTCTTGTGATTTTCTTTTCTTGCATAGATAAGCCACAAAATATCTAGGTGCGCTATATAAGGTTGCATTTCAGCATTATTTCAAATGACGTAAGAAAATTTAGAAGAGGTTATAGTTAACTTTTGTCATGAATGTGTTTGAGAAACACCTTTGGAATAATTAATGGTTTCTAGCAGTTCACCTCCTACCAATAGTCTTATAAATCGAATGGTTGAAGTGGCACCGTCTGAGCTCACTGTTTAAAATTACAACTTGTTCCAGTTTAATTGCATGCATGGCTTTGAGCAAAGTAACAGACAATAGAATAAAAAATAATGCTATAGTATATCCCAATTCATTCCTAGTTTTCTTCATTATTTTATCTCACTCAGCACATATTGTAATCTTTGCAATCCTTTTGAAAGGCTAACGTTGATCTCAACTTTGCCTTTTCATTGTAGAAGTAACAAATCAAGGTTAGTATTCACTTGCACTTTTTTACAATGCAGAAAGAGCGGCCTAATCCCTTACTTAACCCGTTCAGATATCTATTAAAAAAACTACCAATTAATATTCATAAAAAAATTGCAGGTCAGCAGGATAAGCATGCCTAATGCCCAACATACAATATGGTTATACAGACAATTACCACCCTAGAAAAATTCCCATCGATTGATTATGCATATTGCCATGCTTATATTAAATGAATAGGCTAGGGCTTCATAATTTACAAATCATTTCCATCACCTGATACGTAAGAATACTAAACTTGATTTGGCATATACGTAGTACAGATTGCTTTAATTACCTGATGAACTACCCCAGTAGATCTTCCGTTTGCAGTCTTATCAAAGATTTGGTATGCATATACTTCAACATGGGATGCAGATCGAGCACCCTGGAAATAATCATTTGTCAAAATATATATTCAGTGTATGGTGTGCACTACATATAATACTTCGCTCGTTCTGCTGAATAAGCTCCTCCTGATTTTCAAGCAAAACCATCAAGCAATAGATGACCGTATATTACGACCTGAACCCAGCATAGTCATGTAGTTGGCAACCTCGCTACACTTTACCAGATGAAATCTCCTCATGGTTTTCCACTTTTGCTTCGGTTTTCAGGCAAAACCATCAAACAGTACATGGTTGTATATTTGGACCCTAATGCGCCATGGTCATGCTGTCGGCATCCTCGCCACAGTTCACCAGACGGTCAGGACAACCATTACTCTTTTGTAGTATAATACTTAGCACATTGTATCCACACTCCCCGATCTTCACGTCCAACACTTTCCTCTCAGCTCTCCATTGATGTGAATTGAACTCCCATAACTACACCAAGGAGAGACCATCAAATAAATAGATTGTTTCTACCCAATAAGGAAGGCAAACAAACTGAAATCTTGCCGTGACAAAGACTACAATAAGGAGGCAAACCCTCTAAGCTGAAATCTTCTCCTTGTTTTCAGGCGGAAACATCGAGGAAGTGTTAGATGTATATTAGCACCAAGAACCTGGTCATGTTGTTGGTGCCCTCGCCACACTTCACCATATGACCGCTCCGGAGATCCTTTCCTTCCGTACGTAGTCCTCTTGATGTGTAGCAGAACATCCCCCATCTTCACATCCAACACTTCCCTGTCATCTTTATCGTATATTCATCTCCACATAAGTAATGGAAAACCATCAAATTAATAGATCGCTTCTAGGTCAACTGAAGGCTCACGTAAGTGGGAACCTTGGAGATCGATCTTACCTACTAGACTATCTTTATTAGGCATAGCGTCCTAGAAATCTTGTAGTGTTGCGTGTGCATGGCCATGGTGGTTATGCATGTGTCAAGCAAGACCGTAGCCATTGCCACTGATTGATGATCGATGCGCATTGGAGTCCCCGGCCGGCCGGAGGCAGCTAGCAATTTTGCAATGCTTCCTTTGCATGGTGGCCTTCTGCACTGTATCAAGCAAGATTGAAATAGTCACTGATGTATGCGTATTGGAGGTCATCGGCGGGCCGACCGGAGGCACCAAGCGGAATTCTGTGGCGGCGCCGTGAGGACGTGCTAGGGGAGGCCCTAGCCTAGTTTTTGTTTTTTGATGGAGGATGCGATTAGATAGAAAAATTATAAGGGGTATTGTGGGTAATTTTGTGTAACTTTAGTGTTTAAAGGTTATTTCGAAGATCCGTTGGCTGTCATCAGCTACTTATATTATATTGACGGCCAGATGTTTCTGATTTTTGTGAGATTTTCTAGATTAATTCTCTTTTTTCTGGTAGCCCGTCATGTACTTTTAGTATATAATAGATTAAAATGACTAGAAATGGCTATATAGCATTCTTTTAATACTAGCCCATGACTACTGCATGTAAAACTAAATATTTTTACATATTCAGATTTATCATGGCAAATGTGATTTTTGAGAGTTGGAATCAACTCAAAAGCATTTATGGTTGATTTTAGAAAAATGTTTGAAGTTGAAAAAGTCTCATAGGATTCAAACTATTTGAATCCAATGAGAGTGTTTAGATATTTGCATTACCTTTCTAACAAAATTTGAATCATGCAATTTGGTTGAGTAAATCTCCTTGAATTCAATTATGAAATCAACTACAGAATAGGGTTTTGGGATAAAAGGAAAATATATATTTGAATTCGCGGGCAATGCGCGAGAATGATATTGGGCCGGCCCAACTACACGGCACGCGCGCAGCAGGTCACACCTGTGTTGGCTCCACCAATCAGCGGCTATTCTAACACGAAGCGTTACGCGCTAGTCTGTGTTGCACGATTAGAGCGCGATCAACGGCTCAACGTCATCGTCTTCGTCCGACGGCGCGCGGGGGATTTCAACCCTAGCTCTACGGTGGGGGTCGTAGGGGGCTTACCAGGGCTCCATCTTGGTCCGGCGACAGGGGCGAACAAACTGGTAGATGATGGTGGTTCGATTGGTGGTCGCCACAACTCCTGGGGCTGCTCCTATCGTTGGTTCCGTTCCACCATGGCAGCGGCGGGCTTCGGTGAAATTCTGGTGATGCTGTGCTCGTCTTGCTCCGGGGATGGGTCAGAGGGGTTCCTGGGGGAGAGGTGAGGTGAATGGTGTGTGTTTTGAGGCAGGGAAGGGGTCTATTTATACCCCGGCGAGGGATCATTGGGGCATGGCTCGGGCTTGTCGGCGATGTCGCTACAGGGCGCTATCGGCATGGCTGAGGATGTAGGTCGACGCGGTTCTCCCGTGCGGTCGTCGTGCGCATAGTGGCATGGCGAGGCGCGGTCTTAATCGTACGGGGACGTCCATGCTCTGCTCGGGTATCGCGGGTGTTCGTCATGGCGTATGGTGGTCACGGAGCGCGCGGCGTCAAACGGGTGTGTCTGGGAGGTCACTGGCATCACGGAAAATGCATTTATGCAAGGGGAGAGTGAGGCATGGCATGGTTGCGCGGGACGGCTCGACGCTCTGGCGTGCGCGTCGACATGACAGAGAGATAAATGGGCGCCGCGGTGCTGGCGTCTCCACTGGCTATCGTTGGCCAAGGCGTGTACTAGCGAGTGCGGTGAGGTCACGCCTATCTCCTAGTGGTCATGGGTGAGGGCGGCGAGGCTTGTGGCGTCGTGTCCATGTCCGACCGGCATGGCATGGTCGGGTACCACTTTGCACTGGTCATTTGATCGAGTGAGAGAGGCTCAATTGCACGGGCTAGTACTGGGGGTGATCGTGAGCTAGTAGTGGAGCTGTGTCGAGTACAAAGATGATCACTAGATTGATCAAAACAGTGTATAGTTGGTATATCTGTACGGTGCCTGCTAAGTGTTCGATCAAATGGATGCATGAAATAAACATGTGAATTTTCAAATTCTTTTTGGTGGGTGTGTTTTTCATATGCTTGAGTATCTCTGGTTGCAAGGATTGGTCAAGTGGAGAAACTTTGAGTGGTTTTGAAAAATGGCTATCTTGATATCTATGATGGATTCAATTTTGAAATGTCCTTTAAAAGAATTTGAATTTCTTTCTGTAAGTTTTGAAAGTTCACTTGGGTTCATTGTCACTTGGTCTAGCAAAGTGAGAAAAAAATAGAGTTGTTTCTATTTGAAATCATTTACTTGAGAGGCTCCAAGTGAGCTAGTTGTTAACTTTGGCAAAAATGACAATTAGGCCATATGCCTTATAATTTGATTTTCTTTTGATTTGCTTTGGTTTGGATTTGACCTAGATGATATTGTGTTGATCTTTAAACTAATTCTCATCATATATCACAAACAAACATGGCATAACAAGCATTCATACATCATTAATAAACATATATGCATTCATATAGTGTTTAATAGTAAAAGCTTTTGTTAACCCTAATTTTGGTGATTGGAAAATGATATTCTACTTTTAATATTTTTTGAGATGTTACAGTAGCCTTATCTATCACCTGTTAGCCTAGGTTATAGACGGGCGTGGGTTATCGCTGTGAGATCGTGCACTTGCAGAGTAGGTTATAGGTGGGTCTGATAGGTGCTGGACGTACGCTTCCATAGATGGCAGCCTTCACGTGTACTCAAGGTTTCTCTATAAGTACTATCTCGTAGTCCACTGGATAATATAGTACATTGCTTCTTATCTTCTCTTTCTACATGAATTTATCGACTGGACTATTGCTAGGCAGGAGTTCTATTCGACCCAACGCTGGTTGTTCTTCAGCCAGCGCTTGGGCGAATTTCACTCCAGCTTAGCTTCCGCGCTGCATGTCGTGTTGTTTTTTCTTTAATCTACGATCGCTATTTCGTGCTTCTTAACATGTTATGCTATGTTTTGTTGTAGCTGCGACCTTCTCTTCTCGGCGTATCTTCTTTCTTTAATCACTGGTCCACAGGTTCGGTGTCTTCTCGCTCTTTAGACCTAGATGAAAGGTATGTTTTTCTGTTTTTTTTGTGTTCTCAATATTGTATTTCTTTATTGTCCTTTGTTGCTTTGTAATTACTTTTTGGAACCTGTGTGTATGTCAAACGCATTGCTTTATACCCAGATAAGGAGAAGAAGACTCCTGCCGTCGTGCTTCGACGGCTTTAGTTCGGCATGGATAAACCTACTGCAGTCCTTGACGGCTTCCTGGTGCAATGAGCCGCTGCGCACAGAAGCCTCAGGACGTGAAGCCACTGACTTCTGCCGCACCTTCTTCCGGCCTAGGCCCCGCGTCTTGCTCTCCTATTATGGAGTAAATGTACTCGTTGTCACAGTGTGTGGAAGATGAAGAGTAAGATCCGCAAGACCTAGACATTTTTGTTGCCCTCCTGAAGACTTTGTAGGATTAGGCTGCTCATGTGTATTCGTTTTTTAACATTTATGTATATATTATAAACCAGGGGTGGACCCAGGATAAATTTTTAGAGGGGGCAAAAATGTGCTAAATTGTGCAAATATCTTTGCTAAGTGGGGGCAAATCAGTCTTTAGCTTCAGTAATTACAAGGTGACTAAAAATGAGTGGGGGTAGTGATACGTCCATTTTTCATCACTATTCTATATCATAATTCACTGTTATTCATTGATATATTTCATATTAAGAGATGATAATTATGTTATTTCATCTGTTTTTGCATGGTTAATGACTTTTGGAGCATGGACCGCTGCAGTCAGGATTCTGATGGAAATGGTGCTGTTTGGAGGCGAAATTCGCAAAGATCAGAAAATCCGGGAAAATACATGGACAATCCTATTTTTCTAGAAGACGAAGGAAGCCAGAAGGGGAGGCTGAGATGGGCCACATGGGGCCCACACCACCCCCTGGTGCGGGCCATCCTAGGCCGCGCCACCAGGTGGTGTGGCTGCCCTGGTCCACCCCTGGATCTCCCCTCTGGTGTATATTATCCTCCCGAAACCCTAAGACTAGGGGAGCAACCACAAAAAGATTATGCCGCCTCTACGGGGCGGAAAACACCGAGAGAGAAAGATCTCTTCGGTAGACAGATTTCTACCGAGGGAATTCCTCCCTGAAGAGGGGAGATCGTCGCCATCAACACCATCATCAAGCTAGAATTCATCAGGATCATCATCACCATAATCATCACCATCAGCACCATCATCACCACCTCCATTTTGTTGTAACAATTGGGTTGAATCTTGCATAGTTCTTAGGGGAAACTTTCCCGGTGTTGATTACTCTTTGTAGTTGATGCTATTGAGTGGAACCATTGGATTATTGTTTATGTTCAGATTGTTATACATCCTTATTTCATCTCTGATCATGATCCATATGATGTCCTGTGAGTAATTTGTTTTGTTCCTGTGGACATGGGAGAAGTCATGTTGTTAGTAGTGGAATTGTGTTGAGAAAGATTCAATAGTTTGATATTTAAGTTGTGGTGTACTTCTTTTAGTGGTGTCATGTGAACGTCGACTACATGAAACTTCACCTATATGGGCCCAGGGGAATGCATTGTGTATTTGGCTACTAATCGTAGGGGTTGTCGGAGTGACAGAAACCTGAACCCCCGTTAGGAAACCTTTGCACAAGGGACGTCAGGGTCTTAGAGTTTAAAGTTGTGGTTACGTTTCTACCTTAATTACTTTCTTGTACTTACGGATGTTTGCAACGGGTATAATCACAAGTATGTATTAGTCCTAAAAAGGTAGGTACATTAGCACAGGTTCACCCGCACAACACTTAGCGAACTAAAGAAGATTAATCAACTATATGAAGCGAAAGCACTTGACAGTCTTCCTATGTGTCCTCGAGAACGTTTGGTCATCTTAAGTAATACAACCGGCTTGTCCTTTGCTGAATAAAGGATTGGGACACTTGCTGCATTTATTCTTATTGTCTTTTATTTACTCGTACTTTATTTACTTGCATTATCAAAACCCCCTAAAAATCCGTTTGCTAAGTATTTGCAGAGAATTCCTGATCCATACCACTAGCCAGCACCTTCTGCTCCTTGTTGGGTTCGACACTCTTACTTATCAAAAATACTGCGATACACTCCCTATACTTTTGGGTCATCAAGACTATTTTCTAGCGCTATTTCCGGGGAGTGAAGCGCTATTGGAGAGTGGAACTGGTAAAGGAAACTTCTACTGTGAGTATTGTTTACTTCTGTTAGTTGCTTTATTTTTGTTATGGATAATTCGCTGAGTTTCTTGTTTCGTAATGATACTACCACTGCTAAGGTAGTAGATGAACCACCACCTGCTAAGAATGATGCTTTTAAAATACCTACAAGAATTATTGATCGTGTTATGGATAACTACTATGTTGGGGATGGAACTGTCCATCCCGGTGATCATTTGCTCTTTATACACGAATTATGCGGGTTGTTCAAGTGTGCAGGTATTACTAAAGATCAAGTTAAGAAGAAGTTATTCTCATTATCGCTGAAAGGAAGAGCTGAGGACTGGTATAAGCTGCTGAAGAATGGTCAAGCTCTTGAATAGGAGGAAATAGTGCCTCTCTTTTATTCAAAGTTTTATCCTCCTAGTGAGATTCATAAAGATCGGAATCAAATATATAACTTTTGGCCTCTTGATGGAGAGAGTACAACTCAAGCTTGGGGGCGATTGAAGTAACTAATTCTCAAACGTACCATTCATGAGCTCCCCAACAATATTATTATCAATAACTTTTATGCAAGGCTTTCTCTTCATGATAAGGATCTATTGTATGCTTCTTGTGCTGGATCATTCACTCGCATGGAAGAAGAAGCTAAATGGGATCTTCTGGAACGTATTCAAGATAATGTTGAAGCATGGGAGAATGACAAAGGAACAAAGTCAGGTATAAATTATGATTCTGAATGCATTGAATGTTTTATGGGAACTGATGACTTTCAAAATATTAAAATGCTTATGGTCTAGACTTTCAAGCTATTGCTTCTTATTTTAAGGCTTCTGCTTCCTACATTGAAGTGCCTAAAAAGAAGTGGAATAAGTATCATGAACCATATAAATATGTTGCTAAGTGTTCCTGCAAGAAATACTGAAGATTACACTGCTAATCATGTTTTACCTAAACCTTACATTGAGAAAATGCCTTTGCCAGTTAAGATAAAGGAACATTCTATGCTAGCTAGTATGGATAATGAAAGTACAAATGAAGCTGTTGAACCTGATAAACAAAGGGATGATGAACCTATAATAGCAAATGTGAAAGATTTTGTCACTAAATATGTAGAAGAGGGACACACTATCCTTGGTAAGGATACCTCTAATATTGTTTCGCAAAGTAGTGTTATAAGAACTAGTATTCCTGTGTTTTCTATAAGGATAAGTGATCATTGTTACGATGGTTCTTGTTATAGCTATATCGTTAAGTTTATGCATGATACTGAAAGTTACTATGAGAGAGGGAAAAGTGTTCTTATGCATCTCAATAATATGAAGTTTCCTCGTTTTATGCTGAAAGTTTTTATGTTGCACTTGTTTTACCTTCCTATGCTAGTAGCCTCTGGTTTCAACAACTTGTTTGTTTACAAAATTGCCTTGCATAGGAAGTGGGTTAGACTTAAACATGTGTATGTTTGCTTCTTAATGCTCTCTTTCACTTCAATTCATATTCCTAAGTGAGCATCATCAAAATTATCTTGCCCATCTTAATGGCTATAAAGAAAGAGCTTTTTGGGAGATAACCCAATTTATTTTTTCTTTCAGTGTGTTCTTGTTTCTTTGAGTCTTGGAAGTTATTAATTCGGTAATAACCTCTCCTTATCCTTTTGTTTGGTTTTTGTGTCAAGATCAACCTCTAATGAGAGAGAAGTAAGATATGGGGAAGTTGCTGTCCCGAAACAGATTTTTGTGCTTCACCGTAAACAATCGTGAGAGATCTCTATGTGTCGGATTGAGCTGTAATTTTTTGGGATTCTGCCCCAGGTTGTTACTTAACTTTAGTTAGTTTTAAACTTTTTTATTTGAGCAACAGAAGATTTCCGAAAAAATTGATCTTTACCTGCTGGTCTGTTTTGACAGATTTTGCCACTCTTGCATTTGCTTCTTTATTTGATTTCCTTTTTGAACTCTTTTTGGGTTTTCGGAAGGATTTGATACGGTAGCTAATGTTTTGATGGTTTTCAGTTGAAATTGGACTCAAAAGGTTTTATCACTTCACTTATACTAATATTGCTAATGAGAACTGTGTGAAGTTTTGTGTGAAAGAAATTTCCAGGTTAGTGGAGATAATGGTGCAATAAGAAAGTGAAAGGTTTCATGACTCAAGCAATATGAGTATGAAGACGAAGATATTGATTTTATTCAAGTGGTGTCCCCAGAAGAATCTACTAAATACCAAATTCAGAGACCCGCGGAGTCCGTTTTCGAATAGGTAACAATTCTGGTAAGAAAAGTTCCGTGAAAATACTGTCCAATTATATGTTTGCAGTTTTTATCCAACAAGGAAAGGTACGAAGCGAAAGAGGGACGGAAACGGAGCCAGGGTGGCTCACACCACCCTGTGGCACGGGCCCACCCCTGGGCGCGCCACCAGGTGGTGTGGCCACCTCGAACTCCGTCTCCGACTAATTTTCTCCCAGTACCTTCCTTTTGATGTGAAACTTCGTAATATATAATCCCCCAGATCTCCCGAGGTTCGTATATCGTGCTTTCGTCGTGTTTTTGTTTCGATCTGTTTCTGCCAGGAACTATTCTTTCAAAGTTTAGAAGCACAATGGTGTCCGCCAAGGATAAGGGGAAGGAGCCTATGGAGATAGATCTCCAAGACCCCGGGAAGGAGAAGGAGATCAAGAATGAAGATGAAGAGGAGGCAAAGCTTACCGGCACTACCATTGCAAGCATTGGAGTGTTGGCAAGATCTGTCAGGGTCAGGAGGACTGCGCGGATGTCATGCAGGAAAAGAAGACTTCAAGGAGGAAGAGTGGGGAAAGAATCGCAATTGCTGGAATTCGCAACCCGACATGATCATGAGCCGCATTAAGCAAAACTCACAGCTTATTCGTAATCTCACCTTTGAGATTGAGGACTTGGGGAAACTGATCAAAGAGCTCATCGAGAGAATACCACCACCACCGAAGGAGTAATTCGTCATCAGGTTTGGCATCCCCTTGGTTTGTTCCAAGCTTGGGGGAGTGCCGTGGTATCACATCACTATCTTCTGTCTTTTTACCTTTTTAGTAGAGTCATATCATGAATTGAGAAGTTATCCTGTAGGATGGTTTGCATTATGGAAGTGTCCCCTCTCTCGTTAGATATGTATCCCTTGGTGTGAGTTGCCGTTATGGAATATTAATGAGAAGTTCTATCATTTACTCTTTTGCATATCTTATATTAGTTTTCAATTCGTGGTTATATGATTGATTTTGTAGTTAGTATTGGTATCACTTTGGGATCATTGATTTAATTTAGTTGGTTTAGGCAAACCTGGCTCGGTCAGTAGCAACACTATTTTTGAGAGTTGAATGAAAAGATAAAAGTACTCTAAAGAAATATAATTTCATCATCTTTCTTTCTTGATTTGCTCATAAGTTTAGTATTCTCTAGTTAAGATCTTTTGTGCTTGCAAGGAAGATTGCATGTTTTCTTTTATCACTTGTATGTTTGTTTGCTTCCTTCAACTCTTATACTTGCTACCCAGCCTTGCTAGCCAAAAACCTGTACTGTGAGGGAATTCTTCTCATGCATCCAATCCTTAAAACAAAACCTATGCCATTTGTGTGCACCATACCTACCTATTAGCATTATTGCTATTCCAAGTAAATTCCTGTTTTTATCTACCTACCAAATTAAACTTGTTATGTGAAAATTAGTGATTAAAGCTCTCACGAACTTGATGGCACACTTTACTTTCTTGCATTAAATAAACTTGAACCAGTGTGCCCATCTATGCTGCGTATATGCTTGCGCTTTGTAAGTTGTGAATTAGCAGAACCATGCTGTCATGGGGAACGCTTTCAACATTGCAGTGGTACTTTGTACCTAGTTGATATCATGTTCTTTTGTCTATGGATGTCATCGGTGTGAAATGAAAGGGGAGCTTGTAAGTCCATGGAGTTATGCATGTGTGTTAGAGAAACGCCTGGGCCGTCGGTCTAATCCATGCCGTCATGGTGAAAACCGGCAACGTAACCATAACGAGCATCTATGAAGCATTCTTCTTATAAAAAATGAGATAGAGATTGAGAAAAAGAGAAAAAAAAAGAGATTATGAAAAGAGGAAAGAGATAAAAAAGCACCATATTCCCATGGTAAATAAGAAGATTGCTGAGATGCTTGTTGTCTGCTTGCCTTGTCATTTTCATATGGGGATTCTTCCGTATCATCGGGCAAGGGGTATCCTGTTGGCGGTTCTCCATGATACACATGTGCTTACGATGACAAGAACTTACCGGTGACTAAACTTGAGTAGCATGAGGAGCGGCCCTCGTATTCAAGGGACATGAGATTTTCAACTTACAACTTGTCAAGCATGTCCTCATATTTGATCACTTTAACCTTAATCACCTAAATATGCCTATGATAGGGGCAATGAGAGCTGAAAGCTAGTAAGTATCATAATTTTTGGAAGCTCTTTATGAGACTTGAATCCCCGCTTCCTACTTTGAAGGCCTTTCTTTTACTTTTTAGTTGAGTCAGTAAACCTATTCCCTTCTATCTCAGCAAGTATTTTGAGTTGTTGTGTTTCATTCATTCATATGATGATTTATTCAATCATATCTCTTTTGTTCCTTGTTTTGTACATTGCTCTTATCTTGGTGTTTACTACTTTGAAAGCTATCATTGAAAACCAGTTTTTTGTGAACTCTAGCAAATTATCAACTATTCTTCGACCAAGAGCTAAGTTTGCCATTACCAATTATGATTCACTTAATGTATCTTATTGTGTTTCCTTTACTTATTGCAAGTTAAGTTATATAATAGTGAGTTGTCTTCTATTATGATCTATGTATTGAGGAATGTGATGCTTCTTGTCCGTATTCTTTTATCGACTCTTCACTCCATAAACCTGAGGTCATGTTTATTGAGCTCAGATTCGCTTGCGGACAAGCGAAGTCTAAGCTTGGGGGGAGTTGATACGTCTATTTTGCATCACTATTCTATATCATAATTCACTTTTATTCATTGATATATTTCATATTAAGAGATGATACTTATGTTATTTCATCTGTTTTTGCATGGTTGATGACTTTTGGAGCATGGACCGCTGCAGTCAGGATTCTGATGGAAAAGGTGATGTTTGGAGGCGAAATTCGTGAAGATCAGAAAATCCAAGAAAATACATGGAAAATACTATTTTTCCAGAAGACGAAGGAAGCCCGAAGGGGTGGCTGAGATGGGCCATAGGGGGCCCACACCAGCCCCGGGCGCGGGCCAGCCTAGGCTGCGCCACCAGGTGGTGTGGCTTCCGTGGTCTACCCCTAGGTCTCCCCTCTGGCGTATATTATCCTCCCGAAACCCTAAGACTCGGGGAGCGACCACAAAAAGATCCCGCCGCCTCAGTAGGACAGAAAACACCGAGAGAGAAAGATCTCTCTGACAGACAGATTTCTGCCGGGGGAATTCCTTCCTGAAGAGGGGAGATCGTCGCCATCAACACCATCATCAAGCTGGACTTCATCGGGATCATCATCACCATCATCACCATCAACACCATCATCACCACCTCCATATTGTTGTAACAATTGGGTTGAATCTTGCATAGTTCTTAGGGGAAACTTTCCCGGTGTTGATTACTCTTTGTAGTTGATGCTATTGAGTGGAACCATTGGATTATTGTTTATGTTCAGATTGTTATACATCCTTATTTCATCTTTGATCATGATCCATATGATGTCTTGTGAGTAGTTCGCTTTGTTCTTGAGGACATGGGAGAAGTCATGTTGTTAGTAGTGGAATTATATTGAGAAAGATTCAATAGTTTGATATTTAAGTTGTGGTGTACTTCTTCTTGTGGTGTCATGTGAACATCGACTACATGAGAATGCATTGTGTATTTGGCTACTAATCGTAGGGGTTGCCGGAGTGACAGAAACCTAAACCCCCGTTAGGAAACCTTTGCACAAGGGACGTCGGGGTCTTAGAGTTTAAAGATTTGGTTAGATTTCTACCTTAATTATTTCTTGTACTTACGGATGTTTGCAAGGGGAATAATCACAAGAATGTATTAGTCCTAGGAAGTTTGGTACATTAGCACAGGTTCACCCACACAACACTTAGCGAACTAAAAAAGATTAATCAACTATATGAAGCGAAAACACTTGACAGTCTTCCCATGTGTCCTCGAGAACGTTTGGTCATCTTAAGTAATATAACCGGCTTGTTCCTTTGCTGAATAAATGATTGGGCCACTTACTGCATTTATTCTTATTGTCTTTTATTTACTCGTACTTTATTTACTTGCATTATCAAAAACCCCTAAAAATCCATTTGCTAAGTATTTGCAGAGAATTCCTGATCCATACCACTAGCCAGCACCTTCTGCTCCTCGTTAGGTTCGACACTCTTACTTATCGAAAATACTGCGATACACCCCCTATACTTGTTGGTCATTAGGTAGCTGCCCCCATTAACTACATGCTCTATCCGCCCATGTTATAAACGTGGATACATGAGAATTTATTGAATAATATGAGTCTAGTAGCAATGATTGTTGTGTATGAATCTATTTTTACTTTGTGTGTCTCGACTTTAGTGCCTCTTTCTACCAATTGAAAGATTATGGATGTCGCCTAGAGGGGGGGTGAATAGGCGGTTTAAATCTTTTCTGAGATGGGATTAACAATGGCGGAATAAAACTAGCGTTTTCTTTTGTCAAGCACAAAGCCTAGATATACTAAGGTTCACCTATGTGCACCAACAAATTATGCTAAGCAAGATAAGAAACAATGTGATAGAAAGTTAGATTACTTCAAGCACGAAGGCTATCATAATGTAAAGTGCATAAGTAAAGAGCTCGGGTATAGAGATAACGGAGGCACGCGGGGACGACGATATTTTACCGAGTTCCTCCCAACAAGGGAGTACGTCTTGTTGGAGGGTTGGGCGGTACTAAGATCACCAACGCCACAAGCGGCCTCACCCTATTCTCCCGAGCACCCATCGCACAGAAAGCACCCGTTCTACTATGGGACACTTGAGGGCGGTCACCAAACCCGTACAAGATTGGGGAAATCTCCACAACTTAATTGGAGGCTCCCAATAATCACCACCAAGGACAATATCTTAGGGAGAGCTCCACAATTTAATTGAAGGCACCAAGAACACGCCACAAAGGCCACACAACCGTCTAGGGTTCCAAGAATCCAAGAGGGACAATCTTCTTGATTTCACCAACCAAATCCACCAGGGAGAACTCAAACCGATGCACCTAATGCAAAAAGGAAAGAACACCACAAAGATGCTCCAATCCCTCACTCTCAAATTCCAACAAAGCTACTAAGCAATTGGGGGAATAAGATAGGAAGAACAAAAGAGGAAATCCACAAAAGAAACCCCAAGATCTAGATCCCAAGATGTTCCCCTCACATAGAGGAGAGATGGATTGGTGGAGTTGTAGATCTAGATCTCCTCTTTCAAATCCCCCAACAAGATTCAAGAAATATGGGAGGGATTTAGAGGAAAAGCAAGCTCTTGAAGGTAGAAACAATGGAGAAGAGAGAGTGAGAGAGAGCAAGCAACCATCCCAAGGAGGAAAAGGGGGGATTTTATAGGCCCCCCACGTCAACTAGCCGTTGTAGAGCACTTACCCCAGAGTTTCCGGCCTTCAGGACCGGAGTCTCTGGCCCCCAGGACCGGAGTCTCCAGGGTTTGATACGTCGTAAACGTATGTATAATTTTTGATGTTCCGTGCTTGTTTAGTATATACTTTCTTATGTTTAGTCCATACTTTGAGGTGTTTTTATACATTTTCTGGAACTAACCTATTAACAAGATGCCACAGTGCCAGTTGCCTATTTTCTGCTGTTTTTGGTTTCAGAAAAGCTAGTAAGGAAATATTCTCGGACTTGGACCGGACAAAAGCCAAAGTCAATATTTTACCCGAAGCAACACGGAGTCCGGATGGGAGACGAAGTGGCGCAACAAGGCGGACACACCTGGTGGTGGCGCCATCTAGGGGGCGCCACCAGGGGGTGTGGGCCCCTGGTGCTCTACCGACCTTGCCCCATCGCCTATAAAAGCCTCCCTAGACCAAAACCCTAAGGACCGGATAAAAGACCCAATCAGAAATCCACTAAAGAGTCTATGTCTGCTGCCATCTCGATCCCCAGATTTGGGGGATCCGAAGCTCTTCCTGGCACCCTGCCGGAGGGGATAGATCACCCTAGAGGCCTTCTTCATCACCATGACTGCCTCTGGTGTGATGCGTGAGTAGTTCATCCCTGGACTTCGGATCCATGTAGTAGCTAGATGCTTGGTTCTCCTCCTTTGTGCTATCATGTTTAGACCTTGTGAGCTCCGTTCATGATCAAGATCATCTATTTGTAATCTTACATGTTGTGTTTGCGGTGATCCGATGGATATTGAGATGCTATTTCAGATTGATTATTGATTCTATCATGTCTATGTTATTCGTGATCTTGCATGCTTTCCGTTGTTAGTAGCTATCTTGGCCAAGTAGATGCTAGCAACTCCAAGAGGGAGTATTTATGCTCGATAGTGGGTTCATGCCTCTAGTAATCTGGGGAAGTGACATGAATCTCTAAGGTACTAGATGTGCTATTGCTACTAGGGAGAAAACAACAATCCTTTGTCCATGGGACAATCGTATTGTTTACTTTACACGCTTTGCTTAATGCAATTATCTGTTGCTTGCAACTTAATACTGGAGGGGGTTCGGATGATAACTTGAAGGTGGATTATTAGTCATAGATGCAGTTGGATTACAGTCTATGTATAATGTTGTAATGCCCAATCAAATCTCATAGGAGTCAAGGTGATTAGTATATGTATGGTATGCTTTCTCGAGTCTTCCAATTGCCCTGCTGTAATTTGTTCACCCAAGATGTCATCTATCTTAAGGAGAATCACCTCTAGTGAACTATGGACCCCGGTCCATTCATTTACCATTGATATACCATCTACTATTTATTGTTTACCATTTATTTTCTGCAAGCAATTACTATCTTTGTTTTCAGCAAAACCGGTGAGATTGACAACCTCACTGTACGTTGGGGCAAAGTTCTGGGGTTGTGTTGTGCAGGATTCCAAGTTGGTAACAACACCTTGGAGTTGTTTCCTTGCTCCTACTAGTTTGATAACCTTGGTTTCATAACTGAGGGAAACTCGCTGTTGTGCTCATCATACCTTCCTCTTGGGGTTCCCAACGAGCTCAAAGTATCTTGAGCCATCAAGCCTTTTCCTAGCTCCATTGCCGGGGAGTCAAGGACAGCTTCACAAGGGAGTCTCTCACAACCAATCTCTTTACTTTGTTTTTTTGTTTTTCTTAGTTTATTTTTCTTTGCTTGCTTGTTTCTTTTTATAAAAAATACAAAAATTAGTTCCTACTATAGTTGTTATTTTCGTTAGTTTGTTATTGTCTTGCTTTATCATGCTTTCTATCAATGGATGGTTTCTTTGAAACTAGATCTTATTGGCAAGGTGGGTTCACTGAAGAACAAAAATATTATTATAAGGAACACCGCTTGTCACAAAAAGGGAAACACTTATGGGAACAAATTAATAAATTATATACCATTGCTAGAAACGTGTGCTCTACTTATAATGTTACTTATTGCTTTGATAAATCTTGTTGCTGTAGGAGGTGTAAACACCTCCCTTTTCAATGTGAGTATAATGATGATGTTACCATATATTCTTATGTTAAGGGAAATTGTGACTTTTATGATGTGGAACAAATTGAAGAATTTATTGCTTGGAAGGGTGCATTCGAACTTGCTTATTTGCTTGAAAATACTGATGATGCACCGTATAAATATGAGGTTTATGATATACTTAAATTTGGTTTGATAATTACAAGGAAGAAAATGGCTATATTCTTAAATATCTGAATAGATGCTCTCCACCAACGGAAGAGACTAATGCCTTGCAGGAGCCTACGGAAGAAGAAATTGCTGAAACTGGAAGCTCATTGGATGAAAAAGAGGAGGAGAGTGATGATCAAGAGGAGGAAGAATGGAGCAGCTACCCATGTATACCTCCCAATAAGAGTAACTCTTTAACTAATAACTTATGTGATCGCCCTCTATGCTTACCAAAGGAGGATGAGGGTGATATTTATATTGTTGAGTTTGTCCATGATGCTACTGAAAATCATTATGAGAGAGGAAAATATGGTTGTCAGAATTCTCATGTTACTAAATCACCTCTCTTTATATTGAAAGTTCCAAAGTTGCTCTTGTTTTATCTACCCATTCTTGTTACTATGTGCTTCTTTGATTTATTTTCTTACAAGATTGTTATGCATAGGAAGTGGGTTAGACTTAAATGTGTATCATATTTTCTCCTTGATGCTCTCTTTTGCTTCAATTCATATTTCTTATGTGAGCATCTTCTCAAATTACTGAGCCTATCTTAATGGCTATAAAGAAAGAGCTTTTTGGGAGACAACCCATTATTTTATTTTATTTTGCTTTCAGTTTATTTTTGTTTATTTGAGTCTTGGAAGTTATTTCCTTAGTAATAACCTCTCCTTATCTTTTTTGTATGGTTTTTGTGCCAATAATAACCTCTAATGATAGAGAAGTAAGACTTGGGAAAGTTGCTGTCCTGAAACAGATTTTTCTGCTTCACTCTAAAACAATCGTGAAAAATCCCTTTTCATCGGATTGAGCTGTAATTTTTTGTGCTTCTTCCCCAGGTTATTATCTAACTTTCATTAGTTTAACACTTTTCAATTTGAGCAACATAAGGTCTTCGAACAAATCAGTTTTAACCTGCCGGTCTATTTTGACAGATTTCTGCCATTATTTGCATTTGCCTCTTAATCTCTTTCTCTTTGAGTTCTTGCCAATTACTTGAACTTTTAAAAGGAATTGCTAAAGTAGCTTGTGTTTTAATGGGAGTTTTACTTGTGTTGAAACTAAATCCAAAGATTTACTATCTTGAGTACACTAATGTTGCTAATGAAGATTGTGTGAAGTTTTGTATGAAGGAAATTTTAAAGTGTAGGGAAGAATAATGTGATAAGATGAAGTATGGACAAAATCTCAAGGTTGGGGATTCCACCCGTGTCACCCCAAGAAATATTCAAGAAGTACAAGCGTCAAAGCTTGGGGATGCCCAAGGCATCCCCTTCTTCATCAATAAAAATCTCAGGTCTTCTTCCAAACACTTCATTTTTATTTCTTCATGCACAATTGTGTTGTTCTTGGAGCGTCTTCGTTTTGTTTTTATTTTTCTTTTTTCTTATTTTTCTTAAATAAATTGGTTGGACCCCCACATTCATACATAGTTTCAAATAAGTTGATTTGGATTGGAAAAGAGTAGGAAAGTTCATGCTTATAAGTGGTACAAAAGGAGTCTTGTTTTGACTGTGGCCTAGACTTTATCATGTCATATTTGGTATTTCTTTGACTTTATGCGTAGTGATTATTGCTATAGCATGACTTGTTCCAAACAATTTAGATTGCTTAATGTGCCTTGAAAGAATCATGCATTGTTTTAGCATACAAAAGCATAATATTGTAGTATTCTCCTTTAATGCTTTATTTGGGTTGACTTGGCGCATGCTCACACCATGTTAAGACCACCAGTCAGCATAGTCTCTATGATCATTTATTTTTCGACTTGTAATATCAATTTATTCTTTAATTAATAATTTTTTGTCGCTTTGCATGATTATGGCCATTATTGCTCTCTTAGTTGGTCGCTCCCAGTCTTTTGCTAGCCTCCGCATGTACCAAGTATGATTTCCACTCATGCATGCAATTCCAAATAAAACCAAGTTATTCCAAGGAGTCCACCATACCTACCTATTAGCATTATTGCTATTCCATGTATATTCATGTTTTTATCTACCTTCCGAATTAAACTTGTTATGTGAAAATTAGTGATTAAAGCTCCCACATACTTGATGGCACACTTTAGTTTCTTGCACTTAATAAACTTGAACCATTGCGCCCATCTATGTTGCGTATATGCTTGTGCTTTATAAGTTGTGAATTAGCAGAACCATATTACCATGGGGAACGCTTTCAATATTGCACATTAGTTAGTTGATATCATGTTATTTTTCTTATGGATCCTGGCGGTGTGAAATAAAAGGGGAGCTTGTAAGCTCATGGAGTTTGTATATGTGTTAGAGAAACGCCTGGGTGGCTAGCCTAAGCCATGCCTAATCATGGTGGAAACTTGCAACATAACCATAGTGAGCAATCTGTGAAGCATCCTCAATAAAAACCTATGCAAATAGCAAATAAAAAGATTGCTGAGATGCTCATTGCCTGTTGCCGTGTCATTTTGATATGGGATAGCTCCTGTATCATGGGGCAAGGGGTACCTCGTTGGCGGTTCTCTATGATACACATGTACTTACAATGACAAGAACTTAGTCGTGACTAAAGTTGAGTATCATGAGGTTCGGTACTCGTAAGCAAGGGGCATGAGATTTGCAACTTATAACTTGTAAAGAATATCCTCATATTTGTTCACTTTAATCTTAATCAGCTAAAGATGCTTATGATAGGGGCAATGAGAGCTAAAAGCTAATAAGTACCATAATTTTTGGAAGCTCTTTATGAAACTTGAATCCCTGCTTCCTTCTATGAAGGGCATTTCTATTAATTTTATGTTGAGTCTCCATCTTCTATCTTTATGCACCTATTAAGAGAACATAGTGGTCATTCTTAGTTTAATGTGCATTGTCCCAAAACTTGTTGATCGATTCATAACTTTGATATTGCTTGTTCTTAAATTATTTGTATCTAGACACCCTTATGAACTTTGAAGGTGTCCTATGCATTTATGTTTTGCTATACCATGAGGGAAAAGCTGAATACCATTCTCATTATGTTTCTATATGTGAAAAAAACAAATGTCTCAAAGCATTGCTATTCATGAATCTTTTGTTTGTACCTTTTCATGTTACAACATAGTTGCTATGTCTTATTGTCAGAACTATCTTTCATGTCTATGTTAGAGTACTATGATCCTAGCTATCAATGTTTTAAAAATACCTTGATCAAGATTATGATGGTGCATGTCACCTCAAAAATTATTCCTTTTTATCACTTACCTACTCGAGGACGAGCATGAGTTAAGCTTGGGGATGTTGATACGTCGTAAACGTATCTATAATTTTTGATGTTCCATGCTTGTTTAGTATCTACTTTCTTATGTTTAGCCCATACTATGAGGTGTTTTTATACATATTCTGGAACTAACCTATTAACAAGATGCCACAGTGCCAGTTGCCTGTTTTCTGTTGTTTTTGGTTTCAGAAAAGCTAGTAAGGAAATATTCTCGGAATTGGACCAGACAAAAGCCAAAGTCAATATTTTACCAGAAGCAACACAGAGTCTGGAGGGGAGACAAAGTGGCGCACTAGGGCAGCCACACCTGGTGGCGGCGCGACCTGGGGGGGCACCACCAGGGGGTGTGGGGCCCCTGGTGCTCCACCGACCTTGCCCCTCCACCTATAAAATCCTCCCTAGATGAAAACCCTAAGGACCGGATAAAAGATCCAATCAGAAATCCACGGAAGAGTCCATATCCGCCGCCATCTCGATCCCCAAACCGGGGGGATCCGAAGCTCTTCCCGGCACCCTGCCGGAGGGGAGATATCACCCTGGAGGCCTTCTTCATCACCATGACTGCCTCCGGTGTGATGCGTGAGTAGTTCATCCATGGACTACGGGTCCATGTAGTAGCTAGATGGTTGGTTCCCCTCCTTTGTGCTATCATGTTTAGATCTTGTGAGCTCCGTTCATGATCAAGATCATCTATTTGTAATCTTACATGTTGTGTTTGCGGTGATCCGATGGATATTGAGATGCTATTTCAGATTGATTATTGATTCTATCATGTCTATGTTATTTGTGATCTTGCATCCTTTCCATTGTTAGTAGCTATCTTGGCCAAGTAGATGCTAGCAACTCCAAGAGGGAGTATTTTTGCTCGATAGTGGGTTCATGCCTCTAGTCATCTGGGGAAGTGACAGGAATCTCTAAGGTACTAGATGTGTTGTTGCTACTAGGGAGAAAACAACAATCCTTTGTCCATGGGACAATCGTATTGTTTACTTTACACGCTTTGCTTAATGCAATTATCTATTGCTTGCAACTTAATACTGGAGGGGGTTCGGATGATAACCTGAAGGTGGATTATTAGTCATAGATGCAGTTGGATTACGGTCAATGTATAATGTTGTAATGCCCAATCAAATCTCATAGGAGTCAAGATGATTAGTATATGCCTGGTATGCTTTCTCGAGTCTGTCAATTGCCCTGCTATAATTTGTTCACCCAACATGTCATCTATCTTAAATAGAATCACCTCTAGTGAACTATGGACCCCGGTCCATTATTTCACCATTGATATACCATCTACTATTTACTCTTTACCATTTACTTTCTGCAAGAAATTACTATCTTCCACACAATACATTTAATCATTTGTTTTCAACAAAACTGGTGAGATTGACAACCTCACTGTAAGTTGGGGCAAAGTTTTGTGGTTGTGTTGTGCAGGATTCCAAGTTGGTAACAACACCTTGGAGTTGTTTCCTTGCTCCTACTAGTTCGATAACCTTGGTTTCATAACTGAGGGAAACTTACTGTTGTGCTCATCGTACCTTCCTCTTGGGGTTCCCAACGAGCTCAAAGTATCCCGAACCATCAGGGTCTAGACTCCGGCTAGGACTTCGGAGAGCTCCAGATGGTCCCAGTACACCCCCCAAAGTCTAGGCCGGAATTTGGTCCGGAGTCTCCGGCCCCACGGAGTCTCCGGGGTGCAGCACCGGAGTCTCCGCCCCCCTCCCAAAAACTGACAGAAAAATCAATACGAAAACGGCCAGAACTTTTGCATCCGAACTCCAATTTTGATGATCTTAGGCTCGTTTCGAATATAGTAACAAGATCTACAACATCATCCAGGGAACCATCATAGTACAGCAAAGGGGGAAATAATAAATTGATGAAGGGATTAATCTATCTATAAAAGACAAACCAGAAAAACCTCCAAATCAAAAACACAATAGAGAATGCATATGAAATCTATTTTCGATGAAATTGAGCTTGTAATGGAGATTAACACAAGCTCTAAATACTCTCATGGAAAAGAACCAAATAAGAACCAATAAAGATGATGCCAAGTATGCAAATGTTTGAGCTTTATCCGAAAGATATGATCAAGTTAATCACTCAAGAGCCCCTCTTGATAGTACGGTTATCTATCCTATAAACCGGTCTCCCAACTAACAACATGAGACCGGCAAAAGGGAAGACATATCAAGATAATACCTTTGCCTTGATCAAACCACTTGAGCTCGATGTATATGATCTTGTCCTTCTCAAGATGGACACCTTTTTCGATTGCTCTTCCTTGAGCTCGAATGATGAAGACTTGAAACATGCTCCCCCATACACCATGGGGAAACCTATTCTTTGACATTGTCTTCATAGATCCATGATCACATAGGATGGAAAGCTTCAAGCATGTATATTCTAGAGATGGTGCATCTTGAGCTTGCACAACATTTCTTCTAACTCCAATTGGATGATGTCTTGAAGATACACATGAGGGCCTCCATCTACTTCTTCAAGACACACTTGATCTTATTTTCTTTATTCTTATTCTTCTACAAGATTCCAATAGGCCCAAAACCCTTGGACAATGCTTCTTATTCTTCTTTTCTTCATTTCTTCAACCTTGAAGCCAGCACATGGTCTAAGCGATGCCAATGGACAAATCCTACAAGTGCATCTTGATGACTCAAAATATATCGAGCTCGTTGGGGAACCCCAAGAGGAAGGTATGATGAGCACAACAACAAGTTTTCCCTCTGTTATGAAACCAAGGTTATCGAACCAGTAGGAGCAAGGAAACACCTCCAAGGTGTTGTTTCCAACTTGGAATCCTGCACAACACAACCACAGAACTTTGCCCCAACTTACAGTGAGGTTGTCAATCTCACCGGTTTTGTTGAAACAAAGGATTAAATGTATTGTGTGGAAGATAGTAATTGCTTGCAGAAAGTAAACATTAAACAGCAAATAGATTGTAGATTGATGGTAAAAGAATGGACCGGGGTCCATAGTTCACTAGAGGTGATTCTCCTTAAGATAGATGACATGTTGGGTGAACAAATTACAGCGGGGCAATTGACAGACACCAAGAAAGCATACATGCATATACTAATCATCTTGACTCCTATGAGATTTGATTGGGCATTACAACATTATACATAGACCATAATCCAACTACATCTATGACTAATAATCTACCTTCAGGTTATCATCCAAACCCCCTCCAGTATTAAGTTACAAGCAACAGATAATTGCAATAAGCAAAGCGTGTAAAGTAAACAATATGATTGTCCCATGGTCAAAGGATTGATGTTTTCTCCCTAGTAGCAACAACACATCTAGTACCTTAGAGATTCCTGTCACTTCCCTAGATTACTAGAGGCATGAACCCACTATCGAGCATAAATACTCCCTCTCGGAGTTGCTAGCATCTACTTGGCCAAGATAGCTACTAACAATGGAAAGCATGCAAGATCACAAATAACATATACATGATAGAACCAATAATCAATCCGAAATAGCATCTCAATATCCATTGGATCCCCGCAAACACAACATGTAAGATTACAAATAGATGATCTTGATCATGAACGGAGCTCACAAGATCTAAACATGGTAGCACAAAGGAGGAGAACCAACCATCTAGCTACTACATGGACCCGTAGTCCAGGGATGAACTACTCACGCATCATACCGGTGGCAGTCATGGTGATGAAGAAGGCGTCTAGGGTGATCTCTCCCCTCCGGTAGGGTGCCAGGAAGAGCTTCAGATCCCTCCTGATCTAGGGATGGAGATGGCGGCGGCTACATACTCTTTCATGGAATTTTGATCGGGTCCTTATGGTTTTCGTCCCGGGAGGCTTTATAGGCGAAAGGGCAAGGTCGGTGGAGCACCAGGGGGCCCACACCCCTGGTGGCGCGCCCCCTAGGACGCGCCACCACCAGGTGTGGCCGCCCTGGTGCGCCACTTCGTCTCCCCTCCGGACTCCGTGTTGCTTTGGGTAAAATATTGACTTTGGCTTTTGTCCGGTCAATTCCGAGAATATTTCCTTACTAACTTTTCTGAAACCAAAAACAGCAGAAAACAGGCAATTGGCACTGTGGCATCTTGTTAGTAGGTTAGTTCCCGAAAATGTGTAAAAATACTCCAAAGTGAGGACAAAACATAAGAAAGTAGATATAAAACAAGCATGGAATATTAAAAATTATAGATAGGTTTACAACGTATCACATCTTAATGCAACCATTATCACATAGAGATTGTCATTAATTACCAAAACAACACATTGGGGCCCACATGCTCTTTCAATCTCCCCCATTTTGGTAATTGATGACGACACCTTTGAGAGGGTTTATATAATGAATTTAACAAATAAAATGGTAGCACCGATATCAAATACTACACAAGTATGTGATATTGATACCACCACGATAAATAGAGCAAACTCCCCCACAATCTATGCATGTGTGATGAACTTGAATTTCATTGCATATATTTTCAATCATTATCATTGGTGGAGTTTCCTCTATATAAACCACATGCTAAGCAACACAAAGACGCAAGATCATGAAAGGCGAATGCTTAATAACAAACTCAAAGCATAAACCAACTTCCCTTAAACCCTCTAAAACTTCTCCCCCCATTAGCATCGATTGCCAAAATGGGTGACAAGTTCTAGAAGGCCAATATAGTGAAAGTTCCTCCAAAGGTGTGCATTCGCACATATCCAATGATGAATACTTGGGAGGAAGTAGAACTATTTTGAGGACCCAAATATTTCCAAAGAATTAAAAAAGAAGCATCAAGAAATGACGCAAGAAATCACAAGATCTGACAAACCCATTGAAAACAACAAATGAGTCCAAAATGGAAACAACAAGATATTAGGATAAGATCAAACGAGTGTTTTAAATAAAAATAGAGAAGCTCACCAAGATTTGTGCACAAATAGAATAGTTGCATTTGAATACATCAAGCACAAATATGGAATCCCTCGCTCCCCATAAGCATTTAAAACACAACAAATGAGAAACAAGACAAATGCGCATTATTAAATGAATTAGAGGAGCTCCCCAAAGATTATGCACAAATTATGATAAGTGCATTGGGGAACAAAGTGCATAATCATGGAATCCTCACTCATCCAAATTCATTTAACAATACAAGGCATGAGAGAACAAATATGAGTGCCCAAAGATACAAACAAAAGAAACAAGCACTCATAGGCAAATAAATTTGGAAGCCACCAAAGAATTAAAGAGGAATAAAGGGTGGTGTCCAAGGAATAAAAATATCAACTAAGAATTATCTTCTCTTATGTTTATAAGTTTCTAAGTGGAATGAATCAAAAATACATATGTCCACAAAGAAACATGCACACATAACAAGATACTCAAGAAAGTACATGAAAACCAAAATGAAGTCATAACATATACCAATAAGATTTTTTCCTTGTAAGCATGGCCAAAGGCACAACTTTATCTTATTGTTCATTAATGAACTTCAAACACCAACACAATACATACATTACAACAATCACCAAGGGAAAAGGAGGTGGTTGGAATATATGGAGAAAGGCAACACGTATCACAAAGGAAAAACCAACTAGCAAAATCTCACTATTGCACATGAGAGAAGTTGAGGAAAGGATATGCAATACAATTGCTAAATTGACATATTTGGGATTGGTGAATCATATGCATGATTTTGTATAGTCCCAATTATATGCACTCATCTCAACTTACACACATTTGCAACAAGGAGTTCTCTTAAAATCAAGGCTAGAACCATAACAAATACAAATACAAAAATTCATGCTTGAAGGTAACCCACAAATGGTTGGAAGTAGGATATATGAGCATGAGAAAGAGATACTTGTTACCAAGATATAATTGGTAGGATGTAGAGGATATGAATTCGTTGATCATCCTATAGCTTGCCTCCAATTTCCATGTATGCAACATTTCTTCAAAAATGAGGGACAAGCATCCAATATATCTCCAATGCACCTAAAACATATTTAAGTACAAAATGGCCCCCAAACTCATTGGGTACAAAGTAGTTAGAGAAACTACAATACATAGGAGAGACTCCACATAAATATGTGCACATTGATACAAAATTGAATTTCATGCACAACTTAGCCGATGGGATTTGGTGGAGTTTCCCCTATATATTGGATCAAAGAAAGCAATCATGCCATATAAACATGTAGTAATATGCATGCATAAGGCTTTCAAAAACCAACAAGGGGATACCAATTTGAACAAAAACACCACGTAAATCAAGATGGCACACATATGAGTGTGACACGACAAAAGGTGTCCAAATTGTATCAAAGAACCAATTCAACACATGAATGATCACAAGTTCAACAAATGAACAAGACAAAAGTCAAAGAGCAAAAGATAGATAAAAACACAAATGCTCTAGGATTTATCTCATTCTAAAAGGTCAAAACATGAAACAAGGAATGAGACAAAACCAACTCCCCGAAAGAGCAAGGTTCCAAATGAACCAAACTCTCCACACTTTTCATGATGGCACAAAATACCAAAATGAAAAGATCGAACTACCAAGCACATGAAACATAATATGGATCAAACAATGAAACATAAAAGGAGTGTTCTAGATAATATAGGAGAGCTCACCCATAAGTAGTACATTATAGAATTTTGATTTTGAATGCAAAATGCACACAAATGGGATCATCACTAGTACCTACATTAAATAAAACACAAGAGGATAACAATAAAATAAGAAGATCCATAAGATGCAAGGAAAGCTTGGGAGATAACACAAAACATTTTCTTGGCAAGATATAGAGCAAAATTAAGCAAAGGAAAAAGTGAATATGATCAATAAATTCTACCACAAATCTAGTACTAATTGTCCAAGGACAAGAAGTATTGGGAATAATCTTCCCGAGGTAGTTCACAAGGATATCCAAGATCATATTCACACTAAGAAGCATATAACAAAGTATAAGAATTAAGCTTGATGCTTAAAAAGAGATTCTTGGTAGCTTCCAACAGTCACACAATCACTAGTGATTAGCGTAACTTGATGCTAATGGTTTCCATGTGGATATAGAGATACAAATATGAGGAAACACATACCAAGAAACACTCTCACAAACAAGATCCAAAAGATGAGAAACAAAGGCATTTAACTTGTTTGAGCAAATGTGTCACATAGGAGCTAGATAATTCAATATCAATTCTAAGTGACACGACCTCAAATTTTCACATTTTCTAGGCTTGTAATATGCACTAAGCAGCATATGAATCCCCCATAATGTGATAACCAATAAATATCACCACGAGGCAAAAGATCCATATATAGATAATTATTGGACACTATAGAACATGAATTTCTCATGAGACATATACCACATAGAGGACTAGATAATATTGAACTATCAATACTAGGTGGTATTCCTCATGTACAAATATTTTAGGATTGTGGAATGCCCAAGCATAACACTCCCGCAAAACGGGATAGTCCATTAATCTCTCACAAGATCCAACAAGATACCAAGAGAATTCAATAAAAGCTCGAACACAAGAAACACTCATACATGGTGTGCAGACCAACAAACATAAATATACTTGATAACTCAAGATAAGAACATGGTAAGAACACCTTATACAACAAACATGCAAGGTACAAAACCAACACATGCACAAGGGGCGAGTAACTTTCAATGTAATGAGTTAGGCATATGTTACCGCAAGGAGGAACATTGGAAATATAATAGAGGCCATATAATCCACATGACTTGGCTTGACAAATATAATAGATGAAGATCCCTCAATTCTTCATCAAGAAACCAAGTCTCCATTGTCCTACCAAAAGAACCTATTGATCAAGTTTTGGCTTGTTGGTCCCCAACCAAGTTGGGTCCTAAGACGTTAGTCACAATAGGCTTGGCAACCCAAATGGTTCTTTTCTTAACACCACATTGAGTACCAACCAATTTGGCAAACACATTGCCAACCTCATCCTTACCAAGAGAATAATCATCATCAATCAAGATAGGGTTGGATGAGGAGATACCACTAGTACATGAGGAAGAAATGTGCCCCTTCTCATGGCAAATGTAGCAAGTTCTTGTCTTGCTAGCTTTCTTCTTGGGTGATGCCACAACGTGAGGAAGATCTCGAGTAGTCCTCTTAGGAAGAGGCCCATCTACAACTTGAGGATGAGCTTGAGGCCGCTTCCCTTGTTGCTTCACACCAAGAGGCTTATTCTTCAATGGGAAAGATCTAACATGATGCCCTTCTTCCTTGCACTTGAAGCAAATAATGTTGGCCAGATACTTCACTTGATCTTGGCCATTCTTCTTGTTGCCCTTGTGCGTCAACTTGCTAGTGGACTTGATCTTGGCCATTCTCCCCTCTCTTTTCTCTCCGCCTGCGTGCCAGCCCCACAACCACGCCGTTCCCACCTGCAGCCTCTCTCCTTGCCCCTGCCCTGCCAACTCGAGCCCCAGCTCGACCACGTGATCGAGGAGAAGGAAAAAGGGCCGAAGCCACTTTTCCCTACCCCGTGCCCACCAGCCTCTCCTCTCTCTCCCTCGCGTTGTCCTCATCCCCCACATCTCTTCTACATCGCCCAGATCCACCCAAGCTCTGTCGCGCCTTCCCTCCCTCTTCATCGTCGCCAGATCTCGCCGCCAGTCGCCGCCGTCTACCCCTGCGTCTCGTCGTTCCGGCCGGCGTGCGCGTTGTGGAGGTGGTCTGGAAGACCAAGGAGGTACCACTGTTCCACCTTTACCGGCCCAGCGAGGAGGAGAAGGCCACCAGGACCGCCAGATCCTCGCCGCTCCCCCGAAACCCTAGGTCGCCAGAGCTCCTGCATCCTCGCCGATCGGCCGCTTCCCTGCCCGAGCCAACCCCACCGACAACCCCACGGTGAGCCCGTGCTCCTCCCAGACATCTTCTATCTCGCCGCCGCTTCCTAGTCTCGCCGGACGTCGTGCCGAACGTCCTCTGCGCACGGCGGGTTCGTCGTCGCCTTCTCGCTGTGCAACGCGGGAACCCTATCTAGCCGCGCGATCCCGTTCCTCCAACTACCACAAGCCACCCCAGCGGTAGCCGTTGCCGCTCGCGCGCGCGAGGTCGCGGGATCGAATCCCCGCTGCGCCGCGCCGTGCGTGTCGTCAGTCCGTCAGAGAACAAGAAGAGAAACAGTGTCCGCGACCCTTTTTGCAGTTAACCCCCTGCGTCTTTTGCCGGCTCCACCCGCGCTCCTCGCTAGCCCCATCAGTCAGCCTCTCGCGTATCTTACAGAAACACCCTGCCGTTTAGGATAACCCACCCGCGCTCCAGCCGCTCCCCACCTGTCAGCCTCTGCGGGTTACCCGCCACTGACACGTGGGCCGTAGACGCTGGTCCCGCTTGTCAATCGCATGGGCTAGCCAGAGCCCCGGTGAGAAAAGAATTTCCACACCCCCGTGCCCCGCCAGCAGCTATCCCACCTGTCGGTGACTGTGGCTAGGTTGGCCTAAGTGTAAAACGCTTTTCTGTTTTCTCTTTAAATAAATTTTTCACAAATTGTTTAAATTCAAATTTCAAATCAGATTTAAATAACTTTTAAAATACAAATCAAAATAATACAAATGATATATGTTTTGGAATCAGAAAAATGTGAGGAATTCAAATATGTCATCCAAATTAAGGGTTGAGCACTTTAAAATTTCGAGATGATTAAAATTACAATAAAATGCCCTTTTCTTGATAAATTAATAACTTTAATTCTATAACTCCAAATTTGGCAAATAATATGTCTAAATCGATCAGCGTGACGAGGCCGTTCTATCTATGCAGTCCTTGTTCTGAATTGAAGCATGCATCATGTCATTCTTACAAATCTGAACTGTTTATGGCAATAAAAATTGGACTAAATAAATAATAAAATGTTTTAATTCTTGCACCACACATCACCCTTGCCATGCTACTTTAATGCCATGTAATTCATCATGGCATGCTTGTTTGCTTGTCGCATTTTAATTCATATGCTTGTGCACTTTATTTATGTTGGCCCTTGTTTGTTTCGTTCTTCTTCGAATAGACGCCCAGCAGGAGAATTATCAGGAGTCACAGGAGTACTACCCAGATCCATCTCTCGCTTCAACTGAGCTGCCAGGCAAGCACTGCCTCATGCTTGCATACATACAGTACCTATTGCCTCTATCTTATTCTTGCATCATTGAGTCGCGAATGCATTAAATTGAATCCCAAGTACTGCATAGCCTTTACTTTTAAACCCCACCGAAGCTTGTTCCTCCATCCCATGAGCCATTACTACAGGAGTTGTTTGAGCCATGCGAGTCGTAGAAAAGCATGAGTAGGGTATGTGAGTGTCTGATGAATAATGAGGTACCTAAACAACTTAACCTGAGTAGTAATGGGATAACTAATGAAAGAGGCACCGGTGAGCAATATCTGCTATTTGGTTTTTCATGCTCACTTGTGTCCCGTAGGCCCCCGAGTACTTGATTCCTGTTCCTTGACTATTCACACTATCCACATCCGGGAGGCCTTATGGACCCCCCTAAGCCAGAGCTTGATTCATTCTTATTTCTTGGGGCCACAAAGTAGTTTGGGGCTTTGTTACTATCCTGTACTTATGCCATGTTTTACTGTTTTATTAAGATTGTGCGTGGAGCACCTGTAATGCTTTGGATGCGGAGTGTTTTTGCGATATCGACAAGCCCAGTCACACTTTCGGGTTCCCAGTCGTTTACAGCCATTGACGCAAACCTTGGGTCCGTCTCGGAGCCGGCCAACTTCATTGCGGGTAGCTTAATGGGGTGGCCCCCCTGAAACATTTCTGAATCCTGTGATTGCTTTGTCGTGAATGCCTCGTTGGGTTTTGATTTGGTTTTTCCGAGGTTGATCGAGTGTGTGTTGCTATTCGTGCACCCCTGCAGGGTAAATGTTTCTGAAAGACGTGTCCGCGGTTATGGACAACTTGGAGCACAGTTTCTCGATCATAGACAAGTATAACTAAAGTACCGCTTTTAATTTGACTAAGTACTTGAATAGTAAATAGTGCAACACTCATGGAATGGTTAATAAAACTACCAACGGATGATGGGGGTTATTCGTCCGTTTCCTCGTTGGTAAGCGAGGAGGAGGATGGATCTGTTAATTATACTGTTATAACTGTTGTTCTTAATTAACGGACATCCATCTATCATTGGTTAGGCGGATGGTTAGCGAGAATCTCTAGAATTGCTAGATATTATCTTTTGCTGCAATTGCGTCACCCCAGGTTGTGTCCCCTTTAGCGGCATAAAGACTTGCTGAGTACCCCTAGGGTCTCACACGATAAATTGTTTGATTCAGATGAACAGGTGTACCCGCAAGATGGATACTGGGTGGAAGAGACAGAGGATGTTGGCAAAGATCATTCGGTGTAGAGATTCCGGGAACGGGGATCCGTGAGATCTGTGGGCGGGATGTGTTTATTTATGGGGCATCTTATGCCGATTTTCTTCTTGTTCGTACTCGGATCTTGTTTTCTGCTTCCGCCTGATACTCTGATGTTTGATGTATGAGGAGCTATCCTAAATCATTATCTTTATCTAGGATATTTGAATCTTGCCGTATGGCGTTGCAATATTTCTATTTCTTTTTAGATGGAATGGCTCTGAGGACTGTTGTATGTGGCTTGCATACATACTCATTTGTGTATGTGGTTGATCCCTTCGCCTGCCGATTACGCCGCTCGTTCTTGTCCCGATGTCTGAAAGTGGTTAGGACGGCCGAATGGTCTACTGTGAGTGGCCCTAGGCCCCACCATACTATTTTAACCACTTTCGTTCATCCAGGCATGTAACTAAGAGCGTAATTCACCGAGGTAGTTACAATTGGTATTAGAGCCATCCCGCCCTTCAGGGTCTCAGCCAAAATGGTCGTTGTCAGTCTAGCAAATATTTTGGTAGTTATGTATACTAGGGAAAAACAAACGTGAGAGTAGGACTGCTTCCATTTTTCTTCTCCACCACCCACCCTTTTTCTGGTAAGGAAGTGTAACGTTTTCAATCCTCTTCTAAAATTCAAACTAGGATTCACGTGTTCTGGGTTGCGTAGTACCATAGGTTGTGTGTGTGTGTGTGTGTGTGTGTGTGAATTCCTTGTCTATCTGTTGCATCCAAATGTTATCACTATCTGCCTTTTGGTTATCAACTTTTGGTACATTCCATACCGACAGGCCTTTGTAAACCGACGCGATCTATTCTAATTCGTTGTATACCGATGCGATCTATCTTACTCTTTGTTATCTGACGTTATCTTGTTGGGGTGTTCTTTTTCGTAGTTACCAATCTTTAGGTTCATCTTAAGAAGAAGGTGTTGGGATATGTGTTTTACTGATTCATGTGCGGAGTAATGATTTGAGTGCAGGATGGAGTCGCGACCATACCACTACTGTTATCATTTGCTCTTGTATGTTGAACTAGTAGAGTTACTAATCTTGATTCGTTAAGTGGTTTTGCGCATATAGTGGTATTTTAATGCCAAAATTTGCGGAAAATTTTTCTTTGTTAGTTGTGTACCACACTCCTTGTTCAGTCGTGTGTGTTATGCTTAATATCTTCTAGTTGCCTTGAACTTTGTTGATATTTTAATATCATCTCAGTGAATTGCATCCTTTAATCTTGGTTAATTCCATTTTGGTACTATTTTGGATTATTATCATTCTCCATTATAGTACTGACTTGTGTTTTATATCAATCACAGGATGGCACCACCATGCCGTTCTGAGGAGGACATACCACCTGAACTTGGGGCCGCTTTGGCAAGTATTGCAAATGCTTTGGGCACTATGCAGCAGAACCAGCAGCGCTTCGAGGAAAGTGTGAGGAGGAATGAGTTTGTTCCGCTACCTCCACCTCCCAAGCGAGGAGACATCAAGAGTTTTCTCAAGTTCAACCCACGTCAATTTGAAGTGTCTGATCATCCACTTGATGCGGATGATTGTTTGCGTGAAGTGTCAAGGTTGCTGATGACTGCGGATGTTCCCGAGCAAGAATGGGTCAAATGTGCTACTCACCTTCTAAAGGGAGATGCAGCTCTGTGGTGGGAAAATTACCTCAAGGCAGATCTTTCTGGTTTTCAGCCTACTTGGGAGCGGTTCACTGCTGATTTCAAAGAGCAATATCTTTTAGAAATTGTCATGGAAAGGATGAAGGAAGTGTTTCTCAACCTCAAGCAAGGCACTGACAATGTCAATACCTACATCAGAAACTTCATGAACCTTTCTCGTTATGGTGGCGATGAGATCTCTGATGACAAGAAGAAGCAAAAGAGGTTTCGGCAAGGCCTCAATGCTTCCATCAAATATGCTATCACTCATGCAAGGCCGGCATCTTTTCTGGAACTCCAACACACAGCTCTGCAGGAAGAAGCAAGTAGGCAAGTGTTTGAGGAGTCAAAGAAACACAGCCATGATTCAGCAAGCTCTTCTGCTATGACAGCTCCTTCTAAGCGTCGTGTCTGGGTTCCTAACACCCCACTATCGCTCCCTGCTCCACCAAGACCGTCAAGCTACGCAACAAGGCCACCAAACTCCTTCACTGCGGCTCCCAGGGGCTACAACCACAACTACCCTGGAGCGCTTGGCGGAGTCCCTGGCTACGTTGCTCCACGTCCACCTGGTGCTTGCTATACTTGTGGAAACACTGGGCATCAGCACTGGAATTGTCCAATGAACAACAAAGCTCTTCCACCACCACCTCCAAGACCTGCGGCAAGTGCTCCTATGATTCGTGCACCTCCACCTCGGGCTCTCAACATCAACACCAAGCCTGGGTCTACGGTTGCTCGTGCCAACTGTGTCAACGTCGCTCAAGCTGAGCATGCCTCTGGAGTTGTGATGGGTATGCTTCCTATTAACTCAGTTCCTGCACGAGTTTTGTTTGATTCTGGTGCTTCGCATTCTTTTGTTTCTCACAAGTTTGGAAATGAGAATGAGTTAGCAATGGATCCTCTCCCCAAGCGTTTAATGGTTCTTTCTCCTGGAGCAACAATTGCATCTTCTAAAATCAGCCATAACAATCAAATTGAGATTGGTGGTTCTTCGTTTCCGGCTTCCTTAATTATTCTAGGCAATTCTGACATTGATGTTATCTTGGGTATGGATTGGTTAACAACAAATGCAGCTGTGATTGATTGTGCTGAATGTTCGGTTTCTCTAAAAATTCCTGAAGGCCATATAGTCTATTCTCCAAGTCTGACTCCTGCAATTCAGCTTTATTCTTTGACGGCTCTGAATGATGATGCTATGGAAGGTATTCAGAGTGTTCCTGTAGTCTGTGAGTTTCTAGATGTCTTTCCTGAAGAGTTGCCAGGTATGCCTCCGGATCGTGAGGTTGAGTTTGTCATTGAACTTGAACCTGGTACCGCTCCTATTTCCAAGCGGCCTTATAAAATGGGTCCTGCTGAGTTGGCTGAACTCAAACGTCAGTTGGATGAACAAGAGAAGTTGGGTTTCATTAAGCACAATACTTCTTCTTGGGGTAGTCCAACCATCTTTGTGAAGAAACGAGACAAGACTGGTAGACTTTGTGTTGACTATCGGGCACTCAATGCTAAAACCATCAAGAATAAATATCCCCTTCCGCGGATATATGATCTCTTCGATCAGCTAGTTGGAGCTGTGGTATTCTCTAAGCTTGATTTGAGAAGTGGTTACCATCAAATCAAGATTCGCAAGGAAGATGTTCCTAAAACAGCTTTCACCACCCGCTATGGCCTGTATGAGTACACGATCATGTCTTTCGGTCTCACCAATGCACCTGCCACCTTCTCGAGGCTTATGAACTCGGTTTTCATGGAGTATCTTGACAAGTTCGTTGTGGTCTATCTGGATGACATTCTAGTCTATTCTAAGTCAAAAGAAGAACATGAACAACACCTTCGGTGTGTCCTAAACAAGCTTCGTGAGAACCGCCTGTATGCAAAGTTCTCCAAGTGTGAGTTTTGGCTGCCGCAAGTCACCTACCTTGGTCACGTCATCTCTGCCAAGGGCATTGCCGTCAACCCAGAAACTATTAAGACAATTATGGACTGGCTTCCACCCATAAATGTCAAAGAAGTCCGGAGTTTCCTTGGTTTGGCCAGTTACTGCCGTCGCTTCGTTCAAAATTTCTCAAAGATTGCAAAGCCTCTTACCGATCTCCTCAAGAAAGGCAAGAAATATCTTTGGACTCCTGCATGTCAAGCAAGCTTTGAAACACTCAAAGAGAAGCTCACTTCCACACCACTCTTGGTTCCTCCAGATACATCAAAGCCTTTCCAGATTTTCTGTGATGCTTCATTGCAAGGATTGGGTGCGGTCCTTATGCAAGAAAAGCAAGTTGTTGCTTATGAATCTCGTCAGTTAAAGACGCATGCGATCAACTATCCTACACATGACCTCGAACTCGCAGCAGTTGTCTTTGCTTTGAAAGTATGGAGGCATTACTTGCTTGGCAACCGTTGTGAGATCTTTTCTGATCACAAGAGTCTGAAGTATATCTTCACACAGCCTGATCTCAACCTTCATCAGAGGAGGTGGATTGAAACAATCAATGATTTCGATTTGACCATCAACTACACTCCGGGCAAAGCCAATGTCATGGCCGATGCTCTCAGCCGAAAAGCTTACGTCAACAACCTCATGGTGAAAGAACAACAGCCTCTCTTGTGCGAGGAATTCCGCAAGCTCAACCTTGAAATTGTGGATCAAGGGGATCTCCTGAACCTTCTAGCAACACCTCTCTTGGAAGAAAAGGTCCGTTCCATTCAACTTGGTGACCCTTACACTGAAAAGATCATTTCCAACATTCAGCTTCCGAAGTATGAGTCTTTCCACGTAGATGACCAAGGCACTCTTTTCTTTGAACACCGGATGTTTGTTCCGAACTACCCGGGTTTAAGAGAGCAAGTTCTCAAGGAGGCGCATGATTCTGTTCTTTCTATCCACCCTGGCAGCACTAAGATGTACATGGACTTGAAAACACAATATTGGTGGCCTGGTTTGAAACGATATTGTGCCAAGTATGTCTCGGAGTCTGATGTCTGTCGCAGAGTTAAAGCTGTCCATCAGAAACCTTCCGGTCTTCTACAGCCATTGAAGCCTCCGGAATGGAAATGGGAGAAAGTAGAGATGGACTTCATCACTGGTTTCCCAAGGTCGCAAAAGGGAAACAATGCAATCTTTGTTCTCATTGACAGGCTTTCCAAAGTAGCTCACTTCTTTCTAGTCAAGGAAACAATTTCTGCAATTCAGTTGGCTGAGCTCTATATCAACAGAATTGTCTCTCTGTATGGAGTTCCTCTTGAGATCAGTTCAGACCGTGGAAGCATCTTCACTTCCAAGTTCTGGGGAAGTTTCCAAAATGCTTTGGGAACAAAACTAAACTTCAGCACAGCTTACCACCCTCAGTCGCAAGGACAAGTTGAAAGGATCAATCAGATTCTGGAAGTTATGCTCTGTGCTTGTGTTATCTCTTTCGGCATGAAGTGGGAAGAATGTCTTCCTTATGCTGAATTCTCTTACAACAACAGTTTCCAGAAAAGTCTAAATATGGCACCATTTGAGGCTCTCTATGGTCGCAAATGCAGAACTCCGATTGGTTGGTCGGGTGCAGGTGAAAGAATATTGTTTGGCCCCGACATTGTAACTCAAGCGAAGGAGAAAGTTCACATCATTCTTGAAAATCTGAAGATTGCTCAAAGTCGCCAGAAGAGCAATTATGACAGAAAGCACACGGACATGGATTATGTCCCTGGTGATCTCGTTTACCTTCGTGTCACTCCCATGAGAGGCACGCACCGCTTTGGTATCAAAGGAAAGCTGGCTCCTAGATACATCGGTCCTTTCAAAATTCGTGGAAGAAGAGGAGAAGTTGCTTATGCTCTTGAGCTCCCTGAACAACTCAAAGTCCATGATGTTTTCCACATCTCTCAACTCAAGAAGTGCTTCAAGGATCCCGATAGGACCGTGGACCATGAACTCATTAATCTCCAAGAAGATCTGTCTTATCAAGAACACCCCACAAAAATTCTTGAAGTCGCGGAAAGAAGGACTCGCAACAAGTCCATCAAGTTCTGCAAGGTGCAGTGGTCGCACCATTCTGTTGATGAAGCCACTTGGGAACGTGCAGATGAGCTTTGTGCCAAGTATCCTACCCTCTTTGAGTCTTCTTCTTCTTCCTAGAATCTCGGGGCGAGATTCCTGTTTAGTGGGGGAGAGTTGTAGCATCCCAATTGTCTAACAATTGTAATGCTACTTGGTCTAGTAAGATAATGGCTACTTCCTATATATAATTGCGCATCATAATTATATCATGCTCATGTCATCATGCCACCTTGCATTTGAGCATCATATAAAACCCTCTTTCTTTGGTTCTTCTCTCATATGCATTATTATTTGTATTTGCCTCTTGATATTGTATTTGGTTATTGATATACTGCTTGATGCCCAAGTTGAGTTGGGGGTATATCTTTTATTCAACTCCACCACCTTTCTTTTCACCACCTTATAATTCCACCATTCCATTTACCATGGGCTTTTATTTTTCTTTTGGTATTTAATCTAGCTCATGGGAGACAGGATGGATCTAATTCTATAAATTCTTTTGCTTGGCCTTATTCCACTTCTTGGGAATGCATAAGAATAATGCCATATTATTATTATTGTTTTCACAAAATAAACCATGGCATTTATTATTTTGCATGGGCCATGCAAATCACTCATCCTTCTCCTTTGAATTCTTGGAATTTGGAGTGAACATTTTCTTTTGTGAGATTCCTTTTGTCTCTCTTATTCCCCCCTCCTCATCTAGATCCTAGTGCTTTGTTAGAGCATCTAAACCTCATCTATCCCATCTCCACCTTATCAACCTTACATGGAAGGTGCCATGCATGATTCAAATGAGGTCTTTTTCCCATAAACCTTTCCTTTCTCCTTTCATTGTTTTCTCCTTCACCTCATCTTAGCCTAAATCAAAGCCCTCACTATTTCTCCTTAGTGGATCTTTTAGACAAGTTTTAAAACATAATCACCTAATTAAACCCTAGCCCTAGATTTTTCCTCTTTCTCTCTCTAAATCTAACTCTAATCTAAACCCTCATCTTACCTCCCCCTCTCACTGCCGAGGCTGGCCCTCTCTCTCCCTGACCACACCCCATCTACCCATCTACCCCACCCCCAAACCCTAGCCAAGCCGAGCATGCCCTAGCTACACTCTAGCTCGCCTGAGTCTCCTCTCCCCTCTCTCTTTTCTCTCTGCCTACGTGCCAGCCCCACAACCACGCCATTCCCACCTGCAGCCTCTCTCCCTGCCCCTGCCCTGCCAACTCGAGCCCCAGCTCGACCACGTGATCGAGGAGAAGGAAAAAGGGCTGAAGCCACTTTTCCCTACCACGTGCCCACCAGCCTCTCCTCTCTCTCCCTCACGTTGTCCTCATCCCCCACATCTCTTCTACATCGCCTAGATCCACCCAAGCTCTGCCGCGCCTTCCCTCCCTCTTCATCGTCGCCAGATCTCGCCGCCAGTCGCCGCCATCTACCCCTGCGTCTCGTTGTTCCGGCCGGCGTGCGCGTCGTGGAGGTGGTCTGGAAGACCAAGGAGGTACCACCGTTCCACCTTGACCGGCCCAGCGAGGAGGAGAAGGCCACCAGGACCGCCAGATCCTCGCCGCTCCCCCGAAACCCTAGGTCGCCGGAGCTCCTGCATCCTCGTTGATCGGCCGCTTCCCTGCCCGAGCCAACCCCACCGACAACCCCGTGGTGAGCCCGTGATCCTCCCAGACATCTTCTATCTCGCCACCGCTTCCTAGTCTCGCCGGACGTCGTGCCGAACGCCCTCTGCGCACGGTGGGTTCGTCGTCGCCTTCTCGTTGTGCAACGCGGGAACCCTATCTAGCCGCGCGATCCCGTTCCTCCAACTACCACAAGCCACCCCAGCGGTAGCCGCTGCCGCTCGCGTGCGCGAGGTCGCGGGATCGAATCCCCGCTGTGCCGCCCCGTGCGTGTCGTCAGTCCGTCAGAGAACAAGCAGAGAAACAGTGCCCGCGGCCCTTTTTGCACTTAACCCCCCGCGTCTTTTGCCGGCTCCACCCGCGCTCCTCGCTAGCCCCACCAGTCAGCCTCTCGCGTATCTTACAGAAACGCCCCTACCGTTTAGGATAACCCACCCGCGCTCCAGCCGGTCCCCATCTGTCAGCCTCTGCGGGTTACCCGCCACTGGCACGTGGGCCGTAGCCGCTGGTCCCGCTTGTCAATCGCATGGGCTAGCCAGAGCCCCGGTGAGAAAAGAATTTCCGCGCGCCCGTGCCCCGCCAGCAGCTGGCCCACCTGTCGGTGACTGTGGCTAGGTTGGCCTAAGTGTAAAACGCTTTTCTGTTTTCTGTTTAAATAATTTTTTTAGAAAATGTTTAAATTCAAATTTCAAATCAGATTTAAATAACTTTTAAAATACAAATCCAAATAAAACAAATGATATATGTTTTGGAATCAGAAAAATGTGAGGAATTCAAATATGTCATTCAAATTAAGGTTTGAGCACTTTAAAATTTCGAGATGATTAAAATTACAATAAAATGCCCTTTTTCTTGATAAATTAATAACTTTAATTCTATAACTCCAAATTTGGCAAATAATATGTCTAAATTGATCAGCGCGACGAGCCCGTTCTATCTATGCAGTCCTTATTCTGAATTGAAGCATGCATCATGTCATTCTTACAAATCTGAATTGTTTATGGCAATAAAAATTGGACTAAATAAATAATAAAATGCTTTAATTCTTGCACCACACCTCACCCTTGCCATGCTACTTTAATGCCATGTAAATTGTGCATCACTCATCATGGCATGCTTGTTTGCTTGTCGCATTTTAATTAATATGCTTGTGCACTTTATTTATGTTGGCCCTTGTTTGTTTGGTTCTTCTTCGAATAGACGCCCAGCAGGAGAATTATCAGGAGTCACAGGAGTACTACCCAGATCCATCTCTCGCTTCAACTGAGCTACCAGGAAAGCACTGCCTCATGCTTGCATACATACAATACCTATTGCCTCTATCTTATTCTTGCATCATTGAGTCGCGAATGCATTAAATTGAATCCCAAGTACTGCATAGCCTTTACTTTTAAACCCCACTTAAGCTTGTTCCTCCATCCCATGAGCCATTACTACAGGAGTTGTTTGAGCCATGCGAGTCGTAGAAAAGCATGAGTAGGGTATGTGAGTGTCTGATGAATAATGAGGTACCTAAACAACTTAACCTGAGTAGTAATGGGATAACTAATGAAAGAGGCACCGGTGAGCAATATCTGCTATTTGGTTTTTCATGCTCACTTGTGTCCCGTAGGACCCCGAGTACATGATTCCTGTTCCTTGACTATTCGCACTATCCACATCCGGGAGGCCTTATGGACCCCCCTGAGCCAGAGCTTGATTCATTCTTATTTCTTGGGGCCACAAAATAGTTTGGGGCTTTGTTACTATCCTATACTTATGCCATGCTTTACTGTTTTATTAAGATTGTGCGTGGAGCACCTGTAATGTTTTGGATGCGGAGTGTTTTCGCGGTATCGACAAGCCCAGTCACACTTTCGGGTTCCTAGTCGTTTACAGCCATTGACGCAAACCTTGGGTCTGTTTCGGAGCCGGCCAACTTCGTTGCGGGTAGCTTAATGGGGTGGCCCCCTGAAACATTTATGAATCCTGTGATTGCTTTATCGTGAATGCCTCGTTGGGTTTTGATTTGGTTTTTCCGAGGTTGATCGAGTGTGTGTTGCTATTCGTGCACCCCTGCAGGGTAAATCTTTCTGAAAGCCGTGTCCGCGGTTATGGACGACTTGGAGCACAGTTTCTCGATCATAGACAAGTATAACTAAAGTACCGCTTTTAATTTGACTAAGTACCTGACTAGTAAATAGTGCAACACTCATGGTGGTTAATAAAACTGCCAACGGATGATGGGGGGTTGTTCGTCCGCTTCCTCGTTGGTAAGCGAGGAGGAGGATGGATCTGTTAATTATAATGTTATAACTGTTGTTCTTAATTAACAGACATCTGTCTATCATTGGTTAGGCGGATGGTGAGCGAGAATCTCTAGAATTGCTAGATATTATCTTTTGCTGCAATTGCGTCACCCCAGGTTGTGTCCCCTTTAGCGGCATAAAGACTTGCTGAGTACCCCTAGGGTCTCACACGATAAATTGTTTGATTCAGATGAACAGGTGTACCCGCAAGATGGATACTGGGTGGAAGAGACAGAGGATGTTGGCAACGATCATTCGGTGTAGAGATTCCGGGAACGGGGATCCGTGAGATCTATGGGCGGTATGTGTTTATTTATGGGGCATCTTATGCCGATTTGCTTCTTGTCCGTACTCGGATCTTGTTTTCTGCTTCCGCTTGATTCTCTGATGTTTGTTGTATGAGGAGCTATCCTAAATTATTATCACTATCTAGGATATTTGAATCTTGCTGTATGGCGTTGCAATATTTCTATTTCTTTTTAGATGGAATGGCTCTGAGGACTGTTGTATGTGGCTTGCATACATACTCATTTGTGTATGTAGTTGATCCATTCGCATGCCGATTACGCCGCTCGTTCTTGTCCCGATGTCTGAAAGTGGTTAGGACGGCCGAAAGGTCTACCGTGAGTGGCCCTGGGCCCCACCGTACTATTTTAACCACTTTCGTTCATCCAGGCATGTAACTAAGAGCGTAATTCACCGAGGTATTTACAATGGGTTACAAGGGTTCGCCTGTGCGAGTTGAGATTGTAGACTATTGAGGTGTTGCCCTAAAGGCTCTCCCTAGGACGGCTTATATACATATCCGGCCTGGGGTTTACATGAGAGATCTATTTGGCTACACTAAGAGTCAGTTACAGAGTACATCTTGAACTACAAGTAACACTATGGGACTAAGTCGGTAAGTCTTTTGGGCCTTTCCGTAGCCGGAGTGGACTCCGTCTCTTCTCCCTGACTGGGCCGCCAGTGAAGCAAAGTTCTAACCTGAAGTGGGCCACCCTGGTCAGTGAGGAACTATGAGGATACCCGGGAAGTATATCCCCAACAAAGAAACAATGTGATAGCAAGTTAGATTACTTCAAGCATGAAGGCTATCACAATGTAAAGTGCATAAGTAAAGAGCTCGGGTATAGAGATAACCGAGGCACGCGGGGATGACAATATTTTACCGAGTTCCTCCCAACAAGGGAGTGCGTCTCGTTGGAGGGGTGGGCGGTACTAAGACCACCAATGCCACAAGAGGCTTCACCCTATTCTCCCGAGCACCCACCGCACGACAAGCACCTGTTCCACTATGGGACACTTGAGGGCAGTCACCAAACCCGTTCAATGGGGCAATCTCCACAACTTAATTGCAGGCTCCCAATAATGACCACCAAGGCCAATATCTTGGGGAGAGCTCCACAACTTAATTGAAGGCCCCAACAACACGCCACAAAGGCCACACAACCGTCTAGGGTTCCAAGAACCCAAGAGGGACAATCTTCTTGATTTCACCAACCAAATCCTCCAGGGAGAACTCAAACCGAAGCACCTAATGCAAAAGACAAGAACACCACAAAGATGCTCCAATCCCTCACTCTCAAATTCCAACAAAGCTACTAAAGCAATTGGGAGAATAAGAGAGGAAGAACAAAAGGGGAAATCCACAAAATAAACCCCAATATCTAGATCCCAAGATGTTCCCCTCACATATAGGAGAGATGGATTGGTGGAGTTGTAGATCTAGATCTCCTCTTTCAAATCCCCCAACAAGATTCAAGAAATATGGGAGGGATTTAGAGGAAAAGCAAGCTCTTGAAGGCAGAAACAATGGATAAGAGAGAGAGAGAGAGCAAGCAACTAGCCCAAGGAGGAAGAAGGGGGCTTTTATAGGTCCCCCCACGTCAACTAGCTGTTGTAGAGCACTTACCCCGGAGTTTTCGGCCTTCAGGACCGGAGTCTCCGGCCCCCAGGACCAGAGTCTCTGGGGTCCAGACTTCGGCTAGGACTCCAGGCGAGCTCCAGATGCTCCCAGTACACCCCCTTGGAGTCTAGGCTAGAATTTGTTCCGGAGTCTCCGTGGTGCAGCACCGGAGCCCCCCCCCCCCCCGAAAACTGACAGAAAAATCAATACGAAAACGGCCATAACTTTTGCATCCAAACTCCGATTTTGATGATCTTGGGCTCGTTTCGAATATAGTAACAAGATCTACAACATCATGTAGGGAACCATCATAGTACATCAAAGGGGGACAAAATAAAATGATGAAGGGATTAGTCTATCTATAAAAGACAAACCAGAAAAATCTCCAAATCGAAAACACAATAGAGAATGCATATGAAATACGTTTTCGATAAACTTGAGCTTGTAATGGAGATTAACACAAGCTATAAATCCTCTCATGGAAAAGAACCAAATAAGAACGAAGAAAGATGATGCCAAGTATGCAAAGGTTTGAGCTCTATCCGAAACATATGATCAAGTTAATCACTCAAGAGCCCCTCTTGATAGTACGGTTATCTATCCTATAAACCGGTCTCCCAACTAACAACATGAGACCGACAAAAGGGAAGACATATCAAGATAATACCTTTGCCTTGAGCAAACCACTTGAGCTCGATGTATATGATCTTGTCCTTCTCAAGATCGACACCTTTCTTGATTGCTCTTCCTTGAGCTCGAATGATGAAGACTTGAAACATGCTCCCCATACACCATGGGGAAACCTCTTCTTTGACCTTGTCTTCATAGATCCATGATCACATAGGATGGAAAGCTTCAAGCATAGATCTTATAGAGATGGTGCATCTTGAGCTTGCATAACATTTCTTTTAACTCCAATTGGATGATGTCTTGAAGATACACATGAGGGATTCCATCTACTTCTTCAAGACACTTGATCTTATTTTCTTTATTCTTATTCTTCTACAAGATTCCAATAGGCCCAAAACCCTTGGACAATGCTTCTTATTCTTCTTTTCTTTATTTCTTCAACCTTCAAGCCAACACATGGTCCAAGTGATGCCAATGGACAAATCCTACAAGTGCATCTCAATGCAACCATTAGCACATAGAGATTGTCATTAATTACCAAAACCACACATGGGGACCCACATGCTCTTTCACTTACTCTTTTTTCTGCCTCGCTATATTTACTTGGGTGATCAACAAGACGTTTCAGTGCTGGCGGTCTCATTTTTTGTGCGACGTTTGTGTGTCACAATGTTCTATCAGTAGCGTTGTCTACACGATGCGTTAAACACTAGATGCTTGCTTCGTCATTGTCGCTCTATCACGGACGTCTGTTCTGATGCTCGCATCATGTCGTTTCAACGAGTGCTCCAAGACGGCGATCACCGTAATAAGTATCTCCAGTGGTGTCGTTCATTGATGTCTCTTCCTCGCTCTGCTCCTCTATAGCATTTTTTTAGAGCATTTTGAGTTTCCACTTGACGCGTCCATGCTCTTGCCGAGAATTAGTGGTGGAATCCTCGCACATGCGTTTAACTATGTGTGTCCTGAAAGAAGCAAGCGATGGGATCCGGCAGTGCAAGGTGTCGGCGACCACTTCTTCCTTTTGCTTCTTCGGGAGCATTTGGGGAGGCGATGCCTACAGATGTGTCAGGCCAGGGGTCGCTGAGCGACGTGAAGAGGTCATGCTCAGGATATGAAGAGTACAAAGGTCGTCTCCGCACCATCTGCGGTTCGATCTTCTATAAGGTGCGTGGGTGCTGTCGCTTTCTCCGTTCGTGGCTCCAGGAGCTGAATCAAGCGAGCCGGCTGCGCTTCGTCGAACAAGAGCTTTAGGATATAATGCTAGAAGATGTCATTAACGATATGATTTCGGCAGCGACGAGAACGAAGCTAGCATTCGGCGGCGAGTGCACTTTCGTCTTTCTCTTAGCGGTGGAGCGACGTTTCGTCATGAACATGGCGACAATAAGAAATGACTGCACCACGTGGGTGCCAGCCAAAGTTGCTAATCATGTAAGATATGCACTATCTGCTTGCAGGACATTTTGTTAGAAGCGGAGGCAGGGATAGACGCTGTTGTACTAGAACTCCCTCGATGCGGGCATATTTTTCGTGAATCCTGTATTTTCGCGTGGTTTTTGTCCAACTCTGGGAGATGCCCCCGTTTTAAAGCGGATGTAAAGCAGAACGTCATATCGTTTGTTTAAATTATGTTTGGTTTTTAAGTTGATTGTCTTTGAACTTTCTACTTATCTTTTTTTTTTGTTAATGTAACTTTCTGCTTATCTAGCTTGCCTGTAAACCAAAGGGTTTGCGACGACGCCGATGACGCCGTGAATTGTTCAATGTTACGCTTATCAACTATGGTCTGAATCATCCAAGTGCATGTTTATAAGTTTCAGTTGCTAACGCTGTTCCAATTGATGACGCAAGTGGATATATGTCAGTTTTCTAGAAAATAAAGAAACACACATGTGGGTTCACAGAAGTAGCCATAGCGTTCAAAGTCAAATGTCTATGCGCTAGATGAGGCCAAAAAATAGTACAAGTAAATACCTTTCCAAACTATTAGTGGAGCACGCATGTATTGTTGTTACAGGTCGCATATTTTAATTAACACACTGTCGAATTTTGTATAGCTATCTCCAGCGAACTATACAGAGACTCACCAGTAGTTGAACAGGCAAACAAGTATGCAAGTGGTATTGGAAAAAGATCCGGATCTATTTCATGAGTTTATAAGAAGTACAAAGTATCCTAAACATAATAAAAATTACATCGAGGTCTTTGGACCACCTAACGAATACTACTATTGCCAGAGCGAGCCGCCGACGCGCCGCTGTCGCTGCTCCATTACCGGAGCCGGCATGCCATTGTTGATGACAGTCGGGAAGTCTTCGTGCACGTGTCCCTAAGGATCAGCGCCCCAGAGATGAAGTTGTCACCATTGAACCCTTGAATTGATCTGAAACTTGTAACACCAAACCTAAAACACACGTAGACTGGACGAGATCCACCACTCCATGGAAGCGGCGACCAGACGAATCCCCACCCTCCTCAGCGCCAGCAGCAGGATCGTCGCCGACAAGGTGGAAGAGGAGGAGGGTATACCTTATTCGTGTCCCGCACAACGCCGCCATAGCCACCATAACGACGATGCCGGATGACCAAACTCTAACTTTAGGGACCCTTCTACACCACCGAGCGCAGGTCCGAGGTCCCCACCTCCTCCCGCCGCCGGAGCGGCAAGCAGAGGAGGCGGGGACCCATCAATGCTCGGTCGCAGACAGCAAGGACGAAGTAGATCGTGGTGGCTGCTAGGGTTTTTACCCTAGCCGCCGCCTCTTTTTCTCACGGGAGGAGAGAACGTAGCTAAATTTTTTTACATAATACATTTTTTTAATTAATTTCAAGAATATTACGCCAAAAAAGGAATTTACAGATATAATACACCGTCGTTTTTTGAACAAACGACCAGCTCTAAGTCGTTTTTTGAGAAAACGACAGCTGGTGTCGTTTGTTGAAAAAACAACCGCAGGCTAACAAGAACTACTGGCAGCTGGTCGTTTTTTTGAAAAACGACAGTCTCAAATCGTTTTTTGAAAAGATGACGGTTCCATGGATCATGCACACTACGTTAGACTAATCCCGCCACTATTTTGCGCCATTATTTTCGCCGCTAGTATTTCTCCTACCACTTTTTTGGGCCGTTTATCTCCCGCCACCTCTTCCCGCCAGTATTTGTCCCGCCACTTTTTTCGTGCCGTTTCTCTCCCGCCACTTCTTCCCACTGTTTTCTCCCGCCAATTCTTCCCGCCGTTTCTCTCCCGCCACTTCTTCCCGCCGTTTTCTCCCGCCAATTCTTCCCGCCGTTTCTCTCCCGCCACTTCTTCCCGCTGTTATCTCCCGCCAATTTCTACTAGTTGCCTCTATAAATACTGGCACCGAGATGGTATCTCTTCATCCTGTTATTCCTCTATTTCTCCCATTTCCTTCCCCTTTCCATCATGAGTGTGCCATCTTCGGACCCCGAGTATAGGCCTACGAAGACGAAAGATGCCAGGTTGCCGCAAGGGGTGACACACGAGCGTTGTTGGTGCGGCCATCTCGCGAAGGTCAAGGAGTCGATCGGTTTCTCCACCTGCATGGGCATGAAGTTTTTCATGTGTCCCAACTACGACGCAAGCCCGCCCCGGCAAGCAAGTTCGTCGTACGAGAGGCCTCCGGTATGTTTCCAGAGCATGGTTAATATAAACCATTCATGTTATCATGTGTTCTTTTATTCATTCCATTGATTTGCTTGCAGTTTCCTCCTCCACTTTGCAAGTGGTACCATTGGATTGACACCGAGCAGCCAGCCTGGGCCGTGCAGGAGATTGCGGACAGGAGCCGACGTGCAAGGGAGATCTTTCTTGATGAGGAACGTGCTGAAAGGAAGGCCGCGAACGAGAAGAAGGAACGGGAGAGAGAAATGAAAGAATTCCGAGCAGAGCAAGCTCGAAACCGCGAGCTGAACAGGAAGAGAATGCAATCCGCGAGCGCCAGGAAGAGGTGCGCAAGGAGGCCCGTGAGGCAGAAAGGAAGAGATTAAGAGAAAGAGATGCCGAGGCGCGGGCGGCAGAGGAACCTGGGGATAAGACCGGGAAGTACCCGCGCTGGACTCAGGGAAGGTAGACGTATGTCTCAGTACCGATGTATATTAATTCCTGTTCTAGTGTCCTGATGTATCTTAATTTTAGTTGTAGTGTCTTGATGTAATTTTCCTTTCAGTTGTAGTGTCTTGATGTATCTTCATTTCAGTTAGAGTGTTGTGATGTATCTATAATTTCAACATGCTAGATTTTTTCCTGCCAGAATGTTTCCCGCCACAATGTTTCCCGCCAAAATATCTCCTGCCAAAATCTTTCCCGCCAAAATGCTTCCCGCCATAATGTTTCCCGGCATATTTTTCCCGCTAGAATGTTACCCTATAAAAACCCCTCCTCGCGCAGTTATTTAAGCAGCAGCCACCCCGTTTTTAGCCAGTATGTTTCCCTACGATCGCATTTTCATGTCAGACATGTCCGTCGACCTATTTTATTTGGCTAGGAACTTTACGATAGACAACAATCCAGCCCCATTGGAGAAACTAATTGGTAGTGATTGTCTCCTCACTGAGCTGCGTGAGGGATTGCGTAGGAAAGGGTGGCCGAAGAGGACTCCAGAGGAGATACGGCAAGAGCTACTTCGGATCAATGCTAGGTGGAGCAAGCAAAGATTCTCTAATGAAGGGGCAAGGCTGCAGAACATCACACTCCCTTGGATTTGGATAGAAGAGAGTGAAGATGAAGATGATATATTCATGACGCCTATCGTTGGGACTAAGTGGAGAGCTGAGTGGGACAAAAGGCAGGCCAAGAAGAAGGGTAAAGACGAGGCATCGTCGAAGGGTAAGGGAAAGCCATCATCGGTCGAGGCATCATCGAAGGGTAAGGGCAAGAAGAGCAATGAGAAGCTAGAAGAGAGTGAAGATGAAGATGATATATTCATGACGCCTGCCGTTGGGACTAAGTGGAGAGCTGAGTGGGACAAAAGGCGGGCCAAGAAGAAGGGTAAAGACGAGGCATTCTCGAAGGGTAAGGGCAAGCCATCATCGGTCGAGGCATCGTCGAAGGGTAAGGGAATGAAGAGCAATGACAAGCTAGAAGAGAGTGAAGATGAAGATGATATATTCATGACGCCTGCCGTTGGGACTAAGTGGAGAGCTGAGTGGGATGAAAGGCAGGCCAAGAAGAAGGGTAAAGACGAGGCATCGTCGAAAGGTAAGGGCAAGAAGAGCAGGCCATGAAGAAGGCATCGTTGAAGTGTAAGGGCATAGTCATAGGGATAGAGATCACTCTTATTTATTTACCGCAAGTTATGTTGAATTGTGTTGCAAGCTATGTTGTAGTGTTTGTCGAATAAAAAATGTGTCTCATACATAGACAGATAACTAGTCCGATACAAGATACAAGTCTCATACATAGACAGATAACTAGACCGATACAAGATACAAGTCTGATGCATAGACAGATAACTAGACCGATACAAGATACAAGTCTCATACATAGACAGATACGCAGACAGATACATAGATACATAGACAGATACGCAGATAGATACATAGATAGATATCACTGCCACCGGTCACGAGGTTGCCCTGGTGTCGGTGTACCCCATCCGTACCTTCTAGGAGGCATCACATTGCGGGGAGGTAGAGTTGACCCGTCACCCGGCGTCTGTGTATCCTGTGTGGGGATAGGTGGTGGAGTCTAATGCGTCTCCTGAGTCTGCTGCGTCTGATACAATCCAAACCAGTCTACTTGATCCTGATGAGTCTACTGATCCTCCTCATTAGTCGCCCACGAACCCATTGAGGACATGCTTGGGTCTCCATATCCTCCTGCCATGTAAAAATATTAAGTACTCAACGATTATACACTACATGTAACCAAAATAGATAGGAAGATGCGTACCCTCAGGACGATAGCCCATGAATGGGACTTGCGGCTGCTGCTGGTGCCACTGGTCGAAAGTAAGATGCGGTTGCTGCTGCCACTGGTCGAAATCAAACTGCGGCTGATGCTGCCACGCCGATCCTCCAGCCTGGTCTGGGGGCGGTGCTCTCGGTGTCTCCTGCTGCTGCTGCCACGCTGAGCCTCCAGCTTGGTCTGGGGGTGGTGCTCTCGGTGTCTCCTGCTGTGAGATCCATGGACGAGGCCCGTGGCGGGTAGGTGTAGTGGGTGTCTCCTGCTGTGAGCCTCGTAGCAGTGTCTGGTCCGCACGCGGGGTGCGCTCCTGCGTCGAGTGACGTGGCGGGCGAGCCTGCATGGAGCGACGCGGCTGGCCCTCCCCCACGGAGTGACGAGGTGGACGTTGTGCTACTCGGTGCTGAACGACGTCTGAAACGTTCGTGCACGTGATGGTCACATAGATACTCTGTAGTCTTTCCTGGACACGCTTTACGAAGGAATGAACTCCTTGGCGTGGTAGTATAAGAGGAGCGGACGAGAGCGAACATCCCCACTGATTCACTTCATTCTGTAGCTCCCATGTCATATCGGCCTGCATTTGTATAGTGGATAAGTACACATTATATAGGCTACCAGGTGAAGTGACGAAGAAAAATGTATTTACCGCTGATTGTCTGGGCTCCATAGTCGACTGGCTAGGGTATCTTTCATCATCATGTGCGTGGTGGACGGGACGCAACCGTGTCATGCTCATGTACCTCTGTAAGTATGCACGGAATAGGTCCATATCAAACGCAGGAGCGGTCCACACGTCATCTGTTGCATTCTGCCAACCATTGATATAAGTATTAACCTGTTGAAGCCACTGATTTGCACTTCTTTTAGTACCCTTTCGAGAGTACCTGCAGTTAGATTTTGTAAGTACACAATCGGTGTAAAATTATAGATACATAATATATTAACTTACATATGCACGTCCGATGAAACGGGCGCCTCCGGAGATGGAGGAACTACCATCTGGCGAAGACCGAATTGCCTCATGACCCTCTGTTGAGACATCTCCTCCACCTGACAATCGAAGATGATCTTCGATTTAGTGAGCCAGTAGTCCTCATCTCTACGACACATAATAGATAACCCACCGGGATATCTTGCTCTTGCTTCAGCTGTGGTGTACGGCTCCCAAATCACCGATTCCTCCTTCAAGGTGTCGAACTGCTCGCTGAATGACGGGTAGCAGCGGGTTACTTGTTCTCCCGCGAAACGACACTGTTGGATTAAATAGTTGTTAGTTTCCTTCGTAGTGCAATATGGACCATGCAATTAATAGAACCTTTTAAATTACCTTGCGTCGTGTCCAATGTGTACCGAATATAGGCATGTCAATTCTCTCGTGGTCAAACAACATATCAGACTCATAGACAACGGGGCGCTCTCCCTGGACGATAACCGCCTGATTTTTTGCTACCTCCGGGCGGCCAATAGGGAACCTCTCCCATGACCACAACTGCAGCAACAATGGGCATCCTAGCAAGGCAGATTTTTCTTTGGTTAGCGTACAGCCCGTGCACATACCTCGGTACGTTGCTGCTAAGACAGCAGACCCCCAACTCCATTGGGTGATGTCGTTCTGGCATGTCACCTCCGCGATCTCTCTAGCATAGCGGATGTAGCGTGCACTGATGGTTGAGACGTGGTTCTCGGTAAACATCACCTTCCCAAGTAGCCACAATAAGTACGCCTCAAGGCTACGCGTAATTTGTGGCTCACTCATCAGAACATCTGGGTACCCGAACCTCTGTATCTGCATTGGTTAATAGAACAAGTTTTAGCATCGTGTGATATGAAAATAGTTGGATCAAATACGAAGATACTTAGGAACAAACGAACCTGATAGTTCTGCAACCAATCAAATTTGGGCCCATGATTTTCATACGTGAACTCCGGAACTCCTTCACGAATGCCATAGAATCGTTGGGCCTTTTCTTGGGCCCAATTCTCCGGTTCATCCACCGGGCCTATTGGCACTCCAGCCAACGGCAGGCCCAGCAAGTTCGAGACATCCTGTAGTGTAGGAGCCATCTCCCCCCACCGAAAGTGGAAAGTGTGAGTCTCGGGCCTCCATCGATCCACTAAGCAGGTGAGCAACGACCCGTCGTAGGCCATGCGCATGGTCTGGAATCTATGGTGTCGTCCTTCTATCTCCTGCGTATGAGTGGCCTCAACGAGACGCACAAATGGTAGTAGCCCGGCCCACTTCAACCTGCATACCGAGATAGAATTACAATTTGTTTACTATGGCCCTAAAATATTTATAACATAGTTCCATACGAATTAGGAATAAATGTCTCATACCTCTGCAGCCAATAAGGGTGTATCATCCAGTTAGACATGGGAGTGCGAGTGATAAGGTGCTTTAAGCTCCCTGGTTCCACATCCAATAAAGTTGACCGGTGCTTTCTATCAATATCAGCATTAAGCAAAGATCCCGCCATCTGCATAATTTAGAACATGGTTCCATACGAATTACAAATTTAGAACATGGTTCCATACGAATTACAAATTTAAAATATGGTTCCATAAGAATTTCAAATTTAAAACATAGTTCCATATGAATTACAAACTTACAACATAGTTCCATACGAATTACAAATTTAAAACATAGTTCCATACGAATTACAAACTTACAACATAGTTCCATACGAATTACAAATTTAAAACATGGTTCCATACGAATTACAAATTTAAAACATGGTTCCATATGAATTACAAATTCAAAACTATTTTCTGCCTCTGCCTCTTGTTCCTCGCCTGCCACGTCCACGAGGAGCCGCTCCTCCAGTCCCGAAGATATGGCAATTGGTGTCTCTATGACCAAAACGATTACATAGAAAACATTGTCTAGTAGGGCCCCCGGCTTCAGATTCATCCATATCATTACGGATCTGAACAGATTGTCGCCTTCCTGTACATGTCTGCATTAGTTCAGGATCTGGGATGTAAATCCTTTCACCGGGGTTTACTTTGTTAAAATTGCCCCATGCTCTATATCCCATCATCTCGCCAGTCCATGTATTGATCACCGACTCCTTAAGAAAATAAGGAGACACAAACGATCTTGCATCCATACCTAACCGCCCGCATGCAGCAAGTACATGAGAGCAAGGCAGATGTAGCAGCTTGGGTTTGTTGCAGGTACACTCACACGTCGGCCAAGCCTCATTGCCTATCCTCACCTCTTGTGTCTTTACCTCTTCTCCAGATCCGATCCTGTTGGAAGGGAGGCGAACCTCAAATCTTCGTTCTTGATTACCGATGGCGACGACTTGCATAGACCGAGCCTTTTCTATTTTGGCATTCATGTAATCCATTATTTTTGAACAGTACCTCGTGTTTGGGTTGTTCATGATATGCATCTGAGCAAGCTAGAGTCTGTCTCTGAAGTACTTCAACATTCCGGTGAAAATACACTCCACAATAGCTGTTAATGGCAGAGCCCTGCTTCCTCTCAAGATGAAGTTGTAAGTTCCGGCAAGATTTGTAGGCATGGCACCAAACCTAGCACCATGAGTGTCGTGCAACAAAGACCACCTCTCCGCAGGCTCGTGCTCTATCCATTCCTGAAAATTCTTAATCCGTCTGCCAGGCCTCCTCCTTGTACCGGGTTGGTCAAATCCTGGCAAATCGCAAAGAGCAATTGGTTCTTCCTCGGGTGGTGCTACTCCAGCTACTGTCTGTGCAGCTACCGCGGCCGCATGAGCCGCCACAGCTGCTGATCTAGCTGCTCTCCTCTGCCTAACATGTTTTTTGTGAATTCATCTAGATAGGCCCGACACTTGATATACTTCCACTCCTGGTTCTGCTTGCAAAGCTTCTTGAATAGGTTCATAAGGGCCTTGTTCCTGAATTGTGAGAAAAAGTTAGCCCCTAGATGCCGCATGCACCAACGACTCTGCATGTCTAGCCATGGAGTTGGTTCATCTGGAGCAGGCTGAGTCAGCTTCCTTATCGCGCTGAGTATACCCGGATGCCTGTCATGTAGGACGCATACATTCGGTACATCCCTCACAATTGCTATCTTCAGCTGCCTGAAAAACCATACCCAACTCTCGGTGTTCTCACTCTCCACGAAAGCAAATGCAAGTGGAACAACTTGATTGTTCCCGTCTTGACCTATAGTAGTCCAGATCTGGCCCCTGTACTTGCCAGTGAGAAATGTTCCATCTACACAAATGACTGGTCGACAGTGAGTGAAAGCTTCTATGCATATAGAAAATGAGAAGAACAATCGATGCAGCACCCTCAAATTGGGTTCTTGAGGCAATGTTAAGTGTTGGATGTCGAGGTATGTGCCTGGATTCCTAGCCTGCAGTGTCTGCAGCATCCGAACAACACAGTCGTATCCATCTCGAAACGAACCAAATCTTGTCTCCAGTGCCCTCTGCTTAGTCCTCCAAGCCTTTCTGTAAGATATATTGTAGCGAAATCTGACAGCAACTTTGTTGATGATAGCTTTCAGCACCATGGCTTTGGTCTCCACTATCTCAGTGTATAACAGTCTAGCCAGGAGGGTTGACGTGAGATTACGATCGTCTTGTAGGACATTGTCAAGTTGACATGTGTGCTGCACAACATCGCTAACCTTCCAGTTGGTGTCATATCGAGGAACATGGGCATGGACCCTAGCAGGACACCCAGCTACCTCGCAAACCAAAGTCAAATATTGCTGGGATGACACCTTTGTTTTGAAAACCCGCTGCGTGGACAATGCCCACTCAACGATTGCTTCCTGTAGATGCCTCTTGCTAGGATATAATGCACCAATGGAGATGTTGTTGGCGTGATAGTGCCACGAGGAATTGTGCCCATCGTTCACATTCATTGCTGCTGTGTGGTCTTGATTCCATGATGCCGGAATAGGTTGGTCCTCCTGATCAGACTCAGCGGAATCATAAGAGCTATCACTGTACCCTTCTGAATCTTCGGCTTCCATTTGATCATGCAACCAACCGTCGTGTATCTCGTCCTCATCGACCTCACCACTGAAAATATCTGCTCATGTCCCTTGACTACCTTCAGCTGATTCATGTCCAGTGTGTGCAAAACTACTCTGACCAGGTTCATAACTACCTCCATTGGTGTGTGCATAACTACTCTGCCCAGGTTCATAATAACCACCACCATCTTGGCCTTGACTGCTCTGTCATTATAGTAGCCACCACCACCTCCGTCTTCGGCTTGACTGCTCTTACTCATGATCATAACCACCACCAGCATGGTGTGTCTGACTACTCTGGTCCTGATCATAAACAGGCTCTTTCGCCACAGGAAGCACTAAGACACTGTGGTTAACTACCCTATGCAGACAGGCTTTCACCCATTTGACCCATTTAGCTTGCTCTTCTATCGGTCTCAAATAAAAATCAGATTTAATCCTTGACTTTGTCCATAATACATGCACACTGACAGTATGGGTGGGAGGGAGCCCTAAACGAGCACATAACCAACCTTTCAGCTCAATAATGGGGATGGTTTCAGGATCCTGGAGCACTTCATCAATACAATTGAAATCGCTCAAATCAACTCCATTCTGGTTTGTTTTCACGACACCGTCACCATAGTAGAACCTAAACACTACATTACTGGACATAACTTCAGGCCGAAAAAATACCACAATTTGTCAAATGACCGTATAGTGGCAGATTTTAGAAAAAAATAAACTAATATTCCTATAGCCGAATAATCTTGCATAGCCTGCAAATATAATTATAATCCTATAGCCGAATAATCTAGCAGCTAACCTAGCCGAATAATCTAGCAGCTAACCCACAGATGAAATAAAACTACACAGATGACTACAGTGAGCAAGATATTAGAGTTTACCCTTGAAGCGTGAGAAATCCTGCCGTGCAGCTGCCTCCAATCAACAGATCAACAACCACCACTCAAGAACAGCTCCACTCAAGCTGCAACACCAACCTCCACCATAGCCATTGCCCCACAAGAACACCACGAAATCCCCTCAAAAAAGCCTCAAATCATCTCACCAGAGTATCCAATTAGTAGATTAAGACTATACTAACTGCCTAATGTGTTTCAGCAGCAGATATTGGTGGAAAACAGGGCAAAAGATTGCTCCAAAGCAGTGCTCTACGCGTGGGGAGATGAACTGGCCAGATGAACACTAGAGTGAGGAAGAAGGAGGAAGAAGAGGGCGCCGGCGCGGGGCTGGGCTGGGCGCGTCGAGGGGATAAGAAGGGGTCTCGTCATCCGAGCGTAGAACGACACGGCTCGTCGTCCGAGCGCACAACGACGCGCCCTTCTCGTCGTCCGCGCGTAAAACGACGCGCCCTTTTCCGCCTGTAGCCCGCAGGGTGGGGTCCGCGGCGCCCTTTTCGGCGCCTCAAAAGACAGCCCGCGCTCGTCGTTTCCTCGAAAAACGACTCCGAAAAGTCGTTGACTCGAAAAACGACGGTGTATTATATCTGTAAATTCCTATTTTGGCGTAATATTCTTGAAATTACTTTTAAAAAATGTATTATTTAAAAAAAAAATTAGCGAGGCTGTGAGGATGTAAGTGGTATTCATGTTAATTGCCTAACCTGCTGGCTTTTGTCAAAAAAATAGAAAAATCCCTAAATTCCCAATATATCTACTCCCTCCGTTCCAGTCAAACTAAAATCACGACAAGAATTATGGAAGCAGAGGGACTATTATATAAATCTCGAGCCAACTGCCAACTGACAAGAACTGGTTAATATTCTTGTCCTAGCAAAACCATTACATACATCTAACTATATGTATGTCTCTATAAATAGATCCAATGAATTGTCCATCAAATCATCAACCATCGTACAATATCGGTTACATGTAACATGAGGACGAACCGTTTAGAGCTCCCGACACTCGTATCGCTAACCTAGGCGACATGGGGGTGCCACCGCCAGCCGCCCTAGGCCCCCTCCCACGGTGCTCCCCCACCCCCACCCCCTGCCGCCGCCTACAAGTCACCACCGGGAAAATCCTTGGCAAAGATGGCGGTGGCTGGGTATTCCCGGCAGTACATCGGCTCGCGGTGTCGTGGAGCTCCTGCGGTGGACTTCGCATGGTGGCAGTGGAGGTGGGAGCATCCTTCCTAGAGGGAACAGCTCTCTATTATGGTGGCGAATTTGGACCACTAGGAATTGAGGGTCTGGGGTTGTTGTTGCAGGTGGCGACAAGAAGCTTGGCTGCGGTAGTGCGGTTGCACCTAGCACTGAGGTGGGGCCAGTGGCAATGGTCTAGGTGCAAGCGAATGTGGATCCCGATGGAGTCCTCTTGCGGTGTGTTTTGGCGAGTTCTCAGCGGGGGTGTCGAGCCCGCTGCAACCACTTTATACGGGCTAATGGGCCCACGTAGCGGGGTTGATAGTGATCTACAGTGGGATGGTGGTGACTGTCAGCATCGTTTTCTATGTGGCAGCACGGTTGCCAGTAGATGGTCAAGCTGTGGCAATCTGGCTGCAATCACCTTGCTGCATCGCCATTGGCGGCACATGTGTTTGGAAATAGGACAAGTGGCTCTGGTTCTTCGACAACGGCAGCCTCCGTGGTCGTATGGAAGACACAATGGCTTGTGGGTTCGATCCAGCTCATGAGGTGCTACATGCGACAACTCTTGTGGATGCGCCAAGTCATGTCTGTCGCGAGCAGGTGCTACACACGACAACACAATAGGGGCGTCAAGTCATGGCTAATGCCGGCTGGTGCTACGCACGGTGGCTCGTATGGAGGTGACAAGTCATGCCTTCTGCTTTTGGATCGAAGGTGGTGCGACAGTGATGGGAGGCGAGGCAGTATGGGACGTCTTCATCTTTCAGCTTTTTTCCAGAGGTATCCGGTTTTCGAGGTGTCAAGAGTCGGACCAGAGTTGATGGTAGATGCAGCTTCAGTGATGAGTATGCGCAATCCGGTGGCTATGTCAACGCGCGTCCGCGTCATTTCCTTGCTGAAGGTGGTGGATCGAAGCTCGTCTTTGGGGATTAAAATCCCAAGATCGGCCTATGGTTGGACTCATCATCATCGACGCATGCAAAGCGCGGGGTTTCCTTCTTGAAAGCTTAGCCTTGTAGCTATGTGTTTGTTTTGTTTTGCTTCTATATTATGCCATACAGTTTGTGGTTGTCTAGTGGAGTTACTGCCATGAGGCATATGGCCTCGGGTTTTCTTTTCCGGGTCGAACATGTTTGACTGCTCAATTCTGCACTATGAATAAAAAAGTTATGTGCATCGCTCGATGCAGAGGCCGGGGCTCCGTTCCCTTTTTCGTAAAAAAATGTACATCTCTACAATTATATTGTGAAATGTTTCTTGCAACCTAGTGAGATTTATTGTTCTGAATGTCATCTGGTGAAATTAATTTGGTACTGCAGATGTTAATTAATTTTTCAACTATAGAATACCCAAATAGATACATTATAAAAACATCTTTCAAATCTTAAAATTGTTTGAGCAGATGGAATTGTATATAAAAGTGGAGGGAGTAATAGTTAGTATGCTTACCTGTTAAAATAAGCAATAATCCATATGATTTAATCCAAATAAATAATCGACAAAGCATGATCATACATATAGTAATTAAATAGATCATGCAAACTAACAGAGTAGTTGAATAGATTACATCTAAATAAGATAAACCTATCACATCTACACCAATCGCTAGAACAAAGAACTCTAGCAGAATCTGAAAGAGGAAGTTCAGGATCACATACGGTATAGCGGTAGCAGCAGTAGCTGCAGCGGTGGCAGCAGCGTCGCCGACCATGTCGTCGATGTAGAGGCTGCTGATGTCCGGAAAGAAGTCCTCGTCGGGGAAGGAGTTGTCCATGATGGCGTCAGTAGTCGCGCGGAAGCGCTCCCCAAAAACCTGATCGTCCCTCACCCGTATAGGTTCACAAGAAGGCGCACGCCGCAAGCCGGGAGATCGTGGGACTCAACCCACGTCTGAGTCAGTAATAAAGACCGGAAACGGCTGACTAATTAACACGTCCATTAATGATGAATTTTCCCGACTAGCAAAAATAAAGCTCGGCTGGATTCCCGCAACCCGCGGCGTGCGTCGTGACGAGGCGAGGTGGGTGGCGTTGGAGGAGGAGTGCGCGAGAGCTGCTCTTCTTCTCACATCTTAGTGAGTGATGAAACAACCTAATACATAAGGACGTGTAACTCTCACCCAACTAGCAATGTGAGACTAAACTTTAGCACCACTTGCACGGCTGTTGTTATGCACAAATGGGCCAAAAAGAATTTCAAAATTGGCCAGCAGCCTAAAACTCATCAAATTCCAACATTACCAACCACTAAGCATGAAAAATAGTTATTTTCCTGTCAAGATCAGATGCATGGTAAATGCTTTAGTGATTAAGCCAAGTTGACACAAATTAGGTATATTAAAATGAGTATTTCAGTTGCTAACCGACGTGTCCAATTGATGACGCAACTAGTGGGGATATATTCCCGGGATAGACGTGTGGCCTCACCTCTCAGACGAGTATCTAAACTAGCGTTTAGAGCCAAATTAATGTCCATGGGTAATAATAGGGCTGAAGGTCAAGCTTGGTTGTCATTGACGTAGTTTTTTGTCAACTGGACGGAGTCCACACTGCACTGATTACGGATTTCTAAAGCTACTTTCTTGCCAAGAAAAACAATGCATACGACGCTAAAGCTAACCTTCACCCATTATATATGTTGATTTTTCTCTCGTCGTCAAAGATTTCAGATACCTTTGGTCATTCTTCATGTTGTACTCCTCCGTTTTAAAATATAAGAATGTACTCCCTCCGTTTCAAAATATAAGATGTTTTAGCTTTGTGAATGGAGTGTATCTAGATCATTTTTAGTATATAGATTCATCTAGATTTGAGTGAACCTACACACTAAAAGGGATCTAGATACACTCCTTTCACAAAGTTAAAACATCTTATATTTTGAAATGGAGGGAGTAGTAGTTTTAAGGGTTCCAAGCAAACCATCTTTCAGGTTTGAACTTTGCACTCTGAATATTTGTCAACTAGTTGCACCCCTCGCGTAGCATGAGGCCAAAAAATAGTACAAGTGAACTTTGTTCCAGATGATTAGGAAAAAACAGCAATTAACAATAAGCATGCATGTGTTGGTGTCAAAGCCACAACCGACGTTGTTACAGGGTCAAATACTTTCATTAACACACCGTGGAATTTTGTATAGCTTTCGCCAGCCAACTATAGATATTCACCGGTAGTTAGACAGGCATGCAAGTATGCAACTGGTATTCTTGTCAAATGTCAAACTTGCCAATGGAATCTACCATCTAGATCTCCAGCTAACTGCCAACTGACAAAAACTGGCTCACATTCTTGTCCTCCCTAGCTAAATCATCTGTAAAATGTACCGTCTCTATAAATACATCCAATGCATTGCCCATCAAATCATCAACCAGCATACAATCTTCCAGTTCTATCTGCTAAACCCTTTTGATATACTATACTACCCCCTTGCTATTTCGCCAAGAATTTAAAGGAAGATGAAGCTGACATGCATGCAGCTGCTCATGGTGGCCTTTCAGCTGGCTACGCTCGTCACCAGGTCATCTGCGGGTTTGCAGTACAATTTCTACAACTCGTCGTGCCCGAGCGCAGAGGAAACGGTCAAGAATGCCGTCAATAGCTTGATCGACACTAACCCTGGTGTTGCTGCGGCATTGATTCGCTTGTTCTTCCATGATTGCTTTGTCCTGGTAAGTGATCGACGTTTTATTTCGTATATACACCATTTCCTTCTTTCTTTTTCTTACTAGTTTTGAACCAAAAACTTCTATTTGTATAACCAAAAGTGCATTTTATTGAAAAAAAATGATCAGCGTGATGTGTTAAACAGCTGACCACACTCAATAGAACGACGTCTAAAAAGCACTACATGCTTAGTTTCACTTTTCTTTATGATGTGGGTTCTATCTCCGACTAGTTTAAACCTTAAAGTTTTTAAATATGCTTTTGCATTGAGCTAACTGCAGCTTTGGCCGTTGCTCTCATTAGGGCTGTGACGCTTCCATCCTCCTGGACTCCTCGAGCGCCAACAGTTCGCCGGAGAAGTCAGCCATTCCCCTGGCCGCAGCCGGGTACAACGCCATCGACAACATCAAGGCGGCCGTTGAGGCCGTGTGCCCCGGGACGGTCTCCTGCGCCGACGTCCTCGCCTTCGCCGCCCGCGACTCCGTCAACAGATCCGCGGGCTTCTACTACCCCATCAACTCCGGCCGGCGTGACCGCGATGCGTCCTCCGCCATAAGCATCCTCACCAACATGCCGTCCCCTCTGTTCAGCATCAAAGACCTGATCGCCAGGTTCGCCCAGAAGAACCTCAACATCGACGACCTAGTGGCGCTCTCCGGTGCGCACGCCATCGGCGTGGCGCACTGCTCCGGCGTCAACAACCGGCTGTACCCGTCCGTGGACCCGACGATGGACGCCGCCTACGCGGCGGACCTGAAGCAGAGGTGCCCGGCGCCGGCCCGCGGCGTGCCGGACAACCTGCTGAACAACAGTGCGGTGTCGCCGACGGTGCTGGACAACCAGTTCTTCAAGAACGCCATGGCCAAGCGAGTGTTGTTCACCTCGGACGCCGCGCTGCTGAACCGCACCGACACGGCGGCGAAGGTGGCCGAGATGGCGGCCGACCCCGCGAAGTGGATCGCGCAGTTCGCGCTGTCGATGGTCAAGATGGGAAGCATTAACGTGACCACGGGGACGCAAGGGCAGATCAGGAAGGTCTGCCGCGCCGCCGTAAACAGCTACTAAACCGTTAAGGCGCGCATCTGAATTAGCGTATTATTTTATTCGTTACATTTGTTGTAGGAGTACCACATTTGGCAATGCCGGATTTCAGTTTACTCCTTTTGTTAGCTTTTTGGTTAGGTGATTCGTGTGTAGAACTTCTTTTCTACTCTCTGTGGAATTAAAATTAGTAGTAGTAACTTCATCTAGATAGATGCTTTCTTATGACGTCCACTGTTATTTGGATTGATGTGTGTAGTTCGTAGCTTGTTTTATTTTGACACTTTTAGAAATAAAAGATGGCATTTGCCAGCTTTAAATATAAAGATTGCACTATCAATTAACGAATCAAACAAACAAGGTGTCACCAATAGGATGCAGCGTCTTTAAAAGCGCGTGAGAACCAGCACCACAAAGCCTCACCGCTAGCGACCACCACCATCATGTCCATATGCCGCTTATCGTCAGAGATGGAGATGCAAGTTAGCCTAAACTTGTGGACGGATGAAAACACCGCCTCCGTGTGCGTAGAACTCTTTTTTTTTTTGGGAAGTCACCAGATCATTAAACCACCGTGTGGTCTCTAAACAGACCACCCGTGCGTAGAACTCTTGAACACGAGGAAGAGTGTGACCGCGACATCCGCCTAAAAACATACTAACCAAATATCAAATCAATAGCAGGGGACGGGGCTTGCCTGCTCCCAAAATTTGCTCCCATCCGTGAGCATCCACCGCATCCCCCTCTTTTTAGCTGACCCCACCGCTCCTTTCTCATTCCAAAAAAGAAAAACTCGACAACCAAAAGTTATTGCTCCGGTTTTCTCTGCTCCAACCTAAAAAATGGTCGCTTCCTTTTCTCTTTCGGTCGCACATTGCCGCCGGCGGAACACGGCGGTGCCCGTGATGGCACGCTGAACAATCGGCTCGTGCGATGAATTGTCCAAAGTGACAAATCAGTATGACAGCCATGCCATCGCGTCGCCTTGGGCATCTATTTCCTCCCACGCCGGCGCATCGCCATGGGCGCTCGTTAGAAACTCGAAGCCTGCAGGGAACACAGTACCACCTTAGAGGTGCACCATCCCGGCCAGTGGCATAACTATATGCTGCTGGAATGAGGGGAAAGTTGCTGGTGTTTCTTTTTTTCCCTCTCCCTCGGTAGGATGAGCAGGAGGACAATGATGCCGAGCGGTCGAGGGAGCCCCAGGTTTTTTCTTTTCTTGCGACTTTTTTGGAGAAAAAACGGGACTCGGCGGAGCGTGGTTGGATGGTTGCCACGTCGCAGGGAGCATGGATGGGAGCAAATTTGAGGAGCAGGCAAGCCCCGTCCAATAGCAGGAAGCATATGCCCAAGCGTAGGCCCTAGGTCAGGGACTAGGTTCTCCGAGTAAGTAAGGCAGAAACCGGGAAACAAACTAGAACTAAAATGGGATGGAACTCCCAAGACCGTGGAAGAAATCATGGAACATTATTCAAACTCAAAATGGAGGTCCAAAAAAGGTCTACGATGATACCAACTACCCAAACACTATGTCTTATTGGTGTGCGGTAAACAAAATTGCTTACGCCCCATTAAAAACATCTAAAATACCTCCTCCTGCACGAGGAGCTCGGAATATCTCGCGAACAATTGACATATGTAGAATCTTGTGCGGTATATCACAAACGATTGCGTACGGTTCGTTTGGTCTCCGCTTCCTTTTTCTGCCATTTTATCGCCTTCCCACCTCCCTAGGCTCATGTATAAATACGGTGAACGTAGACGGTAGCTCACACCTGCTAAAAACTTGCAAAAAAGTCTTGCAAATCCACACGAACGATGCCACCTAGAGGCTAATTCCTTTTCACTGCACGTAGAGAGTAGACGTCGACGTACCTAAGGGGGAGCAATTCACAACGACACATGGATGGTCACGAGCCTATGGGATCCCCACCCTCTCCCTCCTGGGTCAAGGTGATCCCCCTCCTCCTCCTCCACATCGTCTGTTCCTCCCCGTCCCCTTCTCGGACTCTAATCCATGCCATCATATATGGTGTACGTCAATGATTTAGCGACTCCTGAGTTGTCGTTGGAGGAGCAGAAGTTGGTGGAGATCTCCATCGTGATGTGGCACCATAAATAAGGTCTAGTGCATCGCTTGGTGGAGGAGTCACCCTATTCTCTACCTGGCGACCGTGTGCGGACATTCCTACAAGAACGAATGAAGCTCCAGAATGCCAAACTTGAACCCTTCAGGACGGCAGGGAAAAACCTCAAGAATTCCGGCCTACATGAACTTCTTTTTAAGATTGTCACTCTTCTAGGAAAGAATATCAACATTGATTTTTCCACGAAGGGGTTGCAAGCCATCCAGTTTTTGTGTCTCATGCAGGAGCACAGAGTCAGGGATGGTCATGGACGAGTTCACCTTGAGGAGCCTCCCATCGCTTCTCACTAGCCTTAGTTCGTTGACTAGGCTCAACATGTCGGACGATGCCACCCTCGTTATCGTCTTCTATTTTTCAGCGACAATGGAGGAAGCAATATCATCGTCATATTGTGAGATGTGATGTCTTTGCTGCCATGAGAGGCATCATCGGTGTTGTCGTCATTGTTAGGAGATGCAATTTATGTTGGGGAACAAGGTAGAAAACAAAAATATTGACCTATGTATAAAATCCATGATCTCTATGAAGGTGAAAATAGATTAGGTCTAGATCTTTACCAACTAACACGACAAAGACAATAAGTTGGTGAAGATCATTGATGCAAATTTTCCCAAATTGGATTATACCTCCCAACCGCGAGAATTGTTTCTCCCCTTCGAGGATCAAAGGAGAAATCCCTCTTTCGGTATCCACGCGTAAAAAATCACCAATCTAGGTAAGTTTCACCGTATAGAACAAAGTTCTACTAGATTCTAGAGTGGTGGATGATAACCCCCAAGTGCATGGGATTACCATAATACCTCTCAATGTGGAAGTAGGGTATCGATCCGCAGGAGCAAGAAGGAAAAGCTATATATTCTCTACAACTAAAGAGTCACAAGTTTTAGTTAATTATGCACTAAACAAGTTTTAAGAAATAAGATGGTTGTTTTAATGAACGCAAATTTAATGTAACAAAACAAGAATGTAAAAGTGTCTCAATCCTCTTTAATGTAAGAGGACAAGACAAGGGGTTTTATATTATGAGAATAATGGACATGGGTTCACTTAATCCTCTCTTCTCCATCTATGGTGATTATCATGTTATGTATAGTAAAGGTACACACAATTGCAATGTTTTAATGGTACTTTTATGGTGGCTACATGTCTAAAACACATAGGTGAAAGAAGTACTCCTTTGTGTTGCTAGGTCACCCTTACAATAAGGCTAGCATTTGGTTTTTGTCACGCCACACATCATACTTCTCCCTATTTTACCCCTAGATAAAAGATATTGGGCTGCATTGTTGTCACTCAATACATATGACATTGTCACTCGGCCACCCATTATCTACATACATCATACTTCTTAATATAAAACATTCTATACACTAGTGCAATGATTCATATGCTGTGATATGTTATTAGTATTATCACATATCTCTCATCTACCCCCCACTTGGTGGTGTCAACCACCTCATGATATGGATAAATAAAGCATTATCTATAGATCTAAACCATTACATGCATAATAGAATATTCGCAAAGTATGAAAAACCATACAAGATCCAACACAACAGTAAATGAATAACAAGTACTATCTCATAACACAATATCCACCATTGGAATTACATAGATAGATTCATACTCATGTAAGGCACATCATATGGACTTCAACAATGATCATACATAGAGAGATTAGATCAAGTTACCACCATAAACCCAAAGTCCAGGGGATGGACTACTCCCCTCTCATCATGGAGAGTGATGAGGAGGCGTTGGTGAAGGTGGAGGCGCGGCCGGAGGCGATTCTGGCAGCGGTTCCCCTCCAATCTTCCTCCGTACGGCGGCCTGCTAGCTCTCTTTTATTTGGTTTTTGATCTCTACCTTCGTACCTCTTGATAAAGGCTGCCAGGGGGTATATATAGATGGTTTTAGGTCAATGAAGTGAATGGCGGTGGAATCGACGACATCGGAGTTTCGATGGCTGAGATAGTATAGATGGCGCGCCCTCTAGTAAAAGGGCTCCCATTTTCATCTCATTGGGCCCCTTGGGATATACTTTAGCTCGTTGGATTTGTATGGAAATTATCTAACAGATCCTGTTGATCTAGATCCGTTTCGAGTTCCATAGCTCCTGGAAAGTCAAAAACACTAACGGAAGGTTTTTCTGCCAAAAAAAGTTAGAACCAAAAGAGAGGAGATTGTTTCGAAAATCCCTGAAATCGATGTAAAACAAGGATCTAACATTATGTATGATGCAAATATGTGGGTAAACATTTTAGCAAACTACAAAGTTCATGTATGCATTTTACATGCATCAGTGGAGCAGCCTTTCGACGTAGACAATTTTCTAGAGGGGGAGAGAGAGAGGGAGAGAGGGGGAGGGGGAGAGAGGGGGGAGGGAGAGGAGGAGGCACAACTTTTCACACCTCAGGTCTGTTGGATCGCTACCCTCCTCTCTTTATATATGTGGGAGGGGGATGTTGCCTTGGAGGAGGGGAAGCCTCCTGCTAGGACCGGTGCAAGACTGGAAGGCGGAGGTGGCCAAAATCCAAACTACCCCTTGCTTGCCCTCCAAGGTAAGCGAGGCCCCTCATTGGCCCCCACCCAGCCATGGGCTCCCGCACTTGTCCCTAGCCAAGTGGGCAGACCATCGGACCTTCCAAATATATACGGAGGATTCTTTTGGATGTCTTGGAATCTTCCATTTTTCTCTCTGAAACATTTTTGATCTTTCCAAAGAAATCCGATGAATTCATCTTGTAGGGGTACGCAGCAGAACAAAATAATTTTTCTAACTAGCGTACACCAACTGCTAAGATCTATCTAGGAGTAATGCTCTAACGGGAAGGTTTCAGTGACATACCCTTGTAGACTAAAAGTGTTTAACATTCACGATGAGCGTGGATGATGTGGTCGTATGTCATAGCCGACCTCGGGGTTGCATAGATCCTCGCACGACGACTAGTAGCACCTTTGTGACTTGCACATGTATGGTGTTCAATAACGACTCCCGGTTCTCTGATCTAGCGAAGATTGTGGAAGTAGATCTTTTGGATAGGGGTACCAGCAGCATGACAGCGTGCTGATGGTGGATTTAACTCCCATGTGCGTAGTTCTTCTAGGACATGAGTGCACAAGAGGAAACGAGGGAGAGAGATGAGGCGCATGGGGAGAGGGGAATGCCTCCAGGGCTTGGGGTTGTGTGCACCCCTCACATGTTCCCCTCCTTGTATAGGGGGAGTGGGTGTGCCCTAGGAGTTGGGAATGGTGGCTAGGGGTGGAGGAGGTGGCGGCCTAGGTGTGCCCCACCCCAACCTCCCAAAACCCTAGGCGCCCCCCTTTTCCTTATCCGAATGGGGCGGCGGCCCCTTGGTGGGCTCTCCTCCGAGAGGGACCCATTGTAGCATCCCAACTCTCTAATAAATGTAATGCTACTTGCCTAGTCTATATATTGCTACTTCCTACATGTCATCCATTGCATCATCATTATATCATGCTCATGTCACCTTGCATTTGAGCATCATATAAAACCCCTTTCTTTTGGTTCATCTCCTCATATTGCATATGTTGGGTTCGTAGCATAGAAAACAAAAAAAATCTACGATGGGAACTATACGCCAAGATCTATCTACTAGATACAAGCAACGGGTGGATATACATCCACAGAGAACTTACCCTCGAAGACAACAAAGCTCTGTTAACGAGATGGAACTCGTGGATGATGTAGTAGTACACTTGTCGATCTCAAGATTGTGATAAAGTCCAGCAGGTCTAGCTCCAACAAGTCCATCAGATCCAGCTCCAGGATGTCCAGCACCACTAAGTCCAGCACCGCAAAGCAGCAGGGCATCCGTGATCGCACACACGTCCGGTACCCCGACAACCTCCGTCCCTCGCTCCAGCAAAGTAGCGGAAGCAGCAACTCCTTTCCAGATAAAGCCACCGGGAACATGTATCTCGCTAATCCAAGACCATGGGGAATAACTAGAACGAGAGAGAGAGATCCTTCACGAGGAGGTGTGGTTTGTGAGGAGGAGAGGGGGGCCTTTTATAGGGGAGAGGGGGGGCACCCAACGGCCATGGCGTGGCAGCCATGGTGGTGCCCCCACCTCTTCCACATTCATGTGGGTGGAGCTCCCACTCCCATAAAAAGCCTCCACTCAAAATTCCACTCACACATGCATTAAATTTCCACCAAATTTAATGCAAGCTCTCATTAAATAAAACTATTTTCTTTATTTTATTCAGAATTTTTTTAATTACATTAATTAACAAACATTCACATAAAACCCCTGCAACATTTCAATATCACATGCAGAACCAGTTTCAGCAATTTCACCCGAAACAATTCCGGTTTCCATCGAAATGATTCCAACGCTTTCTTAAATCTTTATCTGAAACATATTTGCTCCAAATGGTATCGGTATCCCTTAAGTGTGTCACCCTATGGTTCGCGAATAATGTAGACATGATTGAGACCCCTCTCCAATCAATAATCAGCAGCGGGACCTGGAGATCCGTACTGACTCCTACATATTCAACGATGACTCTTGTGATCGTGTGAACCTTTAACATCGTAACTAAATCCCTTTGTCTCGCGATATATTACATGTCCGAGATTCGATCATTGGTATCCAAATACCTAGTTTGATCTCGTTACCGACATGCACTCTTTTCTTGTTCCCGTGATATAACATTCTAGTGATCACATCACTTGCTTGCAAGCTATTTCAATGTGATATCACCGGGAGGGCCCAGAGTATATCTATCCGTCATCGGGATGGAAAATCCCATTCTTGATCCAGCCTCATCATAACACCTTCGTAGCACTGAACCCACCCTTATAGTCACCCTGTTACGGTGTGACGTTTGATGTTATCAAGATACTCTTCCGGTGTTAGCAATTAACATGATATCATGGTCTAAGAACTAAGATTACTTCGTATGATGTTATAGCAATATAAACATAATGACCCTGATCGTAATGCTATACTTCGGATGAATGTTCATCACATCATTCCACCAATGTTGTGACCTCGTTATTAACAACATCCAATGTCCATGATCAGGAAACCTTGATCATCTTGTTAATCAACGAGCTAGTTTATAGGAGAGGCATTACTTGGAACTTTGTATTTTGTTTATTAAACACACATGTATTAACGTTTCCAATTAATACAATTATAGCATGCAAAATAAACATTTATCATAAACAAGGAATAAGATAATAACCACTTTATTATTGCCTCTCGGGCATATTCCCTTCAGCATATGCCTTATTAATTGTATTTGATTCTTAATAGTTGTATGTGCTTCTTGATATAATGTTTAATGCCCAAGTTGAGTTGGGGGCATATATATTTGATTCCATTCTCCCACTAACATGCTACCATTCTATCTTGTCCATATGATCATGTTCAATTCTACTACATATGACACATGGGTTCCTTTTATTTTGCCTTATGGATTTAAAACATGCCCATATGTCATTGTGTGGATCTAACTCTATTTACCATCTATATTGTTGTTTTGCATCTATTCTACATATATATTCTTGTGCTTAATCTTCCCCTTATTTCACTATTGTTGATCTTCTATGAACCTTGAATCCTCTTTTGTTTTCCTCTATTTGGATATTTGAGGGGAATCTATCTTCTACTAAGCTCCCTCTTATTCAATCTTGCCTTAGCTATTCTATTCCTTCAAAACCTTACTCTAGATTGCCACATGTTTTCATGATAGCATGCTACCATCCTTATGCTCACCTTTTGATCTCATATACTAGCCTATGCCACCTTTTCAATGCCTTTATTTTTTCTTTTCCACATAACCTTGCCACCTATTTCCTTCTCCACTACATAAAATCATGTCATAGTCTTTTCTACTCACACATGAAATATAAACCATCTAATTCTAATTATTTTTTCTTAAACCTAGCCTAAACCAAATACCTAATTTATTCTAAGGCGACGAACATCCACCTAGCTACAACGTGGCCAGCTAGCTATCCTAGCACAACGGTGACACCAGGAACCCTCCCTGCACTTGCCCCTGGCCTCTCCCTTGCGCAACCAACAGCGCCCGATGTACACTCCCTGGTGCCGCCCATCTAGCACACCACACTCCAGCTGGCCTGGTGCAAACCTGCCTGGCCCAGGTCCGGACCCCCTCTCCTCAGACGATCGGTCATGTTCCTCTTCTCCCTTCCTGGCTGTGCTCACGTGTGAGTCGCCACCCATGCGCCCCGCGTGCGATCCCTCTCTCTCTCTATGGGGCATAAAACAAACCACAGCTGGTAACCCCATCCACCCCCAACCACTCCAAAACTCAACTCTGGATCGAGATCCAGGCCTCCCATTTCCTTTTCTTCATCGCTGCTCGAAAACCCTAGCTGGCCATGGCTAACCGAAACCCTAGCCGACGACCTCTATCTAGCCGACGTTCTGGAGGTCCTCAAGTCTAGCCAGGAGCACCGCCGCGTTCACCTCCTTCCTCGACATTGACATGTACCGGAGGTAGCTGCTGAACCTCTCCAGGGAAGCTCTAGCACCACCGTGACCCGATGCTTCCAGGAGCTTCGCAACCTCTGCTCCCTCTCTGATCTACTCCACCCCTCGCTCCAGCACCTGCACCGAGGCAACCAGGTGAGCACCAGGGATCTCTTGGACATGGTCTCCCTTACCGTCATTTCTTGTATCGCCGCTGCCAACCGTTTAGCAGCCTCCGCGCGTGCACTGGGTCGCCACGTGCACGGTAGCAGCTGTGCCCGCCTTGTTCCGCCTTGTTTTCCCGCCGCATCATCCCCCTACGGAGAAACATCTTGAACCATAGTTGAAGTTACAGATCCCCTCTTTATTTTTTCTTTTTGTGGCATGGCCTAACTCCCATCGGAAGACAGTCGGATTTGTTGTCGGCGCTGCGGTTTATCGTCAGTCCGAAACATATCGATTCTTCTGTTCGTCGTCGTTTTCTGATCACGGTAGCCCACCTCCGACGTGACTCCCTGAATCAATTATGTAGCCCGATGACCCCTCTGCATCTTTTGTTTTTGCACCATCTCGTTCTGCCCAGAGGATCCGCCGCCATCGTCGCCGCAACATCACCAAAACCGCCGCATCCTAGCTCATGTTCGTTAGAACCACCAGAAAACCGCGGGGCACTTTTGCACTTACCCCTATGTCTTTTCCGTCTCAACCCGCAGTCCTCGCGTATCCCCACCTGTTAGCCAAAGAAGCAGATCCGGCTAGATGAATTTTCCCGGTTTTCACAAAAACTCCCCAGCTTTGCCACGTGTCGTGCCCAGCTCCCCCATGCGCGCAATGGGCCCGCACCGCCTTCGACCCCACTAGTCATTGGCTATAGGTAGAACTCTGCACGGTTTATGAATTTTCTAGGGCCTGTTCTAAATAATAAAAATTACAGAAATTGAATACATCTTAATAAATTCATATCTTTTTATATAATTAGAATTTGACAAAAATTTCAAAATGAAAAGTGGTTTAAATTTAATTGTGAATCAAACAAATTTACAAATTTGACCAGACTGAACCCTATCTAGTCAAACCCGTGACATTTGACCCTTTTTGAATTACTTGCCTTTAATAATTGTTTTAAATTCATAAATTCAAAATTTTCATATAATATATGTTTATGAATCAGAAAAATACCAGGAATTTAAATACGCCATCCAAAATAATTTTTGAGAAATTAAAATTTTCGAATTAATATGTACCATTAATATGCCTTTATCTTAATAAATTCATAACTTTAATTCCGTAATTTCAAATTCGACAAATAATATGTCTAAATCGATCAGCACGACGAGCACATTCTGATTATGCATTCCATGATATGAATTGAAACATGCATCATATAAATATTAAATATTCATAACTGTTTATTGGAGTAAAACATGTCGATATAATTAATTAAAGTGATTTATTATTGTTCTCCCACCTCACCCATGCCATGCTAAGTTATACCAAGCAATTATGCATCATTCCATCATGGCATACCTTATTTGCTTGTTGCATACATTCATATTATTGTGGACTTTATTTATTATGGCCTTTTGTGTGTTTGGCTTTTATTCTGGACAGACGCCGAGTAAGGGAACTATCAGGAGAACTAAGAGTATTACCTAGATCTCAGTTATCCTAGTGCTGAATTGACAGTTAAGCAATTCCCCATGCTTGCATACATATAGTACCTATGATTCTATCTTACTCTTGCATCACTGAGTTGCGATTGCATTAAATTGAATCCTAAGTATTGCATAGCCTTTTGTTTTAAACCCCACCAAAGGTTGTACCTCAATTCCATGAGCCATTACTACATGAGTTATTTGAGCCATGCGAGTCATAGAATTGCATGCGTAGGGTTTATGCGAGTCTTTGGATAATGAGGTACCTAAACAACTTAAACTGTGTAGTAATGTGATAACTAAATAAAGAGGCACTGGTGGGCAATAACTCTTATTTGGTTCTTCCACGCTCACTTATGTCCCGTAGGACCCCGAGTACTTGATTTCTATTCCTTGACTATTCGCACTATCCATATTCGGAAGACTCTATGGACCCCCCCTTCATCTGAGCTTGTTTCACACTTTATTTTTTGGGGCCACAAACTAGTTTGGGGCTTTATTACTATCATGTACTTCTGTCATACTTTACTGATTTATTTGATTGCGCGTGAAGAAACTGTACTATTTAGGGATGTGGAATGTTTTCGCGGTATCGACAAGCCCGGTCACATTTTTGGGTTTCCAGTCGTTTACAGCCATTGGCACAAACCTTGGGTCCGTCTCGGAGCCGGCCAACTTCGTTGCGGGTAGCTTAATAGGGTGACCCCCTGAAATAATTTATAAATCCTGTGAATGCATTATCGTGAGGCCTCGTTGCTTTTTATTTGGTTCTTCCCGAGGTTGATTGTGTGTGTTGCTATTTGTGCACCCCTGCAGGGTAAGTCTTTCTGAAAGCCATGTCCGCAGTTATAGACGACTTGGAGTATAGTTTCTCAATCATAGATAAGCATAACTAAAGTACCACCTTTAAATTGACTAAAGCATGACTAGTAAGTAGTGCTCATGGAATGGTTAATAAAATTGCTAACGGATCGGATGTTCTTCCGTCTTCTCGTCGGTAAGCGAGAAGGAGGGCGAGCTATGTTTATTTATGTGGTTTATGTAACTGTTGTTACTAATTAACGAGGACCCGTCCATCTCTGGTTGGGAGAATGTGTAGCATGTCTCTATAGAACTGTTTAGCTATTTTCTTTCGCTGCAATTGCGTCACCTCTAGGTTGTTCCTTTAGATTGATTAAGACTTGCTAAGTACCCCTAGGGTCTCACACGATAAATATTTGGTTCAGATGGACAGGTATACTCTCCAGAAGGCTACTAGGTCAAAGAGAATGATGATAGTGGCAACGACTATTAGGTGTAGAGATTCCGGGGATGGATATCCGTGAGATCTATGGGCGGGATGTGCTTATTTGCATCTTATGCCAGTTTTCTTCTTGTCCATACTCGAACCTTGTTTTCTGCTTCCGCTTGGTACTGTGATGTGTGATGTATGAGGATGTATCCTAAACTAGTATCTCTATCTAGGATATTTGGATCTTTTCGTATGGTATCGAATATTTCTGTCTCTATTGTTTTTAGATGGTGTGGCTCTGATGTCTAGTGTATGTCGCTAACATACATACTCATTTGTGTATGTTTTGATTGCTTTACATGTCGACTACGCCGCTCACTCTTGTCCCGATGTTCTAAAAAATGGATGGGATGGTTGGCCGGTACCATGTCCTGCTCCATGAGGTGGGCCTACTATGTGTGGCTGTGCAGCTCCACGGTAGTACGTCCTGTCCACTTTTGGTTTATCCAGGCTTGAGCTTAGAGCGTAGGGTCCGAGGTATTACACCCATTAAGGTGGGTTGTCCCTAAAATCAAATAAAAAGATATATTTTTAATATTAATTCCATTAATTAATATTAAATACATATTATTTAATTCCCTTTGTTTCGAAACACCTTTCGGATCATCGTGGACACTCTTCGGATCCACGCAGAATATTTTCAGTTCTCTCTTCTCTTTTCTCCGGTGATCCCGATAATTCCAACACTATATCTAATACATTCTCAAACCCTTCAGTGTGTTACCAATGATCATCAACGGTACATGGATGCCCATAATAACCTCTGTGTATTGCACGAATATATATACCATAAACGTCGAGTCATATTCCCTTTGTCGCTTTGATACTTGAATTCTCCAAGATATGATCATCGGTATCATCATACCTAGTTCAATCTTGTTACCGACAAGTGCTAGTTAACTCATTCCCATGATATTCCATCCTTCCTCATGACCTAGTCATACACTGCGTAGCTTCACAGATGTAATCTCACTGAGTGGGCTGAGAGTATCTTCCCGTCACACAGGAGAACAAATCATGATCTTGATATATACGCCTCAACATATCCCTTTGGAATACCCGAGAGAAACATTTATGATCACCCTGTTATAGTGAGACAGTTGATGCAGTCAAGGCAACCTCCAGTGATAGTGATTAGATATGATCTCATGGTCTAAGGAGTGGGTTATTTTGTTTTCCTAATTATCGCAACAATGAACTTTGTGACTTTATCATGTTTCAATACTTATATTTGGTATGTCCATCATAGCAGTCGTCTAATCATATGTTCTCATTGTCAATTGACATAAATGTCTATGATCAGGAAATCTCGATCATCCATTAACCAATAAGCTAGTTTGTAGAGGCTCACTAGAGACTCTGATTTGTTTACATGCCACATGTGTACCAATGTTTCTGATTAAACAGTTATAGCATTTTTGATATAATAATAAATACACTTTACTATTTTCCTCTTGGGCATATCTCGAACAGCCTTCCACTTGCACTATATTATATATAATCTAGTTGCATTTATTACTAATCATAACACCATATCACGTTTGGTGCTTTTGATTATGCTTGCTTGTGAAAGATTTTTCATCAATGGTTTGCATCATCCAAATCTGTATGTTCTTTGCAAATTGTTAATATCACCTTATTTGACATCTATCATCACATAATTTTGTTGAAGTGTATGTTTGGCAGCAGAGTGAGATTTTATTTCTCTGTGTCTACTAAGACATATGTTTGGTCAAGTGGACTTTCATATAGTAATGCACACTAGAAACACACTCAGTGGAAAGTCAAACTTCCTAAGCCAAACTATCATATTTTCCACTTCTGAAGCAGCCACGTACTTCTATATCAATGTATAACCTCAGTTCTCTCTAGATACTAAAGGATATGCTTAACTTTTGTTCAGTGATTTACTCAAAAATAATTTTGGAATATTTCTTCTAACGAAGCACTTAGGTCACATTACATTGAGTATACAACACAATACGATAGAACCTATGGCTGAGGCATAGGGGACGTACCACATCCATTTTCTATCTTTTAATCATTTTGTTGTAGCAAGATTAACTCAAATGCTTCACCTAGTTATACAAGTAAGAACTTATTTCTTGGATTGTTCCATTCCGAACTTATTTAGAATCTAATCTAGGAAAGTATTTTGACTTTAATGTTAATAATGTATCAATCTATCTCGATAGATTTTAATGTTCCATACATGTTCGAATTTATCTATAGAATATTTACTAATCAGGAGTAAATAACAGCATTAGATTATTTCGGCTGAATTTGCTATCCACGTCGTCCCGATTCTTTTCGGCCATGGGATGGACGCCGAAGAGGACATGCGGCGACGTCGCAATGGAGACCTGCTATCACGTGAGGCGGGTCCCGTTGCGGGCCAGATAAAAAGATTCCTTACTGTGGATGGGTATACCGCATGCCATCGTACCTAGAGTCGCTGGGCGGTGGGACGTGTGCTCCATGGGCCTGCCGTGAATGTCGCGAGTAGGACCGAGCTTTGTAAGAGGTGTTCGAGGGACTACAGCGCTCCGCACTAGCCGGGTGGCGAGGCCTGCTAAGAGCCGTCGTGGCACCATGAGCCTATTGCGTCTGCAGACTCCGAGAGTCATGGGGCCTGCCAAGAGTAGACGTGGCGCTATGAGTCCATGCCAGCCACGGTTTCTCGTGGCTATGGGCCCCACACATGGTCTCCATGGTGCTATGAGGCCAGTATGACCGTGGATTCTCGCGGACGCGGGGCATTTTCATATACGACGTGCCGCCTTAGATCTTTACCATTTGTTAGCGTATATCGTAGACGACGTGGGTTTGCATGGGCAGAGCGACGACCTGGCATCGTAGAGCCTAAAAGTATGCATGGGCATCCACAGTTTTTCTTGTCCATATCGTGCTATGGGTCATGTCCGCGGTTGAACTAGCACTGTTATCCCCCGCAGGTTGTGGTTTATCACAGTGCATAGTGTTGTTGGTACTATAGACTACCGTACGCACGAATATTCCTATGCTTTTATGTTGGAAATATACCCTAGAGACAAATAGTAGTAAGGACTATTATCATATTTCATATAGTTTATGATTAAGTTTTATATCATGCTATAAATGTATTGAGTGGAAACATCAATACACGTGTGATATACAAATAACCAGGGGTTCCCAGTGAAACTCTAATCACTAGTTCATTGGTCAACAGATGATCATGTTTCCTGATCATGTGGCATTTATGCCAGTTGGAAATGGAGTCATCTCATTTTGTGAATGAGATGATGAACCAATACCCAACCTAAACATCGTGACCCGATCATGTCACGAAGTTCAAGTTACGATGATTAGAAATGGATCCTCCTAGACTATTCCTTAGACCGTGAGGCTATATCAATTACTGTCTCCCGAGAGTGCTTAGATAACATCAAGCGCCACTTGGTAATACAGTGGTTATAAATGTGTGTTCAGGTACTTGGAGGAAACCGTAGAGGCAATATATGTCAAGAGCGGGATTTGTCCGTCCATGTGACAGGAAGATACTCAAGGGCCCACTCGGAGAGGTTATATCCAATAGCTGCGTTGTTGGGTCCACAACATAGAAAACAAAAAATTTCCTACGATGAGAACTACTCGCCAAGATCTATCTACTAGATACATAGCAACGGGTGGACATACATCCAACGAGAACTTACCCTCGAAGAAAACGAGTTTCTTAGCGAGTAGGAACTCGTGGTTGATGTAGTCGTACACTTGCCGATCTCAATATCGTGAGGAAGTCCGAGCGCCGCAACTCAGCAGCGCATCCACACTCGCACACACATTCAAGCCACTGGACAACCTCCACCTCCTCGCTCTAGCAATCCAGCGGAATAAGCAACTCCTTCCAGACGAAATACCACCGGGAACATGTATCTCGCTAATCCGAGACCATGGGGGAATAATTCTAGAGGGGGAGAGAGATCCTTCACAAGGAGGTGCGTGGAAGAAGGAGGAAGAGGGTGGTCGTTTATAGGAGGAGGGGGGTGCCCCTCCCCATGGCCGGCGCATGGGGGAAGTGACCCTTCACCTCCTCCATTCATGTGGTGGTAACCCCTCCACATTAAAATGCCTCTTCACATTCCCCTTTAAAGTCCCTACTTTAAATGCATTAAAATTCTCTAAGTTTAATGCTCTCTCATTTAATAAAACTCTTTTATTAAATTTATTCAGAATTTTTTTAATTACTTTAATTAACAAACATTCACATATAACCCCTTCCAATATTTCAATATCACATGCAGAACCACTTTCTGCAATTTCACCCGAAACAATTTCGGTTTCTATCGAAACAATTCATGCGGTTTGCAATTCTTTCGTCTGAAACATATGTGCTCCAAAATGGTGTCCGGTAACTCTTAAGTGTGTCACCCTATGGTTCGCGAATAATACAGACATGATTGAGACTCCTCTCAGATCAATAATCAGAAGTGGGACCTGGAGGTCCATACTGACTCCTGCATATTCAACGATGACTTCTGTGATCGTGAGAACCTTTAACGCTTGTAATTTAATCCCTTTGTCTCTTGATATAATACATGTCCAAGATTCGATCATCGGTATCCAAATACCTAGTTTGATCTCGTTACCGACATGCACTCTTTTCTCGTTCCCGTGATACAACATTATAGTGATCACTCACTTGCTTGCAAGCTACCTTAATGTGATATCACCGAGAGGGCCCAGAGTATATCTATCCGTCACCGGGATTGACAAATTCCACTCTTGATCCATGAGTCTCAACATAACACCTTCGTAGCACTGAACCCATCTTTATAGTCACCCAGTTACGGTGTGACGTTTGATGTTATCAAGATACTCTTCTGGTGTTAGCAATTAACATGATCTCATGGTCTAAGGATAAAGATTACTTCGTATGATGTTATAGCAATGTAAACATAATCACTTGATCGTAATGCTATACTTCAGATGAATGTTCATCACATCATTTCACAAATGCCGTGACCTTGTTATTAACAGCATCCAATGTCCATGATCAGGAAACCTTGATCATCTTGTTAATCAACAAGCTAGTCTATAAGAGAGGCATAACTAGGAACCCTTTTTGTTTATTAAACACACATGTATTGACGTTTCCGATCAATATAATTATAGCATGCAGAATAAACACCTATCATATGTAAGGAATACATAATAAAAAATTTATTATTGCCTCTCACGGCATATTTCCTTCAGTCTCCCACTTGCACTAGAGACAATAATCTAGTTCACATAGTGATAAATCTAACACCCATGGAGTTCTGGTGTTGATCATGTTTTGCCGTAGGGAGAGCTTTAGTCAACGGATCTGCTACATTTAGGTTCGTGTGTACTTTACAAATCTTTATATCTCCATCCTTGACATGTTCGCGGATGGAGTGAAACCGACGCTTAATATGCTTGGAATTCTTGTGAGACCTTGGTTCCTTGGTGTTGGCTATGGCTCCATTGTTGTCACAATAGATCACCATCGGGTCCAATGCACTAGGAACCACACCTAGTTCCGTAACGAACTCTTTCATCCAAACCGCTTCCTGTGCCGCTTCTGAAGCAGCAACATATTCCGCCTCCGTCGTTGATCCAGGAACCACAGGTTGTTTTGAACTCCTCCAACTAACTGCTGATCCGTTCAAGAGAAATATGTATCCAGATGGAGACTTAGAGTCATCCGGATCGGTGTCAAAGCTAGCATCGACATAACACTTAGCGACTAGCTCTTCTTCACCTCCGTATATAAGAAACATGTCCCTAGTTCTTCTCAAGTACTTGAGGATGTTCTTGACCGCTATCCAGTGTTCTGAACCTAGATCAGATTGGTACCTACTAGTCAAACTAATAGCATGTGCCACATCCGGTCTTGTACATAGCATGTCATACATTATAGAGCCTATGGCCGAGGCATAGGGGAACTTATCCATTATCTCTCTTTGTTCCGCCGTAGCCGGACTTTGAGTCTTACTTAATGTCTTGCCTTGCAACATAGGTAAGAACCCCTTCTTACTTTCGTCCATATTAAACTTCTTTAATATCTTATCAAGGTATGTACTCTGCGATAGCCCAATTAGGCACCTTGATCTATCTCTATAGATTTTAATGCCTAATATATATGACGCTTCACCAAGGTATTTCATAGAAAATTTGCTGTTTAGATAACTTTTAACACTGTTTAAAAGATCTATATCATTTCCAATCAATATATGTCATCCACATATAATATCTGAAATGCCACATTGCACCCGCTCACTTTCTTGTAAATACAAGCCTCTCCATAAGTTTGGACAAATCCAAACTCTTTGATCACCTCATCAAAGCGGAGATTCCAACTCTGGGATGCTTGCTTCAGTCCATAGATGGATCGCTGAAGTTTGCATACCTTATTAGCATCCTTAGGATCGACAAAACCCTTAGGTTGTAATATATACAACTCTTCTTCAATATTACCATTGAGGAACGCAGTTTTGACATCCATCTACCATATTTCATAATCGAAATATGCAGCAATTGCTGACATAATCCTAACCGACTTAAGCATCGCTACGGGAGAGAACGTCTCATCGTAGTCAACTCCTTGAATTTGTCGAAACCCCTTTGCGACAAGTCGAGCCTTAGAGATGGTCACATTACCATCAGCATCAGTTTTTCTTTTGAAAATCCATTTATTCTCAACGGCCTTTCGATCGTGAGGTAAGTCCACCAAGGTCCAAACTTGGTTCTCGTACATGGATTCCATCTCGGATTTCATGGCTTCTAGCCATTTGTTGGAATCCGGGCTCATCATCCCTTCTTCATATGTCGCAGGGTCATCCATTTCATCAACCATGAAATTCACAATAGGATTACCGTACAGTTCAGGAGCTGCACGTGTCCTACTTGACCTGCGAGGTTTGGTAGTGTCCTCTTTCGGAGTTTCATGATCAATATCATTAGCTCTCTCTTCATTAGGTGCAGTCAACTCCGAAACAGTTTCCGGTGCTGCGCTACTCGCCATTTCATGAAGAGAAGGTTCAATAACCTCTTCGAGTTCTACCTTCCGACAACTCATACCTTTCGCGAGAAACTCCTTCTCAAGAAAGGATCCATTCTTGGCAACAAAAACCTTGCCCTCAGATCTATGATAGAAGGTATACCCAATCGTTTCCTTAGGGTATCCTATGAAGACGCATTTTTCCTCTTTGGGTTCAAGTTTATCCGGTTGAAGTTTCTTCACATAAACATCGCATCCCCAAACTTTAAGAAATGACAACTTAGGTTTGTTTCCAAACCATAATTCATACGATGTCGTTTCAACGGATTTAGATGGTGCCCGATTTAAAGTGAATGCAGCTGTTTCCAGTGCATAACCCCAAAATGACAGTGGCAAGTCAGTCAGAGACATCATAGATCAAACCATATCCAATAAAGTACGATTACAATGTTCCGACACACCATTATGTTGTGGTGTTCTGGCAGGCGTGAGTTGTGAAACTATTCCACACTCTTTCATGCGTGTGCTAAACTTGTAACTTAGATACTCACCTCCACAGTCAGACTGGAGAAATTTGATCTTTCTATTACGATGATTTTCCACTTCATTCTGAAATTCCTTGAGCTTTTCAAAAGTTTCAGACTTGTGTTTCATCAAATAGATATACTCGTATCTACTCACATCATCCGTGAAAGTAACAAAATAACGATATCCACCTCGCGCCGACACACTCATTGGTCCACATACATCAGTATGTATGATTTCCAATAAATCTGTCGCCCGTTCCATTGAACCGGAAAACGGCGTTCTAGTCATCTTGCCCATAAGGCATGGCTCACATGTATCAAATGATTCAAAATCAAGTGATTCCAAAAGTCCATTAGAATGGAGTTTCTTCATGCGTTTAACGCCAATATGACCTAGACGGCAGTTCCACATATATGCAGTTATATCATTATCAAGTTTAATCTTTTTAGCATTAACATTATGAATATGCATAATATTACTATCGAGATTCAATAGAAATAAACCATTCGACACAGGTGCATGACCATAAAAGATATCATTCTTATAAATCGAACAACCATTGTTTTCATATTTAAAGGAATAACCACTTTGCATCAAACACGATCCGGATACAATGTTCATGCTCAGTGCAGGCACCAAATAACAATTATTTAGGTTTATAACTAATCCTGATGGCATATGGAGAGGTAGCGTCCTGACGGAGATCACATCAACTTTTGATCCATTGCCGACCCGCATCATGACCTCATCCCTTGCTAGTTGTCGCTTGTTCCGTAGCCCCTGAACCGAGTTACATATATTAGTAACCGATCCCGTATCAAATACCCAGGTGCTACTGCGAGTACTAGTCAAGTACACATCAATAACATGTATATCATATATACCTTTGTTTGCCTTGCCGGACTTCTTGTCCGCCAAATACTTGGGGCAATTGCGCTTCCAATGGCCAGTCCCCTTGCAATAGTAACACTCGGTGTCAGACTTAGGGCCAGCTCGGGGTTTCTTTTCAGGTGTGACAATAGATTTGCCACCCTTCTTTCCCTTGTGCTTGCCTTTCTTGCCCTTCTTGAAACCGGTGGTCCTATTGATCATCAACACTTGATGTTCTTTCCTAATCTCCACTTTTGTAGTCTTAAGCATTGACAGAAGCTCGGGAAGAGACTTCTTCATGCCCTGCATATTATAGTGCATCACGAAGCTCTTGTAGCTAGGTGGCAGAGATTGGAGAACACGATGTATGCCTAAGTCAATGGGAATCGTTATTCCCAAAGGACACAAGCTTATCGGCGTACCCAGACATTTTGAGTACATGCTCACTAACGGAGCTATTCTCCTCCATCATGCATCTAAAGAACTTTTCAGTAGCATTATAACTCTCTACGGTAGCATGGGTATCGAAAATCATTTTCAATTCTCCCATGGTATCAAAAGCATTACCATTTTCGAAATGCTTTCAAAGTTCTGGCTCTAGCCCATACAGTATGCCGCAATGAACTAAGTTGTGGTCCTCCTGACGAGTCACATAGACATTCTTTTCTTCGTCAGGGGCATCAGGAGCTGGTGGGGGGCCTAGCAGCGCATCTAGCACATATTGCTTTTGTGCAGCAGTGAGGAGAATCTTCAAATTCATAGCCCAGTTGGTGAAGTTGCTACCATTCGCAGCAAGTTTCTCTTTCTCCATGAACACATTGAAATTGAAAGCAGGTGGTGCCATCTACAACAGAATTTGTAAAGTTTATTTAGACTAAGTTTATGATAGAGGGAGTTCAATTAATCCAAATTACTAATGAACTCCCACTTAAAAATGACATCCCTCATGTCCTTTTGGTGATTACATGAACCAAATCCACTACACCAAGTCCGATCATCACGTGTGTTGATGTAGCTTCAAAGGCGAGCATCTATATGGGCATCATATCAACTATATGACTCATGCTTAACCTTTTGGTCCGTGTTCCGATGCCATGTCTGTACATGCTAGGCTCACCAAGTAAGAACCTTAGTATTTGCATGTGTAAAACTGTCTTACACCTGTTCCTATGAAAGCGTAGATTTGAGTACACCTGATCATCACGTGATGTCTTGAAACACGATACACATAACAGTGCATACTCAAGGAAGAACACATTTTTATCTTACAATCCTACAGAAAGCGCCAAAACTAGCAGTATAAGATGCTAACATCTAATGTGTAAAATGAGATGATATGGTCCATGCATTTAATCTCTATCATTTGCATCGTGGTATGATCTATATCATTCCTTTGTGTGTAAGGCCAAGGTCTATGGAACTTACACGTTGAATGTGTTGTAAGAGTATCTATCATACATCTACTTACAACAATACCATATCAGTACACTAGCCCATCAACGATCTAAACTAGACGCCTCTTATTTATCAACTGCAAGTTTTACGCGGCTTAGGGCTTTTGGAGATAGAACCGTTCTTACCTACGAACATGAACCACAACGAGGATAACCAAGTTATTAGCAACTTGTTGTAAATCAGATATTGACTATAGTAGGAGAGACAAACACCCGCCAGCCACTTACGCAGAACTAGTTGCATGTCAGTCGTGGAACCGGTCTCATGTACGATGACATGTAAGGTTGGTCCGGGCCGCTTCATCCCACTATGCCACCAATATCCAAAATACATAGAAGATGCAATAACATGATCATCATCACCCACATATAAACATATATGTACTACCCGTGCAAAGCACCTACGCATAGATCAGGCTCTGATACCACTGTTGGGTCTGCAACATAGAAAACAAAAAAATTCCTACGATGAGAACTACACGCCAAGATATATCTACTAGGTACATAGCAACGGGTGGACATACATCCAACGAGAACTTACCCTCGAAGACAACGAGTTTTGTTAACGAGTAGGAACTCGTGGTTGATGTAGTCGTACACTTGCCGATCTCAAGATCGTGAGGAAGTCCGAGCGCCGCAACTCAGCAGCGCATCCGCACTCACACACACGTTCAAGCCACCGGACAACCTCCACCTCCTCGCTCCAGCGATCCAGCGGAAGCAGCAACTCCTTCCAGACGAAATGCCACCGGGAACATGTATCTCGCTAATCCGAGACCATGGGGGAATAATTCTAGAGGGGGAGAGAGATCCTTCACAAGGAGGTGAGTGGAAGAAGGAGGAAGAGGGGGGCCTTTTATAGGAGGAGGGGGGTGCCCCTCCCCATGGCCGGTGCATGGGGGAGGTGACCCTTCACCTCCTCCATTCATGTGGTGGTAACCCATCCACATTAAAATGCCTCTTCACATTCCCCTTTAAAGTCCCTACTTTAAATGAATTAAAATTCTCTAAGTTTAATGCTCTCTCATTTAATAAAACTCTTTTATTAAATTCATTCAGAATTTTGTTAATTACTTTAATTAACAAACATTCACATATAACCCCTTGCAATATTTCAATATCAGACGCAGAACCACTTTCTGCAATTTCACCCGAAACTATTTCTGGTTTCTATCAAAACAATACATGTGCTTTGCAATTCTTTCGTCTGAAACATATGTGCTCAAAAATTTTGTCCAGTAACTCTTAAGTGTGTCACCCTATGGTTCGCGAATAATGCAGATATGATTGAGGCTCCTCTCAGATCAATAATCAGAAGCGGGACCTGGAGGTCCATACTGACTCCTACATATTCAACGATGACTTCTGTGATCGTGAGAACCTTTAACGCTTGTAATTTAATCTCTTTGTCTCTTGATATAATACATGTCCGAGATTCGATCATCAGTATCCAAATACCTAGTTTGATCTCGTTACCGACATGCACTCTTTTCTCGTTCCCGTGATATAACATTCTAGTGATCACATCACTTGCTTGCAAGCTACCTTAATGTGATATCACCGAGAGGCCTAGAGTATATCTATCCGTCATTGGGATTGACAAATTCCACTCTTGATCCGTGAGCCTCAACATAACACCTTCGTAGCACTGAACCCATCTTTATAGTCACCCAGTTACGGTGTGACCTTTGGTGTTATCAAGATACTCTTCTGGTGTTAGCAATTAACATGATCTCATGGTCTAAGGATAAAGATTACTTCGTATGATGTTATAACAATGTAAATATAATGACTTGATCGTAATGCTATACTTCGAATGAATGTTCATTACATCATTTCACAATTGCTGTGACCATGTTATTAACAACATCCAATGTCCATGATCAGGAAACCTTGATCATCTTGTTAATCAACAAGCTAGTTTATACGAGAGGCATAACTAGGAAGCCTTTTTGTTTATTAAACACACATGTATTGACATTTCCGATCAATACAATTATAGCATGCAAAATAAACATCTATCATATGTAAGGAATATATAATAACAACTTTATTATTGCCTCTCAGGGCATATTTCCTTCATGCGTAGCGTGTGATTTGATCACAGGGATATCGCTTGTCGGAACGAGTCAAGTAGCATTGTTCAGTAACGAGATTGAACACGACATGGTGATGTCATTGATCAGATCTCAGGCAATGCAAGTATCGAGTGACCAAGGGAATAAGACATGACTGTCCCGGTTCAAATGACGAAAGATCTTCGTGGAACGCACAAGGGTCACATGGCCATCCAGGTCCCTCTGTCCATCATTGGTGCGAGAGTGTCCCGACCATGTCTGGAGTGTTCCCGAACTGTGGGGTATCACGTTTAAGGGCTTGATGATGCTTAGAGAGTGTTTATAGGATCGGAAGAATCGCCGAAGAATAGTAGGGAGAAAAACTGGAAGGGTTTCGGTAAGTCTGGAGGTTGTCCGGAGTGGAGGTGGAAGGTGTTCCATAGCCACGGAGATTGAATAATGTGTGAATGAATGTTAAATGTTGATTTAATCATTTATTCATAATTATTTAATAAAGAGAAAATCAATTTTAATGGTCAAAGGCTTAATGGGCCAATTTCCGGAGGGAAAGGGCCCATTAGGGAAAGGAGAGAGGGAGAAGGGGCAAGGGGGCTGGCCGGCTGGGCCTAGACCCCCGCGCGGGGCCCACTAGGGGCTGGCCGGTGGCCTCCCCACCCCCTCCTCTCCTTTAGGCCCACCCCGGGACTTTGAGGGATGTAGTACCTCCCCTCCCCCTATATATAGTGGGGGTATTTGGCCAAATAAAATACACCAATAATCAATAAAGGTCTTCTCATTTTGGCCGTGGGATTCGGATCCAGGAGCTCTACTTCCGCAACTGCTGCTGGATCGGGGAAGCGGGAGTCATCATCAGGCACCGGACGTGTGTAACTCCGCGCGAGGTGTCGCACTTGAGGCAGTCAAGTCGTTGGAGCCAAGGAGCGCAAGGACTTCATCACGACCTTGAGGTCGGCTTCGGCTCGTCTACATCAACCACGCTCTCTTGAGCATTGACAACGTATTTCAGTTTTCAAGGTAAGTTCGCGAAAAGCCCCTCATGTTACTGTATTTCTAATAGATAGGTCCTGGGAGCTTCAGGGGTTCAGGGGCGTAGGATAAAATTTATTGTTTTTATACGCGGAACCCCAACTATGGTCTTAGAGCTAGATCTATGCGTAGTAATACTAGTACGGGTAGAACACACGAGATGTAGCATGTGGGAGTTGATCTCTTAGTTGTTACCCTCCCACGTGTACTTGTGTATACTGCAGTAATGCTTGATGAAGCGGCCCCCAACCGACTTTACGCGTTCATTCGCGAGACTGGTCCACGCTTGACATACGGATTGTACCGTATCAAGTGGCTTAGGGGGGTGTCTGTCTCTTTTGCATTAGTTGGTATGCCATTTGCAACGGAGGGCCCCGAAAGGGGTGTAGTAGAGACAACTACTTGATCAGTGTTGTGCTGAAAGTTCGTAGGTAAGAACGGTTCTTGTGCGAAAGGCCATTCAGCCACGTAAAACATGCAAAGATAAAGTAGAGGCGTCTAACTTTGTTTTGCAGGGGGGCGTTGCTTTGTGATATGGTTGTGGCAAAGGTAAAGTTATTACCTTTTGTTACGTAGTAGTAGATAGTCACGAAGGTAACGAATTACCACGCCAGAAAGACACCGGTACCCTGATGTCTACGGCGTCAGAACCTTGGCGCCGGAATCCGGTGACGACGGATGGAGATTACGACGTGAAGGACCATATCACATCGCATTTACATTCAATGTTATTGTTTGTATATCTTATTGTGTGATAGTATTAGATACTCGACGGTAGCCTAATAAGATGATCCCTATTAAAATTACCAACGATTGTGTTCCCCCTTAGTGTGCACCACCAAGAAAGTTCTTCGGTACGAGGCGATCCAGGGTACAGGCCTAGGTGTCAGACATATCTATGTTCGCATATAGTGGGTGTAAGTCATGTTGCATAGTGAATACACTAAGGTTGAGTTGGCGAGCCTAGCACGCCATAGAAGCGTGGCCTCGGAACACGGTTGGTCCAAAGATCGAGCATGAGTCGCATGAATGATGTGACCGACATTTAGCGTCCACCTTTGAACCCACATCGATGGCCGTGTCAATCGGGGGAGATGTGGCTGATAGGGGTCGTGTTATCACTAGGAACCCTTTTGGGGATTGGTGTTTCTGACTGGAGTTATTATTAACTCATTTAATTATAAACTTAGTCTAAATTCCTTTTGCAATTATAAATGTAGATGGCTCACCGTGAAGCTTACTTTATCATTGAGGAATGGGTAAAGGGTGAGAAATTTAGACTTAATGGATCCAACTTCCCTAGTTGGCTTGTGCGCCTGAATGATATTCTTACTAGGAATCATGTGGTAGACTACATACGCCTCATGATGGATTTGACTGAGCTAGACTACTATGAGACCCCACAAGAGCTGGCAGACCGCTACTATCGTCAAGAGATGTCCACCTACATTCAGATAATAATGTGTTACGGGATGGTGGATGAACTACATCCGCTCATGGGTGATCTTGATCCATATTCGATGGTGGATCAGCTGAGAGCAGAGTTCATAGGCCATATGCGCATGTGGAAGCACGAGCTGCTTGGAGAGTTCCTTTCCATACAGATGGATGAGCATACATGTCTGAAGGGTCACTTGGAGCGCATGCTTGATGCACACATGAGACTGGTTTACTTCGTGGATTACTAGATGGATGACCCATTTGCGATAGGCGTACTGCTTCGATCGTTGCCTCCTAGCTACGAAGGACATGTCTGGAGTAGCATCATGAGTGGTGATATGAAAACATTGGATTTCCAGGAGTTCATATTACGTTTCAGGAACGTAAAGGTTGAACCAATCACTGGAGAGGTCATCGATGACAAAGGTATATATTTGATATACAGTTTTATAAATGTTATAATCTTGCAAACACATTTGCAGTGTTAAGTATATTTGATACTTGTTCTGTTTTGTTGAAAACAGGTCCTTCTGCATGAGAGGTGCTTGCTGGAGAGGAGGTGACGTTGCGTGTTGATGGCGAGCATGATGATGATGGCGGACGACACTCTCCCTCGACATTTATCATTTAGTTTATGTTTAGGATGATTATTGTAATCAAGAGATTGTGTACTTCTTTAGTGTGTCTCACACTTCGTGAGACGGTTATTCATATGAGTTTGTAACAAACAGTTGTTCTACTTTGATGAATGATCTCCATTCGTGTTCATATCTTGTTTGATTACTTATGAATTATCCTTGTTCTTTTGAAACTAATTGATAATGAATGAACATTTGTAAAATATTAAAATGCCTTGAAAAATACCCAACTTAATGATATGTTCATTAATGAATAAAAAACCATTGTTTAAATTCAAAGTTATGTGATAATATGTGAAAGATATTTGATTTCTTATCACATATAAATCATGCCTAAGTTCGGCAAATTTACTTGAACACCGGGTATTACTTGAATACAAAGTGTTTAATGAATTGTTAAAAGTGAATACATATTCGATGTATTGTGTTTTAACAAAAATGGTAATTATCATTATATGATTGTTTAAATGTGTAAAGTAGTTTACCAAAGGAAACATGAATATGAAATTAATTGATATGATCAAAATGTTTCATCAACAAAGGGTACAAATATAAAAGAGAATCTAATTACTATGATTTGATCAATAGTAATGAAATTCAACTTTATAAGAATGGCATAAAAGAAATTATGGAATGCAAAGCATTTTGAATCGTCAAAATGCAAAGCATCACAATGTGATATTAGATATCAAAGTGGGTGAATAGAAGGCACCAAATAAATCTTGTAGTGTAGATGTAGAGACCATTAGTTAGAAATAGTTAGCACTCAATTAGAATGTAGTGAACCATTTGGATTCGTGAAAGCGGCTCCATATCTAGTATGGATCGTCGTGAAAGTTTTGGGGTTATTCGATATAACCAAAACAATAGTGAAAAAGTCCTCGTAGAGTATTCATTGGAAACTTTGAATACGAAATCCATAGCTAAACCAAAAGAGAAGCAAAACTTGTATTGCTTGGATTTTGGTACATTCTTGAGAAAGTTCACTTTTTGTGATATTTCTCGATTATGGAGCAAATTTGAAGATAGTGTAAAACACGATGAGGGTTCAAAACCCTGCATCAGAGTGTTGAGAAGCGCAACGGACAACGTTCCTGAACGTTTCTCTTCGCAAAGGAAAGAATCAATGATAATGATAATTGTGTTTTTCCCCACTAGTGTTTTCACTACATAAAGTAAGATTCAAAATGTAATCCATATCTTGTATGGAGACATTTTAGAATCATTTGTCATGATTATTGGAATATGACATACCTACGAACTACTAAGGAAATAATGGTAAACTAAATTATGAGAAATTCTAGAAGCAAACTTCCCTTGAGATTAGAAAGCAATTCATTGCTGAATCTCACAAGTAAAAGGAGTTACTTGAATTTTCCCAAATAACTGCAAAGCCATAGTGGAAAAAGGGGTGAATGACAAAAGCACAATTTGTCAAGTATTGGATGAATTCAAATGAATTTGATTCATGTGTGCTTTATGTCTAGAGGATTTAAAACTAGTAATTGTACTAGTATATCACAGCACATATCCAAGTTTGATATTTGATCAAAGGATTTTGAAGATGTTCAAAATAGTGAGTAGATATGCAATTTGTATAAAATTGAGTGGGAGCTATGAAAGTCTTCCTGAAACAATATGTGATTGACATATTTTTGAGTGGGAGCTTATATACAGTGATTCTTAAGGGTATTAAGAATAAAAGCGCAAATACTTATAAAAATGATTTATGAGATCTAGAAGTTGATAATAAGTATATTATGATATTATGTAGTATTACTTAAGGGATTATGAAAAGGGTTTCAGAATGGAAGGTAATTAAGGAACTAGTCCTTACTAACTCAAATTAGGAATAACATTAAGTTGATCGTCAATGGTTGAAAGAAAGAATAGGATGATCATCATCCGCTATGTTGAGACATAGGTTCTATCTTAGTAAACCATGATGATAACTTAGCATAATATGTGATCCAAATAAGGAACGTTTGAAAGTGATTAAGTTTGAATCACGGAACGTTGAGCTGAGTTTGTCCGTAGTGTCTAGTAGAGAACTGTAGACATGTTTTCCAAATCCATAAAGGATGACATATCTTAAAACATAAAGAGTTATGTTATAAGGTAATATGTTAGAAACTCCCATAATACCGATTAGAGTCAAGTAGGAAGCGAGGTGAACGAAAACATCGAAAGTTGCACAGAGTGCACTAGTGTTTCGATGGCTACATTTATAATAATAGATAAGGGTACCATCTAAAGTGTTGTATAGTGTTATGGCGGGGCTAGTTCGCTTTTAACGTAGAATGATGTGTCCCAGGGCACAGTGCCCATGAGAAATCCCTCGAGGTTGATCTAACGTCTCTGTAGGCTCCTGGAATTAGGCCTCGTTTGCCATAGCAAGGATGCACACACACAAATGCTATCATGTGATGATAAAGTATTAATGTCAATCAAGGTGACATTAGTAAGTTGCAAAGGATTTGGGACTGTAAAGTACAGACCCAAGACTCAACCTCTTCCATGAGCAAGCATGTTCAGGGTACCGGTTATGGTGCCAATGATTAAGAACAAATGCAGCTAGTGTATTTGTACTCTAGTGCAAGTGGTAGATTGTTGGAAATATGCCCTAGAGAAAAATAGTAGTAAGGACTATTATCATATTTCATATAGTTTATGATTAAGTTTTATATCATGCTTTAAATGTATTGAGTGGAAACATTAATACACGCATGATATACAAACAACCAGGGGTTCCCTGTGAAACTCTAGTCGTTGGATCATTGGTCAACAAATGATCATGTTTCCTGATCATGTGGCATTTATGGCAGTGGGAAATGGAGTCATCTCATTCTGTGAATGAGATGATGAACCAATACCCAACCTAAACATCGTGACCCGATCATATCATGAAGTTCAAGTTATGATGATTAGAAATGGATCCTCGTAGACTATTCCTTAGACCGTGAGGCTATATCAATCACTGTCTCCCAAGAGTGCTTAGATAGCATCAAGCGCCACTTGGTAATACAGTGGTTATAAAGGTGTGTTCAGGTACTCGGAGGAAACCGTAGAGGCAATATATGTCAAGAGCGGGATTTGTCCGTCCATGTGACGGGAAGATACTCAAGGGCCCACTCGGAGAGGTTATATCCAATAGCTGCACAGCGTGTGATTTCATCATAGGGATATCGCTTGTCAGAACGAGTCAAGTAGGATTGTTCAGTAACAAGATTGAACAAGACATGGTGATATCAGTGATCAAATCTCGGGCAATGCAAGTATCGAGTGACAAAGGGAATAAGACACGACTGTCCCAGTTCAAACGACGAAAGATCTTCGTGGAACGCATAGGGGTCACATGGCTATCCAGGTCCCTCTGTCCATCATTGGTGCGGGAGTGTCCCGACCATGTCTGGAGTGTTCCCGAACCATGGGGTATCGCGCTTAAGGGCTTGATGATGCTTAGAGAGTGTTTATAGGATCAGAAGAATTGCCGAAGAATAGTAGGGTGAAAAACCGGAAGGGTTTCAATAAGTTTGGAGGTTGTCCGGAGTGGAGGTGGAAGGTGTTCCATAGCCACGGAGATTGAATAATGTGTGAATGAATGTTAAATGTTGATTTAATCATTTATTCATAATTATTTAATAAAGAAAAAATCAATTTAAATGGTCAGAGGCTTAATGGGCCAATTTCTAGAGGGAAAGGGCCCATTAGGGAAAGGAGAGAGGGAGAAGGGGCAAGGGGCTGGCCAGCTGGGCCTAGCCCCCCGCACGGGGCCCACTAGGGGATGGCCGGTGGCCTCCCCACCCCCTCCTCTCCTTTAGTCCTACCCCGGGACTTTGAGGGAGATAGCACCTCCCCTCCCCCTATATATAGTGGGGGTATTTGGCCAAATAAAATACACCAATAATCAATAAAGGTCTTCTCACTTTTGAGAGGAGCTCCAGTTGATATTTTCTCTCCCCCTCTCTCTCGTGACCATGGTCCCAAGTCTGGACTGCGCGAACGAGAGACATCTTCACCGTGGAGCGCCGTCGCGCTGCGGGATTTGGATCCGGGAGCTCTACTTCCGCAACTGCTGCTGGATTAGGAAAGCGGGAGTCATCGTCAGGCACCAGAAGTGTGTAGTTCCCCGCGAGGTCTCGCACTTAAGGCAGTCAAGTCGTTGGAGCCAAGGAGCGCAAGGACTTCATCACGACCTTGAGGTCGGTTTTGGCTCATCTACATCAACCACGCTCTCCTGAGCGTTGACAACGTTTTTCGGTCTTTAAGGGTAAGTTCGCGAAAAGCCCCTCCCGTTACTGTATTACTAATAGATAGGTCCTGGCAGCTTCAGGTGTTCCGGGGTGTAGGATAAAATTTATTGTTTTCATACGCGGAACCCCAATATTTTATGCGAATCTACCCACGCTTTTATGACATTGTACGTGTGGTACGTAGTTTTACACGAAGCCATGTTGTTATGACGTTCACAACTCTTCTTCATGCTCCTTGCAGTGTAGACACCTTGCGTTTTATTTCCTTCTTACTTGTTTCTTGCTCTAGCTTTTATAGTGCGCTCTCCTCATAGATCTACCTCTTCTCCGGTCTTCTCATCTCCCTGCTTTAGCTTTTTTACGGTGCTCTTCTTGCCGGAGATACTTCCTCTTCGGTGTTCATCACAAATGGTATATCGCTCTTGAGTATGGCTTGCTCGTTCCTCCTCTGCTCTTTTTTTTACTCAATTCGTCTTTCTTCTTTTGCAGAGATATTTCTATTCTCGACCACAGAGTGATTTTGTGTGCTAGGTAAGCTTCACCTTCCCTATGTTTTACGTGATTTATTTTCGGCATTAAGCTTCGTGTTTTCGTTCGCTTGCAGGTTCTTAGCTCTGTCATACATGCTTCAGAACAAAAAAAGGTACGTGTATTTTGTGAATGTTTTATTTGTTTACCTATGTTGTTTACCATCTGTTTGTTTTATCATGTTTTTTTTGTTATTTCAGCCTCCTCAGAACGGTTGTGTCTTCCTTGACGCTCCTATTTGACTGTTAGACAACTCTTGCTTGGCCGGAGACTTTCGATGGAGGAGGAGCTATCTCATTTTTGGGTAAAGCAAGGTATATCACCTTATTTTCAATAGTCTTCTTGTTTTACCTGAAACTTTAGATTTGTGTATCTAATGTTTGTTTCTTTGTTCTTAGAACTTGCCGATGAATGATATCGTTTGGATGATATTGCGTCTGAACTCTACTGCATCTTACGCTACCCAGTCTTTGCTCTTGGTACGTTCATTCGCCTCTATTTTATTTGAACTATATTTTTCTCACTTTCCTGCATGCCTTTTCCATGACATGCGCATACTAACTTCTACTTTTGTGATCTCTAGGGTCATCTTCTTTCGTTGAAATGGAAAATCATGGATAGAACGCAGCAGACATGATCATCGCTGATGTCTTATATGACCCGCTCTTCGAGCACGTTTCTCCTCGTGGTACGTGCCCTTGCATCTTTTCTATTTGAATAGGCTTTTTCTCCCTTTCTTTCAACTTTCCTTTTATTTCGTGCGACTAATTACTTTTATTTCACGTTTTATCCAATGATGTTGGGAAATTATTACTGCCTTTGGAGTCCTGTCCGTGTCAGACTTCTGTTGTACAGCCATGCTCGCATGCCGTTGTCGTTGGCCTCGCAACGGAGGAACAACCGCATGCCGTCACTAGGGAACATGGTACGCCCCCGCCACTATTTTTTCCTTACGAGACTCTTATTAATTGAAATCGTCTAACATTTAATTTTTGCTATCTCTTTCTATGCTATTTAGATTCTTCTTATGGACGAGTTATTTCAATTGCCGACTGTGTTCTTTGCTCCCCACCTCTTCTGGACTTTTAGGCGAGCAAAAGGAGGAAAACATCCTGGCCATGGAACGAATGAACCGCAGAAGTCCTCGCAGAGGAACCGATGAGTGATGATCGATGAAGCCATTATTAGGTTGTTGCACAGGTTTAAGTACAATGTCGTTGCTGTCCTCGGAGATGTGAAGTAGAATAAGAGGATGCTCCTCGCCATCATTAAGGCCATCGAGACAATGAAGAGTAGACTTTGAGAGTTAGCAATCTTAGCACCCCTAATGGTGACTAGATTAATTTAGTTTGTTTAGGACTGTACTACTCGATATAAACATATGTCCATCTTGCACTTTGCAAACTGTTTTTCATTCATACTTTTAAAATGAAGATACACAGAAATTTGCGTCTTCCTTTTGTGAAGGATGCGAATATAGTCATGTACGTTTGTTGTCTCCATCTAATGATGTAGCAACATGTCTGAGATCATGTCGTCAAATGATCTACCTAAAATGTGTGGAATACTGGGATCCACATCACACGTAGGACCATGCTAGAGCATGAAATATGATCGTTGTAGTATGTGATCTATTTAGTACTAGGCTTGGATGCATGACTATAGTCCATGTCATCAAACTATTTGTCTAAAAACATGTTGAAAACTAAGACCTAGAGCTCACGCACGTACATGATGTGCTTTTGGAAAGTCTAGTGTGACTGTACATGTTCGATATCCACAATTTGCCCGGTACAAGATCTTCCGACTACGACACTTGCTTTATTATGTTATATGTTTCGTCCCACCTCGACAACTTGGCTTCCTTTCACTCAGCTTATAAGCCACACGTCACATCTCAGGTTACTAACCAAAGAGCTCAAAATTAATACTTGGTCCATGCCAAATTAGTTGTCTCAGATTTGTCTATATTCCAACATATGTGGAATGCCGCCAAAAGGTATGGAGCAAGTATTTATGCCACTTAGCTAAGCCTAACGGACACACACACACATACTTTATATTGATAATATATAGACCTACTCTCCCTAGGCCCTCTCTTTCCATCTCGACAACAATAAAAAGACGCAAGCTATTGATCCGGTAAAAACACAAAATGAAATCTAAAACTCCCGAAGGTCCGTTAAAGTAACTTCACTACGCATTCGCTTCTCGAGGATTCGATAACCTAGGTCTACTAGGGAAAAAGAAGCTACACTACATCCGTAATCCAGATCGAAGGTATCAACCCTTTTTTTGGCGCCATTGCCGGGGAAACAATAGCTACCCTGGTGAGGTTATTAGGAACCTTGCTAGTTTTAATTCTTATTTTTAATTTTGTTAGTTTGCTTTTAGTCTTTATTTGATAAACAAAAAAAAATTAGTTAGTCTTTAAATTCTTGCTTTTACTATTATAATTCTTTATCTAGGAAGTATGGATGAAAATAAGCTTGGGGAGTTTGCTACTCCCAATAATGATTATTTGTGTACTCCTATTCCTCAGCCAGCAATCGCTGCTGATGACTATGAAATTAAGCCCCATTACTTAAGTTTATTTCAACAGAATCAATTTGGAGGCTCTGTTGTTGAAGACGCAGATATGTACTTGAATACGTTCACTGAAATATGTGATATGATGTGTATAAAAGACGTTGACCCTGATGCGGTCAAATTGTGTCTATTTCCTTTCTCTCTAAGAGGGAGAGCTAAACAATGGTTGCTATCTTTGCCTAAAAATACTATTACATCATGGGTGGGATGTACTTCTTTATTTATGACTAAATTTTTCCCACCTGCAAAGACGATGCAACTTCGATCTAATATTACTGGCTTTAGACAGGAAGAGCGTGAGCCACTAGCGCTTGCATGGGAGATGATGCAAGAATGCCTAAGAAACTGCGCTAGTCATGGGATGGAAGATTGGTTAATTCTCCATTTATTTTACAATGCTCTTAATCCTGTGTCATCCGAGACCTCGACTTATTTTACAATTCTCTTAATCTAGCAGCACCACCAAGAAGAGCGACATCTCGATTACATAATATCCCTGAAGCAGACCAAAGTGGAACCATCCGAGACCTCGACTTGTCATTCATGTCGATCGATCAAGCAGGAAACATTAAGGCAAAACAGCTCAGGCAGCCATTGTGGCCGCGCAAACATACCTGATCACCACTCAACCCACACCCAATGATCCGTGCGCGGCCCTCCACCGCTCCTCCCTAATGAACCTCGGCATGGTAGGAGCCTCACTTGCGGAAGTAGAACAAGGACTCACACAAAGGACCCCACGTCGTCCGAACAGTCTTCGACAAGCAGGACACACCCGGTGATCCCAATCACCACACCAGGCGCACCTCGCAGGATCTGAGCCATGAAGCAACACAAGGAATGACAACACCCAACACAGGAGCAGTGGACCCAGAGACGAAAACCGCACCCGACGATATCAAGATGGAGATGACGAAGACGACCATGAATTATGCGGGGCCAGTTGTTTCACGCACAGGATTCGAAAAGCTTCAGTATCGAAAGATTTTAAACTTCCACAAGATCAACACAAATACGATAGGCTTGATACATTGCAAATGTATCTATAATTTTTGATGTCCCATGCTTAGTTTTATCCACTTTCTTGTGTTTTGTCCACACTTTGGAGTACTTTTCATATGATTTATTGGACTAACCTATTAACAAGAGCCACATTGCCAGCTGCCTGTTTTCTGTTGTTTTTGGTTCCAGGAAAGTCAGAAAATGAATATTCTCAGAATTGGACGGGACAAAAGCCAAAGTGCCTATTTTTCCGGAAGTCATCAATTGCCAGAGTACGAGACGGAGAGGGGCCAGGGGGCCACCACACCACCTGGTCGCGCGGCCCAGCCTGGCCCGCACTAGCGGGTGGTCTGGCCGCCTCTGGCACCCCCTCGGCCTCTCCTTCGCCTATAAGATGCCCTCAGGATGAAAACCCTAAGTACCCGATCAAAAATCCACGAAAGAGTCTGTAGCCACCGTCATCTCCATCCCTAGATCGGGAGGGATCTGAAGCTCTTCTCGGCACCCTGCCAGAGAGGGGAATTCACCCTAGAGGCCTTCTTCATCACCATGCAAACCTCCGGTGTGATGCGTGAGTAGTTCATCCTTGGACTACGGATCCATGTAGTAGCTAGATGGCTGGTTCTCCTCCTTTGTTCTTTCATGTTTAGATCTTGTGAGCTCCATTCATGATCAAGATAAACTATTTGTAATCATACATGTTGTGTTTGCGGGGATCTGATGGATATTGAGATGCTATTTCAGACTGATTATTGATTCTATCATGTCTTTGTTATTTGTGATCTTGCATGCTTTCCGTTGTTAGTATCTATCTTGGCCAAGTAGATGCTAGCAACTCCAAGAGTTAGTATTTATGCTCGATAGTGGGTTCATGCCTCTGGTAATCTGGGGAAGTGACAGAAATCTCTAAGGTACTAGATGTGCTGTTGCTACTAGGGAGAAAACAACAATCCTTTGTTCATAGAACAATCGTATTGTTTACTTTACACGCAGTTCGTAAAGCAATAATCTGTTGCTTGCAACTTAATACTGGAGGGGTTCGGATGATAACCTGAAGGTGGATTATTAGTCATAGATGCAGTTGGATGGCGGTCTATGTATAATATTGTAATTCCCAATCAAGTTCCAAAGGAGGCAAGATGATTAGTATATGCATGTATTGATTTCTCGATGTTTGTCAATTGCCCCACTGTAATTTGTTCACCCAGCATGTTATCTATCTTAAGGAGAGCCACCTCTAGTGAACTATGGATCCAGGTCCTTTTCTTTTACATACAATCTATAAACTGTTTACTGTTTTGTGTTTACTTTCTGCAAACTTTTACTTCCTTCCATTCGATACGTTTAATCCTTTGTTTTTAGCAAAACACGGTGAGATTGACAACCTCATCGCAAGTTGGGGACAAAGTTCTGTGGTTGTGTTGTGCAGGTCTCCACGTTGCTACTAGCACCGGTAGTGCGCCCTGCCAAGGCTTAGCTAGCAACACCTTTGGGGTGTTTCCTTGCTCCTACTGGTTCGATTAGACCTTGGTTTCATAACTGAGGGAAATTTGCTGCTATGCTCATCATACATTCCTCTTGGGGTTCCCAATGAGCTCTACATCAACACCGCACCAACATTTTTCTAGCACCGACACAGAGCCATCAAGCATTTTTCTGGCGCCGTTGCCGGGGAGTCAAGGACATCTTCATAAGGGAAGTCCCTCATAACCAATCTCTTCACTTTGTTATTTTTGTTTTTCTTAGTTTCTTTTTGCTTTGTTTGCTTGTTTTGTTATCAAAAACACACACAAAATTAGTTTTACTAGTTTGCTTTCTTATTTGAAAACACACAAAAATGACTACTCTTGAAAACACTAAGTTGTGTGACTTCACTAGCACCAACAACAATGATTTTATGAGCACACCTATTGCTCCACCTGTGCCTGAAGATACTTTCTTTGAGATAAAACCTGCTTTACTCAATCTTGTTATGAGAGAACAATTTTCTGGTATTGGTAATGAAGATGCTGCTGCCCATCTAAATAACTTTGTTGATCTTTGTGAGATGCAAAAGCATAGGGATGTAGATGGTGATATTATTAAGCTGAAATTGTTTCCTTTCTCTTTGAGAGGAAAATCTAAAGAATGGTTGAATTCCTTAAGTAGGAATAGTATTGATTCTTGGACTAAGTGCAAAGATGCTTTCATTGGAAAATACTATCCTCCTGCTAAGATTATATCTATGAGAAGTGAAATAATGAAGTTTAAACAATCTGATAATGAACATGTTGCTCAAGCTTGGGAAAGAATGAAATCTTTGGCAAAGAATTGTCCCACTCATGGACTGACTGCTTGAATGATCATCCAAACTTTTTATGCAGGATTGAACTATTCTTCAAGGAACCTATTGGACTCTGTTGCTGGAGGTACTTTTATGACCATCACTTTGGGTGCTGCAACAAAACTTCTGGACAATATGATGGTTAATTATTCTGAATGGCATACTGAGAGAGCTCTAGAAGGTAGGAAGGTAAATTCTGTTGAGGAAACTTCCTCCTTGAGTGATAAGATTGGTATTATTATGTCTATGCTTGTTAATGGGATAGCCCATATTGATCCAAATAATGTCCCTTTAGCTTCTTTGGTTGCGCAAGAAGAGCAAGTTGATGTGAACTTCATAAGAAATAACAATTTTGGCAATAATGCTTATAGGAGTAATTTTGGTAGCAAAAATTATAAGCCATATCCTCCCAACAATGGTAATTCTTATGGAAGTTCCTACAACAATAATAGGAGTGCTCCCTCTGAACTTGAAGTTATGCTTAAAGAGTTTATTAGTAAACAAACTTCTTTCAATAAAACTATTGAGGAAAAACTCTCTAATTCTGAAAGGAATATAGAATCTTTGGCTAATGCTCAATCTTCTTTGAATAAAATGGCTGCTAAACCTAAAACTAATGATAATCCCTTTGCAGCTACTAATGCCATACAAGTAAGAATTGATGAAAATGTTAGACTATTAGCTGAATTACATGCTAAGTGGGAAAGAGAAGATGAAATTGCTAGAAACATTAGTGTTTCTACTATCACCACCACTAGTGTTGAGGCTAGTAATAGTTCTACTACTCTAGATGATAAATTTGATTTTGATCTTGATGGTTGCAATATCTCTGAAGTTATTAAGTTCCTACAAAAGCTTGCTAAAAGTCATAATGCTAGTGCTATGAACATGGCCTTTACAAAACACATTACTGATGCTCTCATAAAGATTAAAGAAGAAAAGATGAAACATAAAGCTTATATTCCTATAAAACAAGAAGATGGTTGGGAACCCATCATTAATATGAAAGTGAATGACTTTGATTTCAAAGCTTTATGTGATCTTGATAGTAGTGTTTCTGTTATGCCTAGAAGGATTTATGATATGCTTGATTTGCCTCCTCTTGAATATTGTTATTTGAATGTCCCACTTGATGATAATGCTAAAAAGAAACTCATGGGGAGTCTTATTGATGTTCTTATTATGGTTAACAATGCCTATGTCCCTGTTGATTTCTATGTTTTGCATGTTGAATGCAATGCTTCTTGTCCTTTTACTTTGGGAAGACCTTTTCTTAGAACTGTTGGTGCCATTATTGATATGAAAGAAGGCACCATTAAATACCAACTCCCACTCAAGAAAGGTATAGAACACTTCCCTAAAAAGAGAGAGAATATTTATTTTGCTTCTCCTATGAAAACAAAATTTGGTCTTAATGATTCTTCATTTGAGAATACTTGATCCTTTTTCTTGTATCTTATGCCTAACTTAAAGGCGTTAAAGAAAAGTATTTATTGGGAGATAACCTAAAAGTTTTAGATGAGTCTTGGAAGTTATTACTTCAGTAATAACCGCTCCTTATCCTTTTTATTTGCGTTTTGTGCCAAGAGTAACCTCTAATGAGAGAGCAGTAATGATTGGGAAAGTTGCTGTCCCAAAACAGATTTATGTGCTTCACCGTAAATATTCGTGTAAAATCTCTGAACGACTTTTTGAGGCGTGATTTTTTGTTCTTCTGACCCAGGTTGTTATCTAACTTTAGTTAGTTCAACACTTTTTGATTTGAGCAATATAAGGTCTTCGAAAAATTTCGTCTTTACCTGCTGGTTTGTTTTGACAGATTTCTGCCATTTTCTGCATTTGCTTCTTGTTGGTTCCTTTTTGAGTTCTTTTGGGGAATTGAGATTTTTGAGGGAAGTACTACAGTAGCTAGTGTTCTAATGGAAGTTTATTTGGTGTTAGAACTGAACCTTAAGACTTATTTATCTTGAGTGCACTAATGTTGCTAATAAAGATTGTGTGAAGTTTTGTATGAAGAAAAAATTTCAGGTGTATGGAAGGAATGAGTAATGAGATGAAGGATGGACTAAAGCTCAATCTTGGGGATGCCATGCGTGTCACCCCAACAAATATCCAAGAAGTACAAGTGTCAAAGCTTGGGGATGCCCAAGGCATCCCCTTCTTCATCAATAAAAATATCAGGTTTCTTCCAAACGCTTCATTTTTATTGTTTCATGCACAGTTGTGTTGTTCTTGGAGCGTCTTCTTTTTCATTTTCGTTTTGGTTTTTCGTTTGCTTTGGTTTTCTTAGTTTTCTGAATAAATTGGTTGGACCCCCTCTTTCATACATTGGTTTGCAAATAGTTTGGTTTGGATTGGAAAGCTCATTTTTGACTGTCGCCTATGCTTTGTCATGCCATGCTTGATATTGTTTTGGCTTTATGCTTAGTATTTTTTGTTGTAGCATGACTTGTTATAAACAATTGAGATTGCTTAATGTGCCTTGGATGAATCATGCGTTGTTTTAGCATATTAAAGCATAGTATAGTGGTATTCTCCTTTGATGCTTTATTTGGGTTGACTTGGCACATGCTCACACCATGTTATGACTATCTCAAGTCACCATAGCCGTTATGATCCTTTAGTTTTCAACTTGTAGTATCACTTTATGCTTTGATCATTGATGTTTTGTCGCTCTGCATGATTATGGCCATTATTGCTCTCTTAGTTTGTCGCTCCCAGTCTTTTGGTAGCCTCCACAACCAAGTATGAGTTCCAATCATGCATCCAACTCTCTAAACCAAGTTATTCCAAAGAGTCCACCATACCTACCTACTAGCTTATTCTATTCCAAGTATATTCATGCTTTTGTTTACCTTCCGAATTAAACTTGTTATGATAAAACTAGTGATTAAAGCTCTCACGAACTTGATCGCACACTTTACGTTTTTGCATCTAATAAACTTGAACCATTGGGTCCTTCTTTGTTGCCTATATGCTTGCGCTTTATAAGTTGTAATTAGCAGAACCATGTATCATGGGGAACGCTTTCAACATTGCACTTGTACTTTGTACCCCGTTGATATCATGTTCTTTTGCTTACGGATCCCAGCGGTGTGAAATAAAAGTGGAACTTGTAAGATCATGGAGTTTGTATGTGTGTTAGAGAAACGCCTAGGCCGCTAGCCTAAGCCATGCCTAATCATGGTGGAAACTTGCAGCATCACCATAATGAGCACTCTATGAAGCATCCTCAATAAAAACCTATGCAAATAGCAAATAAAAAGATCGCTGAGATGCTCAATGTCTGCTTGCCTTGTCATTTTGATTATGGGATAGCTCCTGTATCATGTGCAAGGGGTACCCCGTTGGCGATTCTTTATGATACACATGTACTTACAATGACAACAGCTTACTCGTGACTAAAGTTGAGTAGCATGAGGTTCGGTCTTCATAAGTAAGGGGCATGAGATTTCGGTTTATAACTTGTTAAGCATATCCTCTTAGTTGTGTCACTTTAACCTTAATCACCTTCAAGATGCTTATGATAGGGGCAATGAGAGCTGAAAGATAGAAGTTGCATAATTTTTGGAAGCTCTTTATGAGACTTGAACCCCTACTTCCTTTTATAAAGGTCTTTCTTCCACCATTATATTGAGTCTCCACCTTCTATCTTTATGCACCTACTTTGAGAGCATAGTGTCCATTCTTAGTTCTATGTTCATTGTCCCAAGACTAGTTGATTGATGCATAACTTGATATTGCTTGTTTTAAACTATTTGTATCTAGTCACTCTTATGATCTTTGAAGGTGTCCTATGCATTTTATTTTGCTACTCTATGAGGGACAAGCTGAATGCTATTATGCTATGTTTTCTTTATGTGAAACAAACAAACGTCTTGCAAAGCATTGTTATTCATGAATCTTTTGTTTGTGCCTTTTCATGTTGCATCATAGTTTCTTTGTCTTATTGCTAGAACTTTGTCTTTCATGTTATGATTGAAGTACTATGATCCCAGCTTTGAATGTTTTACAAATACTTTGATCAAGTCTTTTGATGGTGCATGTCACCTCAAAAATTATTCTTTCTTTTTATCACTTACCTACTCGAGGACGAGCAGGAGTTAAGCTTGGGGATGTTGATACATTGCAAATGTATCTATAATTTTTGATGTTCCATGCTTAGTTTTATCCACTTTCTTGTGTTTTGTCCACACTTTGGAGTACTTTACATATGATTTCTTGGACTAACCTATTAACAAGAGCCACAGTGCTAGCTGCCTATTTTCTGCTGTTTTTGATTCAAGGAAAGTCAGAAAATGAATGTTCTCGGAATTGGACGGGACAAAAGCTAAAGTGCATATTTTTTCGGAAGTCATCAGATGCCAGAGTACGAGACAGAGAGGGGATAGGGAGCCACCACACCACCTAGCCGCGCGGCCTAGCCTGGCCCACGCCAGGGGGTGGTCTGGCCGCCTCCGGCACCCCCTCGGCCTCTCCTTCCGCCTATAAGATGCCCTCGGGACGAAAACCCTAAGTACTCGATCAAAAATCCAGGAAAGAGTCTGTAGCCACCGTCATCTCCATCCCTAGATTGGGAGGGATCTGAAGCTCTTCCCGGCACCCTGCCGGAGAGGGGAATTCACCCTGGAGGCCTTCTTCATCACCATGCAAGCCTCCGGTGTGATGCGTGAGTATTTCATCCTTGGACTACGGATCCATGTAGTAGCTAGATGGCTAGTTCTCCTGCTTTGTGCTTTCATTTTTAGATCTTGTGAGCTCTGTTCACGATCAAGATCATCTATTTGTAATCATACATGTTGTGTTTGCGGGGATCCGATGGATATTGAGATGCTATTTTAGATTGATTATTGATTCTATCATGTCTTTGCTATTTGTGATCTTGCATGCTTTCCGTTGTTAGTAGCTATCTTAGCCCAAGTAGATGTTAGCAACTCCAAGAGTTAGTATTTATGCTCGATAGTGGGTTCATGCCTCTAGTAATCTGGGGAAGTGACAGAAATCTCTAAGGTACTCGATGTGCTGTTGCTACTAGGGAGAAAACAACAATCCTTTGTTCATAGAACAATCGTATTGTTTACTTTACATGTAGTTCGTAAAGCAATAATCTGTTGCTTGCAACTTAATACTGGAGGGGGTTCGGATGATAACCTGAAGGTGGATTATTAGTCATAGATGCAGTTGGATGGCGGTCTATGTATAATGTTGTAATGCCCAATCAAGTTCCAAAGGAGTCAAGATGATTAGTATATGCATGTATTGATTTCTCGATGTTTGTCAATTGCCCCGCTGTAATTTGTTCACCCAGCATGTTATCTATCTTAAGGAGAGCCACCTCTAGTGAACTATGGATCCAGGTCCTTTTCTTTTACATACAATCTATAAACTGTTTACTGCTTTGTGTTTACTTTCTGCAAACTTTTACTTCCTTCCATTCGATACGTTTAATCCTTTGTTTTCAGCAAAACACGGTGAGATTGACAACCTCATCCCAAGTTGGGGACAAAGTTATGTGGTTGTGTTGTGCAGGTCTCCATGTTGCTACTAGCACCGGTAGTGCGCCCTGCCAAGGCTTAGCTAGCAACACGTTTGGGGTGTTTCCTTGCTCCTACTGGTTCGATTAAACCTTGGTTTCATAACTGAGGGAAACTTGCTGCTGTGCTCATCATACATTCTTCTTGGGGTTCCCAACGATCTCTACATCAACATCGCACCAGCATTTTTCTGGCACCGACATTGAGCCATTAGGGCTCCAGGAACCCAAAGCTTGGCTAGTAGATTATCTAGCCACCGTCAAACTGCAGGGCGGATCCACAACTATGGCGATGCAAAGTCTACAATTACACCTCACTAGCACCACAAGGTCATGCTTAAGGCAGTTACCCGAAGGTTCAATTGGTACCTAGAACGATTTGGAAGATAAGTTCATTCGACATTTTCACTCCACATTTAAGTGACCAGCATCCTTGGAACAGTTGCGAGCGTGCAAACAAAAATCCAGAGAGTCAATAAGAGTGTTCATACAGAGATGGAATATTATCAAAAATTCGGCTGAATCCATATCAGACGAGAGGGCCATTGACGCCTTCCACAACGGCCTACGTCGCTGAGAATTCATAGAAGAGCTGGGTAGGACGAAACCAAAGACATTATCATAGTTGATGGGAATAGCAAACCGCTGGGCTGATGGAGAAGACATGCTACATAATAAACGTGCGCGGTCACCCGAGGAAGATAGGGATAAACGCGGCAATGATAGAACACGAAGGAGCAACGATGGGAACGCGGGACCAAGTTATGTCGCAGCAGGTTTTTCGGGTGAAGGCAACAACAGAAACAACGACAATAATGGCGGATACCGCCAGAATAGAGATGACATCGGAGGAAGCCAATCGACACAATGATATCAGCCAAGAGCACGAGACCCACCTATGTCCGTGATGCAAATGTTGGAAGCACCCTGTAATATGCATTTTTATGTCGACTCAGCAGGCAAGCGACAATCCAATCACCTAATGAAAGACTATCGAACATTCTTGAAGATGTAGGAGTTATGCAACGCAAAGGCAGCTGAAGCAGCAAACCGAGGGTACACACCCATGCCCGGTGCACTAGCTATCGGTGCACCACCACTAGTTGCACCATCGCAAAATTCAAACGATCAAAACAACGAATACCCCAGATCAAAAGGAACAATGTCGATGATTCAGAAAGGGCGTCCACCCAACAGAATTCAGAAGCTCGTCACAAGACAAATAAATATGGCGGAAGCATCAACATCAGCCACACCCGAGTATCTCCATTGGTCAGAACAAGAAATTAAATTCAGCAGAGAAGATCACCCACTCCGGGTCCCACGACCAGGACATTCAGCCCTAATAGTAGAAGCACAAATTGGCGGATTTGACATGAGCAAGGTCTTCATGGATGCGGGGAGTAGTATAAATCTAATCTATGCAAAAACATTGTGGACAATCGGCTACCCTCTTGATAATCTCGCTCCAACAGAAACCTCTTTCCATGGAATAGTACCAGGTAAAGCCGAAATTCCTTTAGGCAAAGTTTTCCTTGACGTTGTTTTTGGTTCCAAATCAAATTTCAGGCAAGAAAAACTCGAATTCGAAGTCATGGATTGGCCATCACAATACCATGCAATCCTGGGACGACCAGCCTTTGCACGTTTCATGGCAGTACCACATTACGCATATTTAGTAATGAAAATGCCAGCACCAAAGGGAATTATCACGGTGCAAGGAAGCTTCACACAGGCGGATAGCTGTGATCGGGAGTTCAATAGAATTTCTGAATCTTTCAGGATGGCAACAGAGTTCGAGCAACTCAAAATTTTGGCAAACGAACAAACCTCTGGAGGTAGCATGTGTCAATCCCGATCAGGCTTTTGACATGGCAAAAGACACAAAACAAGTACAGATCCACCCCGTTGACCCGATGAAAACAACAGTTGTGGCTTCCAACCTTGATCCCGCATAGGAAAGCACGCTCATCGAGTTCCTCCATGAGCACTAGAAGATTTTCTCATGGCCACCTTATGACATGTCGGGAATCCCCAGGGAACTCGCTGAGCACGCACTAAATTTAGATCCAAAGGCAAAGACAGTAAACCAACTGCTTCGACGGTTCGTGGAACCAAAACGCAAGGTCATTGGAAAGGAGCTCCATCACCTAACCGAGGCCAATTTTATCAAAGAATTGACAAAATCAGAGTGGCTTGCAAATCCAGTATGTGCTCCAAAGAAAAACACTACAAATCTTAGGATGTGTATCGATTTTACTGCACTGAACAAACATTGTCCAAAAGACACTTCCCATTGCCGCGAATCAACCAAATCATCGATGCAACTGGGGGATGTGGACTTCTTTCTTTCTTGGATGCTTATTCGGGATACCACCAGATCAGGATGAAGGAGGAAGACCAGGAGAAAACAACGTTTATCACGCCTTACGGGGTTTTCTGCTACACAACGATGTTGTTTGGCCTCAAGAACGCCGGAGCAACATATCAACGGATGATGCAGAAGTGCCTCGGAAGCCAAATAGAAATCTCGACAGATTTAGCATCAAACTAAACCCGAAGAAGTGTTTCTTTGGAGTTACGGCAGGACAACTCCTCGGATATTTGGATCAGCTAGAGGGATCGAGGCTAACCCTGAAAAAATACAAGTTACACTACTAGAAAACAGCTAATCCGTGGCGCACCTATTTTCCCCTTCCGTGGCGCACTAGGGGTGCGCCACGACTTCTACACTACGGCTAAAAAGTGCCCGTAGCGCACTGCCAGGTGCGCTACAGGTATCTCGACATAGTAGTAGCGCACAACACAGTGCGCTACCACTGTTTTTCCTGTGGCGCATGACAAGTGTGTTGCTAGTATGTAGTTAGTAGTAGCGCACTGGCTGGTGCGCCACTACGGTTATTTCTGTGGCGCATGACGTAGTGCGCTACTAGTAGCTGACCAGGTCCGCCACCAACGTGGTGCGCCACTAACAACGTATATGTGCGCCACGGCTTAGCTTTTCAAAAAACAAAAAAAATACTAAATACAGATGATATTCAATACATATTGTATACAATACAACTGATATATGCAGATATACAGTACAGAAATAAATACACAGGTATACAATACAGAAATAAATACATAGACAAGATAGAAACAAATACATATAGATAAGTCACATACATAAATACACAGCATAAGTTATATTATTTCGATCAAGTTATAAAGTAGCTAGTGATGACATGAATACATGTCTCAACCAAGTTAGAGCTCGCGGAAGCTCGCCTAAACATCTAAAGTAGGAACATGCATGACAGGCAACCAAGGACGATAACCATTACCGTTACGGAGGTATAGGTCTTCATGCGGTTCCTCGTCCTAACTCCCTCTAGATAACGCGCGTATCTAGCTTCCGCCTCCGCCATAGTATTGTACCCTTTGTAGCTATTGCCGCTGAAACGGTGCACCTGTCTCCGGCAGTCTTCACAATCATCATAGACTCCAGGAACCTGTCCCTTGTACACGACATACCACGTCATCTAAAAGTTGGCAATAATAATTAAATGATGGTGAAAAAAACAAGTAAAAGTCGCATATAAAGATATACTTATCAAATAAGGTAACAAAGTAAGCAAAAAATACCAAGTAGTAGCATGTACATGTCGACACACACAAGTCCACGTGGGGATAAAGAACTACAACTAGACCAACACATCAAGACTTCTAGCTCGGCTCAGGGAACGGGAGGACGCCTTGTTTCGTCATGAACGCCCTATAGTCACCCTGCATCTTTAGGTGATCTACTACGTCACAGTTATTCGAAGGATTGCCTCCATAGAAGATCCCCCCTGAAGTCATGACATCACGGCTGATGATTGCCCCAAACTGTTGCTGGATGCGATACATCTCTTGTCTAATATCTGAATTATTGATCCTGGCCTTGACTTCGGCCCACCGTTTGAGATGATCTGGTAGCGTACAATTCTGTTGCTCTAGTAGGAACGCCCTCATGTGATGGAGTGCATAGTAGGCTTCCTTCTGACTGCCTGCCGGCTGCTTCACGCAGGGGAATTCCGTCACATGGGTGAAGACGTGCCTGCCAAACTTGAGCTTCTTACGCATGAAGGTGGCGCCTTCCGCTAAGGCATAGCCGGTGAGAGCATCATCCAGAACTTCCTTGATCTTGTCGTAGTTTTTCTTCTTCTCTTGACTCACTGAGTCGAAATACGTGGCTTGCGAATGTTTCGGCGACAAGCAGATGAGTGTGCAGTGTTGATCTCTGCGCAAAACAATTCAAACAGAATGTGTTGGAAAAAGAATGATGAAAATCTAATAAAGCATGTTATGGCGGCGAGTGAATAATGACTTACTCGGGAAAGAAAGGCACGAGAATGTATTCCATTGTCTTGTTCGCCACCAAGATGCCTTGGAGGTACAAGGCCACGAATCACCGTTTAAGCTTCCCAAGCATCCATCATGCATGTAGTAGGGGTCCACTATAGCGATGCCCGGGGTGTTCTCTCTAATGATATGAATGTCCATGCTAAGAGAAAACAGGCGTACCATGGTATTGTGCAGCGGATACAGGTGGAACATATTCAAGATGTCGTCAAACCACAGGAAGAACAGATCCGCGGGGACATTATCAACGAAGCCCAAGCCTCGTGGCACCTTAACCACGAATACCGGGTGCGAGGGATCTTTCTCCGCAAGAAGGCGTCTCTCTATCGTCATCACACTGTCATGCACACTCCTCATTTCTGAAGTGGCAAGCCTGAGCAATTTCTTATTTAGCATGGGCTCACCCGCCACATGCATCCTCCACATAATACCCTTTGGTCTTGGTGGCCCGTCCTGAATCCTGATCGGATTCGCAGTTGACGCCACCGGCTGGCTCGAGCTGCGAGATTTTCTTTTCCTGGTCTTCTTGCCTTTTGGGAAGTGGGTAGGCACCGCAATCTGAGCATCGATCGCCCTATGTAGTGTGTCAGGGCTTAGAACAAAGGGCCGGTTGGATGTATCCACTGGCTCGGTGAAGGTGCAAGCTGGAGGCATCTCCTGAGAACCAAAGAGACATTTGTTGCAAGTGGCTTTCTCTGCGGGGCCACCAGTTGGGTCTTCGTTTAGGTCACCAGGGAAAATATTAGTGTTGATGAAATCATCGAAGTAATCTTCGTCATCCTCGTTCGGATCCTGCGCCATGGTCATGTCAATATGACCAGCCGAACAATCGCGTGGAGGTGCCGGGGTGGGGGTCTTGCCATGGCTTGGCGCTGGCACGACAGACAGTGTTGTTGTCTGTGGGGTGATGGCCCTGGCCGTCCCCAAACGAATCATGCTCTTTGGCCATAGCAGGAATAAGCCGAAGAAACTTCTGAGGACAGCCGGCTCTTCTTCATCCGCTCCTGGGGGTTGAATGGGAGGTTCCAGGTCATCGCAGCCCCTTAACACCCGGATAATTTTAACCCTATGTACGCTATCTGGCATCGGCTTTGAGTGGAACGTGCCATGCAAGGGTTGAATGATGGTACCCTTGGCAACATCCCTCAACTCGTTGTTCATGAAGCTTAAGAGAGTGCATGGAAAATCCGTCTGCGAACAACATGTATGGCATTAAAAAGATGGCATAAGAGTAATAAATGGCAAGGCGGTAAAGTATTTGGTTTACCGTGATGGCGTCGAGCTCGGCTTATGTCGAGGCACCACATACGACGACGGGCGTGCAAGAGACGGAGGGGCTCCTTGATGGCATGGTGCCGACCGCCGATGTATTCTCCCTATCGGTTGCATTAAGCTCCGGCGCCGCGGTGATGGCAGGGGGAGTCACGAATGCTTCCGGCGCCGCTGTGCTAGCGGGCGGAGTCACCAATGCTTCCGACACCGCCATGCTAGCGGGCGGAGTCACCAATGCTTCCGGCGCCGCCGTGCTAGCGGGTGGAGTCACGAACACATAATTCACCGGGATCATCGGCGCCGCATTGTTTGAGTGGCTACTGACCATGCTTGGAATCAGGCACGGCCCTTGTCGACCACCCGCACTCCAGTTCGCTATTGACTCCACCAAGGTAGGCAGGATGGAGGTGAGGGTGATTGCCAGGTTGTCTTGGACGATCTGCGGGATCCGCGCCACTTGTTCCTTAAGTTCCTGAACCTCGCGGTTTTCCTCGTCGCTCCTTCCCTCCACACGCGTCCTCGGGGGTGGACCAAAATGATCCACCCAATTCTTAGCCCCGAAGCCGGCCAGACGGCCAGCCAATGATGGCTTCTTTGTAACCGGCATGATTTTCTTGGCCCGGTTCATCGCCCTGTTAAAAGGGTTATCCCACCGGGTGGCCGCCGTCGACCCGTGGGATGAGGAACCATGGGATCCCTGACTAGCAATTTCCTCATCCTGCAGAAGAAGTAATGTGAACCTTTTAGAAATTCGACTTGATCGATTATAATGTAATCGACTTGATCCGCAGTAATTAAATTACTTACCGCAAGAACCTCGAAGTCCTTCACCTTAGTTTCCGCGGGGAGTTCTTTGGTTTTGGGGTCCACATGTTAACGAGCCCTGATGAAGTTTCGAAGCTACCTGTTTTTGAATTTCGAAAAGGGGTTAGGTATCACCTTAGCTCTATACTCATCGTCCTCCTTATCCCATCTGGGCTCCGCAGCTCTATAACCACCAGATCCGAGATGGTGGTGACCTATATTCATCTCCTGCAATTCCTTTCCCCACTTACTCGAGGCCTTGGCTTCTTCGGAGGTGCACTTGGCCTTGAACTCCTGGAATTGATCCTCGGTGATCTGCATGACAATCTTCTGGATCTCCTCGAGACTGTTCACTTCTTTAAATATCTTCTTCTTTATCCGGGTTCTCCAGCTGGCCAGGGTGGTGCTCATCCTCGTGAGGGCGGATTTATTTACTTCATTCCCATGATAATCTGTGTTCCGATACTGAAGGGGGAACTTGTATCTTGCGTGCAGCTTCTCGAAGAGGAGTGTGCACAAATGGCCATTATCTTTATGCTGGAGATTCTCGGTGTTGATCGAGATGGTGGTCTGGGTGATAGCCGCCACTTGCCCACCGTACCCTTTGACCACATGGTCGGGCGCCGAAGGAACCCCTTTTAGGCTCACTTCGGTAATTTCCTCTCTGGCAGTGCCGACCGTGTTCGGGCGCCTTTCCTTCTTCTTCTTAGGCGGATTACTACCACTTGTTGTGCCCTCGCCGCCATCAGTGGTTTCATCATCCACCGTTCCTTCGGCCGCTTCTTCTTCCTCCGCGTCTTCCATCTCATCGGCGTCGCTCTCGGAAGGGTTGTATTCTTCATCACCCTCTGTCATTCTTTCCAGCCGCTCGACCTCCTCCTAGAATGACAAGGGTCTGTTTTGAGGTCTCACTTCTCCTTCAGCATTGATACGCTGAGAAGATCCAGCCTCGTCGTTGTCACACATGTTTGCACTAATAAAAGGCAAATAATGGTTAGTAAATTACACGGAAAAATCCAGCATGACCATTGCTCATTTTTGTTAAACTAGGAGTGCCTGATTTCTGCCGAAACGGAAGTTAATCAACATTTCGGCGAAAATCAGGACTCATTTCATACAAGCACCTGCATACGAATACAACTAGGCAGGGTATTTTCCTGTATATACACTAGTAGACTGATACCACTATGATCACTTCACCTCCAAAACAAGCAATACCCTAGCTCTAAATGATGTATGCATCTACACTAGTAGACTGATACCACTTTGATCAGTCTGGAGTCAATGCATGGAAATGGCAGTGACCGAGAGCAAAAGACAGTAACTGCTGCTCCGTAGACTGATACCACTATGATCATCACAAAGTAAAATTCAGAATGAAAGACAATTTACAGTTAAGTTTCGTGTTTATCTGAAAGAATAGCCGATATATATCACAAAATCAAAAAAATCCCAATAATTCTCCAATATAAACCTAGTGGTAGAGCAAATCAGACCAGCTATCATATGTCCAGATTCACGGAAATAAATATCTACAAGTTACAATTTACAACTGTGGTTATTTACAGATTTTCTTTCAGTGATGGTTATTTACAGATTACAACCAATTTACAGAAACACTACTAGTTTCTCTAGTATAGGATCTAGTACACGAAAGGGAATGAAAAGAAAACCACGCCTCAGCAGCCTAGGCAATAACACTTACTCGAGCTATACATCTACTAGCCAATAGCTACAACATAAGCACTGTAACATAATCAGTTATAGTCGGCTGGGGTGGACCTCATATCTAACATCACAACACAACAATATATCTAATATCAGCCAGCTAGCCAAACAAGATAGAATATTTTCAGTCTGATCAAATTTTGGCGTAGTGTGATATATAGTTGCTTTGACAGTTGGGAAGTTTGGAACTATAAATTCAACCATTCTACCAAATAGTTGTACTCATTTATGTTAATACTAATTACTACCCATTTTGGGTAGTAACATCACTCCCACATTCTAACAATCAAATCAATAGCCATTATTAAACAGTCTTCCTCATTTCTGGCTAAAGCTTCATAAATAAAAATCTGGTAGACCAGAATACTCGATCCAGGCCAGGCCAGGCATATATATTTTGACAAACATTTTTAGAGAGCGTTGTGTAAACAATATTAGTATTTCCAATCAAGGAGGGAAAATGGCATTTTCGTTTATCCACCAGTAAGATCACCTTCTCAAATGAATCCACCACCAAAATTGTTGTCACTGAAAGGATACCTCCTACTGTCGTCCCACACAAACAAACATTAACCTGCCGTCACCTTGCACCGAATCTAACCACAGCAAGGTCAATCAATCCCATGCTTCACCAATCAAGGATCAACATAATCAGTTACAGTCGGCTGGGGTGGACCTCATATCTAATATCAGCCAGCTAGCTACACATTGCTCAGGTCCAAGAATTGATCAAGGGTTGCTAAGCTAGCTACAAGCTTAACAACACAACACCACATCACTACCAAATTTAACATCAGATCAACTATTTTTAACACCACAACACTACCAAATTTAACACCACAACACTACCAAATTTAACATCAGATCAACACCACAACACTACGAAATTTAACATCGGCTGAGCACTCCATGACTTACCTGAGCAGAGAGCCCGTGGACATGCGGACGGAGAGCGGCGGCCTCCTCCTCCTTGGACGCGCGGACAGATAGCGGCGGCCTCCTCGGCCTCCACGGCCTCCTCCCCCTTGGACGCGTGGTGGCCTCCTCTCCTCCTCCTTGGACACGCAGCGGCCTCCTCTCCTCTTCCACGGCCTCCTCCTCGGTAGCGGCGAGTGCGGCGACGGGCAGATCGAGCGGCGGCGGCGGGCAGATCGAGCGTGTCTCCTCTCTAACCTAGTGTCTGAGGATGATGGGGAGAGGGACGGGTAGACAGTTGACCGGTCACGGCACTTAGCCGTAGCGCACCCTAACCTAGTGCGCTACGGTTAAAGCCGTAGCGCACTAGGTTAGGGTGCGCTATGGCTAAGTGCCGTGACAGGTCAAATAAGAGGGCGGCCGCCCTTGTTGTTGACACTAGCACTAGTATCCCAATGGTTCCGCCATATGCTCGAAATCTGTGTGAGCACCCAGGTTCGAACCCTGGTGCCCCCCTTTTATTTATTTATTTTAAAACTACTTTAAAATGTTAAAAAATATCCCAAAAACTATGTAAACTATATAAAATATCTGTTATATGTTTTATATGACAAAAGTGGTACACATATATCATAAAAGTGGTACAAAAGTGATTCAAAGTGGTACAGAAGTGATTCAAAGTACAAAATATCCCAAAAGTGATTCAAAACTGATTCAAAGTGACAAAAGTGGTACATATAGATCATATATCATAAAACTTTTTTGAGCTAGCGTTTTAAAATCTTTTTTCCCTTCTTTGTCGTGGTTAAATAATTTAGCCCTGGCACTTTTATGTTTCTTCCCTTGAACGGGCTACCTTTTTTGGGTAAGGTTGTCCTTTTTCTTCTTGTGATGTATGTTTTTTCATCGTAGTCGTCGTCATCTTCAACCTTTGGATCATCGTACTGGTCGAACTCTTGCTTGTTGGCGACTCCATCCATTCCGATGATGTTTCTTTTTCCTCTCCTCAAGACAACACGACTAGGCTTTGTCGGGTCAGTAATAAAAAAACATTGGTCCACTTTGCTAGCCAGTACCCACGGTTCATTTTTCACGGCGACGTGCGCACCGACGGCCTTGGATTTGGCTGCTTCGGGTATTAACATGGTTGTGAAATACCGGTCTTCTCTTTCGACGCCCTTGGCTCATCTGACATGGAACATCGGCACCTTTTCTCCATAGTAGTCGAGCTCCCAGATCTCCTCGATCCTTCCGTGAAATCTTTCCTTCACGTTGTCATCGGTGTAGAATTCTGATGTTACGCCTGAGTTCTGATAGTCACACTTGTTGTCCTTTTCCTCCGTGTAGAATGTGTAGCCGTTGATACGCCTGATAGGTCACCAGGTTGTACATGGGTCCCTACGACATGGTGAATATGATGTTTTCCTTCGCAGAATGCGATTGCGGGGGATTATCTAGGAGCGTCTGCCTAAACCAACACGTGAATCTGAGTTGTGCTCTTTGATTATTTCTCCCTGCATCCTCGGTATGCCCCGGTCACTATACTTCTTCTCGATTGACCTTTTGTGCTTTTGTACCCAAGGATCGACTAGTTCTAAATGTTGTAGCGCGACTAGGTTTGCTCTATCAAAGTCTGCACGTCGACAATCGTAGTCTGCATGCAGTACGCGACGACCCTCTTGGTGACCCGATCCATCGAGCTTGCCAAGGTGCCTATTGACGGGAGGACCGACAGGGTTCTCGATGCCTAGATAATTCGTGCAGAAAGAGATGCACTCTTCGGCCAGAAAGCCCTTGGCTATTCTTCTATCTGGAGGGGACCTGTTGCGAACATATCCTTTGATGTGTCCATTCATCCTTTCGAACGGCATCATGCTGCGGAGGAACATCGGCCCGAGTTGGATGATATCCTCCACGATATGGACTAGCAGATGCACCATAATGTCGAAGAATGCGGGCGGGAAGTAGATCTTGAGCTTGCATAGTATCACCACGATCTCCTCTTATAGCTTCCCGAGCTGTTTCACGCCAATTGACTTTCGAGAGACGACGTCGAAAAACTTGCAGAGCCCAAACAATATTTCTCGAGCATGCTCTTCCATTATACCTCGTAGTGCAACCGGAAGTATCTGCGTCATTAGCACGGCACAGTCGTGAGACTTCATCCCACTAAACCTCTACTTAGCCTCATCTAGGTACCTTCTTATCTTGCCAGCGTAGCCGTAAGGAAATTTGACTCCTAGAAGGCACTTGAAAAACTGTTTGATCTCATCCTGGTTTAGTGTGAAGCACGAAGGGGGGAAGTAATATTCGTTCTTCTTGACCTTTTTACCCTTTCAACGACCTTGTGTCGCCTCCGACTGATGATCATCGTCATCTTCCTGATCATCAGGAGTAGGGCGTCCTCCGTGAAGATCCTTCCGGATGCCCATGAATATCAAGTCGTTCGTTGATTTAGGACCATCTTTCGTCCTAACTGGCATGTTGATTATGGTGGCGACTAGACTCTCGCACACGTTCTTTGTGATATGCATGATGTCAAGGCTATGAGGCGTGCGGAGAAACTTCCAGTATGGCAACTCCTAGAAAACAGACCTTGTTTTCCATACCTTCATCAACGGCTCGTCTGGCTGCCTCTTTTGCTTCTTTCCTGGTTTAGGACACTCTTTCCAGTTTTTCAGCAATTCATCCACTTCTTCACTGCTCCTCCGCTCTGGGATTCCTCGGGTCTCGGATTTTCCATTGAACAGATCTCCACGTTTTCTCCATGCATCATTCTTTCCAAGCATCTTCGGTGCCCCATGAACACGGTTTTCAAAGACCCTGGATCTTTCTCTAGTTGGAGATAGGTCGTGTTATCCATGCACCTAACGCATGCGTAGAATCCTTGGATAACCTGCCCCGAGAAATATCCGCAACCTGGATAGTCTTGCACCGTAGTGACCAACGCAGCTCTCATAGTGAAATAATCTTGTGCGACAGCGTCATACGTATTGGCTCTGGATTCCCATAACATGGCTAGCTCCTCTTTCAACAACCCGAGATATAGATTGATGTCGGTACTAGGTTGTTTTGGCCCTTGAATTAGCATACTCATTTGTATGTACTTCTTTTTCATGCACAACTAGGGAGGGAGGTTGTACATTCATACAAACATGGGCCAAGTGTTGTGCGTGCTGCTCTGGCTACCGAACGAATTGAGTCCATCGGTGCTTGCACCTAGCCTGATGTTTCTCGAATCTCCACGAATTCTGGGAATTCGAGGGCTAATGCTTTCCACTGGCTACCATCTAAAGGGTGTGTCAGCAGCTCGTCCTTTTCAGGGTCATCATCATCTGCTGGCTTCTTTCTTTCCGCATGCCAGCGCATGAGATTTGCTTCCTTAGGGTCTGCGAAATAGCGCTGCAGACGAGGAGTGATAGGAAAGTACCATACCACTTTTCGAGGAGCTTTCTTCCCTTTCTTGTATCGACTAACGCCGCACACTGGGCATGTGGGTTTCTCCGTGTCCTCGCCCGATAAATGATGCAATCGTTGATGCAGACGTGGTATCTAATGTGCGGTAGATCAAGAGGACACACGATTTTCTTGGCGTCCTCGATACTAGTTGGACACGTGTTCCCCTCCGGGAGACGATCGTGCCAGAATGCCATCATATCGTTGAAGCTTGCGTCGGTCCATTTGTGTTTTGCCTTCATCTCCATAGCCTTGAGCATTACATTCAACCGGGTATCATCGGGCTTGCATCCTTCATAAAATGGAGTAACAGCGTCTTTCTCAAGTTGTGCAAGCTTGGCTTTCTCTCTAGCGGCAGCCCTGGCGTTACTCGTTTGCTTGAGAAGTAGTTCTTGAACATAAGGGTCCCACACCTAGCCTGACGTTGTTCCATGGTCTGCTCCGGCATCTAGATCATCATCATCCTGGTCTACTTCCGCACCTTCACCATCTCCAGGAGACTCTTCTTCATCTCGCCCGTCCTTGCCGTGATCATGATCATGTTGCCCGCCTTCCTCATTTTCCGCCGCCCCATTTACGGCCTCATCGTCTTCGTCATCACTTATCTACCGAGTGTAGCCATCCATGAAACCATGGCGGAGCAGGTGCGCCTGCAGATTTCTGGAATCTGGGTCAATCAACCAATTGAGTTTGCATCTTCTGCACGAACATCTTATCTCCGTCATGTTATTTCGTATCATGTCGGCCGTCGCGCATTTCAAAAATCTAGCCACAATGCCTTCGCTCATTATGCGGACCATGGTTGCCTGCGCGGTGTACAAGGTAGAATTAGAAGTTTATTACAACCACAGAACCAATGCATGCATGCAATGGTCGATGGAAAACTTCGGCGTGACCTATCCTAAAATTAGGACCTTTGCAAAATGCCAAAGTCTTGCCAAAATGGAAATGAATCAACATTTTGGCAAAACAATGCCAATATATGAGAGAGCATACAATGCATGCTCTCCAAACACATGAGAGCATCGATCCTCTCCATAGATATGTGACCATATATCATCCATACACGTAAACACATCCTCTTACATAGACAACTTACCAAGATGAGAGACCGAGAAGATCTCGAAGGAGAGGTAAGAGACCGAGAGATGGTGGCCGGAAGGAGAGCTTTTCTCTATTATGTATGTAGCATCCAAGGTAAGTTTTACATGCTACAAATCGTGAAAGAGTGGAGAAATTGAGGTGGAAGGAGGAGGGGGGCGAGATCCAAGGAGGAAGGAGGGGAAAGTGAAGTGTGAGATGGTGAGATCTAGTCAAATGTGCAAAGGTGTATCTGCCAAAAAGAAGTAGCAGAACGCACATCCGTGGCGCACATGGGGGGGGGTGCGCCACAGGAGTAAAGAACATCCGTGGCGCACATACCGGCAGTGCGCCATAGACGTGTTTTCCCAGTTAACAGTACGGGTGGCCTAATCTTGCCTGTAGCGCACGGAGGCCATGTGCGTCATGACTACCGGCCACACCTATAGCGCACTTCACAGGGGTGCGCTACGGCTATATGGTCTACGGCCGATAGGGGCCTGGCCCACACACGACCGTGGCGCACCAACCGCATGTGCGCCACTATTATGGTAGATAGCCGTAGGGCACCTATGGCCAGTGCGCCACGCCTATTTTAGGCGTGGGGCACCACTAGCACGTGCGCCATGGATGTGTAGATTACCTATAGCCATTTTCCTAGTAGTGTCATCCTCACAATAAAGAAGCCAACAAATCTGCGTGGTGTACAACAATTGGTGGGAAGAGTGGCGGCGCTGAGTCGTTTTATTGCAAGATTAGGAGAAAAGGCGCCGCCATTTTACGCCTTCATGAGAAAATCAGAAAAACTCGAGTGGATGGAAGAAGCTCGGCACGCCTTTGAAGATCTCAAAAGGACACTTTCGACATCCCATGTCGTTGTGTTGCCAAAAGAGAAATAACCTTTACTCCTTTATATTGCTGCAACACATCAGGTGATCAGCACAGTCCTGGTCATAGAACGACCCGAAGAAGGAAAGACGCATGGTGTGCAGGGGCCAATATACTTCTTGAGTGAGGTTTTATCGCCATCTAAACAAAGGTACCCACACTATCAGAAACTAGCATACGGAGTATTTATGGCAGCGCGAAAGCTACGTCACTATTTCTTGGAGCACCCAATCGTAGTGGTCAACGAGGCACCTTTGTCAAGCATCCTGAACAATCCAGAAGCAATTGGACTTGTTTCTCTATGGAGCATCGAATTATCCCCTCGAGATATCACTTATGAGAAGCGCAAAGCATTTAAATCACAAGTTCTGCCAGATTTCATCACATAATTGCAATGTGCGGGTCCACCAGACCTTTCTAGCACATGAACAATGTACTTTGATGGATCAAAAAGAACAGAGGGAGCAGGAGCAGGAGTTGTATTAATATCACCTCAAGGCGACAAAATGCGATATATTCTTCGGATGAGCTTTACAAATGCATCCAATAACGAAGCGTAATACGAGGCCCTGTTGCATGGCATGCGAAAGGCCAAAGCCTGCGGTACAACTCGCCTAAAAATCTTTGGAGACTCTAACCTTGTGGCACAGTAGGCAATGAACAAATGTGACGCGGTCAGCGTAAATATGGTCGCTTATCGCGACTTATATGGAATCATGGAGGCTCTTTAATGGGTGTGAAGTATCACATATAGCAAGAGCAAGCAATGAGGAAGCCGACAATCTAGCAAATATTGGATCATTGTGTTTACCAATACCACCAGGAGTATTTTGGGAGGACATAGTGGAGCGATCAATCAAGGCGAAAAGAGTCTCAGAAGTCATAGCACCAAAGACAGGGAAAAAGAAGCATCCAAAAAAGAGTCGGGGGCTACTTCAGAAACCAAGAACATAGAAGAGGCCATCGAAGAAAAAGAACAAGAAATCAAAGAGGTCATGCTAATTGAACCAGTTTGGATGGAGTTGTATATAGCATATATGGTTAAGGGAGAACTACCAGAGGATGTGATAGAAGCTCGGCGAATCAACCGACGATCGAAGGCTTTCAGGATAATCAAAGGAGAACTATACAAAAGAAGTATTTTGGGTGTGTTGCAATGTTGCGTAACACCCGAAGAAGGAAAAATTATACTGAAAGATATACATGAAGGCGTATGTGGTCACCATGCTAGTAGCAGAGCGATTGCTGCAAAAGCATTTAGGGCAGGATTTTATTGGCTCACTGCAGTACAAGATGCAAAATACATTGTCAGAACATGTGAAGCATGCCAACGATTCACAACAAAGCCCGGGGCATCAGCCGCTAAGCTGAAACCCATACCCTTGGCTTGGCCTTTTGCACAGTGGGGACTTGATATGGTGGGAAAACTTCACAAATCATCGCCAGGAGGACACGTTTTCTGCTAGTAGCAATCGACAAATTCACTAAATGGATTGAAGCAATGCCTGTCACCACCCAAGATGGAACTTCAGCTGTGAATTTTATCAAATCAATAGTGTTTCGGTTTGGCGTACCGAATAGCATAATCACGGATAATGGGACCAACTTCACTTCCAATGAGTTTAAGGAGTACTACCAGGACATGGGCGTAAAAATAAGCTACGCTTCGGTAGCTCACTCACAAACAAATGGACAAGTTGAAAAAGCCAACGGACTAGTTACCGCCAGACTTCAAAAGAGACTACTGGCACCACTTGACAGAGAAAAAGGAGTACGGGTGGATGAATTACCATCTGTGTTATGGAGTTTACGTACAACTCCAAATAATTCAACACAAGAGACACTTTCTTTTTGGTCCACGGTGTAGAAGCCGTGCTTCTAGTTGAAGTATCACATGAATCACCACGAGTATCCGCATATAATGAAGAGGAATTAAGATAAGCACTTGAAGATGATGTGGATGCGCTTGATGAAGCTCGAGAAGAAGCCCTCCAAAGAGCAACTATGTACCAGCAAAACCTGTGCAATTACCATAGCAAAAGATTGCGGCCTAGGTCCTTCGCAGTAGGGGACCTAGTTCTTCGCCTCAAGCAAGATGGCCACAAGAAACTAGAATCTCCATGGGAAGGACCATACATCATCACAGAAGTTATTCCCGGAGGAGCATATTGACTGCAAGACAAGAAGACAGGAGTAAATTACTCTAATCCATGGAATGTAGCACAGCTACGATGTTTTTACGCAGAAGATTATTTGCAAAATGATAAAGAGTAGAGTTCGGCTTAACAAGCCAAGATGTCCAGGAGAAAAGGATAAAATAGCCATCCGCTCAAAGAATAATGTACTGACGATTTTTGCCTTGTATATGAAGAGAAGTTATTTGTATCTTAATCTTTGCTTTCAAAGACCAATGCTTTTCATCGATAAACATCAATTATGAGCCCATGTCCAGATACAGGCATCCAAACATAGCCTCGGGGGCTACTCCCATCGGGAGCGCTAATGCGCACCCGATAGAAATACCATTGTGTATAAAATGCATTTGACAAATTGCAAAAACTTTTTTAGTTTTATATCAGTGTATCCTCAAAAAGGAATTACTCCCATCGGGAGATAGTATAAAAATAATAAAATTATCTCATATAAATCGGAAATATTGGTGGCCTAGCAGGCCAAACGCCAAAAAAGCCAAAAACCTCAGATCACGCTCAGACGCGAGAAAAAATCCGAATGCCAGTTTAGAAACATGAAGGTAAGACCCCATGATTCGTCCTGTGTGGCCTGGTAATCGCACAAGAATGTGCTCTGCCAGTAAAAATCTGTATCAACAATACGATGCAAAATCCCAACGGACGTGTTGGGTACCCGATAAAAATAGAAAACTAGAATTTAGTATTCGGTAAGACCTCAGCGGCTCGAACTGGATTACGCCAGCAACAAAATTCTGGATTCAAGCCTGCCGACTTGAGTTTGATGTAGGTCAACATTGTTTTTGCCTAGGAGCAATTAACTGATTCCTGATTCGTCAGAAGCATCAGACTCATTGTACCAAAATCCCTACAAAAAACAAAATCAAAATAGAATAAAAGAAAGAAGAAAGAAAACTCTAAGACTCAACCTGAAAACTGTGGATTCAGGTAGAGTCTCGGGGGCTACTAACATGGGTATGATTACCCGGATGCTCACTATTCGCTACCCTACATTGGGTAAAAGGCCTACGGCCCATAAAGATTCCAGATAAAAGCGTAGGGAAGCAACCGACAGATACTTCTTATTGTATTAGGAAAGAAACTATGAACCAACATTATGTTGGTATTGTAATCACGCGTGTATAAAACCTATCCGCATACAGCTTTGAGACCCGTCCTATTATATATAGGGTGGGACAAGCCCAAGCGGGATACCAAAATCTAGTAGAGAACTTATAATAGAGTGTTTTCCCAATATTCAGGCGACTTTGTCTTCATTGTTTTCCCTGACATCCAACAAAATCCCTAGCGTTCTCTTTTCCATGAAACCCCAAGTCCATCATCATGGGCATTGCCGAGGTTACCCCTCGTCAAAGTCTATTCTTGATACTACAGTTGGAGGAACATTTATGGGTAAACATATTACCGAAGCAAAGCAGCTGCTAGACAATATGCAAGACAACCATGTCCAATGGCATGTGGAAAGATCAAACACGGAGAAGGTGAACTCTATTTTCACCACAAGAGAACGAAGATCTCAATCTAAGTTGGATGAGCTCATACTAGCCGTAAAAGTAAGGAAACTCAGGTAAGAGCCACCCCCAAAACAAACATTGAAGAAATAGACTTCGTAGCTCGTAATGATTATAACCCTACTTGGAACAAGAGTTACAATTCTAACTTTCAGAAACATTATGCTAGTCCTGCAGGTAACTCTAATAATAATATGGTAACTAGTAATGGTAGTCTCCAAGAAATGCCTAAGTCTTTCATAGACTCAAAAAATGAACAAAATAATAATCTAGTCAAAATTACGAAGAACCATGATGCTATGCTTGGTAAATTATCTAGCCAAGCTGTTAGTTTGAGAAATGATTTGCAGGCTCTTCAAGAAAGAACAAGGATCGTTGAGGCACAACTAGGTAAGATAACCAAGAGTCAAACTCTCATCCTAGCTAAATTTGCAGGTAAAACTGAGCCCAGTTCTATTGAAGAACTCAAAATGATAAGGATCCAAAGGGAGGAGCCTGAAGAACTTGACTATAGTAATGATCCTTCACCAAGTTACACCATTGAAGATCTCGTAAAAAGGATCAACATCAAGATTCCGATAAGTGAAGGTAGTGAGGAAGCTATGTACCAACATTTTGTTAATCAAGTAGCATAAAGGTACCTGAGCTTGGAGAAGAATACAAGCAAATTGCTGAAAAATTACCTGTTAAACTAGATGATATATTTGAGCCTACAATTAAGATTAAAATTGGAACCAATGAGATAGATGCACTTTGTGATCTAGGTGCAAGCGTCCCAATAATTCCAAAGAGTCTTTTTAACAAGTTAAATCTTGGCTCCTTTGAAATTACTGAGTTAAAATTGCATCTAGCAGATTCTACCTACAAAAAGCTGCAGGGATTAAGGAGAACACTTTAGTATACATTGAAGGCAGTCCTGCTCTCATTGATTTCATTATAGTTGACATGCCTGAAGATGCTACTGCTCCTATTATATTAGTCCGTCCTTTCTTAAGAACTATTAAGGCTTTGATTAATCTACATGAAGGGAACGTGAAGCTGCAATTGTCTTTGCGGGATCCTTTTATTATTCATTTCCCTAGGAAGAAGAAAGTCAAGCATGATGAAAAGGAGACCATCACTTTGAAGGCCAATTACTTTGGAGTGGGTGTTCCACTCATCTGGCCCAAGTGAGTATCATCAAGGTCAAGCTATGGACCATAAAAGAGCCCTCCATGGGAGGAAAACCATGTGAAATAAAGGGTTGAGTTAAGTTTTTAGTTTTATTTTAAGTTTATGTTAAATAAAGAGTGCTAGAAAACTCTATTCTAGAAGAAGAAGTTCGGTAGTACTTGAAATTCCGCTTTATTCATGCTATTGTTGGTCGACAATATTTACTGTCAATTTTGTATCAAAAACAAGGTATATCACTAAGTTACAGGAAAAGAAATAGTTTACGAAGAAACAGAAAAAAAATATTCCCATAGAGAGTTTAGCGACCATCTATACGGCGGGAATAAAAATTCAGGCCATATAGTTCCGGCCGTATAGATATCTTTGCCATCGAAATTTTTCCTGCGATATGTACTAAGAGTTTATCGACCAACTATACGCGGGAATAAAAATTCCGGCCGTATAGTTACGGTCGTATAGATATCAATGCCTCCATACAATTTCTTTTCATATGTACTGAGAGTTTAACGACCAACTATACGGCGGGAATAAAAATTCCGACCGTATAGTTCTGGTCGTATAGATATCGATGCCTTTGCAAATTTTCTTTCGCAGGGACAGACAGTTTAACGACCAACTATATAGCTGGAACATTTTGTTCCACCCATATACTTGTGTCCGTATAGCTGCGCTGCCATGAGGAAACCCTAATTTTTTTACAAAAAGCCAACTATACGGCCGGAACACATAGTTCCGCCCGTATAGTTGCGTCCAACCACAAAATCGCACGGGAAGGTACTCCCAACTCCAAAACTTCAATCCTTTTTCTTTCTTATACCTACAAACTCTCTCAAAACCTCAAGAGATCTCCATCTCTACTCAATTTCGTTCGATTTCCTTGCACACAAGTGATCTATGGTATGTTTCTCCTCCGATCCTCCAATTACTTTTTGCAAATTTATCTTCGATCTATTGTCATTGTAAATCTAGGGTGAGAACTACTATGAACCAATTGCCATGATTTTATTACCTATATTATTATTTTGAGGAGAATTCTTTAGTGTGATATGATGAGGAATATGATGCACTTACTGTTGTTGGATCAAAAAAAATTATTTTTGCCTTTCTTCAATATTTTAGATGACGAGCACAAGGAGCCAAACTCGTGCTCGTGCCACAGATAGCGCTTCTCGGGCTGCCACTCAGGAACACATGGGGATAGGGTTCAGGGATGAGGCCCATCGTGATCGCTTCAACATGATCAAGAACCACGAAGTGAAGGCCACCAAGTGGGCTTGCCCCATCATATTGAACCAACTCGGTATTTCTGATAACTTTATTTACTTTGCAATAGAGCTGGCCTTTAAAACTTTGTGTACAATGATGTACCTACTTATCGTTGCTTAACCGTTGAATTTCTTAGTTCATTGCAAAGCACCGTTAAACAATGGCAAGGAGAGGATACTATTTCTTTCTGTCTGATGAACAACAACTACACTTAACATTATATGAATGGTGCGCATGTTTTAACTTTCCAAACAATGATATTCATGCTTTACGTGCACCATTTACTAGCTTAGAACCTTCCCCTAAACAATACTATAATGGAATGATTTTCACTACTAGAGTGAGCAAGGGGAAGAATATTCAACATCCTGCAATTCACTATTTGTTTTGTGTTATTGCTAACACCTTGCAGACATGTAATGCATTCACGAGACTCAATGAGGAGGACATCCTAGTCCTTGCAAAGGCTGCTTACATCAACTGCAACCTGTCACTCAACTTGGGCGCCATCCTTGTGCGCTACCTGGAGCACCAAGCCTCCCAAAGCCAAGGGCCAATCACAGGAGGAGGCGTCATCACCGTGCTTACCCATGCTCTAGACATAAATCTAGGTGAGTTGCAACCCGTACTAAGTGAGACACGTGTTGGTGTCTCCACTTTTAGAGCCTACGGGATGCTCACTAGGAGATGTGGTGCTTATTAACTGCATATTGCTGGAGCTGGGCGTCTCTACCCTGCTCCTATGCCTAATGGTCGTTTCTCTATCAAGCAAGGACGTTTGCTATATGATTCGCAGGTTGAGCAACACCAGCCAAGGAAGAAATTCCGGAAGAGGATGAGGACCAAGAGGAGGAGCAAGAAGTTCCTTATCAAGAGGAGCAACCACAAACCAGGTTCGCCACATACCAAGATTTTCAAGGACTTGGAGGGACTATGGAGAGGATGCATAACCTCTCTTAGAACCTCCGAGAATCAACAAGTAACCTCTCAACTCAATTTTCGAACTGGAGTAACCACTTTTCCTACCACCACAATGATTTGAAGGGCTTGCAAAAGTAAGCTTGGGGAAGTTTCCTCATGTATCTTTATTTGGCATTTATTTGCTTTTATTTTATAGGTTGTGTTTTTTATTTGAGTTTACAAGTACTCGTGTTGGTTTCCCCAACACTTTATCTTTTGTTCTTTCTATTTTTGTTTCAAAATTTTCTAGCCGAGCTTTACCGCAAATTTTCTATTCTTTAAATTCCCACTCTTAAAAATCACAAAAGGATTTCTCCCTTCTTCCTTATTTTCCCTCTTTCTTTTCTTTCTGCCTCGAGGTCTTCATATATTTTCAGGATAGTGGTCAACTTCGAGTTTCCAAGAAACAAATAAAAAAGGAAGAGAGAAGTGGAACCAAACATGAGAGGTATGCCTTATGACTCCCCACTTTTGAAGTTTAAGAAACCCATGCTAGTTAGTAGTAAATGTTGAGATATTATATTGGTGGAGTGAGTCTTTGTATCGTAGTAAGATTTTTCGTTTGCATGGGTATTTAATTGGGCTCATTTTGTTATAGCTCTCGTAATTAACCAAGTCTTGCCTAAAAATTGCTAAACAATTGTAATAAGAAAAGGTCTCACAATTGAAGGCTTAGGTGTTGTAGTGCTTAGTTTTGAAGATTTATTTCTAGAGATACTCAACACCACTAAAAAGGTTAATTGACTTGATAGCTCTCTTTAAAAGGATTTTTTTGGTTGAATTAATGTTTTGCGTTTTTTGTGAGCATGCCAAAGTTTGACTTGTTAATCATAAGAATGATATAGCTTTACGCATGTCAAACTTCATGGGATGCCAACAACTCCGCTGGCCTACGAATGATCTTCATGGAGGAAACTCCTAGATTTCGGCTATGATTTGATTAAACACTTGTAGCAGCGATGCTATAGTGGGTATGATTCTTGGCACTCCCGGGTAGCTGTAATCATGATGGAATCACTCCTCTAGTTGTTATGAGTAATCATTATGCGAAAGGAACAAAAATCTTAGTGAAACCACGAGTGTCCATCACAGCCCGATAAACTAATAAAAATCTTTGGCATGCTCTCAATTAATTAAAAACTGAAATTCTTGAAGGACAATGAATAGAAAAGTAGTGCTTGCAAAGTCTTGATTCATTGATGTGGGAGAATTGAGATACTCTAGTATATATGCTTTTCATGACAACTCTCACACTCTTAATTTACATGATTATACTTAATTTTCAAAGGCAAGCCTATGAGTTGATTACTTGACATGGAATAAATGTTACTCATTTGAATCATCCATTTTTACAATAATTTTGCTGCGCTATAAGGATGCATGAAACCCGTATGATATGCTTGCCATTACTCTATCTATGCTGAAGTTTTTCAGATTTATGAAGTGGAGGAAACATGAGACTACTAATCATGAGTAAGATCACCATCTCGTTATTTCAGTTTAAATGCTGAGTTCCTTTTTTATTTTGGTTTTCTTGCTCGGGGATGATCAAGTTTAAGCTTGGGGAGGTTGATGGCTCTGAAATATAGCCATCTACGTCCACATTTAAACTAGATATTATTCATAATTTTGATGAAATATCTCTCTAAACCCTGCCACTAATGCTAATATTCAGAATGGTATGCAATCCTTTATTTTATATTTTTCTTGCGCATATAATGTCGTTTAAAGGAGGGAATCACTACATTGAAGTCAAAGATACAATAAACAACCAGAAGAAACCAGGAGCCGTACAATGGAGGCAGACGCTTTAACGACCAACTATAAGGCCGGAGCAAAAATTCCGACCGTATTGCTCCGGTCGTATAGTTGGTGCCTCCACTGTTAGGTCAAACAGAACAACTTTCGTGAAGGGACCCCTATATAAAGAAGCCTCGGGCAACAAGAAAACAAGCCATACCTCACAAAAAGTCACTGCCACAGATCACCAGCCGCCTCCAGATCTCCAAACCCTTCTCCATCTCCATAGACATATTCCACCACTTGTAATAGTAGATCTCTTCTCTGATTTGCGACATTCTAATACTATTGCTATCAATCTTATGATTTTTATTATAATGTGTGTGATTGTTGATCTCATCTCTATGTGTGAGTAACTATCCTTGGACTAAGTGCTTCGGCCTAGCCATGTAGCAATTGTGCATGTGATTTATCATAGATGGGATCGTGTATTAGTTTGTATGACATGATGATTTTTGTATCCTCTCTTGCCTCAATCTAAGTACTTGTTAGGTACCCAAGACCCCGAGGGTTGAGCTAGGTATAGGGAGTATGAGTGATGACTGATCTGCAGGTTGGGAACCCTAATGATAGAAGGGGTAGTACGGCTGTATGTGAGGGATTTGCTTGGGATTAACAGTGACATCACTATGCATATCATTAGTTCTCTTTCTTCTATGGATGAGACTAGTAGGTTATTGCTATAAGCGGTTGTGGAAGCAATAGCAATTATAGATGCACTGTCCACATATAATTTATCTTGCTCTAACAAGTACACACATACTTTATTTCTATCTTTTATTTTCATCAGATGTTTTGCACAGCTATAGGTGAAACCAAACGCCCTAGACCCTCTCTCTCCATCATCTACAACAACAAAAAGACGCAATCTATTGGTCCACTAAAAACACAAAAGGAATTCTAAAACTCCCGAAGGTTCGTTAAAGTAACTTCACTATGCATTCACTTCCTCAGGATTCGATAACCTAGGTCTACTAGGGAAAAAGAAGCTACACTACATCCATAATCCGGATCGAAGGTATCACTCATGCTAGTTGCTTTACATAATGTGAATTTCATACAACATATAAAATTCACATCATGACCATATCATATCACAAGGCCCCTGCAAAATAAATTTAGACACATCTACTTTATCTCTTGCATGTTTTACGTGGCTTCTAGGACTTTCGTGAAAGAACCGTGTCTTACCTATGAACTTATAACCACAACATTGATAAAATAATTGTCTCTATGACAGCTCTTTCGAGGCTCTCCATTGCAAATTCCATATGAACTAATGTGAGGGATATAGACACCCGCCAGCCACATATATGGTACAAGTCATATGTCAAGTGCGGAAACCAGTGTCGCATAAGATTATGTGTAAGGTCGGTCCGGGATGCTTCATCAAACAATGTCATGATATGAACAAGTGCATGTGATAGGGTAACAATTATATGAACAATGCCCATATTCAAAATGTTTACTAACTCTACAACCATAACTATGCATAGATAGGATCTGATACCACTATAGCAGTTCGCAACAGAAAACAATAATTTTTCTAACTAGCGTACGCCAACTATCAAGATCTATTTAGCAATAATGTTGTAACTAGAAGGTTTCAGTGGCATGCCCTTGTAAATCGAATATGTTTAACATTCATGATGAACGTGGATGATGTAGTCATATATTGTAGCCGACATCAAGGTTGTGTTGATCCTCCCACGACGACAGGTGCCACAACTGGAAGCACCTCCGTGGACTCGCACACATATGGTGCTCGACAATAACTCTTGGTTCTCTGATACAACCAAGATTAAAAAAGTAGATCTTTTGGATCGGGGTACTAGTAGCGCGACGGTGTGCTGATGGTGGAGTCAACTCCCATGTGGGCAGGTGATGGCAACAACTACGTGTGTACCAACTTGTTGGGACTCCAAGTGTAGAGTATTGTAGCAAGCATGTTTTCCTCACAAGGGTGACTCGAGGGTTTATATAGAACTCTCGGAAAATTGGCTGATCATGGGATGTTTTTCTCCTCCTCTTTAAGCAATCTACAAAACAAAGTTTTTCCTTGTATCCCCAACTCCACCATATGGTTGTCCAGCACAAGGTTTCATATTAGTAATATGAAATAACAATAATAATGTAACATCCCAGCATTAGGTTCCAACGAAGGGTAGAAATAGGAATATAAGTTCGTGCATGCATGCATCTGTAAAATCTGGGTAAGTTTTTCGCCAAACAAAACACTAAAGGGATTAGAGTTTCTTTCACTAACTAGACGTAGGCATAGCTCTTGTTAGTGATTGCTAGGAATTTTGACATGATCTTTAGGCAGTATTAAGAAACTGGGGGAATTACTTGGAATTTAAATTTGAAATTTCAAATCAATTTGAAATTATTTAAATATTAGAAGTTATTAATATTGAAGCGTAGTCCAAAAGAAAATCTTATTAACATTGTTTGATTTTAATAAAGAAAAATCAACAATAAGATTTAATGACAAGGAGAAAGAATTAAATAAGAAATAATGCTTATTTCTCTATTTTTATAATGAGGTCACAAATGATGACAAATACATTAAAGGTATAAGATTACATAGAACAAAAATTTCACTTTATTAAACTTGTAATAACATCTTTACAAGATCCTTTACAAAAGAATTGCAAAGAAGGTTACAAGTAGAACCTATACTATTTATCTACTCATACAATAATCTTGTGAGTCTAGATCTTGTTCCTGCAAATAAGAAAAACAACTAGAAATGAAAATTAGGGATTAGTAAGGTAACTTTACTCTCAGTGTTGAAGAGTGAAGTGCACTATTCATGATACATTATTGAGTACACAGAAGGGTAAGTTTCACCAATAGTGAAGTATCTGTTCAGATAATAGCAAAGATTACAATAAAAGTGAAGTGGGTAAAAAAATAGGTTTCACTAGATTGACAATCAACAAATAGGTAATAGTAACAACCAAGTTACTTGAGCTGATCCACATGCACAGCACACACACACACAACTTAGTCGACTAACTGCATGGGTGTGCTGTCAAGCTACCAGTAGCAGTACAAGGTACCACACAGAGCACCAGCCGAAGGGGAAATATAGGAGCTTAGTTCTTCTTCTCAGGCATACACTCACAACTATAGAACTTGCTGAAACCATAGCCCATTTCTCCACCAAATTACCCAAATCAATCATCAGATCTCTACCAGATGGTAACATAAGGAGGGGGTGGAGCAGGTGGAAAGAGAGGTCAAGCATCAAGTTACAGGAGCAGCACCAGGTGGTGCAAAGCTAGATCCAACAGCAAGCTACATCACAACATCATAAATCAACAAGCAAACTGGTGAGTTCAAATAACATCACCACATGATCAGATCATCATAGAGTCATATGAGCATATGAATTTTTACCTAATCTTCTCAGAAAAGAACCCAAGTGGGGTGTAGATTCATCCCAGAAGCATTTAAATGAAAGCCAATGACAAATCCTTACAAACAAATCCAAGATCTCAGTCTTTGCATCATAGATCTTGGACATATACTCAAATCTCCACATTTATAAATAAACAACAGTCTTAGACCTAGATTCAGGGCACATCTCCTATGGAGTAGCACCTCTGTAATCTCAGGATCTTAAGGATTAATATTTGACAGTGAGGAGATCAATCATTTTCTTATAAGGATTCAACAATCATTAGCTGATACATGCATCAGAGCATATCTTTGAGAGAAAGCTAGAAACAACTTAGTATTTCCTAGTCATGCCTCAGAGCAGCATCATAGGCTAATAGACTATAGCAGATTAGGATAATAAAGCCAGCAGAAGGTTTTCAGTCATTTAACCAGCCAAACATGGAGACATGTAGGGTTTAGGCAATAAAAGTATGAACATTTGTGTACCATTCTAAATAAGGTGTCACAAATTCTTTATTGATATTTGATCAGTTAACTTACAGGAAGATAACTAATCAATTTCCTGGAATAAATATTCAGGAATCATACTCATGGTTGCATTTATATAATTAGAGAAGCATATGAGTATTATTCTCATTCCAATTTAAAAGATCAACACAAACTAGTGTATACAGATCAACTAAACATTACTGACAGAACCATTATCAGTACTAGGATCATGAAACCACAGTGAAATCCACAACACTAGCATAAGGGGGTAAACATCCAAGACAGTATAACCACTATAGTCAGTCCTAATAGAGTCATGATGCTCAGACCAGAGAGATGAACCCTAAACGAACCATGAAATCAATTAGGAAATTATCACCAGAGGCACACAGAGGTTATTGAGCAAGGCAGAGTGGAGCACAGGATAGGAGTAGTCAATCTTACTCAAGGGCCTCGCAAAAAGAACCGAAGAGGAAGCAGAGGATTGTCGGCGGCGAAGCAGGAACGGCGGCACGGGGAGCACCCCGAATGGGCACTGCAACCCGCACCAACTGCGCGTTAGATCCACCGGAGAAGAGAGGCGAACACCTGAAGAACCGGCGCACCATCGCCGATGCTCTAGAGCGTCCAACCCTAACCCTAGCCTAGGGCAGAGGTCAGCACGGCCAGGAGAAAGCACCAACCGCGGATCTGCTTGGACAAGATGAATTAGCGTCATCGACTGAGTCACCCTGCATCATTGCGGCGGCAACAGCGGCCGGATTTGGCCAGAGTCGTACGCGGCGGCGGCGGCAGACGTAGGAGATGGTCGTGTGCGTGAGAGAGTGAGGGAGGGGAGAAGAGTGTGCGTGCGAGGGGGGTACTAGGCCTGTGGGCAGCCCAGTACCACTCTTGTGGGCGTAACCAGGCCAAGTGGGCTGGGTTAAGATGGGCCGGGCCAGCCTAGTGGGCCAGGCCCATATCTTAATAGGGTTACTAAAAAAGAGAATAATTACAAATATACCCCTGAGATAAAAATAACTCTAGATAAATAAATAAAAATCTTAAAAATACAAATAATATATTTGTAAATTCACAAAAATAGTTTCTATTGTACCACTCTTGTGGGCGTAACCAGGCCAAGTGGGCTAGGTTAAGTTGGGCCGGGCCAGCCTAGTGGGCCAGGCCCGTATCTTAATAGGATTACTAAAAAAGAGAATAATTACAAATATACCCCTGAGATAAAAATAACTCTAGATAAATAAATAAAAATCTTAAAAATACAAATAATCTATCTGTAAATTCACAAAAATAGTTTCTATTGAATAAAAATAATCAATATAATTTTTGGCAATTAAAATTCAAGGCTAGTAATAATAGGATGCTAATCTATCTATTATATATTAAAAGCACATGAGGGGTTAACCAGAAAAAAGATAAATATATTAGAAAGTCTCACAAAAATCAGAAACATCTGGTCGTCTATTTGGTGGACCCACTTTTAATAAAAGAAACATGACCGTCCGATCTCCTTATTGGATAAACCCATCAATTATTTACCCACCTATGCCATTGATGAGTTATTTTTACCTGACCGTTTTAATCTATTCCGTCGGTCAATACGATTGTGCTCTCATATATTAAAAGCACATGACGGGTTAACCAGAAAAAAGATAAATATATTAGAAAATCTCACAAAAATCAGAAACATCTGGTCGTCTGTTTGGTGGATCCACTTTTAATAAAAGAAACATGACCGTCCGATCTTCTTATTGGATAAACCATCAATTATTTACCCACCTCTGCCATTGATGAGTTATTTTTACCTGACCGTTTTAATCTATTCCGTCGGTCAATACGATTGTGCTCTCTGTACCATCGTCGCCGCCGCCATGGGTGCATATACATGGTCAAGTTTCAATCTAGCGGACACAAAATTCATCATTGATGAGTTATTTTTACCAGACCGTCTTGGTCTACTCCATCAGTCAATACGATTGTGCTCTCCGCTACCATCATCCGCTGGCGCCATGGGTGCATATACATGCGTGTTTCAATCTAGCGGACACAAAATTCAAGTATATCACAAAGGATTTACGAGGAGCGAGGCATGCGCATGCCCAAACCAAGGTACTCCCTCCGTCCCAAAATAAGTGACTTGAGTTTGGCTAGATTCGCATGTACCTATATACTAAAACATGTCTAGATATATCCTAATCAAGAACCCACATCACTTATTTTATTTTGGGTCGGAGGGAGTATATTTTATTAATTTTGTGTTTCAATCCTCGTGTGCCTCAAATGCTTCCGCTGCTCCGATCTGTTCTGGCGTAGAAAAGCTGGGAGCGCTAAAATCTCTAGCTCGATGTGTACTTCCGAAAACCACGGCAAGCAGCTGGATGCGGTAAAATCAAGAGCAGGATATGCACTTCCATCAACTAGGAAAAGCAGCCGTTTACATGCTCCGTACATATACCCATCGTCTTGATAGTCCCAACTTGTGTGGTGTTTTTTTGCAGGGAAGAATAACGTAGGTGGTGACACTAGCAGACTAGGTTCCAGCTAAATTCTCGATCAGTGCTTGATTTGTTTATACCCGATTTCATCTTGGTTCTTATTCTGTCTCCAGCACAATATATATCGGGTATTTTTCCTAGACCATTGAGAAACTTATTTTTTATAGTTTTTTCTAAATCTTAATCGACTGCATATATGGAAGAGCCATATCGCCCCGATGCCAAAAAGAAGATCGGAAAAAAATATTTTTCCAATCTAGCTATTAGACACCCCGATGAGGGGTAGTGGTTGTATGCATGTCTAATCCAACACATATATGAAATCTGAAAAGTTCTAGGTTTACAATCTACTCTGTTGATTTTATAAAATGAACTGTGGTATAAATGAAAAAACAACAACAACAATAATAACAACAACAACAACAACACAAGTTCAACTTTCAGTGCACTCATAACTCATTTACAATTGTACTAGAATTTAGATCACTATAAGTATTTAGTTTTTTGATAAATCATAAATAATAACTCATATTGCTAGAGGTGTGAACTTTAGTTACATGCAGTGCTTACCTAGGGCGAATATAAATGACCAATCGAACATTCCCCTGTCCAGTTGATATGTCTACCACTAGTAGAAAGACGGCCTTTGGTCTAGCGTCCAAATTCCATTGGTCCCGGTTCATTTCCGTAATCGGGACCAATGCCAGACACCGGTCCCGGTTCATGCCGCCAGGGCATTGGTCCCGGTTCATCTGTAAGCACAAACCGGAACCGGGACCAATGCCCCCGCGACGCACACGTGGCGCTCTGCGAGGCATTGGTCCCGGTTCATGCCACCAACCGGCACCAAAAACCCCGCGACGGTCAGCAGTTCAGGACAATTAATGTAAATTAATTCGGGGCAGAAATTAATTCGAGGCAGAAATTAATTCAAAATTGAATTGATCACTATTTTTGAACAAATCTTTCACGAATTAATCGAGACAAAGGTCTAAGTTGAGACATTTTATTAATTATTCAACCACAAATTTTTCCATACAAATAAAGATGCTGACTTTATAAATTCCTAGTCGACAACACTTCCGCTGCCGCTGTCCTCCGAGCCGTTGTCCTCCGTGCCGCCGGCTTCCTCGTCATCGTCAGACGAAATCTCCACGATTTCGGCGTTGTTCGAGAGACGGAGCTCGTCTGCATGCATAGCGGCGTCGATGGCAGTGTAGATGGTCCGTCCAGGGACAGACCAGAAAAACTCCCGCCCTTATTGGTTGTGGCGATCCGGGTGCACCAGGCGCCCGTCCACGAAACGGTTGCCAAGCTTGGCCTTCCGCTCCTTCTTGAACAGTCGGGGCCAATACTCGCTGCCCGCCGCGTACCAGGGCAACGCCCTAATGCACGCGGGCAGTTCGCGGCGACGCTCCGCGATGACGTACTCCATCTCATATCCGCGGGGGTTGAGGAGCGGAGCCACCGGCACACCCCCCTCGCTGATGCGAAATCCGGCGGGAAGGGTCACACGCGGCGGCGCGAGGATGCCGTAGATCGCAAACTACGCCGCCTCGTAGTGGTTGAGCGTGGGCACCTCCATGACGGCGCGGTGGAGATTGGAGAGGGAGGGGAGGCGAGACGACGGCACGGTGGAGAGGCGATTGCTAAAGTGGTGGGGTGGAGAGGCGATTGCTAAAGTGGTGGGGTGGAGAGGGACTACAAAGAGGCAGATGTGATGGCGAAAGCGAGCGCTATGGCCACATATTTATGCACGGGGACGACGAAGCGATGGGGGCATTGGTCCCGGTTATTGCCACGAACCAGGACCAAAGCCCCTCCTGCGCGACACGTGGCGGGCTAGCAGCGCGCCCCCCACCGAAGTCATCGGTCCCGGGTCATGCCATTAACCGGGACCAATGACCTGGGTGGGGTGCGAGCTGCTGGGCCGCCACGTGTCACGCGGGAGGGGCTTTGGTCCCGGTTCGTGGCAATAACCGGGACCAAAAACCCTCCCCTGGCTATATATAAGCCCAGCCCTTTGCCCACCAAATTTTGCTGGATTGTCTGTGAGGTGTGGGTGCTAGCTTTTTTTTTCTTTGATTGCACACAAGGTGTTCGACGAAATGTCCAAGCCACACTTTACTTCGCACATAACGGTATCCTTGGATGAGGTTAGCAACCTTATCTTCTTTATCTGTAACTGATACAAAAATATTGCATCTGTCCATGTAGGGTGGTCATTTTACTATTCACGATGTTATTGTAATGGTTAATTATTATGACACAGATTGATGCACGGATGCGATGGATGTATAGCGACCGACGCCATTCCGATTTTATTGCAGGCCTCCATAAATTTATCGATTTAGCTAAGGCAAACAAAGTGGATAATTTTATACCTTGTCCCTGCGTCGACTGTCGGAACGTGGCGGAGCACTCTGCCCCGAGAATCCTTCAAAGCCATCTACTTCGGAGAGGTTTCATGCCCGGATATTATTGTTGGGCCATGCACGGAGAAAGAGGGGTTAGGATGGAAGAAAATGAAGAAGAGGAGGATGATGACAACTATCCTATGTCCCCTGAAGAATACGGTGATACTGCAATGGAAGACAATGAAGAAGAGGGAGGCGGCAATGAAGAAGAACAACGGGCATCGGATGAGCCCGCTGATGGTCTTGGTCGGGTCATTTCTGATGCAAAGCAACAATGTGATATAGAAAGGGAGAAGCTTAAGTTGGAGGCCATGCAAAAGGATCACAAAAAGTTGTTGTACCCAAATTGCGAAGATGGCAGCACAAAGCTCGGTACCACATTTGAACTGCTGAAATGGAAGGCAGAGACTGACTTATCTGACAAGGGATTTGAGAAGTTACTGAAAATAATGAAGCCGAAGCTTCCAAAGGATAACGAGCTGCCCGAGACAACGTACGAAGCAAAGAAGACTATCTGCCCTCTAGGATTAGATGTGGAGAAGATACATGCATGCATTAATGACTACATCATGTACCGCGGTGAGAAGTACGAGAGTATGGATAAATTCCCGGTATGCAATGCATGTCGATACAAGATCAGACAAGATAACCCTGGTGATGTTGAGGGTGATGACGAGCCCTCCAGGAAGAGGGTTCCTGCTAAGGTTATGTGGTATGCTGCTATAATACCACGGTTGAAACGTCTGTTCAGAAATAAAGAGCATGCCAGGTTGTTGCGATGGCACAAAGAAGAGCGTAAGAAAGACGGAAAACTGAGAAACCCCGCCGATGGGTCGCAGTGGAGAAACATCGAGAGAAAGTACTCGAACTTTGCAGGTGACGCGAGGAACTTATGGTTTGGTCTAAGTACAGACGGCATGAATGCTTTTGGGGAGCAGAGCTGTAGTCACAGCACCTGGCCAGTGACTCTATGTATCTACAACCTTCCTCCTTGGTTATGCATGAAGCGGAAGTTCATTATGATGCCAGTGCTCATCCAAGGACCGAAGCAACCCGGCAACGACATTGATGTGTACCTAAGGCCATTAGTCGATGAACTTTTGCAGTTGTGGGCAGAACCAGGTGTAAAGGTGTGGGATGAGCACAAACAGGAGCCATTTGACCTACGAGCATTGTTGTTCGTAACCATCAATGATTGGCCTGCTCTTAGTAACATTTCAGGACAGTCAAACAAGGGATACAATGCATGCACGCACTGTTTAGATAATACTAAAGGTACATATTTGGATAAATGTAAGAAGGTTGTGTACCTGGGGTGTCGTAAATTTCTTCCGACCAATCATGAAGTAAGAAAGAAAGGCAAGAATTTCAACGGTGAGGCGGATTACCGGAAGAAGCCTAAGCTCCCTAAAGGTGCTGATGTATTTGGTATGGTGAAGAACCTAGAAGTAATCTTTGGAAAGGGTCCTGGCGGTCAATCTGTTCCGAAAGACCCCATTACTGGACACACGGCCATGTGGAAAAAGAAATCTATATTTTGGGAGCTTGAGTATTGGAAAGACCTAGAGGTCCGTTCTTCAATCGACGTGATGCACGTGACGAAGAATCTTTGCGTGAACCTGCTAGGCTTCCTGGGCGTGTATGGGAAGACAAAAGATACACCAGAAGCACGGGAGGACCAGCAACATATCAAAGACCCACACAACAAGCATACTGATAAAGGACGTAATACTTAAGTTGCTATGCTCTTACCAAAGCAGAGAAGGAAATCTTTTTTGAAGTCCTTTACAGTATCAAGGTCCCGGCTGGCTTCTCGTCAAATATAAAGGGAATAATAAATATGGCAGAGAAAAAATTTCAGAACATGAAGTCTCATGATTGCCACGTGATTATGACACAGTTTCTTTCGGTTGCATTGAGAGGGCTTCTACCGGAAAATGTTTGATTAGCCATTGTGAAGCTATGTGCATTCCTCAATGCAATATCTCAGAAGGTAATCGATCGAGAAAGTCTGGAAAGGCTACAGAAGGATGTGGTCCAATGCCTTGTCAGTTTTGAGTTGGTGTTCCCCTCGTCCTTCTTCAATATTATGACGCATCTCTTAGTTCACCTAGTAGAAGAGATTTACATTCTCGATCCAGTATTTCTGCACAATATGTTCCCCTTCAAGAGGTTCATGGGAGTCTTAAAGAAATATGTTCGTAACTGTGCTAGGCCAGAAGGAAGCATATCTAAGGGCTATGGAACAGAGGAGGTCATTGGGTTCTATGTAGACTTTCTTCCTGACCTTAAGCCGATTGGTGTTCCTGAATCACGGTATGAGGGGAGACTGAGTGGAAAAGGCACACTAGGAAAGAAAGCAATGATATTTAGGGACGGACATTCTTTGAATCAAGCACACTACATAGTTCTCCAAAGTTCTACCTTCATGGCTCCGTATATCGAGGAACACATGAATGTTGTACGCTCCAAGTTCCCGGGGAAGGATGACTACTGGATTAAAAAAATCACATGGAGACTTTCGGCACTTGGTTGCAATTACATCTCATGAATGACACCACTATTGGAGATCTGCTGTACTTGTTGGCCGCGGCACCATCTGCGACTGTATTGACTTTCCAAGGGTACGAGATAAATGGGAATACATTTTACACGATTGCCCAAGATAAAAAGAGCACCAACCAAAACAGTGGTGTCCGCTTTGATGCAACATGCGAGAATGGGGAAAAGGACACATACTATGGATACATAGAGGAGATATGGGAACTTGACTATGGACCTACTTTTAAGGTCCCATTGTTTCGGTGCAGTTGGGTCAACATGAATGGAGAAGGGGTAAAGGTAGACCAGCTGTACGGGATGACAACAGTGGATCTCAAGAATCTTGGTTACAGAGACGAACCATTCGCCCTAGCCAATGATGTGGCTCAGGTTTTTTATGTGAAGGACATGTCCTCTAGACCGAAAAAAGAAAAAATAAGGAAATGAATACATAAGACGATGAGCCCAGGCGTCACATAGTTCTTTCAGGGAAAAGAAACATCGCGGGAGTCGAGGACAAGACAGACATACCAGCAGATAATGATAAGTTTGATGAAATTCTGCCCTTCACGGTGAAAACTGACCCAAGCATCCCGTTAAGCAAAGAAGATGCTCCATGGTTACGGCCTAAGAAGCGATCATAGGCAAGGGATCGACATACGCGGCGAAGGATTCATATCCTAAACCCTAAACCCTATGTAAATCTATGTAATGTATGGAAACTTTATGTGATGTATGGAAACTTTATGTGATGTATCGAAACTTTATGTAATGGAGTCTTTCACGGGCTTGCATGGAAATTTTTCCGAGGCGGAGCTTCTGAAGATGTTGTAGGGCGTGTGCACCAACGACATCTTCGAGAAGCTCTGCCACGGGAGATTTCTCAACCCTTTCCCCAACACTGTTAGAGGAGATGGAGTCTTTCACGGGCTTGCAGGGAAATTTTTCCGAGGCGGAGCTTCCGAAGATGCCGTAGGGCGTGTGCACCAACGACATCTTCGAGAAGCTCTGCCACGGGAGATTTCCCAACCCTCCATCCATGGGGATGAAACTCTCTCTACCTATGTTGGCTTGTTTAGTTGCTTGCCATGGCGTATCGATGGTCCTTTTATAGGCACGGCGCCGCTTCTACTTTGTCTTGTTCCTCCGACATGGCGTCGTGCGCTACATGCTTTATCTCATCGAGAAGTGCGTCCACCCACACGTCCTTATCCCGCCGACAGCTTTAGTCTCGGTTGCACCCACCAGCCGGGACTAAAGGTTACCCACGCGTCCTTATCCCATCGACAGCTTTAGTCTCGTTTGCACCTACCAGCCGGGACTAAAGGTTACCCACGCGTCTTTATCCCACCGGCATCTTTAGTCTCGGTTGCACCCACCAGCCGGGACTAAAGGTTACCCACGCGTCCTTATCCCACCGGCATGTTTAGTCTCGGTTGCACCCACCAGCTGGGACTAAAGGTTACCCTGATTCCAGCCGGAACCATCGTAAGCCATCCCAAGATGCACATGTGTGCACAATATGGGCACATCATCACAAACTATGCCCTGATTCTAGCCATAACATTGGTGGTTTGACCTAAATGCCATGAAACCTCGAACATGATAGGTCATTTTTGAAGGATTTTTTATGATGTTTGCAATTTTTCCAGTTCAATATTTTTCCTTGCAACTGTGACACATAATATGACACCACGCGAAGGTTTCACATTGTTTGGATCATTTTTGAATTTCTTATGCCCGTTTCAAACTATATTCAAAACGGCGGGTATGAAGCTTCTTAGCCCGGGGCTGAGCCTCGCTGAACTTGAAGTGGATCTCTGATGAATTAGCATGTTGTGAACCTATAAATGATCTTTTTAAAAATTCACCAGCATTATATCATGTACTTGTAGTTCAAATCTTGGCAACCTCCTACCGATTCGGCAGGAATTTGTCTTTTTCATGAGGGATGGACAGAAAGGTTCCAGATACACCGGTTTGGAAATTGTCCATATAAGGTGGTATAGTATTTTTGAAAAATGGTTTGGTACCAATACCAAACTTTAATTTGGTGGTTGCTTCACAGAACACCCCGATTTCAGCACCTCAATAATGGAAATTGGCTTTTTCGTGTGTCGAAAGGGAAAACTTCCTCCTGCAACATCGTAAGCCATCCCAAGATGCACATGTGTGCACAATATGGGCACATTATCACAAACTATGCCCTGATTCTAGACATAACATTGGTGGTTTGACCTAAATGCCATGAAACCTCAAACATGATAGGTCATTTTGTGAAGGATTTTTTATGGTGTTTGCAATTTTTCAAGTTCAATATTTTCCCTTGCAACTTTGACACATAATATGACACCACGTGAAGGTTTCATATTGGTTGGATCATTTTAGAATTTCTTATGCCCGTTTCAAACTATATTCAAAATGGCGGGTATGAAGCTTTTTAGCCCGGGGCTGAGCCTCGCTGAACTTGAAGTGGATCTCTGATGAAATAGCATGTTGTGAACCTATAAATGTTTTTTGTTAAAATTCACAAGCATTATATCATGTACTTGTAGTTCAAATCTTGGCAACCTCCTACCGATTCGGCAGGAATTTGTCTTTTTCATGAGGGATGGATAGAAAGGTTCCATATACACCGGTTGGGAAATTGTCCATCTAAGGTGGTATAGTATTTTTGAAAAATGGTCTGGTACCAATGCCAAACTTTAATTTGGTGGTTGCTTCACAGAACACCCCGATTTCGGCACCTCAAAAATGGAAATTGGCTTTTTCGTGTGTCGAAAGGGAAAACTTCCTCCTGCAACATCGTAAGCCATCCCAAGATCCACATGTGTGCACAATATGGGTACATTATCACAAACTATGCCCTGATTCTAGCCATAACATTGGTGGTTTGACCTAAATGCCATGAAACCTCGAACATGATAGGTCATTTTGAGAAGGATTTTTTATGATGTTTGCGATTCTTCAAGTTCAATATTTTTCCTTGCAACTGTTACACATAATATGACACCACGCGAAGGTTTCACATTGTTTGGATCATCTTTGAATTTCTTATGCCCCTTTCAAACTATATTCAAAACGGCGAGCATGAAGCTTCTTAGCCCGGTGCTGAGCCTCGCTGAACTTGAAGTGGATCTCTGATGAAATAGCATGTTGTGAACCTATAAATGATTTTTTTAAATTCCCAAGCATTATATCATGTACTTGTAGTTCAGATCTTGAAAAGTTTTTTAAAATTCCAAATTATGCAATAAATATTTTGTTAATGCAATTTTAATTGTAAATAGTACAATTGTATAGTTCAAATAAAAATATTTGAAAACAGAAAATGGTTTTTGATTAGTTATTTAAATTGAAGCACTTTTCCTGTTAAAAGTTTTTTAAAATTCCAAATTATGCAATAAATATTTTGTTAATGCAATTTTAATTGAAAATAGTAAAATTGTATAGTCCAAATAAAAATATTTGAAAACAGAAAATGATTTTTGATTAGTTATTTAAATTGAAGCATTTTTCCTGGTAAAAGTTTTTTGAAATTCCAAATTATGCAATAAATATTTTGTTAATGCAATTTTAATTGAAAATAGTAAAATTGTATAGTCCAAATAAAAATATTTGAAAACAGAAAATGGTTTTTGATTAGCTATTTAAATTGAAGCACTTTTCCTGTTAAAAGTTTTTTGAAATTCCAAATAAATAATCATCTTAAATTGAAACATTAATTAAAGAAGAAACAAATTTGAAAATGACGGGAAGACCAAAAGGTTTGCGAAGATCTGAAAAAACGGTTCAACGATCCCGGTTCGTCCCATGAACCGGGACCGATGATCCTGGATGCGCGCGCTGCCATTAACATGCCTTTGGTCCCGGTTGTTGGCAAGAGCTGGGACCGTTGATCCTTTGGTCCCGGGTGGTGGGACTAACCGGGACCAAAGGTTGTGCACGTGGCAGCACAGCAACGCTCGTGCCCCAGACCTTTGGTCCCGGTTGGTGGCATGAACCGGGACAGTTGGTCCTTTGGTCCCGGTTATTGGGATTACCCGGCACCAATGGTCTGTACAGTTAACAGCCCCGGCCTTCCTCCTCCCCAACTCCACCAATTCACAGAGCACATCGACGCGCGGCTAAGGAAAATTTGCGGTAGAGCAAAATCACGCCGGCAGGCTGCCCAAATCCAGAGCGGCCGCTTCACGTCGTCGACACCCGTCGCCGAGCGCCACTATCCACTGCCGTGAGCAGGCAAGGAAGCTCTGCTTCGCTGCAATCGACCCCACCTTCCCCGACTCCGGCCGCCGCGTTCTCCACTGATTCCGACAGCGCCCGGCCTCCTCCGGCCTCGCTGCACCCTCCATCGGCCTCCTGGTGAGCCACTGGTGCTCCAGCACCACTCCTACGTCTCCCTCCCTCACTGTATCGTCCTCCCCACGAGCATCTGCCGCCGCCGGCCGCCGGCCACCGTCAAACAGCTTGCTCCGGCGCACCTCCCCGTAGCGGCGCCGCCCGTTTTAGGTAGCCCGCATCGTGCTGGTTCGAACCGGGACAGTGGCGTCACCCCGCGCGCTTCTCTCCGCCGTCTTCCACCACCGCCTGGCAGTTCGCCGGCGAGCCTACGTGGCGCCATGGTGGCGTCGACGTGGCGTCGCGTGTGCGTGACGTGGGCGCTGACCAAGCCCCGCCAGCGTGGCATCTGAGGTGGCTTAGCCCCCCCGCGTCAGTCTCTGTGGCTAGTTTAGCCGTGGAGAAAAAAAAAACCACCCCGAGCTGACGTCATAATGACGCAGTAAAAGTTTAATATTTGTTTAAATAATTTCAGAAAAGAGTTTAATCTTATAAATTCAATAACTAATTATTTCTAAGTCAAAAAAATATGTATAATATATCAAAATGTTCAAGAAAAATGAGATTTACACAATAGACTCATAATCATGCATTGTTCAATAAATTTAATTACAAGTTTAATAAGAGATTGAAATCAACCCCTCGTAGGTGATTTGGGGGTCTCTCCTGTACTACGGTTTGGACCCTTCGGATCCCACTTAAATTGCCAAGCATGCCTTAGGGTTAAATTTCAACTATGTTTAACTTGTCATATCATTATCGATGCCATGTGTTGATTGTTTAACTTGCAGATACTACAGATCCAACACATCAGGAAAACATCCTCCAAGGGATGATCTGCGAAAATGAAGATATCGATATCGATGTCACGAGTGAGTTTCTGAACGATTCTGGTCAGGGAGATGAGTCTCTCAACCGAGGAGATGGCTCCGGTGAGGTAGAAGCCGAAGCCTGGGACAGGGGAGAAGCCGATAAGGAAGAAGGCGACGACTCCGGCGGAACCTTAAATCTCGCAAACACCGACGAGGTGTATATATGTATTTTTGTAATTAAAATGTTGTTGTCTATATATACATGCATATATTAACACTCTTTCTTCTTTCAGCCCTCCGGATCGAGAACTTCTTCCGTAAGAACGAAACGAGGCCCAACAAAAAAGTTGGATGACACTGTGAGGTATAGGATCAATGTGGTCGGTGTAGATGGCGAACCACAAGCTCCCGTCGATGTCGCAAGAAAATTTGTCAAGCAATGCGGAGTTCTTGTGAGGGACTACATCCCGTTCACCGTTCAAGGATGGGATCGGCCAAGCGACGGTGGAGTCCCGTATGTCGGCGACAACGCCAAAGATAAGGTTTTTGACAAGCTCATGACTAATTTCCTCCTTCCGGAACCAGATGTGACTCCAGATGAGGAGGAGAGAGCAAGAAGGGAGCTTGTGCAAAGAGTCAAGAAGTTTGCTCTCAGCAAGATGGCCGATGCATTCAAGAACTGGAAGAAGAAACTGTACAATAACTTTGTCAAGGTAGAGAAGACTCCGAATTTCAATGAAGCCGGCTATGCTAAGTTAAGACACCAGTGGGACGATTTTGTGAAGTAGAAGACATTGGAGAAAGCTAAGGAAAGGTCTATAATAAATACGGAGAACGCTACTAAGAAACTGCATTATCATAACATGGGGCCTGCTGGCTACGCCGGTTGCATGCCTAAGTGGGATGCACTTGAGGTCAATTACATAGCTGCCGGGATCAGACCAGAGCCCGCAACATGGACACCACGGGCGAGAAACTGGTTTTACGGCCATGGGGCACGTTGGACAAAGAAGGGAGGGCAATATATAATCAGAAACACACAGATGATCCCCTACTGCCCATCAACGATATTAGAAATGCAGTAGACGATGTTGCAGCGGGACGGTTCGTTCCCGATAGAGAGAACGACGAGCTCACACGGGCCCTTTAAAATCCTGAACACAACGAACGAGCACGAGGCACACCAGGCTCCAAGCCGTGGAAGGTTGCCTCCCCCCAGGAAGTGAAGAGATATCCCGATAAAAGCCATCAGAGGAGAAAGGAAAGGGAGGCAGCTGAGAAAGCGGCTGCTGCAGACCGGCTGAGTAATGTAGAAGAAGCATTAAAGCGGCACTAGGATCAACTCGACATACTTAGCCAGCAAGGTACTAGCGGCCAATCTCAGCGGCACGTGGTAGAAGCTGCATTCGAGGGTACCGGCGCCCCATCGAATAAGAAAAGCAGCGTCGCTTCCACGCATCTCCATGATGTTGATGATGATGCACCGACGACGTCTCCTCCTAAACGCTACCCAGTGGATGATATCACAGAGACAACAGCTTGTGAGCTAAAGGTGCAGGTTATGAACTTAAGGGTGACGGCGGCGGTCGGCATGGCGGTACCAATTGCGCCTAACCCAACTTGGCATTGCAGACCGGTTCCAAAAGGGTACGATGTCATCACCGTGGATAAGGTGAAGGAATATTTTGAGGAGTTGAAGCTAGACCACCCTGCAGGGGAAGATATGGAGCTGGCTCAACTAGGAGAAGCCAAAGGGGGACTATTCTATGGCTAAAGGAGCGCATCATGCTTCCAAATTATGTGCCGCCAAGGCCACCCACTCCTCAGAGCAGCAATCCACCTTCGCCGCCACCTCACCATTCTCTAGCGCAGCCGTCGCCTTCACTGCCTCACCGCTCAGTGCAACCGTCTCCATCGCCGCCTCAGCCGTCTCCACCGCCGCGTCAGCCGTCTCCTGAGCCTCAGAGACAAAAGTGGAAGTATACTAAGGGGGCAGCACCACCAGCAGCAGCAAGAGCACATTCCGATCACCGAAACGTAAGCAATCGCCCCTCCCAAGAGTACCTCATCAGAATATGAAGAAGCTACCTTGCGAGAAGACAGATGAGGAAACTGATGCGGCCACAGCTGCCCATTATGAAAAGTGGAAGATTGACATGGCTAACAAGAAAAAGCCGATAGAGGCATTTTTCTCGGTCACCGTAGAAGATAAAGCCAAAGCAACCGCGCTTAAGATTCAGCTTTACCAACCCATAGCGCTCACATCAGACTAGAATTGCTCTATTACCAAGTCAGCTGAGGCAAAAGAGCGGAGAGTCGGGAAAGAAGTTGCCCAGCTCGGACAACAGAAAAATCAATCAATCGAACCGCTCAAAGTGTACGATACCAATGAGTGGATGATCCAGGAGCGGCATGATCCGAACATTGATCCGGAGTTTGTTCGACTGTACGGAGAAAAGGCCCAATTATATGGACTATCTATTACTGAGTACATGAGCCATATGCATGAGTTCGAGGGGTACCAAGAAACAGCATACATGTACCAGTACAGGGCTCCTCTCGACAAACCCGAGGAAGTCAAAGATCTACCAAAAAAATGCGAAGATTGCATAACTGGTACATCCAAGCCTGTGCTGATTCCAAAAACTGGATCTATGCTGCATATAAACACCACCATTACGGTCATGGAGATGGCTTCCTATTGATTAAATTTCCAGAATTATTTCAGTTTTACCAACAAGACACCCTCGACAAAACTATCGTCAGTGCCTATTGTTTGTAAGTATTATTAATTTCTGTAATTAAGTCTTTCTAGCTTAGCTCATTCGTTGCTTGTATAATCTTACTAATCACTATACTAATTATATATGCAGAATGAAGATTCTAGAATGCAACAAAGTACAATTCTATGACCTTGGGTTTGTTGACTGTAATTTCGTTCATGAAGTTACTCTAAAAACAAATCCCAAAGAGACAGAGGATAACTTGTTCCAAGCGTTGAAGTATTTCAGCAGCAGAAGGGAAATACTATTTCCTTACAACGTTGCTTGAGTGTTACTGTCTTGTACACATTCTATTTACGAATACTCGATGTTAAGCGTATAATTGACTTGTGTTGTATTTTGTTAGTGTGTCAAGCTTCCACTATATTCTCTTAATCATTTCTATTGACACCGGAGTAGTAAAAGTCCTGGACTCAAAACGCACACCATTAGAAAAGTGGGCGGACATGCAGGAATGCCTCCAGAGGGCTTGGAAACGGTTCACCGCCAAAACTAGGGATGTTTGGAAGCCAGAGCTTACATTTCAACCATTGACTATAAGTACTACTTGCTAGATCCACGCATCTCTTTGATTCTAGTTTCAATACCACCATTATCATGCTTGATTATTATTTTGATTGAACTCCATTCTCGTAAAGTGCTTGAGGCAGGAAGCCGGGAATAACTTATGTGGATACTATGTCTGCGAGTTCATTCGCCAGACGACCAAAGAGAAGGGGGCAGACCGGAACATCAAAAAAATTGAAGTACGATAAACAATAATCACAACTTTATTTTATTACCACCAATTGTGTTTAGTTTCATTCATATATATTGATCCCCTTCTTTATATTAGATCGAACGGATACGGGACGGTCTTCTATCACAAGAACGCGTGCAAGCAATTCAAGAGGAAATTGCCGGATTCTTGTTAGAACAAGTCATAGATCCGAAAGGAGAATACTATTACCCACTTCATTTGGAAGGGTGAAGTGTATAAAAGAAGATCGTTTGTAATTATAATATGTTTCGACCAAGAAGACGGATGAGACGGTGTATATATTTGTGATCATGCATGATGTGTAATATATATATCGTGGTTTCATTATTGCTGTATATATGTAGTACCATTAAATTTATAAAAAAAATCCTGCCGCGGCAGAAAAATAGCCCGAAATCCTGCCGTGGCAGAAAAATAGTCCGAAAATCCTGCCGCGGCACAGAGACCAACGATCCCAGTTCGTGCCAAGAACCGGGACCAATGATCCACCCCCGCTCGTCTCTGGCGCTGCCACGTGGGGACCCATTGGTCCCGGTTTTTCCCACGAACCGGGACCAATGATCCACCCCCCCTCGTCGCTCGCCCGCCCACGTGGAGACCCATTGGTCCCGGTTCGTGCGCGAACCGGGACTAGCATTAGTCCCGAGTAACCGGGACCAATGGCCCTTATGAACCGGGACTAGAGGCCATTTTTCCAGCAGTGTACTCGACACCGTCACGATTACCTTTTCTTCTCTAATCTACTTATTTCTCTTTAATCTAAAAAAAACTTGAATATTTTCAATTAGTATGTCTTAATCCCTATGATAACTGTCCTGGTAAAGGATTTGTAGCAGATGATAGTACTTAGGAGGAGAGAAATTTTTTATTCGTGTTGCCTTACCTTCTCAGGTATGACAAATGAAAAATTCCGTGGATGTAATTTTACTATGTATGTGGAGAAAAATCGAGAAACTGAATCTCAATTAGTTAGGGGAAGTCCTAGCATATAGATACGGTGAGATAGAAACATAATGCAATTATGGTTGCTAGAATGTACTAAACAATGGAAAATGTAAAAGATGATCTTAGTGTGATATCTCATATTCAAGAGAAGTACTAAATTATTTATAAATGATATATATGGATGTCGATATGTCATCTTTGCAAATAGAACAATAACACTAAGGATAGTTGTAAGACAACCGTAAAATTCTTAACCTAATTAAGGTTCACTTTGCGGTTGCTGAGCTGTGTTGTACAGGAATTGTTTTATAACTTTGACATGCAAATAACCTTGAATATATAAAATATTTATTAACCAAAATAAAATTACAATGGAGATTATTATAATCTTCACTGCTGAACGCATCAATGTATGATCATGAGTCTTTGTCCTTCAGAATATTTTTATGCAACTTGAGTGACTTATAAAAGATTTATTAATGAATTTAAAATAGAACATCGGGTTTAAACATATCTTTTTTTAGATCAATGAAACATGCCTTAGTGAAGCCGAAAACAAGGGATGTTGCTATCGTTTCACTTGCACATGTAGAAAGCAACTCCAAAGTAGATCGATGTTATTTGCGTTTGCAAGAAACTCTAACTTGATCGATACCCTCAGGAAAAAAAACTTTAGTGGGTGCAACACAACCACCATCTTGGTATTTGCACATGGTGTCACATATTCTTCGAGAAGCTAGAATGTCTTGGAAAAATACATGTGAGGCCTTAAACAAAAATTGATCTGTGTGTCTACACAAATAATAAAAAATTAGTAATCAAATGAGATACCTCGCAAATAAAAATACTAACCACAAAGGTTTTAAGAGTCCGTATGAGCTACCTATTTTCAAAAAATATGACCCTACGATTATTGAGTGGATGGTCGCTAGGTACCGCAATTGCAAAATAGATTGGCAACCATGAGTTCTTCACTTTCATCGATAAAAAATCACAAAGACCAGTAACTATGTGGAGTAGAGGGAAAACCATGCCACAACTTAGCAGGGAATCGAAACCATGTCGTGCATGACACATCAAACGAAAACAAGGATGAGTTTTGAGATTGAGTGGGCGAGTAGCAATGATAGGGCTAAAGAAAATTGATAGAAATAAGATCCTATACATTTCATTTTTTTACAAACATGCTAAAATTGTTGTACCTATTTAAACTTGATTATAAATATATAAATATGGTCTTTACCAAGACGAAAGAAACTACATCATGAATTGTAATGGAATATAATTTTTTATTTTTATTTGTACCGAGAATCTTTAGCAAACACTTCATTTACTAAACAACGACAAAATGTGCATCATAGAAACTATACATGTCTAAACGTCACATATATTTCATAAAAATAACCTTAATGATAACAGGAAGAAAGATCCACACAACTAAAATGGAAACTATTGCTTAGTAAACATATCGGTTAACGAGGATATACTCTTTTATTTCTCTTTATCAAGAGAATTATTTTCTTAGTCAAATTGGATCTAAATTTAAATATTTTTTCCTCATGTGGATCCAAATTAGTATTTGGACCAAATACTACAATGTTAATTGTAAACCTAAGTCCAACAGGAAACATTCTGAATGCTAACCTTCCATGTTGACTGAGCATCACATAGAAACTATCATCAAACTCATGGAATCTCGGTCTAATATAAGGTATATGAATGAAACATATGGTAGTTAGTATGGTGATTTTGGAGATGAGCTAATAATTCACAAGTTAAAGATGATTAATATTTTTCCACATATAGCATAACATTGTGGTCGCTATAGGACATATTATTTCTATCACATAATTTGAATTTTATGTTTCGACTAGCAAGAAGTTTCAACATACCAAAAGATGTTGCCCTCGCATTTGCGAGGGCCACCTTGCTAGTTACTTTTGAATTTTACAAAAATATGGGAAACACCTAAAATTGAAGAAAATTCACTTTTAAGATCCTAAATGAATATACTATTGTAGAAAAATACTAATTTGTATTTTTGCTAAGTGAATTTGGTGTGATAAAAATAAATCCTATTTCCTTAAAGGAATTTCATAACATATTTAAAGGAAATAGATTCATAGAATGATATTGTCTTTTATTGATTAAATAAAATAATAAGTTTTTAATAAAAGGGTAAGACATTCAAGGAAGCAAATAATAAATCGTTGCATGACATTACTATGCATGGCATATTGCTTCTTTAAATATGGTCCTTATTAGACAATAATGGTTCTTTGTAGAAACCGGAGCTCAAGGTCAGGTGGAAGCATCTGACTTCACTACCTTGCAGTCACAAGGCAAGTTCATAACTTGCTCATGTCCTTTGAAGAGTCTTTATCAAAGATATTGCAAATTGTGTGTTATCATCTATGACTTGGAAACAGAAAATGATATCTTCTCTAATAAATAAGATGTAGTATCATCTTAAGTGATGATAAAGATCAGTAATGGAACTTAGGGATTCCAATTGCGTAAGTCACATAGACTTAACAACCCATGACATCAGTGATTCTTGCGCCGTATAATACACGTTAACCATGAGATTTGGAATGGGACAGAGAAGTCAGTTGTATCTTCTTCCTTTCATATGGAGGAAAGATGACCTTATCGTGACGTTGGGATTCCTCGTATGGATCCAACATATCGGTGGGCACCCTTAGGCCCCACGATTTTGGTGTCTAGATTATTTATGAGTGGATGCCGGAGGTGTAGTCGGGCCTTTTAGGGAGCTTACCGGGGGCATCACCACTTCATAGAGTCTTCGGGAACTCACCAGGGTTATAGCTTGCCCTAGTTGGAGGCTTAACGGAGGTGTAGTCTGTAACTACCTCGGTGAATTACGCTCTTAGTTAATGCCTGGACGAACGAAAGTGGTTAAAATAGTACGGTGGGGCCCAGGGCCACTCACTGTAGACCTTTCGGCCGTCCTAACCACTTTCAGACAACGGGTCAAGAACGAGCGGCGTAATCGGCAGGCGAAGGGATCAACTACATACACAAGTGAGTATGTATGCAAGCCACATACAACAGTACATCAGAGCCATTCCATCTAAAAGAAATAGAAATAGTGCAACGCCATACGGCAAGATCCAAACATCCTAGATAGATATAATAATTTAGGATAGCTCCTCATACACCACACATCAGAGTATCAGGCGGAAGCGGAAAACAAGATCCGAGTACGGATAAGAAGCAAATTGGCATAAGATGCCCCATAAATAAACACATCCCGCCCACAGATCACACGGATCCCCGTTCCCGGAATCTCTACACCGAATGATCATTGCCAACATCATCTGTCTCTTCCACCCAGTATCCATCTTGCGGGTACACCTGTTCATCTGAATCAAACAATTTATCGTGTGAGACCCTAGGGGTACTCAGCAAGTCTTTATGCCACTAAAGGGGACACAACCTGGGGTGACGCAATTGCAGTAGAAGATAATACCTAACAATTCTATAGAGACTCGCTAACCTTCCGCCTAACCAATGATAGACGGAAGTCCGTGAATTAAGAACAACAGTTATAACAGTATAATTAACAGATCCATCCTCCTCCTCGCTTACCAACAAGGAAGCGGACGAACAACCGCCATCATCCGTTGGCAGTTTTTATTAACCATTCCATGAGTATTGCACTATTTACTAGTCAAGACTTAGTCAATTTGAGAGCGGTACTTTAGTTATACTTGTCTATGATCGAGAAACTGTGCTCCAAGTCGTCCATAACCGCGGACACGGCTTTCAGAAAGATTTACCCTGCAGGGGTGCACGAATAGCAACACACACTCGATCAACCTCGGAAAAACCAAATCAAAACCCAACGAGGCATTCACGACAAAGCAATCACAGGATTCAGAAATGTTTCAGGGGGCCACCCCATTAAGCTACCCGCCACGAAGTTGGCCGGCTCCGAGACGGACCCAAGGTTTGTGTGGACGGCGGTAAACGACTGGGAACCCGAAAATGTGACTGGGCTTGTCGATATAGCGAAAACGTGTCACGATCCAAAACAGTACAGGTGCTCCTCGCACAATCTTAAATAAAGCAGTAACATGGCATAAGTAGAGAATAGTAATAAAGCCCCAAACTAATTGTGGCCCCAAGAAATAAGAATGAATCAAACTCTGGCTCAGGGGGTCCATAGGCCTCCCGGATGTGGATAGTGCGAATAGTCAAGGAACAGGAATCAAGTACTCGGGGTCCTACGGGACACAAGTGAGCATGAAAAACCAAATAGCTGATATTGCTCACCGGTGCCTCTTTCATTAGTTATCCCATTACTACTCAGGTTATGTTGTTTAGGTACCTCGTTATCCATCAGACACTCACATACCCTACTCATGCTTTTCTACGACTCGCATGGCTCAAACAACTCCTGTAGTAATGGCTCATGGGACCGGAACAGGCTTAATGTGGTTTAAAAGTAAGGCTATGCAGTACTTGGGATTCAATTTAATGCAATCGCGACTCAATGATGCAAGAATAAGATAGAGGCAATAGGTACTGTATGTATGCAAGCATGTGGTAGTGCTTGCCTGGCAGCTCAGTTGAAGCGAGAGATGGATCTGTGTAATACTCCTGTGATTCCTGGTAATTCTCCTGCTGGGCGTCTATTCGAAGAAGAACCAAACAAACAAGGGCCAACATAAATAAAGTGCGCAAGCATATGAATTGAAATGCAACAAGCAACCAAGCATGCCATGATGAATGATGCACAATTTACATGGCATTAAAGTAGCATGGCAAAGGTGAGGTGTGGATACAAGAAATAAAGCACTTTATTATTTATTTGCCCAAGTTTTATTGTCATAAACGGTTCAGATTTTAAATGACAACATGATGCATGCTTCAATTCAGAACAAGGATTGCATAAATAGAATGGGCTCGTCGCGCTGATCGATTTAGACATATCATTTGTTAAATTTGGACTTATAAAAAACATAAGTTATTAATTAATTAAGTCAAAGGGCATTTTCTTGTAATTTTGATCAACTCGAAATTTAAAGTGTGCAAAATATAATTTGAAGGGCATATTTGAATTCCTGTCTTCTTTCTGATTCCAAAACATATATTATTTGTATTATTTGGATTTGTATTTTAAAAATTATTTGAATCTGAAAAGAATTTGATTTTAAATTAATTTGAAAAAGATTTGAATAAAACAGCCTCAGGGAAAAACTTTTTACACCGCAGGTAGTTCTAGCCACAGTCACAGACAGGTGGGGACAAGGCGGACTGGGGCCACGCGCGCGCGAGAAAACGTGTTGCACCGGGCAGAAGCTAGCCCAGGCACTGACAAGCGGGCCCGACGGCGAAGCTGGCCCCACGAGTCAGCGAGGGGCGTGGGTGAGTCTGTCGCGCAGCGAGGACGGAGCGCGGGTTGAAAGCCGGGTCTGCTGGGGGGTTTCCTGCAAATTGCCAGGCGGCTGACAGGTGGGGACACTAGGGCTGCTGGGGACCTGGGCGTGATCGCCAAATAGCGTGGGGGGTCCTATTTGCAAAAAGGTCGCGCGGGCGCTTTCTGAAACTGGCGCTGTCTCTCTGAACTTCGACGACGACTGACGACGGCGTAGTCTTCCGGCGAAGGTGGCGTCGCGTCCGCGGCGGGAGAGCTCTGGCCGCCAAAACGAAAGTTGTAGAGGGGGGCTTCGGCTACGGATTTTGTTTAGGGAGGGTCGGCGGAGGCGGGCTGTGCTGGCCGGGGCACGCCGGCGAACAGAGGGGAAAACACGGCCTCGGTCTGCACTACGGCGGAGCACCTTGCCGGCGGGGACCAAATACTGGCGGCGCTAGGCACGCAAAGGGGGAAAAATAGCGGAAGGGGCGAGGGGTGAGCTCACCTCGTCCGATTCCCGCAGAAATCGGAGACAGGGACGGTCGGAGCGGAGGGAATGGCGAAGCTGCTGCGGGGGTGTACTGCTCGTCGGCAAGGGGGCGGCTACGGCGAGCCTGGCGACTTCCAGCGGGCGGGGTCGAGTCCACGGTCCGCGGCGATGCTTCCCGGTGTGTCCCCGGTCACCGGCGAGGACGGAAGTGACGTCGCGGCGCACGGTCTGGCGGCGGCACGCGGGGAAGAGGGAGAGGGAGCAGAGCAGAGCTAGGGTTAGGGAAAAGGAGGGCGGCTCGGCGCGAGGATAAGGAGGAGGCTGGCGGGCGGGCGGCGTGGCTGACGCGGCAGACGGCCACCTGCCCGGGGCTGCTTTCCGTCAGCAGCTACGAGAGGGAGGGCGACGGCGTTAGGAAGATGGGGAAGAGGAGCAGGACGGGGCGAAACGGTACGGGCTGGGGAGGTGGGCCGAGAGATGGGCCACGATGGCGAGGCCACTGGTGGGCTGCTGGCTGCGCTGCAGGTAAGGTTCTCTCACTTTTTTTTATTTCTTTATTTCTTTCTTTTTGTTTTCTCATCTGATTTGATTTATATTTTTGATTTGTTTCAGATTTAAACCAGCCCAAGAATTCATCTTTTTGGAAGTTTTTGGCATATTGGAAAATGGAACAGGGCTAGCTAGGGGTGAGAGAAAGGCTTGGATTAGGCTAAGATGAGGTGGAGGATAATAATCATGAAAAGGAAAGAAAGGAGTATGGGAGGAATCCTTCATATAAACATGAATGTAGATGATTAAAATGATAAATGCTGATGAGAGAAGAGAGATGGTGATGATACACAAGACAAGAATCCCTAAAACCAAAAGAAAGCCAAATGGCTAAAGGTGGTTGTACTTTTGCATGGCCCATGCAAATAATAATGCCATTATTTATTTTGTGAAGACAATAATAATATGATGGCATTATTATTATGCATTCCCAAGAAATGGAATAAAGCCAAGCAAAGGAATCCTTAAAGGACTAGATCCAACCTATTGCCCATGAGCCAATAAAACCCTAGATAAAAACAAACAAGCTCATGATCTAGTAGGATGGTGGAATTATAAAGTGATGGAAAAGAAAGGTGGTGGAATTGAAATAAAAGATATGCCCCCATCTCAACTTGGGCATTTGAACAATATATCAATAGCCAAATACAATATCAAGAGGCAAATACAATTAATAATGCATGTGAGAGAAGAACCAAAAGAAAAAGGGTTTTATATGATGCTCAAATGCAAGGTGGCATGATGACATGAGCATGATATCATTATGATGCAACAATAATCTGTATGGAGTAGCCAATATCTTACTAGGACAAATAGCATTGCAATTGTTAGACAATTGGGGTGCTACAACTCTCCCCCACTAAACAGGAATCTCGCCCCGAGATTCTAGGAAGAAGAAGACTCAAAGAGGGTAGGATACTTAGCACGGAGCTCATCTTCACGTTCCCAGGTTGCTTCATCAACGGAATGGTGCGACCACTGCACCTTACAGAACTTGATGGACATGTTGCGAGTCCTTCTTTCTGCGACTTCAAGAATTTTTGTGGGGTGTTCTTGATAAGAAAGGTCTTCTTGGAGATTGATGAGTTCATGGTCCATGGTCCTGCCGGGATCCTTGAAGCACTTCTTGAGTTGAGAGATGTGGAAAACGTCATGAACTTTGAGTTGTTCAGGGAGCTCAAGAGCATAAGCAACTTCTCCTCTTCTTCCACGAATTTTGAAAGGACCGATGTATCTAGGAGCCAGCTTTCCTTTGATACCAGAGCGGTGCGTACCTCTCATGGGATTGACACGAAGATAAACGAGATCACCAGGGACATACTCCATGTCCGTGTGCTTTCTGTCATAATTGCTCTTCTAGCGACTTTGAGCAATCTTCAGATTTTCAAGAATGATGTGAACTTTCTCCTCCGCTTGAGTCACAATGTCGGGGCCAAACAATATTCTTTCACCTGCGCCCGACCAACCAATCGGAGTTCTGCATTTGCGACCATAGAGAGCCTAAAATGGTGCCATCTTTAAACTTTTCTGGAAACTGTTGTTGTAAGAGAATTCAGCATAAGGAAGACATTCTTCCCACTTCATGCCGAAAGAGATAACGCAAGCACGGAGCATATCTTCTAGAATCTGATTGATCCTTTCAACTTGTCCTTGCGACTGAGGGTGGTAAGCTGTGCTGAAGTTTAACTTTGTCCCCAAAGCATTTTGGAAACTTCCCCAGAACTTGGAAGTGAAGATGCTTCCACGGTCTGAACTGATCTCAAGAGGAACTCCATACAGAGAGACAATTCTGTTGATATAGAGTTCAGCCAACTGAATTGCAGAAATTGTTTCCTTGACTGGAAAGAAGTGAGCTACTTTGGAAAGCCTGTCAATGACAACAAAGATTGCATTGTTGCCTTTCTGCGACCTTGGAAAACCAGTGATGAAGTCCATCTCTACTTTCTCCCATTTCCATTCCGGAGGCTTCAATGGCTGTAGAAGACCGGAAGGTTTCTGATGGACAGCTTTAGCTCTGCTACACACATCACACTCTGAGACATACTTGGCACAATATCGTTTCAAACCAGGCCACCAATATTGTGTTTTCAAGTCCATGTACATCTTAGTGCTGCCAGGGTGAATAGAAAGAACAGAATCATGCGCCTCCTTGAGAATTTGCTCTCTTAAACCCGGGTAGTTCGGAACAAACATCCGGTGTTGAAAGAAGAGAGTGCCTTGGTCATCAACGTGGAAAGACTCATACTTCGGAAGTTGAATGTTGGAGATGATCTTTTTAGTGTAAGGATCCCCAAGATGAATGGAACGGACCTTTTCTTCCAAGAGAGGTGTTGCTAGAAGGTTCAGAAGATAACCTTGATCCACAATTTCAAGGTTGAGCTTGCGGAATTCCTCGCACAAGAGAGGCTGTTGTTCTTCCACCATGAGATTGTTGACATAAGCTTTTCGGCTGAGAGCATCGGCCATGACATTAGCTTTGCCCGGGGTGTAGTTGATGGTCAAATCGAAGTCATTGATTGTTTCAATCCACCTCCTCTGACGAAGGTTGAGATCAGGCTGTGTGAAGATATACTTCAGACTCTTGTGATCAGAAAAGATCTCACAACGGTTGCCTAGCAAGTAATGCCTCCATACTTTCAAAGCAAAGACAACTGCTGCGAGTTCGAGGTCATGTGTAGGATAATTGATCTCATGCGTCTTCAACTGACGAGATGCGTAAGCAACAACTTGCTTTTCTTGCATAAGGACCGCACCCAATCCTTCAATGAAGCATCACAGAAAATCTGGAAAGGCTTTGATGTATCTGGAGGAACCAAGACTGGTGTGGAAGTGAGCTTCTCTTTGAGTGTTTCAAAGCTTGCTTGACATGCAGGAGTCCAAAGATATTTCTTGCCTTTCTTGAGGAGATCGGTAAGAGGCTTCACAATTTTTGAGAAGTTTTGAACGAAGCGACGGCAGTAACTGGCCAAACCAAGGAAACTTCGGACTTCTTTGACATTTATGGGTGGAAGCCAGTCCATAATTGTCTTAATAGTTTCTGGGTTGACGGCAATGCCCTTGGCAGAGATGACGTGACCAAGGTAGGTGACTTCAGGTAGCCAGAATTCACACTTGGAGAACTTTGCATACAGGCGGTTCTCACGAAGCTTGTTTAGGACACATCGAAGGTGTTCTTCATGTTCTTCTTTTGACTTAGAATAGACTAGAATGTCATCCAGATAGACCACAACGAACTTATCAAGATACTCCATGAAAACCGAGTTCATAAGCCTCGAGAAGGTGGCAGGTGCATTGGTGAGACCGAAAGACATGACCGTGTACTCATACAGGCCATAGCGAGTGGTGAAAGCTGTTTTGGGAACATCTTCCTTGCGAATCTTGATTTGATGATAACCACTTCTCAAATCAAGCTTAGAGAATACCACAGCTCCGGCTAGCTGATCGAAGAGATCATTAATCCGCGGAAGGGGATATTTATTCTTGATTGTTTTAGCATTGAGTGCCCGATAGTCAACACAAAGTCTATCAGTCTTGTCTCGCTTCTTCACAAAGATGGTTGGACTACCCCAAGAAGAAGTACTGTGCTGAATGAAACCCAACTTCTCTTGTTCATCCAACTGACGCTTAAGTTCAGCCAACTCAGCAGGACCCATTTTATAAGGCCGCTTGGAGATAAGAGCAGTACCAGGTTCAAGTTCAATGACAAACTCAACCTCACGATCCGGAGGCATACCTGGCAACTCTTTAGGAAAGACATCTGGAAACTCACAAACTACAGGAACACTCTGAATACCTTCCATAGCATCATCATTCAGAGCCGCCAAAGAATAAAGCTGAATTGCAGGAGTCAGACTTGGAGAATAGACTATATGGCCTTCAGGAATTTTCAGAGAAACCGAGCGTTCAGCACAATCAATCACAGCTGCATTTGCTGTCAACCAATCCCTGCCCAAGATAACATCAATATCAGAATTGCCCAGAACAATTAAGGAAGCCAGAAAAGAAGAACCACCAATCTCAATTTGATTGCCATGGCTGATGTGAGCAGCCCTCATGTTTGACCCAGGAGATTGTACCACAAGACGGTGTAATAAAGGAACCATAGCCAGATCTTGCTCATGAGCAAACTTGTGAGAAACAAAAGAATGCGAAGCACCAGAATCAAACAAAACTCGTGCAGGAACTGAGTTAACAGGAAGCATACCCATCACAACTCCAGGAGCATGCTCAGCTTGAGCGGCGTTGACACAGTTGGCACGAGCAACCGTAGACCCAGGCTTAGTGTTGATGTTGAGAGCCCGAGGTGGAGGTGCACGAATCATAGGAGCACTTGCCGCAGGTCTTGGAGGTGGTGGTGGAAGAGCTTTGTTGTTCATTGGACAATTCCATTGCTGATGCCCAGTGTTTCCACAAGTATAACAAGCACCAGGTGGACGTGGAGCAACATAGCCAGGGACTCCGCCAGGCGCTCCAGGGTAGTTGTGGTTGTAGCCCCTGGGAGCCGCAGTGAAGGAGTTTGGTGGCCTTGGTGCGTAGCTTGAAGGTCTTGGTGGAGCAGGGAGCGACGGTGGGGTGTTAGGAACCCAGACACGACGCTTAGAAGGAGCTGTCATAGCAGAAGAGCTTGCTGTATCACGGCTGTGTTTCTTTGACTCCTCAAACACTTGCCTACTTGCTTCTTCCTGCAGAGCTGTGTGCTGAAGTTCCAGGAAAGATGCTGGCCTTGCATGAGTGATTGCATATTTGATGGAAGCATTGAGGCCTTGCCGAAACCTCTTTTGCTTCTTCTTGTCATCAGAGATCTCATCGCCACCATAACGAGAAAGGTTCATGAAGTTTCTGATGTAGGTGTTGACATTGTGAGTGCCCTGCTTGAGGTTGAGAAACACTTCCTTCATCGTTTCCATGACAATTTCTGACAGATATTGCTCTTTGAAAGCAGCAGTGAACCGCTCCCAAGTAGGCTGAACACCAGAAAGATCTGTCTTGAGATAATTTTCCCACCAGAGAGCTGCATCTCCCTTCAGAAGGTGAGTAGCACACTTGACCCATTCTTGCTCAGGAACATCCGCAGTCATCAACAACCTTGACACTTCACGAAGCCAATCATCCGCATCAAGTGGCTGATCAGACACCTCAAATTGGCGTGGGTTGAACTTGAGAAAACTCTTGATGTCTCCTCGCTTGGGAGGTGGAGGTAGCGGAGCAAACTCATTCCTCCTCACACTTTCCTCGAAGCGCTGCTGGTTTTGCTGCATAGTGCCCAAAGCATTTGCAATACTTGCCAAAGAGGCCCCAAGTTCAGGTGGTATATCCTCCTCAGAACGGCGTGGTGGTGCCATCCTGTGATTGATATAAAACACAAGTCAGTACTATAATGGAGAATGATAATAGTCCAAAATAGTACCAAAATGGAATTAATCAAGATTAAAGAATGCAATTCACTGAGGTGATATTAAAATATCCACAAAGTTCAAGGTAACTAGAAGATATTAAGCATAACACACACGACTGAACAAGGAGTGTGGTATACAAACTAACAAAGAAAAAAATATCCGCAAATTTCGGCATTAAAATACCACTATATGCGCAAAACCACTTAACGAATCAAGATTAGCAACTCTACTAGTTCAATATACAAAGCAAATGACAAAAGTAGTGGTATGGTCGCGACTCCATCCCGCACTCAAATCATTACTTCGCACATGAATCAGTAAAACACATATCCCAACAACTTCTTCTTAGATGAACCTAAAGATTGTTAACTACGGAAAAGAACACCCCGACAAGATAACATAGGATAACAAAGAGTAAGATAGATCGCATCGGTGTACAATGAATCAGAATAGATCGCGTCAGTTTACAAAGGGTTGTCGGTAGGGAATGTACCAACAGTTGATAACCAAAAGGCAGATAGTGATAACATTTGGATGCAACAGATAGGCAAGGAATTCACACACACACACACACACACAACCTATGGTACTACGGAACCCAGAACACGTGAATCCTAGTTTGAATTTTAGAAGAGGATTGAAAACGTTACACTTCCTTACCAGAAAAGGGTGGGTGGGTGGGTAAGAAAAAAATGGAAGCAGTCCTACTCTCACGTTTGTTTTTCCCTAGTATACATAACTACCAAAATATTTGCTAGACAGACAACGACCATTTTGGCTGAGACCCTGAAGGGCGGGATGGCTCTGATACCAATTGTAACTACCTCGGTGAATTACGCTCTTAGTTAATGCCTGGATGAACGAAAGTGGTTAAAATAGTACGGTGGGGCCCAGGGCCACTCACGGTAGACCTTTCGGCCGTCCTAACCACTTCTAGATCATCGGGACAAGAACGAGCGGCGTAATCGGCAGGCGAAGGGATCAACTACATACACAAGTGAGTATGTATGCAAGCCACCATACAACTGTTCACAGAGCCATTCCATCTAAAAGAAACAGAAATATTGCAACGCCATACGGCAAGATCCAAATATCCTACATAGAGATAATAGTTTAGGATAGCTCCTCATACATCAAACATCAGAGTATCAGGCGGAAGCGGAAAACAAGATCCGAGTACGGATAAGAAGCAAATCGGCATAAGATGCCACATAAATAAACACATCCCGCCCACAGATCTCACAGATCCCCGTGCCCAGAATCTCTACACCGAGTGATCGTTGCCAACATCATCCGTCTCTTCCACCCAGTATCCATCTTGCGGGTACACCTGTTCATCTGAATCAAACAATTTATCGTGTGAGACCCTAGGGGTACTCAGTAAGTCTTTATGCCACTAAAGGGGACACAACCTGGGGTGACGTAATTGCAGCAGAAGATAATACCTAACAATTCTATTGAGACTCGCTAACCTTCCGCCTAACCAATGATAGACGAAAGTCCGTGAATTAAGAATAACAGTTATAACAGTATAATTAACAGATCCATCCTCCTCCTCGCTTACCAACGAGGAAGCGGACGAACAACCCCCATCATCCGTTGGCAGTTTTTATTAACCATTCCATGAGTATTGCACTATTTACTAGTCAAGTACTTAGTCAATTTGAGAGCGGTACTTTAGTTATACTTGTCTATGATCGAGAAACTGTGCTCCAAGTCGTCCATAACCGCGGACACGGCTTTCAGAAAGATTTACCCTGCAGGGGTGCACGAATAGCAACACACACTCGATCAACCTCGGAAAAACCAAATCAAAACCCAACGAGGCATTCACGACAAAGCAATCACAGGATTCAGAAATGTTTCAGGGGGCCACCCCATTAAGCTACCCGCCACGAAGTTGGCCGGGTCCGAGACGGACCCAAGGTTTGTGTGGACGGCGGTAAACGACTGGGAACCCGAAAATGTGACTGGGCTTGTCGATACAGCGAAAACGTGTCACGATCCAAAACAGTACAGGTGCTCCTCGCACAATCTTAAATAAAGCAGTAACATGGCATAAGTACAGAATAGTAATAAAGCCCCAAACTAATTGTGGCCCCAAGAAATAAGAATGAATCAAGCTCTGGCTCAGGGGGGTCCATAGGCCTCCCGGATGTGGATAGTGCGAATAGTCAAGGAACAGGAATCAAGTACTCGGGGTCCTACAGGACACAAGTGAGCATGAAAAACCAAATAGCTGATATTGCTCACCGGTGCCTCTTTCATTAGTTATCCCATTACTACTCAGGTTATGTTGTTTAGGTACCTCGTTATCCATCAGACACTCACATACCCTACTCATGCTTTTCTACGACTCGCATGGCTCAAACAACTCCTGTAGTAATGGCTCATGGGACCGGAACAGGCTTAATGTGGTTTAAAAGTAAGGCTATGCAGTACTTGGGATTCAATTGAATGCAATCGCGACTCAATGATGCAAGAATAAGATAGAGGCAATAGGTACTGTATGTATGAAAGCATGTGGTAGTGCTTGCCTGATAGCTCAGTTGAAGCGAGAGATGGATCTGGGTAATACTCCTGTGATTCCTGGTAATTCTCCTGCTGGGCGTCTATTAGAAGAAGAACCAAACAAACAAGGGCCAACATAAATAAAGTGCGCAAGCATATAAATTGAAATGCAACAAGCAACCAAGCATGCCATGATGAATGATGCACAATTTACATGGCATTAAAGTAGCATGGCAAAGGTGAGGTGTGGATACAAGAAATAAAGCACTTTATTATTGATTTGCCCAAGTTTTATTGTCATAAACGGTTCAGATTTTAAATGACAACATGATGCATGCTTCAATGCAGAACAAGGATTACATAAATAGAACGGGCTCGTCACGCTGATCGATTTAGACATATCATTTGTTAAATTTGGACTTATAAAACATAAGTTATTAATTAATTAAGTCAAAGGGCATTTTCTTGTAATTTTGATCAACTCGAAATTTAAAGTGTGCAAAATATAATTTGAAGGGCATATTTGAATTCCTCTCTTCTTTCTGATTCCAAAACATATATTATTTGTATTATTTGGATTTGTATTTTAAAAATTATTTGAATCTGAAAAGAATTTGATTTTAAATTAATTTGAAAAAGATTTGAATAAAACAGACTCAGGGAAAAACTTTTTACACCGCAGGTAGTTCTAGCCACAGTCACAGACAGGTGGGGACAAGGCGGACTGGGGCCACGCGCGCGCGAGAAAACGTGTTGCACCGGGCAGAAGCTAGCCCAGGCACTGACAAGCGGGCCCGACGGCGAAGCTGGCCCCACGAGTCAGCGAGGGGCGTGGGTGAGTCTGTCGCGCAGCGGGGACGGAGCGCGGGTTGAAAGCCGGGTCTGCTGGGGGGTTTCCTGCAAATTGCCAGGCGGCTGACAGGTGGGGACACTAGGGCTGCTGGGGACCTGGGCGTGATCGCCAAATAGCGTGGGGGGTCCTATTTGCAAAAAGGTCGCGGGGGCGCTGTCTGAAACTGGCGCTGTCTCTCTGAACTTCGACGACGACTGACGACGGTGTAGTCTTCCAGCGAAGGTGGCGTCGCGTCCACGGCGGGAGAGCTCTGGCCGCCAAAACCAAAGTTGTAGAGGGGGGCTTCGGCTACGGATTTTGTTTAGGGAGGGTCGGCGGAGGCGGGCTGTGCTGGCCGGGGCACGCCGGCGAACAGAGGGGAAAACACGGCCTCGGTCTGCACTACGGCGGAGCACCTTGCCGGCGGGACCAAATACTGGCGGCGCTAGGCACGCAAAGGGGGAAAAATAGCGGAAGGGGCGAGGGGTGAGCTCACCTCGTCCGATTCCCGCAGAAATCAGAGACAGGGACGGTCGGAGTGGAGGGAACGGCGAAGCTGCTGCGGGGGTGTACTGCTCGTCGGCGAGGGGGCGGCTACGGCGAGCTTGGTGACTTCCAGCGGGCGGGGTCGATTCCACGGTCCGCGGCGATGCTTCCTGGTGTGTCCCCGGTCACCGGCGAGGACGGAAGTGACGTCGCGGCGCACGGTCTGGCGGCGGCACGCGGGGAAGAGGGAGAGGGAGCGGAGCAGAGCTAGGGTTAGGGAAAAAGGAGGGCGGCTCGGCGCGAGGATAAGGAGGAGGCTGGCGGGCGGGCGGCGTGGCTGACGCGGCAAACGGCCACCTGCCCGGGGCTGCTTTCCGTCAGCGGCTGCGAGAGAGAGGGAGGGCGATGGCGTTAGGAAGATGGGGAAGAGGAGCAGGACGGGGCGAAACGGTACGGGCTGGGGAGGTGGGCCGAGAGATGGGCCACGATGGCGAGGCCACTGGTGGGCTGCTGGCTGCGCTGCAGGTAAGGTTCTCTCACTTTTTTTTTATTTCTTTATTTCTTTCTTTTTGTTTTCTCATCTGATTTGATTTATATTTTTGATTTGTTTCAGATTTAAACCAGCCCAAGAATTCATCTTTTTGGAAGTTTTTGGCATATTGGAAAATGGAACAGGGCTAGCTAGGGGTGAGAGAAAGGCTTGGATTAGGCTAAGATGAGGTGGAGGATAATAATCATGAAAAGGAAAGAAAGGAGTATGGGAGGAATCCTTCATATAAACATGAATGTAGATGATTAAAATGATAAATGCTTATGAGAGAAAAGAGATTGTGATGATACACAAGACAAGAATCCCTAAAACCAAAAGAAAGCCAAATGGCTAAAGGTGGTTGTACTTTTGCATGGCCCATGCAAATAATAATGCCATTATTTATTTTGTGAATACAATAATAATATGATGGCATTATTATTATGCATTCCCAAGAAATGGAATAAAGCCAAGCAAACAACCTATTGCCCATGAGCCAAGCAAATAATATGATGGCATTATTATTTTGATGGCATTATTATTTTGTGAATCCTTAAAGGACTAGATCCAACCTATTGCCCATGAGCCAATAAAACCCCAGATAAAAACAAACAAGCTCATGATCTAGTAGGATGGTGGAATTATAAAGTGATGGAAAAGAAAGGTGGTGGAATTGAAATAAAAGATATGCCCCCATCTCAACTTGGGCATTTGAACAATATATCAATAGCCAAATACAATATCAAGAGGCAAATACAATTAATAATGCATGTGAGAGAAGAACCAAAAGAAAAAGGGTTTTATATGATGCTCAAATGCAAGGTGGCATGATGACATGAGCATGATATCATTATGATGCAACAATAATCTGTATGGAGTAGCCAATATCTTACTAGGACAAATAGCATTACAATTGTTAGACAATTGGGGTGCTACATAGTCAGCCCTGGAGGATCGTGTAGACATCTGGGGTCATGGAGAGGGCTATGATTGGCTTGGATCACCTACTGGGCCCCACATAATAGAATTGTGGACGGGAAAGTACGCCCGGTTGTCCAACAAGGAGTTGGTCTCTCATGGGTAAAGCAATGCACCTCTGCAGAGTGTAAGAATTGTGACATGTTACTCCCTGTTCCGAGAAGGAGCTACGAACGCGGCAGGAAAGGAACTCGATGAAGTTCTAGTCAACCTGTGAAGGCTGATGGGCATATTTTTTGATAATAAAATCAATCTTTGAAGAAATGTTTACGAAAATTGCATAGTACCGAGGACGTATCATCCGAGGTGGTAGATAGAGCATCAAACTTCCCACATTGCATATAATGAACTTGCTGGGTAACGCTATTACTCACTCTTTCCTTTGAACCCCTACTTAGACTCTGAGAATCCAGAAGACACTTCGATGTACATAGCCGATGGACAAGAGGACGTCTGCTACAAGGAACCCGACCTGTCGAGAGGAGTTGAAGGAGTGGACTACGAGATACACTATGGAGTGGAGGGCAACGAGTTCGAGTAGTTTCTTAGTTATTAGTAAACCAATTGAGCCGAGTAGCAGGAACTATATAGAATAAGTTGTTGAGCTCAATTCGAAGTATGAGTTTGGATTTTATATCTTCCGCTGAAACTACTTAAGTTTAGTTTGTAATCTCATAATATTTGAAATTTGAGAACTCTTGGTTTGTAATAATGAAGTGTGTACGTTTGTAATATGGACCCGCAATGTTTCTGTTGTACCACTCTGAGGGGTGTGATGTTTACGGAACGGTATTCTGTGAATGTCATATCAACGACTATAGTGTACTACACATGCAGTGGTATGCTGGGTCACCGCAGCTGGTATCAGAGCAATTGCTTCGACTTTAGTTTGGAAACCTAGTAAAGGGAAATAATTGTAGAAGTCTAGGAGCAACGGTAAAGAGTTCTCTAGATTATATGATGAATATTCAGTTGGGAATATTTCGTTATATTTTTTAGTGCGATAATTGTTTATTATGATGCATCATTATAATTAATGGATACTAATTATATTTATATCTATACAGTTGAAATGGCACCAAAGTTTCCAAAACAATCCTTGGCAAGGAAAGAAGAGACTCTCGATGATTATCAGGGGGCTTTAAGTGAACAGCTTCGAGAACTTCTGAGGGTTTTTGGTTGCACAACTAATATCCCAGTCAATACCTTTACCTACCACGATGGGCGAATGTTAGCCAAATATCGTGTTAGCATCCAACTACCAAAGAGGCTTGGGTTGTATCACAATTTACCTATGGGAGAAGGTAGAAGTCACCTAGCAGCATATCATGTTGCTATTGTGGAGGCAATAGCCAATGTTCGGGAACACAAAGCAGAAGGGTTAGCTGGAAGCACATATTCTGTGATTCCTCATGACTCTATAGACGAAGAACCGGAACCAGATCATCTTACTTTAGTAAGGAAGCATCCAAAACTAGCCTCTAAGTTTATGGATCTGTATCGACTGATGGTTGGGTCTTTGTATAAGAAACATCAGGTTATTGTAGAAGATCAGGTTGATATGCTAGAGGATTTAACGAATCCGGAAAGAAGGGAGAAGTTAGCATCTAAGCTGGAAAATGAAGCAGTGGATAGGGTTAACCCAGTTTTCAAGGATATACCTATAGATCCAGCATCTTTTACACCATATCCCTATTCATTGATACCAGAACCTATTAGATATCCTGATGAGGGCACTAGTCATCCAGTACCACAGAGTTCTTGGCGAACTGAGGACTCGGAATTACCTATTGGGAATTCTGAAGGCTGGAGGTACAGATCAATGGATGGATTTGTCGGGAATCCTATTCCTATGGAAGATTCAGTTGGAGATATCGGACAGACTAGTCACATGGGCGTAAGATCTAATTCCGTTGATGGAAGAGATGTCCACGTGGAAGGTGTAGAGTCCGAGGAGGAAGATCTTGAAGAAAGGGTGTTCGAGGATTATCCTACTCTAGGTAATGTGCATTATGCCGTCATAGCTGAGGACTATCATACCCAGCAGAGTAATTGGGGGGCACTAGAAGGGGAATATTCTGTTGATTCCTCCGGAATCAGGATGCAGGAGATGGATGAAGAAGAAAGTGATGAGGATGATTCGATAGATACTTCAGATGAATTGAAAGGTATGGATACACTTCAGCTGAATGATGTGTCAAGGCCGGAGACTTCTGATACTGAATATCGTCCGTCGAAAAGGCAAGTCGTTTCACAGTCGGTGCGTCATACTTCACGACAGCACGGTTATACTCTGGGTATGTACGATGAATGACGCAACTTCTGGGGAGTGTGACTTTGATTAGGATCATTTCTGCAGGAGATGAGAGTTGGAGTTGGAGGACTTGATGTAAATAAATAAGTGAGATAGTACCACATGAGCTTGTAATGTTTCATGAGTAAGGGCTTCTAATCACGTTGTATAAACTATATTACTTGTAATGTAGATTATGTGTGTAATGCATATTTGGTTCTTATTTGGATCTTGTTTTCCATTGTGTGACTAGTTTTGTGCATGAAGTTGAGCTTAGAACACATATGCATGATGTAATTATGAGTATTCGCTTATGTTACAGGACTAGGGGGGTATGGAAACGGGTGTAGAAATGGAGACTGAGCAGCAGCGCGTGGAGCGCGAAGCCAAAGAAAAGGCGGATTAAGACGCCAGAATGCAAGCGAATTTACCACCATCACCAATGAGGCCATTGATGGAGCAAAACTTTATGCAGTATATGCAAATGATGCAAGAGTCCCAAAATAAATTCATGGAGGGGTTAGTAGACCGTGTGGGACAGCCAAGGGCACCTCAAGGACGTGGTGTTAGTCTTTCGGATTTCTAGGATACCAGGCCTTTACCTTTCGCATCCGCTCCTGAACCAATGGATGCAGAGGACTGGTTAGCAGATACTGAAAGAAAGTTGAGAAATGTAGGATGCAATGAGGAAGAGAAGTTGAGGTATGCAACACACTTATTGACCGGACCTGCAGCATCATGGTGGGAGAGTCAGCTAGCAATGCAACCTCTAGGAAGAGAGTACAATTGGGAGCAGTTTAAACAAAGATTTCGTGAATATCATGTTCCGGAGAGTATCATAGAGTTGAAGCGTAGGGAGTTTGAAGAACTGCAACAGGGATACTCCAATGTCATGAAGTATATTCGGGAGTTTAGTGATTTATCTCGTTATGTTGCTGAAGAAGTTAGTACGGAGGCGAGTAGGAAGAAGAGGTTCATGCGTGGACTAAATCCATTTGTGAAGATGCAGTTGAGGCTTGCCAACACTCAAACTTTTCAACAGTTGCTTGATGCAGCTATCACCTTTGAAGATGATTACAAAAATGTCCAAGAGGACCATAGGAAGAGAGCAAAGAAGGAAACGAAGAGGATTCAGGCAAGTAAACCCAAAACTAATCTGGAGTTTCAACCTAGAAACAGACCCTACAACAACAACAACAACATAAGTAGCAATAATACTGGAGGACAATTCAATCCTAGAAGGAATGTCATTTGTCATAATTGCAAACTTCCGGGAGATATCAGCAAGGATTGCTAGAAACCAGTGATTATTTGTTATGGATGTGGATTAAAGGGTCATATTAATCCTAATTTCCCAACCACAAAGGGTGGAGGACAAGCCAGAGGAGGCGGAGCTGGATAGTCTAATAGAGGTGGAAGCTATGCCAAAAATAATAATGGCAAGAGGGGTAGACCTATGGGAAAGCTGAATTGCGCAACCCTGGAGGAGGTGGATAACTCAGATCAGGAGGTAATAGGTACGCTCAATATTATCACAAATCCCGGAAAAGTTTTATTTGTTACTAGTGCAACTACTTCTTTCATATCTGAAGAGTTTTGTGATAAATTCGGGATTAGAAGGGCACCGTTAGAAAAACCTATGACCGTAGTTACCGCCGGAGGGATTGTGGTAGTTAGACATATTAAACTAAACCAAGTCATCTCAATCTGTGGTCAAACCTATTATGCGGATCTTTATGTGATCCCATTAAAAGGAATAGCAGTAGTGCTGAGAATGGATTAGATGACAAACTATGGAGCTCAGATCAATTGTGAAGAGAAAACCGTTTCAATCAGATCTCCAATTGGAGGAAGGATAGTTTATCAGGCGGATAAACATAGTCATATCATGGTAGATCTGCAGTTGAACTCAATGAAGGAGGCCAAATTAGAAGATATTCTAGTGGTGAAGGAGTTTCAAGATGTTTTTCCAGCAGAATTACCAGGAATGCCACCTGATCGGGAGATAGAATTCACTATTGACTTGATACCTGGTACAACACCAATAGCTCAAGCACCATATAAGATGGGGCCCAAGGAATTAAAAGAGCTTAAAGAGAAAATTGATGACTTAGCTCGGAAAGGATTCATACAGGAAAGTGTATCTCCATGGGGAACTCCGGTGATCTTTGTGGATAAACGAGATGGTGGACGGAGAATCTGTGGGGATTACAGAAATCTCAACAATGTGTAACTACCTCGGTGAATTACGCTCTTAGTTGCATGCCTACATGAGCGAAAGTGGTTAAGATAGTACGGTGGGGCCCAGGGGCCATTCACAGGTAGACCTTTCGGCCGTCCTAACCACTTCTAGATCATCGGGACAAGAACGAGCGGCGTAATCGGCAGGCGAAGGGATCAACTACATACACAAGTGAGTATGTATGCAAGCCACCATACAACTGTTCACAGAGCCATTCCATCTAAAAGAAACAGAAATATTGCAACGCCATACGGCAAGATCCAAATATCCTACATAGAGATAATAGTTTAGGATAGCTCCTCATACATCAAACATCAGAGTATCAGGCGAAAGCGGAAAACAAGATCCGAGTACGGATAAGAAGCAAATCGGCATAAGATGCCACATAAATAAACACATCCCGCCCACAGATCTCACGGATCCCCGTGCCCGGAATCTCTACACCGAGTGATCGTTGCCAACATCATCCGTCTCTTCTACCCAGTATCCATCTTGCGAGTACACGTGTTCATCTGAATCAAACAATTTATCGGGTGAGACCCTAGGGGTACTCAGCAAGTCTTTATGCCTTTAAAGGGGACATATACCTGGGGTGACGCAATTGCAGCAAAATATAATAACTAACAAGTCTATAGATACTCGCTAACCATCCGCCTAACCAATGATAGACGGATGTCCATTATTTAGTAACAATAGTTATAACAGTATAATTAACAGATCCATCCTCCTTCTCGCTCACCAACGAGAAAGCGGACGAACAACCCATCCGTTGGCAGTTTTATTAACCAATCCATGAGTATTGCACTATTTACTAGTCAGGTATTTAGTCAGATTAAAAGCGGTACTTTAGTTATGCTTGTCTATGATCGAGAAACTGTGCTCCAAGTCGTCCATAACCGCGGACACGACTTTCAGAAAGATTTACCCTGCAGGGGTGCACAACTAGCAACACACACTCGATCAACCTCGGAAAAACCAACTCAAAACCCAACGAGCCATTCACGACAAAGCAATCACAGGATTCAGAAATATTTTAGGGGGCCACCCCACTAAGCTACCCGCAACGAAGTTGGCCGGCAACGGAACGGACCCAGGGTTTGTGTGGACGGCGGTAAACGACTGGGAAACCGAAAGTGTGACTAGGCTTGTCGATACAGCGAAAACGTGTTAGGATCCAAAACAGTACAGGTGCTCCATGCACAACCATAAATAAACAGTAAACATGGCATAAGTACAAGATAGTAATAAAACCTCAAACTAATTGTGGCCCCAAGAAATAGAAACGAATCAAGCTCTGGCTCAGGGGGGTCCATAAGGCCTCCCGGATGTGGATAGTGCGAATAGTCAAGGAATAGGAATCAAGTACTCGGGGTCCTACGGGACACGAGTGAGCATGAAAAACCAAATAGCAGATATTGCTCACCGATGCCTCTTTCATTAGTTAGCCCATTACTACTCAGGTTAAGTTGTTTAGGTACCTCGTCATTCATCAGACACTCACATACCCTACACATGTTTTTCTACGACTCGCATGGCTCAAACAACTCCTGTAGTAATGGCTCATGGGATTGAGGAACAGGCTCGGTGGAGCTTAAAAGTAAAGGCTATGCAATACTTGGGATTCAATTTAATGCAATCGCAACCTGATGATGCAAGAATAAGATAGAGGCAATAGGTACTAGATGTATGCAAGCATGTGGTAGTGCTTGCCTGGCAGCTCAGTTGAAGCGAGAGATGGATCTGGGTAGAACTCCTGTGAATCCTGGTAATTCTCCTGCTAGGCGTCTATTCGAAGAAGAACCAAACAAACAAGGGCCAACATAAATAAAGTGCACAAACATATGAACAAAAATGCGACAAGCAAACAAGCATGCCATGATGAATGATGCACAATTTACATGGCAATAATGTAGCATGGCATGGTGAGGTGTGGGGTACAAGAAGAAAGCATTTTATTATTTATGTGGTCAAGTTTTATTGCATAAACAGTTCTCATTTTTAATGATGTCATGATGCATGCTTCAATTCAGAACAAGGAATGCATAGATAGAACGGGCTCGTTGCGCTGATCGATTTAGACATATTATTTGTTGAATTTGGAGTTATAGAGTTAAAGTTATTAATTTATTAAGAAAAGGGCATTTTATTGCATTTAAACAATTTTCGAAAATTAATTTGCCCAAAAGATATTTTGAATGGCATATTTGAATTCCTCACATTTTTCTGATTCAAAAACATATATCATTTGTATTATGTGGAATTATAATTTAAAAGTTATTTAAAACAGATTTAAATTTGTATTTAAACATTTTCTGAAACCATTTGATTTAAACAGATAAACAGCCAGACTTTTTCCACCCAGACAGAACTAGCCCCAGCCACAGACAGGTGGGCCAGCGCTGACTGTGCGGGAACGACGCGCAGAACCTTTTCACACCGGCACAGAGGCTAGCCCAAGAGACCGATAGGTGGGTCCAACAAGGCCGCGGGTCTACTACGCGCGCGGCCAGCCGGTGGGCGATATGTGGCGGATCCGGGGACTGCGGGTTGGGGTTTTTGGAACCTGGGGGGCTTTTCTGCCAAAAAGTTAGAGGGGCTGACTGGTGGGGCCCGATGGATTGCGGGTTGAGCAGTAAAAAGGTGTGTGTGGGGGGGGGAATTGCAAAGTGCACACGGCACTGTTTCTCTTCTCCGTGTTCTGACGAATCTGACAGACGGAAAAGCGCGGCGCGGTGGGGGCTCGAACCCGCCACACGATGCGCGCGCCCAGGCGACGGTGACCACTGGAGCTAGCTGGGGTTGGTGCAAGGTAAGCGCGACGTGACTAGGTGTACCTTCTGCGGCACGACGATGAGGAAGGCGCACGCGCGCGCCGCACATAGGGCGTTCGTCGGAGGGATCTAGGTGGCCAGGAGGCGATGGTGAGCAGGAGGTTGTCTGGGGGTAGAGAGGCTCACCGCGAGGTGGTCGGCGCAGTCGGATCGGGCCGGAGAGCGACGTAGCGACGAGGACGCAGACGCCGGGCGAGCTAGGGTTTGCGGTCGGCTTCGTCGGCGTGCAGCAGGTACATGCCTTCTCCTCCTCGCTGCGGTGTACGGGGGTGATGCAGAGGCACGGCTCGCTCTTCCTCGACACCCAACGCCACGCCACCGGCTGTGTTGACGCGGAGATGGAGGAGGCTGACAGTGGAGCCTCGGGGTGGAGAGGAGGTAGCAGGGAAGGAGAGGGGAGGAAGGGCAGGCCCTGGTTGGATCTGGGCGAGAGAGAGAGACGGAAGGAAGTGGGTAAAGCAGAGAGGGAGAGGGGAGATGCCGTGGGGGATCGGGGTAGAGAAAAAGGTGGCTTCGTCCACCTTTTTGCCTCTCCTTCCTCGAGTTCACGTGCTCGACCAGGCATGGGAGAGGTGGCCGGAGGCTGCCAGGTGGGGCCAGGCGAGGCCAAGGATGAAGGCTCGGTGTGGGGCTGGTTGGCAGAGAGAAAGAGAGAGGGTAGGGAGAGTCTCGGGTTTAGCTAGGGTGGGTGGCTAGGGTTAGCCTCGGCTAGGGTTTAGGAGGGGCTCGGGTTAGGGTTGGTGGTAGGTTAGAGAGGGGTAGCTAGGGCCAGGTTAGGGTGGTGCCTCGGCATGGAGGGTAGAGCATGGGGTGGATTAGGCTAGGGTTTTAGAGAGAGGGAGGGATTAGAGGGAGAGGCTAGGGTGTAGGGTTTGATTAGGGCTTTAGGATTTTTCCACATGCCAACTAGATAAACCCAAGGTGGAGGGTGTGATGATGGTTAAGGAGAGTGAGATGAGAGAAAAGGTGGTATGAGGGTTTTAACATGATCCAAAACAGATCAAGTAAAAGGTGGGAAAAAGTTGGGGTGGAGTTGAGGTCTTGATGCACATGACAAAGAACAAAGATCAAGATGAGGAGGGTGTTGGGGTAAGAGCAAAAGAATAGATTCAACATGAAGGGATTCACAAAGATCCATGCTCCACTTCCAAAAATAAAGAAAAACCCAAGGAGAAGAGATGGTGGTGATCTTGCATGGCCCATGCAAAAGCATTAAATGCCATGTTTTAATCTTGTGAAAACAAAATAAATAAACATGGCATTTATACATATGCATTCCAAAATATGGAGTAAGGCCAAGCTAAAGGAAAATATAATTGGATTCATCCCAACCCACATGAGCTAGATTAAATGCCAAAAGAAAGTAAAATCTCATGGGTAACTAGGATGGTGGAATTATAAGGTGGTGACAAAGGAAGGTGATGGAGTTGAATAGACAAAGGAAGGGGATGGAGTTGAATAAAAGATATGCCCCTAACTCAACTTGGGCATCAAGCATTTATCAAGAACCAAATGCAATATATCAAGAGCCAAATACAATTACTAATGCATATGAGAGAAGAACCAAAAGAAAGGGGTTTTATATGATGCTCAAATGCAAGGTGGCATGATGACATGAGCATGATATAATTATGATGCAACAATTATATGTAGGAAGTAGCAATTATATTACTAGACCATGTAGCATTACATATGTTAGACAGATGGGATGCTACACAATGTCACTATCAAGAACAAGTATGCATTACCAAGAATACAAGATTTATTTGACCAAGTCAAGGGAGCAGGAGTATTCTCCAAAATTGATCTAAGATCAGGATACCACCAGATAAAAATTAAACCTGAAGATGTTCCTAAAACAACATTTGTGTCAAGGTATGGACATCATGAGTATTTAGTCGTACCTTTTGGTCTGACTAATGCACCATCAATATTCATGAATTTGATGAACAAAATCTGCATGCCGTATTTGGACAAGTTTGTCATAGTATTCATCGATGATATTCTGATATACTCCAAAGATATAGAAGAGCATGCAGAAAATTTGAGAGTAGCATTACAAATCTTAAGAGAACATAAGCTTTATGCTAAGTTTAGTAAGTGTGAATTTTGGTTGGACAAAGTAGAGTTTCTTGGTCATGTGATCAGTAAGGTTGGAATTGCTGTAAATCCGTCCAAAGTTCAATCAGTACTGGATTGGAAGGCACCAATCAATGTGAAGCAAATCCGAGGTTTTTTAGGTATGGTTGGTTATTATCGAAGATTCATAGAAGGTTTTTCCAAGATAGCTAGACCAATGACCAAATTATTAAGAAAGAATATACCTTTCATATGGGATGAGAAGTGCGAGGCAAGTTTTCAGGAGTTGAAAACCATATTAACTACCGCACCAATCCTAGCAATTCCAGAACCAGGAAAACATTACACAGTATATTGTGATGCATCCAAGGAAGGATTAGGTTGTGTGCTTATGCAAGATCATAAGGTAATTTCTTATGGATCTAGGCAATTGAAACCACATGAAGTGAACTATCCAACCCATGATTTAGAATTAGCAGCAGTAGTGTTTGCTTTAGAAGGATGGAGACATTTTCTCTATGGGCAAGATGTGAGTTATATACTAACCACAAAAGTCTCAAATATTTCTTCACTCAAAAGGAATTGAATATGAGGCAGAAGCGGTGGCTCGAGTTGATTAAAGATTATGATCTAGCAATCAATTATACCCCTGGAAAAGCAAATGTTGTGGCAGATGCTCTAAGTCGGAAAAGCACAGATATACAACCTTTGAATAGAGAACTACCGAAAGAACTACAGATGGATTTGGAAAGGATGGAAATACAATTCATAAGTACATCCGTTCTTGGAGGATTAGCTACTATGCGAGTAATTGAAGAATAGAGTAGTGATCTTCAACATGAAATTTATAGACATCAAGGTGAGGATCCCTTCATTATTGAAGAAGTTCGAAGAATCTCTCAAGGTCAAACCTCAGTTTTCCACTTAGGAGATTATGGATCCTTATGGTTTCAAAACCTACTTTGTGTACCAGATGTGACAGAAATTCGAGAAGTGATACTTTGGGAAGCTCATGAAACACCATATTCCATACATCCGAGTAGTACAAAGATGTACATGGATTTAAAAGAGTTGTTCTGGTGGAATAATATGAAAAGGGATATTGCAAAATATGTATCGGAATGCCATACTTGCCAAAGGGTTAAAGCAGAACATCAAGTCTAGCAGGACCATTACAGCCTTTGGAAATTCCAGAATGGAAGTGGGAAGAAGTTGGTATGGATTTTATCACAGGGCTACCCATGACACCGAAACGGAAGGATACGATATGGGTGATTGTCGATAGACTCACAAAAAGTGCTCATTTTATTCCAGTGAATCAAAAGGATAATGCTAAGAAATTAGTGGAAATTTATGTCAAAGAGATTGTGAGTAAACACGGGGTACCCAAGAAAATTGTGTCTGATAGAGGATCTGTGTTTACATTTGGAAACAATTACATGCAGCACTAGGTTCAAAGTTGGATTTTAGCATAGCTTATCATCCAGAAACTGACGGTCAGATAGAGAGGACCAATCAAATCTTAGAAGACATGCTTAGAGCTTGTGTATTAGATTTTGGAGGTTCGTGGGAAGATCATTTACCATTGGCAGAATTTTCTCACAACAATAGCTATCAGAGTAGCCTGAAGGCAGCACCTTATCAAGTATTATATGGAAGAAGGTGTAGATCACCTATATGCTGGTATGAACCTGGTAGTAGCAAAGAAATTGCACCAGATTATATCAAGGAAAGGCAAGATATCATCGATATCATTAGAGATTGGTTGAAGATAGCTCAAAGTCGACAAAAGAGTTATGCCGATCAAATCCGTAGATCATGGCATCCAGAAGTAGGAGATATGGTATATCTCAAAGTAAGTCCGATGAAGGGAGTAAAGCGGTTCGGAGTCAAAGGAAAATTAAGTCCAAGGTACATTGGGCCATTCAAAATATTAAGCCAGAATAGAACAATAGCTTATGCTTTAGAGTTACCAAAGAGGTTAGCTCAGGTTAACAATGTGTTCCATGTTTCACAACTTCAGAAATGTATTAAAGTCCTAGATGATGCCATCACTCATCAAGAGATTGAGTTACAAGAAGATTTAGCTTATGTAGAAAAAACCCTATAAGATTTTGGAAGAAAACTGGAAAAGGTTGAGAAATAGGGCAATCAAGTATTGCAAGGTACAGCGGGAACATCACCTAGAATGAGAAGCTACCTAGGAGAAGGAAGACGACTTGAGGGAAGCATATCCAGAGTTGTTCAGGTACGATCCATAAACTTTGGGACGAAGTTTAATCTAAGGGGGGAAGTCTGTAACATCCCAGCATTAGGTTCCAACGAAGGGTAGAAATAGAATATAAGTTTGTGCATGCATGCATCTGTAAAATCTGGGTAAATTTTTCGCCAAACAAAACACTAAAGGGATTAGAGTTTCTTTCACAAACTAGAGGTAGGTATAGCTCTTGTTAGTGATTGTTAGGAATTTTGACATGATCTTTAGGCAGCATTAAGAAATTGGGGGAATTACATGGAATTTAAATTTGAAATTAAAAAAATCAATTTGAAATTATTTAAATATTAGAAGTTATTAATATTGAAGGGTTGTCCAAAAGAAAACCTTATTAACATTGTTTGATTTTAATAAAGAAATAATAATCAACAATAATATTTAATGACAAGGAAAAAGAATTAAATAAGAAATAATGCTTATTTCTCTATTTTTATAATGAGGTCACAAATGATGACAAATACATCAAAGGTATAAGATTACACAAAACAAAAATTTAACTTTATTAAACTTGTAATAACATCTTTACAAGATCCTTTACAAAAGAATTACAAAGAAGGTTACAAGTAGAACCTATACTATTTATCTACTCCTACACTAATCTTGTGAGTCTAGATCTTGTTCCTGCAAATAAGAAAAACAACTAGAAAGGAAAATTAGGGATTAGTAAGGTAATTTTACTCTCAGTGTTGAACAGTGAAGTGCACTATTCATGGTACATCATTGAGTACATAGAAGGGTAAGTTTCACCAATAGTGAAGTATCTGTTCTTCTCAGTTAATAACAAAGATTACAATAAATGTCAAGTGGTGATAAGAAAATAGGTTTCACTAGGCTGACAATCAGCAAACAGGTAATAGTAACAACCAAGTTACTTGAGCTGATCCACATGCACAACACACACACACAGCTTAGTCGACTAACTGCATGGGGTGTGCTGTCAAGCTACTTGTAGCAGTACAAGGTACCACACAGAGCACCAGCCGAAGGGGAAATATAGGAGCTTATTTCTTCTTCTCAGGCATACACTCACAGCTATAGAACTTTCTTAAACCATAGCCCATTTCTCCACCAAATTACCCAAATCAATCATCAGATCTCTACCTGATGGTAACATAAGGAGGTGGTGGAGCAGGTGGAAAGAGAGGTCAAGCATCAAGCTATAGGAGCAGCACTATGTGGTGCAGAGCTAGATCCAGCAGCAAGCTACATCACAACATCATCAATCAACAAGCAATCTGGTGAGTTCAAATAACATCACCACATGATCAGATCATCATAGAGTCATATGAGCATATGAATTTTTACCTAATCTTCTCAGAAAAACACCCAAGTGGGGTGTAGATTCATCCTAGAAGCATTTAAATGAAAGCCAATGACAAATCCTTACAAACAAATCCAAGATCTCAGCCTTTGCATTATAGATCTTGGATATATACTCAAATCTCCACATTTATAAATAAACAGCAGTCTTAGACCTAGATCCAGGGCACATCTCCCATGGAGTAGCACCTATGTAATCTCAGGATCTTAAGGATCAATATTTGACAGTGAGGAGATCAATCATTTTCTTATAAGGATTCAAGAATCATTAGCTGATACATGCATCAGAGCATATCTTTGAGAGAAAGCTAGAAACAACTTAGTATTTCCTAGTCATGCCTCAGACCAGCATCATAGGATAATAGACTATAACAGATTAGATAATAAAGCCAGCAGAAGCTTTTCAGTCATTTAACCAGCCAAACTTGGAGACAGGTAGGGTTTAGGCAATAAAAGTATGAACATTTGTGTACCATTCTAAAGAAGGTGTCACAACTGTCACATCTAAAACCAAGCCAATGCTTTACTTATATTTGATCAATTAATTTACAGGAAGATAACTAATCACTTTCCTGGAATAAATATTCAGTAATCATACTCATGGTTGCATTTATATAATTAGAGAAGCATAGGAGTATTATTCTCATTCCAGTTTAAAAGATCAACACAAACTAGTGTATACAGATCAACTGAACATTACTGACAGAACCATTGTGAGTACTAGGATCATGAAACCACAGTGAAATCCACAACACTAGCATAAGGGGGTAAACATCCAGAAAAAATCTGACACCAATGTGTCTGCCTCTCTTTGGGGCAAATTTGAACCATTGGCCACAATAAAAATTGAAATGTAATCGTACAAAACAATATTCAGGGATATACATATGCATCATACGACGCATTCATAGATCAGAAACAATACAAAGGTTACATATATAGGTTCCATATGAGAAAAACATTAGGGCCTCATTTTTTCAGAGATGGAGTCGAAGAACCAAAATACCAACAACATAACCTATATTGTTAGTGCATTGCTGCCTTAGGTTCACTAACCATCCCTAAGAAAACGACACCATCAGATGCCCTTGCACTATTTTGGGGAAAAATTGAAACATTGGGCTTAGTAAGGAATAGAAATGTAATGTTATAGGCATGTTGTGTATCGAAATCAACACTCAACTAGCAAACTCAACTAGATGGCAGATGAGCAGATTGGGGTTTTTTGACTAGACGGGTTGGGGTTTTGTGACTAGATGGCAGATGCATCAATCGACCAATCGAACCATATATATACTACCCTACTTCAAGAGCAAAAGAATCTGTACACGATTGAGCAAATCCTATGTATGAACAGTGAAATCTGCGGCTGCGACTAGAGAAGCTAGCAATGTAGTACCTTGGACTCCTCATCAGGGACCTCCTCCTCGAACTCTTCATTCTCCACGACTGCGTCGAAGATTTCTTGGACGGTGATGGGGTCGTTGATGTAGAGCACCGGATTGCCTCCGCCTGCCGCTTGCCCCCCATCCAGATCTGCCGCTGGCACCACGACGTTGTTGCCCACCTGCTTCTCGGCGGCAACGGCTACTGGCTGGACGGATGAGCTCGAACCCTTGATGGCGCGGCGACGAGAGGCGTTCATGCCCGGAGAAGACGCATCCGCCTGCTTGGTGACAATCGAGCCATCTGCTGTTGCGCCTTCAACTGGCTTCAGCTGCGGCTCGTCTCCATGCGTATGCTTCATGGCGCACCTAGGGAAGGAGGTAGTGCAAGCGAGGGAGCTTCGGCCTACGCGGTAGGTGCAGATTGGGGTCTTGGGACTAGACAGACTGGGGGAAAATGACACGAGCACATGGAAGAAGAAGGTCGAGGGGGTTATAAACACCGGACCGTTCGTAGTCCTCGAGTGGACACGTGTGGTGGGCAGGGGGCGGGGGCTACCACGATCTCCACCTTTTTTTGGGTTCCCTTTTTTTTGAAATAGCCAAGATCTCCATTTTAGAGCTGCATTGAAAACACGCTCATGGCAGACCTCGACTCCACTGCATGCAAGTGGCGCGGAACCAATTTCTAGCAACGTTAGATCTACTCGAGGGGGGCCCTTGACTCATGGAAGTTACTAGCGGTAGGGCCCAGTTGGAAGTGAGATTGATAGCGCTGCGTAAAAATGGGATATGTCTTATTAAAATCAAGTGGCAATAAATTGCAGCGTCCCGTCGACAACCGTGCACTCGATGACCCCGTTTCCCTATGCATGTGTTGTAGTAGCAGTAGTAGCCTTTGCATACTAGATTAAACATGACATGACCACTCGACGACTTTTTCCATGGACGGCATCGTGTTCCTTCTTGTAGAGGGAGACGTCAAGATGGTATCTCGTTAACTGGCGGTTTGAATGAGTACCCTTTTCCTCTCTCGCTAAATAGATATGTTTCATTTTGCCCAAATTGGTAGCAAATATAGAGAAGATTCTCCCTTCGATAATTCATTCCCTTTTGGACCTCTTTTTTCCTCCGATCAGGTAGCAAATATAGAGCAGCAAATCACACCAAGCAGAATACATTCATCCAGAAAACAAAACAAATGTAGGGATAGAAAGTAGGTTGCTTAATGAGGTTCGATGCATTCAGCCAGGAATAGGACGCAAGCAAAATATAGAAAATCAAAAGAAGATGCTTAGTAGAAGCAGCCGCCGCAGCAGCAGATACATTCGAGGACACATCCAACCCGTCCTTCATGCGCCCGCGCCTCCACCTCCTCCCTCTGGTGCTTCCTCCACTTCTTGTTGCCCAGTCCCTTGATCTTGGGCCTGATTGGAGGCATGCGACCCTCTTTGATGGCCACCCGCTAGAGGTTTCGGAGGTGAATGCCCAGAGCCCCGTGTTTAGCAATGTAGGCATTGATGTTCATGGTGTTGCGCTCGCCTCCTTTGTGGATGCCAGAGCCCGGGGCCTCTGCATGCTTCAGTAAGGAGTTAAAGTCAGTGCCGGCGAGACTCACCCAGCAAAAGGGGCAGCGCTAGGGGCCGCCCCTGAAGAGGGCGTCGTACTGGCCGGCCCGCAGCCTCCTCAGCACCTGACAAGTCTTGGTGTGCATGGAATCGTCATCGCTACAGACGTCGCTACTGGAAACCTATTGGAAGAAAAGGAAAATGGGTGAGTAGATGATGTAAGAAGATCGAGCAATCGAAATGCGAACAAGCGAATCCTAATAAACCAAGATCTAGCATCCAACGATGGGAATGGTAGAAGAACCAGGGGAGGGGAGCAAACCCTAGTTACCTCCGACCATGGGTTGTCGATGCCAGTGTCGTTGGGGTTCAGCGGAGCGATGTACTTATCTGGATTGTAGGTGCCCGAGAAGTGCTTGATCTGCTTGTGACCAGCGGGGGCCTCCTCGCCGGCGGGCAGCTCCTCTTCAGTAGCTCCGTCGGTAGCGGGGACTGGGGCCTGGACGGGAACGACGGCTGCCATCGATGCCTTGACTGGGGCCTGGACAAGGACGGCGGTTGCTTTGAACGCATCGAGGGGGACCGGCGAGGAGACGGGGGCCTCCTCGCCGGTGTCCTTGGACGCGACGATGGCCACCTTATCCTCCTCCGCCATCGCCGGCGCGGACGGGGTATTCTCGACAGTTTGCGGATGCTAGTGGGATAGTGGAGAGGGTTGCGTGGGGAGAGTGAGCGAGAGTGAGAGTGGGTGGGCGGAGAGGGGCTCTATAGTTAAGGTGGATGGAAGCAAGGCACGTTTCGTTGCACCACCGTGCAACGCGCCGTGCAGTCTATTGCACCATGCACCGCGACACACACACGGTACGTCAAGTTTTTTTCTCGGGCCATGCATGGCAGTTCTGTATTGAGCCGCATGCAAAGGGCGCATACACAATTACTATGTACGAAGTTCGACACGGCCCTAAAATTGGCAATAGTTATAAGTGGAAATGTAGAGGGGGAGGTAGGTGGCTGTACGGTGAGATTTGTGGGGTTGTGCTAGATCGGGTAGAGGGATGTGTTGATGACTGCAAGTGACTCAATGAAGGCGGAGACGTTAGGTCTCGTCGAGCTCAGCTCTTCGGCCTCCGGCTAGCGCGTGCAAGTTTCTTACGGTGGGGCCCAGTTGGAAGTGAGATTGAAGCCGCTACGTAAAAAATGGGATATGTCTTATTAAAATCAAGTGGCAATAAATTGCAGCTGTCCATCGACGAACGTGCACTCGATGACGCATGTGTTGTGGCGTAGTAGTAGCCGTAGTAGGCTTTTCAGACATGATTAAACATGGCATGACCGCTCGATGACTTTTTCCATGGACGGCATCATGTTCCTTCTTGTAGAAGTCTCGCTGAGGGAGACATCCGTGCTGTCTCACACTGTACTATGAAGGGCATGACGTGTGCAACGATCATCGTTGGATCGCATAGAATCAACGGTTGGTGTGCACGGTCCATGTGACAACTGTGACAACCAATTAGGGAGTAGCAGACAGGGTAAGCACAGGTTTGGGCTTCTACGAAAGATAGAGAGAGGGGGCAAAACTGAGTAGTATCAAAAAACCAAGGGCAAGAGTAGTATAAAAATGGAAAGTGAGTGTCTTGTACAATGAAATACATCGTGGCATACATCAAATTATGCCAAGATAGATCCACTAGAGTTCATTGGATGTGTGTTCTTCTCATAAACCACATGGACCCACTAGAGTTCATTGCATGTGTGTTATTGTCATAAACCACATGGATCCACCCGTGTCATCGCATGTGTGTTCTTTTCATAAACCACATGTTGAAACCACACATGGATCCACCGGTGTCATTGGATGTGTGTTCTTTTCATGAACCACACCCAGTGTCATTGGATTGTGTTCTTCTCACAAACCACACATGGATCCACCAGTGTCATTGCATGTCTGTTCTTTTCATGAACCACACAAGGATCCACCCAGTGTGATTGCATGTCAGTTCTTCTCACAAACCACATAAGGATCCACCAGTGTCATTAGATGTGTGTTCTTTTCATGAACCACACCTAGTGTCATTGGATGTGTGTTCTTCTCACAAACCACACATGGATCCACTAGTGTCATTGGATGTGTGTTCTTTTCATGAACTGCACAGAGTGTCATTGGATGTATGTTCTTCTCACAAACCACATAAGGCTCCACCAGTATCATTGGATGTGTGTTCTTTTCATGAACCGCACAGAGTGTCATTGGATGCCTATTCTTCTCACAAACCACATAAGGATCCACCAGTGTCATTGGATGTGTGCTCTTCTCATGACCCACACCCAGTGTCATTGGATGTGTGTTCTTCTCACAAACCACACATGGATCTTCCAGTGTCATTGCATGTGTGTTCTTTTCATGAACCACAGCTAGAGTCATGGCATGTCTGTTCTTCTCACAAATAACATATTGATCCACCAGTGTCATTGCATGTGTGTTCTTCTCATGAACAACAGCGATTCATCGCATGTCTGTTCTTCTCACAAACCACATAAGGGCCCACCGGTGTCATTGGATGTGTGTTATTTTCATGAACCACACATGGATCCACTAGTGTTGTTGCATGTATGTTCTTTTCATGAACAACACATGGATCCAACCAGTGTGATTGCATGTCAGTTCTTCTCACAAACCACATAAGGATCCACCAGTGTTATTGCATGTGTATTCCCCTAAACAAACCACATAAGGCGACACCAGTGTCATTACATGTGTGTTCTTCTAAACAAACCACACACGGATCCACCAGTGTCATTGGATCTGTGTTGCTTTCATGAACCACACACAGTGTCTACTGATGTTTGTTCTTCTCACAAACCACATAGGGATCCACTGGTGTCATTGGATGTGTGTTCTTTTCATGAACCACACCTTGTGTCATTGGATGTGTGTTCTTCTCACAAACCACACATGGATCTACAAGTGTCATTGCATGTCTGTTATTTTCATGAACCACAACTAGAGTCATTGCATGTCTATTCTTTTCACAAACCACATATGGATCCACTAGTGTCATTGCATGTGCGTTCTTCTCATGAACCACACACAGTGTCATCGCATGTCTGTTCTTCTCACAAACCACATAAGGATCCACCGGTGTCATTGGATGTTTGTTCTTTTAATGAAACACACCCAGTGTCATTCGATGTGTGTTCTTCTCACAAACCACACATGGATCCACCAGTGTCATTGCATGTCTATTCTTTTCATGAACCACACATGGATCCTCCTAGTGTGATTGCATGTGTGTTCTTCTAAAAAACCACATAAGGATCCACCAGTGTTATTGCATGTCTGTTCTTTTCATGAACCACACCTAGTGTTATTGCATGGCTGTTCCTCTCACAAACCACATAAGGATCCACAAGTGTCATTTGATATGTGTTCTTTTCATGAACCACACATAGTGTCATTAGATGTCTGATCTTCTCACAAACCACACTTGGATCCACCAGAGTCACTGCATGTGTGTTCTTTTCATGAACCACACCCATGGTCATTGGATGTGTGTTCTTCTCACAAACCACATATGGATCCACCAGTGTCATTGGATGTGTGTTCTTTTCATGAACCGCAGCTAGAGTCATCGCATGTCTGTTCTTCTCACAAACCACGTATGGATCCACCAGTGTCATTGCATGTGTGTTCTTCTCACAAACCACATCTTGAGTCATCGCATGTCTGTTCTTCTTCCAAACCACATAAGGATCCACCGGTGTCATTAGATGTGTGTTCTTTTAAAGAACCACACCCAGTGTCATTGGATGTGTGTTCTTCTCACAAACCACACATGGATCCACCAATGTCATTGCATGTGTGTTCTTTTCATGAACCACAGCTAGAGTCATCGCATGTCTGTTCTTGTCACAAACCACATATGGATCCACCAGTGTCATTGCATGTGTATTCTTCTCATGAACCACAGCTAGAGTCATCGCATGTTTGTTCTTCTCACGAACCACATACAGATCCACCAGTGTCATTGGATGTGTGTTCTTCTAATGAACCACACCCAGTGTCATCGCGTGTGGGTTCTTCTCACAAACTACACTGGATCCACCAGTGTCATTGCATGTGTGTTCTTTTCATGAACCACACATGGATCCACCCAGTGTGATTGCATGTCAGTTCTTCACACAAACCACACAAGGATCCACCAGTGTCATTGCATGTTTGTTATTTTCATGAACCACACCCAGTGTCATTGCATGTCTATTCTTCTCACAAACCACATAATGATACACCAGTGTCATTTCATGTCTGTTCTTCTCATGAACCACATCCAGAGTCATCACAAGTCTGTTCTACTTACAAACCACATAAGGATACACTAGTGTCATTGCATGTTTGTTCTTCTCATGAACCCCATCTAGAGTCATTGCATGTCTGTTCTTCTCACAAACCACATAAGGATCCACCAGTGTCATTGGATGTGTGTTCTTTTCATGAACCACACACAGTGTTATTGGATGTCTATTCTTTTCATAAACCACATAAGGATCCACCAGTGTCATTGGATGTGTGTTCTTTTCATGAACCACACCTAGTGTCATTGCATGTGTGTTCTTCTCACAAACCACACATGGATCCACCAGTGTCATTGGATGTGCGTTCTTTTCATGAACCATAGCTAGAGTCATTGAATGTATGTTCTTCTCACAAATCACATATGGATCCACCAGTGTCATTGCATGTGTGTTCTTCTCATGAACCACACCTAGAGTCATTACATGTCTGTTCTTCTCACAAACCACATAAGGATCCACCAGTGTCATTGGATGTGTGTTATTTTCATGAACCACAACCAGTGTCATTGGATGTGTGTTCTTCTCACAAACCACACATGGATCCACCAGTGTCATTTCATGTCTGTTCTTTTCATGAACCACATATGGATCCACCCAGTGTGATTGCATGTCAGTTCTTCTCACAAACCACATAAGGATCCACCAGTGTCATTGCATGTCTATTCTTTTCATGAACCACACCCATTATCATTGCATGTTTATTCCTCTAACAAACCACACATGGATCCACCAGTGTCATTGCATGTGTGTTCTTCTAAACAAACAACACATGGATCCACCAGTGTCATTGGATATCTGTTCTTTTCATGAACCACACCTAGTATCATTGCATGTCTGTTCTTCTCACAAACCACATAGGGATACACAAGTGTCATTGCATGTCGGTTCTGCTCATGAACCACATCTAGAGTCATCGCATGTGTGTTCTTCTCACAAACCACATAAGGATACACCAGTGTAATTGCATGTATGTTCTTCTCATGAACCACATATAGAGTCATTGCATGTCTGTTCTTCTCACAAACCACATAAGGATCCGTCAGCGTCATTGGATGTGTGTTCATTTCATGAACCACACACAGTGTCATTGGATGTCTGTTCTTTTCATAAACCACATAAGGATCCACCAGTGTCATTGGATGTGTGTTCTTTTCATGAACCACACCCAGTGTCATTGCATGTGTGTTCTTCTAACAAACCACACATGGATCCACCAATGTCATTGCATGTCTTTTCTTTCATGAACCACACCCAGTGCCGTGGCATGTATGTTCTTCTCACAAACCACATAAGGATCCACCAGTGTCATTGGATGTGTGTTCTTTTCATGAACCACACCCAGTGTCATCGCATGTATGTTCTTCTCACAAACCACATACGGATCCACTAGTGTCATTGCATGTTGGTTCTTCTCATGAACCATAGCTAGTGTGACTGCATGTCAGTTCTTCTCACAAACCACATAAGGATCCACCTGTATCATTGCATGTCTGTTCTTTTCATGAACCACACCTAGTATCATTGCATGTCTGTTCCTCTAAACAAACCACACATGGATCCACCAGTGTCATTGCATGTGGTCATTGCATGTGTGTTCTTCTGTAACATCCCAAAACTTTAATCAAGGTAATCAAGATCCAAATCACCCAATTTAGGGTTAACAAAAACATTTTATCATTAAAATAATTAGGAATGCATATGTGCGTTGCATTAATATAGAATTGTTTGGAAATGACATGTTTGAGTGATCAATATGTTGTGAAATGGTTTAAGGGTGAATGACACATGATCTAGACCATTTAAAAACAAAATCGAAAGAAAAAAAGTCAATGAAGAATAAAAAGACCAAATGGTCATTTTGACCATTTTAATCCACTAGGACACTTTAGGTGTTCCTAGAAGTCATTTTCAAATAGAAACATTCTCAACTCTTTTCACCCCTTGCTAGTACAAGTAAAGATCTACCAAAGCCCACTTTGAAATCTTACAAAAACATTTAACCACTAATTTTAAGTGACATTTGAAAATTGAATCCATTACATATGCATAGATCCCACTTTTTCAAAAACCACTCAAATGAGTTCACTTGACAATCCCAAGCAACCACAGATGATCAAGATTATGACTAACACACCCACCAAAAATCTTTTCAAAATTCAAAAATAAACTTCATGCGGGCATTGTGTCGAATAGTTGGTAGGCAAAGATAATCTGGCCTAACTATTACTGTTGTTAATCAAAGCCTTGTCCCCCATTTGACCCTCTCATCTCTCCTCTGTCCCCTCTTATCCTAACCCAGCCCCAGATAACACTCCCCATTCACCGCCGTGCCGCCCAAAAATAGTCGTCGCAGGCCGACCATGCCCAAGTCGTAGGAGGCCACCCCGCCCTCTTCCGCCATGCCTTTGAGGTAGGCAAGATCACACCTCCACCCCCTGTCCCTGCCCCGAGCCCTGCCAAGCACTGAACCACCGCAGAACGCCCGCGCTCTACGCCTCTGCACCATGCATAGACAGTGCCAGTGCGCCGCCCCTGACAAGCCAGCATAGACCCCGCCTTGCCCTCAGATCGCACGCGCACACTCGCCTTAACCCCATCATGCCCCCAGACATCCCTGTTCGCCGCCGTTTGACACGCAGCCACCGTGTGCCGCGTCGAACACCGCCTTTGCCGTGCAGAGAACGAGCCGCGCCTGACGAAATTCCATAGCCCCTAGCCGTGCCTTTACGCTGTAGAGTATCGCCAAGAGACTGCGCATCGACCGTCGCTCGCAGCCACGCCTCTAGCAGCCCGTAGCCCTATCGCCACTGTCGCCTGACCATGACGTGTTGTCTCGCCGTCGAGCCTATAAAAGGAGGGCTCCCCCAGCCTCATTCTGCACACCACTAAACTCCCCTCTCACCACTGAGCCTTCCCCACCTCGCGCCGGAGCCAATCGTGCCCTCAGTCGCCGGAATATAGGTTTTTCTATTTAGATTTAAACTAGATTCTATCCACTTGTTTAAAAAGTAATTCAACAAGATCCACTTGACCAAAATGCATGATTCAAATTTTGTTAGAAAGATAATTAAAGTATCTATCCAAGCCCGTTGGAATTAATTCATTTGGAGTTAGAGATAATTTATTGTAAAAATAACAAGACGAAGACTTTTCTGCATTCAAACATTTTTCAAAATCAACTATAATAGCTTTTGAGTTGATTCCAACTCTCAAAAATCACTTTTGACCATACCTATCTGAATATGTAAAAATATCTAGGTTTGCATGTAGTGACTTTGCACTAGTACCAAAATAATGCTACTAGGGCATTTCTAGTCACTTTAATTCATTTAAATAATAAACTTAAACTTAGTGAAATATGATCAAACATTAAATCACATTCCCATGTATTAAATATGTGGTGATGACATGTGTCCACATGATCCCCTATTTTAAATGGAAAATATTAAATCTTAAGTAATTTTAATGAGTAGAAATTACTTTTCTCCAATAAAATAAATGAAATTAGTTCATTGAATCTTGTGATGATTGTGATGATACTAGATCATCAAGTTTGTGCCTTAGTGTGATAAATATACTACTTAAGCATTTTTTGGTTATTGTGTACCCCGTATGTATTTATAGACGATAGTACTGACCAAGTCTACGAGGAGGAGGAGTTCTACCCCGAAGAAGACGAGGAGAATTTCAACCACTGCACCAACCAAGGCAAGCCATCATTAACAATGCAAGCTAACAATTGCAAGCTTGATAACCTAAGAAGAATTCCTTAAGCAAGCTTTGGTTATACCCTTTTTGATTTATACCCATCCCAAGTTTTACTTGCAAGCTTTACTTTCTTTTAATTTACCAAAGTTCTTTATTTTATTTATAGATAGCATAAAGAGTATAAAACTTTGCCTATCTAGTTAGACTTAGATGTCATTATATGGCATGATATTGATATTAGCATCCCTCATTAGTGAACACTCTTAACCTTAATTACTAGTACTAAGCATAAAACTTGATCACTTTAGATGGGAATACTTGGTAAAAATGATTATGAAAACCTTGGAATGATGAGTCATTCTATGGAGATGTTTTGACATGTGTTGAGAAACACAAATGGTTTATGATGATGAAAATGTTGAGGCATGAGCCTTATCCCTTTATAAAAACTGATGGTTGGGTTCAGATGTGATACCATTCCAATTTTACCGTACAACCACAATACCTGAATTGGGTAAGGCTTAGCCGGAAGTTTATATGCATTAGTACGGCTTCCCTCGTAGGAGAGGTTTGAGCCGAGGCTACCTCTCGATGTTGTCCACCTATGTAGTGCCCAGGATGGCAGTTGGCCATGGCTGGGAGGCCAAGCTCATAGGAGAGGTGCTTTTACTAGGGTGTGTAATTGAAAGGTTATGATTGATTATCTGCATACTAAGTATGATGATTCAGGGTTATCCCTGACGGATGTATCGAATTTTGTGGTGAAAGTGTACCACCTTTGTAGAGTGTCAAACTATTCGAATAGCCGCGTCCGCGGTCATGGACAGTTGGAGTGGCCATACTGTTCCATCATCAGATGTTTTCCAAAATGACTTGTGAAATGAATGGTGACTTTGACTTGACCACAATAGGGTTGTGACTATGAAAACTAAGTTCCCACTTAGGTGATTTAGAACATTAATTTAGTTTTCTTTACTTCTGAACTCAACTTGGGTTTCAAATTTAACTTTGCAAATAAACTTAGAGCTTAGCATTCCTACTAGAACTACCTTACCTCTTAGTGATAGTTTGCAGTGCTTAAAGAGTACTCATGGCTTTGTCCCTGGCTATTCCCGTGGCCAGACTATGAAGAGGACTATCAGGAGGAAGGACCGCAGGACAGCTACGACAACTAGGACTATCTCCCATCGTCAGCATTGCCTGTGACACTAAAGATCATGAGATCCTTTATTCGTGTAAAACCATATTATGGTTTGTAATGGATGATGTACTGTGATATCCAATCTGTTATGTCTTGCAAAAATGGTAATCCTGAGATTGCGATGTATGGCATAACAGGCATCTGGGATTAAAAATCCGGGTGTTGACAAGTTGGTATTAGAGCCATCCTGACCATAGGCGACCCTAGTTAGAATGGACAATCGAACAAAAACTTAGTTTCAGAAACAAAGAAAGTGAGTATTTATGAAAACCTATTTCCCCTCTTATCCTTGATATTCTCTCAAAAAAATTCATGTTCCTCTAGAATTTCTTACATTACTACATAAAATTTGACACACTTCATCACCTCACTAACTTACTCATCCTAAATTCTTATAGATGGAAGTTCAGTACTGCAAGTTCTACCAGTTGGGCAACCAAGGACAACTGATCTTCGAGAGGGATCTTGATGCACTGTCTAAGTACCTGGAGCGCCTACATCCTGAATTCTTTGGAGCTCAACTCAATGACCACCCAGGAGGAGATCTACAATGGCTGATAGTTGCTGATCTTTGAGGCAAGATGGAAGCACCCCTGTCTAAGAAGATTCAATTCACCGTGAGAGAGAACAACTGGTTGGATGGATTAGCTAGGGCAATTGTCGTGGTGTGGAACATGGCAGTGCCGTTGGGGATGGCTTGAAGGGGACAATCAGGTTGCTATTGGTGGCTACTCGCAACGGGTTGGGCACAGATACTGCAAACACAGTGATGTACCCAGGTTTGGAGCCCTCTTTCCGAGGTAAAACTCCTACTCCTACAAGGATCAACTATCAAAGGGGGCGAACGCCCAATACAAGTGCTCCTTGAGCTGTTTCCTTAGCTACTTCTTGCTAGGAATTCTCTAAGTCCTTCTTCTGGTGTCTATTCTTTCTCCCCCCCCCCCCGAGCCTTTCCACTACCAACACCACACTAACGACCATGTTTGTTGCTGCGATGTACATCAACATGGGTTCCTTTGTTGCTGGTGCTGCCAGACTGGGTGGCGAGGTGAGCATGCGCTTGAGGTCAGGAAAGCTTCATTCGCCTGCGATGTCCAGACGAATTTATCCGTCTTCTTCATGAGATGGTATAGCGGGAGTGCTTTCTCGCCTAGCTGGCTGATGAACCGACTGAGGGAGGCCAGGAAGCCGGTGAACTTCTGGACATCTCTCAAGTTCTTGGGTGGTTGCATGCGTTCGATTGCGCCGATCTTCTCCGGGTTCGCCTCAATTCCTCGCTCATATACGAGAAAACCAAGTAGTTAGCCGGCTGGGACGCCAAACACGCACTTCTCCAGGTTCAGCTTCATCTAGAACTGGCGGAGGTTAGTGAATGTTTCCTTCAGGTCCTCAAGGAGTGTCTAGCGCTCCTTGGTCTTGACTACCACATCGTCGACATAGGCATGTACGTTTCTGCCAATCTGAGTCTGCAAGCACTTCTGCATGCAACGTTGGTATGTTGCACTAGCGTTCTTCAATCCGAACGGCATTGTGGTGTAGCAGTAGGCTCCCTAAGGAGTGATGAATGATGTTTTGATTTGATCAGCGGGGTTCAGCCGGATCTGGTGGTAGCCGGAATATGCATCCAGAAATGACAACAGCTCGCAGCTGGCCTTGGAATCGATCACTTGATCTATCCTTGGTAGGGTGAATGGATCCTTGGGACATGCTTTGTTTAGACTGGTGTAGTCAACACACATGCGCTACGTCTTGTTCTTCTTCAGCACGAGTACTCGGTTTGCCAGCCATTCCGGGTGGAAAACTTCTATGATGAATCCGGCTACAAGCAGCCGGGTGATCTCTTCCCCAATTGTTCTTCTTTTTTCTTCCACGAAGCAGCGCAGTGACTGTTTGACCGGTTTTGCATCTGGCCTGACATGTAAAGAGTGCTCGGTGAGCTCCCTCGGAACACCTGGCATGTCCTAGGGGGACCATAAGAAGATATCCTGATTCTCATGGAGGAAGTCAACGAGTGTGCTTTCCTATTTTATTTCAAGGCTGTCTCCGACCAGGATGAACTTGTCTGGCTCGGCCTCGTTTAGCAGGATCTTCCTCGTGCCCTTGGATGGCTTGAACCGTGCTTCTCCGACCGGCTTGGGCTCGCCAGCCGGCATGTCCTTCTGCAGGGCTGCCACGTTCTGCATGATTATGCGTTTTTCTTCCACGATGATCATGGCTTCAGCTATTTTGGACCCGTCTGTGGCGCATTCCATAGACCGTCTGTAGCAGCCGGCCATGGTGATGACCCCTTTGGGCCCTGGTAGCTTCATCTTGAGGTGGGCATAATGTGGTACCACCATGAACTTGGTGAGCGTTGGGTGCCCTAGGATCGCGTGGTATGCGTTGTAGAGGTTGACCACCTCGAACCAGATGGGCTCACAGCGGAAGTTGTCCTCCGTGCCGAAGATGACGTCCAGCTGGATTTTCCCGATAGGGGAGTGCGAAGGACCGGGGACGACTCCGGGGAAAGAGGTTCTTGACGGCTCTAGCTGTGACTCATGGATACCGAGCCGGTCGAGCGAGCTGTGGTACAGGAGGTTGATGCTACTCCCTACATCTACGAGGACGCGGGAGAATCTGCAGGAATGCTTCTGGGAGACAATGATAGGATCCAAAACCATTGCGTAAGTGCATGGGTGAGGCAGCTTACTCGGTTGGTCCTTCCGGCTCCACGCAACTTCTTGCTCCGACCAGTTGAGGTACCGGGGAACGGGAGGAACGATTGTGTTCACTTCCACGTCGCGACGCCTTTTGTTGTGCTTGGTATCCGGCTCCGTGGTGAAGATGTGGTAGTTTCCCACCTGACGAGGGTAGTTGTTATCATCATCCTCCCTTCGACGTTGGTTGTTGCGATCGCCTGGTGGCCCGCCGGCTGGAGGAGGTGGTGCCTATCCAGCCGGTGCCCCAGCAATTTCTGCCATCTTCTTCGTCCATGTGCACTGGCGTGTGGTGTGCGTAGCCGGCTTGTTGCCTCCGCTGTGGAACTTGCAAGGCCCATCAAGCATTGACTCAATAGTTTACTTGGGCCATGGAGGCCGGTCATCAGGCTTCTGTCTCCGGCTTCCGCTGCAGCCGGATCCTCCTGCACTGCTGCCACCTACCTAGAGCCATATTGGTTATTCGTCTGGTCATCCTTTCTCTTGCCGTGGCGGTTGTCGTGCCTCATGGAGTTGTGTCCGTTCCCTTCCAGCTAGCGCCGATCTACGGCGACATCGACGATTATTTGCCCTTGGCTGTCCACCTAGACGGATCTTTTCATTGCCGCGTCGGCCGTGGCGTACTTGTCTGTGATGGCCATGGTCTGTTCCATGGTTGTAGGCTCCACCCGGCGAAGCTTATGCTTGAGCATAGTGCTGTCTCTACAACTGTTGATGAAAAAATATACTCCCTGATGCTCGCGTACCCCCTCACAGGAGTTGTGCATGCTCGTCCATCGGGTGATATAGGAGCGATCAGATTCATTCAGGCCCTGCACACAGAGAGCTAGCTCGCTGGGCCGGCCTGGGCGCTTGTAGGTGCCGGTGAAGTTGCGAACGAACGCTTGCTCAAAATCGATCCAAGCTTTGATGCTGTTGTCGGGGAGACTGTTTAGCCACGTTCTGGCTGAGTTGAGGAGCATGAGAGGGGCGTAGCACACTGCTACCCGGCGGTTTCCGTTGGCGATGCCCACGGCGGTGGTATAGTCCACCAGCTAGTCCTCCGGTTTGACCGAGCCATTGCACTTCGGCGTATCCCTTGGGAGCGAAAATCCCTTTGGAAATAGTTCGTTCCGGATGCGCGGTCCGAAATATCTTGGTCCGGCTGGACTTTCTTCCTCCAACACACGTGATTGGACCAACAGGTTGATTCGCGCACGTATGTCTTGTTGTTCGTCCGGCTCAAGTGGTCCCAGCTGACAGATAGGCGGGACTTGGGGAGCGCCTGGCCTTTTCCGGCTTCGTCAGCCGACTCGTGATTTTTGCTAGTAACAGCTGCCGCGTCGTGGGCGTTGTGCCCACGGCCTACAGATCCACCGTGTGGGCGGTTGCTCTATCTTGCTCCATTTGGGGAAGACGCCTTGCTGCCGCCCGCAGTTGGATCCACCATCCGGCGAGCCGGCTAGGTTCTGTTGTTGCCAGCCATGCTAAGTTCGACATCGGCCTGCTACTTGTTCACTACGACCACGAGGAGCTGGCCGCATGCTTGCTGACGGAGCAGTTCCTCGCCCTCCAGGTGGCTAAGTTCCACGACCGCCACCTCTGTGGCCCTCATGTTTTTGGCAGGGGTGCTGTAGACCGGCTGCACCGCTGGTGTGCGTGGATCAGGGGCACGATCCATCTCTAAACCGAGGTTCCGGCCTTGCGGCTGAGCCAAGCGGCTGGTGTCGGGTAGGCGCGCAAAGCCCTGCACGATGTTGTACTCCCGCATGGTGGCATTCATCCGCCGTTGGGCGGCTGCCACCTTGACGGCCTCCTCTAGAAGGTTCTGGCAGGTGGTCTCCAGGGCTGCCACAGCTGCAGCTGGATCTACCTCGATGGGGGTGATGGGGTTGCGGAGATGCTCGATGGACGCGTTGATCAAGTCCGGGTTCGGGAGGCATGAGTTGGTGGCACAACCATCCACGTTGCGCTCTAGAGGTGGGTGGCGGTTCTCCACCGAGCCTGCCGTCATGACCTCGACGCTGCCGCTGGCGACGCGCGAGGCGGAGAAGCCAGGGGGTGCGCCGAAGATGGTGACGACTTCACGAGGGAAGGCCTCAGGGACGGTGACGACGTAGACGCGGTGGTCGCCGAAGCGGATGGTGGAGCCCCCGCTTGGGAAAGTCCCCCTAGCGAAGCAGGACGCATTGTCGAGGATGCAGTCGTAGGAGCCGAGAGTGAGGACGAGGCCAGAGGCTACTCACTCACCAGCGACAAGCGGAAGTCCCATGAGAAAGATGATCCCAGTCGAAGCGCTGTGCCCCACGGTGGGTGCCAATTGTCATGGTGTGGAACACGGCAGTGCCATCGGGGATGGCTTGAAGGGGACAATCAGGTTGCTATCGGTGGCTACTCACAATGGGTTGGGCATAGATATTGCAAACACAGCGATGTACCCAGGTTTGGAGCCCTCTTGGCGTGGTAAAACTCCTACTCCTGCAAGGATCAACTATCAAAGGGGGCAAACGCCCGATACAAGTGCTCCTTGAGCTGTTTCCTTAGCTACTTCTTGCTAGGAACCCTCTAAGTCCTTCTTCTGGTGTCTATCTTCCTTCTGTTTTTTGCTTGAGCCTACCTAGAACCCTAGCGCTACCCTCTTTATATACAAGTCGAGGAGGCAGCTTACAAGATGGGTTCTAGGGTTTACTGTTTGGATTTGGGCTTTACAAAATGGGTCGGCTGGACAGGGCCAAACGGTAGGCCCGGGTCTAGTCAAGCCTCCAGTACAGGGGAGGACCATGCTTTAGCGCTCAGCACCCATGCTTTACTCATCATCTGGCTCTTTATCCATCAGTCGACTCTTTATGCGTAAGCCGGGGCTTTCCTCGTCAGCCCTTGCTTTGCTCGTCAGCCTCCAGCTTTGGCTCTATTGTCCGGTAACACCGGTTAGGCCAGCCAGCCTGCTCGGTCAAGGGTGCGCTCAGCAAGGAGCGCCATCCCCACCGTACAATGTCCAACGGATCCGAGGCGGCCGACTAGGAGCGGCCGACTAGCCGGTTCTTCTGGCTACCCGGCTAGACGGGCCAGCCGGGGAAACTTGAGTCCGGACCGGGTGGGAATTCCACTCGACTGTGGTTCCTTGATCTGGGTCCAGACGGCACGCGCTCCTTGGAGCCAGCCGGTTGGTCCCGTCTTACCCTACACGGGGGTCATCCCCCGACAGCAATGCATGAAGGTTTCGCCTCTCTTTGCGGACAGAACATCAACTTGATCCAGGGAACTCGCTTTGCTCACTATGCAAGGCGTGATTCTATGGGAATGCCGTTGGAGATGCCAAGTCACCCGGAGATGAGGCGCCAAGTGGAGAACCTTGACTTCCTACTGTATGATAGACAGAAGGAATTGGACAATGCTCGAGATTACGCTAGCCACAACCTTGCCATTGCCGCCTGGAAGGCCCAGACTTTTTCCCTGCTAGTCAAGGATCGCCAATCACTTCATCGCCAATGCACAAAGAAGGATCGCACCATCGCCTGTCTTTGCAAGAAGGTGGCAGACCTCGAGAAGACCATCCAGGAGCAAGAAGCTCAGATTGCAGCCAAAGAAGAAGAGGGAGAAGGTGAAAACATCCAGGGTGACCTTCACTCGTACCTCAGCAATGATGATTACTACCTAGAGGATGATGCCATGGACTTCTACATCGATGATGATGACTCCGACTTCATCGATGATGAGTAGATGCACTTGATCATTATCGTAGGAAGGAGATGTATAGGTCCCACTGTATCTTAGTTCACAGAATGGTTCAAAACCATCAGTTTTCCTTTTATGTTGTGGTGTGTGTGTGTGTGTTTGTATTGTGTGCTTTGCTTGAATGAATGAATGAGAAGTTGTTAGTTTGCAAAACCTGAGTCATACTCAAAGTATTAGCTTTTGAAAACAAAACCATGAACCTTAGAACTTTCCCTCTTACCCCTTTATCTATCTCAATCTTCAGATGACTCGTGGAAACCCCGGAGGAAGCAGCTCATCGCAGGACCCAATGCTGCAGATTCTGCAAAATGCTAGTTTCCGACCGTGAAGCTAGTAGAGCGGAACACCAAGCCAAGCTAGCTACCCTGCAGCAGATCACTCAGATGGCTGATACATTGCAAATGTATCTATAATTTTTGATGTTCCATGCTTGGTTTTATCTACTTTCTTGTGTTTTGTTCCAACTTTGGAGTACTTCTCATATGATTTCTTGGAATAACCTATTAACAAGATGCCACAGTTCCAGTTGCCTGTTTTCTGCTGTTTTTGGTTCCAAGAAGACAGAAAATGAATATTCTCGGAATTGGAGGGGACAAAAGCCAAAGTTACTATTTTCCCGGAGTACTCACGGAGCCAGAAGGAGAGTCGGAGAGGGGCCATAGGGTGGCCACACCACCCTTAGGTGCGGGTCCACCCAGGCCGCGCCAGGGCATGGTGTGGGCCCCCTGGCTGGCCATTGACCTTGCCTCCTTCGCCTATAAGAGCCTCCTGATACCAAAACCCTAAATCGTCAACCAGAAATCCACGAAAAGTTCCGCTGCGCTGCCGCCACCGAAGGGGAGATTCGGGGGACAGAAAGTCTCTGTTTCGGCACCCTACTGGGATGGGGAAGTGCCCTCGGAGCCATCTCCATCGATCTCCATTGCCATCTCCAACACCCTTGCTGATTCCCATGATGAGGAGGGAGTAGTTCTCTCTCGAGGCTAAGGTTTCTACCGGTAGCTATGTCTTCATCTCTCTCTCTATGCGTGATCTTATTGAGATCATGAGCTTGTAATCTATAGATCTACCTTGCTACTCAAGTGCTTTAATAGATCTCTGCTCTCTCCATGTGTGTGAAAGTGACAGCGTGCTCACCATGGTGGCATTTAGGCTAGAGATTACAAATACTTGTTATGAGTTATATTTGGAGTTGGATGTTTCTATGAAATTGTGGTGTTTGTTGGACTCATCTAGTACTCAAGGTGACGGTGTGGGGTTATCTAGATGGGAAAGGCTTACTTTGAGGTGTGCTGTTATAGCCCTACCGTTGATTAGAGTGTCCAACCAGAGAGTAGTTAAGAGTAGTATCACGAAGAGAATATATTTATATGAGAGTGTTCACTAGTGAAAGTATGATCCCTAGGCCTTGTTTCTTAGCATTGAAGACCGTTTGCTATTAGATCTGTTACATGTTTGCTTGCTTCCATCTTTATTTCAGTTTTACTTTAGTCTTTTCCATGCCATCAAGCTATCTTCTATCACCGTTACCACTTATAATTATCTATGTCACTTGTATTTCACTATCTCTTCGCCGAACTAGTCCACCTATACACCTGACAAGTGTATTGGGTGTGTTGGGGACACAAGAGACTTCTTGTATCTTGATTGCAGGGTTGCTTGAGAGGGGATACCTTTGACCACTTCCTCCCTGAGTTCGATAAACCTTGGGTGATCCACTTAAGGGAAAACTTGCTGCTGTTCTACAAACCTCTGCACTTGGAGGCCCAACAACTGTCTACAAGAATATAAGTGCGTAAACATCAATGGCCCACAATAATCAAGGCCAAGGAAATCAGGATCATCATGGATCCAAGCTCAAGAACTTTTAGAATACCAATCCCCCTATCTTTAGCAAGTCTGAAGACCCACTAGATGTAGATGATTGGTTGCAAACCATGGAGAATAACCTAGAAGTAGCAGGAGTTGACGCAAATGAGCAAGTATTGTTTGCCACCCACTATCTGGCAGGAGATGCAAGAGCCTGGTGGAATAGCACCTGTACTATGAACGACGGGCATGTGATAACGTCGGAAGCTTTCAAGACCAAGTTTAGCCGCACCCATGTGCCGCAAGGTTTAGTCACCAGAATGAGAGATGAGTTCAGAGAGCTGAAGCAGGGCAAGATGACTGTAATAGAGCACCGTGACAGATTTATGTCTCTCGCTAGGTATGCACCTGATGAGATCAATACTGAAGCCAAGAAGAATAAGAGATTCCTGAATGGATTGCATGATGAGATGCAAACGGTGTTAATCAACATCCATTTTGACGATCTCGAAGAGCTAGTCAACTCTGCCATCCAGATGGAAGGAAAGAACAACCAAGCCAACGACAATCGCAAGCATAGAATGATGCACCAGAGTGGATTCAACAGTCACCAGAAGTATCGCCCCAACCCTTCTGCAGGATATGCCCCAAGAAACAACAAAACCCCAATGTCTCGCCCAAGCTACCCCAACCGTAGCGGAGGAAACTTGAAGTCTGGAGGAAACCACAACAACAACCCCGACAACTCCAACAACTTCAACCGTGCACCGCCCAAGTGCAACAACAACAACAATACTGCCTGAAGGACTGGAAGCAATGGCGTGCCTATTGTAGACAAAGACAAGTCTCCGATTACTTGCTTTGAATGTGGAGTGAAGGGTCACTAATCCAACGAGTGTCCCAAGAAGCTTGCAGCAGCCACCAATGTGATTGCCCCAGCTCAGCAGCAACGCCGTGTTCAGCTCGGAAGAAGATTCGCCCTAGGGAACTCTATCAACTTCAAAGGCCGTCTGTTCCACATGAATGCTGAAGAAGCCCAGGAAGCGCCAGATGTCGTGTTGGGTGAACTCTCTCAACTGCAACGGCCGTCTATTCCACATGAATGCTGAAAAAGCCCAGGAACCGCCAAATGTCGTGCTGGGTATGTTTTCTGTTAACTCGGTATTAGCAAGAGTGTTGTTTGATTCTGGAGCATCGCACTCATTTGTTATAGAAGAATTTGCATGCACTAGTAAGATTCACCCAACCAACTTGAAGCATGTCATGATAGTTCAAATACCTGGTTTAACCACCAAAGCTAGAAAATTTGCAAGGTTGTGCCTATCAGAATACATGGGATATATTTTTATGCCAATCTAATAGTACTTGGAACCAAAGGTTTGGAAGTAGTACTAGGAGTGGATTGGATGTCGAAACATAAAGGATTGATTGACTGTGCCAAGAAATCGAGCTTAGGCCCAGGAAAAAAATGACTCTATCGGTTCACCTCTCCTGACCCCCTGAGGGCGATCCCCTGCAACCTCGAATCCACGAACCCCAAGCCAAATCCACAGAAATTCTACCGATCAGAGATGGAATCCACATGATCCTGAAACCAACAAACCCACGCATCATTGTTTCCACAAAAAACAGCCCACAAATTCCCCAATCCCTCCTACCCGTGGAGTTCAAGAACAGGCTCCGCTCGATCATAAATCGATCCATACATCCGCAAAGATCCATAGCAGTCTTTCGATCCAGGTTCGAGGAGCTCCTATCCCCTCCACCTCCAACCCCTGCCCCGACACCACCGCCGATTTCCCCTCCTACTAACCTCCCAGACCAATTTCTGCCCATGTCTCCGCCTTGCCACGAGCGCCAATCACGCTGCCCCTTGCAGGCAAATGGGTTCCTCTACGCCATGCCAAGACGGAACCAACGAAACCGTAGGAATCATCATCGACCCCAGCTGCCCCAACGGATGCATCGTCCCCAACAGCTCCATTGTCCCCAACGGCTCGGGGCGCCATCAGCGGAGCCATCACTTCGCCAGCAATGAAGGGATTCAATTCTAGAGGTATGACTAGGCGCGATTATACCAATTTACTCCATGATCCCCTGACCCTGGCGGGCAGGCTATAAAATCAAGACGCCGGAGTTGCTCCTACCCACAACACAGCCTGAGCTCAAACCACTGGCCTCAACCCACCACTCCCATGGAGAACCAGACCAAGCTGACCACTGGTGAAAAGGAGGCAATCCCTGCCATGGCGCCCAAGAACAGTTCCTCCAGCAATGCCGCCACTGATGGAGGCAAGCTCGCCACTGACGGGCCGCCGCGGCGGCGCCCTGGGAAAAACCGGTCGAGGACGACCGTACTGAGGAGGAGCGGAAGCCCATCATTGTCGAACTGGCAAGAGCTCGCAGCACAGCCTGCGCTCGCCTCATCATCGTCGGCGTCTTCATGTCAGTAATCACCATCTCCTCCAAGCAGCTGATCAACTACATGCGGAACGTGTGGAGGATCAGGGGGTCCCTCGAGTCCCACCAGCTGGCTGACGGGCGATTCGTCCTCGAATTCTCTGAAGAGGGCGACTACGTGCACGTCACCAAGGGAGGCCCATGGCGATACCAAGGTGATGAAGTGCTCATCCGTGAGCTGAAGATGAAGGAAGACCCGGACACGGTGAGGTTCAAATCGGTTCCCATCTAGGCCCAATTCACCGGAATCCCCTTCTATCTCTTATCAAAGCAGCTAGCGAGGAACCTGGGGAAGCGGATCAGGGACTTCATCTGCATTGACAACAACGTGAGAGGACACATCTACGAAAAATCCTCCGCGCTCGCGCCCACTTGCCTATGGGGTGTGCTCTCCACCGATGGATCACGCTGGAGGATGAATTCACTGATGAGGAAGTTGTGGTGGCCGTCATGTACGAACGGCTGCCCAACTTTTGCCTCTTCTGTGGGGTGATCGGCCACCAGGAGGCAACGTGCGAGCTGCCACCCACTCTGAGGATACGATGCTACGCTCCGAGCCTTAGCTTCACGCCCACCCACCCCGACCACCCCAGGAAGTGGTACCTTCCGGAGACGACATGCGAGAATGGACGCGCACTGCGGATGCACCTTCCGTTGTGGAACATGGCTTCCTGCAGCGGCAAGCGCGACTACAAGTCGAAGGAGCTGGCCATTGTGGCCAGTGTAACGAAAGATGTGGAGAAGCTGTCCGTCCAGGACACCAAGAACACCAGCAAAATCGAAGCCTCCAAAGAAAGCAGCCCTGCCATCCCACCCGCTGCCTCTGACGCTTCCAAGGTCACCATCAACAACTCTACCATTGTCACCACCACCAACGCAAGCTCCCTCGACAATTCTGCTGATACGGAGGCACGCAAGAACAGGTGGAGGAGAAGGCCAAGAGAAGAAGGAGAAAGCCAGAGCTTTGGCAACAACCTGAAAGAAACAACCACAAAAGAATCTGAACAAGATAGGGGCAAGACAGTGGTGCCTCGCCCTGTTCTAGGCAAGCGGGATGGGAACATGAGTGAGCTTCAAAAGGATGACATCGCGAACCCAACCAACAACAAGAAGAAGAAGAAGGGAGAGGTCGCTGCCAGACCTGCTCAGAAGGTGGTCAAAGACACAGGGGAGGATGGACCGCTAGAAGCTACCAGTCATGGGGCTACTAGTCAACTGATAGGCGCTGATGCTGGCGCCTGTCAGGAGCCATGAGTCTCCTCGCTTGGAACAGCCGTGGCTTGGGTCTGGCCCGGACTGTTCATGAACTGGTGCTGCTCGGCCGCACATACAGACCCAAGATCATGTTCAACAGCGAGACCAAACAAAGTGAAAATAAATTGAAGGACCTGAGGGAGAGACTAGGTTTCAAATTCTATAGCACTCAGCTGGGTAAAGGGAAAGAAGGGGGAATTGCTTTGTACTGGGATGAACAACTAGAAATAAAAATCCTATCATCGAGTTCGAGATACTTCGATGTGTTGATCAAAGAATTCCCCATTGGCCACCAATGGCTGGGCAGCTTTGTCTATGGTGAGCCAAAAAGTTCAGAGAGGCACCACATGTGGAAAACACTGCGCAGGATCAAGCCAAACGCCTCTGAACCTTGGCTAATGATCAGTGACTTCAATGAAACCATGTGGCAGCACAAACACTTATCTAAAACAAAGAGGTCTGAAAGTAGGATGGCAGATTTCAGGAAAGTTCTCGCATACTGCAACCTTCACGGCATCGGCTTCTCGGGACCTCCCTGGACCTTCAACAACAAACAAAAGGAAAAGAGGAATGTGAGATCACAGCTTGACAGAGCGGTCTCTTCTCACTGTTGGTCTCCGCTATTCCCGAATGCTCGCCTTACTCACATCTGCTCCTCATGTTCAGACCACTTGCCTCTTCTGCTTGAATATGAGAAGCAGATTAAACTCAACAAACCAACGGAAAACTAGAGACATGAATACATGTGGGAAAGAGATGCCTCTTTATCTGAGGAAATTGAGAGCGCTTGCTCTAACAGCCTGGAGACCACCTCTTTAGCAGACCTGATGAAGAAGCTAAGCAACACTAGAGACCATTTAAAGGTTTGCAGCAAGAAAAAGTTTGGCAGTGTTACCAAAAATATTCACAAAAAGAGAAGACACCTCGAAGAACTATGGAAAGAGTCCAAAACTGATACTCGAGATGAGAAAGTGAAAACTATCTTCTCCGAACTTGATGAACTACTGCACAGGGAAGAGATGATGTGGAGACAACGCTCGCGGGTGCAATGGCTCAGAGAAGGTGACAAAAACACTAGCTACTTCCACAAAAAAGCAAATGGGAGACAAGCAAAAAACAGAATAAAAAGAATTAGAGGACTGAATGGAAACTGGACCAACGATCCAAAGGCAATTGAGGTTCTGGCTGGCAGTTTCTTTCAGCACCTGTACACCAGAGACCCAAACGTGTACCCTGATGAGCTTATTGACATCATCCATAGCCCAATCACTGAAGAAATAAACGTCACTCCATGCAAGGATTTTAGCGATGAGGAAATCGCCGATGCGCTCTTCCAAATTGGGCCGCTCAAGGCCCTGGGTCCTGATGGACTACCAGCCCGCTTCTTCCAGCACCATTGGGGTCTGCTCAAAACCAAGGTGACCAAGGCAATCAAGGGCTTTTTCGAGAGCGGCGTCATCCATGAAGGCCTAAATGACACTGTTATCGTTTTGATTCCAAAAAGCTCAACTTCAGAGACGCTAGCAGACTATAGACCAATCAGCATGTGCAACGTCATCTACAAAGTTATTTCCAAATGCCTAGTTAACTGACTCTGGCCTCTTCTAGATGACCTGATCTCGGAAACACAAAGTGCATTCATCCCGGGAAGACTGATCACCGACAATGCTATCATAGCATTTGAAAGCTTCCACAAGATCCAGAGCAGCAGAAACCCAAACAACAATCATTGTGCGTTCAAACTTGACCTATCCAAAGCTTATGATAGGGTCGATTGGGGGTTCTTGGAGAAGACACTTCAGAAAATGGGCTTCCACAACAAATGGGTGTCTTGGGTGATGACCTGCTCCGCTCTGTGCGCTTTGCCGTTAGGGTTAATGGCCACACCCTCGACCCTTTCTACCCCTCACGCGGCATCAGACAAGGAGATCCTCTCAGCCCATACCTCTTCCTATTTGTTGGAGTAGCTCTGTCTTGCATACTAAAAAAGACACAACTGAAGGCAGAATAACACCTCTCAAGATTGCGAGGGGAGCCCCAGGAATATCGAACCTGATGTTCGCCGATGACAGCCTCCTCTTCTTCAAAGCCAACACCGGGGAGGCAAGGGCCATTGACAGAACTCTGAATATCTTTCAAAGGTGCACGGTTCAACTTCTTAGCCCTAGCAAATGCTCTCTACTTTTTAGCTTTGCTTATCCGCTGGCCACACAGGAAGAGATTAAATCAGTACTGGGCGTCTCCTCCTCCACATTCGAAGAGAAATACCTTGGACTGCCTTGTCCGGAAGGACGGATGAAGGGCAAAGACTTCCAACCAATCATGAAAAGATTTACAAAGAGACTCACATTTTGGTCAGAGAGATTCATGTCACAGGGAGCCAAGGACACTCTTATAAGATCTGTCGCACAGGCTCTCCCGGGTTACGTCATGTCCATATCTAAGATGTTGCTTGGCTTTTGCGACCAATATGAAAGATTGATCAGAGACTTTTGGTGAGGAGATGAGGAAAACCAACGCAAGGTTCACTGGACCTCATGGGAAAATCTAACCAAACCGAAAGGAAAAGGAGGACTGGGCCTCAGAGATATTCACCTGTGCAACCAAGCCATGCTCGCAAGGCAAGCTTGGCGTCTCGTGCAAAAACCCAACAGCCTATGCGCTGGAGTACTGAAAGCAAAATACTACCCGAACGGAAATATCCTGGACACAGCCTTCCCCTCGAACTCCTCGCCTGCTTGGAAGGGCATTGAGTTTGGTCTGGAGCTACTGAAAAAAGGAATTGTTCACCGTGTCGGCAATGGAAAATCGATCCAATTTCTACAGGACAATTGGCTTCCAAGACACACAGGATTGAAGGTAGATAAACTAAAGAAAAACTCTCGTAGACATTGGGTCCATCAGCTGATCACTCCGAACAACTCTTGGAACACTGGTCTGATCAATGATATGTTCTATGAGTTTGATGCGATGGCCATTTTGAACATAGAGCTACCCACGGAGGATACTGAAGACCGGGTAAGCTGGCACAATGAAAACAATGGCATCTTCTCGGTTAAGAGCGCATACCGGCTGGCGCTGAACCTGGAACACCAAACAAATGAGACCAGCTGCAGCTCCAAACCCGATGGGACCAGATCGCTGTGGAACCTTTTTTGGAAGTTTAGGGTTCCACCTAAGGTGCGGGTCTTCGGATGGAGAGTGGGCACAGACACACATGCAACGAAAAGGCACAAATTCAGAAGAACGCTGGAGGTGACTGACCAATGCTCTATATGCGGCATGGACATGGAAGACGCACACCATGCCACTATCATGTGCCCCAAAGCTGTTGGCCTTCGCATGGCTATGTGCGACCGTTGGAACCTTTCGCAAGAGCAGCTATTCAGGAAGACCGGGAAGGACTGGCTCCCCATCCTCCTTAGCCAAATCAACGATGAAGACAGATCTAAAGTGCTCCTCCTCCTCTGGCTTGCTTGGCATTTGCGGAACGACATCATCCACAACAACGGAAAGGAATCGATATTGGGCTCTACCACCTTCCTAGAGTCATATTTCTCGGAGACAAACTCGTCGTCTACGGCCTGCAGAACAAGCAAAGGCAAACAGACTACAACTACTATCACGGCTGAAACTAGGGGCTCGGCCTCTGGCTGGACAACTCCACCCCCGGGATGGATGAAAATACTCTGATGCCTCCTTCAACGCAAAGAACAGAGTCACCGGAGCTGGCGCGGTGGTCAGGGGCTGTCACGGCAAGATCTACATAGCCATGTACATCCCGATCCTCGGTTGCTAGGACGCTGAAGAAGCTGAAGCTAAAGCTGCTCTACTCAGCGTCAGGCTAATGTGCGATCAAACACAGGAATAGATTATCCTGGAGGTGGATTGTGCCTCTGTTGCCAAAGCACTGTCCTACCAGGCGCTAGACCGATCGAGACTTTGGGCCACCTATGATCAAACAAAGAAGCTGCTGAAGAGTTTCAAAAACCACAAAATCATCCTCACTAGAAGAGAGAGTAACAAGGTCGCTGACACCTTGTCTAGATTCCCTAGTTCTTCTAGGCATAACATTTGGAGATCTAATCTTTCTGATCAAATAGAATCCCTTGTAACACAGGACAGTAACTACAGTGTTATGATGAATATATAAGAGCTCTCTTTTCCCTAAAAAAAGATTGACTGTGCCAAGAAAGCGATAGCCATGACCAGTAGATCTGGAGTGTCAGTTGAGCATATATCTGAAACTTTGCCCCGTCAATTCAAATGCAACAAGAGTCTAGCCCTACCAACCATAGACCAAGTCAGAGTAGTCTGTGTTACCCCGACGTATTCCTAGATGAATTGCCTGGTATTCCCCCGGAGTGGGATATAGAGTTCATCATTGAACTGATTCCTGGAATTAGACCCATAGCTCAGAGACCTTATAGTATGAACCCTTCTGAACTAGTGGAGCTTAAGAAACAACTTGATGGCATGTTGGCGAAAGGTTTGATTCAACCAAGCACATCGCCATGGAGATCGCCTGTTTTGTTTGTCGACAAGAATGATGGAGGTAACTGTTTGTGCACAGATTACCAGAAGCTGAATGGCAGCACCATCAAGAACAAGTACCCACTGCCCAAGATAGAGGATCTATTTGATCAGTTGACTGGTGCCAGAGTGTTTTCTAAGATTGATCTTAGAACTGGTTATCATCAACTCAAGATTTGTGCAACGGATATTCCAAAGACCACCTTTACTACCAGATATGGGTTATACGAGTATATGGTCATGTCTTTTGGATTAACCAATGCCCCCGCTTATTTCATCAATCTCATGAATAAGATTTTTATGAACTTCCTAGATAAGTTTGTCGTTGTCTTTATCAACGATATTGTTATCTATTCCAAGTAAGAAGAAGACCATGAGCAACATCTGACAACCATACTTGAAACCCTGAGAGAACATTAGTTGTACGCCAAGTTCAGCAAATGTGAGTTTTGGCTGAAGGAAGTAGGATTCCTCGGACATATTCTGTCGGCAGGAGCAGTCGTTGTTGATCCCGCCAAGATTAGGGATGTTGAAGCATGGAAAGCCCCAACCACTCAAACCCAAGTCCGTGCATTTCTCGGATTAGCGGGATATTACCGCAAGTTTGTTGAAGGATTTTCGAGCATCGCCAGACCAATGACCCAACTATTGAAGAAGGACAAGAAGTTTGAATGGACAAACAAATGTGAAGCAAGTTTTCAAGAGCTCTAGAAGAGATTGATTTCAGCCCCAATATTGATTATGCCAGATATCAAGAAGTCATTTGATGTGTACTGTGATGCATCCAAGATTAGTCTCGGATGTGTGTTAATACAAGAAGGCAAAGTCATCACATATCTGTCTTGACAACTGAGGCAGCATGAGCAAAACTACCCTACCCATGATCTCGAACTAGCAGCTGTAGTTTTAGCATTGAAGACATGGCGTCATTACCTTATGGGTAACCGCTAAGAGATTTATTCGGATCACAAGAGCCTGAAGTATATTTTCACTCAGAAGGAGCTGAATATGAGGCAAAGGAGATGGATAGAGTTAATCAAGGATTATGACCTTGACATTCACTATCACCCCGGCAAAGCCAATGTGGTAGAAGATTGCCGTGTAGATTAAACACCATGATCAAAGAAACCCAACTAAGTTTGCATGAAGAGTTGGAGCAGTTTAGAACTGAGCTAGTTAGCAAAGGATTTTTAGCTAGCATTGAACTTCAACCCACTTTGATTAGTCAGATCAAGGAAGCCGGGAAGGGAAATGCAAGTATCGACGGAATCAAACGTTGTATTGGTACAGGAAAGGTACCTGGATTCACCGAGGATGAAGAAGGATTTTTGTGGTACAAAGGACGTATCTGTGTGCCAGCAGATTCGGAGTTGAAGCAAGTTATCATGCAGGAAGCTCATTATATTCTTTATTCTATCCACCCCAGAGGAACAAAGATGTATCAGGATTTAAAGGAGCAATTTTGGTGGCACAAGATGAAGAGAGAAATAGGAAGCTACATTGCCAAGTGTAATATCTGTCAGAGAGTCAAGGCAAAACATCAGAGACCCGCAGGACTATTGCAACCATTGCAGATTTCGGAATGGAAATGGGATTCCATCAGAATGGACTTTATCACCAGTTTGCCTACTTCTAGTAGGGGAAATGAGTCTATCTAGGTCATCATTGATAGACTGTCCAAGGTATCCCATTTTATACCTGTCAAGACTACCTACCAGAGTTCGAAGCTAGCAAAGTTGTACATTGCAAGAATTATTAGTTTACATGGAACCCCCAACACCATAGTGTCGGATCGAGGAACCCTATTTACCTCGAGATTTTGGCAGAAAGTCCAAGAAGGATTAGGAACCAAGTTGAATTTCAGCACAGCTTATCACCCGCAGACCGATGGACAAACTGAAAGAGTCAACCAAATCTTAGAAGATATGTTGAGAGCTTGTGTGCTAGAGTATGGATCAAAATGGGAAGATTGTCTGCCTTTCGCAGAGTTCTCATACAACAACAGTTATCAAGCCAGTTTGCAAATGGCCCCATTTGAGTTCGTATATGGAAGGAAGTGTCGTACCCCTTTGAATTGGTCGCAAGTAGGAGAGAGGTCAGATTTTTGGACCCGACATCCTACGAGAAGCCAAAGAGAAGATTCACAAAGTCCGTGAGCACCTCAAGACCGCCCAATCCAGACAGAAGAGCTATGCCGACAAGAGACATAGAGACCTGACTTTCAATATCGGAGATTTTGTGTATCTCAAGGTTTCTCCATTGAAGGGAATGCAATGTTTCAGTCTGAAAGGAAAGTTAGCCCCCAGATGTATTGGACCCTTCAAGATTCTGAATCACCGAGGAGAAGTATCATATCAACTGTAACTGCCGGAGGAGATGTCAGCCATCCATGATGTGTTCCACATCTCGTTACTTCACAAGTGCTTAGAAGTTCTGGAGAAGACCGAAGTGTTCAAGAACATCGATCACCAAGCCATTGATATCAACAAGGATTTGACGTATCGCGAAGTGCCCATCCGTATCTTGGAAGAAGATTTTAGAATCACCAGGACCAGGAGTATCAAGTTTCTCAAGATCCAATGGAGCAACCACACCAAAGAAGAAGCTACCTGGGAGCAAGAAGATTACATTAGGACTGAGTTTCCAGATCTCTTTAGTTCCTAGTTTTCTTTCTTAAATCTCGGGACGAGATTTTGTTTAAGGGGGGAAGGTTTGTAACATCCCAAAACTTTAATCAAGTTTATCAAGATCCAAATCACCCAATTTAGGGTTAACAAAAACTTTTTATCATTAAAATAATTAGGAATGCATAGGTGTGTTGCATTAATATAGAATTGTTTGGAAATGCCATGTTTGAGTGATCTATATGTTGTGAAATGGTTTAAGAGTGAATGAAACATCATCTAAACCATTTAAAAACAAAATCCAAAGAAAAAGATGTCAAATAAGAATAAAAAGACCAAATGGTCATTTTGACCATTTTAATCCACTAGGCCACTTTAGGTGTTCCTAGAAGTCATTTTCAAAGAGAAACATTGTCAAATCTTTTCACCCCTGTAACACCCTCAAATCGGCCCTATGCAAGTTTTAGCCCTTTCCACCAAACCCGCATAGAAACGATTCAAGGACGCCCGCCAAGCACTTTCGTGCGGGTGGAAAACGAAGTAATACCATTACACAACAGTCCTCGATGGGACCCACAGAACAGATATATATATATATATATACAACAATGACTCAACGAGTCAAGAATGCAAATATACAATACGAAGATCCAAATCACCTTGGAAACGTTACGGCGTCCGAGTACAGACAAGATGCAAATGGGGCTAAGAGCCCTGAAGAATAACCAATGGCGTCCATAACCCTGCCCAGGCCAAGCCGGAAGGGTAACCCTGCTAATGACGTCAATCTCAAAACCTGCTAAACAAAAGGGGTGCCGACAAAGGGCAAAGGAAAAAGAGGAGCGTCAGTACTGAGGCCAGTACACGACGAGGCTAGAATTCGGCGTCTCTCGCCTACATAGGTATGGTGGACTCAAGCGGCAGCGCAGCATGCACTAAACAACCTATAGAGACTCAATAAAACTGGCGGTTATTAGAGAGGGATAAGAAAGACCTATTTAGATCCTACCTGATACTAGCACCAAACATACCCATCCTGGTATTTCCCCCTCGAGACCAAACGAGGAAGTCGGACCAAGGAACTCACACAGTTGGCAGTTTTACTCATTCCGTTATAGTTGCAGCAGTTACTAATCAGATATTGATAGCATGAGTCATCCTGAAGCATAAGAGTGGGCAGTTTTAATCACCATTCCGTTGTAGTTGGAACATTTAGTAGTCAGATATAATTGTCCCGAGGAATCCCAAAACCCAGCAGTTTTTGGCACTTTTATCACATTCCATTGGAGTTGCAATACGTACTAGGCAGATATAACAAGACACAAGGAACCCCAGCTCCACCAGTTGTTGGCATTTTTAATATCCATTCCGTTGTATTTGAATCTGATTACTACTCACATATTAAGTCAAATTTGTAGCACTACTTTAGTTATGCTTGTCTATGATGGAGATACTATGCTCCAAGTCATCCATAAACGCGGAAATGGCTTTTAGAAAGATTTACCCTGCAGGGGTGCACAAATAGCAACACACACACGATCAACCTCAGAGAAACCAAATCAAAACCCAACGAGGCTTTCACGACAAAGCAATCACAGGATTCATAAAATATTTCAGGGGGGCAACCCACTAAGCTACCCGCAACGAAGTTGGCTGGCTCCGGAACGGACCTAGGGTTTGTGACAATGGTTGTAAACAACTGGGAACCTGAAAGTGTGACTGGGCTTATCGATACCGTGAAAACATTCCACGATCCAAAACAGTATAGGTGCTCCACGCACAATCTTAAATAAAGCAGTAAAGCATGGCATAAGTACAGAATAGTAATAAAGCCCCAAACTACTTGTGGCCCCAAGAAATAGAAATGAATCAAGCTCTGGCTCAGGGGGGTCCATAAGGCCTCCCGGTTGTGGATAGTGCGAATAGTCAAGGAACAAGTATCAAGTACTCGGGGTCCTACGGGACACAAGTGAGCGTCGAAGAACCAAATAACATCTATTGCCCACCGATGCCTCTGCGTTCGTTATATCTAGCTATTTAATAGTTGTGTTTAAAGTCATGATCATCTCCACCATAAACCTCTGCTAGCATCCCAACAACTGTGGTGCTCGACAACACGAGATCGCACCTGAGCAAGCAACTACGACTCGCAAAGCCAACTATCTACCAAACAACAGGTATTAGGAGGTGTCCATGGAAATATAGAGGCTGCATGGGATATAACTGGTGCACGGAAACTAAAGCATCGTGCCACGGATAGCAATAGAGCAACAGGAGGAAATAAAGACTATAAATGCAAAATAGGTAGAAGGGGGAGAGATGCTCGCCTGGGAAACACTGCCGAAGGTTCATATCCGGAGAACTTGTCGATACTCGCATCAACACATTGGCCTAATCCGCGAAGAAGCAAACACTAGAAGAACACCGGATGCAATATTTAATACTACGGCAAAAGATCCGGCATGCTTATGATATGATGCATGGCATGGCATAGATGTGATGCGAGTAGGCAAAATTAAGCGGAACTGAGGTCCCGACAATTAATTAAGTGGTTCATGTTGTTTGGATACCCTGCATTTTAAATATTGTATTAACAGGGCGAAACATGACATCGGTTCGCTACACCAATTTAAATGGAGTCCGGAATAAGACAAAGTATCTTGCATATTGACTCCATATTTAATTATTAGTAAATCGGCATAATGCCCCCAAACCCCACAATATGCATGCAAGCATGATCAATTTATATGCAACAGATGATAATGTCATATTATAAAAATAGAGGCTTAGGGTCACACAGCTGGGTTCGGAAGATCTTGGGTTCCGGGGGTTCGGATGTCCGGTCTCAGGGTTCGACGAGATCGGGGGGTTCGGTCCGATGGGATCGTTCTCGGACAACGGAAGGAGAGCTTGGCGTTTTGGGAGGAAGGACTTGGTTTGGCGTTGGGGCGCATCGGATTCGCCATGGTCAGTGTCGATCTTGTCGTCACGAAGATCTTGTCGGTTCCTCGTATCGGGCCGGTCTTGGCGTCCGGGATGAAGAACTTGGTGGGTTGGGACGATCTTGTCATAGTCCTCGGGTGACGGTGTCGGTCTTGGGTCTCGGCGCAGGAAGAGCTTGATGATCCGAGAAGGAGATCTTGGTGTTCTGGGCATCTTCCGGTTGGGGTGTCGGCGTCCATGAAGAAGATCATGTTGATCCACGGGGTTCGGTCTTCGGGGCCGTGTGGCGATCTTGGGGTTCACTACTAGAAAAACGGCTATAGGTAATCCACACATCCGTGGCGCATGTGCTAGTGGTGCGCCACGGGTAAAATAGGCGTGGCGCACTGCCTACAGGTGCCCTACGGCTAACTGCCGTAAGCGTGGCGCACATGGGGGTGGTGCGTCACGGCTACTTGTGGGCCAGGGCACAGGTGGCCGCAGACAACCTAGCCGTACCGCACCTGCGCGGGGTGCGCTACGGGTGTGAAACTTAGTTATAGCGCACTCTGACATAGTGCGCTACGGGTATGTGGGTTGTGGCCTGCTGTGTAACTTACCCGTAGGGCACCCTAGCCTAGTGCGCCACATGTAAGTTTCCTGCACCAACCCCTCCCTGCCCCCCCTCCCCCCGTGGATCGCCTTTTTAGCCTTGCAAAAAATAAAAGAAAATGATAAACAATTCAAAAAATAAAATCCTTTCACATGTATCTAGGTAATGTGGTCTAGTGTGTAGGAAAATTAACAAACATGAATTTCGACTTTTTATGCAAAAAAAGATAATGCCACGATAAAATAGCCGTAACTTTTGCATACGAATTCGAAAAAATGTTTAATATACCAAAATGACGAGAACGAGAATTCACATCCGCTCGCAACCACCTCTAGTCGTTTGGCGATTTTTTAGATTTTCAAAATTCGAAAAGAGTAAAAAGTTATGATCAAAAGATCGTTTTTTCCTGCAGAAAAATGGAGGCCACTTACTTGTAGCGCACCACCCCTAGTGCGCCACGAGTAAGTTGGGCAGGATTCGAAATTCGAATCACCACCTAACCACCTAACCCTCCATATATATCTTCCCCACCCACCCCTTATCTCCTCCACTTCCACTTCTCCTTCTCCACTTCTCCACCCTTCTCCACCTTCTCCTTCTCCTCCACCTCTCCTACTTTCTTCTTCTTCTCCTCACTCCTCCACCTCTCATACCTTCTTCTTCTCCTCACTCCTGCACCCTCCGACCATCCTCCAACGGCACCCTCCTTCGATCACCTCCGGCTACACCCTCCCCGACCATCCTCTGACGGCGCCCTGCCCCGTGCACCTCCGGCCGCAATCTCCTCCACCATACTCCGACTGTGGCCTCCTCCGGCTGCACCCTCCGACGATGACGACGGCGTCCGGCGGGTCGATCTAGATCTAGATCTAGATCAAATCCCGCTTTTTTTGAAATTTGAAATCGTACCCGTGGCGCACATCACCTAGTGCGCTATGGCTAACTTTTCATACTCGTGGCGCACCACCTAGTGCGCCACGGCTAACTTTTCATACTCGTGGCGCACCACCTAGTGTGCCACGGCTAACTTTTACCCATAGCGCGCGCCTCGTGGCGCACACCTAGTGCGCCACGGATGATCAAAATAGGTGCGCCATGGATTAGCTATTTTCTTGTAGTGGTTCTGGCTTCATCGACGATGGTGAACTTGTGTGTCGATGGTGGCCTCCGGGTACTCGCATACATCTTCTCGCATCGGAGCTTGTGGGCAATGACAGACACGAAGGAGGGCCGTTGGAGATGAAACACACACACATGCAGCTTAGTCGTGCATCACGCGCCTCAACAGCAAGGAAAAAGCACGGATACACGCATCACGAGCCTCAGCTCACAAACAGGCAACATCATGCAGAGGCAGGGCGACCATGTTCGTCGAACAAGCGGAGCCCGACAGACCAGAGGCGGCGGGGACGTGTAGCAGTGGAGGTCACGGCAAGCTCGACAGTGACGTCGGTGCTCGGGATGGCGGTATGGGGCGGAGCACGGTGACAGAAGAGAGCTTGGGGCCGAGGAAGGCGACGCTAGGAGACGAGGGTGGGGCCACAGAGGTTGGCGGGAAGGAACTGCGGCACAGCCGTGCGTCCGGCAGGGGCTCGGTGAGGCGAGGTGGCCGCGAAGCTTGACAGAGGCGGGGTGGTAGCTTGAGGCGCAGAGACAGGGACCGCGCGGTGGCGGGTCCCGCTGTAGCGGTGGCGGTCGAGGATGGCAAGGACGGCAGGGCTCCGGTGAGGTGGAGCACCAGGGGAGGAAGGCTGGGGCGACGGAGAGGAGCTCGGCTCAGGCGGCCGCGGTAGCGGCGCACGGGATCGAGGCAATGGGTCCTCGGTAGGCGGCGGCGGAACTCGCACGAGGCAAGCAAGGAGAGCAGCGGCGGTGCGCGGGGCGACCGCGTCTCCTGCGTGGGACCGAGGACGCGGTGGGATCCCGTGGTGGTCGCGCGTGAGAGGATGGCGTGGGAGAAAAGGGGAGGTGGGATCGGGGGAGGGAATCCCGGGGAGCAGGTGGCGGGGTGTAAGGTGAGGGTCTCTCTCGGGGTGGGACCGGAGGGGTGAGGTGGCGAGCCAGGATTGGGCAGGGTGATGTGGAGGGGTGGGAAGTGCGCCCAGGCGGAAGGTGTGGGCGGGAGTTTGGGCAGGTGTGGTGGGGCCCAGGGGCAGGCGGGCCAAGGGAAGGGTGGTAGGAGGCGCAGGTAGCATGCTCGGTTGGGGAAAAACGGGCTATGTAGAGAGAGGGGGGTGGCAGCGGCAGATGACCAGGTGAGGCCACGGGAGAGAGAGGGGGTTGGTGGTTGGCTGGGTTGGGTTAGACTAGGGTAGGATTAGGGTTTGGGTGTTTTGTTTGTGTGGTGGTAGGTGGCTGTCGGCTGGGCCTTTTGGGCCTGGCCGGCGGCTGCCTCCCCCACTAAAATATTTATTTCCTTTATTTTATTTTTAGAAAGGATTTTATAAATAGTTTTTAGGTAAATAAAAGATCCGAAAAAGGCCGGAGTTTTGATTTGAATAAAGACGGGGAATATTTTAGGAAACAAAACAGGCTTTTAGAAAATAGTTTTAGACAAAACATATGCATTATGATGACGATGCTCAAATGCAATGTGGCATGATGACATGAGCATGCGGTCATGATGACGCAATGCACAAAAACACAGCAATTTTCTAGTAGTGGTTTTAGCGGGATGCCACAATTCAACACCACTAATAAGGGATCTCGCCCTCGAGATCTGCCTCCTGGTACCGGGAAGAAGGTCGGTGATCTGAATCTTCTCGCTTCATGTAGATCCTCGCGACACCACTAACAAGAGGTCATTATCCATGATCGTCGAGAGAACACTCCGGAGAAACAAGGACGAAGGTAAAGGTATCCACAAATAAAGCCACCTCTAACTTCGATAGAAGGAGAGAAACAATGCATTCTTATCCACTTCAATGTACACGAGCAAATAGAGTGAGTAGTCGGCATGGGGGCCAATCCATCACGCACCCAAGATATTACTCTGCACAATCAGTAGAAAAGCGTGCAACCATTCTCAGAATCAGACTGAAGATCTCGACAAGAGAGGTTTAGAACAAAGGAGTGATGCAGGCTCTTCATCGGATCTGGTGTAGACGATGTTGTCACGTCGGAAAAACACCGGAAGGCACAAACAAGGAGCAAAGAATGGTACCATAGATAAAGGATCACTCAGATAGAACTAAGTCCAGAGGTAGAAGCACCATTCCCAAAGGAGGAAGTGAAACCCTGAAGGTAAGACGGAAACCCAACCACGAGAATTCCTAGACTCGAAGAATAGGAAGAGAGCAGATTCAAAACACGCAGAGGTAAGAGCAGAACAGCAGAGGGGTAAGGAGTAAAAGCAGACCTAATCAGATCTATCCAACAGATTTTGCAAAAATAGATTTGACACTCTACATCGGCCGTTAGCTAGGTAATCCTACAGGCTGGACCAGTGGGGTATCACAACGGCTGAGCTCTGATACCACTCTGTAACACCCTCAAATCGGCCCTATGCAAGTTTTAGCCCTTTCCGCCAAACCCGCATAGAAACGATTCAAGGACGCCCACCAGGCACTTTCGTGCGGGTGGAAAACGAAGTAATACCATTACACAACAGTCCTCGATGGGACCCACAAAATAGATATAAATACAACAGCGACTCAACGAGTGAAGAATGCAGATATACAATACGAAGATCCAAATCACCTTGAAAATGTTACAGCGTCCGAGTACGGACAAGATGCAAATAGGGCTAAGAGCCCTGAAGAATAACCAATGGCATCCATAACCCTGCCCAGGCCAAGCCGGAAGGGTAACCTTGCTAACGACGTCAATCTCAAAACCTGCTAAACAAAAGGGGTGCCGACAAAGGGCAAAGGAAAAAGAGGAGCGTCCGTACTAAGGCCAGTACACGGCGAGGCTATAATTCGGTGGCTCTCGCCTACATAGGTATGGTGGACTGAAGCGGTAGCACAGCATGCACTAAACAACCTATAGAGACTCAATAAAACTGGCGGCTATTAGAGAGGGATAAGAAAGACCTATTCGGATCCTACCTGATACTAGCACCAAACATACCCATCCTGGTATTTTCCCCTCGAGACCAAACGAGGAAGTCAGACCAAGGAACTCACACAATTGGCAGTTTTACTCATTCCGTTATAGTTACAGCACTTACTAATCAGATATTGATAGCATGAGTCATCCTGAAGCATAAGTAGTGGGCAGTTTTAAGCACCATTCTGTTGTAGTTGGAACATTTACTAGTCAGATATAATTGTCCTGAGGAATCCCAAACCCAGCAGTTGTTGGCACTTTTATCACATTCCATTGGAGTTGCGATACTTACTAGGCAGATATAACAAGACACAAGGAACCCTAGCTCCACCAGTTGTTGGCATTTTTAATATCCATTCCGTTGTATTTAAATCTGATTACTAGTCACATATTAAGTCAAATTTGTAGCAATACTTTAGTTATGCTTGTCTATGATCGAGATACTATGCTCCAAGTCGTCCATAACCGTGGACACGGCTTTCAGAAAGATTTACCCTGTAGGGGTGCACAAATAGCAACACACACACGATCAACCTCGGAAAAACCACATCAAAAACCAACGAGGCTTTCACGACAAAGCAATCACAGGATTCATATAATATTTCAGGGGGCCACCCCACTAAGCTACCCGCAACAAAGTTGGCCGGCTCCAGAACGGACCTAGGGTTTATGACAATGGCTGTAAACGACTGGGAACCCGAAAGTGTGACTGGGCTTGTCGATACCGCGAAAACATTCCACGATCCAAAACAGTACAGGTGCTCCACGCACAATCTTAAATAAAGCAGTAAAGCATGGCATAAGTACAGAATAGTAATAAAGCCCCAAACTACTTGTGGCCCCAAGAAATAGAAATGAATCAAGCTCTGGCTCAGGGGGTCCATAAGGCCTCCCGGATGTGGATAATGCGAATAGTCAAGGAACAGGTATCAAGTACTCGGGGTCCTACGGGACACAAGTGAGCGTGGAAGAACCAAATAACATCTATTGCCCACCGATGCCTCTACATTAGTTATATCTAGAAATTTAATAGTTGTGTTTAAAGTCATGATCATCTCCACCATAAACATCTGCCAGCATCCCAACAACTGTGGTGCTCGACAACACGAGATCGCACCTGAGCAAGCAACTACGACTCGCAAGGCCAGCTATCTACCAAACAACATGTATTAGGAGGTGTCCATGGCAATATAGAGGTTGCACGGGATATAACTGGTGCACAGAAACTAAAGCATCGCAACACGGATAGCAATAGATCAACAGGAGGAAATAAAGACTATAAATGCAAAATAGGTAGAAGGGGGAGAGATGCTCACCTGGGAAACACTACCGAAGGTTCATATCCGGAGAACTTGTCGATACTCGCATCAACTCATTGGCCTATTCCGCGAAGAAGCAAACACTAGAAGAACACCAGATGCAAAATTTAATACTACGGCAGAAGATCCGGCATGCTTATGATATGATGCATGGCATGGCATAGATGCGATGCGACTAGGCAAAATTAAGCGGAACCGGGGTCCCGACAATTAATTAAGTGGTTCATGTTGTTTGGATACCCCGCATTTTAAATGTTGTATTAACAGGGCGAAACATGACATCGGTTCGCTACACCAATTTAAATGGAGTCCGGAATAAGACAAAGTATCCCGCATATTGACTCCATATTTAATTATAAGTGAATCGGCATAATGCCCCCAAACCCCACAATATGCATGAAAGCATGATCAATTTATATGCAACACATGATAATGTCATATTATAAAAATAGAGGCTTAGGGTCACACAGCTGGGTTCGGAAGATCTTGGGTTCCGGGGGTTTGGATGTCCAGTCTCAGAGTTCGACGAGATCGGGGTGTTCGGTCCGATGGGATCGTTCTCGGACAACGGAAGGAGAGCTTGGCGTTTTGGGAGGAAGGACTTGGTTTGGCGTCGGGGCGCATCGGATTTGCCCTGGTCGGTGTCGATCTTGTCGTCACGAAGATCTTGTCGGTTCCTCGTATCGGGCCGGTCTTGGCATCCAGGGTGAAGAACTTGGCAGGTTGGGACGATCTTGTCGTAGTCCTCGGGTGATGGTGTCGGTCTTGGGTCTCGGTGCCGGAAGATCTTGATGATCCGGGAAGGAGATCTTGGTGTTCCGGGCATCTTCCGGTTGGGGTCTCGGCATCCATGAAGAAGATCATGTCGATCCATGGGGTTCGGTCTTCGGGGCCGTGTGGCGATCTTGGGGTTCCGGCTTCGTCGAGCGATGGTGAACTTGTGTGTCGATGGTGGCCTCCGGGTACTCGCGTACATCTTCTCGCATCGGAGCTTGTGGGCAACGACAGACACGAAGGAGGGCCGTTGGGGATGAAACACACACACATAGGCAACTTATTCATGCATCACGCACCTCAACAGCAAGGAAAAAGCACGGATACATGCATCACGAGCCTCAGCTCACAAACAGGCAACATCATGCAGAGGCAGGGCGACCATGTTCGTCGAACAAGCGGAGCCCGACAGACTAGAGGCGGCGGGGACGTGTAGCAGTGGAGGTCACGGCGAGCTCAGCAGTGATGCCGACGCTCGGGATGGCGGTACGGGGCAGAGCACGGTGAAAGAAGAGAGATTGGGGCTGAGGAAGGCGATGCTGGGAGACGAGGGTGGGGCTGCAGAGGTTGGCAGGAAGGAGCTGCGGAACAGCCGCGCGACCGGCAGGGGCTCGGTGAGGCGAGGTGGCCGTGAAGCTCAACAGAGGCGGGGCGGTAGCTTGAGGTGGAGAGACAGGGAACATGCGGCGGCGGGTCCCGCTGCAGCGGTGGCGGTCGAGGATGGCAAGGACGGTGGGGCTCCGGTGAGGCGGAGCACCAGGGGAGGAAGGCTGGGGCGACAGAGAGGAGCTCGGCTCGGGCGGCCGCGGCCGCGGCGCAGGGGATCGAGGCGATGGGTCCTGGGTAGGCGGCGGTGGAACTCGCGCGCGGCAAGCGAGGAGAGAAGCGGCGGTGCGCGGGGCGACCGCGTCTCCCGCGTGGGACCGGGGACGGGGCGGGATCCCGTGGTGGTCGCGCGTGAGAGGGTGGCGTGGGAGAAAAGGGGAGGTGGGACCGGGGGAGGGAATCCTGGGGAGCAGGTGGGCGGGTGTAAGGTGAGGGTCTCTCTCGGGGTGGGACCGGAGGGGTGAGGTGGCGAGCCAGGATTGGGCGGGCTGATGTGGAGGGGTGGGAAGTGCGCCTAGGCGGAAGGTATGGGCGGGAGTTTGGGCAGGTGTGGTGGGGCCCAGGGGTAGGAGGTGCAGGTGGCATGCTCGGTTGGGGAAAAACGGGCTATGCACAGAGAGGGGGGGTGGCGGCGGCAGATGACCAGGTGAGGCCAGGGGAGAGAGAGGGGGTTGGTGGGTGGCTGGGTTGGGTTAGACTAGGGTAGGATTAGGGTTTGGGTGTTTTGTTTCTGGGGTGGTAGGTGGCTGTCGGCTGGGCCTTTTGGGCCTCGCCGGCGGCTGCCTCCCCCACTAAAATATTTATTTCCTTTATTTTATTTTTAGAAAGGATTTTATAAATAGTTTTTAGGTAAATAAAAGATCCAAAAAAGACCGGAGTTTTGATATGAATAAAGATGGGGAATATTTTAGAAAACAAAACTAGGCTTTTAGAAAATAGTTTTAGACAAAACATATGCATGATGATGGCGATGCTCAAATGCAATGTGGCATGATGACATGAGCACGCGGTCATGATGATGCAATGCACAAAAACACAGCGATTTTCTAGTAGTGGTTTTAGCGGAATGCCACAACCCCTTGCTAATACAAGTAAGGATCTACCAGATCCCACTTTGAAATCTTACAAAAACATTTAACCACTAATTTTAAGTGACATTTGAAATTGAATCCATTACATATGCATAGATCCCACTTTTTCAAAAACCACTCAAATGAGTTCACCTTGACAATCCCAAGCAACCACAGATGATCAAGCTTATGACTAACACACCCACCAAAAATCTTTTCAAAATTCAAAAATAAACTTCATGCGGGCATTGTGTCGAACAGTTGGCAGACAAAGATAATTTGGCCTAACTATTACTGTTGTTAATCAAAGCCTTGTCCCCCATTTGACCCTCTCATCTCTCCTGTGTCCCCTCTTATCCTAACCCAGCCCCAGACAACACTCCCCCTTCACTTCAGCGTTAGTGCGGCGTCGCCGAAAAATGGTCGTCGCAGACCGACCATGCCCAAGTCGCAGGAGACCACCCCGCCCTCTTCCACCATGCCTAGGAGGTAGGCTAGATTACATCGCCACCCCCTGTCCCTGCCCCGAGCCCTACCAAGCACTAGACCACTGTAGAACGCCCGTGCTTTACGCCTCTGCACCATGCACAGACCGTGCCAGTGCGCCACCCCCGACAAGCCAGCACAGACCTCACCTAGCCCTCAGCTCGCACGCGCACACTCGCCTTAACCCCAGCATGCCCCCAGACATCCCCGTTCACCATCGTTTGACCCGCAGCCACCGTGCTCCGCGTCGAACGCTGCCTTTGCCGCGCAGAGCACGAGCCACTCTCGACCAAATGCCACTGCCCCTAGTTGTGCCTTTCCGCCGTAGAGGATCGCCAGGATACTGCGCATCGACCACTGCTCGCAGCCACGCCTCTAGCAGCCTGTAGCCATGTCGCCACCATCGCCTGACCATGCCGCGTTGTCCCGCCATCGAGCCTATAAAAGGAAGCCTCCCCCAGCCTCATTATGCACACCACTCAACTCCCCTCTCACCACTGAGCCTTCCCCATGTCTTGCTGGAGCCAATCGAGCCCTCAGTCGCCGGAATTCCACCGGAGCTGGCCCAGCTGAGGAGAAGAGGCACTGTTGATTTCGACTGCCCTAGGAGCCACCGCGACCACGGCTAGGACCGTCGTCGTCCAGCAGTTCGATTGCCTCCATCGCCACCTTAGCGGGAGCCCTAGTAAGCCCCTAATCGACCCCCACCGTGCCGCGTTAGGGTTAATTCTCATTGGAGCTGTTCACCGGAGACGATGAATGTCAGCCGTCGATTTATGTTCTAATCGCACGGTTGATATCGCCCCGTACTGTTTCGGTTTTTTAAGTTTCGCTGACATGCGGGACCCCCCTATCAGTTGCCCTCTGTGCCGCGGAGCACCACTGTGTTGGCCCGTTAGTTTTTCCCGCGCTAGCCCACAGGTTTAAATATAGGTTTTTCTATTTAGATTTAAACTAGATTATGTCCACTTGTTTAAAAAGAAATTCAAAGAGATCCACTTAACCAAAATGCATGATTCAAATTTTGTTAGATAATTAAAATATCTATCCAAGCCCGTTGGCTTTAAGTCATTTGGAGTTAGATATAATTTATAGTAAAAATAACAAGATAGAGACTTTTTTGCATTCAAACATTTTTTTAAAATCAACTATAATAGCTTTTGAGTTGATTCCAACTCTCAAAAATCACTTTTGACCATACCTACCTGAATATGTAAAAATATCTAGGTTTGCATGCAGTGACTTTGCACTAGTACCAAAATAATTCTACTAGGGAATTTCTAGTCACTTTAATTCATTTAAATAATAAACTTAAACTTAGTGAAATATGATCAAACATTTAAATCACAGTCCCATGTATTAGAATATGTGGTGATGACATGTGTCCACATGATCCCCTATTTTAAATGGAAAATATTAAATCTTAAGTATTTTCAATGAGTAGAAATTACATTTCTCAAATAAAATAAATGAAACTAGTTCATTAAATCTTGTGATGATTGTGATGATACTAGATCATCAAGTTTGTGCTTTAGTGTGCTAAATAGACTACTTAAGCATTGTTTGGTTATTGCGTACCCCGTATGTATTTATAGACGATAGTACCGACCAAGTCTACGAGGAGGAGGAGTTCTACCCCGAAGAAGACGAGGAGAATTTCAACCACTGCACCAACCAAGGCAAGCCATCATTAACAATGCAAGCTAACAATTGCAACCTTGATAACCTAAGCAAAATTCCTTAAGAAAGCTTTGGTTATACCCTTTTTGATTTATACACATCCCAAGTTTTACTTGCAAGCTTTACTTTCTTTTACTTTACCAAAGTTCTTTACTTTATTTATAGATAGCATAAAGAGTATAAAACTTGGCCTATATAGTTAGACATAGATGTCATTCTATGGCATGATATTGATATTAGCATCCCTCATTAGTGAACACTCTTAACCTTAATTACTAGTACTAAGCATAAAAATTGATCACTTTAGATGGGAATACTTGGTAAAAATGATTATGAAAACCTTGGAATGATGAGTCATTCTATTGAGATGTTTTGACATGTGTTGAGAAACACAAATGGTTTATGATGATGAAAATGTTGAGACATGAGCCTTAGCCCTTTATAAAAACTGATGGTGGGTTTCGGAGGCGATACCATTCCAATTTTACCATACAACCACAATACCTGAATTGGGTAAGGCTTAGCCAAAAGTTTATATGCATTAGTACAGGTTCCCTCGCGGGAGAGGTTTGAGCCGATGCTACCTCTCGATGTTGTCCACCTATGCAGTGCCTAGGATGGCAGATGGCCATGGCTAGGAGGCCAAGCTCATAGGAGAGGTGCTTGTACTAGGGTGTGTAATTGAAAGGTTATGATTGATAATCTGCATACTAAGTATGATGATTCAGGGTTATCCCTAATGGATGTATCGAATTTTGTGGTGAAAGTGTCCCACCTCTACACAGTGTCAAACTATTCGAATAGCCACGTTCGTGGTCATGGACAGTTGGAGTGGCCATACTGTTCCGTCGTCAGATGTTTTCAAAAATGACTTGTGAAATGAATGGTGACTTTGACTTGACCACAACAGGGTTGTGACTATGAAAACTAAGTTTCCACGTAGGTGATTTAGAACATTATTTAGTTTTCTTTACTTCTGAACTCAGCTTAGGTTTCAAATTTAACTTTGCAAATAAACTTCGAGCTTAGCATTCCTACTAGAACTACCTTACCTGTTAGTGATAGTTTGCGAGTACTTAAAGAGTACTCATGGCTTTGTCCCTGGCTATTCCCGTGGCCAGACTATGAAGAGGACTATCAGGAGGAAGGACCGTAGGACGGCTATGACAACTAGGACTATCTCCCATCGTCAGCATTGCCTGTGACACTGAAGATGGAGCCCACCGCTACGCTTATTACTGATTCCGCTACTTGTTTGTATTTAGACTAGATCATGAGATCCTGTATTCGTGTAAAACCTTATTATGATTTGTAATAGATGATGTACTATGATATCCAATCTGTTATGTCTCACAAAAATGGTAATCCTGGGATTAGGATGTATGGCATAACAGGCATCTTGGATTAAAAATCCGGATGTTGACATCTTCTAAACAAACCACACATGGATCCACCAGTGTCATTGCATGTCTTTTCATTTCATGAACCACACCAGTGTCATTGCATGTCTGTTCTTCTCACAAACCACATAGGGATACACCAGTGTCATTGCATGTCTGTTCTTCTCAGAAACCACATAGGGATACACTGGTGTCATTGCATGTCTATTCTTCTCATGAACCACATCTAGAGTCATCGCATGTGTGTTCTTCTCACAAACTACATAAGGATACACCAGTGTAATTGCATGTTTGTTCTTCTCAAAAACCACATCTAGTGTGATTGCATGGCAGTTCTTCTCAGAAACCACATAAGGATCCACCAGTGTCATTGCATGTATGTTCTTTTCATGGACCACACCCAGTATCATTGCATGTTTGTTCCTCTAAACAAACCACACATGGATCCACCAGTGTCATTGCATGTGGTCATTGCATGTGTGTTCTTCTAAACAAATCACACATGGATCCACCAGTGGCATTGTATGTCTTTTCTTTTCATGAACCACACTCAGTGTCATTGCATGTATGTTCTTCTCACAAACCACATAGAGATACACTAGTGTCATTGCATGTCTGTTCTTCTCATGAACCACATCTAGAGTCATCGCATGTGTGTTCTTCTCACAAACCACATAAGGATACACCAGTGTAATTGCATGTTTATTCTTCTCATGAACCACATCTAGAGTCACTACATGTCTGTTCTTCTCACAAACCACATAAGGATCCACCAGTGTCATTGGATGTGTGTTCTTTTCATGAACAACACACAGTGTAATTGCATGTCGGTTCTTCTCACAAACCACATAAGAATCCACCAGTGTCATTGGATGTGTGTTCTTTTCATGAACCACACCTAATGTCATAGGATGTGTGTTCTTCTCTCAAACCACACATGGATCCACCAGTGTCATTGCATGTGTGTTCTTTTCATGAACCACAGCTAGAGTCACTGCATGTCTGTTCTTCTCATGAACCACATATGGATCCACTAGTGTCATTGCATGTGTGTTCTTCTCATGAACCACAGCTAGAGTCAGTGCATGCCTGTTCTTCTCACAAACCACATAAGGATCCACCAGTGTCATTGGATGTGTGTTCTTTTCGTGAACCACACCCAGTGTCATTGGATGAGTGTTCTTCTCACAAACCACACATGGATCCACCAATGTCATTGCATGTCTGTACTTTTCATGAACGACACATGGATCCACCAGTGTGACTACATGTTAGTTCTTCTCACAAACCACATAAGGATCCTCCGGTGTCATTGCATGTCTGGTCTTTTCATGAACCACACCTAGTATCATTGCATGTTTGTTCCTCTAATCAAACCACACATGGATCCACCAGTGTCATTGCATGTGGTCATTGCATGTGTGTTCTTCTAAAGAAACCACACATGGATCCACAAGTGTCATTGCATGTCTGTTCTTTTCACGAACCACACCTAGTCTCATTGCATGTATGTTCTTCTCACAAACCACATAGGGATACACTAGTGTAATTGCATGTCTGTTCTTCTCATGAACCACATCTAGAGTCACTGCATGTCTGTTCTTCTCACAAACCACATAAGGATCCACCAGTGTCATTGGATGTGTGTTCTTTTCATGAACAACACACAGTGTCATTGCATGTCTGTTCTTCTCACAAACCACATAAGAATCCACCAGTGTCATTGGATGTGTGTTCTTTTCAAGAACCACATCCAGTGTCATTGGATGTGTGTTCTTCTCTCCAACCACACATGGATCCACCAGTGTCATTGCATGTGTGTTCTTTTCATGAACCGCAGCTAGAGTTGTTGCTTGTCTGTTCTTCTCATGAACCACATATGGATCCACTAGTGTCATTGCATGTGTGTTCTTCTCATGAACCATAGCTAGAGTCATTGCATGCCTGTTCTTCTCACAAACCACATAAGGATCCACCAGTGTCATTGGATGTGTGTTCTTTTCATGAACCACACCCAATGTCATTGGATGTGTGTTCTTCTCACAAACCACACATGGATCCACCAGTGTCATTGCATGTCTGTACTTTTCATGAACCACACATGGATCCACCCAGTGTGACTGCATGTCAGTTCTTCTCACAAACCACATATGGATCCTCCAGTGTCATTGCATGTCTGTTCTTTTCATGAACCACACCCAGTATCATTGCATGTTTGTTCCTCTAATCAAACCACACATGGATCCACCAGTGTCATTGCATGTGGTCATTACATGTGTGTTCTTCTAAAGAAACCACACATGGATCCACCAGTGTCATTGGATGTCTGTTCTTTTCATGAACCACCCCAAGTGTCATTGCATGTCTGTTCTTCTCACAAACCACATAGGGATACACCAGTGTCATTGCATGTCTGTTCTTCTCATGAACCACATCTAGAATCATCGCACGTGTGTTCTTATCACACACCACATAAGGATACACCAGTGGAATTGCATGTATGTTCTTCTCATGAACAACATCTAGAGTCATTGGATGTCTATTCTTCTCATAAACCACATAAGGATCCACCTTTGTCATTGGATGTGTGTTCTTTTCATGAACCACACACAGTGTCATTGGATGTCTGTTCTTTTCATAAACCACATAAGGATCCACCAGTGTCATTGGATGTGTGTTCTTTTCATGAACTACACCCAGTGTCATTGCATGTGTGGTCTTCTAACAAACCACACATGGATCGACCAGTATCATTGGATGTGTGTTCTTTTCACAAACCACAGTTAGAGTCATTTCATGTGTGTTCTTCTCACAAACCACATAAGGATACACTAGTGTCATTGCATGTGTGTTCTTTTCACAAACCACATCTAGAGTCATTGCATGTGTGTTCTTCTCACAAACCACATAAGGATACACTAGTGTCATTGCATGCGTGTTCTTTTGACAAACCATAGCTAGAGTCATTGCATGTGTGCTCTTCTCACAAACCACATAAGGATACACCAGTGTCATTGGATGTGTGTTCTTTTCATGGACCACACCCGGTGTCATTACATGTTTGTTCTTCTCACAAACCACACATGGATCCACCAGTGTCACTGGATGTGTGTTGTTTTCATGAACCACACCCAGTGTCATTGCATGTCTGTTCTTCTCACAAACCACATATGGATCCACCAGTGTCACTGGATGTGTGTTCTTTTCATGAACCACACTCACTATCATCGCATGTCTGTTCTTCGGAAAAAGCACGCACCAGTGTCATTGAATGATTATTCTTCTCATGAACCACAGCTAGAGTCATTGCATGTGTGTTCTTCTCACAAACCACATAAGGATCCACTAGTGTCATTGGGTGTGTGTTCTTTTCATGAACCACACCCAGTGTCATTGGATGGTTGTTCCTCTAAACAAACCACACATGGATCCACTAGTGTCATTACAAGTGGTCATTGCATGTGTGTTCTTCTAAACAAACCACACCTAGTGTCATTGCATGTCTGTTCTTCTCATGAACCACATCTAGAGTCATCGCATGTGTGTTCTTCTCACAAACCACATAAGGATACACCAGTGTCATTGGATGTGTCTTCTTTTCATGAACAACACACAGTGTCATTGCATGTCTGTTCTTCTCACAAACCACATAAGAATCCACCAGTGTCATTGGATGTGTGTTCTTTTCATGAACCACACCCAGTGTCTTTGGATGTGTGTTCTTCTCTCAAACCACACATGGACCCACCAGTGTCATTGCATGTCTGTTCTTTTCATGAACCACATCTAGAGTCATTGCATGCCTGTTCTTCTCATGAACCACATATGGATCCACTAGTGTGATCGCATGTGTGTTCTTCTCATGAACCACAGCTAGTGTCATTGCATGCATGCTCTTCTCTCAAACCACATAAGGATCCACCAGTGTCATTGGATGTGTGTTCTTTTCATGAACCACACCTAGTGTCATTGCATGTCTGTTCTTCTCACAAACCACATAAGAATGCACCAGTGTCATTCGATGTGTGTTCTTTTCATGAACCACACCCAGTGTCATTGGATGTGTGTTCTTCTCTCAAACCACACATGCATCCACCAGTGTCATTGCATGTCTATTCTTTTCATGAACCACATCTAGAGTCATTGCATGCCTGTTCTTCTCATGAACCACATATGGATCCACTAGTGTGATTGCATGTGTGTTCTTCTCATGAACCACAACTAGAGTCATTGCATGCATGTTCTTCTCTCAAACCACATAAGGATCCACCAGTGTCATTGGATGTGTGTTCTTTTCATGAACCACACCTAGTGTCATTGGGTGTGTGTTCTTCCCACAAACCACATATGGATCCACCAGTGTCATTGCATGTATGTTCTTTTAATGAACAACACATGGATCCACCCAGTGTGATTGCATGTCAGTTCTTCTCACAAACCACATAAGGATCCACCACTGTCATTGCATGTCTGTTCTTTTCATGAACCACACCCAGTATCATTGCATGTTTGCTCGTCTAAACAAACCACACATGGATCCACCAGTGTCATTGCATGTGGTCATTGCACGTGTGTTCTTCTAAAGAAACCACACATGGATCCACCAGTGTCATTGGATATTTGTACTTTTCATTAACCACACCCAATGTCATTGCATGGCTGTTCTTCTCACAAACCACATAGGGATACACCAGTGTCATTGCATCTCTGTTCTTCTCACAAACCACATAAGAATCCACCAGTGTCATTGGATGTGTGTTGTTTTCATGAACCACACCCAGTGTCATTGGATGTGTGTTCTTCTCTCAAACCACACATGGATCCACCGGTGTCATTGCATGTGTGTTCTTTTCATGAACCACAGCGAGAGTCACTGCATGTCTGTTCTTCTCATGAACCACATATGGATCCACTAGTGTCATTGCATGTGTGTTCTTCTCATGAACCACAGGTAGAGGTATTGCATGCTTGTTCTTCTCACAAACCACATAAGGATCCACCAGTGTCATTGGATGTGGGTTATTTTCATGAACCACACCCAGTGTCATTGGATGTGTGTTCTTCTCACAAACCACACATGGATCCACCAGTGTCATTGCATGTCTGTACTTTTCATGAACCACACATGGATCCACCTAGTGTGACTGCATGTCAGTTCTTCTCTCAAAACACATAAAGATCCTCTAGTGTCATTGCATGTCTGTTCTTTTCATGAACCACACCCCAGTATCATTGCATGTCTGTTCCTCTAATCAAACCACACATGGATCCACCAGTTTCATTGCATGTGGTCATTCCATGTTTCTTCTTCTAAAGAAAACACACATGGATCCACCAGTGTCATTGGATGTCTGTTCTTTTCATGAACCACACCTAGTGTCATTGCATGTCTATTGTTCTCACAAACCACATAGGGATACACTAGTGTCATTGCATGTCTGTTCTTCTCATGAACCACATCTAGAGTCATCGCATGTGTGTTCTTCTCACACACCACATAAGGATACACCAGTGTAATTGCATGTATGTTCTTCTCATGAACCGCATCTAGAGTCATTGCATGTCTATTCTTCTCACAAACCACATAAGGATCCACCAGTGTCATTGGATGTGAGTTATTTTCATGAACCACACATAGTGTCATTGGATGTCTATTCTTTTCATAAACCACATAAGGATCCACTAGTGTCATTGGATGTGTGTTCTTTTCATGAACTACAGCCAGTGTCATTGCATGTGTGTTCTTCTAACAAACCACACATGGATCCACCAGTGTCATTGGATGTGTGTTCTTTTCACAAACCACAGCTAGAGTCATTTCATGTGCGTTCTTCTCACCAACCACATAAGGATACACCTCTGTCATTGCATGTGCGTTCTTCTCACAAACCACATAAGGATACACCTCTGTCATTGCATGTGCGTTATTTTCACAAACCACAGCTAGAGTTATTGCATCTGTGTTCTTCTCACAAGCCACATAAGGATACAGTAGTGTCATTGCATGTGTGTTCTTTTCGCAAACCACAGTTAGAGTCATTGCATGTGTGCTCTTCTCACAAACCACATAAGGATACACCAGTGTCATTGGATGTGTGTTCTTTTCATGGACCACACCCAGTGTCATTGCATGCCTGTTCTACTCACAAACCACACATGGATCCACCAGTGTCATTGGATGTGTGTTGTTTTCATGAACCACACCCAGTGTCATTGCATGTCTGTTCTTCTCACAAACCACATATGGATCCACCAGTGTCACTGGATGTGTGTTGTTTACATGAACCACACCCAGTATCATCGCATGTCTGTTCTTCTCACAAACCACATAAGGATCCACCAGTGTCATTGCATGTCTGTTCTTCTCATGAACCACAGCTAGAGTCATTGCATGTGTGTTCTTCTCACAAACCACATAAGGATCCACCAGTGTCATTGGATGTGTGTTCTTTTCATGAACCACACCCAGTGTCATTGGATGGCTGTTCCTCTAAACAAACCGAACATGGATCCACCAGTGTCATTGCATGTGGTCATTGCATGTGTGTTCTTCTAAACAAACCACACCTAGTCTCATTGCATGTCTGTTCTTCTCACAAACCACATAGGGATACACCAGTGTCATTGCATGTTTGTTCTTCTCATGAACCACATCTAGAGTCATCGCATGTGTGTTCTTCTCACAAACCACATAAGGATACACCAGTGTTATTGCATGTATATTCTTCTCATGAACCACATCTAGAGTCATTGCATGTTTGTTCTTCTCACAAACCACATAAAGATTCACCAGTGTCATTGGATGTGTGTTCTTTCCATGAACCCCACATAGTTTCATTGGATGTGTGTTCTTTTCATAAACCACATAAGGATCCACCAGTGTAATTACATATGTGTTCTTTTCATGAACCACCCCCAGTGTTATTGCATGTGTGTTCTTATAACAAACCACACATGGATCTACCAGTGTCATTGGATGTGTGTTCTATTTACAAACCACAGCTAGAGTCATTGCATGTGTGTTCTTCTCGCAAACCACATAAGGATACACCAGTGTCATTGCCTGTGTGTTCTTTTCACAAACCACAACTAGATTCATTGCATTTGTGTTCTTCTCACAACCCACATAAGGATACACCAGTGTCATTGCATGTGTGTTCTTTTCACAAACCATAGCAAGAGTCATTGCATTTCTGTTCTTCTCACAAACCACATAAGGATACACCAGTGTCATTGGATGTGTGTTCTTTTTGTGAACTACACCCTGTGTCATTGCATGTCTGTTCTTCTCACAAACCACAAATGGATCCACCAGTGTCATTGGATATGTGTTCTTTTCATGAACCACAACCAGTGCCATTGCATGTATGTCTTCTCACAAACCACATAAGGATTCACCAGTTTCATTGGATGTGTGTTCTTTTCATGAACCCCACATAGTGTCATTGGATGTCTGTTCTTTTCATAAACCACATAAGGATCCACCAGTGTAATTAGATATGTGTTCTTTTCATGAACCACACCCAGTGTTATTGCATGTGTGTTCTTATAACAAACCACACATGGATCCACCAGTGTCATTGGATGTGTGTTCTATTTACAAACCACAGCTAGAGTCATTGCATGTGTGTTCTTCTCACAAACAACATAAGGATACACCAGTGTCATTGCATGTGTGTTCTTTTCACAAACCACAACTAGATTCATTGTATTTGTGTTCTTCTCACAAACCACATAAGGATACACCAGTGTCATTGCATGTGTGTTCTTTTCACAAACCACAGCAAGAGTCATTGCATGTCTGTTCTTCTCACAAACCACATAAGGATACACCAGTGTCATTGGATGTGTGTTCTTTTTATGAACTACACCCAGTGTCATTGCATGTCTGTTCTTCTCACAAACCACAAATGGATCCACCAATGTCATTGGATGTGTGTTCTTTTCATGAACCACACCCAGTGTCATTGCATGTATGTTCTTCTCACAAACCACATATGGATCCACCAGTGTCACTGGATGTGTGTTATTTTCATGAACCACACCTAGTGTCATCGCATTTCTGTTCTTCTCACAAACCACATAAGGATCCACCAGTATCATTGCATGCATGTTCTTCTCATGAACCACAACTAGAGTCATTGCAGGTGTGTTCTTCTCACAAAACACATAAGGATCCACCAGTGTCATGGGATTTGTGTTGTTTTCATGAACCACACACAGTGTCATTGGATGTGTGTTCTTCTCACAAACCACATATGGATCCACCAGTGTCATTGCATGTGTGTTCTTCTCATGAACCACAGCTAGAGTCATTGCATGTCTGTTCTTCTCACAAACCACATAAGGATCCACCAGTGTCATTGGATGTGTGTTCTTTTCATGAACCACACCCAGTGTCATTGGATGTGTGTTCTTCTCACAAACCACACATGGATCCACCAGTGTCATTGCATGTCTGTTCTTTTCATGAACCACACATGGATACACCTAGTGTGATTGCATGTCAGTACTTCTCACAAACCACATAAGGATCCACTAGTGTCATTGCATGTCCGTTCTTTTCATGAACCACACCCAGTGTCATTGCATGTTTGTTCCTCTAAACAAACCACATAAGGATACACCAGTGTCATTGCATATGTGCTCTTCTAAACAAACCACACATGGACCACCAGTGTCATTGGATGTGTGTTCTTTTCATGAACCACACACAGTGTCAACTAATGTCTGTTCTTCTCACAAACCACATAGGGATCCACCAGTGTCATTGGATGTGTGTTCTTTTCATTAACCACACCCAGTGTCATTGGATGTGTCTTCTTCTCACAAACCACACATGAATCCACCAGTGTCATTGCATGTGTGTTCTTTTCATGAACCACAACTAGAGTCATTGCATGTATGTTCTTCTCACAAACCACATATGGATCCACCAGTGTCATTGCATGTGTGTTCTTCTCATGAACCACACACAGTGTCATCGCATGTCTGTTCTTCTCACAAACCACATAAGGATCCACCGGTGTCATTGGATGTGTCTTCTTTTAATGAACCACACCCAGTGTCAACTGATGTCTGTTCTTCTGACAAACCACATAAGGATCCACCAGTGTCATTGGATGTGTGTTCTTCTCATGAACAACACCCAGTGACATTGGAAGTGTGTTCTTCTCACAAACCACACATGGATCCACCGGTGTCATTGCATGTGTGTTCTTTTCATGAACCACACATGGATACACCTAGTGTGATTGCATGTCAGTTCTTCTCACAAACCACATAAGGATCCACCAGTGTCATTGCATGTCTGTTCTTTTCATGGACTATACCTAGTGTCATTGCATTTTTGTTCCTCTAAACAAACCACACATGGATCCACCAGTGTCATGTGGTCATTGCATGTGTGTTCTTCTCACAAACCACACATGTATCCACCAGTTTCATTGGATGTGTGTTCTTTTCATGAACCACACATGGATCCACCCAGTGTGATTGCATGTCAGTTCTTCTCACAAACCACATAAGGAACCACCATTGTCATTGCATGTATGTTCTTTTCATGAACCACACCTAGTGTCATTGCATGTCTCTTCCTCTAAACAAACCACTCAAGGATACGCCAGTGTTATTGCATGTATGTTCTTCTCACAAACCACGTAAGGATACACCAGTGTCATTGCATGTCTGTGCTTCTCATGAACCACATCTAGAGTCATTGCATGTGTGTTCTTCTCACAAACCACACATGGATCCAATAGTGTCATTGCATGTGGTCATTGCATGTGTGCTTCTAAATAAACCGCACATGGATCCACCAGTATCATTGCATGCATGTTCTTTTCATGAACCACACCTAGTGTCATTGCATGTCTGCTCTTCTCACAAACCACATACGGATACACCAGTGTCATTGCATGTCTGTTCTTCTCATGAACCACATCCAGAGTCATCGCATGTTTGTTCTTATCACAAACCACATAAGGATACACCAGTGTCATTGCATGTTTGTTCTTCTTATGAACCACATCTAGAGTCATTGCATGTCGGTTCTTCTCACAAACCACATAAGGATCCACCAGTTGAAGGAAATATGCCCTAGAGGCAATCATAGAGATGATTGTATTTCATGTTTATCCATGAGTTATTATAATGTTCCTTGAATATCCATATACCAGGCAACTTGTATTGATTGGCAATTATGTGAATTGTTTGTGAAACTCTTTACTTGTATGGTTATCTAATAATTGTCCCTAGTCGGAGTTCATTCAAGGACACACGTGAATATTAGACTAGCACATCGATTGGTTGATGACTATGTTTCGCAAGTCATTGACATGGAGATGTCAAACCAATGATGTGGACACATGTTATGAACATGGGGTTGGACTGACCCAACATGAGACTAGCAATAATACTTGCAGCTCTCTCTACACATCGTGTACGTTTTGTCCTTAGACCTGAGATTGTCGCATGTACTTGAGATGTGGATCGACCTACTTTGGGGCTATCAAACACTACTCCGTAACTCGGTAGTTATAAAGGTAGCTTTCGGGTTTGTCCTGATACATGCTGCAAGGCATCGGTCAATCAAGATGGGATTTGCCCCTCTCTACTTGAGAGAGATATCTCTGGGCCCCTCGAGTGATCGGATCCAGAAATGCATGGCCGTGCTACATATGGTTAAGAGTTAACCTAGTAAAGGGATTCCGAATAACAGTATCGAGAAAGAGAGGTCAGCTTGGAGCTAGACCAAATATCGTGAGGCAAAGGGAAAGACATGTACTCAACCTTGTGATGGTTCGTCTGAATGATCTTTATATGCGTTTAGGAGTTGGCACGTCTTGCTAGAGGCCGCTACCAACTATTGACAGAGTAAGTGTACTCGCGTCATGTCTATACGTGTATGAACCTATAGGGTCACACACTTTAGGGGATGGAAGCCTAATGAGGATTGGATCCAAATTAGACCAGGCTTAGGCTGCTAATGGGCTGCTAATGTAGAAGCCCACCAGGGATGCCTATATAAGAGAGAGTGAGGCGAGCTGAATAGGGTAGAGCATTCCACCCAGCCGCCACTCCTCTTCCGCCTGTGTTGCACGCGCAGACCTAGCAGTCTGGCGTGTGACGGCTTCCACTCCGGACGTGTGGATACCTCGGAGGTGCTGCATCTGTAGCACTTGGACGAGCCGCGCAAAGGGGAGCTGCTCGTGGGACGAGGACGAGGAGGAGACGTAGAACATCTACACTGCCGCAACGTGCTTCATCGAGTTCCGCACCTGCGCGTCTAGCGGTAATCCCGTGATCTATGACAATAGTATTCCTGCTTGACGCGGTAGACAATTTTGATTTTACGCTAGTGTAGCCTACCCGTTACCCTTCACCGGTGTCATTGGATGTGTGTTATTTTCATAAACCACACACAGTGTCATTGGATGTCTGTTCTTTTCATAAACCACATAAGGATCCACCAGTGTCATTGGATGTGTGTTCTTTTCATGAACCACACACAGTGTCATTGCATGTGTGTTCTTCTCACAAACCACACATGGATCCACCAGTCTTATTGGATGTGTGTTCTTTTCATGAACCACACATGGATCCACCCAGTGTGATTGCATGTCAGTTCTTCTCATAAACCACATAAGGATCCACTAGTGTCATTGCATGTATGTTCTTTTCATGAACCACACCAAGTGTCATTGCATGTCTGTTCCTCTAAAAAACCACATAAGGATACACTAGTGTAATTGCATGTCAGTTCTTCTCACAAACCACATAAGGATCCACTAGTGTCATTGGATGTGTGTTCTTTTCATGAACCACACACAGTGTCAACTGATGTTTGTTCTTCTCACAAACCACATTAGGATCCACCAGTTTCATTGGATGTGTGTTCTTCTCATGAACCACACCTAGTGTCATTGGATGTGTGTTCTTCTCATAGACCACACATGGATCCACCAGTGTCATTGCATGTGTGTTCTTTTCATGAACCACACACGGATCCACCCAGTGTGATTGCATGTCAGTTCTTCTCACAAACTACATAAGGATCCACCAGTGTCATTGCATGTCTGTTGTTTTCATGAACCACACCTGTCGTTGCATTGGGAACGGCAGTACCTAAGAAGGTTAGATAGAGGTGTGGGGACTAGGAGGGAAGCTATCGACGGCGTCCGCAGGAGGGATTGGATAGAAGCAAGCGTAGATGGACGCAGGAAGTACCCAGGTTCGGAGCCCTCGCGATGAGGTAAAACTCCTACTCCTGCCGGATCTGACTATGAGGGATATACGAACTACAAGTGCTCCTCGAGCTGTATTCTCTAGCTACTATCTTAAATGCACTCAGACCAACCCTTTCTACCGAGGCCTTGCCTCTCCTTATATAGGCAGAGAGGCAATGGTCTCACTGGCCAGTCTGACTGGCGGGCCCCACAGGCGGGACCCAGCCGACTGGTCTTCTACAGTATCCGGTACGATATGTTCCATCGGAGTATGAGCGGTATGTCTGTCGTAGGCACAGTGGACGACGTGCGAGCCTGTCGTCAGCATCGGGCCACTGTTCCTACGTCATCCCCGCAAAGTCTTCGGTATGGCAGAGTAGTTGCCGGTCTTTTCATCGTACATGGTGTACTGTGCACTGATCCACACGTCGTCCTGTCTCCTTGATTGGTTCCGGCTATGTCATCGTAGCCGGCTCCTTCTGGTCGATCCGGCTACCATACGATAGCCGGCATGGCCTGCTTTGTTTGGCTCCATCTAGCCAGCCGGAAGCGATCCGACTGCCCTGTTTCTTGTCCGGTTGGGGTATCTGGGGATCATCCCCCCGACACTAGCCCCTGAGCACGTGTGGATTCCGCGCTTAGGCGAAATGTGCACGCGCTCCCTCCTGGTTTTGAATTCGTGACTGCCTACGCCTGGCGGTTGCGCTACTCGTGACATCAGTGCTAACACCGGCCACGCACGCATGCGCCATCATTGCTCTGCGCCGGGTAGTGTAACGTCTCGTCGCACGTCACCTCAGGAAACTGCCGCCTGGCGCTTCGGTTCCCGCTCCAGGATCTTCTGTGCATCCTACTCCTGCACACGGGATATGGGCGGCGGTTGGGGTGGGGGTCTCCTGGATGGGTGCCACGTGGCGTCATGGACGGTTGCTCTTCCGGCCCTTTAAAGGGACGCCGCTGGGGGAGCAGTTCCTTTCCTTCGCTCCCCCGTTTCCAGTTGCCTTCTTCCCCTCTACGCTCCTGCCCTCTACGCCATTCCTTTGCTGCCGTCGTAGCCCGCTGCGCCGCCCATTCGTCGTCGTCGGTGGTATGGGCCACCGCCACTCCTCCGCCGCCACGCCTTCCTGTCAGCCGGAGATGGCAGCCGAGCGTGGAGCCTGGTGTGGCTCCTCCATCACGGAGGACCACATCCAGAAATACCGCACTACCCGCGTCCTTCCACCGGAGGAGGAAGTAGAGGTGCCTCTAGCGCCGGTGGGAGAGGTGTCGCCGCACCCGGCGGAGGGAGAGCGGGTAATCTTCCTTTCGCACCTGGCGTGTGGGTTCGCGCTGCCGGTGCACCCGTTCTTCCTCGCATTCCTCGCTTTCTTCGACCTCTACCACCTCGGCACCAATGCAATCGGAACGCTGGCGCACTTCATGGCGTTCTGCGAGAGCTATCTCGGGATCCAGCCAGATCTCGAGCTCTTCTGCCGACTCTTCCGAGTCCGGCCATAGGTGCAGTTTACGAAGGGGCCGCTAGTCTTCTGTGGCGGCGCCTCCATCTACTCCCGTGCACAGACCGGCTACCCGAAGTTCCGGCTGCATGACACGGTACGACTGTGGCAGCAGTCATACTTCTACGTCAAGAATGTCACCAACGTGGACCGGATCAACCTTCCGGCGTTCCAGGATGTCGAGTCTAGCCGGCAGCACTAGGACTTGAAGATTTATGGCGACAAGGCAGAGTCGGACACGATGCTGCAACGCATGCGCTCCCTCATCACCTGCCGGCTGACCGGCCTGGACATCACCCTCAGCTGGATGTCCTGGCTGATGATGTCGTTGCAGCAGCGAGCGCACAAGATGTGCTTCTACTCTGGCCGGCTAGACCCGACCCGGCCGTTGCGCCGCGATCCCCGCTACCACAACCTGAAGGAGTGGGTGTGGACGATCACCAAGGAGCGGTTGCCGGAAAGCTGGACCTTCAGCCTGGCGCCCTACAACCGGGACAACCGCGCGCCCCGGGTAGGTCCTTTTAGCCGGAGCTGTCTTTCATATTTATTGCCCTTCTTTCTTGATCTATCCGACTAATCTCTTGTATTCGGCAGATCTTCCCTTGCATTCTTCGTGAGGAGGGCCAGGCCCCCCTCGAGACGTTCACGCCTGACTTGCCCGAGCCGCGTGCTCGATGGTCTGGCGAGGAGTCGGATGGGGACGGGGATGCCTTCCCCAGCTGGAACGATGAACCGGCTGTCGACCCCCACGTGAAGGTTGACGAGGAGGAGGAGGCCGCGCCGGCCTCGGATCCGGCGCAGCGCCCTGCGACGGACGGCGACGCTGGCGAGAGTGGCTCTAGCCATTCCAGTGCCAGCCGGCCTGCCGCGGAGGAGCCGGCCCCCAAGAGGAGCCGGACTAGCGCCCTACCACCGAGTCGCCTTGGCCGAAAGAAGGGGCCGCCTCCGGTTGTGCAGGGGTACGTCTTTCTTCCTTTTTGTTTCACCATCTTCTATTTCTTTCTTTTTCTCCCTTTCTGCCTTTCGCTTATTTGCTTTTCTTGCCTTCTTCTCTTCCTCTGTCCTCTTAGCACGCTGGTCTCCTTTGGAGCCGCGAGCCCGGCGCGAGCGCCGACCGGGTCACCACCCAACGCCCCGACCACGTCTGCTAGTGCCCCTCCCTCTTCCGAGGCACCGCCTCCGCCGCCACCTCTAGCTGAACCGGCTGCCTCAGCCAGAGCGGAGGGTCCTCGGCCAGACGTGGTGGCCCAGCTGGAAGCAGAGGGTCTCGGACAGGTGGCTCTTCCGCGGGCACGTGGGGGGCCTCGACCGGCAAGGAACTCGTGGTTGTCGGTGACGACAACTCTGTCGGCGAGCCGGGAGAGGAGTGGAGGACAGAGGTGGTTGCCACGAAGGAGTCCTTGGCCGTCAACGCCGTGGATGATGACACCTCCTCCGCCGCCTCGCTGACTGACCTCGCCGCCACCCTTGAGCTGGCGGTGAAGGAGATCCGGCTGCTGGTGGCCGTAGCCGGTGGGAACCGGTCCTTGGAGCAGAAGCTTGTTGCTGCCAACGGAACCTCCCAGAGTAAGTTTGCTTCATCTGGCTTGCTTTTTTTTTGCTGATAGCCGGTTTTTTCACAGCTATCCTCGTGTGCGCTCAGCACGAGATCGATCGCTTGAAGCAAGCGAACGACCGGATGAGCAAATCCAACTCCACTCTACGACTGCAGAACAAGGATTGGCATGCGAAGGTGGACGGTCTGGACGCCACCGTTAAGGAGCGCGACGCCTCGCTCACCAGCCGGATCGAAGCCTTCAACCTTCTCGAGGCCCAGAACAAGGACCAAGAGAAGCAGATCAAATGGCTGGCGACGAAGGAGAAGGCCTTGGTGGAGGAACTAATGCAAGTTGGTCACACGGCTAAGGGTAAGTTCCCTTTTTCCGTATCCCTGTCTTTTCGGATCCGGTAGCCGGATCTGACTCTCTTTTTCTGATAGCGTTTTATCCCGGCATAGACCTGCTGGAGTACAACCGGCTGCAGGAGAACTGGCCGAGAGCGCAGCCGACGGCCCAGGAGCTTGTCGTCCTTCTTGGCGAGGAAGCTACCAAGCTTCGTTAGGCGGCGCGGGACATCTTCTCGTTCCTGTGGCTGGATGCTCCGGTTTCGGAGACAATGGCGCAGCTGGCTACGAAGGTTGGGGAGGTGCCGGCTGCGGTGGACTGGCTACGGGACTTGGCGGCGCGAGCCGGAGCGGAGATGGCTCTAGCCCTCATGGTTTCCTGGTACAAGGACGCCCACGTCAAGAAGATCGATGAGGGCTTCCGCATCGGCGCCGACCTTGCCGCCATCCGCTAGGCTCACCCGGAGCTCCGGGGCTCCGCCATCAAGATTGCCAACTACATGGATCCTGACGAGGTGCTCACCGACTTGGAGTCCATCGGTACTCTGGATGTGGAAGCCCCGACGCAGCCGGCCGCGGGCGCCGGAACTGGGACGATCGTCATGCCTCCTCCTCTGCATGAGGCTACCGCTAGCCGAGACGCTCCACACGGCAAGGGTCCTGCCGCCTAGTCACTGCCCCAGGATGCCGGGTGTATTTGTCTTGTTTACCCCTATTTTAAACTTGTCTATCTGTACTGGCTGTCTCTGGTGCCGGGTAAACTTATGGGAGCTTCGCCTCCTTTTTCTTTCCATGTTAATTTTGAACTAGCTTGGTTTCCCTTCAACTTGTGCACTTTGCATTTTCTTTCAATATTCCGTCGATTGACTTTATCCGGCTGACTTCGCCCGGCTACACGCCTTTAGCCGGGGGAACTGCACCTCCAATGGGGGCGCGCTAGCGCACCCACTGGGTGTTGCCCCCGAGATTCGCAGTGGCTGGAGTAGCCAAGTGCTTCAAATCTTCCTTCTTTTCCCAATTCTACTAACTTTATTTGACTAGACCCGTCTTAGTCGGCTGCTTTCGCTGGTTGAACACCTTCATCCGGGGGAACTAACATTCTAGTGGGGGTGCGCGAGCGCACCCACTGGGTGTAGCCCCCGAGATTCAGAGTAGCTGGTGCAGCCAGGTGCTTCGAATCTTCCTTGTCTTCTCTTGCTCCTGCCCTTGCCCTCACCCGGGCTCCGAACGGCCGGCTAAACGCCTTTAGCCAGTCGGGAACTACAAGATTCCACTAGGGGCGTGCGAGCTCACCCAGTGGGTGTAGCCCCCGAGATTCGGAGCGCTTGATGAAGGCAAGGACTTTGAATCTTCTTCTCTTTTCCTCCTGAATTCTGACTCAAGGTAGTCGTACAAGAATATACATACACAAACATCCTCACATGTTAATAGGTTAGTCTGCCAAATTGTAGCCGGAAAGCGGATTTGTTTTTTGAAAACTAGCTTGCGCCTTTCTGGACACTTGGTCGCTTTCCCGTGTGCTCTACTATTTTCATTTCGTCGTTGCGGTCTGCAGCTGGAATCGAAGAGAGCTAACAATACATCATGCACGGTACTAACGGCTTAGTAACCAGATTGTCTTAAGCTAGTTGCAAGGCCGGGACGCCCGATCTGTCGCGTCTCCTCCCCGTTTTTCGTGCGGGATGTCTCGGGCTTTTGCTCTTGCTAGCCGGACAGCCGGGTTGCGGTCTGTAGCTGAGACGAAGAGTGGGCCTCTGACATCGTCGCACACTACTCAGTCGGTTCGTTGACTTAGCAGGTCGGGCCAACCGGCAAGCCCCCGGGTAAGGGTTGCCAGAGCCGAAAAATCAGAACCAGAAAACAGATGCAAAACACATTTCTAGCAAGGAGCCCCCGAGCATCTCGTAGGGGTCCGCATTTTCATTCATAGGGTTTGCGGGATACATACACTGTCTGGCGACTAGGTATAAAACGGTCACAGCAAGGCCGCGTTCCAGGACGCTCGGTCTCCTCGTCTGATTTGTCCATCTTGTTCTTGCGCGGCTGCTGCGCGTCGATGAGGTAGTAGGAGTCGTTGGGCAGTGCTCGGCTGATTATGAAGGGGCCCTCCCAAGGTGGTGATAGTTTGTGCATGCCCTTTCTGTCTTGCACCAGCCGGAGGACCAGGTCACCCTCGCGGAATGCGACTAGGCGGATCCGGCCTGAATGGTAGCGGCGTAGTCGTTGCTGGTACAGGGCCGACCTGGACAATGCCAGCCCATGGGCCTCCTCCAGGAGGTCCACACCATCCTCCCACGCCTCCTGGTTGGCCTTTTCGTCGTAAAGGAGCTTGCACGGGGAGTCGAACTCGATATCCGCGGAAAGGACGGCTTCCGATCTGTAGACCAGGAAGAACGGGGTGTAGTCGGTTGAACTGTTCGGCGTGGTGCGGAGGCTCCATAGCATAGCCGGAAGCTCCTCGATCCAGCATCCGGGTGACCGCTGCAACGGCTCGATGAGGCGTGGCTTGATGCTGGCTAGCACCAAACCGTTTGCTCTTTCGACCTGCCCATTGGACAGCGGGTGCGCGACGGAGGCAAGGTCCAGCTGGATGCGCTTGTTGCTATAGAATCGGGCGAAGGCCCCCTTGAAGAAGTTCGTGCCATTGTCGGTGATGATGTTGTTGGGCTAGCCAAACCGAATGATGATGTCGGTGAAGAAGGTGACGACTGACGCCCCGTCCAGCCTTCGGATAGGCTTGGCCTCGATCCACTTCGTGAATTTGTCCACCGCCACCAGCAGATGGGTCATGCCCGCGCACGCTCGCTTGAAAGGACCGACCATGTCAAGGCCCCAAACCGCGAAGGTCCAGGTAATCGGTATGGTCTTGAGCACCGAAGTTGGCATGTGCCTGAGCTGCCCGAAACGCTGGCACCCATTGCACGCACGGACCAGCTGCTCAGCATCCTCGAGGGCGGTGAGCCAGTAGATGCCATGGCGAAACGCCTTGGCGACTATCGCCCTTGACGAAGCGTGATGCCCGCACTCGCCCTGGTGGATGTCCTTGAGTAGCCGGTAGCCTGTGTCCATATCGACACACCTCTGGAAGATGCCGGATACGCTGCGCTTGTATAGTTCATTGTTGATGATGGTGTACGTGTGCGCGCGGTGCCGGATTTGCCTGGCTTCCACCTCGTCATCCGGGAGTTCCCTGTTGGCGATGTAGTTCATGAAGGGTTGCGCCCAGGATGGCACTTCCCGAATGATGAGGATGCTCCCGCTCTCCGGTTGATGGTCACCGGGGGGCTGTCCGGATGAAGTACCCGGGACGGCAGCCCCCGAGCAGCTTGACGAGCCTGTAGCCCCCAGGTCTTGGGAACCGGAGGGTACTACCTTGCCGGAGTTGCTACAGATCTTCTTCTTTGGAGGCTCTGCCATCTCTGCTTCTGCCGCTCCATCAGCCGGAGCGGTGCCTACCCATATGATGGAATCCGACTTAGGTGACGGGTTGATGGAGGGCTTGCACAGGTGCTCCAAGGAGACCCCGGTGGGATCGCCTGCCTGGTGGATCCGACTCGGGCGAGCGAATCGGCTGCCTCGTTGTTGGCACGGGGGACGTGATGGAATTCACATCCATCGAAGGAGGTGCTAAGCTTCTGGATGTGGAACCGGTAGAGGGCCATGTTTGTATCTCTGGCGTCCCATTCTCCGGATACTTGCTGCACCACCAGATTCGAATCGCCGTAGCATAGGATCAGGTTGACACCCGATCTCCTTGGCTAGCCGGAGTCCGTGCGCCAGTGCCTCGTATTCGGCTACGTTGTTGGAGGCCTTGAAGTGGATCTACAGCACGTACTCCAGCCGGTCTCCCTTGGGCCAGGTGAGCACGATGCCGGCTCCCAAGCCCCCGAGCATCTTTGACCCGTCGAAGTGCATCTTCGAATGGTCCGAATCCGGAACCGGTGGGAGATACTGGTTCTTGGCCCAGTTGACGAGGAAGTCGGCTAGTGCCTGCGACTTGATCGTGAGCCAGGGCTCGTACTGGATGGAGTAGGCTGTGAGCTCGATGGCCCACTTGGCGACTCGGCCGGTGGTGTCCTTGTTGCCGATGATTTCCGAAAGGGGTGCGGTGCACACGACCTTAATGGGTTCTCCTGGAAGTAGTGCTTGAGGTTCTGGCATGCCAGGTACACGTCGTAGCACATCTTCTGGTAGTGGGGGTAGTTCTGCTTGGAGAGGGAGAGGACCTCGCTGAGGTAGTAGACGGGCCTCTGAACCGGCTGAGCCTTGCCTTCCTCGGGGCACACATGAAGTGAGTGCTCGGAGAACTCCCTCGGCACACATGGCATGTCCTTGGGGAACCATGCAAAGATGTCCCGATTCTCACGGATGAAGTCGACGAGCGTGCCTTCCTATTTTCTGTCCAAGTTGGCACCACTGGTGACGAACTTGGTCGGGTCGGAGGGGTCGAGGAGGATCCTCTTTGTCTCCTTTGCCGGCTGGAAGGCTCCTTCTCCAGCCGGTTTGCTGCTAGCCGGTATGTCTTGTTGGGCCATGGCCACATTGTGCATGATCACGCGCTTCTCCTTGGCTATGATGAGGGCCTCCGCCAGTTTGGAACCGGCTGAGGTGCACTCCATCGACCGCTTGAAGCAGCTGGCGATGATGATCACGCCATTGGGTCCCGGCATCTTTGTCTTGAGGTATGCGTAGTGGGGGACGACCATGAACTTGGCGAGGGCAGGGCGCCCGAGGAGAGCATGATAGGAGCTCGCCAGGTTTACCACCTCGAACCAGATCGGTTCGTGGCGGAAGTTCTCCTCGGTCCCGAAGATGACATCCAACTGGATTTTACCTAGCGGGGTGCAGGCTGGCCCTGGTAGCATGCCGTGGAATATTGTGGTAGTCAGGTGCAGGTCGCATTCGCGAATGCCCAGCTTTTCCAGCAAGGACCGGTAGAGGAGGTTGAGGCTACTGCCTCCGTCGATGAGGACGCGCGAGAAGCGGCAGGTATGCGCGTTGGAGGCGATGAGGGGGTCGAGCACCATGGCGTGCCCCCCGGGAGTCACCAGCTGCTCCGGCTGGTCTTCACGGCTCCGGGTGATGCGGGTTTCCGACTAGTTCAGGTACTGGGGACCGGAGAGACGATGGCGTTGACCTCTTTGGAGCATTGCCTGCGGCTGTGCTTGTCGTCCAGCTCCTTCTCGAAGATGTGGTAGGCGGCGTGTGGCTGGGGGTAGCCATTGTTGTTGCCGCCGTTACCATCATTTCCGGCTCCCCTAGCTGGTGGTGGTGGTCCGCCAAGAGGGGGCGGGGGGAGACGAGGCTGGTTAACCTGGTCTTTTAGCTGGCGGGTCCAACTGCAATTCCGGGTGGTATGCGTAGCCGGTTTGAAGGGACCGCTATGCCACTTGGACGGGCCGTCAAACATCTGGTCGAAGGTGAGCCGTGGCTTCTGCCTCCTTGCACCGTTAGCCGGCGCGTCGGGCGCGCCCTCCATAGCATTGACCTGCCGCACGTGGTAGCGGGGCTTCTGCTGTCCGGCTTGGCGGTCCCCAAGGAACCGGCTGTCGTTGCTGTGGCGTCTGGAGAATCCGGCTTCGCCAGCCGGATTACTCGGACGGTCGCGAGCCGGCTCCGTAGGAGTCGGATGCCCGTCCGTATTTACTCGAAGGGGCTTCTTCATGGCGGCATCCGCCGTGGCGTACTAGTCCACAACTGTCATGAGCTCCGCCATGGTTTTCGGCTCGTCACACAGTAGCCGGTGGCGAAGCATTGTGCCTTCTCAGCATCCCTAGATGAAGAAGCTGATGGCTTGGCTCTCTAGGATGCCCTCGCAAGTGTTGCGCAGCTCCGTCCACTTGGCGAGGTACTCGCGGTCGGTCTAGCGGTCACCCTGGACGCACAAGGCCAGGTCGCGCGGGCTCCCCGGACGCTTGTACGTGCCATTGAAGTTGCGGACGAACACCTTCTCGAAGTCCGGCCAGGTGTTGATGCTGTTGGGCACAAGGCTGTTGAGCCATGTCCTTGCCGACCCAGTTAGCATGAGAGGGACGTAGCGCATGGTTGTGCGCTTGTTCCCATGGGCGATGCCGACCGCCGTAGCATAGTCGGTCAGGCAATCTTCCGGTTTCATGTTGCTGTCGTACTTGGGGGTGTCCTTGGGCAGGGAGAACTTATCCGGAAACGGCTCGTTCCGGATGCGGGGTCTGAAACAAACCGGGCCGGTAGAGTCTTCTTCCTCCATGACGCGCGCTTGAGCAAGGAGATCGATGCGGTCACGGGCATCCGGACAATCCGGGTTGGGCGCTCCCACCCGGCCCGAGAGACGGGAACCGGCGGGTCTAGGTGCTCCGGTTGGTGGAGGGGGAGGCGGTGGGTAGATGTTCACCGTTTGCTCCTGGCGCGGCTGGCCCTTGTTGCCAGAGCTGCGATGCCTGCTGCGGGCCTTAGCCGTCTGAGGGGAGGATGCCTATTGGGTGTCGCGGGGTGCGCCCCTGCTGTTGACAAGCAACTTGCTCCCCCTGGAGTAGCTGGGGTCCTCCTGCATCTACCAGTTGGCATCAGCCTGCTCATCCGCGATGCGGAGGAGCTCCTGCACGCGAGCGTGCTGGCAGGCTCGCTCCTCGCCCTCCAGGTTGGGCAGTTCTTCTACCACGGCTCGCGCCGCGCGCAGGTTCTTGATGGGCGTGTTGTAGGTGTTGGGGATATACTTTCTAGGTATCCTCACAGTTCCTCACTGACTAGGGTGGCCCACTTCGGGTTAGAGCTTTGCTTCACGGGCAGCCCAGTCGGGAGAGAAGACGGAGTCCAATCTGGCTACAAGAAGGCCCAGAAGACTTACCGACTTAGGCCCATAATGTTACTTGTAGTTCAAGATGTACTCTATAACCAACTCTTAGTCGTAGCCGGATTGATCTCTCCTGTAAACCCTAGGCCGGATATCTATATAAGCCGTCCTAGGGAGAGCCTTCAGGACACCCAATACTTTAGACCCTCAAATCGCATAGTCGATACCATTGTAACCCATATTCCGGCTCTGCCGTATTACTAGATTGCTAGTAGGAGTAGGATCCGTCCAAAGCCGGCGGATTCGAACCTGGGTAAACTTGTGTGCTCACCATCCCGGAATACCGTACGTCTCACCCCCCTCTCTTCCGCACGCCTCGAGGACCCCCTCATGGCGTACTTGTCATCAATCCGACGATAGTTGGTGCCCACCGTGGGGCAAGTGAGCTTTGGATCTGCATTCCGAGTGGAATCTGCAAGAATCGGAATCGGCGAGACCATCGCCGTCAGTCGCATCCTCTACGCCAGTGACATCCCTCTCATCGTTCTCGACGAGACTTGGATTCCGGCTAGGGAAGCCATGACTGCCTATACAATCATGTCTTTTGGCGAGATCGATGTTTACATCGGTTTCGCTAAAACTTCCCAACCCACCCCAGCGGTGATGATAGAGGCAGAAGAATCGGGTACCCTTTGTCCGCGGAGGCGGCAGAGTTCCGGATCTCAGAAAACCCTAATCCCACCCAACCCGCACCAGTTGCGGAGATAGTGGAGAAATCCGAGCCTGAAGAAGACCTCACGGTCCAAGTCGAATCTGGAGTGGATCTCCCTGGAGAAGCCGGATCCCAGATCGACCCACCCGTGGAAGTCGAAATGCAGGAGGAGAATATCAACGACACTGATTCCGGCTCTGACGATGCCGGGACAGACAGGCCTTTCCTCAGGTACACACTAAGACGTATGATACTGCAAGGCGCTAGCACAGATGCAATCCTCAAAACCATTAAAAGTTTCGATATGGCTGATCGCGAAAGCCGCAGCTACCTCAGGAAGCATGCATCGCACTTCGTCGGATATGTTGGATCCAGATCCGTCTATGAGATGCTGGAGAAAACACCGACTCGGTGCTGGAGGCAATTGGAACAAATGCCGACGTTCCCGCATCCTCGGATGAATCTATGACATCGGCAGGTTTCCGAAAGTTCTCCGCGGAATATGAAGAGGAGTACAACTCCAAAGCTGCAGAAGAAGGAGAAGCCATGGATGAAGGATCTGGGGAACACTCTCCCAAAGCGTAGGATGACATGGACGTCGGAGATAAACGCGAGGTCCATATGTCCGAAAGTACCGATCAGAGCTTGACTCTGGGAAACAGACCCAAAGCCGTCTTTGCTACCGGCGCTGCCAAGAAGGCAAAGAAGAAGAACAAGACCCCAGCAAAAGACCCTCTGACAGAGGAGGTGATTGCCGAGGAATACGACGAAGACTGGGATGGAGCACTTATCCCAGACGAGCCGAAAAAATAAGCATCGGTGGATGGACACGTGATCACTGAAGGTGCACATAAACTCACCGATGAAGCCTTAACCACACCTATCCCTACAGCTGCAGAACTTACTGCAGATGAGCTGGACGAAAGGGCCCAAGCCCTAGAAGCGCGTCGTCAACAACTCCTTGATGAAGGCAAAAACATCGAGGTGGAGAAGAAGCGCATGTCAACCAAGGAGTACATGTCCCGTCTACATCAGAAGACACGGAAGCGTCACATAGATGACAACCAATTCCCATGTGTCTGTGCCGTCCTTTTCGGAGATGAGATGGGGAAGCCACGGAAGGATAGCAACGGAGATTGGGTATACCCAACACCAGTGCAAAATACCGTGGCAGCTCGTGAAATTCTATCAGCTAATCCAGGGCCAGAGGAGATACGCTTGGGTATCAAGCTACTCAACAAGGGACTGGAGCAGCAGAAGGTCGCCCTGTCCGGAAGTCAAAAACTAGTCTCGGATTCTGACCAATGTCGCACAGATCCGACATGCGCTGACGTAAGATCCCATTACGTTCGGGCGCAGTACCATCACCTCGAACGCAGGGAAGACAATTATTCAAGAACCGGATCATCGGGACAGCATCGCAGAGCTACACATAACTGGAGCAATGTTGCTCCAGCAGCCGAGAAAGACGCGATCGCTGCACTGAATCCGAAGAATCCTCCCCGACGAGAATTCAATGATCGAAAGGGACAAGATAAGGAGAAACGTCGGGACGAGGATCGTTAGAGAATGCCACCTCCTAGACATGAGAGCCGTCCGGCTGAGCCTCACCATGGTGGGAACAACGGAGGAAGGAACGACGGAAACCACGCTGGAACAAGCCGGCAGGGGGCTCGTCATAGTCAAGAACCTCCCCGGAACCGGAATAATGACGCTCGGACGGAGGCCGGCAATCAGCCGGAAACTATCTAGCTACACCACCCTCTCCACCACACAGTTATCACAACGGCCCCCAAGGAGGTCAAGGAGGACGACATGGCGGAGGAGGTGGTGGCAGAAGCCGAAGTCCAGCTCCAAGGCACCGCAGCCACAGCCGACATTCGGGACGATCTCTATCCCCGAACGACGCAAGGCACAGGATCAACTCCAACATAGAGGCTCGGCGCTATGAAAAGGATGACGTGTACGTGGGCCCCAAGTGCTTCGGACCACGCATCAGAGCTACAAAATTACCGGAAGGATTTGCTATCTCAAGACATATCCAAGCCTACGACAGCATTGCTCGGCCAGACACCTGGTTATAGGATTTCTTCCAAGCTTATTGCATCGCTAAAGGCGGAAATAGCCTGGTCGCAACCCAATATCTCCCACTTATGTTGCGGAAGACGGCACGATCATGGCTCAATGAACTTCTGACAAACACCATCCACAACTGGTATGACTTGCAAAGTGCGTTCTTTCGGAATTTCGAAGGCACATATCGGAGGCCCTGTATGGTTGGAGACCTACAACGTTGCACCCAGAAAGCCGGAGAAACTTGCCGGGATTATCTCGGACGATGGATCGACACAAAAAACTCCTGCGAAGGAGTAAACGATCAAACTACGATTGAAGCTTTCATCGCAGGTCTCCCAATTGGTTTACTGCGCCATCGCTTGAAGTGTGACAAGGTTACTGATCTGGGAGAGATGATAGAAACAGCGAGCAAGTATGCAGATGCTGACGACGATGCAGAGGGATTACTCAATGCCCTGGCTGTGCCTTAGTCGGCAAAACAACCAAAGCAACAAGCTCAGAAGCGCAAAAATACCTCGGAAGAAAAACCCAACACGGAGACAACAGTGGTCACTACTGTTTTCGGGTCTGGAGGACGAGGAGGACGTGGCGGAGGCCGCGGGCGTGGCCGTGGGATGTCAAGGGTCCAAGGTAGAGGAGAGCAACAACCAGGCAAAACCTACACTTGGGCTGACAGTACCAATAACCCATGTGTGCATCATTTAGACGCCAATGGGGGCTCGTCCCACACCAACGCTGAATGTCGTTTTAATGACGACATCAAGAGAGATGATACCGCGGGCTACAAAGCTAAGCGGAAGAAGGGAAAGAAAAATCCCGAAAAAGACAAGGAGACCAAGGAAGATTCTGACATGGAGGAAGTTGATGCTTCAAATCCCAAGTCGGAAGGGAAGAAGACTTTTCCCACCAAGAAGGACACTTACATCACCTTCCTCGGATCTCAACCAGCAAAGGTCAAGAAAGCAGTTCTCCACGAGCTCAATGCAACAGTTCCGGCTGTCCCTCGGTATCTAGACTGGTTGGAAGTGGCAATCACGTTTGATCACACTGATCATCCGCCTAAACTACATAGGCGAGTAAAATACGCCTTAATCGTCAATCCACTTATTGACGGTTATGGTTTCTCCAAGACACTCATGGACGGTGGCAGCAGCATCAATATTCTCTATGTCGAAACGCTACGCCGGATGAAGATCTCGGAAACACAGCTGAACCATAGCTCTGTGATCTTTCACGGAGTTGTCCTAGGAAGACAAGCTAATTCCCTGGGAGAGATCACTTTGGAAGTTACTTTTGGAACTCCAAAGAATTATCGGACGGAGGCACTTTCCTTCGAAGTGGTCCCATTCAAGAGCGCATACCATGCTATATTCGGATGTCCGGCTTACTACCCTTTTATGGCTCGTCCATGTTACATTTACAATATGATGAAAATTCCAGGTCCCAACGGCGTGATCACCATCAGGGGAGACCCAAAGAAGGCGCGAGAGTGCGAAGATGGAAATGCCGCCTTTGCCGAAGCCGTGATGCACGCCCAGGAGTACCGGGAGATCAAGAAGAGCATAGATCCGTCCGAGATGCCCGCAACGAAGAAGGAGGTGACAAAGCGGAATTCCGGAGTTCAAGGCATCAGAAGAGACGAAGACGACACCGTTGAAGGATGATGACCCCTCCAAGGTGACCCAGATAGGCGTAGGCCTAAGTAGTGCATAGGAAAGCGCGCTCGTTAAGTTCCTCCAAGCAAATCAAGATATCTTCGCATGGCAGCCATCTGACATGACCGGAGTACCTAGGGAACTTGCCGAGCACTCTCTAAATGTAAACCCGAACGCTAAACCCGTCAAATAGTCCTTATGACGGTTTGGCGATGAAAAGCGTAAGGCAATAGCTAAGGAACTAGCGCGGCTCGAGTTAGCCGGATTCATAGAAGAGGTCATCCATACTGATTGGTCGGCCAACCCTGTAATGGTCCCTAAAAAGGACACCACTGATTTAAGGATGTGTGTTGATTATACTGCCTTGAACAAGGCTTGTCAAAAAGATCCGTTCGCTCTGCCTAGAATTGATCAAGTTATCGATTCTACGGCACGCTCGGAACTCCTCTATTTTCTCGATGCATATTCCGGTTATCACCAAATTCGGATGAAGGAATCTGACAAAGTCAAAACTTCATTCATAACCCCCTTCGGAACCTACTGTTTTGTTACGATGCCCTTTGGGCTAAAGAACGCAGGCGCTACGTACCAGCGCACGATGCAGCGTTGCCTCCATGATCAACTCGGACGCAATGTACATGCATACGTGGATGATATCACGGTCATGACCAAAAAGAAGGAAGCGTTGATTTCCGACTTGGAGGAAACGTTCGCCAATCTACGAAAATACAACATCATGCTTAACCCGAAGAAATGCTTCTTTGGAATACCAGCCGGAAAATTGTTAGGTTTCATCGTGTCTCAAAGAGGCATAGACGTGAACCGCGACAAGATCAAGGCTATTCTCAATATTTCCAGGCCAACTCGCCTGAAGGACGTACAAAGATTAACTAGTTGCATTGCTGCGGTCTGTCGATTTGTAAGCCGGCTTGGTGAAAGAGCCGCACCATTATACAAACTCCTGAAGAAGACCAAGGTTTTTGTCTGGACTGACGAAGCTGAAGCTACAGTACAAGACCTGAAGAAAGTACTCTCATCTGCTCCTATCCTTGCAGCGCCGGAACCTCAGGAACCGATGTTGCTCTACATTGCTGCGACAAATAAGGTTGTCAGTATCGTTATGGTAGTGGAGAGACCAGAAGAAAATCAGGAACACCTGGTGCAGCGTCCGACGTACTTTGTCAGCGAGGTCCTGACAGAATCAAAACAGCGGTATCCGCACTATCAAAAGTTGGCTTACGGTGTTTTTCTATCATCTCATAAGTTACGACACTATTTTCAGGAGCATCCAATTACCGTGGTGAGTAAAGCTCCCATGAGAGATATAATCAACAATAGCGATGCCACAGGACGCGTCGCCAAATGGGGCATAGAGCTTGCAGCTTTTGATATTGAGTACAAACCCTGGACAGCAATCAAATCCCAGATCCTTGCTGACTTTGTCGCTGATTGGACAGAGACCAAGGAGAACATGGTCCTTCCTGAGTCAGAATATTGGACCCTCTTTTTCGATGGGTCCAAGGCTCGAGGGGGCTCGGGGGGCTGGCGTAGTGCTCAAATCACCCCAAGGAGACAAACTTTTATACGTGTTGCAGATCCACTTCACAGCGACAAACAACATTGCCAAGTATGAAGCACTGCTGCATGGAATCCGGATTGCTAAGGATATTGGCATCCGACGTTTGATGTGTTACGAAGATTCGGATCTTGTTGCTCAGCAAGTCTCGGATATTTGTAATGCAAATAAGCACATGGCAGCATATAAAGCTGTCATGGAAGATCTATCTAAATTGTTCGAGGGGTTTGAAGTTCAACACATCCCTCGAGCAGAAAATGAGGAAGCAGATGCACTATCTCGAATAGGCTCTGCGCGGAAAGAGGTCCCGGATGGCGCATTTTTAGAGCACCTCAAAGTTCCCTCGATAAAGGGAGTAGATGAGGAATATCCGACCAAATCCGACTCACCTTTGATAGCAGTTCTGGCTGTAATCCCCAGCTGGACTCAACCCTACCTCGATTATTTGGTAGATGGCAAATTACCCGAAGACGAGGTACTGAGCCGACAGATTATCCGACGAGCAAAAGCCTATAGTATTGTTAAAGGTGAGCTCCATAAACAGAGTGTTTCTGGGCTTTTCAGCGCTGTGTATCTCCGGAAGAAGGAGTGGAAATCCTAAGGGAAATCCACGAAGGCGAGTGTGGTCACCACGCTGCAGCCAAATCTTTAGTGGCAAAATCTTTTCGACATGGATTTTTCTGGCTTACAGCTCAGGCAGATGCCGAACGATTAGTCAAGACATGCAAAGGCTGCCAAAAGTACGCCAAGCAAGCTCATGTTCCAGCTGATCAGCTGCGAACAATACCTATAACATGGCCCTTTGCGGTCTGGGGGTTGATATGGTAGGACCTTTTAAACGAGCCCCAATTGGATTCACTCACCTCTTAGTGATGGTGGACAAATTCACAAAGTGGATCGAGGCTAAACCTGTCACTAGTTGTGATGGAGCAACAGCCAAAATATTTGTCGAGGATGTTATAATCCAGTATGGTTATCCGCATAGTATTATCACGGACAATGGGAGTAACTTTTCCACGGGAGAATTGGCTGAATTCAGCGATGAGCAAAATATCCGGCTTGACATTGCGTCAGTCGCACATCCACAGGCTAACGGACAGTCGAAAGAGCAAATGTTTTAATTCTACAAGGCTTGAAACCAAGACTCGAAGCACCACTACAACGTGTTGCGGGGGCTTGGGCAGAGGAATTACCCTCTGTAATTTGGAGTTTACGAACAACTCCGAACAGGTCAACAGGATACACACCTTTCTTCTTGGTCTATGGTGCAGAAGCAGTTCTTCCTAGCGATTTAATTCATACTTCTCCTAGAGTGGTCGTGTATATCAAAGAGGATGCCAAGATTTCTCAACAAAATGATCTCGACTTAGTCGAAGAAGTTCGCGTCGTTGCTGAAATGAGATCTACAGCCTATCAGCAGAAGTTATGCAAGTATCATAGTCAGAGAGTCCAAACTAGATCTTTCAATAAAGGTGATTTGGTTCTCCAGCTTGTGCAACAAAGAAAGCACAAACTTTCCCTAGTATGGGAAGGGCCCTTTTTAGTTAGTCGAGTATTAGACAATGGATCGTACTACTTAACTGACATGAGGCCAGTCAAAGAAAGACCTGCTACTAAGAAGAGAAAGAGAGCTAGAGGCAGTACAAATCCGGATGAGTTAGACAGACCGTGGAATATTGCTCAGCTACGTCCCTTTTATTCTTAGTTTATCCTTCTTTGTAATCATACATATGTACATGTTCTGTGAGAAATAAAAGTTTTGGTTACCTCAAAGTTTTTCTGAGAAGTTTTTACCATCTTATTTCCTAAATGATCATGTCATAGTCGAAAATCCCAGAATGCTTGAAAGTACTTTATGCTCATGTTCGTTCTGGTTTAGATTTCCGATTCTAAAACTGCTACCTTCGGGTATAACTCTAAAAAATTCTAGTCTTTACTTGGGTTATTTGTCTGATTGCTGGATGCGGGTATCTTCCGAGTAGTGAATTGTTGGTACTAGAAGCCGGCTTTGTTTCCGAGTTTAAAGTGGTTTAGCAATTGAGCTCCGTTGCTCGGCAAAGTTTCCGGCTGAAGGTTTAGCCTGCTCACGAAAGGGACGAGGCAGAAAGCCAGATAAACGATAAGTAGAGACGGAAAATTTCAAGTGCTTCTGTGAACATTTCAGGCACGCAAAAATTTCAAAAGCCAAAAGTTCTGAATAGATAAAAAGCTTAGCACTAGCAAAAGTCAATAGTACTTAATATTTACAAAACGCAGGATGTCTTTCCAGAATAATACATAGTTTCTGATCTATGATCCAGGAGGAGATGAAGTAGCTGCCGACTCGCTGGTTACTCCGCCTTGATATCGTTCCGAGATGTCCGGATCCGAGGTGATCCGTTCATCGTCGGAAACTTCTTTGGTTTCTTCTGGAGGAGGCGGCGGAGTATCTACGCGGGTGAAGAAGGGGATCTCGTAGCTGGTCAGATCAGCTACGTGGCACCCATATCCGGCGCAGGAATGCATGATGGCTTGAAGGTCTTGCTCCTGGCCGTCTTCGTCTACCTTGTAGTACCCTCTGGTCACTTGCCATATCTCCATGTTTCCATGGTGGCTCATGACCATGGTGAGAGCATTCTGCGCAGTAGTCCGCGCGTAGGACATGTTCCAGTCCCGAACAAGCTGCGGCATCTCCTTGGCTTTGTCCCGGACCTGAAAATCCGACATGCTTGGCATGTCCGGAATCCTGAGAGACTCGCCAATGTCTTCAATAGACTGGCGGAAGTCATGCAGAAGATCACCGACTTGGGTAAGCCGGTGGGTGCGGGGCTCAGAGGAGGAAGAGTCCGTCAAGTTCAGAGGACCTATACACAAAACAAGTCAAGAAAAATCCGACATTGATGAAAGTCGAAGAAATGATAAGTTAGACAGATGGAACGTACCAAAAATGACGTCGTCAATCTTGGTCTTCTCCTCCCGAAGACTCTGGAGTTCATCCCGGAGCGCCTCGGAGATATCCTTCTCTCTGCCAAGCTCATTCTTGAGGTCCGAGATAATTTTATCTTGAGCAACGATCTTGCGATCACGCTCTTCGGTGGCCATGGAGGAGGATTCCAGGACTTGAGATATGCTCCTTTCATGATCCGCCTTGAGCTTATCCAGCTCTTGGCGGAGTCCCTTGTTCTCCACCAACAGGGTCTTGAGGTTCTCGGCCTCTTCAATCATAGCGATAGATTGTTTCACCAACGCTGTAAGTCAAAAAGAACAACAGTTCAGAAAAATTCGACATTAAAAAAGCAAAAGACAAGGTTTGAATCTCGAAATGATTTACCTTCGGCTTCATCCTTAGCTACCTTGACCTCAGCATTTTTAAGCCGGAGAGCTTTGATCTCTCTCCGCTTATCGCAGACATTGGATAATAATTCCTGGTTATAGGAACATACTTTCTGTAAGTCGGAATACCCAAAGTCAGAAAGCTACTTAAGACTTAGGCTAATATTTTTTGCTAAATATCAGCACGAGCCTTGGGGGTTACACTAGTTCATTCTTTGGCATCCTAATGAAGCACAACCTCGGATTCTATATCCTACTTCATGCTTGGGGGCTAGAGGATATGATATAACATAATGTAAAAGAAAGAGTTGGAATTCCGACTTACATATTGCTCGCGGGTGAGTTTGTCTAAACCCGCGTTCACTTCAGCTGCCACCTTCTCGGCGAGGGTAAGAGGGATTACTGGGGCTGTTGGAAGCTCGCCAGTCCTGATCCTCTCGTCGCGGAGGCGGACTTGAGCGAGAGGGTCAGAGAACTTGACGTCCTCTGCTTCTTGCGCTTCCTCCTCGGGGGATAGATGGCTTTTGTCCAGGACTTGCCTGGCCAGCCGCTGGATTTCCTCTGCAGATTTCCGGGATAGGCCAAACTTGGCAAGTCCCAGATTGCTGAGGAGGTTTTCAGCGAAGACTTCAGCCGAGGGATCATTACCCGAAGAGGGTTCACCCTTATCTTCAGCTGACGCACCCATGGTGACGTCAGTCTGTGACCCAAGGATCGCGGGCTCCGTTGGAGGAGCCGGATCTTCTGCGACCACCGGAGAAGGAATGATCGCCGGAGTTGCAGAAGGTTGAGGGCAGGAGTTGGAGGAGCCACGACAGGAGAAGCTATGGTGAGCTTCGTCTGTCGCAGGGGCTTCGCAGGAATCCCTTTCCCCTTACCCTTGATGAGAGGCTTTCCTCTGAGAATGTAGTAAAGTCGGAAACATTACATCTCAGAAAGAAATTCGAGAAAGGTACAAAGGCGGAAATTGTGAATGAAAGTTACCTCTTCACAACAGGCACTTCCTTTGTGCCAACAGCCACTGTCGGAGCTTTGCGCTTCTTGAGCGCAAGGTCCAGCAATGGGACCACTTCAGTCTCCTGAGAAAACTCAGGAGGATATCCTTCGAGTGGAGCAAGCTCCGACTCGGGGAGGTCAGCAAGCTGAAAACAAGAAAACATATCAGCATTGCAGTATATAACTTAGAGATTGAAACACATAAAAGGTGTATTGATGGAAGCTTACCGGCACCACGGGGTTTTCCGCTGTGTACATATCTAGAGAAATCTCTGGAATCCTCCTCACGATCCGCTCCTTGATCAGCCACTTGATCTGGCTGATGTAGCCTTGAGTGGTGTAGGATTTGGGGCTGATGTGGAGGGAGTGTTTTTTGGAAGACGTGATGGAATGCATCAGTCTATCCCCGTGGTACTGAAGTGGCTGGGTCCGACGTGAGACCCAGCACTAGACCAAGTCAGATCCCTTCAGACCCATGTGCTTGATCAGATATTCGATCCGCCTCTTAGCGAGGATCAGATCGTCGGTGAGAGCCGGAGCAGCCTCGTCCCAGGAAGGCTGGGCCGTGGCAGCTCCGTCGACAAAAGCCAGCAAAGTAGTAGCTTTGCCGGGAGCCGGAATATCCCTATGATAGAAGAAAGTGGCTGGCCATTGTTTGACCGAGTCACTGGCAGAAATTTTGGGATATGACCGGTCTCGTCTAACAGAAAATCTAATGGTGCCGGTGATGTAAGGAACACCAGCAATGATGGAATTTCTCCGGACATGAAAATAGTACCGGAAGAGAAGCAAACTCGGCCAAATGTCGAGAAAGCCCTCCCAAAGCACAGCATATGCGCTCATTTCTAGAAGAGAATTGGGAGGAAGATTGTGGAGTTGAACTCCATAGTGATCTATCACCTTGGAGAAGAACTCCGAGGGAGGAAAAGACAGATCTCGGTCCAGATGGGTGCCAAAGTGGACATGCTCGCCCTCGCGCGGGTTGGGGACGGTTTCGCCGGAGCCGCTCCACCAGTCGCCGGTGGCGAGAAGCCCCTCCTTCTCCATGTTCTTGAGGTCGTCCTCGTCAAGGGTGCAGGGGATCCAGATTCCCCAGAAACTCTCCTTCTCCGTAGTTGCTTCTGCCGACGCCGCCGCCGCTGCCGGTGCCAAACCAGAGGAAGAAGATGATGAAGCCATTTTTCTCCGGTGAGAAAGTGACCTAAAAGCGGCGGCGCTGGGAGTTTTCTATGGGGGGGAGGACGAGAGAGCTCTGAGCGCGCGGGAGGATTGGGAGGAAAGGAAACGGCAAAGACTGGTGGCAAGGAGAAGGAGAAATCCAAACCCCTTATATCCACCTAACTGCGCCAAGATTCGTGCAAATGCTACAGTGTAACCGCCACGCGTCATGGAAAGAACTGGGAAGGACCCACGCGATGATTGCGTCTCCTCGATCTCCACAATCGCATTGAAATGGCGCATCGGTTCCGCGAATGGCGGACCCACCAACGGTCGTGCTGACGGCACGCCTGTCAGATGACGTGACTTGACCATGCTTGTGTCAGGTGGCATGGAAACCAAGTTCCGTCTTAGTTTAAAATCGAGCTGGAAAATCCGAGTAACTAATTGATAGGTCCGACTTATTTTTAAGACCTGGATCGTATTTTTGTAAAGTTTTAGGAACCCTTCAAGATTCTGCAAGCCGAAGATCAAGCTAGACGACGATAAAATCCGACTTTGGATCTTGGAGGCCTCTAGGGGCTGCTGTTGGGGATATACTTTCCGGGTATCCTCACAGTTCCTCACTGACCAGGGTGGTCCACTTCGGGTTAGAGCTTTGCTTCATGGGCGGCCCAGTCGGGAGAGAAGACGGAGTTCAATCCGACTACGGGAAGGCCTAGAAGACTTAGTGACTTAGGCCCATAATGTTACTTGTAGTTCAAGATGTACTCTGTAACCAACTCTTAGTCGTAGCCGGATTGATCTCTCCTGTAAACCCTAGGCCGGATATCTATATAAGCCGTCCTAGCGAGAGCCTTTAGGACACCCAATACTTTAGACCCTCAACTCGCACAAGCGATACCATTGTAACCCATATTCTGGCTCTGCCGTATTACTGGATTGCTAGCAGGAGTAGGATCCGTCCAAAGCCGGCGGATTCGAACCTGGGTAAACTTGTGTGCTCACCGTCCCGGAATACCGTACGTCTCACCGCCCTCTCTTCCGCATGCCTCGAGGACCCCGTCATGGCGTACTTGTCATCAATCCGACGACAGTAGGTGGGCCGGATGAGGGCGGGTGCGGGATCCGGCTCCCCATCCTTTTCCATCCTTCCGCCTAGCTGGCTGCCCCGGCGCTGTACCTGGCCGTGCCGGCTCGGCTCCGCCGTAGTCAGAGTGAAGCCGTGCACGCGGTCGTACTCGCGCCGGGTGAACTCGAGTTGCTTGCGGGTTGCCGCCAGCTCCATGGCCTCCAGAAGGAGGATCTGTCTCTCCATGGCGAAGTTGGCTTCCGCTTCCTCCGGGTTATCCCCGAGGTTAACCGGCGTCAGGAGTCGATCAACGGCATCCTCCACCGGATTCCGAGGCTGCGGAGGCACGGAAGTTCCACCCTCGTCCGTGCCTCACTCCCGCGGTTGGCGGGGGTGAGAGCTCGAGCCGTCCATCATGACCTCCACGCCGCAGGAAGCGGCGGAGGCGCTATCGCCCGGATGCGGTAGTTCCTGACGGAGACGATCTCCTTGGGGAAACGCTCTAGAACGGTGGCGACGTAGACGGGGAAGTCGCCGAATAGCAGGATGGAACCGTTTGCCGGGAAGGAAGTTCCGACAAAGGAGGAAGCGTTGTTGATGACGCAGTCGAACCTGTCGAGCGTGAGCACCAGGTCGGAGGCCACGCTCTCACCGGCTGAGGTGCGGGGTCCCGTGCGGAACATGACTCTGGTCGAAGCCATCTGCCCCACGGTGGGCACCAACTGTCGTTGTATTGGGAACGATAGTACCTAAGAAGGTTAGATAGAGGTGTGGGGACTAGCAGGGAAGCTATCGACGGCGTCCGCAGGCGGGATCAGATACAAGCAAGCGTAACTAGACGCAGGAAGTACCCAGGTTCGGAGCCCTCGCGATGAGGTAAAACTCCTACTCCTGCCGGATCTGACTATGAGGGATATACGAAGTACAAGTGCTCCTCGAGCTGTATTCTCTAGCTACTGTCTTAAATGCACTCAGACCAACCCTTTCTACTGAGGCCTTGCCTCTCCTTATATAGGCGGAGAGGCAATGGTCTAACTGGCCAGTCCTTCTGGTGGGCCCCACAGGCAGGTCCCAGCTGACTGGTCATCTACAGTATCTGGTACGATATGTCCCATCGGAGTATGAGCGGTATGGCTGTCGTAGGTACAATGGACGTCGTGCGAGCCTGTCGTCAGCATCGGGCCAATGTTCCTACGTCATCCCCGCAAAGTCTTCGGTATGGCCGAGTAGTTGCCGCTCTTGTCATCGTACAGGGCGTACTGTATCTGGTACTTTGCACTGATCCACATGACGTCCTATCTCCTTGATTGGTTCCGGCTACGTCGCTGTAGCCGGCTGCTTCTGATCGATCCGGCTACCATGTGATAGCTGGCCTGGCCTGCTTTGTCTAGCTGCATCTGGCCAGCCGGACGCAATCCGACTTCCCTGTTTCTTGTCTGGTTGGGGTATCTGGGGATCATCCCCCCAACAACACCTAGTGTCATTGTATGTCTGTTCCTCTAAACAAACCACACATGGAACCACCAGTGTCATTGCATGTCGTCATTGCATGTGTGTTCTTCTAAACAAACCACACATGGATCCACCAGTATCATTGCATGCCTGTTCTTTTCATGAACCACACCTAGTGTCATTGCATGTCTGTTCTTCTCACAAACCACATAGGGATACACCAGTGTCATTGCATGTCTATTCTTCCCATGAACCACATCTAGACTCATCGCATGTATGTTCTTCTCACAAACCACATAAGGATACACCAGTGTCATTGCATGTCTGTTCTTGTCATGAACCACATCTAGAGTCATTGCATGTCTGTTGTTCTCACAAACCACATAAGGATCCACCAGTGTCATTGGATGTGTGTTCTTTTCATGAACCACACACAGTGTCATTGGATGTCTGTTCTTTTCATAAACCACATAAGGATCCACCAGTGTCATTGGATGTGTGTTCTTTTCACAAACCACACATGGATCCACTAGTGTCATTGCATGTATGTTCTTTTCATGAACCACACATGGATCCACCCAGTGTGATTGCATGTCAGTTCTTCTCACAAACCACATAAGGATCCACTAGTGTTATTGCATGTATGTTCTTTTCATGAACCACACCAAGTTTCATTGTATGTCTGTTCCTCAAAACAAACCACATAAGGATACACCAGTGTCATTGCATGTGTGTTCTTCTAAACAAACCACACATGGATCCACCTGTGTCATTGGATGTGTGTTCTTTTCATGAACCACACACAATGTCATTGGATGTTTGTTCTTCTCACAAACCACATAGGGATCCACCAGTGTCATTGGATGTGTGTTCTTTTCATGAACCACACCCAGTGTCATTGGATGTGTGTTCTTCTCACAAACCCCACATGGATCCACCAGTGTCATTGCATGTGTGTTCTTTTCATGAACCACAGCTAGAGTCATTGCATGTATGTTCTTCTCACAAACCACATATGGATCCACCTGTGTCATTGCATGTGTGTTCTTCTCATGAACCACACACAGTGTCATTGCATGTTTGTTCTTCTCACAAACCACATAAGGATCCACCGGTGTCATTGGATGTGTGTTCTTTTCATGAACCACACCCAGTGTCATTGGATGTGTGTTCTTCTCACAAACCACACATGGATCCACCAGTGTCATTGCATGTCTGTTCTTTTCATGAACCACACATGGATCCACCCAGTGTGATTGCATGTCAGTTCTTCTAATGGGTGGCCGTTAGACCGAGTCTTCTAGAAGGCACGACCTATCACAGTTGTTCTGCTTGACGATTGTTACATACCGTTCGATCGGGGTGCTTGGACGAATGGGATGGTCTTTGTGAGAGCGATCCGCGAGTAGGCTGTTTTGCGGCATGATTGGCCACGCTTGCTCTGGACAAACTGGCAACACTGGGCGCTCCCCTATTGCGAGTGTCATGACTCACGAGTTCAGTGGGCCATATTCCAGTGTCACGTCCCCATTACTTCTCTTCCTCCCTGTACTTCTCTTCCTTCCCCTCGAAGCCACTTTCCCCACTTCACTCCCATCCAGCCATAGCCGCAAGCCGACGGCGCCTCCATCCCAACCCCCTCTCCGGCAGCCACCCCCTCCCCTCTCGCCATGGGTTCAAGGGGAGATGGTGAGGAAACGCGTTGGGACGACAGGGACGGTGATTTCGATGTGAGTCGTCTCATCTCTATCTCTATCATCTGTGGCCAGTTATCTATTTTTCAAGCTGGATCTAGTCTGTTTACTCATGTCCGTATGATGTGTTAGGCCAACCAGACGATGTATGACTCCGACTATCACGGTTTAGCGGATGAAGACAGTCCTCTGCTATGTAAACATGGATATGTGCCCGCTAAATTTGTAGCGTTGGATGGACGAAACGTAGGCAGGAAGTTTCTACGGTGTCAACGTGCGACGATGTAAGGCGGAAGTTGCGGTGTTGTCAAATGGGTAGATCCAGAGTGGCCCAAATCGATGCAGAAAACGCTGGACAAACTATGGGATATGACTTTTGAGTTGAAAGAATCCGTAGTTAGCTCACTTCTTGACAGTGTTGAGATGAAGCTATGGGACCCAGTTGACACGACCAAGCTTAAGCGAGATCTCAGGAGGGTGCAAGACAAGGTTAGCAAAGTCGAGAAGGAGAGGGACGCGGCATTGGCCCTGAAGGCTAAAACAGAGCAAGAACTGACTCAAGCAAGGAATGATCTTCACCAGGCCAAAGTCATGCAGTTCACAACTACGAGTATTGACAAGTGCATGAGGAAAAATGCAGAGAAACAATTGAAGCTGTGCAAGGAAGATGCTAAAAGGAAGGAGCAGACGATTCGATCCTTCCTCTCACAGGAAGATGCGCATCGGGCTAAGATTAGGAAGATCAAAGAGATGTGTGATAACTAGTTCTATTTAGCTTGAGCTCCATGCCTTTTTAAATTGTAATAGTAGTACTTGTTGACCTAGCTGTCTGAACTAGTGGTCCCGGAGTCCTGGGAGGAAAAAAATTGGTCTCTCGTTAGTCTACCTTAACCCTGCATTACTTCCTTTTGTCCGATCATGGTCGTATTCTGACATTGGTGGTTTGTTTAAACATAATCTACGTGGATTGTGCCGTATGCAAATGGCACAGCCACAATTTATAAAGTGGAAGCACGTACACCCGGTTAATGGAGATCTAGGAGCTTCACCAGACGCAGGGGATGCAGGAGCAGGGAGGCGGTGAGATAGACGGGCTCAAGCTTCTGGGCATTACCGGTTGCCATTGTTGTTTATGTTGCCACATCGTTGTGCAGCATCTGAAATAAGTTGTTGCTTCGTGCAGTGTGGCAGCTTAAATAATTTATTTTTGTGCCACTTACATTCCATCGAATTTGGAGACCTCCTGCCCCTCACCAATCGTGGAACCGGTGCTCCGTGTTTTCAGATAGCAGTGGCACAATCACAATTTTGGATTCAACTACTGACTCGAGCGTTTCCAAACCCTAAGTAGTGGTACATTTTACTCAGAGAACGTGGGGTAGATTGTTTCGCCCAGCAAAGTACCACACACAGAGCTCCAACATTTAACCGAATTACATATATAGGTTCAAGTTTAACACATTACTATGCATCTTCATTGCCAGCAGCCTTCTTCCGCAGCCTAGGTACCAAGCCTTCACGTCCATTGGCTTCTTCATTTCCTGCCTTCTTCCTCTTCCTCGGTGCCAATTTTCTTGAGTGAGAGTGGGGAGGCCTCGATTAAAGGAGAAGGGAAGCGACGTTTCGTTGCACTACCGTGCACCGCGTATGCTACTGTACCGTGCACGGCCACACGTGTCCGCTACCTCCACGTGCACCGCACAAGCATACCGTGAGTCACGTTTTTTCCCTCATGTCTAAACCTGGTGATTCAAATGTAATCAGTTTTGCCCTCGAGTGTAACACTGGGAGTTTGGTTATACTCAATTTTTCCCTCTAGTACTAACACTTCCGTGTGCAATATACTCAGTTTTACCCTCCGGTGGCTAGTGAACAGAGAGTCGATGAATAGGTTTTACCTAGCTAATTGAGTCGATTTATGCACAACAAATTCAAATAGAGAAAAACATAGTGGCATCTACCGAGGGAGTCTTATTATGTGACCTGCCACCATAAGAAATGTATATAAACCAAGTTTTAACCTAAATCACCACTTCTCAAATCACCTACTATCTATGAAGGTTCATGGTTTTCTACTCAAGCCTCTTCCCAAAATATCCCTCCCCAAAAAATAGTTTGTCTGAATGAGGCAATAATTGTCAAACTGGTGTATATTTGAATTGCAAATAGTTTGATGTACGCCAAGATGTATTTTATTGTATAAATGACGCATTTTACATTTTTTTAAATCCTTTTCTATTTTCTGTTTGAATCCCTTTGTCAGTCTTGCCCTTGGTTTTTAAGTTCTACTCGGTTTTGCCCTTGTTTCTTAAGTGGTACTCAGTTTTCCCCTCTCTTTGTATCCATCTCTCGCACATGTGCTCATCTTTGCTGCTATGCTCTGATTGGTCGAGATAGTTGTCACATGGATAGTGTCCACCAACCGTTGATCCTCTGTGATCTAGCGGACAGGATAACCCCTATATCTGTCAAGGGGCACCCCTCTATCCATGCAAAATAACGAGTATGACACTGGTACTTTAACACCATAAACAAATGAACTTGAATATAATTTGAAGGGAACATTTTCGAAGGTGTATAATTTGTGCATTACATTCCACTCTATGAAAAATGATAATCTCTCAAGATTTTCTTAGCACAATATTATCATGTATTAAGTGCAATCTCAAAGAGTTCAAATGTGTATAATTTTCGTATATGCAAGTTTATGCATTACATTCCACTCCATGGAAATGATAAATGATCAGGATTTTATTAGCACAACATTATCATGACCTAAGTGAGTGCGATTTCAAAGATTTCAAAGGTGAATAATTTTTGTATATGCAAGTTTATGCATTATATTTCACTCCATGGAAATGGTAACCTCTCAAGATTTTCTTAGCACAACATTATCACGTATTAAGTGCAATTTCAAAGAGTTCAAAGGTGTATAATTTGTGTATACACAAGTTTATGCATTATATTTCACTCCATGGAAATGGTAATCTCTCAAGATTTTCTTAGCACAACATTATCATGTATTAAGTGCGATTTCAAAGAGTTCAAAGGTGTATAATTTTTGTATATGCAAGTTTATACATTATATTTCACTCCATGGAAATGGTAATGTCTCAAGATTTTCTTAGCACAACATTATCACGTATTAAGTGTGATTTCAAAGAGTTCAAAGGTGTATAATTTTTGTATACATAAGTTTATGCATTATATTTCACTCCATGGAAATGATAATCTCTCAAGATTTTCTTAGCACGACATTATCACCTATTAAGTGTGATTTCAAAGAGTTCAAAGGTGTATAACTTTTGTATACGCAAGTTTATGCATTATATTTCACTCCATGGAAATGATAATCTCTCAAGATTTGCTTAGCACAACATTATCACATATTAAGTGTGATTTCAAAGAGTTCAAAGGTGTATAAACTTCGTATATGCAAGTTTATGCATTACATTCCACTCTACAAAAATGGGGGAGAAAATAATAATCTCTCAAAATTCTATTAGCACATCATTATCATGTATTAAGTGCGATTTAAAGTGTTCAAAGGTTTATAATTTTCGCATATGCAAGTTTGTGCATTAGATTCCACTCTATGAAAATGATAATCTCTCAAGATTTTCTTAGCACGATATTATCATGTATTAAGTGCGATTTCAAAGAGTTTAAAGGTGTATAATTTTTGTATACGCAAGTTTATGCATTATATTTCACTCCATGGAAATGATAAATGATCAGGATTTTATTAGCACAATATTACCATGTCCTAAGTGCGATTTGAAAGAGTTCAAAGGTTTATAATTTTCGTATATGGATTACATTTCACTATATGAAAATAAAGCAATGGCACGGGCACGGGCGCGGGGCTGGCTCGGGGTCCCATCTTGCAACGCCAATCTGGGTAAGTTGTGGGTTCGGAGCTCACGTGGATAAGCTGTGGGTCCGGTGCTCACGTGGATAAGTTAGGGGTGCGTTGCTGATTTGAATAAGTTGAGAGAGATGGCCACTACGGGAATCGACTGAACGCGGCCCCACTTGTCAGCATGTAATGACAAGGGTACACTACAGGACCCGACAGAACGCGGCCCTACTCGTCAGCACGTAATGGCGAGGGTCCACTACGGACCTGATTGAACATGGCCCCACTTGTCAGCATGTAATAGCAAGGCCGACGGACAGTGATTTTCAGACCATGTGAGAGTTTCCGACAAGGAGATGGGAAAAAGTGAGGAAAAACTAAGCGGCTGGGAAAAACTGAGTACAACTAACGAACCGAGGGTATGAAAATAGAAATTCCAATAAAAAGATATAGTTTTAATATTAATTCCATTAATTAATATTAAGTACATATTATTTAAATTCCTTTGTTCTGAAACACCTTTCGGATCACTCCGAACACTCTTTGGATCCACACAGAACATTTCTGGTTCTCTTTTCTCTAGTGATCCCGATGATTCCAAAACTATTTGTAATGTGTCATTAAACCCTTAGGTGTGTTACCCTATGGTTTTGGAACACTACAAACATGATCGAGAACTTCTCTAACCAATGATCATCAGCGGGACCTGGATGCCCATAATGACCCATGCTCATTCCACGAATATATGTTGTTGACCCATAAATGTCGAGTCATATTCCCTTTGTTGCTTTGATACTTGACTTGTCCGAGATCTGATCGTCGATATCATTATACCTAGTTCAATCTCGTTCCTAAGAAGTGTTACTTAACTAGTTCATGTGACATTCCATCCTCATGACATAGTCATACGCTGCATAGCTTTATGGATGTAATCTCACCGAGTGGGCCCAGAGTATCTTCCGCCATGCATAAGAACAAATCTCGATCTTGATACATACGCCTCAACGTATCCCTTTGGAATACCTGAGAGACCCCTTTATGATCACCATGTTATGGTGTGAGGGTTGTACAATCAAAGCAGTCTCTGGTGATAGTGATTAGATATGATTTCACTATCTAAGGAGTAGGTTACTTCATTTTTCTAATTATCGAAACGATAACCTATGTTACTTGATTGTGTTGCAATACTTATATTGGGTATGTCCATCATCATTCATCTAATGATATGATCTTATTGTCAATTGACATAAATGTTCATGATCAAGAAACCTCGATCATCGGTTGACCAATGAGCTAGTTTGCATATAGCCTCACTAGGGACTCTGATTTGTTTACATACCACATGTGTACCAATGTTTCTGATTAATATAGTTATAGCATGGAATAAAACTTATTATGAACTAATTGAGACATGAAAATAATCACACTTTACTATTTGCCTCTAGGGCATATCTCCAACACATCTCATGTGCTTTGAACGCTTCTATTACTCAACAAATCGATGATATTTAAGTGTGTGACGCCACGGGTTTGGTAGTGTGTAGACATTACCTATAACTCCTTTTGGTCAATAGTTGATAGTGGCGTCTAGGCATCCATATTAGTTCCTACATATACATGAATATATTTTCCTTGTGTAAACAATTTGTTTTGCTCGTTAGACCATGAGAATATCAAGTACCTTCATGACAGATGTTTTACTTTGGGGTTGTCAAGTGTTACGGTGATTATAGCTATAATGTTTAGGTATTTGAAAAGTATGTCTAGGAACTCGATAGTTCAAGATTGGGATTTTCTCTTATGACGACGGAGAGATACTCCCCACGCCCTCCCGCTATTATAGTATCCATCATCGCCTGGCAAACACATCATGATATGATCACGGGGACATCAGAATACAAAAACGAGAAAAAGAAACAAAACCGGCAACAAGGATAAGTTGGTATTGTGATCAAGTTGTTGCTTCAAAAGGACCACAGCAGTGGCCCCTTCCTATGGAACCTCTAGCCATGGAACACATGTGGAGGAGCTAGGTATCAAAGCAGCTATGGAGGGACTGTGGTAATATAGACGGTGTGACCGTCGTCACTTGCGCTGGAGTGCCTATGGTAATGTAGACAACTTGATGGTCGTCACTTGCGCTGGTCACGCACCACTATGGTGACGGGGCGACTCCCTATGCGGACTGATGAACTGACGCCACCCAGGCTCCATGTTGTAGTGTTTTATTTTGAACTTTGTTTAATTGCTACAATGTAGTTTAGATTTCATTAGCTGTTAGAGTTGCTAAGGGGGAGAGCTCTACAGCTAGATACATATCGCTGGAACAGAAACACAGTTCTTCCTCTGACAAATTAGCACCAAACACTGTTCTCACACGCACTACGGAAAACATGTTCTTTGTCATGTGGGCATTCCCACACGGCAAAGGCCACCAAGAACATAGCAAAGGCTTTGTCGTGTGTATACACACAGAAAATGCCACAAGGTAGTGTTTACAATGGCAAAGGCCCTTTGCTGTGTGTATTCTAAATAAAACACGGCAAAGCCTTTGCCGTGTGTCTTACACATAGACATGGCAAAGTAAAGTGACTTGACGCTTCCGTCCGTTTAACGAAGCCAGCGGGTCTTTGCCGTGTGTATACTTTGTTGTGTGTATTTTTTCTTTGTCGTGTCTAGATGCTTTGCCGTGTGTCCTATAGAGTCATGTGTGTTTACTTTGCCATGTGTCCACACACGACACACTAGCCCCTTTGTCGTGTTCCCATGGCAGGTGCCACATGGCAGCGTACCACCCTTTGTCATGTGTCTCTGCTAAACGGCACACGGCAAAGGCCATGTGCCCCAACACAGCAGCGCACTACCGTATGCCACGTGCCCCCTTTGTTGTGTGTATACACACGGCAAAGTGACCATTTGGCACTTTTCCATGTGTATACACACGGCAAAGGACCCAGGTTTTTTCAAATTTTTATGTTTTTTTCATTTCCTGCAATTCAGAACACATAATATATATATGATCATATAGATCATCACCAACACAGAATACATGTATATGATCATAAAGATCATCACCAACACCAAAATTCATAATGAACAACAATAATATCATCACAAACACTACCAAATATCATATCATCACCACACAAGCAACAAACTTAACAAGTATAACAATTCAAGTGCATAACGAACAAGTGCACAAGCCATAAACTTCACAAATATTACAAGTTTATTCTTCCCACCAACAAGACCCACACCGCCCAGTGCTCCACAAGCTCATGCTCTGAATCCCTCGTGAGATCCTACAAGTTCAAGACAAGTAAGTCAATATGACAAGTAAAATTATGAATATGTACAAGTTTCTAGGCAAGTTGATGGCAATGGAAATTACATGGAATTTTGACAAGTCTCATGGCCAAGTACATCACTATGACAAGTAAAATCATGAACATCTACAAGTCTCATGGCTAGTTGATGAAAATGGCGATTACATGTGATTTTTACAAGTCTCATGGAAAGGTGATGAAAATTACAAGTAAAATTTGACAATGGCATATAATTATCTACAAGTGTCATGGCAGGGCTAAAAAATTGCAAGTATCATGGCATGGCTAAATTTTCTACAAGTGTGATGGCATGGCTAAATTTGACAAATGTAGGAGAACTAACCGTGATGCACACATGATGGACACAACCTCAAAGCCCTCCTACAAGGTCAAAAGCACAATCATGAGACTCCCACAATCGATTTCCAAGTGTACCGAGTACCGACATTGAGTGATGCACAAGGTCAAGTGTAGGAGAACTAACCTGGAGGACTCTGATCCAGCCTCCGGATGACCGATGGATTGCTGACAGTGAAAGGCGACTGGTTGTTCGATCCACCCACTGACCCACCAGGCGGTACCTAGTTGTTTGGCCCACCAGGCAGTATCAAATTGGCCAACTACACCATGGGAAATTGTGAGCATTAGACAAAAATATTGAAAATTACGAGCATTAGACAATAAAGACATGTGATCACTTACCCACGGGAAGGCGAAAGGAGGAGTAGGAAGAGACCCTGGTGGAGCAGTCATGAGCATTTGTTGTGCCATCCACTGTGTCATGTGTTGTTGCTGCTCCAGCATCACCTGCTATTGGCTAAGCTGCTGCTCCAGCTGTAGCTGTCGCTGCTCGGCCGCCTCTCTACGTTCCCTATCAGCGGCCATCTCCTCCTACGTCGTGCCACCGCTATGTCATGAACATTGCAATGTAAAACATGTAGTAAAACAAAGATGACTGAGGAAGAAGAAAATACTCGTAACTGGTCGACAGTTATAACCGAAGGTCGTGGACGGGTCTCTACAGCAGGCATGGAGCTCGTCCTGCCATGCTAGATCTGGCACATAGATGGAATGGTCCTAGGGTCAACGGACCCGTTAGAAATCCATAGGCAGCCATTCCTTTGGCCTTGTCCCGCCAGCATGGCAACCTCAGGATCGAAGGGGGCGGTATCAGGGTTGGAATCTTCGTCGTGCACATGCTTGTACTTCTCGGGGTACTTTGTACCTCAGAGCTTGGCTCCCTCATTGATCCACGAGGACCCGTCCACAGGCCCGTTCAAGGTGCGCATCTTCTTCCAAATGGCAAACATGGACGGCTCCACACCTGTCTTTACTTTCTGCAAATGAGAGGATGAAGATAAGTGAAGGGGGACTCCCTTGCGGGGTAAAGAATAATATGGGAAGCAAGAATAAAGAAAGCATTAGCTCACCTCTTTTTTCCTGACAAGGGCGAGGAGGATGTTGCCTTGGCGGTGTGATCCACCCTTCATCTCCTCTCGACGCTTCTTTGCGGCCTCGTGTCTCTTGAGGTACTCGGCATGTGTCCACCATGCTACCATCCTCGTGAAGCACCTCGTTTCATTACCGACAAACTTAGGAGGGTTCTACATCCACAAGGTACACGTATTAGTACAACAGGAAATAGATGAAGGTCAAGAAATCAATAAAACAAAAATGCAACTACCTGCAGGTACTACCATGGCTCGAAGAGCATGTCCTGGGATTCGCTCTTATTCATCTAGATCTTGCGATCGCCAAACCAGTTGCAGACAAAGTTCACTCGTGCCTCGTAGTGCATGTCTTGCACCTTCCTCTTGGCAAGCTCATTCATGATAGACATGCACTCCCTTGAGCTCTCCCTATCCATGTCGAATTAATTCTACAAGTACACACACAGGAGAAAAAGGAGTCAAAGCCACGAGTGCAAGTATTTTCATCCTCGCGGTGATTGAATTATGACAAGTGAAACAAACTTACCCAAAACAGAACTTGAATCTTCTCTGCCATGTGCTTGTATGTTTTAGCCGGATCCGGGGCATAGTGCTAATGCTTCCAAGTCTAAGCTACATCCTGCTGACCATTTGGGAGAGTGACAATCCCAGGAAAAAAGTTTGAACCAGGGCTCCAAGGATGCTCGAGTAGCCACGAAACGGCTTCATTCCATCCTTATATAGAAAGGAACTGCACAATGAAAAATCATAACCCTTATGTGATGAAAATTCCAATATATTGTTAGCGGGTCAAATAATGTACCTCTTCCCAGTGGGCACGAGAACCTTATCCGCATAGGCATAAGGTAGATCAGGGAGTCTCGCAACCCCACGCGGATACGAAGCCTTTGCTCCGTGGCGTAAGCTACTGGTCCAAGTCTGCGTACGCCAGAAGGTACGACGTCTCATCCTCTAGAGGCTCCCACCTCAAGGTCATGTCAAGCTCGTAGGGTAAAGACCCCAACCCCTCATCCTCTGAGTGATGCAGGAATACTTGCCTCCCTTCGACATCTAGAAGAAAGTCAGATCCTACATGCAAACTGGGCAAGTCCACTTCCCATGTGTACACCAGCCGCAGAACAATGCATGTGCTGGTAGGTCATGTAGGGAGGTGTGGTACTGATACCTTCGATCCAGATTACGGATGTAGTATAGCTCTTTTTCCCTAGTAGACCTAGGTTATCGAATCCTCGGGAAGCGAATGCATAGTGAAGTTACTTTAATGTACCTTCGGGAGTTTTAGAATTCCTTTTGTGTTTTCACCGGACCAGTAGCTTGCGTCTTTTTGTTGTTGTCGATAATGGAGAGAGAGGGTCTAGGGCATTTGGTTTCACCTCTAGCTATGCAAAAACATCTGATGGAAATAAAAGATAGAAATAAAGTATGCGTGTACTTGTTAGAGCAAGATAAATTATATGTGGGTAGTGCATCCATAATTGCTATTGCCTCCGCAACCGCTTATAGCAATAACCTACTAGTCTCATCCATAGAAGGAAGAAAACTAATGATATGCATAGTGACGTCACCGTTAATCCCAAGTAAATCCCTCACATACAGCCGTACTACCCCTTCTGTCACTAGGGTTCCCAACCTGCAGATCAGTCATCACTCATACTCCCTATACCTGGCTCAACCCTTGGGGTCTTAGGTACCTAACAAGTCCTTAGATTGAGGCAAGAGAGGATATAATAATCATCATGTCATACAAACTAATACACAATCCCATCTATGATAAATCACATGCACAATTGCTACATGGCTAGGCCGAAGCCCTTAGCCCAAGGAGAATTACAGACACATAGAGATGAGATCAACAATCACAAACATTGTAATGAAAATCATAAGATTGATAGCAATAGTCTTACAATGTTGCCAATCGGAGAAGAGATCTACCATTACAAGTGGTGGAAGATGTCTATGGAGATGGAGAAGGCTTTGGAGATCTGGAGGCGGCTTTTTGGTGAGGTATGGCTTCTAGGGCGTGTTGTCTCCCTTTTCTCGTCGCATGAGGCTTCTTTATATAGGGGTCCCTTCACGAAAGTTGTTCCGTTTGACCTAATGGAGGCGGCGCCAATTATATGACCGGAGCTATACGGTCAAAAAATTTGCTCCAACCATATAGTTGGTCGTTACGGCGTCTACCTTCGTTGGACGGCTCCTGGTTTCTTCTGGTCGAAGGAAATATCGTAGCTTTGACTTTAATGTAGTGATTCCCACCTTTAAACGACATTATCTACACAGGAAAAATACAAGAACAAAGGATTGCATACCCCTTTGAATATTAGCATTAGTGGCAGGGTTTAGAGAGATATTTCATCAAAAATATGACTAATATCTAGTTTAAATGTGGACGTAGATGGCTATATTTTAGAGCCATCAACCTCCCCAAGCTTAACTTGATCGTCCCTAGCAAAAAAACCAAAATCAAAAAGGAACTCAGCATTTAATCTGAAATAACGAGATGGTGATCTTACTCATGATTAATAGTCTCATGTTTCCTCCACTTTCATGAATCTGAAAAACCTCTGCATAGATAGAGTAATGGCAAGCATATCATACGGGTTTCATGCATCATTATAGCGCAGCAAAATTATTGTAAGCATGGATGATTCAAATGAGTAAATTTTATTCCATGTCAAGTAATCAACTCATAGATTGATGTCTAGGGCGGTGGCAAGCAAGGTGATGACGCCTCCTCCTGTGATTGGCCCTTGGCTTTGGGAGGCTTGCTGCTCCAGGTAGCGCACAAGGATGGCGCCCAAGTTAAGTGACAGGTTGCAGTTGATGTAAGCAGCCTTGGCAAGGACTAGGATGTCCTCCTCGTCGAGTCTCGTGAACTCATTGCGTGCATGCAAGGTGTTATCAATAACATAGAACAAATAGCGAATTGCAGGATGTTGAATATTCTTCCCCTTGTTCACTCTACTAGCGAAGCTCATTCCATTATAGTATTGATCGGGGGAAGTAATTAAGCCAGTAAAGGATGCGCGTAAAGCATGAATATCATTGTTTGGCAAATTAAGGCATGCACACCATTGATCTAATGTTAAGGTGTAGTTGTTGTTCATCAGACGGAAAGAAATAGTATCCTCTCCTTACCATAGTTTAACGGTGCTTTGCAATGAACTTAAGAATTCAATGGTTAAGCGGCAATAAGTAGGTACATCATTGTACACAAAGTTTTGCAGGCCAGCTCTATTGCAAAGTAAATTGAAGTCATTAGAAATACTGAGTTGGTTCAATATAATGGGGGAAGCCCACTTGGTGGCCTTCACTTCACGGTTCTTTATCTTGTTGAAGCATTCGCGATGAGCCTGATCCCTGAACCGTATCCCCATGCGTTTCTAGGCGATTGCCCGAGAAGCGCTAGCAGTGGCACGAGCATGAGTTTGTCTCCTTGTGTTCATCTTCTAAAACATTGAATAAAGGAAAAAATAAAACTTTTTGATCCAACAAGTAAGTATAATATGTTCCTCTTCTAAGCACACTAAATAATCTCCTCAAGATAATAATCTTGGTAAGAAAATCATGGCAATTGGTTCATAGTAGCTCTCACTCTAGATTGATAATGACAATAGATTGAAGATGAATTTGCAAAAATTAATTGGAGGATCGGAGGAGAAACATACCATAGATCACTTGTATGCGAGGAAATCGAATTAAATTGAGTAGAGATGAAGATACCTTGAGGTTTTGAGAGAGTTTGGAGGTAGAAGAAGGAAAAAGGGTTGAAGTTTTGGAGTTGGGAGTACCTTCCCGTGCGATTTTGTGGTCGGATGCAACTATATGGGCATAACTATACGGGTGGAACACGCGTTCCAGCCGTATAGTTGGTGTTCTGACAAAATATTAGGTCTTCCTTCTGGCGGCGCAGCTATACGACCGCAAGTATATGGCCAGAACAAAATGTTCCAGCCGTATAGTTGGTTGCTAAACTGTTTGTCACTGTGAAAGAAAATTTGCAAAGGCCTCGATATCTATACAACCGGAACTATACGGCCGGAATTTTTATTTCCGCCATATAGTTGGTCGTTAAACTCTCAGTACATATGAACAGAATTCGTACGGAGGCATTGATATCTATATGGCCAGAATTTTTATTCCCGCCGTATAGTTGGTCGTTAAACTTCTGTACATAAGAAAAGAAACTGTACGGAGGCTTTGATATCTATATGGCCGGAACTATACGGCCCAAATTTTTTATTCCTGCCATATAGTTGGTCGTTAAACTCTCAGTACATATTGCAGAAAAAATTTCGATGGCAAAGATAACTATACGACCAGGACTATACGGCCAGAATTTTTATTCCCGTCGTATAGTTGGTCGTTAAACCGTCTATATGCATAAAAATTGTGTTTCTTTGTAAAGTACTTCTTTTCCTATAACTTAGCGATATACCTTGTTTTTGACCAAAAAATGATAGAAAATATTGTCGACCAACAATAGCATGAGTAATGCAGAAATTCAAGTACTACCAAATTTCTTCTCCTCAAATGGAGTTTTCTAGCACTCTTTATCAAACATGAACTTAAACTAAAACAAAAAAACTTAACTCAAACCTTAATTTAACATGGTTTGCCTCCCATGGAGCACTCTTTTATGGCCAATAGCTTGACCTTGATAATATTCACTTGGGCCAGATGAGTGGAACACCCACTCCAAAGTAATTGGCCTTCAAAATAATGGCCTCCTTCTTGTCATGTTTGCCTTTCTTCTTCCTGGGGAAATGAATAAAAAGGATCCCACGAAGGCAATTGCAACTTCACGTTCCCTTTATGAAGGTTAATTAAAGCCTTTATAGTTCTTAAGAAAGGACGGCCTAGTATTATAGGAGCAATTGTGTCTTCAGGCATGTCAACAATAACAAAATCAATGAGAGCAGGATAGCCTTTGATGTAAACTAAAGTGTTCTCCTTAATCCCTACAGCTTGTTTGTAGGTAGAATCTGCTAGATGCACTTTTAATTCAGTAATTTGAAAGGAGCCAAGATTTAACTTGTTAAAAAGACTATTTGGAATTGTTGAGACGCTTGCACCTAGATCACAAAGTGTAGTTATCTCATTAGTTCCAATCTTTATCTTAATAGTGGGCTCAAATATGTCATCTAGTTTAACATGTAACTTTTCAGCGATTTTCTTATATTCCTCTTTAAGCTCGCGTACCTTAATGGCTACTTGATCAACAAAGTATTGATACGTGGATTCATCATTACCTTCACTTACCAAAATTTTGACATTGATCCTTTTTACGAGATCTTCGATGGTGTAGCGTGGTGAAGGGGAATTACTATAGTCAAGTTCTTCAGGCTCCTCCCTTTGGATTCTCATCATTTTGAGTTCCTCAACAGGATTGGGCTCATCTTTTCCTGCAAATTTAGCTAGAATGAGGGTTTGACTCTCGGTTATCTTACCTAGCCGTGCCTCAATGATCCTTGTTCTTTCTTGAAGGGCCTGCAAATCATTTCTCAAACTAACAGCTTGGTTAGATAATTTACCAAGCATAGCATCATGGTTCTCCATGATTTTGACTAGAATACTATTTTGTTCATTTTGCGAGTCTATGAAATACTTAAGTGTTTCTTGGAGACTACCATTACTAGTTCCCATATTATTATTAGAGTTATTTGTAGGACTAGCATAATGTTTCTGAAAATTAGGATTGTAACTCTTCTTCCAAGTAGGATTATAATCATTACGAGCTAGGAAGTCTATTTCTTCTATATTTGTTTCGATGGTGGTTCTTACCTGAGTTTCCTTACCTTTTACGGCTAGTATGAGCTCACCCAACTTAGCATTGAGATCTTCGTTCTCTTGTGGTGAGACAGAGTTCACCTTCTTTGTGTTTGATCTTTCAACATGCCGTTGGGCATGATTGTCTTGCATATTGTCTAGCAGTTGCTTTGCTTCAGTAATATGTTTACCCGTGAATGTTCCTCTAGCTACAGTATCAAGCATAGACTTAGACACAAGATTAAGAGCATTGTAAAATAAATGGAGGATTAACCAATCTTCCATCCCATGACTAGGACAGTTTCTTAGGCATTCTTTCATCCTCTCCCATGCAAGCACTAGTGGCTCATGCTCTTCCTGTCTAAACCCAGTAATATTAGATCGAAGTTTCATAGTCTTTGCAGGTGGGAAAAAATTAGTCATAAATAAAGAAGTACATCCCACCCATGATGTAGTAGTATTTTTAGGCAAAGATAGCAACCATTCTTTAGCTCTTCCTCTTAGAGAGAAAGGAAATAGATGTAATTTGACCGCATCAGGGTCACCGTCTTTTATACGCATCATATCACATATTTCAGTGAAAGTATTTAAGTGCATACCTGCGTCTTCAACAGTAGAGCCTCCAAATTTATTTTGTTGAACCAAACTTAAATAATGGGGCTTAATTTCATAGTCATCAGCAGCAATTGCTGGCTGAGTAATAGGAGTACGCAAATATCATTATTGGGAGTAGCAAACTCCCCAAGCTTCTTTTCAGCCATACTTCCCATGTTTTGGGTTTTCTTAGATTAAAAATTATAAGAGTAAAAACAAGAATTTAAAGACTAACTAATTTTTTTGGTTTATCAAATAAAGACTAAAATAAAACTAACAAAATTAAAAACAAGAATTAAAACTACCAAGGTTCCTAATAACCTCAATAGGGTAGCTATTGCTTCCCTGGCAACAGCGCCAGAAAAAAGGTTGATACCTTCGATCTGGATTACGGATGTAGTATAGCTCGTTTTCCCTAGTAGACCTAGGTTATCGAATCCTCAGGAAGTGAATGTGTAGTGAAGTTACTTTAACGGACCTTCGGGAGTTTTAGAATTCCTTTTGTGTTTTCATCGGACTAGTAGCTTGCGTCTTTTTTGTTGTTGTCGATGATGGAGAGAGAGGACCTAGGGCATTTGGTTTCACTTGTAGCTGTGCAAAAACATCTGATGGAAATAAAAGATAGAAATAAAGCATGTGTGTACTTGTTAGAGCAAGATAAATTATATGTGGGCAGTGCATCCATAATTGCTATTGCATCCGCAACCGCTTATAGCAATAACCTACTAGTCTCATCCATAGAAGGAAGAGAACTAATGGTATGCATAGTGGCGTCACCGTTAATCCCAAGCAAATCCCTCACATACTGTCGTACTACCCCTTCTGTCACTAGGGTTTCCCACCTGGAGATCAGTCATCACTCATACTCCCTATACCTGGCTCAACCCTCAGGGTCTTGGGTACCTAACAAGTCCTTAGATTGAGGCAAGAGAGGATACAATAATCATCATGTCATACAAACTAATACATGATCCCATCTATGATAAATCACATGCACAATTGCTACGTGGCTAGGCCGAAGCCCTTAGCCCAAGGAGAATTACTCACACATAGAGATGAGATTAGTAATCACAAAAATTGTAATGAAAATCATAATATTGATAGCAATAGTCTTACAATGTCGCCAATCGGAGAAGAGATCTACTATTACAAGTGGTGGAAGATGGCTATGGAGATGGAGAAGGGTTTGGAGATCTGGAGGTAGCTTTCTGGCGAGGTATGGCTTCTGGGGCATGGTGTCTCCCTTTTCTCGTCGCTTGAGGCTTCTTTATATAGGGGTCCCTTCACGAAAGTTGTTCTATTTGACCTCACAGAGGCGGCGCCAACTATACGACCGGAGCTATACGGTCGGATTTTTTTCTCCGGTCGTATAGTTGGTCGTTGTGGCGTCTGCCTTCGTTGGATGGCTCCTGGTTTCTTCTGGTCAAAGGAAATATCATATCTTTGACTTTAATGTAGCGATTCCCTCCTTTAAACGATATTTTTTGCGCAGGAAAAGTACAAGAACAAAGGATTGCATACCCCTCTAAATATTAGCATTAGTGGCAGGGTTTAGAGATATATTTCATGAAAAATATGATTAATATCTAGTTTAAATATGGACGTAGATGGCTATATTTCAGAGCCATCAGGTACCAGACATACATATCGAAGTGCTCCTTGCTTGCAGCGTCATATGTTCAGATCCCGCGACCTTCCCAGCCACCAAGCAAGTCATCCACCAGCGGTTCTAGATATACATTCATGTCCTTACCCGGGTATTTTGATCATGGGATTATTATCGACACAAACATGTTCTCTGATCTCATTCTGACGCCAGGAGGGAGGTTTAGGGGAATAACAAACACTGGCCAACAACTATATACTGTAGTCGACATACCATATGGATTAAACCCATCGGTTGATATGGCAACTACTACGCTCCTCTTGTCACCGGCTTTCTCAGGATATTTCTTGACAAAGTTCTTCCATGCACTACCATCCGACGGATGTATCATCTTGTCGGTGTATCTGTTCCCTTCTACTGCCCACTGCATCTACTGGGCAGTATCCTCGGTCATGAAGAGCCGCTGGAGCCTCGGTAGGACTAGAAGATACCGGAGGATGTTTTGGGCAACCCCGGTCTGCCTCTTCTGACCATCACCATTGGGATCTACCTCAATGTACCTAGAGGATTTGCAGCGGATACAATAATTTGTCTTAGCATGCTCCTTTGTGAATAACATGCATCCCTTTGGACAAGCGTGTATCGACTCATATGACATCTTAAGGTCACCGAGGAGTTTGGTCTAATAGTAGAAGTTCTCCAGGAAAAGGTGCCCTTTCGGCAGAATGCTACCAACGACGGCAAACATAACATCGAAGTCATCTCTAGTCAAGTTCCTGTGGCTCTTGAAGGCTAAAAGGCGAGCGATGGCGTCCAGTTGGCTAACATGTATATGTGCATGAAGGGGTCTCTATGAGGCAAACAAAGTCTTGTAGTACTTTGTTGTGTTTTCCTCTGGTTCCTCACTTGTCTCTGCCTCCTGAGGTGTCTCCGCCTCTACATGAGGGCTTTCAGGCGCATTAGCATTCACAAAGTTTTCTATGCACCTATCAAAACCAGCATCAAATTCTGCTTTTGGCTGACTCTGTTGTTGACTCTATCATGACTCCCTCATAGCATGTTTCGCTAACTTTTCACCATAGAAAGTCCAAGTCTTATAGGACGGTGTGAACCCGTAATTAACCAGGTGCCTACTAACATCATCCTTCGAATGTGTATTCAGGTTCTTGCATCTTCTACAGGGACAGAAAATTTTTCTGGGTCTGGTGGGGACAGGAAACGCCCGTTCAAGAAGTCCTCGGTCTTTTCTTTCCATTCCATGGTAAAGCCCACTTACTGACATAGCCCTCATACATCCAGTCACGATTCTCCATCATCTAATCAGTACGAAAACGGACATATATGATGCTTTCAATTAATCATGCCATTAAATAAATCCGTTATTAGTTTGGTTTATTTTAGCAAATATAGATTTTACGACATGCATATATCCACTTATCTCTCTAATAGGTAAAGAGGGTCAACCATCAGATCCATAGATTGAGTATGTTCTCCCTACTCTACACCGACCCAAGACAGAATTTCAGCAACACCTCCCTGCTACTCTCCCGATACACGTCTCGACAAAAAGCCGAGAGGGATGTGCATCCGGAGAACAACGGAGAGCGCTACCGAAATCTTGTCTCGGACCGGAGTAGAATAAAGAAAACGTACCCAACTACGCATCCGGGCTATCCCGATAAATACCGTAAGAGTTACGGTTCAAAATGTGCGAGACCACTAATGCATATTTATCAGCATAACCCTTACGGCCAGGAAGAGACGCCTAGGTAACACAACAAACTTGGTGATCTAGACACAAAAAAAACCTAATTACAAGAGAGGTGAACAGATTCTCACTCTCGAAGCGTGATCAACGGCCCACGAAGAAGACAAACGACCCTCCAGCAAAATCCCCTCCGACCGATGGTCCCCCTCAAACTCAACGCATATCCTACACGAAGGAGAATAGTTCCATTTAACATTGCACACAATACATCCAAATATGCCACATGTAATGATCCTACTTTTAATTTGCATCTTTAAGAAAATGCATCTTTGATAATGATACAGTTCCTAGTACTTTGATAATGATCCTACTTTTAATTTGCTACAAACCCAATAACCTAGTTAGGTGTATGCATAGCAACATTGTTGGACAAACTTTGCTACAAAACCCAAGAACCTAGCTAGCTACCTATACTATGCTTCTTGTCGGACCAACATTATCATCTATCTTGCAGAGTTGACTAGTACAACAGATAATGTACAAACAGCCCTTGCTCGATTCATTATAGTGCTTCCACATTTTTTACTACCCAAACAAAAAGATAATCTGCAAACACCGAGTTAGTTTCAGTTTTAGTGGTAGTTTTAGTTCAAAAAAGTTAGAGAATCTTGGCAACAGCTGACAGTAGCTGCATACATCAGTGGGAAATTACCTAAAACTACCCCTAAATCCAATATATGACTACACCTAAAACTAACCCAAAACTACCCCTAAATCCAATACGCTAATCGTTGAAAATTACCTAAAACTACCCCTAAATCCAATATATGACTAAATAAAACTACCCCTAAATCCAATATATGACTAAATAAAACTACCCCTAAATCCAATATATGAGTAACTAAAACTACCCCTAAATACAATATATGACTAACTGAACAAAAAGAAGAAGAAAACAAAAAACGAGCTTACCTGCTCGGTGGAGGAGACGGGGAAGCCGGCGCCGCTCGGTGGAGGAGGGGGCGGTCGGAGCCGCTCGGTGGAAGAGGAGGGCGGCCGACGCCGCTTGGTGGAGGAGGGGGCGGCCGAGCCGTTCTCCACCTGCGAGCCTACCGAGCTCGGCGAGCCATCGCGTTAGTGAGCGAGGATGGGGGAAAGGTAGGAGGGGGTTGTGGTGGGGATGAAGGGAGCAAGTGCCGGGATGGGCCTACGACAGCGGAGGCAGCGCAGCAGTTCGGCGGCGGCAAAGCGGACGGGCTGGGTCAGGGGCAGCGGCGGGCAGCGGTGGTGCTGTATTCTGCGAGGGGTGAGCGAGCAAGCGGTGACGACGACACGAGCGAGTGGATAGGGCTCGCGTGGGCCCGCGAGCCAATTATTGCATACATGTCGTTGTCATGTACATCAGGAATACACACGACAAAGGTCTCTTTGCCATGTACATCAGGAATACACACGGCAAAGGACCCTTTGTCGTGTGTTTTGCCCTTTGCCGTGAGCTTTGGATAATTTCTTATTTTCTTTCCTTTTTTCTTTCAATTATATTTATTTTAAGTTTTTAGTGTACTTTTTGTTGAATATTTGTTAGTATTAGTTGTGACAATGTGTATACACATACTTTTTGCAATATGACAAATAGTCTACATCTTCATGCCCCCTCCCACATATCAGGGTTTCGGAGCGAAGGTTCTACACTCGTATGTCAGGGTTCCACAGGAAACCGCGCTCCGGAGCATCGGAACAACTCAAGGACTTGCATGTGTCCCTAGCACATGCATGAAATTGTGGTGCTATGTTGAAACATACAAAACCTAGTCCCGGGATGCATGTGTCCCCCTTCGGAGGCATGCGTTGTAACCTAAAAGCGAAGGTTTCGGACTCATCTAAGGGGGAAACTCCCCGTTCCGGTGATACCGAGTAGGATATTGTCACACCCCTTGTGACACAACATGGTTTTACATCATCCTATGACCTAAACAAACACAAAACAAGAGAGAGCTACACCGGGCTACCCCTGTCAGAAGATAGTCTAGGGGGTAGATGATCTGAGGCCCACAGGTCAGGGTTCCACAGGAAATCGCGCTCCGGGGTATCAGAACACCTCAGGGAATTGCATGTGGCCCTAGCACATGCATGAAAGTGTGGTTCTATCTTCAAACATACAAAACCTAGTACCTAGGTGCATGTGTCCCCCTTCACAGGCATGCATTGTAACCTAAAACCAAAGGTTCTAGACTCATCTAAGGAGGAAACTCCCAGTTCCGGTGAAACCGGGTAGGATATTGTCTCACCCCTTGTGACCTAACATGGTTTTACAACATCCTATGACCTAAATAAACACAAAACAAGAGAGTGATACACTAGGCTACCCCTGTCGGAAGACAGTCTAGGGGATAGACGATCTGAGGCCCATAGGTCAGGGTTCCGTAGGAAACCGCGCTCCTGGGCATCGGAACACCTCAAGGACTTGCTTGTGGACCTAGAACATGAAAGAAAGTGTGGTGATATGTTGAAACATACAAAACCTAGTCCCCAGGTGCATGTGTCCCCCTTCGCAGGCATGCGTTGTAACCTAAAAGCGAAGGTTCCAGACTCGTCTAAGGGGGAAACTCCCCATTCCGGTGAAACCGGGTACGATATTTTCACACCCCTTGTGACCCAACATGGTTTTACATCATCCTATGACCTAAATAAACACAAAACAAGAGAGAGCTACACCGGGATACCCATATCAGAACAAAGTCTGGGGGGTAGACGATCTAAGGCCCGCAGGTCAGGGTTCTGCAGGAAACCGTGCTCCGGGGCATCGGAACACCTCAAGGACTCGCATGTGGCCCTAGAACATGCATGAAAGTGTCGTGCTATGTTGAAACATACAAAACCTAGTCCCCAGGTGTGACCGTCTACGGTGCATGCGATAACACTTAGAGAAGTGTGTTGGACCTGCGGGAGGAAACCACTGTTGCGGGTCAAACGGAGTGAAACCGGTGGAACCTTGGGCATAGCCTTGGTTTTACATGTAGTTATGACCTAAGAAAAACTAAAACACCATAAAAGTATATTGGTGAGCCCTCATATGGAGAATGCTATGGGGGCAGACCCGCGGGGCCCTCGGATTAGAGTTTCACCGGAAAAGCACCGCTCGAGCGCCGGGATACCATGAGAACAAGCATGTGGCCCTAGAATACATGCACGAGTGTGGTGGAATGCTCCTACATGGAAAACCTAGCTCCTAGGTGTGACCGTCTACGGTGCATGCGATAACACCTAGAGTTCTAGGACTCTGCTAAGTGTTATCGCATGCGCGTGAAGAAAATAACACCCAGGATCTAGACAATGCATCTATGGACAATCTACTACACTTGTGTACACATGGCATGGCCACATGCAAGTTTTGGTGGGATTTCAGTGCTCCGACGGCCGTCTCCCATCGAAGCCCTAGTCTCGGTGGGCCTGGGGGATCTACCCCTAGCTCTCTCCGTACGAGGTTCTACCAATGTACTTTTTGTTTGTTTAGGCATGTTTAGTCCATATCTACATAGAAAAACAAGGTTGGGCCCAATATTCCACCGGTTTCCCCCGTTGGACCCGTCGTGGGAGTTTCCCAGCAACACGTCCAACACTTCTTTAAGTGTGTTATCGCATGCGTGTGAAGACGGTAAAACCCGGGAGCTATGGGATGAGCACATCTAAACTTGCATTAGATCTCTGAAGAAACATCACATTGTGAGTCTAAAAATGATTTTTTTTAAATCATGAGCATTAGATCATGTACCTGTAGTTCAAACCGGACCTACTTCCAACCGATTCGGCACACATTTGTCTTTTTCTCTAGGGTGGACAGAAAGTTTTTAAAATCCCCGGTTGGGACATTGTTCATGTAAGGTGGTCTAGTGTTTTTTAAAAAATGGGGTGGTATCATTTTTTATTTAACTTTTGGTGTTGCTTCACAAAACGCCTCGATTTTGGCACTCAGAAAATAGAAAATGGCTTTTCCATGCGACGAAAAATAAAACTTCCTCCTGCAACATTGTTTTTCATCCCAATATGCACATGCATGCACAATATGGGAACATTATCACAAACTATGTTGCGATTCTGGCCATATCATTGGTCGTTTGGCTTGAAAGCCATGAAACCTCGAACATGATAGGTCATATATGTGAAGGTTTTTTTGAGATGCAATCAATATACCAAGTTTGATATTTTTCCTTGCAAACATGTCACATAATATGACACCACGCGAAGGATTTACGTAGTTCGGACCGTTTTTGAATTTCTTATGCCCATTTCAAACTATGGTCGAAAGCACCGAAAACACCCGTCTGCGGGCCCCGGGAAGGTCTACCCCCTAGCTCTTTCCGCACGAGGTTCCACCAATGTAATTTTTAGTTTGTTAAGGTATGTTTAGGCCATATAAGGAAAACCAAGATTAGGACCTTGTGGGACATTCTAGCCCCCGGTAGACCCGCGGCAGGACATTTCCAGCTAGAGTTCCAGGAATCTGCTAAGTGTTATTGCCCGAATGTGAAGAAGGTCACACCAGGGAGCTATGTCTTGCATCTATGGGACTTTCACATGTATCCTAGGTGGATTGATCCTACATGGAAAACCTAGCTCCCGGGTGTGACCGTCTACGGTGCATGCGATAACACTTCGAGAAGTGTCCTGGACCTACAGGAGGAAACTACCAATGCAGGTCAAACAGAGTGAAACCGGTGGAACCTTGGGCCTAGCCTTGGTTTTACATGTAGTTATGACCTAAGAAAACCTAAACCACCATAAAAGTATATTGGTCAGCCCTATGACCTAACCAAGCACAAAACAAGAGAGAGCTACACCGGGTTACCCCTGTCAGAAGAAAGTCTAGGGGGGTAGACGGTCTGAGGCCCGCGAATCAGGGTTTCGTAGGAAGAAGCGCTTTGGGGCATCGGAACACCTCCAAACCATGCATGTGACCCTAGCATGTGTAATAAAGTGTGGTGGCATGCTCAAACCTCCAAAACCTGGTTCTCAAGTGTGACCCCCTTCACAGACATGCGTTATCCCCTAAAAACGAAGTGTCTGCAAATCTAACTATTAGGGGGAAACTCCATGTTTCGGTGAAACCAGGATGTTTCTTGTCACAACATATTCCCAAACATGGTTTTACATCATCCTATGACCTAACCAAGCACAAAACAAGAGAGAGCTACACCGGGCTACACCTGTCAGACGAAAGTCTAGGGGGGTAGATGATCCGAGGCCCACGGATCAGGGTTTCGTAGGAAGAAGCGCTTCAGGGCATCGAAACACCTCCAAACCATGCATATTACCCTAGCATGTGTAATAAAGTGTGGTGGCATGCTCAAGTTGCAAGATTGAATTGCTCAACTAGCATGTGACCCTAGCATCTCTGACACCATCTTATCTGTACCGTACTTAAGTTGCAAGATTAAATTGTTGCAGATGTTTAGTATAGTTCCATCATAACATATATATAACTACATCTCACAAGATGGCCATTAGACTCTTGAACAGAGTTTCTGGTTCTAAAATTTGTTGTTTGACATCCTTTAGGTTGTTCTCAATCCTTTAGATTGTTCTCAATTTTGATTGTGTGAATCATGTATGTATAATTTAAATGCCTGAAGAGAATGCTTGTGAGTACTAGGTGCCTACTGACATCATCCTTCGAATGTGTATTCAGGTTCAAGAAAACGATATCACCATCGGAATACCTCAAGGACTTGCACAACAACCTATTCATATGTGGGTGCTCATGATCTTATGAAGTAACATCACCTAACATATATGAAAATAAAAAAACAATTCTCTGTCGTGTTTACAGTGAATACACACGACCAAGTCAGTTCTTTGCCGTGTACCTAACTGCGAGGGTACACGGCAAAGTTTTCGCCATCCGTAGTCGTCCGGCAGGTGCACCTGTGGGGCCGCGGGTCTCACGTCGTTCTCGTGTGCCCTTAGGGATTTTGCAATGTCATTTTTCTTTGTCGTGTGCCCCTGTTTATCCATTGCCGTGTATAAGTCTTTGAAGTGTGTTTTTACAGGAATCTACCGTGTGTGTTTTCTTTGTCTTGTGCTTCTGGACGTCCACACGTGGCCTGTTGGCACATGGCAAAGGACGAGGACGATGGCAGCGAGAATTTTTCCCAAAATGCAGAGAAATGTTTAGCGACCATTAGGACTCAGGAGTCAAGATAGCATAACATATACCTACATCTACAACACGTCACCCTACATACCAACGATGCCGAAAACATGAGGTCTCGTCTTAACCTGCCAAAATCGAGACCCATTATCGAGCAAAGTTTGAAACTGGTTAGGTTGCCAGCCCAAGACATCCTAACATACCAGCAGTCCTAGCTATTAGTACTACTAGGGTAGTACTTAGGAGCCATAAAAGGGATATCTCAGGGAGATATGAGAGGAAACAAGGCAGAGTTCTCCATTGTTCCTTCTCTCTGAGCGACCCGGGCATCGGCGGCTGCTTATACTACACGTGATGTGACTCCTCCGCAGCCTTCTCGGCCTTCCTGCAATCAAGTCACAGATATCAAAAGCACTGGTGGAAAAAGGGCCTCTAGTCCCGGTTCATAAGGGCCATTGGTCCCGGTTCTAGAACCGGGACCAATCACTCGGGACTAATGCTGGTCCCGGTTCGTGCGTCCTAGCTATTAGTACTACTAGGGTAGTACTTAGGAGCCATAAAAGGGATATCTCAGGGAGATATGAGAGGAAACAAGGCAGAGTTCTCCATTGTTCCTTCTCTCTGAGCGACCCGGGCATCGGCGGCTGCTTATACTACACGTGATGTGACTCCTCCGCAGCCTTCTCGGCCTTCCTGCAATCAAGTCACAGATATCAAAAGCACTGGTGGAAAAAGGGCCTCTAGTCCCGGTTCGTAAGGGCCATTGGTCCCGGTTCTAGAACCGGGACCAATCACTCGGGACTAATGCTAGTCCCGGTTCGCGCACGAACCGGGACCAATGGGTCTCCACGTGGGCGGCGAGCTACGAGGGGGGTGGATCATTGGTCCCGGTTCGTGGGAAAAACCGGGACCAGTGGTTCCCCACGTGGCAGCACCAGAGACGGGCGCGGGGGTGGATCATTGGTCCCGGTTCTGGGCACGAACCGGGATCGTTGGTCTATGTGCCGCGGCAGGATTTTCGGGCTATTTTTCTGCCGCGGCAGGGTTTTCTACCGCGGCAGGGTTTTGTGCCGCGGCAGGATTTTGGGCTATTTTTCTGCCACGGCAGGATTTTTTTATAAATTTAATGGTACTACATATATAAAGAAATAATGAAACCATGATATATATATATATATTACACATCATGCATGATCACAAATATATACACCGTCTCATCCATCTTCTTGGTCGAAACATATTATAATTACAAACGATACTCTCACACGAATTTGATCTATTTTACACTTCTTTCATACACTTCACCCTTCCAAATGAAGTGGGTAATAGTATTCTCCTTTCGGATCTATGACTTTTTCTAACAAGAATCCGGCAATTTCCTCTTGAATTGCTTGCACGCGTTCTTGTGATAGAAGACCGTCCCGCATCCGTTCGATCTAATATAAAGAACAGGATCAATATATATGAATGAAACTAAACACAATTGGTGGTAATAAAATAAAGTTGTGATTATTGTTTATCGTACTTCCATTTTTTTGATGTTCCGGTCTACCCCCTTCTCTTTGGTCGTCTCGAATGAACTCGCAGACATAGTATCCACATAAGTTATTCCTGGCTTCCTGCCTCAAGCACTTTACGAGAACGGAGTTCAATCAAAATAATAATCAAGCATAATGATGGTGGTATTGAAACTAGAATCAAAGAGATGCATGGATCTAGCAAGTAGTACTTACAGTCAATGGTTGAAATGTAAGCTCTGGCTTCCCAACACCCCTAGTTTTGGCGGTGAACCATTTCCAAGCCCTCTAGAGGCATTCCTGCATGTCCGCCCACTTTTCTAATGGTGTGCTTTTCGAGTCCAGGACTTTTACTACTCCGGTGTCAACATAAATGATTAAGAGAATATAGTGGAAGCTTGAGACACTAACAAAATATAACACGAGTCAATTATACGCTTAACATCGAGTAATCGAAAATAGAATGTGTACAAGACAGTAACACTCACGCAGCATTGTAAGAAAATAGTATTTCCCTTCTGTTGCTGAAATACTTCAACGCTTTGAACAAGTTATCCTCTATCTCTTTGGGATTTGTTTTTAGAGTACCTTCATGAACGAAATTACAGTCAACAAACCCAAGGTCAAAGATTTGTCCTTTATTGCATTCTTGAATCTTCATTCTGCATATATAATTAGTATAGTGATTAGTAAGATTATACAAGAAACGAATGAGAAGAGCTAGAAAGACTTAATTACAGAAATTAATAATACTTACAAACAATAGGCACTGACGGTAGCTTTATCGAGGGCGTCTTGTTGGTAAAACTGAAATAATTCTAGAAATTCAATCAGTATGAAGCCATCTCCATGACCGTAATGGTGGTGTTTATATGCAGCATAGATCCAGTTTTTGGAATCAGCACAGGCTTAGATGTACCATTGGTGCAATCTTCGCATTTTTGTTGGTAGATCTTTGACTAACTCGGGTTTGACGAGAGGAGCATCGTACTGGTACACGTATGTTGTTTCTTGGTACCCCTCGAACTCATGCATATGGCTCATGTACTCAGTAATAGACAGTCCATATAATTGGGCTTTTTCTCCGTACAGTCGAACAAACTCCGGATCAATGTTCGGATCATGCCGCTCCTGGATCATCCACTCATTGGTATCGTACACTTTGAGCGGTTCGATCGATTGATTTTTCTGTTGTCCGAGCTGGGCAACTTCTTTCCCGACTCTCCGCTCTTTTGCCTCAGCCGACTTGGTAATAGAGCGATTATAGTCTGATGTGAGCGCTATGGGTTGGTGAAGCTGAATCTTAAGCGCGGCTGCTTTGGTTTTATCTTCTGCGGTGACCGAGAAAAATGCCTCTATCGGCTTTTTCTTGTTAGCCATGTCAATCTTCCACTTTTTATAATGGGCAGCTGCAGCCGCATCAGTTTCCTCATCTGTCTTCTCGCAAGGTAGCTTCTTCATATTCTGATGAGGTACTTTTGGGAGGGGCGATAGCTTACGTTTCGGTGATCGGAACGTGCTCTTGCTGCTGCTGGTGGTGCTGCCCCCCTTAGTATACTTCCGCTTTTGTCTCTGAGGCTCAGGGGACGGAGACGGCTGAGGCGGCGGCGGTGACGGCTGAGGCGGCGATGGAGACGGTTGCGCTGAGCGGTGAGGCAGTGAAGGCGACGGTTGCGCTGGAGAATGGTGAGGTGGCGACGAAGGTGGATTGCTGCTCTGGGGAGTGGGTGGCCTTGGCGGCACATAATTTGGAAGCATGATGCGCTCCTTTAGCCATAGAATAGTCCCCCCTTTGGCTTCTCCTAGTTGAGTCAGCTCCATATCTTCCCTTGCAGGGTGGTCTAGCTTCAGCTCCTCAAAATCTTCCTTCACCTCATCCACCGTGATGACAGCGTACCCTTTTGGAATCGGTCTGCAATGCCAAGTTGGGTTAGGCCCAATTGGTACCGCCATGCCGATCGCTGCTGTCACCCTTAAGTTCATAACTTGCACCTTTAGCTCACAAGCTGTTGTCTCCGTGATATCATCCACTGGGTAGCGTTTAGGAGGAGATGTCGTCGGTGCATCATCATCAACATCATGGAGCTGCGTGGAAGCGACGCTGCTTTTCTTATTCGATGGGGCGCCGGTACCCTCGAATGCAGCTTCTACCACGTGCTGCTGAGATTGGCCGCTAGTACCTTGCTGGCTAAGTATGTCGAGTTGATCTTGGTGCCGCTTTAATAGTTCTTCTACATTACGCAGCCGGTCTGCAGCGGCCGCTTTCTCAGCTGCCTCCCTTTCCTTTCTCCTCTGATGGCTTTTATCGGGATATCTCTTCATTTCCGGGGGGAAGGCAACCTTCCACGACTTGGAGCCTGGTGTGCCTCGTGTTCGTCCGTCGTGTTCAGGATTTTTAAGGGCCCATGTGAGCTTGTCGTTCTCTCTATCGGGAATGAACCGTCCCCCTGCAACATCATCTACTGCATTTATAATATCGTCGATGGGCAGTAGGGGATCATCTTTGTGTTTCTGATTATATATTGCCCTCCCTTCTTTGTCCAACGTGCCCCCATGGCCGTAAAACCAGTTTCTCGCCCGTGGTGTCCATGTTGCGGGCTCTGGTCTGATCCCAGCAGTTATGTAATTGACCTCAAGTGCATCCCACTTAGGCATGCAACCAGCGTAGCCAGCAGGCCCCATGTTATGATGGTACAGTTTCTTAGCAGCGTTCTCCGTATTTATCCTAGACCTTTCCTTAGCTTTCTCCGATGTCTTGTAGTTCACAAAATCCTCCCACTGGTGTCTTAACTTAGCATAGCCGGCTTCATCGAAATTCGGAGTCTTCTCTACCTTGACAAAGTTATGGTACAGTTTCTTCTTCCAGTTCTTGAATGCATCGGCCATCTTGCTGAGAGCAAACTTCTTGACTCTTTGCACAAGCTCCCTTCTTGCTCTCTCCTCCTCATCTGGAGTCACATCTGGTTCTGGCAGGAGGAAATTAGTCATGAGCTTGTCAAAAAGCTTATCTTTGGCGTTGTCGCCGACATACGGGACTCCACCACCGCTTGGCCGATTGCATTCTTGAACGGTGATTGGGATGTAGTCCCTCACAAGAACTCTGCATTGCTTGACAAATTTTCTTGCGACATCGACGGGAGCTTGCGGTTCGCCATCTACACCGACCACGTCGATCCTATACCTCACAGTGTCATCCCACTTTTTTGTTGGGCCTCGTTTCGTTCTTACGGAAGAAGTTCTCGATCTGGAGGGCTAAAAGAAGAAAGAGTGTTAATATATGCATGTATATATAGACAGCAACATTTATTACAAAAATACATATATAGACCTCGCCGGTGTTTGCGAGATTTAAGGTTCCGCCGGAGCCGTCGCCTTCTTCCTTATGGGCTTCTCCCCTGTCCCAGGCTTCGGCTTCTACCTCACCGGAGCCGTCTCCTCGGTTGAGAGACTCATCTCCCTGACCGGAATCGTTCAGAAACTCACTCGCGACATCGATATCGATATCGATGTCTTTATTTTCACAGATCATCCCTTGGAGGATGTTTTCCTGATATGTTGGATCCATACTATCTGCAAGTTAAAAAACCAACACATGGCATCGATAATGATATGAAAAGTTAAACATAGTTGAAATTTAACCCTAAGGCATGCTTGGCAATTTAAGTGGGATCCGAATGGTCCAAACCCTAGTACAGGAGAGACCCCGAAATCACCTACGAGGGGTTGATTTCAATCTCTTATTAAATTGTAATTAAAGTTGTTGAACAATGCATGATTATGAGTCTATTGTGTAGATCTCATTTTTCTGAACATTTTGATATATTATACATATTTTTCTAACTTAGAAATAATTAGTTATTGCATTTATAAGATTAAACTCTTTTCTGAAATTATTTAAACAAATATTAAACTTTTACTACGTCATTATGACGTCAGCTCGGGGTGGGGTTTTTTTTCTCCACGGCTAAACTAGCCACAGAGACTGACGCAGGGGGCCCAAGCCACGTCAACGCCCACTTCACGCACACGCGGCGCCACGTCAATGCCACCGTGGCGCCACGTAAGCTCGCCGGCGAACTACCAGGCGATGGTGGAAGACGGCGGAGAGAAGGGCGCGGGGTGACGCCACTGCCACGGTTCGAACCAGCGCGTCGCGGGCTACCTAAAAGGGGCGGCGCCGCTACGGGAGGTGCACCGGAGCAAGCCGTTTGACGGTGGCCAGCGGCCGGCAGCGGCAGGTGCTCGTGAGGAGGACGGTACAGTGAGGGAGGGAGACGTAGGAGAGGTGCTGGAGCACCAGTGGCTCACCAGGAGGCCGATGGAGGGTGCGGCGAAGCCGGAGGAGGCAGGGCGCTACTGGAATCAGTGGAGAACGCGGCGGCCGGAGTCAGGGAAGGTCGGGTCCATTGCAGCGGTGTCACCCCGCTCGCGGCTAGTGGCGCTCGGCGAGGGGTGTCGACGACGTGAACCGGCTGCTCTGGATTTGGGAAGCCTGCCGGCGTGATTTTGCTCCGCCGCAAATTTTCCTTAGCCGCGCGCCGATGTGCTCTGTGAACTGGGGCAGTTGGGGAGGAGGAAGGCCGGGGCTGTTAATGGTACAGACCATTGGTCCCGGGTCATCCCAATAACCAGGACCAAAGGACCGACGGTCCCGGCTCGTGCCACCAACCGGGACCAAAGGTCTAGGGCATGAGCGTTGCTGTGCTGCCACGTGCACGGCCTTTGGTCCCGGTTAGTCCCACCACCCGGGACTAAAGGATCAACGGTCCCGGCTCGTGCCAACAACTGGGACCAGTGGCGTGTTCATGGCAGCGCGCGCATCCAGGGATCATCGGTCCCGGTTCGTGGGACGAACCGGGATCGTTGACATGTTTTTTCAGATTTTGGCAAACCTTTTGGTCTTCCCGCCATTTTCAAATTTGTTTCTTCTTTAATTAATAAGATGTTTCCATTTAAGATGATTATTTATTTGGAATTTTAAAAAACTTTTAACAGCAAAAGTGCTTCAATTTAAATAACTAATCAAAAACCATTTTCGGTTTTCAAATATTTTTATTCGAACTATACAATTGTACTATTTACAATTAAAATTGCATTAACAAAATATTTATTGCATAATTTGGAATTTTAAAAAACTTTTAACAGGAAAAGTGCTTCAATTTAAATAACTAATCAAAAACCATTTTCTGTTTTCAAATATTTTTATTTGAACTATACAATTGTACTATTTACAATTAAAATTGCATTAACAAAATATTTATTGCATAATTTGGAATTTTAAAAAACTTTTCAAGATTTGAACTGCAAGTACATGATATAATGCTTGTGATTTTTTTTAAAAATCATTTATAGGACCCACTTCAAGTTCAGCGAGGCTTAGCCCCGGGCTAAGAAGCTTCATGCCCGCCGTTTTGAATATAGTTTGAAACGGGCATAAGAAATTGAAAAATGATCCAAACAATGTGAAACCTTCGCGTGGTGTCATATCATATGTCATAGTTGCAAGGAAAAATACTGAACTTGAAAACTTGCAAACATCATAAAAAATCCTTCACAAAATGACCTATCATGTTCGAGGTTTCTTGGAATTTAGGTCAAACCACCAATGTTTTGGCTAGAATCAGGGCATTGTTTGTGATAATGTGCCCATACTGTGCACACATGTGCACCTTGGGATGGCTTACGATGTTGTAGGAGGAAGTTTTCCCTTTCGACACACGAAAAAGCCAACTTCCATTTTTGAGGTGCCGAAATCGGGGTGTTCTGTGAAGCAACCACCAAATTAAAGTTTGGCATTGGTACCAAACCATTTTTCAAAAATACTATACCACCTTATATGGAAAATTTCCCAACCGGTGTATCAGGAACCTTTCTGTCCATCCCTCATGAAAAATACAAATTCCTGCCGAATCGGTAGGAGGTTGCCAAGATTTGAACTACAAGTACATGATATAATGCTTGTGAATTTTTTTAAAAATCATTTATAGGTTCACAACATGCTATTTCATCAGAGATCCACTTCAAGTTCAGCGAGGCTCAGCCCCGGGCTAAGAAGCTTCATGGCATTTAGGTCAAACCACCAATGTTATGGCTAGAATCAGGGCATAGTTTGTGATAATGTGCCCATACTGTGCACACATGTGCATCTTGGGTAACCTTTAGTCCCGGCTGGTGGGTGCAACCGAGACTAAAGCTGTCGGTGGGATAAGGACGCGTGAGTAACCTTTAGTCCCGGCTAGTGGGTGCAACCGAGACTAAAGTTGTCGGTGGGATAAGGACGCGTGGGTAACCTTTAGTCACGGCTGGTGGGTGCAACCAAGACTAAAGATGCCGGTGGGATAAGGACGCATGGGTAACCTTTAGTCCCGGCTGGTGGGTGCAACCGAGACTAAAGCTGTCGGTGGGATAAGGACGTGTGGGTGGACGCACTGCTCGATAAGATAAAGCATGTAGCGCACGACGCCCTGTCGGAGGAACAAGACAAAGTAGAAGCGGCGCCGTGCCTATAAAAGGACCATCGATACGCCATGGCAAGCATCTCAACAAGCCAACATAGGTAGAGAGAGTTTCATCCCCATGGATGGAGGGTTGGGAAATCTCCCGTGGCGGAGCTTCTCGAAGATGTCGTTGGTGCACACGCCCTACGGCATCTTCGGAAGCTCCACCTCGAAAAAATTTCCCTGCAAGCCCGTGAAAGACTCCCTCTCCTCTAACAGTGTTGGGGAAAGGGTTGGGAAATCTCCCATGGTGGAGCTTCTCGAAGATGTCGTTGGTGCACACGCCCTACGGCATGTTCGGAAGCTCTGCCTCGGAAAAATTTCCCTGCAAGCCCGTGAAAGACTCCATCTCCTCTAACAATGTTGGGGAAAGGGTTGGGAAATCTCCCGTGGCGGAGCTTCTCGAAGATGTCGTTGGTGCACACGCCCTACGGCATCTTCGGAAGCTCCGCCTCGGAAAAATTTCCCTGCAAGCCCGTGACAGACTCCATCTCCTCTAACAGTGTTGGGGAAAGGGTTGGGAAATCTCCCGTGGCGGAGCTTCTCGAAGATGTCGTTGGTGCACACGCCCTACGGCATCTTCGGAAGCTCCGCCTCGGAAAAAATTTCCCTACAAGCCCGTGAAAGACTCCATTACATAAAGTTTCGATACATCACATAAAGTTTCCATACATCACATAAAGTTTCCATACATTACATAGATTTACATAGGGTTTAGGGTTTAGGATATGAATCCTTCGTTGCGTATGTCGATCCCTTGCCTATGATCGCTTCTTAGGCCGTAACCATGGAGCATCTTCTTTGCTTAACGGGATGCTTGGGTCAGTTTTCACGGTGAAGGGCGGAATTTCATCAAACTTATCATAATCTGCTGACATGTCCGTCTTGTCCTCGACTCCCACGATGTTTCTTTTCCCTGAAAGAACTATGTGACACCGGGGCTCATCGTCTGATGTATTTGTTTCCTTATTTTTTCTTTTTTGTGGTCTAGAGGACATGTCCTTCACATAAAAAACCTGAGCCACATCATTGGCTAGGACGAATGGTTCGTCTCTGTAACCAAGATTCTTGAGATCCACTGTTGTCATTCCGTACAGCTGGTCTACCTTTACCCCTTCTCCATTCATGTTGACCCAACCGCACCGAAACAATGGGACCTTAAAAGTAGGTCCATAGTCAAGTTCCCATATCTCCTCTATGTAACCATAGTATGTGTCCTTTTTCCCATTCTCGCATGTTGCATCAAAGCGGACACCACTGTTTTGGTTGGTGTTGTTTTTATCTTGGGCAATCGTGTAAAATGTATTCCCATTTATCTCGTACCCTTGGAAAGTCAATACAGTCGCAGATGGTGTCGCGGCCAACAAGTAGAGCTGATCTCCAATAGTGGTGTCATTCATGAGATGTAATTGCAACCAAGTGCCGAAAGTCTCCATGTGATTTTTTTTAATCCAGTAGTCATCCTTCCCCGGGAACTTGGAGCGTACAACATTCATGTGTTCCTCGATATACGGAGCCACGAAGGTAGAACTTTGGAGAACTATGTAGTGTGCTTGATTCAAAGAATGTTTGTCCCTAAATATCATTGCTTTCTTTCCTAGCGTGCCTTTTCCACTCAGTCTCCCTCATACCGTGATTCAGGAACACCAATCGGCTTAAGGTCAGGAAGAAAGTCTACACAGAACCCAATGACCTCCTCTGTTCCATAGCCCTTGGAGATGCTTCCTTCTGGCCTAGCACGGTTACGAACATATTTCTTTAAGACTCCCATGAACCTCTCGAAGGGGAACATATTGTGCAAAAATACAGGACCGAGAATGTAAATCTCATCGACTAGGTGAACTAAGAGATGCGTCATAATATTGAAGAAGGACGGGGGGAACACCAACTCAAAACTGACAAGACATTGGACCACATCCTTCTGTAGCCTTTCCAGACTTTCTCGATCGATTACCTTCTGAGATATTGCATTGAGGAATGCACATAGCTTCACAATGGCTAATCGAACATTTTCCGGTAGAAGCCCTCTCAATGCAACTGGAAGCAACTGTGTCATAATCACGTGGCAATCATGAGACTTCAGGTTCTGAAATTTTTTCTCTGCCATATTTATTATTCCCTTTATATTTGACGAGAAGCCAGCCGGGACCCTGATACTGTAAAGGACTTCAAAAAAGATTTCCGTCTCTGCTTTGGTAAGAGCGTAGCTACTTAAGTATTTACGTCCTTTATCAGTATGCTTGTTGTGTGGGTCTTTGATACGTTGTTGGTCCTCCCGTGCTTCTGATGTATCTTTTGTCTTCCCATACACGCCCAGGAAGCCTAGCAGGTTCACACAAAGATTCTTCGTCACGTGCATCACGTCGATTGAAGAACGGACCTCTAGGTCTTTCCAATACTCAAGCTCCCAAAATATAGATTTCTTTTTCCACATGGCCGTGTGTCCGGTAATGGGGTCTTTCGGAACAGATTGACCGCCAGGACCCTTTCCAAAGATTACTTCTAGGTCCTTCACCATACCAAATACATCAGCACTTTTAGGGAGCTTAGGCTTCTTCCGGTAATCTGCGTCACCGTTGAAATTCTTGCCTTTCTTTCTTACTTGATGATTGGTCGGAAGAAATTTATGACACCCCAGGTACACAACCTTCTTACATTTATCCAAATATGTACCTTTAGTATTATCTAAACAGTGTGTGCATGCATTGTATCCCTTGTTTGACTGTCCTGAAATGTTACTAAGAGCAGGCCAATCATTGATGGTTACGAACAACAACGCTCGTAGGTCAAATGGCTCCTGTTTGTGCTCATCCCACACCTTTACACCTGGTTCTGCCCACAACTGCAAAAGTTCATCGACTAATGGCCTTAGGTATACATCAATGTCGTTGCCGGGTTGCTTCGGTCCTTGGATGAGCACTGACATCATAATGAACTTCCGCTTCATGCACAACCAAGGAGGAAGGTTGTAGATACATAGAGTCACTGGCCAGGTGTTGCGACTACAGCTCTGCTCCCCAAAAGGATTCATGCCGTCTGTACTTAGACCAAACCATAAGTTTCTCGCGTCACCTGGAAAGTTCGAGTACTTTCTCTCGATGTTTCTCCACTGCGACCTATCGGCAGGGTGTCTCAGTTTCTCGTCTTTCTTACGCTCTTCTTTGTGCCATCGCAACAACCTAGCATGCTCTTTATTTCTGAACAGACGTTTCAACCGTGGTATTATAGGAGCATACCACATAACCTTAGCAGGAACCCTCTTTCTGGAGGGCTCGTCATCGCCCTCAACATCACCAGGGTCATCTTGTCTGATCTTGTATAGACATGCATTGCATACCGGGCATTTATCCATATTCTCGTACTTCTCACCGCGGTACAGGATGCAGTCATTAATGCATGCATGTATCTTCTCCACATCTAATCCTAGAGGGCAGATAGTCTTCTTTGCTTCGTACGTTGTCTCGGGCAGCTCGTTATCATTTGGAAGCTTCGGCTTCATTATTTTCAGTAACTTTTCAAATCCCTTGTCAGATAAGCCAGTCTCTGCCTTCCATTTCAGCAGTTCAAGTGTGGTACCGAGCTTTGTGCTGCCATTTTCGCAATTTGGGTACAACAAATTTTTGTGATCCTTTTGCATGGCCTCCAACTTAAGCTTCTCACTTTCTCTCGGTGTTTATATGCAGCATAGATCCAGTTTTTGGAATCAACACAGGCTTGGATGTACCAGTTATGCAATCTTCGCATTTTTGTTGGTAGATCTTTGACTAACTCAGGTTTGACCAGAGGAGCCCCGTACTGATACACGTATGCTGTTTCTTGGTACCCCTCGAACTCATTCATACGGCTCATGTACTCAGTAATAGACAGTCCGTATAATTGGGCATTTTCTCCGTACAGTTGAACAAACTCCGGATCAATGTTCGGATCATGCCGCTCCTGGGCTCTCCACTCATTGGTATCGTACACTTTGAGCGGTTCGATCGATTGATTTTTCTGTTGTCCGAGCGGGAGTTGTTCTGGTCCATCCCTGGACGGACCATCTACACCGCCATCGACGCCGCTATGCACGCAGACGAGCTCCGTCTCCCGAACAACGCCGAAATCGTGGAGATTTCGTCCGACGGCGACGAGGAAGCCGGCGGCACGGAGGACAACGGCTCGGAGGACAGCGGCAGCGGAAGTGTTGTCGACTAGAAATTTATAAAGTCGCATCTTTATTTATATGGAAAAATTTGTGGTCGAATAATAAAATGTCTCAATTTAGACCTTTGTCTCGATTAATTGGTGAAAGATTTGTTCAAAAATAGTGATCAATTCAATTTCTACCTCGAATTAATTTCTGCGCCGAATTAATTTACATTAATCTCTTACCCGTAAAAAAAATTACATTAAATCCTGGACTGCTGACCGTCGCGGGGTTTTTGGTCCCGATTCTTGGCATGAACCGGGACCAATGCCTCGCAGAGAGCCACGTGTGTGTCGCGGGGTCATTGGTCCCGGTTCGTGCCACAAACCGGGACAAATAATTACAGATGAACCGGGACCAATGCCCTCACGGCATGAACCGGGGCCAGAGTCTGGCATTGGTCCCGATTACGGAAACGAACCGGGACCAATGAAATTTGGGCGCTGGACCAAAGGCTTCTTTCTACTAGTGAAGGCGTCAGAAACTACATCTCCAACCGACAGATCGAACTACAAGGGGTGTAGATATGTCCATCTTCATCCGCAGATGACGGATTCAGAAGGTCATGGTAATAACCCAAGACAAGCAACATCGTTACCTCAGCGCTTCCCGAATCTCTTCACTCTTAGGGTCAAGCTGCAGCGCCTCCCGGAACATGTCAGCGGCGCCCTCGTAGTCCTGCGCACAATGAGACAATATCAGTACCACGAGAAGGAGGTATATACAAGTGGAGAGAATTAGTAAGATTGCAGAAGGCTAGAATCCATAAAAGCAGCTGTACCTTCATGAAGCTGAGGGCTGCGCCTTCACGATACCAGGCCCTGGACCAACGGGGCCACATCATTCTGCACTTGCGTGCGTCGTCCAGAGCTAGCGCCCCATGTTTCATACGCAGCCAGCAGAGGCTCTGGTTGGCATACATGGCAGCATCAGATGGGTTTATGTGAAGTACCTGCATTTACAGTGAGCAACGTGCGCTCAGTTTAATTAGCTAGACAGGTTAGTGCAACAATCATGAATGGATTAACTGACAGGCCCTGTGGAGCATATCGTTTCCATTTCATTAGATTATTTTTTTATGTTTCTAAAAAAGGAGAATTAGTCTCGGGCCTCTGCATCATTAGTTTAATCAATGTCTGACCTGATGTAACAAAACCACCTATATAAGTTGTTGTCTGACTTAAGGAAAGAAAGGGCATCTCAAATTGGAGCACTAAACGCGAAGTGTCGTCGTAAGAGAGAAAAACACTCCAAGTGCCGTTATTTCATCATCGCCGGGTGTAAGGCAGGAATGTCTATGCGGATACTGAGTTCATCATAAACCATCAATCAAGCATGTTCCAGAACAATTTGTTCTGCGATCTTTGCGATTGTTCAAAGCAAGTACTACATAGGCTCATGCACTTACCTTGCTATAGCAGGACATTGCTGTAAAGTAGTCCTCCTTTGCAAATGCTTCCTTTCCTCGTGACTTCCAATAAGCAATGCTTTCTTCTTCCGAAACTGTGTCCTGAACACAATTAGCATGTGCAGTTACAGGCGTACTGAATGATTGTTTGGACAGCACAGTAACAGTTTAAGTTTGAAAATTAAAATAATGCGCTGCTTGATCCAAATTCCTTCAATCATAATCTTGTTAGCTATGCAAAGCTGGCTGGGGCAGTACCCATACAACCATCACAACTGAAATCTGTCAGAAATTTCCCTATTTAACAAAACGTGAATTCAAATTTGAATACATAGCTCTATATTTAGGTACAAGTATAATGACATCTTCCATCCCAATACATAAAGGGTGCCTGTACCAAGAATTTATGAAGAACGTACAGGCTTGCAGATAGAACAAGGAGGCTGCAATTTCACAAATATTATCATGTACAAAACTTGCCTATTTCTTCTAAGGAAATCAAAGTAGAAATAACTGAAGACCAAAGAGATCCATGCATGCAAACAGAGAACATGAGCATGCGTACTGTGTGTTTAACTTTTGAATTTGTCAAGGCGAACACATCATAAGATATCTATAAGAGCACAGCGAATTATTGTAGTCTAAGTAGAGAATACGAAGCAATCACGCATTAAGCTTCATGAGTATAACCTCCAATGAAGTAACAGGATTGATGCGCCGAGAATCCACAGTTCTAATTATCCCATTGACACTCCAATCTGGTAGAGATGGAATTGGTTTTGTACTAGTAAACAGAACTTCAACAAGGTCACGTCGACGACGAACTGCTGCTTGCTCAATTGGAATCACACCTTGCTATAGTACAAAAAAAATTGTTATATAATCCAGCATGAAAATGACATAGCCATCAACATCATTATATTTTTTCTTTCGACAAAACATGTTTTGAGAAACTGAGATATTCCTGAATTCACATCAGTGACAATTTTAGACACTGTTAAATAAACAGAACATAATGTGCAGCAAAGCTAGACACAGTACTCCCTCCTGAACCATAGTACATGGACTCAGAGGAAACTAAAATATAAAACGGAATTATAATAACCTACTAGTATCATGATTCTGAGATGAGATGTTCAAGACCTGCTGTACCACTTAGCAATCTTGGGATGTATTCCGAAGTCAGTGCAGTCCTAACTCTGAAGCAAACCCAAACAGATGCACTTGAAAAAAAAATTTGTATAGTATCTAGTCAAGCATGAACAATCTATACAACGTACTTGCATCTCTGGAGCCCTTAGTTTAGGTTCCACCCTGAATCAGATGCTAGGAGGAAGGGGCCAAGATTGCAAATCGCAAAGCATAGAAGATAGTAAAAGGAGAGATGAAGGAGAGATATACTTACTGGGTTAGGAATGTTAGGGTCGGCTCCAGCCTCTAGAAGCAACTTGACAATGTCGGCTAAGCCATCATGAACTGCTTGTGCTAAAGGAGTTGGTGCAGAGTAACCAGGACCATTCACATCAGCACCAGCCTACGGATAACAGTAAAATAGACTTAGATACAAAACTTGGACAATGATCATGACACATTCAACTAGAAATAACAAGTTAGTCTACAAAATGAGGACCCAGTTAAACATAAAAAACATAAGAAAATACATGAAGTCGGCAGATTACTGGACCTCAATCAGTAGCTTGATGCATTTCAAGGACTGCCCGAAGAAAACAGACGAGAGGGGTGAAACGATGTGATTGACCACTCTGTTGAGCTGCAAAGGGAAAAGAATCACAGTTTTGAAAAGAAATCACAAAATATATTTTTATGAACCCACCACCACCAAGTATTCTGATGCACCTCCAAGAATAAACCATTCCATCATCAAGTCAAGTGCACTTTATCGCATCTGCATTCCCAATCTAATTGGTAACAATGGAATAGACAACTTACATCAGCAGCATGCTCCAGCAGAACCTTCACAACCTCAACATGGCCATTTGTAGCAGCCAAGTGTAATGGCGCCCCCCGATGATTAACGGGATCCACAGGAACTCCTTTGGACAGAAATAACCTTACAGCCTCGCAGTGCCCTGGAGGCACAATACAAATCCAGATTGATCAGAACCAGAGCCTCCACAGAGTATATATACACAGAACACACTATGTGTGTGCAAGCAATGCAATCCTCGTTCTATTGCCAAATGTTAGAGTGCTAGTGTCATCTGTCCATGTCCTTGTATTTTCAGTTAGTACTTGACTTGGTCGTCCAACTTATTAGTCTGCATCTATATATACTGTACTCGTGTAATGCATTAAATGAAGTATCAAGTTATCCATCATTCACGATGTAGCACCATGAACCAACTCAAGAATGAGAATGCCCACCTTTCAGTGCTGCAGCGTGCAGCAGCGTGGAGCCCCTCTCGTCGGGCATTGCAGGGTCTGTTATATGTTGATCCAAATTCTACAAAGTAAAGGCAATTTCTGACGGAGCGGAACGAGGCCCGTCGCCAGAGGCTTGGGCTGATGCGGGGCGCCTGTGAGGGGCGCGGGGGGCGACGGATCGTTTGATGACCTAGGTTACCACCGCTATATATACCTCTTGTAAGCCGCTGGCTGGCATAAGTTGCATCTGTGAAATCCCCGGCGTTGTGTAAACACTCCCCGTTATAGTGAAGTTTCGTTGGCTGGTGCCCGTGGTTTTTCCCCTCTCTTTGTTGGAGAGGGTTGTCCACATTAAATCTGTGTCCCCCTTGTTGCGATTTTATTTTCATTCTTCGTTATTTACTTGTCGCAAAGCTAACAAGGTCACCACCACGGTCGAGGAGGTACCTCATAACCTGGGCATTCCCCTTTCATGCAGCTTACGACATCGGGGTCCCACCTACAAGGGGATGTCGGTGATAAAAGGAACAGATTTCTTTCAAGCCAGGGAGACACACAGAATTTCAACTAGGTGCGTGCACCTCTTTTTGACACCGAATTGACATCAATCTCAGATTCCTCCACCAGGAACCGGCAGCTGTCCAGGCAGCCCTTGCTTGCTGCGAAATGAAGCGTGGTACACCCATTCACGTCCTTGGCTCCCCGCAGGTCCATCTTGCCCCCCATCTGTGAAATCGCAGGAACAACTGAAGTCAGACAGAACGGATGAGAAATTGCACAAACGAGACTCAAAATCGGTGTAACTAGAGCTGAGCATGCCCACACCGGTTTCGTGAATTAAGTCCACGCAGCCCTCAAAATTTGGGTTTGTACCTGAAATGTTTTGGGGGGCTTTCTGCCCAAAATTGAACGAATCGAGATTCGCGTGTAATAATCGCAAGAGTAAACTACGGATTCGCAGCCACTCCGCCCGAAATTCGTCTGTACCGTACCGCACACGCACCGCGCGAGTGTTTGGGATGAGAGAGAGAGCGAGCGCGAGAGGAGGGGAGGGGGGCTTACTCTTGAGGAGCCTGAGGTTCCCGGCGAAGGCGGCCTCGATGGTGATCTCGGAGGGGGAGGAGGCCATGATGGCGGCAACCCTAGACGCAAGGTTCTGGCTGGGCTCCGCCTCCGCCCGTGGCGTAGGGTTTTTGGGAAGGGTGTACGGCGGAGGGTGAGGACTGTTCAGACTTCAGAGGAACAGGTTGTGGCGTGTTTGTGTCCATATGGCGCGAAAAGGATTAAAAAAAATCGACCGTTTGCTGAAAAAAAATGGAAAAAAAGAAACAGTATTTTGCAAAAAAAGGACGTGTAGATAAAATAAATTTTTTTAAACAAAAACAGTAAAATAAATGGTAGAGTAAAGTTTTTGGAAATACAGCGCAGTCCCATGTGCTACACTACACTGATGATGATTCTTTTCTTTTTTATATGCTGATGATGATTCCTATTGATGTCCTGGAAAAGTACTCGTAGACATATTGCCTCGGTTTTAAAATGGGAAACGATAGTCTCTCCCACCCATATTAGTTGACTTAGATTCATCTAGATACGAATGTATCTAGTCAAGTTTTACGGCTAGATGCCTAGACAAATTTAAGTCAACTAATATGGGTCGGAGGGAGTACTTTTTTTAAAATTCCACCAATTTATTAATAATCATCAACAACAGTACAGAGTGGTCTAAAAGTAATAAAAATTACAAATAGGTCACTTGACCACCTAGCAACGACTACAAACACTAACGCGAGTCAAAGGCGCGCCGCCGTCCTCTCCCCTCCGTCACCGGAGCTGGGCAAAACTTGTCGTAGCAGAGCTTGTTGTAGTAGACAGACGGGAAGTCGCCGTGCTAAGGCCACAAAGGACCAACGCACTAGAGCAGCAACCATCACCAATGATGACAACCGTAGATCGGAAGAGACTCACCTAAAATCACACCAACGAACACAAAAACGGATTGAATCCCACAAGATCCGTCAGACAAACGACTCCACGCGCTCTCCATCGGTGCTAGATGCATCACCGGAGCGAGGATAGAGCGGGGAGGATTTTATTCTGACTTCAGCACGTAGCCGTCGTCTCAACATCCCAAAGAAGACACTTAAAAAACAGGATAAAACAAAGAACGGAAAACATCTTGCCGGCGAGAGGCCGTGGTCCACCACACCTCCAAGGCCCTAAGGGCACCAAGCGGACCGGCAATGTCACTGGCGAGAAGGACGGAACCCTAGATGGGTTTGGGCTTCCGACTTAGGATCCCCTCTTGGGAAATGATATTGTTACCCTCGCTCCTCGTGGACGAGTCGCATCGCGCATACTGCATTCAGGCCCACCACCTACCTCTTTCTGTTCCTGGTAGCTTCTCTTCCCTGACCTTCCTTATCTTCTCTAGATCGATGGAACCAGGGGCACCGCCACCTGAGCTAGTCCCCGATGCTGGGCCGAGAGGCCGTCGGATCTCTGCCCCTGCCCACACCATCCATAGTTATTGGCATCGCCGCCCATATCTCATGCCCCTGCAGCCATGGGCATCTCTAGTGCCCTCCATGCGAGAGCCAGGAGGGTCACTAGTGGGCTCTAACTCACCTCCTTTGTTGGCGCCCGCAGCAAGTCAGCGTCAAGGACGTTGGGCTTACCTCCGGCCGAGTTTCCCACTGGTGTTGCTACAAATGACGCAAGGCTTTGCTACCTTAGGCGCATTACATTGCTACTGACGACTGCTGTCTTTTGCTACCATGGGTGTATGTCATTGCTACTGATGACATACAGCTTTTCTACACCAGGTTTACTATGTTGCTACTTGCTTTTTCTACCATGGTTGCTACTGAAGGAGATATGCCCTAGAGGCAAATAATAAAGTGTTTTGTTTGATATATCTGTTGTATGTTTATAATACGTTTAATGTTATGCTATAACTATGTTAATACAAAACGTTAATACACGTGTGGTATGTAAACAAACCGTGTCTCTAGTTACCTCTAGCAAAAACTAGCTTATTGGTCAAATAGATGATCTAGGGTTTCGAGATCATGGGTATTTGTGCCAATTGACAATGAGGTCATATCATTGGTTGAATGATATGATAAATAAACACCCAAAGTTATATCACAATGAGATCTAGTTACACACATCCATCATTGATGATAACAAAAAAATCTCGGAACCTAATTCTTTGACTATGAGATAATAGAAATCATTGTTACTGGAGGGAGCTTTGACGGTACTGAAGGGAATATGCCCGAGAGGCAATAATTAAGTGGTTATTATCTTATTCCTTGTTTATGATAAATATTTATTTTGTATGCTATAATTGTATTAATTTGGAAACGTTAATACATGTGTGTTTAATAAACAAAAGGAAAGTTCCTAGTTATGCCTCTCTTATAAACTAGCTAATTGATTAACATGATGATCAAGGTTTCCTGATCATGGACATTGGATGTTGTTAATAACAAGGTCACAACATTAGTGGAATGATGTGATGAACATTTATCTGAAGTATAGCATTACGATCAAAGTCATTGTGTTTATATTGCTATAACATCATACGAAGTAATCCTAGTCCTTAGACCATGAGATTATGTCAATCACTAACACTGGAAGAGTATCTTGATAACATCAAACATCACACCGTGAAAGGGTGATTATAAAGGTGGGTTCAGTGCTACAAAAGTGTTATGTAGAGGCTCATAGATCAACAGTGGGATTTGTCTATCCTGATGACGGATAGATATACTCTCGGCCCTCTCGGTGATATCACATTAGTTAGCTTGCAAGCAAGTGATGAAATCACTAGAATGTTATATCATGGGAACGAGAAAATAGTACATGTTGGTAACGAGATCAAACTAGGTATGGAGATACCGATGATCGAATCTCAGACATATAATATATCGTGAGACAAAGGAATTTAGTTACTAGCGTTAAAGGTTCTCACGATCACAGAAGTCATCGTTGAATGTGTAGGGGTCAGTATGGATCTCCAGGTCTCGCTTCTGATTATTGATTTGAGAGGGGTCTCGTCATGTCTGCATTATTCGCGAACCGTAGGGTGACACACTTAAGGGATACCGACACCATTTGGAGTAAATATGTTTCAGATAAAGATTTAAGAAAGCACTAGGATTATTTCAATAGACACCGAAACTGTTTCGGGTGAAATTGCTGAAATTGGTTCTGCATGTAATATTGAAATGTTGTAGGGGGTTTTATGTGAATGTTTTTTAATTAAAGTAATTAACAAAATTCTGAATAAAATTAATAAAAGAGTTTTATTAAATGAGAGAGCATTAAAGTGGAGACTTTAATAGAGAATGTGAAGGGGCATATTTATGTGGAGGGGGTTACCCCCACATGAATGAGGGAGGTGAAGGGACACCCTCCATGGGCGTCGGCCATGGGAGGGGTACCCTCCCCTCCTCCTATAAAAGGCCCCCTCTCACACCTTCACACACACACACCTCCTCATGAAGGATCTCTCTCCCCGTCTAGTATTTTTTCCACATGGTCTCGGATTAGCGAGATACATATTTCTGGTGGCTTTATCTAGAAAGGAGTTGCTGCTTCCGCTGCTTTGCTGGAGCGAGGGACGAAGGTTGTCGGGTACCGGACGTGTATGCGATCACGGATGCATCGCTGCTTTGCGGTGCTGGACTTGGTGGTGCTGGATTTGCTGGAGCTGGATCTGATGGACGTGTTGGACCTGCTAGACTTCATCACGATCTTGAGATCGACAAGTGTACAACTACATTATCCATGAGTTCCATCTTGTTGACAAAGCTTTGTTGTCTTTGAGGGTATGTTCTCTATGTATGTGTATCCACCCGTTGCTTGTATCTAGTAGATAGATCTTAGCGTATAATAGTTCCTATCGTAGGAAAAAATTTGTTTTCTATGTTGCGAACCTTTCAGTGGTATCAGAGTCAGGTCTATGCATAAATGCTTTGCACGGGTAGTACACATATGTTTATATGTGGGCGATGATGATCATGTTATTGCTTCTTTCATGTATTTTGGATATTGGTGGCATAGTGGGATGAAGCGGCCCGGACCAACTTTACATGTCATCGCACATGAGACCAGTTCCACGACTGACATGCAACTAGTTTTGCATAAGTGGTTGGCGGGTGTCTGTCTCTCCTACTATAGTCAATATCTGATTTACAACGAGTTGCTAATAACTTAGTTACCATCGTTGTGGTTCCATGTTCGTAGGTAAGACCGGTTTTATCTTCGAAAGCCCTAAGCCACGTAAAAACTTGCAATTGATAAATTAGAGGCATCTAGTTTAGATCGTTGCTGGGCTAGTGTCATGATATGGAAATGTTGTAATTTGATATATAGTTGATACCCTTACAACACACCTAACGTGTAAGTTCCATAGACCTTGGCCTTACACACAAAGGAATGATAGAGATTATACCACGATGCACATGATAGTGATCAAATGCATGGACCATATCATTCCACTTTACACATATGATGTTTGCATCTTATATTGCTAGTTTGGCGTTTTAGTAGCATTATAAGATGATCCCTCATTTAAATATCAAGATAAAATGTGTTCTTCCTTAAGTATGCACCGTTCTATGGATCGTGTTTCGAGACATCACATGATGATTGGGTATACTCGACTTTGCGCTTTTATACAATGAGTGTAAGACAGTTTTACACACGCGAGTACTAAGGTTCTTACTTGGCGAGCCTAGCATGTACAGACATGGCCTCGGAACACAGACCGAAAGGTTAAGCATGAGTCATATAGTTGATATGATGCCCATATAGATGCTCGCCTTTGAAATTACACCGACTCATGTGATGATCGGACTTGGTGTAGTGTATTTGGTTCATGTAATCACCAAAAAGGCACGAGGGATGTCGTTTTTGAGTGGGAGTTCATTTCTAATTTGGATTAGTCAAACCCAATTTGTCATAAACTAAAACAAAGTGAATTTGCATAGTTTGTTGTAGTTATTGGCATCTGTTTAGTACCTTATGCTTAGTTTTAGTTGAGATAATGGAACTATAGAATTCTGGATATTTACTTTACGAATTGGTATCGTATTGTTTTGAGTGTCAATCTAAAGTTTAGAAGTCCTATTCTAAAATTTCAGCAAAATCTCACTTACTCTTTGAAATTCAATAAATAGTATTGAATCAAGAGTAATAATTCTAGTGTTAGTATCTTAAGTATCATGCTTGCCTCCATGATTCTTGATATTCAAAAATTGTTTTAATATCAAGGTTATATAGGAGCTGAAAGAATTGTTTCAAAAACCATCATGTGTGGAATATATTGTGATATCTGAAACAATGTTTGTGGTTGCATTATGATAGAGTATAATTTAGCAAAATACATGTTCTCATATTGTATGAGAATTTGTGAAGGATGGAGATGCTAGGCATCTGGATCTCCCAAAAGGTTTCGGGAACTAATATTATACTCGTCATTCTTCCTTTTAGGCTATAGTAGCTTGATCATGAAAGTTGTCATGATAAGGATGAATAGAAGATGTAAGTAAAATGTTTACTACACTAACAGATTACTAAAGAATGGATTTTTGAAAGAACACTAAACATTTGATGATGGTGATCCACTTCAAAGTGCAAGTCCAAAGGTATTAGTATTTTAATATATACACTTTGTACTATGTGTCATGTGAATGACACCACTATTGATGTTGATAGATTCTTTTAAAAGAAAAGGAATTACTGAAAGAGAATCTATAAAATATTTGCCAGAAAATAAAAGGTTGGAGATGTCCAACTTAGGTATATAGAAAATATACATGTTATGGTAGTATTCTTTGCTTGTTAAACAATATGGTTCTTAGGTATTGGATACCGAATTGGTTGGTGTGAAGTGTCATACAGAACAACACAATTCATGAAATGCAATGGCCAAAGTAACTAGCAAAAGAATTTGTTCATCAAAAACAAATAAAGTGTTATTGTGTTTCTCGTTGTTGTCAAACCTAGCCTTCAAGATTTGTTTTCATAATTGTTATTTTGTTCCGGTATTACGATAACAATGGTTGTTCAAATAATTACCATATTCCATAGAAGATGGATGAACTTTTACAAGTCTAGTTGGAGAAATCACATCCATAAAACTAATTCTAAAATGTCGCAAGACAAATAATTGAAAGATCACTTACAAAGTGACATCGCCATTTAAATTATATTGGAAAGAGAACATGAAGAAACTCCATGTTGATGGATTTTTGGAGTCTTGATTTTGATCAATTGACGCTTGTGAAACTTTCCTGAGATAATTAAAACTCCTTTCATAGGCCAAAGATGAACGGATGAATAGATTATTGGAAATTGTGCATGATGATGTGCATAGTCCATTATGTGTAGCCATATGTGATGGATCTTTTTGTTTCATATGCTTTCTCCAGAAATTTGAGTGAATATATCTATATATTTACTTAATAAGGAAGAAGTATGAAACATTTGAAAATTGTTCAAAGACTTTCAAGATAAAGTGAAAAATCATTGTAACAAGAAAATAAAAGATTTTATGATTTGATCATAAAGGAAGATATTTGAGTTACAGGTTTAGCAAAACACCTAAGATTTTAGGAATTGTTTCATGAATTTGCATTTCCCGATAAACCAAAAGAGTATAGTATGTTCGATAGATCAAATCAAACCTTATTTGACATGGTAAGATCAAAGGTTTCATTTATAAAACTGCCATTATGTTTTAAGGATTAAAGTTTTAGAGATTACCGCTTTTACAATGAAAAGAGCACCATCGTGATCCGTTGAAATGACACCGTATGAGTTATGGTTTGGGATAAAACCCGAATTGTCTTTTCTTAAATGTTGGTATGCTATGCATAAGTAAAATGTTTAGAACCAAAGTTGGTTAAGCACGTCTTTATAGGTTATCCCAAAGAATTTGTTGGGAATTCCTCCATAACATCGAGGACAAACGAGTTTGTCGCTTGGAACGTCAAGTTTCTTGAGAAGGAATTTTTCGTGAAAAGTTAAGTGGGAGGACAATTGAACTTTGATAAGGTTGTTGAACCTTAGCTATATGTGCTAAGTAGGAGCCAAGGAGGGAAGATGGGGTGCCCGGGAAGATGTCGTTGTTTTACTATTTTTCTACTTGTGTGAGTGTTTTTATTATCTAAGTTGTGTGTGTTTGTATCGTGTGCCCGTCATTGGGATGGGTTTATGTAAGGTTACTATCGTGTTATATTTATCTGTGTGGTTATAGTTCATTAAAAAACCTATTTTGTGCAAGGTGAATAACTCGTGCAAACTAAGGCTTAATATCAACGTCTAATTTCATCACTAATAAACTACACAAATGCATAAAGAAAAAGAGAAAGACAAATGGGTACCCAAAGAGAGAAAAAAACTACTTTGTTACTTCAAAGCACGTTTATAAGCACTAGAAATAAGTTCTCAAATGAGATAACCTTACAAGGTGCAAACTAACTTTGCTACTTGATGCAATGATTGAGATAACTCATTTTCTTTAACACAAGAATGACAATTTGTTTTAAAAGAGTGTGCTTGATGCTACAATTGTGAATAACTAAGCTCAAAGTTAAATGACAATCTATTTTTGTCTATATTATCACTCAAAGTTATAGGAAAATGTCTATTGACTTAAAATATGCTTCTTGTTTCTTCGAATGGAGTTAATGTTGTACACAAAACAAAAATTAGTTGTCATATTTTTTTAACCGTAAAAGGTGCAAGTTTCTTTCGTACAAAACATAAAAAACATAAACGTTAGCCAAATTTGAGAGGGATTCCTTTCCTTTTTTGACCTCAAATGACCGAAGCTTTATTGATCACTAGATAAAGTATTTATAAAAATTCCAAAATCAATTGGGGGAATAGAAAACCACACATGTCTACGGTCCAACGTACAACCCGATCTTTTGTCATAAGCTTCACCATCTCAGGTAGGCTTTCTTTCTCAATGGGCCAAGGGCAATACTTACTTTTTTCAGAATGCAACACTACCTTAATTGACGAAACTGAAGAAACTAAAATTTTAGCCAAATTACTGCCACATTTGATTCATTACGAAAAGCCAGCGCCTAAGTCATGTATCTTATTGAGCATACATTCAAACACAAACATAACCAGTTGATCTAAAATAGGAACCAAAGTAGTAAGCATGGTCTAACGACTGATCAACTGAAGGTAAACAATTCCTAGAGAAATTATACAGAAATAAAATTTTGCATTGATCACATTTGCCTGCTTTTTCAAACCAACCATCTGTCTTAGGTGCTTGATCAGTTTCATCAGTTCGCCATCACCCGTGGCAAATTTCTCCACCACCGGCGCTTGATTGATCTCCCGGGTTGCATCCCCCCTCAAATCAATGATTCCCTCCCCTTGAATCCTCTCAACGTATTGATCAATCCACTTAAAATGGTTACATTTCTCCAGATTCTGAAAAAGAACACATGAACCCTAATTCCCAAATTGGTGGAAAAATCGAAAAATCTGCACAAATTACAGAAAAATAGCCGATGGATAACTCAGATCTAACCTTTCTCGGCTCGGCCTTGCTCTCACACTTCATAAATTCTCGCCCAAAGTTCCCATTTTCCTTCTTGATTGTGACCAATCGCTTCAATGGCGCGGTGCGTGTGCAGTCAGGACATCTTGTCATGGGCACTGCCCCATACTTAGGCCATGAGGGGCGGAAGGCTGAACTAGAGGTCGACATAAATCGTTGGGCGGCCATAGTCGCGTGTCGTCGCCAGAGAATAAGACCCAACGAAATAGGGGCGACAGGGGCACTGGCGAGCGGGGTGGAGAGATCTGAAGCTGAGCTGGGCAAGTTGTGGGTCCCATAGCGAGGTGGATCCCAGGTTTGCTGGATAGTGTGTGGGTCAGCGCTGAGGTGGATAAGTTGTGGGTCCTGCTCAGTTCACATAATCCAAACTTTTAGCGTCCTCTACTGCTCTTAAAGCCCGTGTCGTACAGGAGTTATTTCTGTCGCAAGAAGCGCAGTGATGCAGACATTTTTACGAACGACGTTGCGTTTCAGACAATTCTGCGGTAAAACGTCGCATAGGAGTGATTTGCCCGTCATAAAACTGTTCTTATGAGCATGGTGGAGCATCAGTTATCCACGTTTTGGCTCAGCTTCCATGTCAAGTGCATTACACTCTTTAGTTCTGCTTCATTAGAGGAGTTCTTGTTCCGATGGTATGTGACAAACAGTTGACTGAGCTCTTCTTATTGGGATGACCCTAAATTTGGTTGCAGACTTTCCTTTGCTAGTGACTTTTCATGCATTCTTTGATGGACGGACCTGTAAATCCATTTTCTTAGTGGCTACAGACTCATCCAGCTGAATTACCAAGACATTGGCGTTGAGAGTCTATGCAAGCTAAGTCTGACAATATTCAAGCAGACTTGTGAACAGCGGTATGGGTTGGCATTAGTCCAATGGGAAATTCCATGGGTCCTCATAGTATCATCTTGTCTTCATACAAAATTTGGAGGAAGTGTGAATCTCACCAAGTCTGACTCAATGTCAAGTACGGATAAATGGTGGCTGTGAAGTACCTAATGTAGTTTTGAGCTTTTCAGAGGAATATTACAGGATCAGGGTGCTTTGAAATTGCTAGTACTGAATGCAAGACTAGTTTGCTCCCTAACGTGGTGTCCTCTGTTCTAGTGGATGGACATACTCGTCAAGCTGATGCATGCATCATTGAATTGGGAGCTTCAGATCTCAAAGATGCAGCTGCAACAAGTGCACCACATGCTCATGCTACAGCTTGGAAAACTCTTGAGTGTTACTCATGCATCTTGATACCCGCAGAATTTGGAGACCGTAAAATATCTAGGCTGGTATGGGCAGCAAAATATGCTCGTGAGAACGAAGTTCCATACCTTGGCATATGCTTGGGAATGCAGCTATCGGTTACTGAGGTGTCCATACATGTTTCGGACCTGGGAGAGGCAGTCACTGCAACAAACACACCAGATCAAGTTACTCTGCACGTGCATGAGGTCTCAGTTATCGTTAGTCCTGAACTTTGGAGTCAAACTGACAAAAATATCATGCTCATATGGACAATGTTGCAGCATGTTATATACACACAGTGGTCTTGGGATCCCGGTGGTTCTACTTGGTTTCGGTCATTTTCTCCCTGCGACAACCAAGTGCCATTTCAAGGAGGAAGGCAAATGGTAGCCTTGGATCGACACAAGGAGCTCCGATCGCCACAGGACACCAGAGGTGCAGCTACGAACCACCAGTTCAATGGACATAGTCAGCAATGGGATCCAGACGGGTTCTCAGTGGCATCGGCTTGGGGTCAAGCCGAATTTCAAGGAGGGAGGGATGTTAGGAGCCTATCCCTATCGTATCGATACTTGAACATGCCCTGGCCTCATGGGCCTGGTCCGGCACCAACCATCAGAGCTACACGTACTTATACCTGCAGGGACACAACGATCAAACCATCCAGTAGATCACGGCACGGAACGGCGGTGGCACTTCTCCTCCCACCTCGGCTCTAACCTCCCTTCCCCTTCATGCTTGCTCTTGTATCTAGCTACCAAAACTCCAAAATTATTCATATCTATGTGTGATTGAGTGATTTGTGCATTTGGACCCCAACAAGGGGGCTTGCACTTGAGGAGGCGGAGGCTTCCTTTGATAGCGGCCCTGAGGATGATATTGGAGGGGAAGGAGGCCACAATGACATCATCCCTAGACACAAAGTTCTGGCTAGGCTCACGCAGAAGATGATTGTTTAGGGAATGGGATGTGGCGTGTTTATGTACGTGTATGGCATGAAGGGGAAGAGAGTTGGAAACGGAATTTTTTCACCTATTTCCATAAAAAACAAAACGGTATTTTGCAGAAAAGAACACCAGGGACAAAAAAAGTTAAATAGCGGTAAACAAATGGTAGTACGACGCATGGAGTACTAATTCGCTCAAAGGAAAAAATTATGAGTAATAATTAGGTCTGATAACCCTAATTAGTCGAATCTATATAGTTTTAGACATCTTTTCTCTTGCACGAATTCTCAAACCGATGTAAAGCTGGGAATGTTCACTATGAGTGGGTTTTCCAGAGGGCAGGGCATTCCCCTTTTTGGAAAAAAAAAACCAATGAAAGATACCTAGTTCACTAGATGGCCCAGACTGGAGGGGGAGAGTCCTGCAGCCAGATTTTTTTTTTGAAAAGAGCATATATTTATATCGCAAGATACCAATTACACCCAGCCTCTGCAACAACGCATTACCCTATTAGGATTACGGATGTATACAGCCAAAAAAAAAGAAGAATTACAAAAAAGAAAAGTCCCACTAAAGCGATCAGATCCTTAGCAGGAGCGACACTAACACCACCAAAACAACACCAGAGTCCAACCCCTCCAAAAACGACGCCTCCAAGAAGGAAACAATGCTCAAGCGTTGTCGTCGCCCGATCAAAGATCCTAGGTTTTCACCCTGGAGAAAGTCTTTGCTCGCAAAACAATGCCTTCTGCAAGGCCATTGCCAGGCACAGCCAATGAAGGCTAGACCTTGGGTTTTCACCCTGCAAGATAAGACTGTGAACATCTCTTGCGTTGTCGCCCCTCTAACAGACGCTGCTGCGAGTCACAGATCACCAAGCCAGATCCTCAACACCCCCAAAAATTCAATCCACCATAGCTAGCCCTTGTGTTCTTATCTTCATGAAATTCTCCACATCTGACTTCACCATGGATCGTCAAAGACATGACACGTGATGGTAACAGGTAGCAGAGCTTCGCCACGCTCCATTTGAAACCAAATGGCCAGTAAAAAACATAGGTGTGCACGACCGAATTCCTTCTGATCCAGCAAACTACAAGCATGATGCGCTCATGGGAGTTCGCCGGCAGAGTCTTCCGGAACTAGACACTTCGGATAGATCCATGAAGGCACGCATCAAGTAGATCTTTATCTTGATGTGCGAGAGATCCGAGGACCACCACATTTATTCATGCCTAGCCGGCAACCCCCACACCACCCGCCGGCGACCTGCAAGATCCGCCGCTCCGACCCCTAGCAGCAGCACGTAGGCTAGGCCAGCATCGAGAAAGGCAGCGGCATAGCAGGATCGACCCTCCACCAGATTCGGCCCAACCATGCATCGAAAAGGAAATGAGGGACGGCACAGGAGACACCCAGATTAGATCTAGGGTTTCGTCCATGGCCACCAGGTCCAGTCCCACCTCCGCTGCCGGCCATGGCACCGCCGGGGGAGGATCTCTGCCACCACCCTGACCAGGGACGCCGCCCTAGCCGCTGCACGTCAGCGCACCGACCATCCTTGGCCTAGCAGATCTGGTGGGAACCTCCGGCAACCACCACCCAAAACCTCCTTCAGAGGTTGGGCCCGCCACCACCGCAGCGAGCGCCGGCAGCAGCGGCGAGAGAGGCCGGCGACAGGGGGCTCTGGTGGCGGCGCGCGGATCGCCCCTGGCGTCATCATGGGGAGCGACGCGAGGGACCTGGGGAGCGTGTGTCAAAAAAGTCACCAGATACATATCGCTGGAACAAAAACACTCTTCTTCCTCTGACAATTAGCACCAGCTATGCATTTTTCACCCGAGCTAACACTGTTCTCAGAAATGTTTGGCGACTCTCAGAATAGCATAACATCCACCTATATCTATAAGACCATAACACATCACCTTATAGATAACTAAGATGCCAAAACATGAGATCTTGCCACCGTAAGTCCGTAACCTGCCAAAATAGAGACCCATGATCGAGCACAGTTTGAAACCGGTTATCTTGCCAGCGCAAGACATCCTAACATACGAGTAGTCCTACTATTACTACTAGTATGGCACTTAGTAACCGTTGATGAAATATCTCAGGGAGATGTGAGAGGAAACAAGGCAGAGTTTTGTGTTGTTCCTTCTCTCTGAGTGACCCGTCATCAGCGGTTGCTTCTATTACACGCACCGCGACTCCTCCGCAGCCTTCTCGGCCTTCCTGCAATCAAGTCATAGAGATCAAAAGGTGTCAAAACTACATCTCCAACCGCAGATCGAGCTACAAGGGGTTTAGATATGTCCATCTTCCTCCGTGGATGATGGATTCGATCTGTCATGGTAATAACCCAAGACGAGCAATGTCGCCGTTACCTCAGCGCTTCCCTAATCTCTTCACTCTTAGGGTCGAGCTGCAAGAATAAACCAATATTTCGAAAAGAGTTATATATCACATAGTAATATTTTACAAAGCCACCAAGTATTCTGATGCGCCTCCAAGAATAAACCAATATTTCTCGCAAAAAAATAAAAATAATAAACCAATACGCCATCAAGCCAAGTGCACTTCATCACATCTGCATTCACAATCCAATTGGGTGACGATGGAATAGACAACTTACATCAGCAGCATGCTCCAGCAGAACCTTCACAACCTCAACATGGTCATTTAAAGCAGCCATGTGTAATGGCGCCCCTCGATGATCAACAGGATCCACAGGAACTCCTTTGGACAGCAATAGCCTTACAGCCTCAAAGTGCCCTGGAGGCAGAATAAAGATGGTACGAATCCAGATAGATCAGAACCAGTGTTTCGTATGCAGTCAATGCCATTCCTTCGATTTTCCAGGGACCAAGAGCGAAATGAGAAAGCGCACCTCCCAGTGCTGCATCGTGCAGCGGCATGGAGCCCCTCTCATCAGGCATCGCAGGGTCGCCACCGTGGTCAAGAAGGTACCTCATAACCTGGACGTTCCCCTCTTGTGCAGCGTAGAAGATCGGCGTCTCACCTACAAGGGGGATAGAATATATCGGTGATTAATGAAACCGATTCTGTTTTCCTTACCACGGATGCACACAGAACTTCATCTAGGTGTCTGCACCTGTTTTGGACGCCGAATTGACATCAACTCCAGATTCCTCCACCAGGAACCGGAAACTCTCCAGGCAGCCCTTGCTTGCTGCTAAATGAAGCGCGGTATTCCCATCCGCGTCCTTGGCTCCCCGCAGGTCCACCTTGCTGGCCATTTCTGAAATCGCAGCAATAGCTGAAGTCAGACAGATGAGAAATTTGGGTATTCTTGAGGAGGCTGAGGTTTTCTGCCCAAAATCGAACAAATCAGACAGCAGCAAGGGGGGTTTTCTTCCCAAAAATCGAACAAATCAAAGATCGCTCGGAAAAATCGCAACGAAACTACGGATTTGCGGCGACTCCGCCCGAAATTTTTCCGTACCGCGCGAGTGTTCGGAGAGAGAGAGGGCGCTTACTCTTGAGGAGGCTGAGGTTACCGTCGAAGGCAGCCTTGAAAGCGATGTCGGAGGGGCAGGAGGCCATGATGGCGGCAACCCGAGACTCAAGGTTCTGGCAGGGCTCCGGCTCCGGCTCCGGCTCCGCGCTTGGTATAGGGTTTTGGGAAGGGACAGGAAGCGTACGGGGGAAGGCGAGGACTGTTCACTGACTGTTGAGGGGAACAGGGTGTGGCGTGTTTTTGTATGTGTTTGGCGCGAAGTGGACTAGTGGAGGGGAGGAGACAGGAGAGCTGAAAAATGGAAGGAGTATTTTCCGCCCCGTTCCTGAAAAAATTAGAGAGAGAAAAGAAACGGTATTTTATGGAAAAAACGTGTAAGGCTATGCAGGGTTGCTAGCAATATCCCGTATAAATCCATATATAGGTGTTTTTATAATCACCATGAGGGAGTCATTTGAGCGGCACACGCGGCAGAGATCACCGAGTACACGGAGGCTGAGGACTGCGAGGGGATGGGAGCGATGACCGAGGCAGTGGCACACAAGTTCACAGCTAAGGCGGTGGCGTGGGAGATCATAGCCGAGGCGGTGGAGCAGGAGTACACGGCCGACACAAGGTGACGGACGAGGATGATGTCGACCCGTTTGAGGAATTCGACGGTGAGGTCAACGTGTCGACGACGAGCATCGGGTTCTGTTGGCGTCCTTCGAGACCGTCTACTGCGACAAGTTTGGCCGTCGGTTCATGCTCCCAGAGCGACAGGCCCCGAAGGACATCCTCGATGAGACACTGGTAGGAAAAGCCTTAGGACGAGCATCTCTAACAGATGTGATATTTAGCGCTAGTGCCCTGACCGCTTTTAGGGCACGAGAGGCCAAAAACGTCCTCTAGAAGATGCCCTAAATTGTGCCCTATTTTAAGGTTGCGCAAATTTTGCCCCTCTCTACCTCATGAGGACCGCACACGGCTCAAGCCCTTCCGCATAAAAACCCGCGCGCGCAATCCAACTGCCAGGGGATATCCTTTTTGCCCTCATCCCACTGCTTCCCCAGCCCACGAGCTCCCGACCCGCACATTTAATAGCCTTAGGATGGGAGTGTGCGGGTCGCCAGTGTCTTAGGGACGGGGGATGCATGTCATCGACATTGGGGAAGAAAGGGGTGCTAGGGGGCTTAGAGGGATGGTGGGAGAGTGATAGAGGCGGAGATTTGAGTAGGGCAACAAGGCATCATGGAAGTGCATTATTGTTGTCAGCAATGAGGGAGGGAGGAGAACAAGGCAGTGGTGATGGCACCGATGGGGTGTGGAGACGATGAGGCGAGGGTGGATCTCTCCTTCATCCTCCCTTTCCAAAAGCTCGTCATTTTGCTCTCTCGGAGTGACCATCCTCCTCTTCTCCAACAAGTGATCCCGAATAACCAGTCCCCAAGTCAAGAAGTTGGTTTTTCCACATGTTAACAAAGATTTGTCCGGGAACAGAACATTCACCATCATTTTTCTTGCAATGATAGCAAACCGATCTAAAACCGCAAGTGGTTTCGAGTGGATTCGGGATGGTTTATCAACTGTAAGGGATCCTTTAACATAGAAAATGGGCAACTTTCCTTCTCTCTCCATGCTAGAGCTTTCTCGTCTTCTCTGGGCCAAGTCGTTGCCTCTCTCGACGGCGTGAGGGATGGCTGAGGCGAAGCATTGTCCATAGTAGCAGGTATTCTAGGTTTTTGGTGGTGTCCCTTAGTGATGTTTTGGAGCTGGGCATGGGATCTACGGACGTTTTGGAGCTGGGCGTGGGATCTACGCGAACAGATCTTGGGTGTAGGACTCCTCATCTTGCTATTGTTGCTCCATACCGAAAGAGTTGTCACTGTCTCCGCAAAATAAGGTAGGGGTCGTCGTCCTTCTGGTGGTGCTCTGGTGCTACGAGGCAGTGCCCTTCCTAGCTGGCCGCAGAGGCGGGGTGGGGGGGGGGGAGTTGCGTCCTGAGGTGTTGTGTTGTTCTACTTCTCTTGGTCAGTCGTGGAGGCGATGGGGTGGTGCGAAGCGGACTCTCTTCACTGGGACCACGCAGAAGGTGGTTCATCGGCTTCGTTGGTGTTCTTCAGGTCTTTGAGCTTCTACTTCCTCTGCCCGGGAAGGGTGGCAAGGGGAGGCTGAGTGGAGGGGACTTGATCTACAAAGACTGGAAAAGTCTGGGTGCTCTGCTGCAACCTGATGATCTTCATCGCGCGGAGGCCGATGATTGCCCATGCGTTTTCTAGCTAAGATGGCAGTCGTGCGTGATGTCGACGAGGGCATCTCTTCAACCTCCAAGACTGAGGCTTTTCTCAGGAGCTACGACAGCGCCGTGCGCCTCTCCCAAGTGTTTGTGTCCCCAGTGAGAGGAAGGGCGGCCATCGGTGGTTTCCTGCTTGCCCTGCTTGCAGCAAGGGACCTAATTGCTTTTTTCATCTTTTCCTAAGGCTTATGTGTAATTTTCTTTCTTACCGGGCCATGTTGCCTATTTGTAACCGCAGCTCTAGATTGGAAATCAGAACGGTTTGATTGTTTGGGTCAGTTCATTTTTTTTTTCGAACTAGATTGGAAATCCTGATTCAGTTTGTGAAGAAAAGTGAACTAGGAATCAATCAGCCGGTTTATACGGTTTGGATGGTTCCAGTTTATGCCCACCCTAGCTCTAGGGCCTTCCAGGCCTCACCCGTTCTAAAAAAAAAAACATAGCAAATGGTGACCTTGGGGCAATGGCATATGTGCCCACATGTCAGTAATCCTGTAAAAGATAACATACATCGTTCTCAGACGCAAAATGTAGATATCACTTCTCTTCCTCTACCACTTAGCACTAGCCAGTAGCCATGCATTCTTCACCTTGACTAACATCGTTCTCAGACGTGAAAAGTAGAGAAAATGTTCCAGCGACGCTTAACATCCGTCTATATGTACAACGCAGCACACTACCTGGAAGGCTGGAAAGATGTCATCACATAACCCGGGGTCTCATTTTCAGCTACCTCATCGAGCAGAGTCTGAAACCTGCTACCTCGCCAGCTGAACACATTCTATCATACGAGCAGTCTTACTCCTTACACGCGTCACGGCTCCTCCGCAGCCTTCTCAGTATTCCTGCAATAAATCCACAAAGATCAAACGGTGTAGGAACTACATGTCCACCGTCCACAGTCTGGTCGAGCTAGAAGGGATTTTCATTTTCACATGTCCATCTTCATCCATGGATATGATGGACTCAATCGGTGGTAATAAAACAAGACAAGCAATGTCATCATTACGACATTACCTCAGCGCTTCCTTAATCTCTTCACTCTTAGGGTCAAGCTGCAACGCCACCCCGAATGCGATGGCGGCGCTTTCGTAGTCCTGTGCATTGAGAAAATATCAATGCCATGAGAGGGAGCCAGAGAGGTATCTACAACTATACAATTGGAAAGAATGAGTCAGATTGCGAGGGCAGAATCAGTATAAGCAGCTGTACCTTCATGAAGCAGAGGGCTGCACCTTCACGATACCAGGCCTTGGACCAACGGGGCCGCATCATTCTGCACCTGCGCGCGTCTTCTAGAGCTAGCTCACCATGTCCCATACGCAGCCAGCAGAGGCTCTGGTTGGAATACATGGCTGCATCAGATGGGTTTATGTCAAGTACCTGCATTTACAATGCGCAAACGGCTCAGTTTAGCTCAACAGGTTGGTGAAACAATGATGAATGGATCTACTAACAGGCTCTGTAGCATATCGTTGCCGTTCCATTAGTTTTTTTTTTCTCAAAGAGGAGGCTTAGTCCCCAGCCTCTGCGTCATAAGTTAAATTAATGTCTAACCCGACGTAACAAAACCACGGACATAAGTTGTTTTCTAGTAAGCAAAGAAAGGGCATCTCAAGATGATGCGCTAAACTCGACGTTGTAAAATAGAAAAACACTCCAAGTGCCGTTATTTCATCATCGGGTGTAAGGCAGGAATGGCTCGATGGATATTGAGTTCATCATAAACCATCAGACAAGCTGTAGGGCTGCAGAGAAAACTAAAACACCACATTTCAATCTTGAGCCTGATGTTCTAGAACAATTTCTTGTGCGATCTTTGCGATTGTTCCAAACAAGTACTACTAGATAGGCTCATGCACTTACCTGGCCATAGAAGGACATTGCTGCAAAGTAGTCCTCCTTTGTGAATGCTTCTTTTCCTCGTGACTTACAATCAGAAATTCTTTCTTCCAAAGAAACTGCGGTCTGAACACAATAGCATGTTCAGTTAAAGGCACACTGAATGACAGTTTGGACAGCACAGTAGCAATTTAAAGTTCGAAAATTAAAATAACGTGCTGCTTGCTCCAAATTCTTTCAACCATAATCTCATTAGATTTGCAAACTTGGTTGGGGCAGTTACCATACAGCAATCACTATTGAAATCTGTCAGAAACTTTCCTAATGATCAAACGTCAACTTAAATTTGAATACAAACTCTTTTTAGGTATAGGTAATAAGTAATAACATCTCCCATCCGAATACATAAAAGGGGCACATACTAAGAATTTATGAAGAATTCACAGGCTTGCAGATAGAACAGGGAGGCTACATTTCCACAAATATTATCATGTATAAGACTTGCCCTATTTCTTCTAAGGACATCAAAGTGGAAAGAGTTGAAGGACCAACAAGGTCATTGCATGTAAACAGAGTCCATGACCATGTGTACTGCGTATGCGATCGCAGCATAAGCTATATATACAAGAGCATAACGAATTATTGTGGTCTAAGTAGAAAATATGAAGCAATCACGCATTAAGCTTCAAGAGTATACCATTTCGAAAAGAAAAAAAAGGTTCATGAATATAATCTGGAATGAAGTGAAAAAAAAATTTATGTACATGCCTGAAGAGGATTCATATGCTGAGAATTCACGGTTCTAATTATCCCATCAATGCTCCAATCTGGCAGAGTTGGAATTGGTTTTGTCCTAGAAAATAGAACTTCAACAAGGTCCCGTCGACCATGAACTGCTGCTATCTCGACTGGAATTGCACCATGCTATAGCATAAAAAACAACATAAGATACCATATAATCAAGACAAAGCCATCAATGCCATTAGATTTTCTTTTCAACAAAAAAATTTGCGAGAAAATGAGATATTCCTGAACTCATTACACTGGCAGTAACAGATTTAGAGACTGTTAAATGAACGGAACATAATTACAAGAAAGCTACTAGTCAAGTACATGGACTAAGAGGAACCCTAAACAATATTATGGAATTACAATGACCAACTAGGATCATGACGCTGAGATGAGATATGTAAGACCTACTGTACCACTTAGCACTAGAGCTGCAATCTTGGGGTGTCTTCCTAAGTCAGTGCAGTCTGTACTCTGAAGCAAACCCAAACGGATGTACTTGATACAAACGTACTATACATTATTTAGTTGAACATGAACAATCCATAAAACATACTATATCTCAGCAGACCTCGGTTAGATTCCACACTATATCAGGTGCAAAGAGAAAGGGGCCAAGATTGCAAATCGGAAAGCATACAAGATAGTAAACGGAGAGACAAGGCAGAAATAAGACAAAAAATACTTTGTGAGAAAATGAGATATTCCTGAATTAACCCACTGGCAGTAACAGTTTTAAGCACTGTTAAATGAACAGAACAAGATTTGAAGTAAAATCTAGACACATTACTCCCTCTTAAAGGTAGAAAATTTCAAATCCTCACCCATCTTAAAAGTGGCTCCATGCATCAATCAATGCAGAGGCAAGGGGTTATCCTCCTTCTCCAAAAAAAAAAAAGACACAACACTGCCTCTCGTACCATAGTACTCGGAGGAACACTAAAAGTAATAATGAATTCCGGTGACCTAGTATCATGGTTCTGAGATGAGATATGTAGGATGTGTTGTACTAAGCACTAGGCTGCAATATTGGGATGTTTTCCTAAGTCAGTGTAGTCTAAATTCTGAAACAAACCCAAACAGTTGCACTTGAATACAAACCTACTGTACAGTATTCAGAAGAACATGAACGGTCTTTACAATGCACTTGTATCTCAGGAGAAAGGGGCCTAGATTGCAAATCTCAAAGCATAAAAGATACTCCATAGTAAACAGAGATATGAAGACAGAGGTACACTTACCTCGCTAGGAATGTTAGGGTCAGCTCCAGCCTCTAGGAGCAACTTGACATAGTCAATGAAGCCATCATCAACTGCTTGCGTTAAAGGAGTTGGTCCAGAGGTACCACGAGCATCCAGATCAGCACCAGCCTATGGATAACAGTAAAATAGCTTTAGATGCAGAGCTTGTACAAGTAATCATGACATGTTCAACGAGAAAACAACAAGTTACTCTACAACTCAGGACCCTAAAAACAAAATCAGGACATAGTCAAACATAAATAACATAACAAAATAGATCGAGTCAACAAATTACTGGACCTCAATCAGTAGCTTGAGGCATTTAAAGGACTTCCCAAAGATAGCCATCAGGAGTGGTGAAAGCATGCGATTGACCACTTTGTTTAGCTGAAAAGGGAAATGATACACAGTTTTGAAAAGAGTTTTTAGATCACAAAATAAAATAGCCTACAAAGTATTCAGGTGCGCCTCCAAGAATAAAACACTACATAATCAAGCAGACACAGTTTATCCTGTTTTCCTTTTCAAACCGTAACATTCATTCAATTATCTGACAATGGAATAGACAAACTTACATCAGCACCATGCTCCAGCAGAACCTTTACAACCTCAACACGGTCCTTTGCAATCGCCAAGTGTAATGGCGCACCCTGGTGATCAACAGGATCCACAGGAACTCCTTTGGACAGCAATAGCCTGACAGCCTCGCAATGCCCTAGAGGCACAACAAAGATAGTGCAAATGCAGATAGATCAGAGAACCAGAGACTGTTTAGAGAATATACATATAGACAGTATCTGCATTCAAGCAATGCCATTCCTTCGATTTCAGGGAAACCAAATAGTGAGAAAGTGCACCTTCCTCTGCTGCGTTATGCAGCGGCGTCGTGCCCCTCTCATCAGGGATGGCAGGGTCACTGCCATGGTCGACAAGGTACCTCATAACTTGGACATTCCCCGCAATCGCGGCGTAGTACATCGGCGTGGCACCTGCAGGGGCAATAGAACATCTCGGTACTGAAATAAAGCAAACTTTTCCTGCCACGGATGCACAAGGTCTTATTTTTATGCATAAATGCGCACCTGTTTTCGACACTGAATTGACATCAAGACGAGATTCCGCCACCAGGAACCGGTAGATCTCCAGGCAGCCCTTGCGTGCAGCGAAGTGAAGCAAGGTATCCCCTTTCGCGTCTTTGATTCCCCGCAGGTCAACCTTTTTCGCCATTTCTAAAAAAAACGCAAGAAGTAAGACAGTAAAAACATTCAGACGAGTGGAAGGGGCGAAATGTAGATGAAAATCGCACAGATGAGACTCCAAATCGGCGTAACTAGGTCCACGCAGTCCCCGAAATTGAGGTTTCTCGCTGCAGAATGTTTTTGGGGGTTTCCACCCAAAAACATACAAATCGAAGCTAGCTCGCAGAACTCGCAGGGGATCACGGATTTGCAGCCAGGCCGCCCGAAATCCGTCCGTACTGCGCAAGTACCGCGCCGCGCGAGTGTCCGGAACGAGAGAAAGGGGGAGAGAGAGGGAAGGAGAGGGGGGGGCGCTTACTCTTGAGGAGGCGGAGGTTGCCGTCGAAGGCGGCCTGGAGGGCTATGTCGGAGGGGGAGGAGGCCATGGTGGCCGGAACCCTAGACGCAAGGTTCTGGCTAGGCTCCACCTCCGCGCGCGGTGTAGGGTTTAGGGGAGAGGGGGGCGCACGGGGAAGGCGACGACGGTTCAGGGGAAACGGGAGTGGGGTGTGCGTGTGGGTGTATGGCGCGAAGCGGGAAAGGGGGGCAGTGGGCAGAGCGGCGTTTTGGAGACCGGGCTCCAGGTAGCTCGGTATGGTTTTTTCATTGAACCTTTGAAAAATTTAAATTTGAAGACTTAAAAAAAATGAAAAAAATGCAAGCATGTAGATTATGATATACACTACTCGTGTGCTAGAAATCATGTGAAATATATTGTATTTTGGGCTCAGTGAAAAGAGAAACTTTTACATCTGGAATGTAAACAGTACACATACGAAATTTATCAAATTGTCATTTTTGCTGCGCTAAATATATAAGAAATTTGGGATTGAGACTTTTCAGATGTGTAGTGCGAGTCCTTGGTTAGGTGTAGGGTTTTTTTCCGATTTGTAAAAGTTTTTTTAAGAAGGCCAACATCAATAAAAATGGAGATCGATGGCCGGGATACAAAGCTAAATGTAGCTTGTCTTCAATCGCGCTTATTCAGGGCAGTGGGTGAGAACCACAAAGGCCTGTGGGCTGTGGCCTATCTAGGCCTCTCTTTCGCGGTGTTTCTTTGAGGAGGGTAGCCACGTATTTTATTAAACAACAGCAGGACACGAAACTCTTGTGACCGGAATCTCTACCGAAAATGTACTCCCTCCATTCACTAATGTGATACATTTTAACCTCTTTCTATCGCTGTGTAGCTTCTCTTATTTTGAAGTGAATCTAGTCCACTTTAAAATAACTAAAAGGTACGTGTTAAAGTGGCTAGCATTTCTGCTGAGCTACGCGTTTAATGGAATCATGAGTTCCATCTAAAAGAAGTGTCACAACAAGTTAACAATGCACCAACGAGGGGAAATTAGATTGTTCGGAAAAATAGTGGAAACCAAAAAAAAAAGACAATAAGGAAGAAACGCGTTTCAAAGTTTTTGCATGAATAAACCTCAAAGAACAGAAAAACACGGTTTAAACCTGGGAAATCCTTGTGCCTAGCCACACCGTAGCGACCATTGTTCGCGCAGCCATCAAACCGCCGTTGGAACTAGGGCACGGTCCCACCGATTTCGTGAAGAGAGTCCACGCATCGCCGAAATTGGGGTTTCTCGCTGCAGAATGTTTTTGGGGGTTTCCACCCAAAAACATACAAATCGAAGCTAGCTCGCAAAACTCGATCATGGATTTGCATCCAGACCGCCCGAAATCCGTCCGTACTGCTCAAGTATCGCGCCGCGCGAGTGTCCGGAATGAGAGAAAGGGGAGAGAGAGAGCGAAGGAGAGGGGGCGCTTACTCTTGAGGAGGCGGGGGTTGTCGTCGAAGGCGGCCTGGAGGGCTATGTCGGAGGGGGAGGAGGCCATGGTGGACGGAACCCTAGACGCAAGGTTCTGGCTAGGCTCCACCTCCGCGCGCGGTGTAGGGTTTAGGGGAGAGGGGGCGCACGGGGAAGGCGGCGACGGTTCAGGGGAAACGGGAGTGGGGTGTGCGTGTGGGTGTATGGCGCGAATAGGGAAAGGGGGCAGTGGGCAGAGCGGCGTTTTGGAGACCGGGCTCCAGGTAGCTCGGTATGGTTTTTTCATTGAACGTTTGAAAATTTTAAATTTGAAGACTTAAAAAATATGAAAAAAATGCAAGCATGTAGATTATGATATACACTACTGGTGCGCCAGAAATCATGTGAAATATACTGTATTGGGCTCAGTGAAAAAGAGAAACTTTTACATCTGGAATGTAAACAGTACACATACGAAATTTATCAAATTGTCATTTTTGCTACGCTAAAAATATAAGAAATTTGGGATTGAAACTTTTATAGTGCGAGTCCATGGCTAGATGTAGTTTTTTTTCCATTTTTTAAAGATTTTTTTAATAAGGCCAACATCAATAAATATGGAGATCGACGGTCGAGATACAAAGCTAAATGTAGATTGTCTTCAATCTCGCTTAGTCGGAGCATGGGTGGGAACCGCAAAGACCCGTGGGTTGTGGCCCGTCTAGGCCTCTCTTTCGCGGTGTTTCCGTGAGGAGAGTAGCCACATATTTTATCAAACAACAGCACGGCAAGAAACTCTTCTGGTCGGAATCTCTACCGAAAATATACTCCCTCCCTTCACTAATGTGATACATTTTAACCTTTTTCCATTATTGTGTAGTTTCATTCATTTGGAAGTGAATCTAGTCCACTTTAAAATACCTAAAAGGTCTTATATTAGTGAATGTAGGGAGTACGTGTTAAGGTGGCTAGCATTTCTACTGAGATAGGTGTTTAATAGAATCATGAGTTCCATCTAAAAGAAGTGTCATAACAAGTCAACAACGCACCAACGAGGGGAAATCACATTGTTCGAAAAAATATTGGAAACCAAAAAAAGACAATAAGGAAGACACGTGTTTCAAAGTTTTTGCATGAATAAATCTCAAACAACGGAAAAACGTGGTTTAAATCCGAGAAATCCTTGTGCCTAGCCACACCATAGCGACCATTGTTTGCCGCAGCCATCAAACCACCGTTGGAGAATGAGGTGACAAACCTGAATATCTCGAGGAACATCTTCACAAACCACACTTTCTTATCAAGCCGATGAATTGATCCGCCACATGAGCAAGATCGAGACATTGTGGCATGTTGTGAGCGATGATGTGGTCATTCAAGGACCCTGCTTGAAAACGGTAACATCCTAGCATTTAGGAACCAACGAAGGGTAGGAATAGGAATCTGTCCATTTGTATACATTCATTTGTAAAATCAGGGTAAATTTTTCGCCAGACAAAAACCTAAGGAGATCGGAGTTTCTTTCACTATCTAGAGGTCGATTTAGCTCTTTATAGTGATTGCTATAAATTTTGATATGATCTTTGGGTAATTTAAAATAATTTTGGGGAAACAATTTGAATTAGGTTTAAATTGAATCATTTGGAAAAGATTGGACAATTTGAAGTAATTAGTAATTGAGTTTTCCAAAATGATTTAGTAATATTGCTTGAATGTATATAATATTTATTAAACAAGACTGTGAAATGAGAAGAATACAAACAGAATAATTTAAATAAGAAAGTCTTTCTTATTTCTTTCCTCTATTCAATTAGAACAATACAAATACAAATATGAATCTCAATCAAGTATATTATAGGAACAAGTTACAATGAATAGAAACCTTTATTGAATAAAAGAATGATATTACAAAGATTCTTTACAAAGTGAATAAGTAAAAGTTTACAAATGAGACTAAATGAAGGAAACTACACTAGATCCTATCTAATTCCTAGTCTAGACTTCTTGATCTCCAAATCAATGATCTTGTACCTGTGAACACGAAAGTAAACAAATGAAAGTAGAAGGGGTTAATATTAGATTCAATGCTCTCGGCCTTGAACAGTGAAATGCACTGTTTAAATTGCATCATTGAGCAATTGGGTTATAATAGGGGCAAATTCCACCAATGTATAGATCTGTTCTTATTAAAACTTTGGCCTTAGTACAACATCACTGGCCTGGGACAAGTTTCACTATTTCAGCACAATAAAATGGCCATGACAAGATATTACCAGCTACCTTTTGAACACATCCACAGGAAAATCTCTCCAACTTAGAAACTTGAGTCAAGTGGAGCCCACTAGTAAGCAGCTTGGTCACTGCATGCATGTTGTGTGTTGTCAACACAGCAGCAACAACAACCAAGTACACATAAAAGAGGTCACACAGCCACAGCACAGTTGCTAGCTTTTACCTTACTTTATGTCTATCTCACATCGTCACCAAGATCTCAAGAACATAGCCAAGAACATCACACACCTTGCCAAACATCCAGTAAATCCACCAGCTAATCCTCACAGCAACCCAACTAGATCATCCACAAGATGGTGACCTAAGGAGGGGTGGTGTAGGAGGACAACAAGGTCAAGCAGCAGATCATAGGAACTAGGAGGAGTAGGACAAGTACCAAGAAGTACAAAACCAGATCCAGGGAGTGATCACAGTTCCAAGAACAAGCCAGCAAGGATAACCATCATAGCAACATCATCAACAACAGCTATGTGGTGAGTTTCATACAAAACCATCACCCTATTGAACTTATCCATTGCATCAGCACCTGAGTTGTGCTATACATATTCTTCTAAAAACACCCAAGTGAGGTGTATATCCATCCTAGAAGAAAGATAAAAGGCCAATAATAAACCTTTACACTAATAACCATGATCTCAGCCTTTGGATCATAGATCTTGGATAAAACTCTCTAGTTTTATAACTAGATACAAAGGAAATCCTTGAATAACCATTATTGGGCACATTCTATAAATAGTAGCACCTCAAACATGATTACATTTTATAATCTCATCTTAAACAGTAAGGATCCACTATATAATTCTTACCAAGCTTAATCAATCATTTTCCTAAACACTATAGGAATCATATTTATGAATTATCCATCATGGGATATTTGAAAGAAGGGGCAGCAGGTAAAAACCTTTGTCTCTACCTAGCAGAGTCTCAGACCAGCATCATAGACTTACGGATACATCCAATATAGCTTTATAGATAACATAAATCTTTCCAAACTTGCAAGTTGAGCCAATCCATAGTAGAGCTCAAGAAAAGCCTATCCAAAGACAAAAATTGTGTACCAATCAATAGATGATGTCACAATAACCATGCTTGATAAGCAAGTCACATACACAGGCTATATAGTCTAATCCTCGCATACTTAATCATCTTCCTTAGATATCAACCAGGAATCATTTTGTCATCTACACATTCTATAATATGAAGTTATCAGGGAACAATTGGAGTAGATATCCAAGTTCATATCAAAACATATCAATCGGGACTAGGGAGCTAATCCCAATTTAGCTCACAGCCATAGTACCATCAATCCAATATGGAGCAGTAATTAAAAATTCAGTTAACAGCCTACTGACAGGAATCACTATCAACACAAAAAAACACAGTATAACTATGAACCCTACACAACTATATTTAATAGGTAACCACCTCAAATAAACATTGCCTCTAGGATTAGCACAGAGGGATGAACCCTAATGCAGTGGACAAACACAATTAGGGTTCATGCGTAGCAAGCGCACATAGGTCAGCGAGCCAAGACAGAGAACATGAGGGGGTAAAGGGGAGAACTCACCTGTGGTCCTCGCTAAGATTTAGTAGAGGAAGAAGAACGATTGACGAGGGTGTACACGGCGGCACTGGAGCACCCGAAGGTGCTGCGACCCGCGCCAAGACGCAAACACGACGGCCATAGGAGCACGAGCGACACTGGCGGCACCACAGAGCCACTAGAGTACTAGAGTAGCACCACAGGGATGGCAGAGCACTGGATCACCGGCAACGACCGAACCCTAGGTTTCGGGATGGAGGCGGTGTGGTTTGGGGGAGCTCTAGCGCCGAATCGCGTTGGACCAATCGATGGAGCATCGTCGACTGACTTGTCTCGCGTCACGGCGGTGGCCAGAGAGGCCAAAGGTGGCTCGAGTCGCTCAGTGATGGCTACAACACCATATCCCCAAGAAGGGGAACGAGAGAGAAAAACAAGAGTGCGCGTGAGAGAGAGAGAGGGGTACTGTGCCGGTCTGGGCCAGTACCGAGTGAGCCAAGGGGGTTTGACCCAAAACCTAGATGGGTCGGGTCAGGTTGGGCCGGGCCAGCCCAGTGGGCCAGGCCCGTGTTCTAAAAGGAGTTGTTTGCAAAGAAATATTTACAAATATGTCCCTAAAACTAAAACAGCTCTAGGAAAATAAATAAAAATCCTAAAAATATAAATAATATATCTGTGAACTCATAAAATATCCTCTACTCAATAAAAATAATAAATAGAGTTTTAGGTAAATAAATTTAGGTCTATTATTTCTATTGTACTTATTCCTTCTAGAATTTTAAAAAAAAATACTTAAAATTGAATAAAATCCACTTTTAAGATCTTAAAGTGATATTCCATAATAGAAAAAAAATACTAGTTTGTATTTTTGAAAGTAAATCAAGTGTAATAAAAATAAAGTCTTTATTCCTTATTGGAATATTATGAAAATATTTGAAAGAGTTAAAAATCAAATAAAATCATTTTTAAACTCTTAGAATTACGCTAGTTATTATAAAAATACTAGATATCAGAATTATGTGAATTTAATAGGCTTAAGTACAAAATTCTTTTTGTTAAATAAAGAAAATAGTAAACTTTTATAAGGTGGGTAAAACACGCAAAGAAGAAAGTAATAAATCATTGCACGACATTACTATGCATATTCATTATTGCTTCTTTAAATATTATCCTTACCGGACAATAATGGTGTTTTCTAGAAATAGAAGCTCAAGGTCGATTGCAAGCATCCAACTTCACTACCTTGCAGTCACAAGGCAAGTTCATCACTTGCTCATGTCCTTTGAAGAGTCTTTATGAAAATATTTGAAAATTGTGTGTTATCACCTATGTTCTAAAAGAGACAGAAAATAAGTATTTTCTCAAACAAATGAAATGCTATTATCATCCTAAGTGATGATAAATACTATGGATGACAATGAAATCTAAGATTCCAGTTGCCGAACAACTAGGGCTTAATAACCCATGACATCAGTGATTCTAGCGTCGTATATTACGCGTTAACCATGAGATTTGGAATGGGACAGAGAAGTCAGCTGGATCTTATTCTTTTCGCATAGACGGATGACCTTATCGTGAAGCTGCAGATTTCTCGTGGAGAATCCAGGACATGGGTGGGAACCCTTATGTCCCTGCGATATTGGTGTCTAGATTTTCTGTGAGGGGCTGTCGGAGGTAGATCTGCCACTTTGGTGGGGTTGTTAGGGACATGATCTACTCATTGGAGTCTCCAAGGGGTTTCCAGGGTTATATCTGCCTATATGGGGGTTAACGGAGGTATTCCTGCTTGGGGAGTCGTGTCTTCATGCGGGGTCACGGAGAAGGGTAGCGATTGGCTTGGATCATCTACTGGGCCCCACATCAAGGAATTGTGGACAGGAAAGTACGCCCGGTTGTGCAACAAAGATTTGGTCTCTCATGGGTAAAGCAATGCACCTCTACAGAGTGTAATAGCTGTAACTTGTTACTCCTTGTTCCGGGAAGGAGCTACGAACGCGACATGAAAGGAACTCTATGAAGTTCTGGTTAACCTATGAAGGCTGATGGGCATAGTTTTTGACAATAAAATCAATCTTTGAAGAAATGTTTACAAAAACTGCAGAACACCAAGGACTTATAGTCCAAGGTGGTAGTTAGAGCATCAAATTTCCCACCGTGCATATAATGAACTTGCCGGGTAACGCTGTTACTCACCCTTTCCTTTGAACCTCTTGCTAGACTCTAAGGAGCCAGAAGACACTCCAATGTATACTACTGAATGCAAGGACAACCTCTACTACGAGGAACCAGATCTGTCCGAAGGAGTGTAAGGGTTGGACTATGAGATACGCTACGGAGCTGAACACAACGAGTCAGAATAGTTGCATATAGTTATCTAGTACTTAAGTCGAGCTGAGCAGCACAAACTTTATATAATAAGCTGCAGAGTGATGACCCACAAGTATAGGGGGTGTATCGCAGTATTTTTGAGGGAAGTGAAACCCAATTTATTGATTCGACACAAGGTGAGCCAAAGAATATTTATAAGCCTTAACAACTGAGTTGTCAATTCAGCTCCACCTGGAAACAATCTTGCTCACAACAGTTTATCAGTAGCAACAGTTTTGTAGTAGGAATAGTAAAGTAACAGCAGTAGTAAAGCAAATACAGTAGTAACAAAAGCAGTAAATAGTAGGATTCGAATGCGGTAGGCATAGGGATGGATGGACGAGCGTTGCATGGACAAGACAATTCACATAGCAAACAGAACATAGGGCAATTACAGATAAATAAGATAAAGCATCCAAGTACTAGACAATCCTAAGCATGTGTTCCATATATAGTCATACGTGCTCGCAATGAGAACTTACACAACATCTTTTGTCCTGCTAGCCCGTTTGCAGCAGGGCCTCTAGGTAACTACTGGCAATTAAGGTGCTCCTTTTAATAGAGCACCGGAGCAAAGCATTAACACTCCATGAACACATGTGATCCTCACATCGAAGCCATTCCCTTCCGGTTATCCCGATTTCTGTCACTTCAGGGCCATAGGTTCTGGACAACAACGTGTGTATACAACTTGTAGATAAGACCAAAAACAATACTATCATAATGAATCAATAACATGTTCATATCTGAAATCATGGCACTCGGGCCCTAGTGACAAGCATTAAGCACAACAAGTTGCAACAAAGTCATAAAGCACTAATAAAAGATACTAGGCACCATGCCCTAACAATCTGATGCCATTACATGAACAATCTCATCCAATCCCTACCATCCCCATAGCCTACAGCGGGGGATTACTCAATCATAGATGGAGGAAACATGGATGGTCGATGGAGATGATGGTGAAGATCGATGGAGATGGCTCCGGGGGCACTTCCCCGTCCCGGCAGGGTACCGAAACAGAGACTTTCTGTCTCCCGAATCTCCCCTTCGGTGGCGGCGGCGCAGCAGAACTTTTCATGGAAAAACGTCGAACCCCCCGAAGTTTTTAGGTCAGAAGGCTTCTTATAGGCGAAGAGGGAGACCGAGGGGGTTCCTGGGGCCACCACACCATGCCCTGGCACGGCCAGGCCCAGCCCGCGCCTGGGGGTGGTGTGGCCAGCCCCTGGCCCTCCTCCGTCTCGTATTCTGGCTCCGTGAGTCTTCTGAAAAAATAGGCACTTTGGCTTTTGTCTCGTCCAATTCTGAGAATATTCATTTTCTGACTTTCCTAGAACCAAAAACAGCAGAAAACAGGCAGCTGGCACTGTGGCTCATGTTAATAGGTTAGTCCAAGAAATCATATGAAAAGTACTCCAAAGTGTGGACAAAACAAAAGAAAGTGGATAAAACCAAGCATGGAGCATCAAAAATTATAGATACATTTGCAATGTATCAACATCCCCAAGCTTAACTCCTGCTCGTCCTCGAGTAGGTAAGTGATAAAAAGAAAGAATAATTTTTGAGGTGACATGCACCATCAAAGACTTGATCAAAATATTTGTAAAACATCCAAAGCTGGGATCATAGTATTTCTATCATAACATGAAAGACAAAGTTCTAGCAATAAGACAAAGAAACTATGATGCAACATGAAAAGGCACAAACAAAAGGTTCATGAATAACAATGCCTTGCAAGATGTTTGTTCGTTTCACATAAAGAAAACATAACATAGTGGCATTCAGCTTGTCCCTCAAAGAGTAGCAAACATAAATGCATAGGACAACTTCAAAGTTCACAAGAGTGACTAGATACAAATAGTTTAAAACAAGCAATATCAAGGTATGCATCAATCAACAAGTCTTGGGACAATGCACATAGAACTAAGAATGGCCACTATGCTCTCAAGAAAGTGCTCATAGAATGTGTGGAGACTCAACAAGGAAATGAAAAAGTTTTGAATAGTTTGAAAGGCTTCCAAATGCTGAAAGTATGGTACTCATTAGCTTTGAGCTCTCATTGCCCCTATCATAAGCATCTTTAATGTGGTTAAGGTGAAAGTGAGGTCCAATCTGAGTTATATGCTTGACAGACTATAAACTGAAAATCCCAAGTCCCTTGAGTACGAGGGGCGCTCCTCATGCTACTCAACTTTAGTTACCGGTAAGTTCTTGTCATCGTAAGTATGTGCGTATCATTGAGAACTGCCAATGGGGTACCCCTTGCCCGATGATACGGAAGAATCCCCATATCAAAATGACAAGGCAAGCAGACAATGAGTATCTCAACAATCTTCTTATTTACCATGGGAAAATGGTGCTTTTTTCTCTCTTTCCTCTTTTCATAAAACTCTTTTTTTTCTTTTTCTCAATAGCTCTCTCTCTTTTTTTATAAGGAGAATGCTTCATAGATATCATTATGGTTACGCTGCAGGTTTCCACCATGTCAGCATGGATTAGACCAACAGCCCAGACGTTTCTCTAACACACATACATAACTCCATGGACTTACAAGCTCCCCTTTTATTTCACACTGATGACATCCGCAAACAAAAGAGCAAGGTATCAACTGGGTATATATTTACAAGTGTTGAAAGCGTTCCCTGTGACAGCACGGTTCTGCTAATCCCCAGCCTATAATTAGCAAGCATATAACTTTCATGGAGAGTTCACAATGGTTCAGGTTTATTAAGTGCAGGAAATAAAGTGTGCCATCAAGTTCGTGAGAGCTTTACTAACTAACTTTCTCAAAACAAGCAAACATTTTATTCGGAAGAAAACAAGGCATATTGAATATGCACAGAAGTAGCAAATGATGATAATAGGTAGGTATGGTGGACACTTTGGCAATATTTGGTTTAGGTAGTTGGAAACTTGAGTAAAACATACTCAGTGAAAGTGAAGGCTAGCAATAGTAAGGGAGCGACAAATGAGAGAGCAATAATGGCCATAATCATGCAGAGCGACAAAACATCATTGATCAAAGCATAAAGTGATACTACAAGTTGAAAACTAAAGGATCATAAAGGCTTATGGTGACTTGGGATAGCCATAACATGGTGTGAACATGTGCCAAGTCAACCCAAATAAAGCATCAAAGGAGAATACCACTATACTATGCTTTAATATGCTAAAACAATGCATGATTCATCCAAGGCACATTAAGAAATCTCAATTGTTTATAACAAGTCATGCAACAGTAAAAAATACTAAGCATAAAGCCAACACAATATCAAGCATGGCATGACAAAGCATATGCCACAGTCAAAAACAAGCTCTCTTTACCACTTAAGCATGAGCTTTCCTACTCTTTTCCAAACCAAACCAAACTATTTGAACACCAACGTATGAAAGAGGAGGTCCAACCAATTTATTCAGCAAACTAAGCAAACCGAGCAAACGAAAACCAAAACGAAAAACGAAAAAGAAGACGCTCCAAGAACAACACAACTGTGCATGAAACAATGAAAATGAAGTGTTTGGAAGAAACCTGGGATTTTTATTGATGAAGAAGGGGATGCCTTGGGCATCCCCAAGCTTTGACGCTTGTACTTCTTGGATATTTCTTGGGGTGACACGCGTGGCATTCCCAAGCTTGAGCTTTAGTCCATCCTTCATCTCATTACTCATTCCTTCCATACACCTGAAATTTTTCCTTCATACAAAACTTCACACAATCTTTATTAGCAACATTAGTGCACTCAAGATAATAGGTCTTAATGTTCAGTTCTAATACCAAATAAACTTCCATTAAAACACAAGATACTGTAGCACTTCCCTCAAAAAGCTCAATTCCCCAAAAGAACTCAAGAAGGAACCAACAAGAAGCAAATGCAAAAAATGGCAGAAATCTGTCAAAACAGACCAGCAGGTAAAGACGAATTTTTTCGAAGACCTTCTGTTGCTCAAATCAAAAAGTGTTGAACTAACGAAAGTTAGATAACAACCTGGGGCAGAAGCACAAAAATTCACGCCTCAAAAAGACATTCAGAGATTTTACAAGAATGTTTACGGTGAAGCACAGAAATCTGTTTCGGGACAGCAACTTCCCAATCATTACTTCTCTCTCATTAGAGGTTACTCTTGGCACAAAAAGCAAATAAAAAGGATAAGGAGCGGTTATTATAGAGGTAATAACTTCCAAGACTCATCTAAAACTTTTGGGTTATCCCCAATAAGTACTTTTCTTTAATGCCTTTAAGTTAGGCAGAAGGAAAAACTAAAAATGGATAGAATAGAAGTAAGCGGAGATAATCATGGTGAAAACATTGTTTTTGTTTAATGAAATCCTTTTGCTAACAAGGTTGATCAGGTCTTGCTACCAAAACAATTTCATATGAGACAAAACTTTGTATTCCACTAATGATTATGTTACCTCAACCTTGATAGCAATGGTCCCAATCATAATAGTTTCAAATTTTTCTCTTGGTATGGGACAACATATTTCTCCAACTTGAATGCCCTCAATATGTTCAATTGAATTCAAAACCATAAGTCTTATCAATCTTCTTGGGGAAATAGATAGTATGTTCCTTGTCATTGACATTGAAGGTCACCTTCCCTTGATTACAATTAATAACAGCTCCTGCAGTATTAAGAAAAGATCTCCCAAGAATAATAGACATATTATCATCTTCAGGCATAAAAGTTTGAGAGGATGCTAAGGAATAAGAATTGAAGTAAAAGAGAGCATCAAGAAGCAAATTCAAAACACATTTAGGTCTAACCCACTTCCTATGCATAGGAATCGTGTAAGCAAATAACAAAGTGACAGGCATAGGAAGATAAAACAAGAGTAACTTCAAAACTTTCAGCACATAGATAGGTGTTTCAATACCATGAAAACTTCCACAACCATATTTTCCTCTCTCATAATAATTTTCAGTAGCCTCATGAAGAAACTCAACAATATAACTATCACATAAAGCATGCTCTTCATGATCTACAAGCACTAGAGCTTTATTATAAACATTTTCAAGAGAAACCTCAGGAACATAACATTCATTCTCCTTTAGTAAGTAAGGGGGACAATCAAATAATGTAAGGGATAAAGAGTTACTCTCATTAGAAGGTAGGCATGGGTAGCTAATCCATTCTTCCTCCTTTTGTTCATCACTCTCCTCCTCTTTTTCATCTAATGAGATTTCAGGTTCATCAATTTCTTCTTCCATAGGATCCTGGAAGGCATTACTCTCTCCCATTTGTGGAAAGCATCTATTAAAATATTCAAGAATATAGCCATTTTCATCCTTGTAATTATCAAAGCAAAATTTAAGTATACCATACACCTCATATTTGTGAGGTGAATCATCCATATTTTCAAGCAAACTAGCAAGTTCAAAAGCACCCTTCCAAGCAATAAATTCTTCAATTTGTTCCGCATCATAAAAGTAATAAATTCCTTTAGCATAGGAAGATATAGTATCATTATCACTATACTCACATTGAAAAGGGAGGTGTTTATACCTCTTTCTGCAACAAGACTCATCACAGCAATAAGTAACATTATAAGTAGAGCACACGTTCCTAGCAATGGTATACAATCTATCAACTTGTTCCCATAAGTGTTTCCCTTTTTGTGACAAGCGGTGTTCCTTATAATAATATTTTTGATCTTCCGTGAACCCACCTTGCCAATAAGCTTCAGTTTCAAAGAAACCAACCATTGCCAACAAGCATGATAAAGCAAGACAATAACAGACCAACGAAAATAACAACTAGAGTAGGAACTAATTTTTTTGTATTTTTGATAAAGAAACAAGCAAACAAGGAGAAAGATAAACTTAGCTTGAACAATAGTGATTCCAAGTGAACTTGATAAATAAAGCTATACTCCCCGGCAACGGCGCCAGAAAATAGTCTTGATGACCCACAAGTATAGGGGGTGTATCGTAGTATTTTTGAGGGAAGTGAAACCCAATTTATTGATTCGACACAAGGGGAGCCAAAGAATATTTATAAGCCTTAACAACTGAGTTGTCAATTCAGCTGCACCTGGAAACAATCTTGCTCACAGCAGTTTATCAGTAGCAACAGTTTTGTAGTAGGAATAGTAAAGTAACAACAGTAGTAAAGTAAAGACAGTAATAACAAAAGCAGTAAACAGTAGGATTCAAGTGCGGTAGGCATAGGGATGGATGAAAGGGCGTTGCATGGACAAGACAATTCACATAGCAAATAGAACATAGGGCAATTGCAGATAAATAAGATAAAGCATCCAAGTACTAGACAATCCTAGGCATGTGTTCCATATATAGTCATACTTGCTCACAATGAGAACTTGCACAACATCTTTTGTCCTGCCAGCCCGTTTGTAGCGGGGCCTCTAGGGAACTACTGGCAATTAAGGTGCTCCTTTTAATAGAGCACCGGAGCAAAGCATTAACACTCCGTGAACACCTGTGATCCTCACATCGAAGCCATTCCCTTCCGGTTATCCCGATTTCTGTCACTTCGGGGCCATAGGTTCCGGACAACAACGTGTGTATACAACTTGTAGATAAGACCAAAAACAATACTATCATAATGAATCAATAACATGTTCAGATCTGAAATCATGGCACTCGGGCCCTAGTGACAAGCATTAAGACAACAAGTTGCAACAAAGTCATAAAGCACTAATAAAAGATACTAGGCACCATGCCCTAACAATGTGATGCCATTACATGAACAATCTCATCCAATCCCTACCATCCCCATAGCCTACAACGGGGGATTACTCACTCATAGATGGGGGAAACATGGATGGTCGATGGAGGTGATGGTGAAGATCGATGGAGATGGCTCCGGGGCACTTCCCCGTCCCGGCAGGGTGCCGGAACAGAGACTTTCTGTCCCCTGAATCTCTCCTTCGGTGGCGGCGATGCAACGGAACTTTTCATGGAAAAACGTCGAACCCCCCGAAGTTTTTAGGTCAGAAGGCTTCTTATAGGTGAAGAGGGAGACCGAGGGGGTGCTTGGGGCCACCACACCATGCCCTGGCGTGGCCAGGCCCATCGCGCGCCTGGGGGTGGTGTGGCCAGCCCCTGGCCCTCTTCCGTCTCGTATTCTGGCTCTGTGAGTCTTCTGGAAAAATAGGCACTTTGGCTTTTGTCCCGTCCAATTCCGAGAATATTCATTTTCTGACTTTTCTGGAACCAAAAACAGCAGAAAACAGGCAGCTGGCACTGTGGCCCTTGTTAATAGGTTAGTCCAAGAAATCATATGAAAAGTACTCCAAAGTGTGGACAAAACACAAGAAAGTGGATAAAACTAAGCATGGAGCATCAAAAATTATAGATACATTTGCAATGTATCACTGAGCTCAAGTGATGTTATGTCATTTGAATCTTCGTTCTTCCGCTGAAACTTATAAGTATGCTTTGTAAGTTTGAATGACTTCGACGTACTGATCTTTTGGTATTGTAATAATAATAATGTGTGTATGTTTGTAATTTGGACCCATAATGTTTGTTGTACCACTCTGAGGGATGTGATATTTACGGAACAATGTTCTGTGAGTCTCATGTCAACGACTATAGTGTACTACACATGTAGTGGTATGCTAGGTCACCGCAGCTGGTATCAGAGCAATTGCTTTGACCTTAGGTTGGAAACCTAGTAAAGGGTGTTACCTGTAGTAGTCTAAGAGCAAAGATAAAGAGTTCTCTAAAACTTATAATGGATATTCAATTGAGAATATTTCGTTGTATATTTTTTAGTGCGATAATTTTTTATTATGATGCATCATTAGAATTAATGGTTACTAATTACGAATGTCTTGTATACAATGAAAATGGCACCAAAGTTTCCACAATAGACTTTGGTAAGGAAGGAAGAGACTCTCGATGATTATCAGGGACTTTAACTGAACACCTTCGACAGCTTTTGAGGGTTTTTGGTTGTACAACTACTATTCTAGTTAGTACCTTGACATACTATGATGGGCGAATGTTAGCCAAATATTGTGTTAGTATCCATGTACCAGAAAAGCTTGGTATGTATCACGATTTTTCTATGGGTGAAGGTAGAAGTCACGTAGCATCATATCATGTTGCTATTCGAGGGGAGATAGCTAATATTCGTGAGTACAAAGCCTAAGAGTTAGCAGGAAGCATATTTGATGTGATTCCTCATGACTATAGACATGGAGCCAGTCCCGGGTCATCTTACTTTTGTAAAGAAGCATCCAAAATTAGCTTCTAAGTTTATGGATGAGTATCGACTGATAGTTGGGTCTTTGTATAAGTCACATCAAGTCATTGTGGAGGATAAGAATGATATGCTAGAGGATTTAACTAATCCCGGAAGGAGGGAAAAGTTAGCATCTCAACTAGATAATGAAGCGGTGAGTAGGGTTAACCCAATTTTTAAGGATATACCTATAGATCTAGCATCCTATACACCATATCCTTATTCACCTATGCCAGAACCCACTAGATATCCGGATGAGGGTACTCGTTATCCAGTACCACAGAATTCTTGGGGAACCGATGATTTGGAACTACCTATTGGAAACTCTGAAGGATGGAGGTATGGATCAATGGATGGATCTACTAGGAATCCTATTCCTGTAGAAGATTCTTTAGGCAATACCGAGCAAACTAGTCGGATGGGAGTGAGGTCTTATTCCATTGATGGAAGGTATGTCCACGTGGAGGATGTAGACTCAAATGAGGAAGACCCTGAAGAAAGGGTGTTTGAGTCACCAGAACATTATTCTACCCCTGATAATGTGCACTATCCAATTATAGCTGAGGACTATCGTACCTAGCAGAGTACTTGGGGAGCACCGAAAGGGCATATTATGTTGATTACTCTTGGGCCGGGATGCAGGAGGCACTTGAAGGAGATAGTGATGGGGATGTTTCTGAAGACACCTCAGATGAGTTGGAAGGTATGGACGCACTTCAGCTGGATGACGTGTCGAGTCTGGATACTTCTAATACTGAGTATCATCCATCGAAGAGGCAAGTCATCCCACAGACGGTGCGTCGTACTTCACATCAACACAGTTGTACTCCGGGTATGTACGACGAATGTTGTGGCTTCTAGGGAGCATGACAACTTGAGGTGGAGTATCCCCAGTTGGGTAATGCGTATGGTAGAGTTTGAGAACTTGATGTAATTAAATAAGTGAGGTAGCACTCACAGGGATATGTGGCACTTGTATAATATGGGTTGTAATGTACTGTACCACCTATGTGAATGTAATGTATAGTATGGATAATGCATATTTGGTTCTTATTTGGATTTTGTTTTCCATTGTGTGACTAGTTCTGTGCATGAAGTGGAGCTTATAACACATATGCATGATGTAATTATGAGTTTCGCTTAATGTTACATGACTAGGAGGTTATGGAAACGAGTGTAGAGGACGAGACGGAACAACAGCACATGGAGCGCGAAGCTAAGGGAAAGGAGGATGAAGACACCAGACTGCAGGCAGATTTACCACCACCACCAATGAGGCCATTGATGGAGCAGAATTTCATGCAATATATGCAGACGATGCAAGAATCCCAGAACAAGTTTATGGAGAGGTTAATGGATCGAGTTGGACATTAGAGGGAACCTGAAGGTCATGGTGTAAGTCTTTCATATTTTCAGAATGTAAGGCCCTTACCTTTTGCATTAGCTCCTGAACCAATGGATGCAGAAGATTGGTTGGCGGATATAGAGCGAAAGCTAAAATTAGTAGGATGCAATGATGAGGAAAAGTTGAGGTATGCAACTCATCTTTTGACCGAACCTGAAACATCATGGTGGGAGAATCAGCTAGCAATGCAACTTCCAGGAAGGGAATATAACTAGGAGGAGTTCAAGCAAAGATTCTATGAATAGCATGTTCCAGAAAGTGTAATGGAGCTAAAGCGTAGGGAGTTTGAAGAACTTAAGCAAGGATACACCATTATCATGAAGTATATTTGGGAATTCAGTCAATTATCCCATTATGCTGAGGAGGAGGTAAACACTAAGGACAAAAGAAAGAAACATTTTCTACGTGGTTTAAATCCATTTGGGAAGATGCAGCTGAGGCTTGCCAATAAGCAGAATTTCTAGCAGTTACTTGATGTAGCCATAACCTTTGAGGATGATTATAAGAATGTTCAAGAGGACCGAAGGAAGAGGACGAAGAAGGAAACAAAGAGGATTCAGGCAAGTAAGCCTAAACCTAAGCTGGAGTTTAAACCCAGAATGAGGCCTTCTAACAATAATTTCAATCGAGGCACACCATCATCCAGGAGGGGTATCCTGTGTCACAACTGTGGATTACATGGGCATGTTAAAAGTGAATGCCGTAAACCCACAATCGTATGTTATGGATGTGGACAGCAGGGGCATATGAGGCTAGATTGTCCCAGCAAACCACCAGGTGGTTGGCCTACAAAAGGCGGAGGACAAGCCAGTGGAGGCAGCAGACAGCCTAACAAAGGAGGAAATGTGGCCAAGAACAATAACAGCAAGCGAAGCATGCCTACTGGGAAGCTGAACTGTGCAACCTTGGAGGAGGTGGATAACTCCGAGAACGCAGTGATAGGTATGCTCAATATTCTTACTAATCCCAGAAAAGTTTTATTTGATACCGGTGCGACTACTTCTTTCATATCTGAGCAATCTTGTGACCAATTTGGGATTAGAAGGGCACCGTTAGCAAACCCAATGACCGTAATAACGGCCGGGGGAACCGTAGTTGTACACCACATTAAACAAGATCAAGTTATATCCATGTGGTTGTACGTATTTTGCGGACCTATATGTGATCCCGTTGAAGGAAATTGCAGTAGTTCTGGGTATGGACTGGATGACTGAACATGGAGCCCAGATAAATTGTGAGGATAAAACTATTTCAATTAAGTCTTGTAGTGTAGGAAGAATAGTTTATTGATGGCCAAAAATATATTCGAGCTTGTTAGGGAACCCCAAGAGGAAGGTATGATGAGCACAGCAGCAAGTTTTCCCTCAGTTATGAAACCAAGGTTATCGAACCAGTAGGAGCAAAGAAACACCTCCAAGGTGTTGTTTCCAACTTGGAATCCTGCACAACACAACCACAAGACTTTTCCCCAACTTATAGTGAGGTTGTCAATCTCACCGGTTTTGCTGAAAACAAAGGATTAAACATATTGTGTGGAAGATAGTAATAGCTTGCAGAAAGTAAGTACAAAATAGTAAATAACTTCGTAGATTGATGGTAAAAGAATGGACCAGGGTTCATAGTTCACTAGTGGTGATTCTCCTTAAGATAGATGACATGTTGGGTGAACAAATTACAACGGGGCAATTGACAAACATCGAGAAAGCATACATGCATACACTAATCATCTTGACTCCTATGAGATTTGATTGGGCATTACAACATTATACATAGACCGTAATCCAACTGCATCTATGACTAAAAATCCACCTTCAGGTTATGATCCAAACCCCCTCCAGTATTAAGTTGCAAGCAACAGATAATTGCATTAAGCAAAGTGTGTAAAGTAAACAATACGATTGTTCTATGAACAAAGGATTGTTGTTTTCTCCCTAGTAGCAACCACACATCTAGTACCTTAGAGATTTCTGTCACTTCCCCAGATTACTAGAGGCATGAACCCACTATTGAGCATAAATACTCCCTCTTGGAGTTGCTAGCATCTACTCGGCCAAGATAGCTACTAACAATGGAGAGCATGCAAGATCACAAATAACAAAGACATGATAGAATCGATAATCAATCTGAAATAGCATCTCAATATCCATCGGATCCCCGCAAACACAACAAGTAGGATTACAAATAGGTGATCTTGATCATGAACGGAGCTCACAAGATCTAAACATGATAGCACAAAGGAGAAGAATCAACCATCTAGCTACTACATGGACCCGTAGTCCAAGGATGAACTACTCACACATGACATTGGAGGCAGGCATGGTGATGAAGAAGGCCTCCAGGGTGAATTCTCCCCTCCGGCAGGGTGCCAGGAAGAGCTTCATATCCCTCCTGATCTAGGGATGGAGATGACGGGGACTACAGACTCTTTCGTGGAATTTTGATCGGGTACTTAGGGTTTCTGTATCGGAGGCTTCTTATAGGCGAGAGGGGAGGCCGAGGGGGTGCCCAAGGGGGCTGCACCCCCAGACGCGGGCCAGGCCTGGCCGCGCGGCCAGGGGTGTGGCCTCCTCGAGGACCCTCTCCGTCTCGTCTTCTGGCTCCGTGTTCCCCTCGGTGAAATATTGACTTTGGCTTTTGTACCGTCCAATTCCAAGCATATTCATATTTTGGCTTTTCTAGAACCAAAAACAGCAGAAAACAGGCAACTAGCACTGTGGCATCTTGTCAATAGGTTAGTTCCATAAAATGCGTAAAGATACTCCAAAGTGTGGACAAAACATAAGAAAGTAGATATAAAACAAGCATGGAACATCAAAAATTATAGATACCTTTGCAACGTATCAACATCCCCAAGCTTAACTCCTGCTCGTCCTCGAGTAGGTAAGTGATAAAAACAAAGAATAATTTTTGAGGTGACATGCACCATCACAATCTTGATCAAGGCATTTATAACATTGATAGCTGGTATCATAGTACTTTAACATAACATGAAAGATAAAGTTTTAACAATAAGACATATCAACTATGTTGTAACATGAAAAGATACAAACAAAAGATTCATGAATAACAATGCTTTGAAAGGCGTTTGTTTGTTTCACATAAAGAAAACATAATGAGAATGGTATTTAGCTTGTCCCTCATAGTGTAGCAAAACATAAATGCAAAGGACACCTTCAAAGTTCATAAGGGTGACTAAATACAAATAGTTTAAGAACAAGCAATATCAAGGTTATGCATCAATCAACAAGTTTTGGGACAATGCACATTAAACTAAGAATGGCCACTATGCTCTCTTAATAGGTGCATAAAGATAGAAGATGGAGAGTCAACATAAAACTAAAAGAAAGGCCTTCATGGAAGGAAGCAGGGATTCAAGTCTCATAAAGAGCTTCCAAAAATTATGGTACTTATTAGCTTTCAGCTCTCATTGCCCCTATCATAAGCATCTTGAAGTGATTAAGGTTAAAGTGAACAAACTATGGAGTATATGCTTGACAAAGTATAAGTTGGCAATCTCATGTCCCTTGAATATGAGGGTCGCTCCTCATGCTACTCAAGTTTAGTTACCGGTAAGTTCTTGTCATAGTAAGTACATGTGTATCATAGAGAACCGCCAACGGGGTATCCCTTGCCCGATGATACGGAAGAATCCCCATATCAAAATGACAAGGCAAGCAGACAATAAGCATCTCAGCAATCTTCTTATTTACCATGGGAAAATGGTGTTTTTCTCTCTCTTTCCTCTTTTCTCATCTTTTTTTTTATTTTTTCTCAATCTCTATCTCTTTTTTATAAGAAGAATGCTTCATAGATTGCTCATTATGGTTACGCTGCAGGTTTCCACCATGATTAGGCATGGATTAGACCAGCTGCCCATGCGTTTCTCTAACACACATACATAACTCCATGGACTTACAAGCTCCCCTTTCATTTCACACCGATGACATCCATAAACAAAAGAGCATGATATCAACTGGGTACAATGTACAAGTGCAATGTTGAAAGCGTTCCTCATGAAAGCATGGTTCTGCTAATCCCCAACATATAAGTGCAAGCATATACAACGTAGATGACACAATGGTTCAAGTTTATTAAGTGCAAGAAAAGTAAAGTGTGCCATCAAGTTCGTGAGAGGTTTAATCACTAATTTTCACATAACAAGTTTAATTCGGAAGGTAGATAAAAACATGAATATACTTGGAATAACTGATACTAATAGGTAGGTATGGTGGACTCTTTGGAATAACTTGGTTTTATTAGGAGTTGGATGCATGAGTGGAACTCATACTTGGTTATGGAGGCTAGCAAAGATTGAGAGCGACCAACTAAGAGAGCAATAATGGCCATAATCATGCAAAGCGACAAAACATCATTAATTAAAGCATAAAGTGATATTACAAGTCGAAAACTAAATGATCATCGAGGCTATGGTGACTTGGGATAGTCATAACATGGTGTGAGCATGCGCCAAGTCAACCCAAATAAACCATCAAAGGAGAATACCACAATACTATGCTTTAATATGCTAAAACAACGCATGATTCTTTCAAGGCACATTAAGCAATCTCAATTGTTTATAACATGTCATGCTACAACAAAAATCACTAAGCATAACGCCAAAACAATACCAGGCATGACATGGCAAAGCATAGGCCACAGTCAAAAACAAGACTCCTTTTTACCACTTAAGCAGGAACTTTCCTACTCTTTCCAATCCAAACCAACTTATTTTAAAACTAATGTATGAATGAGGGGGTCTAACCAATTTATTCACGCAAACTAAGCAAACGAAAACCAAAAACAAAAAACGAATATGCTCCAAGAACAAGACAACTGTGCATGAAATAATAAAAATGAAGTGTTTGGAAGAAACCTGAGATTTTTATTCATGAAGAAGGGGATGCCTTGGGCATCCCCAAGCTTTGACGCTTGTACTTCTTGGATATTTCTTGGGGTGACATGGGTGACATCCCCAATCTTGAGTTTTAGTCCATTCTTCATTGCATTACATCATTCTTTCCCTACACCTGAAAATTTCCTTCATACAAAACTTCACATAATCTTCATTAGCAACATTAGTGCATTTAAGATAATAAGTCTTTGGGGTTTAGTTTCAACACAAGTAGAACTTACATTAAGACAAAAGCTACTGTAGCACTTCCTTTAAAAAGTTCAAGAAATTGGCAAGAACTCAAAGACAAAGGGATTTAAGAAGCAAATGCAAATAATGGCAGAAATCTGTCAAAACAGACCAGCAGGTAAAAACAATTTTTTAGAAGACCTTCTGTTGCTCAAATCGAAAAGTGTTGAACTAGCGAAAGTTGGATAACAACCTGGGGCAGAAGCACAAAAAATTACAGCTCAAACTGTCGTACAGAGATTTTACACGAATTTTTACAACGAAGCACAAAAATCTGTTTCGGGACAGCAACTTTCCCAAGCATTACTTCTCTCTCATTAGAGGTTACTCTTGGCACAAAAACCACACAAAAATGATAAGGAGCGGTTATTACAGAGGTAATAACTTCCAAGACTGAACTAAAACTTTTGGGTTATCTCCCAATAAGTACTTTTCTTTAACGCCTTTAAGTTAGGCATAAGAAGTAAGAAAAGAATCAAGTATTCTTAAATGAAGAGGCATTAAGATTGATACCAGAAATATCTTCAACAAGGCAAGGTATATCATACAAATAAGTTCTATAGGATCCTCTCTCACTGCTCTTGGGTTCACTATTTTCATCAAACATGTTTTCATTAACAATCCAATCAAAATTCTTTTCTAAGGCTTCATGCATTCCTACAACTTTAAAAGGTATTGGTATCTTAATTTCCTCCCCATTAGGTTCGGTTTTGTCCATCTTTTCTTGTGTACCAATAACATTTAGACATGAGCCTTTCATATTAAAACGATCAAAAACTTTTATAGCTTCCTTAACAACATCATAGAATTCTTTAATCAAGGTTTCCAGAATAAAATCTCTCTTTTTAGGGTCCTCAATATATTTAAGTTTAAGAAACATCACTTGCATTATGGGGTTAAGGTTAACAAACCTAGCTTCCAACATGTGAACTAAAGAGGCTGCAGCAATTTCATAATTTGGAACAGGTTCTGCTAGGGATCTATCCTTAATATCCTCATGTTTGCTAACATGATTAAAGAATTCTTCAATATTATCTTTGCTAATTATGGAGCCACTACCTATTGAAAGGTATTTCATGGTGAATTGAGGTGTCATCATGTTGATCTAAGAACGAGGTGACAACTTACAGAAAGAATTTTTTGTGTGTGTTTTTTGTAAAAACAAGCAAACTAGAACAACTATTTTTTGTGTGTTTTTTATAAAGAAACAAGCAAACAAAGCAGAAATAAACTAAGCAAACCAAAAAACAAAGTAAAGAGATTGGTTATGAGGGACTCCGTCCTTGACTCCGTCCTTGACTCCGTCCTTGACTCCGTCCTTGACTCCCCGGCAACGGCACCAGAAAAAGAGCTTGATGGCCCAAAATATATTCGAGCTCGCTGGGGCACCCCAAGAGGAAGGTATGATGAGCACATCAGCAAGTTTTCCCTCAGTTATGAAACCAAGGTTATCGAACCAGTAGGAGCAAGGAAACGCCTCCAAGGTGTTGTTTCCAACTTGGAATCATGCACAACACAACCACAGAACTTTGCCCCCAACTTACAGCGAGGTTGTCAATCTCACCGATTTTGCTGAAAACAAAGGACTAAATGTATCGTGTGGAAGATAGTAATAGCTTGCAGAAAGTAAATAGAAAACATTAAAAAACTTCGTAGATTGATGGTAAAAGAATGGACCGGGGTCCATAGTTCACTAGTGGTGATTCTCCTTAAGATAGATGACATGTTGGGTGAACAAATTACAGCGGGGCAATTGACAAACATCGAGAAAGCATACATGCATATACTAATCATATTAACTCCTATGAGATTTGATTGGGAATTACAACATTATGCATAGACCGTAATCCAACTACAGCTATGACTAATAATCCACCTTCAGGTTATCATCCGAACCCCCTCCAGTATTAAGTTGCAAGCAACAGATAATTACATTAAGCGAAGTGTGTAAAGTAAACAATACGATTGTTCTATGAACAAAGGATTGTTGTTTTCTCCCTAGTAGTAACAACACATCTAGTACCTTAGAGATTTCTGTCACTTCCCCAGATTACTAGAGGCATGAAACCACTATCGAGCATAAATACTCCCTCTTGGAGTTGCTAGCATCTACTCGGCCAAGATAGCTACTAACAAAGGAGAGCATGCAAGATCACAAATAACAAAGACATGATAGAATCAATAATCAATCTGAAATAGCATCTCAATATCCATCGGATCCTCGCAAACACAACAAGTAGGATTACAAATAGGTGATCTTGATCATGAACGGAGCTCACAAGATCTAAACATGATAGCACAAAGGAGAAGAACCAACCATCTAGCCACTACATGGACCCGTAGTCCAAGGATGAACTACTCATGCATCACACCGAAGGTAGGCATGGTGATGAAGAAGGCCTCCAGGGTGAATTATCCCCTCTGGCAGGGTACCGGGAAGACCTTCAGATCCCTCCCTATCTAGGGATGGAGATGATGGCGGCTACAAACTCTTTCGTGGAATTTTGATCGGGTACTTAGGGTTTTTGTATCAGAGGCTTCTTATAGGCGAAAGGGGAGGCCGAGGGGGTGCCCGAGGTGGCTGCACCCCCCAGGCGTGGGCCGGGCCTGGCCGCGTAGCCAGGGGGTGTGGCCCCCTTGAGGCCCCTCCTTGTCTCGTCTTCTGGCTCCGTGTTCCCCCCGGTGAAATATTGACTTTGGCTTTTGTCCCGTCCAATTCCGAGCATATTCATTTTCTGGCTTTTCTGGAACCAAAAACAGCAGAAAACAGGCAACTGGCACTATGGCATCTTGTTAATAGGTTAGTTCCAGAAAATGCGTAAAGATACTCCAAAGTGTGGATAAAACATAAGAAAGTAGATATAAAACAAGCATGGAATATCAAAAATTATAGATACGTTTGCAACGTATCATTTATCAGTCTGACAAACACACTCATATCATGGTTTATCTTCATCTAAACTTAATGAAGGAGGTTAAGTTGGAGGATATTCCTGTAGTAAGGGAGTTTCAAGATGTTTTTCTAGTAGAATTACCAGGATGCCACCTGATCGGTAGATAGAGTTCACTATTGAATTGATACCTGGTACAACACCTATTGGTAAAGCACCATACAAGATGGGTCCTAAAGAGCTAAAAGAGCTTAAAGATCAAATTGCTGAGTTAGCAAGCAAAGGTTTCATTTAGGAGAGTGTATCCCCATGGGGAACTCCGGTGATTTTTGTTGATAAAATAGATGGAGGACAATGAATGTGTGGAGATTATAGGAATCTAAACAATGTCACCATCAAGAACAAGCATCCATTGGCAAGAATTCAAGATTTGTTTGATCAAGTCAAGGGAGCTGGAGTGTTTCCAAGATTGATCTGAGATCAGGTTACCATCAGATCAAAATCAGACCTAAAGATGTTCCAAAAATAGCATTTGTATCAAGGTATGGGCATCATGAGTATTTAGTCATACCTTTTGGATTGAACAATGCACCAGCAATATTCATGAATCTGATGAACAAAATCTTCATGCCATATCTGGACAAGTTTGTCATAGTTTTCAATGATGATATTTTAATATATCCCAAGCATAAAGAGGAGTATGCAGATCACTTGAGAATAGCATTGCAAATCCTAAGAGAACACAAGATATATGTGATGGCTCAGTGTACGGCGCTAGAAAAATGCTGGTGCGGTGTGGATGTAGAGCTCGTTGGGAACCCAAGAGGAAGGTATGATGAGCACAGCAGCAAGTTTCCCTCAGTTATGAAACCAAGGTTTAATCGAACCAGTAGGATCAAGGAAACACCCCAAAGGTGTTGCTAGATGAGCCTTGGCAGGGCGCACTACCGGTGCTAGTAGCAATGTGGAGACCTACACAACACAACCACAGAACTTTGTCCCCAACTTGCGATGAGGTTGTCAATCTCACGTGTGATGACCCACAAGTATAGGGGGTGTATCACAGTATTTTCGATAAGTAAGAATGTCGAACCCAACGAGGAGCAGAAGGTGCTGGCTAGTGGTATGGATCAGGAATTCTCTACAAATACTTAGCAAACGGATTTTTAGGGTTTTTTGATAAAGCAAGTAAACAAAGTACGAGTAAATAAAAGACAGTAGGAATAAATGCAACAAGTGGCCCAATCCTTTATGCAGCAAAGGACAAGCCGGTTGTATTAGTTAAGATGACCAGATGTTCTTGAGGACACATGGGAAGACTGTCAAGTGCTTTCGCTTCATATAGTCGATTAATCTTCTTTAGCTTGCTAAGTGTTGTGTGGGTGAACCTGTGCTAATGTACCGCCCCATCCAAAACTAATACATACTTGTGATTATACCCCTTGCAAACATCCGTAAGTACAAGAAAGTAATTAAGGTAGAAACCTAACCATAACTTTAAACTCTAAGACCCTTACGTCCCTTGTGCAATGGTTTCCTAACGGGGGTTTAGGTTTCTGTCACTCCGACAACCCCTACGATTAGTAGCCAAATACACAATGCATTCCCCTAGGTCCATATAGGTGAAGTGTCATGTAGTCGATGTTCACATGACACCACTAGAAGAAGTACACCACAACTTAAATACCAATCTATTGAATCTTTCTCAACGCAACTCCACTACTAACAACAAGAGTTCTCCCATGTCCTCAAGAGCAAAACGAACTACTCACAAGACATCATATGGATCATGATCAGAGATGGAATAATGATGTATAACAATCTGAACATAAACAATAATTCAATCGTTCACTCAATAGCATCAACTACAAAGAGTAATCAACACCGGGAAAGTTTCCCCTATGAACTAATGCAAGATTCAACTCAATTGTTATAGCAATATGGAGATGGTGATGAGGGTACTGATGGTGATGATGGTGGTGATGGTGATGATGATGATGATCCCGATGAAGTCTAGCTTGATGGTGGTGTTGATGGCGACGATCTCCCCTCTCTGGGAAGGAATTCCCCCGGCAGAAATCTGCCTACCGGAGAGATCTTTCTCTCTCGGTGTTTTCCGCCCCGCAGAGGCGGCGGAATCTTTCTATGGTCGCTCCCTGAGTCTTAGGGTTTCGGTAGGATGATATACGCTAGAGGAGAGAGGCTGGAGTGGGCCAGGGCGGCCACACCACCTCCAGGCACGATCTAGGCATGCCCGTGCCATGGGGTGGTGTGGCCCCCCTGTGGCTCACCTCCACTCCATCTTCTGGCATCCTTAGTCTTCTGGAAAAATAGGATTTTCCGTATATTTTCTCGGATTTTCTGATCTTCACGAATTTTGCCTCCAAACATCACCTTTTCCATCAGAATCCTAACTACAGCAGTCCATGCTCCAAAAGTCATCAACCATGTAAAAATAGATGAAATAACATAAGTATCACCTCTCAATATGAAATATATCAATGAATAATAGTGAATTAGGACATAGAATAGTGATGCAAAATGGACGTATCAACGTGTTTTGTGGAAAACAAAGGATTAAATGTATCGAATGGAAAGAAGTAATAGTTTGCAGAAAGTAAACACAAAGCAGTAAATAGTTTATAGATTGTATGTAAAAGAAAAGGACCGGGATCCATAGTTCACTAGAGGTGGCTCTCCTTAAGATAGATAACATGCTAGGTGAACAAATTACATCGGGGCAATTGACAAACATTGAGGAAGCAATACATGCATATACTAATCATCTTGAATCCTTTGAGACTTGATTGGGCATTACAACATTATACATAGACCGCCATCTAACTGCATCTATGACTAATAATCCACCTTCAGGTTATCATCCGAACCCCCTCCAGTATTAAGTTGCAAGCAACAGATTATTGCTTTACGAACTGCGTGTAAAGTAAACAATACGATTGTTCTATGAACAAAGGATTGTTGTTTTCTCCCTAGTAGCAACAACACATCTAGTACCTTAGAGATTTTTGCCACTTCCCTAGATTACAAGAGGCATGAACCCACTATCGAGCATAAATACTAACTCTTGGAGTTGTTAGCATCTACTTGGCCAAGATAGCTACTAACTACGGAAAGCATGCAAGATCACAAATAACAAAGACATGATATAATCAATAATTAATGTAAAATAACATCTCAATATCCATCGGATCCCCGCAAACACAACATGCAGAATTACAAATAGATGATCTTGATCATGAACGGAGCTCACAAGATCTAAACATGAAGGCACAAAGGAGGAGAACCAACCATCTAGCTACTACATGGATCCGTAGTCCAAGGATGAACTACTCACGCATCACACTGGAGGCTTGCATGGTGATGAAGGAGGCCTCTAGGGTGAATTCCCCTCTCCGGCAGGGTGCTAGGAAGAGCTTCAGATCCCTCCCGATCTAGGGATGGAGATGACGGCGGCTATAGACTCTTTCGTTTTTGATCAGGAACTTAGGGTTTTCGTCCCGAGGGCATCTTGTAGGCGGAAGGGGAGGCCGAGGGGGTGCCGGAGGCGGCCACACCACCCCCTGGCACGGGCCAGGCTGGGTGGCGCGGCCAGGTGGTGTGGTGGCCCCTGGCCCCTCTCCATCTCGTACTCTGGCATCTGATGACTTCCGGAAAAATAGGCACTTTGGCTTTTGTCCCGTCCATTTCCGAGAATATTAATTTTCTGACTTTCCTGGAACCAAAACAGCAGAAAACAGGCAGCTCGCACTGTGGCTCTTATTAATAGGTTAGTCCAAGAAATCATATGAAAAGTACTCCAAAGTGTGGACAAAACACAAGAAAGTGGATAAATCCAAGCATGGAACATAAGAAATTATAGATACATTTGCAATGTATCAACATCCCCAAGCTTAACTCTTGCTCGTCCTCCAGTAGGTAAGTGATAAAAAGAAAGAATAATTTTTGAGGTGACATGCACCATCAAAGACTTGATCAAAGTATTTGTAAAACATTCAAAGTTGGGATCATAGTACTTCAATCATAACATGAAAGACAAAGTTCTAGCAATAAGACAAAGAAACTACGATGCAACATGAAAAGTCACAAACAAAAGATTCACGAATAACAATGCTTTGCAAGACGTTTGTTTGTTTTACATAAAGAAAACATAGCATAATAGTATTCAGCTTGTCCCTCAATAGAGCAGCAAATATAAATGCATAGGACACCTTCAAAGTTCATAAGAGTGACTAGATACAAATAGTTTAAAACAAGCAATATCAAGTTATGCATCAATCAACTAGTCTTGGGACAATGCACATAGAACTAAGAATGGCCACTATGCTCTCAAAGTAGGTGCATAAAGGTAGAAGGTGGAGACACAATATAATGGTGGAAGAAAGGCCTTTTTATAAAAGGAAGTAGGGATTCAAGTCCCATAAAGAGCTTCCAAAAATTATGGTACTTATAGCTTTCAGCTCTCATTGCCCCTATCATAAGCATCTTGAAGTGATTAAGGTTAAAGTGAACAAACTATGGTGTACATGCTAGACGAAGTATAAGTTAGAAATCTCATGTCCCTTGTATATGAGGGTCGCTCCTCATGCTACTCAAGTTTAGTCACCGGTAAGTTCTTGTCATCGTAAGTACATGTGTATCATAGAGAACCGCCAACGGGGTACCCCTTGCCCGATGATACGGAAGAATCCCCATATCAAAATGACAAGGCAAGCAGACAACGAGCATCTCAGCAATCTTCTTATTTACCATGGGAATATGGTGCTTTTTTCTCTCTTTCCTCTTTTCATAATCTCTCGTTTTTCTCTTTTCTCTTTTTTTCTCAATATAGGACTCTTTTTTATAAGAAGAATGCTTCATAGACAACTCATTATGGTTACACTGCAGATTTCCACCATGTCAGCATGGATTAGACTAGCGGCCCAGGCGTTTCTCTAACACATATACATAACTCTATGGACTTACAAGCTCCCCTTTCATTTCACACCGACGACATCCATATACAAAAGAGCATGATATCAACTAGGTACAAGTACCAAGTGCAATGTTGAAAGCGTTCCCTATGAAAGCATGGTTCTGCTAATTCCCAACAAACAAGTGCAAGCATATACAACATAGACGACACAATGGTTCAAGTTTATTAAGGGCAAGAAAAGTAAAGTGTGCCATCAAGTTCGTGAGAGCTTTAATCACTAGTTTTCTCATAACAAGTTTAATTTGGAAGGTAAACAAAAGAATGAATATACTTGGAATAGCATAAGCTAGTAGGTAGGTATGGTGGACTCTTTGGAATAACTTGGTTTAGGGAGTTGGATGCATGAGTGGAACTCATACTTGGTTGTGGAGGCTAGCAAAAGACTAGGAGCGACAAACTAAGAGAGCAATAATGGCCATAATCATGCAGAGCGACAAAACATCATTGATCAAAGCATAAAGTGATACTACAAGTTGAAAACTAAAGGATCATAAAGGCTATGGTGACTTGAGATAGTCATAACATGGTGTGAGCATGCGCCAAGTCAACCCAAATAAAGCATCAAATGAGAATATCCCTATACTATGCTTTAATATGCTAAAACAACGCATGATTCATCCAAGGCACATTAAGAAATCTCAATTGTTAATAACAAGTCATGCTACAACAAAGAATACTAAGCATAAAGGCAAAACAATATCAAGCATGGCATGACAAAGCATAGGCCACAGTCAAAAACGAGCTCTTTTTACCACATAAGCATGAAATTTCCTACTCTTTTCCAAACCAAACCAAACTATTTGCAAACCAATGTATGAAAGAGGGGGTCCAACCAATTTATTCAGAAAACTAAGAAAACCAAGAAAATGAAAAAACCAAAACGAAAAAGAAGACGCTCCAAGAACACAACTGTGCATGAAACAATAAAAATGAAGCGTTTGGAAGAAACCTAGAATTTTTATTGATGAAGAAGGGGATGCCTTGGGCATCCCCAAGCTTTGACGCTTGTACTTCTTGGATATTTATTGGGGTGACACGCATGGCATCCCCAAGCTTGAGTTTTGGTCCATCCTTCATCTCATTACTCATTCCTTACATACACCTAAAATTTTTCCTTCATACAAAACTTCACACAATCTTTATTAGCAACATTAGTGCACTCAAGATAAATAAGTCTTAAGGTTCAGTTCTAACACCAAATAAACTTTCATTAGAACACTAGATACTGTAGCACTTCCCTCAAAAAGCTCAATTCCCCAAAAGAACTCAAAAAGGAACCAACAAGAAGCAAATGCAAAAAATGGCAGAAATCTATCAAAACAGACCAGCAGGTAAAGACGATTTGTTTCGAAGACATTCTGTTGCTCAAATCAAAAAGTGTTGAACTAACGAAAGTTAGATAACAACCTGGGGCAGAAGAACAAAAATTCACGCCTCAAAAAGACATTTAGATAATTTACACAAATTTTTATGGTGAAGCACACAAATCTGTTTCGGGACAGCAACTTTCCCAATCATTACTTCTCTCTCATTAGAGGTTACTCTTGGCACAAAAAGCAAATAAAAAGGATAAGGAGAGGTTATTACAGAGGTAATAACTTCCAAGACCCATATAAAACTTTTGGGTTATCTCCCAATAAGTACTTTTCTTTAACGCCTTTAAGTTAGGCATAAGAAGTAAGAAAAAGAATAAAGTGTTCTCAAATGAAGAAGCATTAAGACCAAATTTCTTGCCCTTACCTTTCTTACTTTTATTCTTAACCTTGTGTAGCATCCCAATTGTCTAAAAATGTAATGCTACTTAGTCTAGTAATATAATGGCTACTTCCTATATACAATTGTTGCATCATAATTATATCATGCTCATGTCATCATGCCAGCTTGCATTTGAGCATCATATAAAACCCTTTCCTTTGGGTTCTTCTCTCACATGCATTATTAATTGTATTTTCCTATTGATATTGTATTTGGTTATTGATATATTGTTTAATGCCCAAGTTGAGTTGGGGGCATATCTTTTATTCAAATCCATCACATTTCTTTTCACCACCTTATAATTCCACCATTCCATTAATCCATGAGCTTGTATTTCTTTTCTTTTGATTTTATCTAGCTCATGGGAGATAGGATGGATCCAATTCTAATTTCTTTTGCTTGGCCTTTATTTCCACTTCTTGGGAATGCATAAGAATAATGCCATATTATTATTATTGTTTTCACAAAATAAAACATGGCATTTAATATTTTGCATGGGCCATGCAACCACCATCACCACCTTTATCCCATTGGTTTTTCCCTTGTTTTAGTGATCCTTTCTTTGTGGGATCATCTCCATACCTCTCTATCTTTTCCCAAGTCCTCCTCAACCTCATTTTTCTTCATGCATGAACAAATGAAGCTTGTTCCCTAAACCATTTCCTCTTCCTTTTCTTGGGTTCACTTTACCTCACCTTATGCTAAGCAAAGCCTCTCCTTTCATCTAGTTTTGGTCTTATAAACATGTTTAAAATCTAAACACATATACTAAACCCTAACCCTAGCTTCCTCTCTTTTCTTTCTCACCCTAATTCTACACTACACCCTAACCCTACCCCACCTCTCTCACCTCACCCTCTCCTCTCACCATGCCGAGGTGTCCCCTCTCCCTACCAGCAGGCCCCACCTAGCTACCATCTACCCCACCCCACTAGCTCTCTCTCTCTTTTTCTTGCCGAGACTAACCCTAGCCTAAACCGAACCACCCCTCTCTGATCTCTCTCTCTCTCTCTCGCTGCCAGCCGGCTCCACCGACCTCACCGTCGCCCCTGGCCCACCTGCAGCCCCTCGCCCTGCCCTGCCCAACTCGAGCTCCAGCTCGAGCACGTGAGCGAGAAGGAGAAAGGTGCCCGAAGCCACCTTTATCTCTGCATGTGCCCGCACGCTACCCCTTCCCCTCCTCGCTTTTCCTCCGCCCCACGCCTCCTGGCATCGCTCAGATCCGCCCCCAAACCCTGCCTCTCCTCTTCTTCTTCTTCACCGCCGCCAGATCCTTCCGCCGGCCACCGCCAGCAGCACCGCCACTTCTTCGATCCAGCCGGCGAGCACGACGTGGAAGTGGTCGAGGAGGTCGAGGATCATCCCCTGCATCGCCCAGGACGCGCCAGCGAGGAGGAGGAGCACCAGAGCCGCCAGTACCAGCGCCGCCCGATGCAAACCCTAATTCTCCGGCCGCCAGCCTCGTCAACGATCCGCCGCACCTCTTCCTGAACTGACACCACCGACCTCTCCTCGGTGAGCCCCTCGTGCTCGCTGACATCCTCACGCTCGCTGTCGCCGTCTAGATCCGCTGTTCGTTTCATCGAACACGCTGCGCGCGCCGTTAGCCACCGCGTTGGTTCGCTCCCGCGTCGCGCAGAACCATACATAGGCCGCGCCTACCCTCATGTCACCATCCCGTAGGCCACCACACTGGCTCAGGCCCTCGACGCGCACCCCACAGGTCGCGAGGTCGAGCCCCCGCGCCACGCGTGCCACGCTCTGTCAGTCGAACACCGCCCTGTCAGTTTCGTCAGAGGAAACACATGAACAGTGGGGCCGTGGTCATCTTACAGAAAACCCCCACTTTTTATCTCGCGCTTAACCCGTGGTTCAACCTACCCCACCTGTCAGCCGCTGCGCGCTTTTTACAGAAAGGCACTCCCATTTTTGCAATCTTAACCGCTGTCCAGTACGCCCCCACCTGTCAGTCTCTGCGAGACCCGTCGCTGGCACCTGGGCCTAGCCCGCAGGCCCCGCCTGTCATACGCTGTAGCTAGACTAACCCGCAGAGCAAAAAGGATTTTCCTGAGCGTGTGGCCCAGTCCGTTTGGTCCCACTCGTCAGCGACTGGGGCTAGCTCGAGCTGGGTAACAAATGTTTTCCCTGTTTGTCTGTTTTATTTAAACCATTTTCAAAAATTGATTTAAAATCAAAATCAAGTCAGATTCAAATAATTTTTAAAATACAAATCCAAATAATACAAATGATATACATTTTGGAATCAGAAAAATGTGAGGAATTCAAATATGACATTCAAAATAATGTTTGAACACTTTAAATTCTCGAGATGATTAAAATTAGAATAAAATGCCCTTTTCCTTAATAAATTAATAACTTTAATTCTATAACTCCAAATTTGGCAAATGATATGTCTAAATCGATCAGCGCGACGAGCCCGTTCTATTTGTGCAGTCCTTGTTCTGAATTGAAGCATGCATCATGTCATTATTAAACATCTGAACTGTTTATGACAATAAAACTTGGTTAAATAAATAATAAAATGCTTTATTCTTGTATTTCACACCTCACCATGCCATGCTACTTTAATGCCATGTAAATTGAGCATCATTCATCATGGCATGCTTGTTTGCTTGTCGCATTTTAATTCATATGCTTGTGCACTTTATTTATGTTGGCCCTTGTTTGTTTGGTTCTTCTTCGAATAGACGCACAGCTGGAGAATTACCAGGAATCACAGGAGTACTACCCAGATCCATCTCTCGCTTCAACTGAGCTGCCAGGCAAGCACTACCACATGCTTGCATACATTTAGTACCTATTGCCTCTATCTTATTCTTGCATCATTGAGTCGCGATTGCATTAAATTGAATCACAAGTACTGCATAGCCTTTACTTTTAAACCCCACCGAAGCTTGTTCCTCCATCCCATGAGCCATTACTACAGGAGTTGTTTGAGCCATGCGAGTCGTAGAAAAGCATGTGTAGGGTATGTGAGTGTCTGATGAATAACGAGGTACCTAAACAACATAACCTGAGTAGTAATGGGATAACTGATGAAAGAGGCACCGGTGAGCAATATCTGCTATTTGGTTTTTCATGCTCACTTGTGTCCCGTAGGACCCCAAGTACTTGATTCATGTTCCTTGTTTATTCGCACTATCCACATCCGGGAGGCCTTATAGACCCCCCTGAGCCAGAGCTTGATTCATTCTTATTTCTTGGGGCCACAATTAGTTTCGGGTTTTATTATTATCCTATACTTATGCCATGTTACTGCTTTATTTAAGACTGTGTGAGGAGCACCTGTACTGTTTTGGATCGTGACACGTTTTCACTGTATCGACAAGCCCAGTCACATTTTCGGGTTCCCCGTCATTTACCGCCGTCCACACAAACCTTGAGTCCGTCTCGGAGTCAGCTAGCTTCGTCGCGGGTAGCTTAATGGGGTGGCCCCCTGAAATATTACTGAATCCTGTGATCGCTTTGTCGTGAATGCCTCGTTGGGTTTTGAGTTGGTTTTTCCGAGGTTGATCGAGTGTGTGTTGCTATTCGTGCACCCCTGCAGGGTAAATCTTTCTAAAAGCCGTGTCCGCGGTTATGCACGACTTGGAGCACAGTTTCTCGATCATAGATAAGTATAACTTAAGCACCGCTTTTAAGTTGACTAAGTACTTGACTAGTAAATAGTGCAACACTCATGGAATAGATAATAAAACTGCCAACGGATGATGGGGGTTGTTCGTCCGCTTCCTCGTTGGTAAGCGAGGAGGAGGATGGATCTGTTATTTATACTGTTATAACTGTTGTTCTTAATTCACGGACATCCGTCTATCATTGGTTAGGCGGATGGTTAGCGAGTATCTATAGAATTGCTAGACTTTATCTTTTGCTGCAATTGCGTCACCCCAGGTTGTGTCCCCTTTAGTGGCATAAAGACTTGCTGAGTACCCCTAGGGTCTCACACGATAAATTGTTTGATTAAGATGAACAGGTGTATTCGCAAGATGGATACTGGGTGGAGGAGACAGATGATGTTGGCAACGGTCACTCGGTGTAGAGATTCCGGGAACGGGGATCGATGAGATCTATGGGCGGGATGTGTTTATTTATGTGGCATCTTATGCCGATTTTATTCTTATCCGTACTCGGATCTTGTTTCCGCTTCCGCCTGATACTCTGATGTTTGTTGTATGAGGAGCTATCCTAAATTATTATCTCTACCTAGGATATTTGAATCTTGCCGTATGGCATTGCAATTTTCTATTTCTTTTAGATGGACTGGATCTAAGGACTGTTGTATGTGGCTTGCATACATACTCATTTGTGTATGTAGTTGATCCCTTCGCCTGCCGATTACGCCGCTCGTTCTTGCCCCGATGTTTAGAAAGTGGTTAGGACGGCCGAAAGGTCTACCGTGAGTGGCCCTGGGCCCCACCGTACTATTTTAACCACTTTCGTTCATCCAGGCGTGTAACTAAGAGCGTAATTCACCGAGGTAGTTACAATTGGTATCGGAGCCATCCCGCCCTTCAGGGTCTCAGCCAAAATCGTCGTTGTCAGTCTAGCAAATATTTTTGGTAGTTATGTATACTAAGGAAAAACAAACGTGAGAGTAGGGCTGCTTCCATTTTTCTTCTTACCCACCCACCCACCCTTTTCTGGTAAGGAAGTGTAACGTTTTCAATCCTCTTCTAAAATTCAAACTAGGATTCACGTGTTCTGGGTTCCGTAGTACTATAGGTTGTGTTTGTGTGTGTGTGTGAATTCCTTGTCTATCTGTTGCATCCAAATGTTATCACTGTCTGCCTTTTGGTTATCAACTGTTGGTACATTCCATACCAACAGGCCTTTGTAAACCGACGCGATCTATTCTGATTCGTTGTATACCGATGCAATCTATCTTACTCTTTGTTATCCGACGTTATCTTGTTGGGGTGTTCTTTTTCGTAGCTACCAATCTTTAGGTTCATCTTAAGAAGAAGGTGTTGGGATATGTGTTTTACTGATTCATGTGCGGAGTAATGATTTGAGTGCGGCATGGAGTCGCGACCATACCACTACTTTTATCATTTGCTCTTGTATGTTGAACTAGTAGAGTTACTAATCTTGATTCGTGAAGTGGTTTTTTCGCATATAGTGGTATTTTAATGCCCAAATTTGTGGAAAATTTTTCTTTGTTAGTTTGTGTACCACACTCCTTGTTCAGTCGTGTGCGTTATGCTTAATATCTTTGAGTGCCTTGAACTTTGTTGATATTTTAATATCATCTCAGTGAATTGCATCCTTTAATCTTGGTTAATTCCATTTTGGTACTATTTTGGATTATTATCATTCTCCATTATAGTACTGACTTGTGTTTTATATCAATAACAGGATGGCACCACCACGCCGTTCTGAGGAGGACATTGCACCTGAACTTGGGGCTGCTTTGGCAAGTATTGCAAATGCTTTGGGCACTATGCAGCAAAACCAGCAGCGCTTCGAGGAAAGCGTGAGGAGGAATAAGTTTGTTCCGCTACCTCCACCTCCCAAGCGAGGAGACATCAAGATTTTTCTCAAGTTCAAACCACGCCAATTTGAGGTGTCTGATCAGCCACTTGATGCGGATGATAGGCTTCGTGAAGTGTCAAGGTTGCTGATGACTGCGGATGTTCCCGAGCAAGAATGGGTGAAATGTGCCACTCACCTTCTAAAGGGAGATGCAGCTCTCTGGTGGGAAAATTACCTCAAGGCAGATCTTTCTGGTTTTCAGCCTACTTGGGAGCAATTCACTACTGCTTTCAAAGAGCAATATCTGTCAGAAATTGTCATGGAAAGGATGAAGGAAGTGTTTCTCAACCTCAAGCAGGGCACTGACAATGTCAACACCTACATGAGAAACTTCTTGAATCTTTCTCGGTATGGTGGCGATGAGATCTCTGATGACAAGAAGAAGCAAAATAGGTTTAGGCAAGGCCTCAATGCTTCCATCAAATATGCAATCACTCATGCAAGGCCGGCGTCTTTTCTGGAACTCCAACACACAGCTCTGCAGGAAGAAGCAAGTAGGCAAGTGTTTGAGGAGTCAAAGAAACACAGTCGTGATACAACAAGCTCTTCTGCTATGACAGCTCCTTCTAAGCGTCGTGTCTGGGTTCCTAACACCCCACCGTTGCTCCCTGCTCCACCAGGACCGTCAAGCTACGCAGCAAGGCCACCAAACTCCTTCACTGCGGCTCCCAGGGGCTACAACCACAACTACCCTGGAGCTCCTGGCGGAGTCCCTGGCTATGTTGCTCCACGTCCACCTGGTGCTTGCTATACTTGTGGAAACACTGGGCATCAGCACTGGAATTGTCCTATGAACAACAAAGCTCTTCCACCACCACCTCCAAGACCTGCGGCAAGTGCTCCTATGATTCGTGCACCTCCACCTCGGGCTCTCAACATCAACACTAAGCCTGGGTCTACGGTTGCTCGTGCCAACTGTGTCAACGCCGCTCAAGCTGAGCATGCACCTGGAGTTGTGATGGGTATGCTTCCTATTAACTCAGTTCCTGCACGAGTTTTGTTTGATTCTGGTGCTTCGCATTCTTTTGTTTCTCACAAGTTTGCGCATGAGCAAGATCTGGCTATGGTTCCTTTATTGCATCGTCTTGTGGTACAATCTCTTGGGTCAAACATGAGGGCTGCTCATATCAGCCATGGCAATCAAATTGAGATTGGTGGCTCTTCGTTTCCGGCTTCCTTAATTATTCTAGGAAATTCTGGTATTGATGTTATCTTGGGCATGGATTGGTTAACAGCAAATGCAGCTATGATTGATTATGCTGAACGTTCGGTTTCTCTGAAAATTCCTGAAGGCCATATAGTCTATTCTCCAAGTCTGACTCCTGCAATTCAGCTGTATTCTTTGGCGGCTCTGAATGATGATGCTATGGAAGGTATTCAGAGTGTTCCTGTAGTCTGTGAGTTCCCAGATGTCTTTCCTGAAGAGTTGCCAGGTATGCCTCCGGATCGTGAGGTTGAGTTTGTCATTGAACTTGAACCTGGTACCGCTCCTATCTCCAAGCGGCCTTATTAAATGGGTCCTGCTGAGTTGGCTGAACTCAAGTGTCAGCTTGATGAACAAGAGAAGTTGCGTTTCATTCAGCACAATACTTCTTCTTGGGGTAGTCCAACCATCTTTGTGAAGAAGCGAGACAAGACTGATAGACTTTGTGTTGACTATCGGGCACTCAATGCTAAAACCATCAAGAATAAATATCCCCTTCCGCGGATTAATGATCTCTTCGATCAGCTAGCTGAAGCTGTGGTATTCTCTAAACTTGATTTGAGAAGTGGCTATCATCAAATCAAGATTCACAAGAAAGATGTTTCTAAAATAGCTTTTACCACCCGCTATGGCCTGTATGAGTACATGGTCATGTCTTTCGGTCTCACCAATGCACCTGCAACCTTCTCGAGGCTTATGAACACGGTTTTCATGGAGTATCTTGATAAGTTCGTTGTGGTCTATCTGGATGACATTCTAGTCTATTCTAAGTCAAAATAAGAACATGAAGAACACCTTCGGTGTGTCCTAAACAAACTTTGTGAGAACCGCCTGTATGCAAAGTTCTCCAAGTGTGAATTCTGGCTGCCTCAAGTCACCTACCTTGGTCATGTCATTTCTGCCAAGGGCATTGCCGTCAACCCAGAAACTATTAAGACAATTATGGACTGGCTTCCACCCATAAATGTCAAAGAAGTCCGGAGTTTCCTTGGTTTGGCCAGTTACTGCCGTCGCTTCATTCAAAACTTCTCAAAGATTGCGAAGCCTCTTACCGATCTCCTCAAGAAAGGCAAGAAATACCATTGGACTCCTGCATGTCAAGCAAGCTTTGAAACACTCAAAGAGAAGCTCACTTCCACACCAGTCTTGGTTCCTCCAGATACATCAAAGCCTTTCCAGATTTTCTGTGATGCTTCATTGCAAGGATTGGGTGCGGTCCTTATGCAAGAAAAGCAAGTTGTTGCTTATGCATCTCGTCAGTTAAAGACGCATGAGATCAACTATCCTACACATGACATCGAACTTGCAGTGGTTGTCTTTGCTTTGAAAGTATGGAGGTATTACTTGCTTGGCAACCGTTGTGAGATCTTTTCTGATCACAAGAGTCTGAAGTATATATTCACACAACCTGATCGCAACCTTCGTTAGAGGAGGTGGATTGAAACAATAAATAATTTCGATTTGACCATCAACTACACTCCAGGAAAAGCTAATGTCATGGCTGATGCTCTTATCCGAAAAGCTTATGTCAACAACCTTATGGTGGAAGAACAACAGCCTCTCTTGTGCGAGGAATTCCGCAAGCTAAACCTTGAAATAAAGGATCGAGGGTATCTTCTAAACCTTTTGGCAACACCGCTCTTGGAAGAAAAAGTTCGCTCTATTCAACTTGGTGATCCTTACACTAAAAAGATCATCTCCAACATTCAGCTTCCGAAGTATGAGTCTTTCCACGTAGATGACCAAGGCACTCTTTTGTTTGAACACCGGACGTTTGTTCCGAACTACCTGGGTTTAAGAGAGCAAGTTCTCAAGGAGGCGCATGATTCTGTTCTTTCTATCCACCCTGGCAGCACTAAGATGTACATGGACTTGAAAACACAATATTGGTGGCCTGGTTTGAAACGATATTGTGCCAAGTATGTCTCAGAGTGTGATGTTTGTCGTAGAGTTAAAGCTGTCCATCAGAAACCTTCCGGTCTTCTACAGCCATTGAAGCCTCCGGAATGGAAATGGGAGAAAGTAGAGATGGACTTCATCACTAGTTTTCCAAGGTCGCAGAAGGGAAACAATGCAATCTTTTTTGTCATTGACAGGCTTTCCAAAGTAGCTCACTTCTTTCCGATCAAGGAAACAATTTCTGCAATTCAGTTGGCTGAGCTCTATATCAACAGAATTGTCCCTCTGTATGGAGTTCCTCTTGAGATCAGTTCAGACCATGGAAGCATCTTCACTTCCAAGTTCTGGGGAAGTTTCCAAAATGCTTTAGGAACAAAATTAAACTTCAGCACAGCTTACCACCCTCAGTCGCAAGGACACGTTGAAAGGATCAATCAGATTCTGGAAGATATGCTCCGTGCTTGCGTTATCTCTTTTGACATGAAGTGGGAAGAATGTCTTCCTTATGCTGAATTCTCTTACAACAACAGTTTCCAAAAAAGTCTAAAGATGGCACCATTTGAGGCTCTCTATGGTCGCAAATGCAGAACTCCATCGGGCGCAGGTGAAAGAATATTGTTTGGCCCCGACATTGTAACTCAAGCGGAGGAGAAAGTTCACATCATTCTTGAAAACCTGAAGATTGCTCAAAGTCGCCAGAAGAGCAATTATGACCGAAAGCACACAGACATGGAGTATGTCCCTGGTGATCTCATTTACCTTCGTGTCACTCCCATGAGAGTCACGCACCGCTTTGGTATCAAAGGAAAGCTGGCTCCTAGATACATCGGTCCTTTCAAAATTCGTGGAAGAAGAGGAGAAGTTTCTTATGCTCTTGAGCTCCCTGAACAACTCAAAGTCCATGATGTTTTCCACATCTCTCAACTCAAGAAGTGCTTCAAGGATCCCGGTAGGACCGTGGACCATGAACTCATCAATCTCCAAGAAGATCTGTCTTATCAAGAACACCCCATAAAAATTCTTGAAGTCACAGAAAGAAGGACTTGCAACAAGTCCATCAAGTTCTGCAAGGTGCAGTGGTCGCACCATTCCGTTGATGAAGCCACTTGGGAACGTGAAGATGAGCTCTGTGCCAAGTATCCTACCCTCTTTAAGTCTTCTTCTTCCTAGAATCTCGGGGCGAGATTCCTGTTTAGTGGGGGAGAGTTGTAGCATCCCAATTGTCTAACAATTGTAATGCTACTTGGTCTAGTAATATAATGGCTACTTCCTATATACAATTGTTGCATCATAATTATATCATGCTCATGTCATCATGCCACCTTGCATGTGAGCATCATATAAAACCTTTTCCTTTGGGTTCTTCTCTCACATGCATTATTAATTGTATTTGCCTCTTGATATTGTATTTGGTTATTGATATATTGTTTAATGCCCAAGTTGAGTTGGGGGCATATCTTTTATTCAAATCCATCACCTTTCTTTTCACCACCTTATAATTCCACCATTCCATTAATCCATGAGCTTGTATTTCTTTTCTTTTGATTTTATCTAGCTCATGGGAGATAGGATGGATCCAATTCTAATTTCTTTTGCTTGACCTTTATTTCCACTTCTTGGGAATGCATAAGAATAATGCCATATTATTATTATTATTGTTTTCACAAAATAAAACATGGCATTTAATATTTTGCATGGGCCATGCAACCACCATCACCACCTTTATCCCATTGGTTTTTCCCTTGTTTTAGTGATCCTTTCTTTGTGGGATCATCTCCATACCTCTCTATCTTTTCCCAAGTCCTCCTCAACCTCATTTTTCTTCATGCATGAACAAATGAAGCTTGTTCCCTAAACCCTTTCCTCTTCCTTTTCTTGGGTTCACTTTACCTCACCTTATGCTAAGCAAAGCCTCTCCTTTCATCTAGTTTTGGTCTTATAAACATGTTTAAAATCTAAACACATATACTAAACCCTAACCCTAGCTTCCTCTCTTTTCTTTCTAACCCACTTCTACACTACACCCTAACCCTACCCCACCTCTCTCACCTCACCCTCTCCTCTCACCATGCCGAGGTTGTCCCCTCTCCCTGCCAGCAGGCCCCACCTAGCTACCATCTACCCCACCCCACTAGCTCTCTCTCTCTTTTTCTTGTCGAGACTAACCCTAGCCTAAACTGAACCACCCCTCTCTGATCTCTCTCTCTCTCGCTGCCAGCCGGCTCCACCGACCTCACCGTCACCCCTGGCCCACCTGCAGCCCCTCGCCCTGCCCTGCCCAACTTGAGCTCCAGCTCGAGCACGTGAGCGAGAAGGAGAAAGGTGGCCAAAGCCACCTTTATCTCTGCCCGTGCCCGCACGCTACCCCTTCCTCCTCCTCGCTTTTCCTCCGCCCCACGCCTCCTGGCATCGCCCAGATCCGCCCCCAAGCCCTGCCTCTCCTCTTCTTCTTCTTCACCGCCGCTAGATCCTTCCGCCGGTCACCGCTAGTAGCACCGCCACTTCTTCGATCCAGCCGGCGAGCACGACGTGGAAGTGGTCGAGGAGGTCGAGGATCATCCCCTGCATCGCCCAGGACATGCCAGCGAGGAGGAGGAGCACCAGAGCCGCCAGTACCAGAGCCGCCCGACACAAACCCTAATTCTCCGGCCGCCAGCCTCGTCAACGATCCGCCGCACCTATTCCCGAACTGACACCACCGACCTCTCCTCGGTGAGCCCCTCGTCCTCGCTGACATCCTCACGCTCGCTGTCGCCGTCTAGATCGCCATTCGTTTGGTCGAACACGCTGCACGCGTCGTCGGCCACCGCGTTGGTTCGCTCCCGCGTCGCGCATAACCATACCTAGGCCGCGCCTACCCTCATGTCACCATCCCGTAGGCCACCGCACTGGCTCAGGCCCTCGACGCGCAACCCGCACCCCGCAGGTCGCGAGGTCGAGCCCCCACGCCGCGCGCGCCGTGCTCTGTCAGTCGAACACCGCCCTGTCAGTTTCGTCAGAGGAAACAGATGAACAGTGGGGCCGTGGCCATCTTACAGAAAACCCCCTCTTTTTATCTCGCGCTTAACCCGCGGTTCAGCCTACCCCACCTGTCAGTGGCTAGCTCGAGCTGGGTAACAAATGTTTTCCCTGTTTGTCTGTTTTATTTAAATCTTTTTCAAAAATTGATTTAAATTCAAAATCAAGTCAGATTCAAATAGTTTTTAAAATACAAATGATATATGTTTTGGAATCAGAAAAATGTGAGGAATTCAAATATGACATTCAAAATAATGTTTGAACACTTTAAATTTTCGAGATGATTAAAATTACAATAAAATGCCCTTTTCCTTAATAAATTAATAACTTTAATTCTATAACTCCAAATTTGGCAAATGATATGTCTAAATCGATCAGCGCGACGAGCCCGTTCTATCTGTGCAGTCCTTGTTCTGAATTGAAGCATGCATCATGTCATTATTAAACATCTGAACTGTTTATGACAATAAAACTTTGTTAAATAAATAATAAAATGCTTTATTCTTGTATTCCACACCTCACCATGCCATGCTACTTTAATGCCATGTAAATTGAGCATCATTCATCATGGCATGCTTGTTTGCTTGTCGCATTTTAATTCATATTCTTGTGCACTTTATTTATGTTGGCCCTTGTTTGTTTGGTTCTTCTTCGAATAGACGCACAGCTGGAGAATTACCAGGAATCACAGGAGTACTACCCAGATCCATCTCTCGCTTCAACTGAGCTGCCAGGCAAGCGCTACCACATGCTTGCATACATTTAGTACCTATTGCCTCTATCTTATTCTTGCATCATTGAGTCACGATTGCATTAAATTGAATCCCAAGTACTGCATAGCCTTTACTTTTAAACCCCACCGAAGCTTGTTCCTCCATCCCATGAGCCATTACTACAGGAGTTGTTTGAGCCATGCGAGTCGTAGAAAAGCATGTGTAGGGTATGTGAGTGTCTGATGAATAACGAGGTACCTAAACAACATAACCTGAGTAGTAATGGGATAACTAATGAAAGAGGCACCAGTGAGCAATATCTGCTATTTGGTTTTTCATGCTCACTTGTGTCCCGTAGGACCCCGAGTACTTGATTCCTGTTCCTTGTTTATTCGCACTATCCACATCCGGGAGGCCTTATGGCCCCCCTGAGCCAGAGCTTGATTCATTCTTATTTCTTAGGGCCACAATTAGTTTCGGGTTTTATTATTATCCTGTACTTATGCCATGTTACTGCTTTATTTAAGATTGTGTGAGGAGCACCTGTACTGTTTTGGATCGTGACACGTTTTCGGAGTCAGCTAGCTTCGTCGCGGGTAGCTTAATGGGGTGGCCCCCTGAAATATTACTGAATCCTGTGATCGCTTTGTCGTGAATGCCTCGTTGGGTTTTGAGTTGGTTTTTCCGAGGTTGATCGAGTGTGTGTTGCTATTCGTGCACCCCTGCAGGGTAAATCTTTCTGAAAGCCGTGTCCGCGGTTATGGACGACTTGGAGCACAGTTTCTCGATCATAGACAAGTATAACTTAAGCACCGCTTTTAATTTGACTAAGTACTTGACTAGTAAATAGTGCAACACTCATGGAATAGATAATAAAACTGCCAACGGATGATGGGGGTTGTTCGTCCGCTTCCTCGTTGGTAAGCGAGGAGAAGGATGGATCTGTTATTTATACTGTTATAACTGTTGTTCTTAATTCACAGACATCCGTCTATCATTGGTTAGGCGGATGGTTAGCGAGTATCTATAGAATTGCTAGACTTTATCTTTTGCTGCAATTGCGTCACCCCAGGTTGTGTCCCCTTTAGTGGCATAAAGACTTACTGAGTACCCCTAGGGTCTCACACGATAAATTGTTTGATTAAGATGAACAGGTGTATTCGCAAGATGGATACTGGGTGGAGGAGACAGATGATGTTGGCAACGGTCACTCGGTGTAGAGATTCCGGGAACGGGGATCCGTGAGATCTATGGGTGGGATGTGTTTATTTATGTGGCATCTTATGCCGATTTGCTTCTTATCCGTACTCGGATCTTGTTTCCGCTTCCGCCTGATACTCTGATGTTTGTTGTATGAGGAGCTATCCTAAATTATTATCTCTACCTAGGATATTTGAATCTTGCCGTATGGCGTTGCAATTTTCTATTTCTTTTAGATGGAATGGCTCTAAGGACTGTTGTATGTGGCTTGCATACATACTCATTTGTGTATGTAGTTGATCCCTTCGCCTGCCGATTACGCCGCTCGTTCTTGCCCCGATGTTCTGAAAGTGGTTAGGACGGCCGAAAGGTCTACCGTGAGTGGCCCTGGGCCCCACCGTACTATTTTAACCACTTTCGTTCATCCAGGCATGTAACTAAGAGCGTAAATTCACCGAGGGTAGTTACACCTTGGGGAAAATATGATTGTTTGGTGGAGAAGAAAGGTGCATGGTCCCCTTTCCCACATCTATTATTGCTCCAAGAAGTTCTAATAGGGACCTTCCAAGTGTAATTTGTCCATTTCCTGCACATTCAATAACAAGATAATCAGTAGAAATCATTTTCCCAAGGATCTTTGTAAACACTCCTTCAGTTATTCCAATAGGTAATATGGTAGCATTATTAGCAAGAGATATTTCTTTTCCTCCTTTAGTAAGGACCCAAGTATTTGGAGATTCATAAATATCCTTGGGCATAAGACAAAATTCAGACATGAGATCACAGCGAGCTTGAAAAGTTTCAGTGTTTATCTCAATCTTTACCGTAGGGAGCCACTTTGATGGTTCAGAATTTATTGGAACATAATTGTGATGCTCCCTAAGCGTATTATAGCAATCTTTTAAGCTAGTAGTGCTAGTCTCAAGAGTGTTCAATCTAGCAAATATTCTTGCGAAAGAAATATCAGTTTGGCTAGGCAAGTTGTAAGTGAGGATCAATTTCTTTATAGCATTTATAGCATCATCCTCATTACATTGGAGGAAATCTCCTCCCACAATAGCATCTAAAGCATATCTATAGCAAAGAGCAATTCCAAGGTAAAAACTGCTAAGAAACAAGCTTTGAGTCATTTTAGGCTTAGTTTTTCATGTAGATCAGAGATTCTAGACCAAGCTTCCTTAAAACTTTCCTCAATTCCTTGTTTAAAAGTGAAAATCATTTCCTCGGGTGTCATACTGATTGGAGCGGGGCTACACATAGTGGCAACTTATGAAAGGAACTATTTTTTTTGTGTTTTTGAAATAAGAAAGCAAACAAGTAAAATTATTTTTTGTGTTTTTGAATAAGAAACAAGGAAACAAAGCAAAAAGAAAACTAAGCAAAACAAAAATAACAAAGTAAAGAGATTGGTTATGAGGGACTCCCCTTATGAAGATGTCCTTGACTCCCCGGCAACGGCGCCAGAAAAATGCTTGATGGCTAAGTGTACGACGCCAGGAAAATGCTGGTGCGATGTTAATGTAGGGCTCGTTGGGAACCCCAATAGGAAGGTATGATGAGCACAGCAGCAAGTTTCCCTCAGTTATGAAACCAAGGTTTAATCGAACCAGTAGGAGCAAGGAAACACCCCAAAGGTGTTGCTAGCTGAGCCTTGGCAGGGCGCACTACCGGTGCTAGTAGCAACATGGAGACCTGCACAACAAAACCACAAAACTTTGTCCCCAACTTGCAATGAGGTTGTCAATCTCACCATGTTTTGTGAAAAACAAAGGATTAAACGTATCAAATGGAAAGAAGTAATAGTTTGCAGAAAGTAAACACAAAGTAGTAAACAGTTTAGAGATTGTATGTAAAGAAAAGGACCGCGATCCATAGTTCACTAGAGGTGGCTCTCCTTAAGATAAATAACATTCTGGGTGAACAAATTATAGCAGGGCAATTGACAAACATCGAGAAAGCAATACATGCATATACTAATCATCTTGACTCCTTTGAGACTTGATTGGGCATTACAACATTATACATAGACCGCCATCCAACTGCATCTATGACTAATAATCCACCTTCAGGTTATCATTCGAACCCCCTCTAGTATTAAGTTGCAAGCAACATATTATTGCTTTACGAACTACGTGTAAAGTAAACAATACGATTGTTCTATGAACAAAGGATTGTTGTTTTCTCCCTAGTAACAACAACACATCTAGTATCTTAGAGATTTCTGTCACTTCCCAGATTACCAGAGGCATGAACCCACTATCGAGCATAAATACTAACTCTTGGAGTTGCTAGCATCTACTTGGCCAAGATAGCTACTAACAATGGAAAGCATGCAAGATCACAAATAACAAAGACATGATATAATCAATAATCAATCTGAAATAGCATCTCAATATCCATCGGATCCCCGCAAACACAACATGCAGAATTACAAATAGATGATCTTGATCATGAATGGAGCTCACAAGATCTAAACATGAAAGCACAAAGGAGGAGAACCAGCCATCTAGCTACTACATGGATCCGTAGTCCAAGGATGAACTACTCACGCATCACACCGGAGGCTTGCATGGTGATGAAGAAGGCCTCCAGGGTGAATTCCCCTCTCCGGCAGGGTGCTAGGAAGAGCTTCAGATCCCTCCCGATCTAGGGATGAAGATGATGGCAGCTATATACTCTTTCGTGGATTTTTGATCGGGCACTTAGGGTTTTCGTCCCGAGGGCATCTTGTAGGTGGAAGGGGAGGCCGAGGGGGTGCCGGAGGCGGCCACACCACCCCCTGGCACGGGCCAGGCTGGGCGGCGTGGCCAGGTGGTGTGGTGGCCCCTGGCCCCTCTCCGTCTCGTACTCTGGCATCTGATGACTTCCGGAAGAATAGGCACTTTGGCTTTTGTCCCGTCCAATTCCGAGAATATTCATTTTCTGACTTTCCTGGAACCAAAACAGCAGAAAACAGACAGCTCGCACTGTGGCTCTTATTAATAGGTTAGTCCAAGAAATCATATGAAAAGTACTCCAAAGTGTGGACAAAACACAAGAAAGTGGATAAATCCAAGCATGGAACATAAAAAATTATAGATACATTTGCAATGTATCAATATGCTAAGTTTAGTAAGTGTGAATTCCGGTTAGACATGGTAGAATTTCTTGGTCATGTGATCGGCAAAGATGGAATTGCAGTAAATCCATCCAAAGTTTAGTCGATGTTGGAATGGAGTGCACCAACTAATGTGAAACAAATCAGAGGTTTCTTAGGTATGGCAGGTTATTATCGAAGATTCATTGAAGGATTTTCCAAAATAGCCAGACCAATGACCAAATTTCTAAGAAAGAATACTCCATTCATATGGGATGAAAAGTGTGAAATAGTTTTCAAGAGTTAAAAACCAGATTAACTACATCACCAGTCTTAGCAGTACCTGAAATAGGAAAGGATTACAGAGTATATTGTGATGCATCGAAGGAGGGATTAGGATGTGTATTAATGCAAGATCGTAAGGTAATTGCTTATGGATCTAGATAACTTAAACCACATGAAGTTAAATATCCAACTCATGATTTGGAGTTAGCAGTTGTAGTTTTTTCTTTAAAAGGATGGAGGCATTTTCTTTATGGAGCAAGGTGTGAGCTTTACACTGACCACAAAAGCCTCAAATATTTCTTCACTCACAAGGAGCTGAACATGAGAAATAAAAGATGGTTGGAGTTTATTAAGTATTATGACCATACAATCAATTATACTCTAGGAAAGGCTAATGTAGTAGCAGATGCCTTAAGCCGTAAAAGTGTAGATGTTCAACCGACAAATTGAGAACTACCAAAGGAGTTGCAATTGGATTTGGAAAGGTTGGAAATAGAGTTCTTAAGAGCAGACATTCGTATACGTTTAGCTACCATAAGAGTTGCTGAAGAGTGGAGCAGTGATCTTTGGCATGAGATTTATCGACATCAAATTGATGATCTGTTCATTGCTGAGGAAGTCTGAAGAATTTTCGAAGGGCAAATGTCAGTTTTCCACCTAGGAGACTATGGATCTTTATGGTTCCAAAACCGTCTTTGTGTACCAGGTATCCTGGAAATCAGAGAGGTGATACTCCAAGAATCACATAAAATAACATATTCCATTCAGCCAGGGAGTACGAAGATGTACATGGATCTTAAGGAATTATTCTGGTGGAATAACATGAAAAGGGACATTGCAAAGTACGTGTCTGAATGCCACACTTGTCAAAGGGTTAAGGCAGAACATCAAAGTCCAGCAGGACCATTACAACCTTTGGAGATTCTAGAATGGAAGTGGGAAGAAATTGGGATGGATTTCATTATGGCATTACCAATGACTCCGAAGAGAAAAGTATGATATGGGTAGTAGTGGACAGACGTACCAAAAGTGCACACTTTATTCCTGTAAACCAAAAGGATAATGTTGAGAAACTAGTAGAAATATACGTCAAAGAGGTAGTGAGTAAGCACGGAATACCCAAAAAGATTGTATCAGATAGAGGATCCGTGTTTACTTCAGCATTTTGGAAACAATTACATGAAGCACTTGGTTCGAAATTGGATTTCAGTACAGCCTATCATCCAGAGGGTAGAGGTCAGACGAAAAGAACTAATCAAATCTTAGAAGATATGCTTAGAGATTGTGCATTAGATTTTGCAGGTTCATGGGAAGATCATCTACCTTTGCTAGAATTTTCCTACAGCAATAGCTATCAGAGTAGTCTGAAGGCAGCTCCATATCAAGTACTTTCTGGAAGAAAGTGTAGGTCACCAATATGTTGGTATGAACTTGGCAGTAGCAAATAATTTGCACCCGACTATATCAAAGAGAAGCAAGATATCATTGATATTATTAGAGATCGATGGAAAATACCTCAAAGTCGACAAAAGAGTTATGCTGATCAAAGTCGAAGATCATGGCATCCTGAAGTGGGAGATATGGTATATCTCAAAGTTAGTCCAATGAAGGGAGTCAAAAGATTCGGAGTAAAAGGAAAATTGAGTCCTAGATATATAGGACCATTCAAAATATTGAGTCAAAACAGAATAGTAGCTTATGATTTAGAGTTACCAAAAAGGTTGGCTCAAGTTCAGTATGTTTTCCACGTATCACAACTCCGGAAATGTCTTAAAGTTCCAGATGATGTAGTTACACATCAAGAGATTGAATTACAATCAGACCCGACTTATGTCGAGAAGCCATGCAAAATTCTAGAAGAGAACTGGAAAATGTTAAGAAACCGAGCCATTAAATACTGCAAAGTACAATGGGAATATCATCCTAAACAAGAAGCAACTTGAGAGAAAGAGTATGATCTATGAGAAGCTTATCCAGAATTATTTAGGTACACACCAGCAAACTTCAGGACGAAGTTTAAATTAAGGAGGCAAGACTGTAACATCCCAACGAATGTTAGAAATAGGAATATGTGCATTTGCATACATTCATTTGTAAAATCAGGGTAAATTTTTCGCCAAACAAAAACATAAGGAGATCAGAGTTTCTTTCACTATTTAGAGGTAGATTTAGCTATTTATAGTGATCGCTATAAATTTTGACATGATGTTTGGGTAATTTAAAATAATTCTGGGGAAACAATTTGAATTAGGTTTAAATTTAATCATTTGGAAAAGATTGGAAAATTTGAAGTAATTGGTAATTTAGTTTTCCAAAATTATTTAGTAATATTGCTTGAATATATATAATATTTATTAAACAAGAATGTGAAATGAGAAGAATACAAACAAAATAATTTAAATAAGAAAGTATTTCTTATTTCTTTCCTCTATTCAATTAGAACAATACAAATACAAATATGAAAATCGATCAAGTATATTATAGGAACATGTTACAATGAATAGAAAACTTTATTGAATAAAAGAATAATATTACAAAGATTCTTTACAAAGTGAATAAGTAAAAGTTTACAAATGAGACTAAATGAAGGAAACTGCACTAGATCCTATCTAATTCCTAGTCTAGACTTCTTGATCTCAAAATGAATGATCTTGTACCTGTGAACACAAAAGTAAACAAATGAAAATAGAAGGGGTTAATATTAGATACAATGCTCTCGGCCTTGAACTGTGAAATGCACTGTTTAAATTGCATCATTAAGCAATTGGGTTATAACAGGGGCAAATTCCACCAATGTACATGGGCAATTGGGTCAAGGGGAGCTTTAGCGCCGAATCGCGCTGGACCAATCGATGGAGCATCGACTGACTCATCTCGCGTCATGGTGGCGGCCGGAGAGGCCAGAGGTGGCCGGAGTCGCACGGTGATGATGGCGCCACCATATCGTCGGGAAGGGGAAGAAGAGAGGAAAACATGAGTGCACGTGAGAGAGAGGGGTACTGGGTCGGTCTGGGTCAGTACCGAGTGAGCCAAGGGGGTTTGACCCAAAACACAGATGGGTCGGGTCAGGTTGGGCTGGGCTAGCCCAGTGGGCCAGATTCGTGTTCTAAAAGGAGTTGTTTAAAAAGAAATATTTATAAATATGTCCCTGAAACTAAAACAACTCAAGAAAAATAAATAAAAATCCTATAAATATAAATAATATATCTATGAACTCATAAAAATATCATCTACTCAATAAAAATAATAAATAGAATTTTAGGTAAATAAATTTAGGTCTATTATTTTATTGTACTTATTCCTTCTGGAATTTAAAAAAAAACTTAAAATTGAATAAAATCCACTTTTAAGATCTTAAAGTGATATTACATTATAGAAAAAAATACTAGTTTGTATTTTTGAAAGTAAATCAAGTGTAATAAAATAAAGTCTTTATTCCTTATTGGAATATTAGGAAAATATTTGAAAGATTTAAAAATCAAATAAAATCATTTTTAAACTCTTAGAATTATGCTAGTTATTATAAAAATACTAGATATCATAATTATGTGATTTTAATAGTCTTAAGTAGAAAATTCTTTTTATAAATAAAGAAATTAGTAAACTTTTATAAGGTGGGTAAAACACGCAAAGAAGAAAGTAATAAATCATTGCACGACATTACTATGCATATTCATTATTGCTTCTTTAAATATTGTCCTTACGGGGTAATAATGGTGTTTTGTAGAAATAGAAGCTCAAGGTCAAGTGCAAGCATTCGACTTCACTACCTTGCAGTCACAAGGCAAGTTCATCACTTGCTCATGTCCTTTGAAGAGTCTTTATGAAAATATTTGAAAATTGTGTGTTATCACCTATGTTCTAGAAGAGACAAAAAATAAGTATTTTTTCAAACAAATGAAATGCTATTATCATCCTAAGTGATGACAAATACTATGAATGACAATGGAATCTAAGATTCCAGTTGCCGAACAACTAGGGCTTAATAACCCATGCCTTTAGTGATTCTAGTGCCGTATATTACGCGTTAACCATGAGATTTTGAATAGGACAGAGAAGTCAGGTGGATCTTCTTCTTTTCGCATAGACGGATGACCTTATCGTGAAGCTGTTGATTTCTCATGGAGAATCCAGGACATGGGCGGCAACCCTTATGTCCCCGCGATATTGGTGTCTAGATTTTCTGTGAGGGGCAGTCGGAGGTAGATCTGCCACTTTGGTGGGGTTACCAGGGACATGATCTACTCACTAGAGTCTCCAAGGGGTTGCCAGGGTTATATCTGCCTATATGGGGGTTAACGGAGGTATTCCTGCTTGGGAGTCGTGTCTTCATGCAGGTTCACGGAGAAGGGTAGTGATTGGCTTGGATCATCTACTGGGCCCCACATCAAGGAATTGTGGATAGGAAAGTACACTCGGTTGTGCAACAAAGATTTTGTCTCTCATGGGTAAAGCAACGCACCTCTGCAGAGTGTAAGAACCGTAACTTGTTACCAGGAAGGAGCTACGAACGCGACAGGAAAGGAACTCCATGAAGTTCTAGTCAACCTATGAAGGCTGATGGGCATAGTTTTTGACAATAAAATATATCTTTGAAGAAATGTTTACAAAAACTGCATAACACCAAGGACTTATAGTCCAAGGTGGTAGTTAGAGCATCAAATTTCCCACCATGCATATAATAAACTTGCTGGGTAACGATGTTACTCACCCTTTCCTTTGAACCCCTTGCTAGACTCTGAGGAGCCATAAGACACTCCAATGTATACTACTGAATGCCAGGACGACATCTACTACGAGGAACTAGATCTGTCCGAAGGAGTGTAAGGGTTGGACTATGAGATACGCTACGGAGCTGAACACAACGAGTAAGAATAGTTGCCTATAGTTATCTAGTACTTAAGTCGAGCTGAGCAGCACAAACTTTATATAATAAGCTGCTGAGCTCAAGTGATGTTATGTCATTTGAATCTTCGTTCTTCCGCTGAAAGTTATAACTATGCTTTGTAAGTTTGAATGACTTCAACGTACTGATCTTTTGGTATTGTAATAATAATAATGTGTGTATGTTTGTAATTTGGACCCACAATGTTTCTGTTGTACCACTCTGAGGGATGTGATATTTACGGAACGGTGTTCTGTGAGTCTCATGTCAACGACTATAGTGTACTACACATGTAGTGGTTTGTGATGACTGATACGTCCATTTTTCATCACTATTCGATGTCTTAATTCACTATTATTCATTGATATATTTCGTATTGAGAGGTGATACTTATGTTATTTCATCTATTTTTGCATGGTTGATGACTTTTGGAGCATGGACCGCTGCAGTCAGGATTCTGATGGAAAATGTGTTGTTTGGAGGCAAAATTCACGAAGATCAGAAAATTCGGGAAAATATACGGAAAATCCTATTTTTCCAGAAGACTAAGGATGCCAGAAAATGGAGTGGAGGTGGGCCACAGGGGGACCACACCACCCCATGGCGCGGGCAGGCCTAGGCCGCGCCTGGAGGTGGTGTGGCCACCTTGGCCCACTCCAGCCTCTCCCCTCTGGCGTATATCATCCTCCTGAAACCCTAAGACTCGGGGAGCGACCACAGAAATATTCCACCGCCTCTGCGGGGCGGAAAACATCGAGAGAGAAAGATCTCTCGGGCAGACAGATTTCTGCCGGGGGAATTCCTTCCCGGAGAGGGGAGATCGTCGCCATCAACACCACCATCAAGCTAGACTTCATCGGGATCATCATCATCACCACCATCATCACCATCAGCACCCTCATCACCATCTCCATATTGCTGTAACAATTGAGTTGAATCTTGCATAGTTCATAGGGGAAACTTTCCCGGTGTTGATTACTCTTTGTAGTTGATGCTATTGAGTGAACCGTTGAATTATTGTTTATGTTCAGATTGTTATACGTCATTATTTCATCTCTGATCATGATCCATATGATGTATTGTGAGTAGTTCGTTTTGTTCTTGAGGACATGGGAGAAGTCTTGTTGTTAGTAGTGGAGTTGCGTTGAGAAAGATTCAATAGATTGTTATTTAAGTTGTGGTGTACTTCTTCTAGTGGTGTCATGTGAACGTCGACTACATGACACTTCACCTATATGGGCCTAGGGGAATGCATTGTGTATTTGGCTACTAATCGTAGGGGTTGCCGGAGTGACAGAAACCTGAACCCCCGTTAGGAAACAATTGCACAAGGGACGTAAGGGTCTTAGAGTTTAAAGCTGTGGTTAGGTTTCTACCTTAATTACTTTCTTGTACTTACAGATGTTTGCAAGGGGTATAATCACAAGTATGTATTAGTCTTGGATGGGGCGGTACATTAGCACAGGTTCACCCACACAACACTTAGCAAGCTAAAGAAGATTAATCGACTATATGAAGCGAAAGCACTTGACAGTCTTCCCATGTGTCCTCGAGAACGTTTGGTTATCTTAAGTAATACAACCGGCTTGTCCTTTGCTGCATAAAGGATTGGGCCACTTGCTGCATTTATTCCTACTTTCTTTTATTTACACGTACTTTGTTTACTTGCTTTATCGAAAACCCCTAAAAATCTGTTTGCTAAGTATTTGTAGAGAATTCCTGATCCATACCACTAGCCAGCACCTTCTGCTCCTTGTTGGGTTCGACACTCTTACTTATCGAAAATACTGCAATACACCCCCTATACTTGTGGGTCATCAATGACTGCAAGTGCATAGATCGTTTGTAGCTAGTTTAAAAATAAAGATATCGATCCCACCAGAAGCAGGAGTCTGAAGTCTAAGAACTCTTGAAATAGATATTACGATAGAAATGCTAGATAAAGTTCTAAGTGACAAGATAAAATGCAAGTAATGTGTAAAAAGGTGTTTTTGGGTTTTGGGTATAAGAGCAATAATAAAGTAACATAACTTAATACCGAAAGTAAGTATCGCGTATGTAAGAGAAATTGGAACTACAGTAGGGAAAAGGCGTTCTTAGGGAGTAGCGGATACACCTCTAGTATTGTAAAGATCTAAGATAAATATTATCATCATGAACATTCTCAACTATGTATGTGTGGGAGGAACTCCGTATATGGAAGATTAGCCAGCAACCGCTTCGCACATCATCCTAATAACCACAACAGTCAGCAATCGACATCAATCAAATTACTACGCTATTAAGGGACGTACTGCCGTAGGACGTATCCCATGGTATGGATAGTGTTCCGTGAGTTTCCTTGGTTTCTCAAGTTGATACGTAAAGGGTGCCAACAGCTTTATAGTCACTTTAAGTGCTAACACGCCTCCGTATACCAACAAGTAGTTTCCTCCATCAAGTCCCCACAAGTGGCAAATATGGAGAGGTCGACTTCTCTCAACATCAAGATGTAGAAAATCTAACACATGGTCACAGCGATGAATATCATAATAGACTTTATCTTATTTCAATCTTATACTGGGGTTTCTCTATCTCCCCAAGAACTAATGATCTACTCAGACATGGAGGCAATCAACATCATGGGAATGGTAATGGAAACAATCATAGATGAATAGTACTTGTATAAATCCACAACGAGTATAGAAATTACAACAAGATCTAGACAAGATGTAGATGGGATGGATGGAGATGGTGGTGATGCAGCGGTGGATGATGAAGATTGATGCCTTAGCCTCCCGGATCTGTGCAGGGCGAAGATGGATCCCCGGTGGATGAGTTCCCCCTCCATATGCCTTCTAGAGGTGAGGTTTCTGTGATTTCTGGGTGTTCTATATGTCGTATCCCTGAACCAATTGCACAGGGTGAAACTATTTGACGAGGCGGAGGCGGCGCCAACTATTGCTCCGCTCGTATAGTTGGTCGTTACGCTCTCTGTTTCCTTTGTTCGCTTCTGGTTTTCTTCTAGTATTATTAATATTTCCCAAATAAGCAATTTACGTTGCTTTTGACTCCTTTTGACCATAGTACAACTACTCCAAGAATTGTATCCATTGGATCCATCATCTGTCCTGATCCTGGTGAAAACATACATAAAATGTGCGCGCGAACGCTGTAAAATACCAAGATCCTACATCTAAAATGCAAAATAATAATATAAAACATGATGCAAATATGCACTCATCAACTTCCCCAAGCTTAGCCTCGTGCTCTTTCCCGAGCAAGCTCTAGCTTAATGGATGTGATCCTCATATTCATGAAGCTGAGTCGATAAAATAAATGAGGCAATTGCAGCATGTGTTTATCATGTACGATACATAGGAATAAGTTCATGAATAGTACCTTACTCGAACCATCAGAATAGTATTCGAAGGCTTCCACACCTTAGTAATCAATAGTTCATAAAAGATGAATCTCAACATAATGTAAAAGAATCCGGTTCAACCGAATGAGTTAATGAGATAGTCCCAAGTGTTTTAGGACCAGCGTATTCACTTGGGATTTAGAATCTCAAAAGTATCTCTTTGTCATACTACAACTAAGTGGTATATGCCTACTTTCTCTTTGCACACTCGCTCTTTTTATTCTTCTTTTTCTTTTCTTTTGTATAATATGCTCACACTTTTGTTTAAGTGCTATGCAAAGGAGCTAGCCATATATTCCACTTAATGTAGGAATTCAAAGTTTAACAATCTCAATCACCAAATCCAACTGTATATGAAGCATTCTTATGACTTGAAGATTCTACCTCGACTTGTTACCACTCTATTTTGATAGCACTTTATTTTCCTTTGTTCAAGGTTTCTTCTTGAACTTAATTCTGTAGATATTTTTTTTTCTTTGTAAATCAAACCATAGACTTACAACATATTGACTAAATTATCTTTAGATGTTCTATTAATACCAATGGTGTGGAAGACTCCTATTGCTATCATCAAGTGCAAGTAAAATTATACTCAAGCCATTCATATATCAATAAAGCAAACACAAACTCAATATTGCTCCATATATAATAATAAACTCAGAATTTCATAAAAGGGATTAACTATTCCTGAAGGGAATTCTAATGATGCAAACTTTATTTATAGTTTGAACTAATGCGAAAAATAGTAATAAAACTTATAAGATATATTACAATGTCTTAAAGATCTCCCCAAGCTTGGGATCAAGCCAGGCGGGATCAAATAATCCCTTGTGATTATTTGATACCATGATTGTTGTTGATCAACGGGGTGCCATGGCATGTAACACCGCAGTGCATAGCTTCTTGTTGGTCTCCTCCAAAGTGGTTATGCGGCTGTAGCACCTTCCCAAATCAGAGTACAGAGTGTCCATTATATCAAAGAGCTTAGTCACCAATGGAAAGATGTCTTCCTTCTTTTCCATCTGATCGAGATGGTGGCGGACTTCAACGCGATGGAGTAAGCTCCTGATTTTGATATATCTCCAATGCCCGTACGTGATTCTTGGTCCTGGGTACAACTTCTTATTCCCCATCCATAATTGATGGATCGGAGAAGTGGAAACCGTACCTCCATTCTTCTTGAGGCTTGACCTTAATGCGAGCACCAATGGTTGGCTTTGCGAGTGGTACCTCGTCTCCCTCACTAGCACCTGCACCAATATTAGATAATTCCTTACGCTTGTGTGGCCTTTGATCCGTAGTGATGAACTTGACTGTCTCCACGCGCCCTTTTCATGCGGTTTGCGATCTTCTCTCTCTTGTTGAGCTTTCTTCATCGCCGCCCAATTGATCCCCGGTGGATTATAGATGTCACGGCGGATGTAGACGTCAACCACATCATCATTGGAATCGTTGTTGAAGTGGCTTGGCTCGACGTACTCCTTGTACCTTGGGCTAAACCACTCCACCTCCTCATCATCGTCCTCCATGTACGGGCTACTTGAGCGGTCCCTGGACGGAGCAATGAGCCCCATGGGTTTTCCATGGCCTGGGATGGGGTAACGCATTGCTAGATTTGTTCCTGGAGATTATGATTATAGAGAGAGACAATGGCAGTATATAAGGGGTTTAGAGGTCGGTAAAACTCGCGAGAAACACCAAATTGTCGCCCCACAAAAGAATCCGAACAAAACAAGAAAACAATAATCACGGATTTGGAAGTGTCATGTCGCGTAATGACCAACTATACAGGCATGACTCGTATAGCTACGGCCATATAGTTGGTTCTGGGCAGATATTTCCAAATATCTCGAGTCTAGGTCGATTAAATCACGGATCGGAACCGACAATAACATTTTTTATGAACAGTAAACAAAAGATCGAATGAAAAAGTGTCTGAGAGTTTAACGACCAACAATACGGCCGAAATTTTTGGTTCCGGTCGTATAGTTGCGACCATATAGATACAGACATCAAAACCAAAAAGTGTTTGAGAATTTAAGGATTTACCCAGGTTCAGGCCTCGTAGAGGTCCCTACTCCTGCTTGTCTGCTCGTGGAATTATCGAAGGAACCGAAGGTTACAATGGTGCACAGATGCAATCTGGCGAGGGTTGTGGAAACTAGGGTTGCGTGTGTCCTCCTCGCCGCCCCTCCTAGCTCTTATATAGATAGGCTAGGTCTCGGGTAGCAGGTCGAGTCGGTTACAAGTTAGGTTTTCCCCTTCAAACTTTCTATCTTCAGCTTCTTCTTGTTCTTCAAGCAATCGAGAGTCCGTAGGTTACTCGAGTCCTTAATTTGGGCCTTGGCGACACCATGGGCCTTTACGTATTTTAGACCGTATATACCAAGATTGAGTACGTGTAGGGTATACCCATGTCAGTAGCCCCCGAGTGTCCAGTGGAATCGTAGATTCGACTGGGGACTTTGAAGTCTTTCGAGTGCATGAATGAGTATATTTCAACTGCTTTGTTTTGTGTCATAGGGATTGTTGATGTACGTGCCTGATATAACCGAAGTATCGGTATCAGTTAACCACCTTAGGGTGAAACAACTCGAATCCGGAAAAGTGCTGGTGTAATTCGACTCAAGCCGCGGAGGTCTTATAGGAGTCGGATTCTAGTTATATGGGTGTGACCACTCGACGCGTCCATCAAGGCATGTTCATCGTAACTGTAGGCACGGATACATTTCTGGTAGTGCACAGCTAATGCGTTGCCAGGCCTTATTCAGGTCTTACCTTCACGCTGTAAGCGCGACATCTGAATTTTATCACCGCGGAGACGATTCGGGTGACCCAGGAGACGCAGTCTCTTTGTAGGGAAAAAATTATGAGGCAGTGTCACCATGAGCTTCGAGTGTGGATGCTATCAACACACAGTTTTTTGTGCAAATAATCATAGGGTGCTTGACCAGCGCTCCCTATGGGAGTAGCCCCCGAGTGCCTGGTTGAGTCGAAGACTTAGGCAGGGACTAAAGAACTTTCGCGACTGCTGTCGTCTTTTGCTTGCTTGTTTCAGTCGAATATGTTTCTGGCGCTCCCTATGGGAGTAACCCATGTCCATAGTCAAACCGTATTTCGAGTGGTTGGGTTTGCCTTTGATTGTCCATGTTTCTGGAAAAAGAAGAGAAAAATCGTAGGGTGCGCGACCAGCGCTCCCTATGGGAGTAGCCCCCGAGTGCTTGGTGGAGTCGAAGACTCAAGCAAGGACTAAAGTAGTCGAAGTCCTCTGCTGCATAGGTTTTATGACGTCAGTGCTGATGATTTCATGACCTCAGTTGCCCGGGTGAGCGAGTTTGACGGGACGTAACGAGCGGTGGGTCCCACTCTCTGACTTTGATTTGACTGGGCGTGCGTAATCTTTTATTTTAACTGCGTCTCCTTGATTTCCGCACGTAATGGGAGTAGTGGAGGGACGGTTCGCGCTTCCGCTCCTCCACGTGTCCAACACGATGTTTGCCACGCGTCTAGTAGGGTTTTTCTGAGCCGTTGGATTGCATCTTCTAGGGGTTAAGTAGCGGCGCTGCGACAGTAATTTTCTCATCTGCTCTCATTCATCCTTTGCTTCCATCGCCATTGCCGCTGCTCCTCTGCTTTCTCTGTGCTTGTTTCTTCCACGATGCTGGACCAGCTCCGCTCGTTTCCGAGCTACTATCTTCGCTCACATCGCCGTCACGCAATGGGGAAGAAGAAGGGAGGCGATGCGGCTGATTCCGCGGCCACCGTTGCCGCGGCGAAGAAGAAGGGTGGCTCCGCCGCCGGCGGGAAGAAGAAGGCCATAGGCACCCGCGTCACGAATGGTGCGTGGCGCCCCTCCATCATCAAGTCATCTGATCTCCGTCTTCTTCGCCAAGACGGAGTACTGTCCGCCGTAGTCGCCGACGCGCGCGTCCCTAGCGGTGAGACAATTCCTTCTCCTCCCGCTGGTTTTCGAGTGATGTTTTTAGCATTCATCATTCGCGGTCTCTCCTTGCCCCTTCACCCCTTTTTAGGGGTCTCCTTTGTTTCTACGGGCTTCAGCTCCATCAGCTGTCCCCGAACTCTATCCTCCATATCTCTTGCTTCATCACCCTCTGCGAGTGCTGGCTCGGAATCGAGCCACACTTCGGCCTCTTCAAGCGCCTCTTTAAATTGAAGCGCCAATCTGCATCTGGCTCTTTAGTCTACGATGTAGGTGGTTGCGGAATCCACGTCGACCCATCCGCCACGTACTTCGACATCAAGCTCATGGTGTCCGTCCAAGGGTGGAGGGCCAAACGGTTCTACATCCGCGATGAGAAGGCTAACGGTGAGCACTTCGGACTCGTGCCCTTCGATCCAAGGGTGCAGGAGGATGCGCTCCTAGAAGAATGTAGTCATGCATGGCGAGTCCGCGGAGACAGATGTGCTATACAGGTGCGTTTGCGACCTCGAGAGCCGCATAGGCAAAGAGGAGGGAGGCTGCGCTCTCATTCGCACTTGGCTGCGTCGTCGCGTCCAGCCCCTGCAGGCCAGAGTCCACCCCATGTTTCAGTGGGCCGGCGCAGACGATGCCACTCGCGTGTCTGCCGATGGCATGTCCGCGAGTGAGGTGGACAAGAGGGTTCGACTGGTCACCAAGTACACCATCAAGGATGTGCTCCCTAGTGAGCCAGTTGTTCCTCCATTTGATGCTTCGAACCCTCCTCATGAGGTATAGTTGTGCTACGCAGTAGCTGAATTTGTCGATTGCTTCTTTGTTGCTTACTAGCTTTTTGCTGAATTTTGTTGTCTGCATGCAGGATTGGGCGGTGTCTCCTTGTATGCCCCCTCTTCCTGAGGGGATTATTCCTCGCGAAGCCTTGGAAGAGGACGAGTTGGAGTCGACTGTCCCCTCTGATGTGGAGGAGGAAGCCCCTGAGTCCGGTAGTCCAGATACTCGCAAGCGTTCATGTAGTGAGGATTCCGATGCGTCGTCTCCTTCGACTCCGTAAGGTACGGGTGTTGGTGCAGAGTCGCCAATTCCTGCCATTCCTGTGAGCGCCGTTGCACCATCTTCTCGCAAGAAGATGCAATTGCCCAAGGAGTCTTTGTCAGAGTCGGGGGAAGCCACTTTTGAGTTTGACAAGTTTGATTGGTAAGTTTTCTAGTCGATTTGCTCTTCTCTGTTTTTGCCCTTGACGGCTCGTCTCTGGTTTTGCCCTTTCTTGCTATGGTTTTTGTCTTGCAGTCAAGAGGCGTCGTCATCTTCTGGCGACGTCCAATTTTTGAAGGAATCAGGAGTCGCGACCTCAAGGGCCAAGAAAGAGGTCGAGCGCGCTCCTTCCCCTCCATTGGCGGCCCACTCCGGGCACAACTCTTCCAGTTCTCCTCATGCAGGGGAGCATCGAATGGTTGCCCGGATGACGGTACAACAGACATCTTCGGAGTCATTGGAGGCCATGTAAGTGTAGTTTTTCTCCCTTTTAGTGTTGTAGTCGATGTTATCTATTACCTCTATTGATTCCTTGTTGTGCGATAGCTCCTTGTGAAGGAAGCCGCGCACTTGGCAGAGCAAGTGCTTGTGATGGGCCGCCAGCATGCGATGCTGGAGACACGTCATCGCGTGGTTGAAAGTGAGTGTCCTGCACTTCTTCTTCTTTTTTCATTTCCTTTTTGATATGGTCGACTGACAGTCAATCCCTTTCTGTTTGTAGCCAAACATAACGCCCTCCTGCGCAATGCTGCCACCATGGAGAAAACCCTCGCCGCGGCTGTGAAGGGTCGCGATGAGGCAATCGCGGCGCGTGACGAGGCGCAAAGGCACGAAGAGGAGCTGCGTGCCTCCTTCGCAGCCAGAGAGAAGTTGTTCGAGGAATAGCTTTTCTCAATCGCCAAGGCTCTCTCAGGTATTTTGCTTTGGATATCGTTGTCCTTCTCTGCTGGACTTTTTGCCGTTGGCACTGATGTTTTGTCCATGCGTGGATTTATGTGCAGATGCTAGCGACTTGAGTTTCGACCCGCATGCCCTTCGTCGCGATGATGCTCTGGCGGGTGCACTGTCGGCAGTCGAGGACCGTAGCGCCGCTGTCCAGGATACGCTTTCCAAGGCCAAGGGCGCCCTCAGTCGTCTCCGGGAGGAGCTGATGCCCAAGGCGGAGCTGATCGAGAATATAGACGAGCTGGTGGAGTCACTCGCCAGGGGTGTGCCCTCCAGCTACAAGAACTCAGTCCGCACGGCTGGCGCGTCCATGTCGCTTGCCATGGTGCAGGCCCACGAAGTCGAGGTTGATCCTGCCGCGGTGTCGAAGGCGATGCCTGTTAGCGCGGACAGCCAGCAGGTAGTCTTCGCTCCTTTCGCGACTGCCTATGGCAAGTATGGGCCTCAGTTGATAAATACTATTGCCAAGTATTCTGAGGAGCTGCACCGTGCCAAGAAGGCGGCGAAAGGGGTGGCATCAGGGGCTGGCAGAAAGTCAGTGGCATCTGACACTGCCACGGACTCGATGAAGCCCCCGAAGCCATCGAAGTCGAAGAAGCCAGTTTCTCCTTAGTTAGCTTTGTAATAGTTAATTAGTTTATGTCCTTTTGTTTAAGAACATGCCTGCTAGCGAGTGTATCTGCTGATACTTTTGCTAGTCTTGAATGCATCTGATCCTTTTGTCTTTGTGTTGATTTGGTCGTCTTATTTGCTTATATCTTGACTTGTGGTAGGGTACATCAAGTGATCCTTTGAGGGAAACTTAGGACTCGCCGACTCTTGATGATACCGTGGCACCGCTGCACTCCAGGGTAGATGATCTGTCGTTGCTTTCGCGACTGCGTGACCGCGTGAAGCAGCTGGAGTGTGAGTTGCCCGTGCTCCGCGGTAACGCGGATGTATGGAAGTCGAAGGCGGAGAAAGCCACCGCCTGAGAGCAGTATCTGCTTAGCGAGGTGACGCAGCTGGGCGACCAATTCAAGTGTTAGTTTGCTTGTTCTCATCTTTTCTTTGTAGTCACTTGCAGTGGTACGTTGTACTCATGCTGCTGTTGCTACTTCATGTAGTTGTCAGCACGTGTCATCCGCAGGAGGAGAAGGATAGAATTGCCATTCGCATACATGATCTTACCCAGGAGCAACTTCAAAAGAGTGGATACTTCTGGGTAGATCATGATCGTGCGACTGCGCTGGCGACCCTGCAGGATCGTGCGTCGCGAGTGCTACACTTTCTGAAGAAGTCGCAGTCATGCTTGAAGAACATTTATCAGGCGATGTTTCCACTGGATGATACTCCATCAAGCTTGCTGGCCCTCCTTGCCAAGTTTCAAGACCTGACCGCGGTTCGCGAGTGCGTGAGGCAACAGTTGGTGGCTGGTGCCAAGGCTGCTCTATCAATGGTGCGACTGCACAGGCCTGACTTAGATGTTGCGGCAATTGCATCTGGGCCGCCTGCACCACCAGCAGGTTCTACCTGGAATATGGTGCCGCACTACCATGCGGTGGATCGCCCAGCAGAAGAGATCGTCGACTTCTTTGAGGAACAAACCAACATTCTTCTGCTGCAGTAGTAGCCTAGTTTGTATCCTGCACATAAGTGTACTTGTGTTGTGAAGTTCATCCCGTTGTCGGTGATGATGCTGTGCGATACTCCGAAGCGGTAGACGATGGACTCGAAGAACTTTACTATGATGTGCCCTGATTGGTTGGTTACTGGCATCGCCTCAATCCACTTGGTGAATTTGTCGACTGCGACCAAGAGGTAGACGTAGCCTCCTCGTGAGGACCTTGGAAGTTTGCCGACCATGTCGAGTCCCTATTGCACGAAGGGCCAGGCCAATGGGATTGGCCGTAGCTCTACGCCAGGTGCGTGCGGCTTGTCCGCGAATCGCTGGCAAGCGTTGCATTTTTGGACGATGTCCTTGGTGTCGCGCATGGCCGTAGGCCAGTAGAATCCAGCTCGTAGAGCTTTGGCAACGAGGGTGCGACTACCGGCGTGGTGCCCGCAGGTCCCTTCATGGATGTCGAGGAGAACTGCTCTTCCATCGGCCGTGGAGACGCATCGTTGGAGTACTCCTGTGATGTTGCGTTTGTACAGTTCGCCGTTGATAACAACGAATGCCTTGGATCGCCGCGCGATGTGCCGTGCATCTGTCGGATCGTCCGGTAGCCTCTTGCTGAGGAGGTACATGATATACGGCTGCCTCCAGGATTGCTCAATCATCATGACGCTCATTGGTCCCTCGAGTCCTATGTCCAGCCCCAAGTCATCAAGTGCCACTGGCTCATTGGGTGGCGTAGCCCCCGAGTCCGTTGCTACGCTTGTTTTCTTCTCTGCGGCCTTTGGCTTGATGGAGCGTTCGTAGATGCGCTCGATAAATACCCTAGGTGGTATGGGGGCGCAGGTAGAGCCTATGTTGGCGAGTGCGTCCGCCTCTTCGTTGCTTTCGCGACCTACGTGCCGCAGCTCACAACCGTCGAAGTCTCCTTCGAGTGTGTCGTAGAGGTCGCGGTACGCGATCATGTTGTCATTCAGTGCGTCGCACTCATGCATCGTTTGGTTGACGACCAACTTGGAGTCGCCGTATATGATGAGCCTCTTGGCGCTGCAGGCTTTTGCCATCCTCATCCCATGCAACAGGGCCTCGTATTCAGCCTCGTTGTTGGAGGTTGTGAACTGCATTCGCAGGATATACTTTAGCTTGTCCCCTTGAGGTGATGTCAGTATGACACCTGCGCCTGCTCCGTCCTTTCGCTTGGACCCGTCGAAGTGCATTGTCCAGAGGTAGGACAATGAGGAGGTCCGGGAGCTGGTTCTCCATCCAGTGCATGAGGAGGTCAAGGAGAACTTGCGACTTGATTGCGTCGCGCTTTTCGTATGTGATGTCTCGTGGAGACAATTCTATTCCCCAAAGTGTGACTCGTCCCGTGGCGTCGGGGTTGTTGAGTATATGCCCCAACAGGGCATTGTTGACGACCACGATTGGGTGTTCCTGGAAGTAATGGCACAGTCGCCCGGCGGTCATGAAGACACCGTACGCCAGCTTCTAGTAGTGTGGGTACCGCTGTTTTGTTGGCGTGAGGACCTCACTAAGGTAGTATACTGGGCGTTGTACGTCGTGGACCTTCTTTTCCTCAGCTCGCTCGACGACGAGCACTGTGCTGACCACCTAGTTGGTGGCGGAGATATATAGCAACAGTGGTTCCCTTTCTCTTGGGGTCACCAGCACTGGCGAAGTGGATAGCAGGCGCTTGAGATCTTCGAATGCTTCTTGCGCTTCGTTGGTCCACTCGAATTTTTCAGCTTTGCGGAGGAGCTGGTAGAAAGGCAACGCTTTTTCACCCATCCGGCTGATGAATCGACTGAGGGCCGCGATTCGCCCAGCCAGCTGCTGGACGCCTCTTATATTTTTCGGCTTCTCCATGGCCAGTATGGCTTTTATTTTCTTCGGGTTTGCCTCTATTCCCCTCGCGGAGATGAGATACCCGAGTAGTTGTCCAGATGGTACGCCGAAGGCGCATTTGTCTGGATTGAGCTTGATCCGGTAGCGATCGAGGTTGGTGAAGGTTTCGTGCAAATCGTCGATTAGGGAGGCTTCCTCCTTGGTCTTGATTACTATGTCGTCGACATAGACTTGAATGTTGCGACCCAGTTGTTCCTTGAGGCAAGCCTGCATGCACCGCTGGTAGGTGGCTCCCGCGTTCTTTAGGCCGAAGGGCATTGTGTTGTAGCAGAACACACCAAAGGGCATTGTAAACGTTGTTTTCTCTTGATCTTCCTCCTTCATTCGAATCGGATTGTAGCCTGAGTAGGAGTCGAGGAAGCAGAAGCGCTCGCATCCCGCAGTGGAGTCGATGATCTGGTCGATGCGCGGCAACGAGATGTGATCCTTTGGGTAGTGCTTGTTCAGAGAGGTGAAGTCCACGCACATCCGCAGGATATCCGTGTCCTTTTTTGGTACCAGCACCGTATTGGCGAGCTAAGTGCTTTCCTTGATCTCGCGTATGAACTTGGCTTCGAGGAGTCTGTTGATCTCCATTCCAACTGCCTACGCTCGTGGCTTAGACAATCGCCGAATTTTTTGCTTGACTGGCCTTGTGTCGGGGTTGACGTTGAGTGCGTGCTCGGCGAATTCCCTGGGAACTCCTAGCATGTCCGCAGGACACCAGCCGAAAATTTCCCAGTGCTCACGGAGGAATTCGAAGAGCACGAGTTCCTATGCGGGACTCAAGTTGTTGGCGATGAGGGCTGTCTTGGCAGGATCCGATGGGTGGACCTGCACTTTCTTTGTGTGTACCGATGAGTCGAAGGAGAGATCAGGTGAGCTTGGCCGGCTCAAGGGAGGCAGACTGTTGTCTGCCGTCTCCTTTAGTCTCGCGAGTTCCTCCTACATGCTGAAGGACTAGGAAATTCTGTTGAATTCCCTGTCGCAACTGTCAGATCGCTCGAAGCTCCCGTTGATCATGATGACGCCATTGGGACATGGCATTTTCATCTGCAGGTAGGCGTAGTGGAGCACTGCCATGAACCTAGCGAACGCGACGCGCCCGAGGATGCAGTGGTACTGTGAGGGCCAGTCGACGACCTCAAAGTCGATGCGCTCGCGTCAGAAGTTCTTCGGCGTGCCGAAGATGACGTCGAGGTTGATTTTGCCCAGGGGGTATACGCCTTTCCCTAGGACGATGCCGTGGAACATTGTATCCGAGGCCTCTAGGCAGGTTAGAGGGATTCTCATTGCTCGCAAGGTACTCGCGAATATAAGGTTGATGCCGCTCCCACCGTCCATGAAGACGCGGCTCATGTCAAAGCCTCTGATTTGCGCCTCGACTACGAGGGGGCAATGGCCTAGACGGGGTATCTGAGGCGGATGGTCGCGTTTGTCGAAGGTGATGCAGGACTCGCTTCCGCTGAGGTACTCAGTGGTAAATGGTGGCGAGTGTGTGGCCAAGTTGACTTGGCCAGTGATGGCCTTATGCACCCTATTGGAGGGGCGTCCCTTTTGGATCATCATGGTGCCCATGGCTCGTGGGTACGGTTCGCCTCCGTGGTGCTGGTCGGGTGCAGCCGCATTCAGGGGTGGCCCAGGTGCTGGTGGCGGTACACCATGTGCCACGGCGCCTGGAGCGGCTCCATAGCCTCTTTCGACTGCATTGCGGTTCATCCGAACCAATCCCTCATGTAGCTTGAGGAACTCGTGGCAGTCCTTGACGAAGTGGCTGGACTTCTTCTTGCCATCATGCTTGTCAATGTAGAAGTGCACCGTGCATGGCCCGGACAGTTTGTCCTCAATGGAGTTTGCGGGTGCCTCATCGCGAGTGCGGCGTTGCCACACGTGCGTGGTTTTCCCGGAGTCGCGGTATCCGCTGCCACGGTATCCGCTGTTGCGGTTATCATCGCATCTGTCGGCGTAGCCAGCCGCGACCATGTTGACGTCGTCACGGTCATCGTAGATGTGCATGCGGCGCTTGCCTCGACAATCGCGTCTGCGTTCGAGTTCCGCCTCCTCGTCAGAGTGAACGCGATTCTTCACCGAATCTTCGCCATCGGCCCACCGATTTGCGATCTCCATCAGGTGATCGATGGTCTGGAGCTTTGAGCAGCCCAGCTCCTCCCTGAGTTCTAGGCGGCGCACGCCGCCATTGAATGCGTCAATCGCGCGATCCTCCGAGATGTTCTCTGCGGAGTTCTTGATGATGGAACACCTTTGGATGTTGGAGCATAGCGATTCGCCAGATCTTTGCTGGCAACATCTCAGCTCTTCGATTGATGCGGGCCGCTTGTATGTGCCCTTAAAATTGTGCACAAAGCTGTAAACCAGCTCATTCCAACTGCGAACAGATCCGCGTGGAAGGTTGTTGAGCCATGATCGGGTGGCGCCCTGCAGCTGTAGCTACAAGCATTTAATGGCCGTGCTCCGACTGCCTCCGTGGAGCCTGACGGAGGAGACGTGGTCCTCCAACCAGATCTTCGGGTCTTGTAGGCCGTCAAACTTTGGGTTCTCCAACGGGAGTTTAAACCCTTTGGGCATTCGCTTTGCCTGATGGATCTGCTGAAGCATCTGGCGCCGCAGAGTTCCACATCTTCTTCTTCCGTGTCAGTCGACCGAGCATGTCGTGCCCTTGATTTGTCGATCTTGCGCTGCGTGAGGTCGTCGCGCACATCATAGTCACGGTCGTGTCGCCGTGAGCGGCGGCGTCGAGACAGGTCGTGACTGTCGTCGCTGGACGAGGGCGAGGAGTAGCGCTTTGCCCTTCTTCGGGTCTGGTGTTGGCTCCTTGTCGAGAGAGGCCTCAATTAATCCCAAGCCCGTGATCGTAGATCGGTGCATGGCGGCTCGGGGATCTCCAGCTGGCGGCTGGTTGTTGAGGAGGTACATGGTGGCCGCTGTTACCGTAGTCTGCGGCGTCTTAGGGACCATGTTGCCCTGTGTGTCGACTGTCATAGAGCTGAAGTCGAGGACTTTTGTAGCTTCTATGCGTTCTTGCTCGGTGAGATGGGCCATCCGAGATTGCCGCTTCTTGGCGAGGTACTCGTTGCCCCTTGAGGAGGATCCTTCGTGGGAGGAGAGCCCAGCGCGACGAAGGCTCGATTCGTCCGCTGCCTTTTTACGCGCTTCGAGTTGCGCGATTGTTTGTAGTTGGCGCTTGAATTGTTCCTTCAGGAGCTAGTGATAGCCCATCAGTAGTTCTTGTGGGGATCCGAAGGGTAGAGGAGCGCCTCGTAGGGCCTCGCGGCAGCGAGCCCATTCTTGTTCGTTGAGCCTGATCACGACGCGTTCGCCGGTTTGCTCATTTATTATGGTTGGAGGTTTGACTGCTCCTCCATTATCGATGGGGTGTGATTGCCATCGTCGCCGCTGTTGCCACCGTTTCCGCCGTTGCCGGCGTTGGGCGGGTTGGTCTCATTACCACGATTGCCACCGTTGTCGCGATTGGTAGAGGTATCGCCTGCGTTGATGACGACGCACATGAAGTGATTGGGGAAGCTGCTGCTTCCACAACTCTCAGATCCGGAACCGTAGGTTCCATCTTCAGTGGCCAGATCGCTCAGATCGGAGTCGCGACTGCTGTCGCTGACCGTGTTCTCGACTGCTGTCAGGGTGTTCAGCTCACTGAGGGTGCCAATCGATGGAGGGAACCATGATGCTGGGGCAATCGATGGTGCCATCGGCTGATCAGGCATGCGAAGCGTGCCTATCTGACCGACTTGGAAGCGAAAGCTCCCTATCGCCAGGCTGATTCCGTCGCCTACGGACTCGAAGGCCGGGCGAGTGGCCGGCGTGTGGACGGTGAAGTCAAATGCGCCGAAGAGCTGGCGAATCTCCGCTGTTGCGGAGTTGTAGATCACGGTTGATGGAGCCGAAGAAGCCACAACATCAGGACTCCCAATTCGCACAGACGGCGCCAATTGACGAGGGTTTAACTCATCAATGCCCATTGTTATGGACTTGGGTTTTGGAGAAGGAGGGAGCGCTGGAGACATCTATCGGCTAGCAAACAAGCACACAGGGGACTCAAGGATTTACCCAGGTTCAGGCCTCGTAGAGGTCCCTACTCCTACTTGTCTGCTCGTGGAATTATCGAAGGAACCGAAGGTTACAATGGTGCGCAGATGCAATCTGGCGAGGGTTGTGGAAACTAGGGTTGCGTGTGTCCTCCTCGCCGCCCCCTCCTAGCCCTTATATAGATAGGCTAGGTCTCGGGTAGCAGGTCGAGTCGGTTAGAAGTTAGGGTTTTCCCCTTCAAACTTTCTATCTTCAGCTTCTTCTTGTTCTTCAAGCAATCGAGAGTCCGTAGGTTACTTGAGTCCTTCATTTGGGCCTTGGCGACACCGTGGGCCTTTACGTATTTTAGACCGTATATACCAAGCTCGAGTACCTGTAGGGTATACCCATGTCACCTATAAAAACCCACATGACCAAAAAACTTCTTATACCTTTAATATCCCTAGGTGGTGGCATTCTCTCTATTGCTTCAACTTTAGCTCTATCAACTTCAATTCCCTTACCTAATACCTGGTGTCCAAGGACTATACCTTCTTTGACCATAAAATGGCACTTCTCCCAGTTTAGAACGAGATTAGTTTCTTCACAACGCTGCAAAACTCTTTTGAGATTTTCTAAACAACTAGTAAACGAAGTTCCATAGACAGAAATGTCATCCATAAATACTTCCATTATAAGTTCTATAAAATCAGCAAAAATAGTATCATGCATCTTTGAAAAGTAGCTGGAGCATTACATAAACCAAAGGGCATACGTCGGTAAGCATGTAAACCGTAAGGATTTACGAAAGTTGTTTTAAGTTGGTCATCCGGATGAACAGCTATTTGAGAGAAACCAGAGTATCCGTCCAAGTAACAAAAGTGAGTATGGTTTGCTAACCTTTCTAAGGTTTGATCTATGAACGGTAATGGATAGTGATCTTTCCTAGTTTCTTTGTTTAATTTCCTGAAGTCTATGCACATCCTATGCCCAACAACATTTCTAGTAGGTATCAATTCATTGTTTCCATTAGGAACAATAGTAAAACTGCCCTTTTTAGGAACACAATGAATAGGACTTACCCATTCACTTTCTTTAACAGGATAGATTATACCTGCGTCCAATAGGCGTACAATTTCTTTTCTTACCACTTCTTTCATTTCAGGCTTGAGCCTTCTATTGAATTCTGTAACTAGTTTAGCACCTTATTCCATGAATATTCGATGGACGGCTATCATGGGACTAATGCCCTTCAAGTCATCCATTGAGTACCCAAAGGCCTGGCGATGCTCCTTAAGTATCTTCATGAGTTCTTCTTCTTCTTCTCCAGAATGTTTAGCAGTAATAATAACAGGGAATTTATTAGTATCATCTAAAAACCTGTATTTAAGATTTTCTGGTAAAGTCTTCAACTCTAGGGGTGGTAATTCCTCGTCTCCTCTCTTCTTTGGCTCTTCAAAAGCCTCGTCAGTTGGAGGTCCCAAAACAGGTAGTGAATCGAATTCATTTTCTAGTTCTCCCAGGGACTTGTCCTCCATAATTATTTCTTCATAATTTGGACCTTCATCTATTTCTTCTTCTTGATTACCTAAGAAAAGAGCCACCATTTCCTCAATAGTTCTCTCTTCCTCTTGTATTGGTGGAGGCCTGTCTTTAAATTTGGAGAAATGGAATTTGTTTTCTGTTCCCCCAAGCTTAAGAGACACAATCTCCTTCTTGAAGTTAACATAGGAACCTATATCACCCAAAAAGTTCCTTCCAAATATAATTGGGCAAAGAGTGTCAGCTAGCATATCAACAACTATAAAATCAATAGGAAAATCTTTGTTGCCAATTGTGATAGTTGCATTGTCAACTACTCCCATTGGAATTCTAAGGTTTTTATTGGCTAACATAATTTTTATATCAGTATTTTCAATTGAAGTCCGTTCTATTTCTTATTTTATTTCTAAGTAGAAGTCATAAGATATAACATTAACTTCGGTGCCAAGATTACATCAATCGTAATGAGAGGTTTCCTTAAATATGCTGGGAAGAATAGGCTTACCCGCATCTTTTACCATTGTTTTACCTTCGACCAATACGGAAGTCTCTTCATCAAGTTCAACTATGTTACAGTGTGAGTACATAGCCATAATTGCTTCCTTGGTTACCTTTTCATCTTTGGTTTCTTCTAGGTGTTCCTTCACTCCTGGCATGCTTTCGTCTTCCCTCTTTTCCTGCTGCTTTGACCTGCTCATATTCATAAATATGCTTTTGTGCAGTGTTAAGGAAAGGTACTTCATATATTGGTTCTACGGAGGCCAGTGTTGATTCATCTTCTCTTTTCTTTTCTGGTTTAGGTGGTGGATCGTACTTGACTGGACCCTCCTTTGGAGCTTTAATATGTTCTGTAAAAGCTTTAACAACTTGCAACACTAGATCTGAATGTAAATAAAGTTCTTTAGATAGTTCTTTAACATGGCCTTTTTATTATATTCATGAATACAATCATGCTCTATTTCTACACCTCCTTCACTTCCTAGTCCAAAATTCCATGAAACTCTATGATCACGAATTCTATTAAGTAAATCCCAAGCTTTAGATATAGGAAGATTCATAAAGGCTCCTTCAGCAAAAGAGTCTAGTTCAATTTTATTGGGTTCAATTAAACCGCCATAAAAGATATGTAGTAAATACCATTCAGGCAAATCATGATGAGGACATAGTCATAGTAAATCTTTAAATCTAATATAATCTCTTACTAGTCCTTCATTAGCACGATTCTTCCAAGTCACTATAAGACGTCTGATTCCAAAAGATTTTGATAATGGATAATATTTTGATAGAAATTCACAAGATAGATTATCCGAAGTAGTAGTGGATTCAGGGGTAGAGATCTATACCATGAGAGAGCTGTACTTGTCAAAGTTTGACTAAAAAGTTTAACCCTTACCTCATCGGCGGTATATCCCATCAATAGAAAAGTGCCACATATATCTTTAAAACATGCAATATGCTCATATGGATCATGATCTTCTTCATCTTCAGTACATTGCTTCTTATGTAGAATACTAAGTATTAGAGGATTTATTTCAAACCCCATTGTCTTCTCATTGGAGTTGTCTCTTTTATAAATATCATAGGGCTTCCCAAAGTGGTTGAGTGGGTTAGCACTAGTCATATGCTCAAACTCCATCATGTTGGTGGATACCTATAACTCAAAACAAAATTTAGCAAGATAAAAATAAATAAGCAAAAACTAAAAGACCTACAGTGCTTAGCTCCCCGACAACGGTGCCAGAAAATAACTTGATGACTGCAAGTGCACAAATCGTTTGTAGCTAGTTTTAAAATAAAGATATTGATCCCACGGGGAGCAGGAGTCTGAAGTCTAATAACTCTTGAAATAGATATTACGATAGAAATGCTAGATAAAGTTCTAAGTGACAATATAAAATGCGAGTAATGTGTAAAAAGGTGTTTTGGGGTTTTGGGTATAAGAGCAATAATAAAGTAAAGTAACTTAATACAGAAAGTAAGTATCGCGTATATAAGAGAGATTGGAACTGCAGTAGGGAAAAAACATTCTTAGGGAGTAGCGGATACACCTCTAGTATTGTAAAGATCTAAGATAAAGATTATCATCATGAACATTCTCAACTATGTATGTGTGGGAGGAACTCCGTATATGGAAGATTAGCCAGCAACCGCTTCGCACATCATCCTAATAACCACAACAGTCAGCAATCGACATCAATCAAATTACTGCGCTATTAAGGGACGTACTGCCGTAGGACGTATCCCATGGAATGGATAGTGTTCCGTGAGTTTCCTTGGTTTCTCAAGTTGATACGTAAAGGGTGCCAACAGCTTTATAGTCACTTTAAGTGCTAACACGCCTCCGTCTACCAACAAGTAGTTTCCTCCATCAAGTCCCCACAAGTGGCAAATATTGAGAGGTCGACTTCTCTCAACATCAAGATGTAGAAAATCTAACACATGGTCACAGCGATGAATATCATAATAGACTTTATCTTATTTCAATCTTATACTGGGGTTTCTCTATCTCCCCAAGAACTAATGATCTACTCAGACATGGAGGCAATCAACATCATGGGAATGGTAATGGAAACAACCATAGATGAATAGTACTTGTATAAATCCACAACGAGTATAGAAATTACAACAAGATCTAGACAAGATGTAGATGGGATGGATGGAGATGGTGGTGATGCAGCGGTGGATGATGAAGATTGATGCCTTAGCCTCCCGGATCTGTGCAGGGCGAAGATGGATCCTCGGTGGATGAGTTCCCCCTCCAGATCCCTTCTAGAGGTGAGGTTTCTGTGATTTCTGGGTGTTCTATATGTCGTCTCCCTGAACCAATTGCACGGGGTAAAACTATTTGATGAGGCGGAGGCGGCGCCAACTATACGGCCAGAGCTATATGGCGGGAAAATTGCTCCACCCGTATAGTTGGTCATTACGCTCTCTGTTTCCTTTGTTCGCTTCTAGTTTTCTTCTGGTATTATTAATATTTCCCAAATAAGCGATTTACATTGTTTTTGACTCCTTTTTCTCCATAGTACAACTGCTCCAAGAATTGTATCCATTGGATCCCTCATCTGTCCTGATCCTGGTGAAAACAAACATAAAATGTGCATGCAAACGTCGTAAAATAACAAGATCCTACATCTACAATGCAAAATAATAATATAAAACATGATGAAAATATGCACTCGTCAGTATGCTCGGTCACCGCAAAAACATCATAAAATTCTGCAAAGGCCGACATCATCGCTACTAGGAGGGTGCCAACCACCAACCCTAAATTCGACAGAAGCTAAGTCCAACGAGATGACGAAGATGCTCGATTCTTAGCTCAGTGAATGGGATCACTACGAGGTTGGGTAAGTACAGGAAATTCTATTCCAAGATGGTTTTCCCACTATATGATGTCCTAGGGGGACCCAGGGGGTGGGGACCCATAGCATCGACAAAGGGAGGGGTAAATTGCACGAGGAATTTGACAATTTGCCACACTTTATTTTGCAATCTGATCATTTGTCACTATTAGATGTAAAACATCAACTCCACCACAATATCAACATGGGCACCAACAAGAACACCTAGAAAAATATCAAACAGAGAGGGGAATGTGAACATTAATAGGTGTAGGGGGTTGATGATGAAGCCATTGATGCATGTGTGATGTAGGCTTGATCGATTGTTGATGAAGATTGCCGTGGTGTGGAACATGGCAGTGCCATCAGGGATGGCATGAAGGGGACAATCAGGATACTATCGGTGGCTACTCACAACGGGTTGGGCACAGATATTGGAAACACAGCGATGTACCTAGGTTTGGATCCCTCTGGATGAGGTAACACTCCTACTCCTGCAATGATCTACTATATGGGGAGCGAATGCTCAGTACAGGTGCTCTTTGAGCTGTTTCCCTAGCTGCTATGGAGAGCTAGAGGAAGATGAACTACTGCACTGGTGGAAACTAGAGAACTTGGAGCTTCTAATCCTTCAATCTCTTTCTCTCTCTTTCTCTCTACCTAGAACCCTAGCACTACCCCCTTATATACAAGTCGGGAGAGGTAGGTTACAATGTGGGCTCTAGGATTTACTGTTTACGCTTTGGGTTTACAAAGCGGGCCGGCTGGCCAGGTCCAGCCGATGGGCCAGGACCCGGTCAAGCCTTCAGTACAAGGGGGGACAGCGCTACAATGTCCCATCGCTATTGCTTTGGGCGTCACCCAGCGCCTTACTCATCAACTTGGTGCTTTAGTCGTCAGCCGACACTTTACTCGTCAGCTGGTGCTTTACTCGTCAGATTCTAGCATTGGTGCTTTGACACCTTCGTCTTGTAGCGCTGTTAGGGCGGCGCGCCAGCCTGTCCGGTCAGGGGTGTCCTCAGCAAGGAGCGTCACCCCCTCCGTATCTTTGGCCAACGGATCCGAGGCAGACGGGTAGAGGAGGCCACCCAGCCAGCTCTTATGGTCACCCGGCTAGACGGGCTAGCCAGGGAATCTTGAGGGCGGACCGGATGGAGCGGTCCACCCGGTTGTGGCTCTTTGTCTTGTGGCCATCCAACCATGCTTCCCTGGAGCCGGCCAATTGGGCCTAGCTTGGCCTACCCGGGGGTCATCCCCTCGATACTAGTCCCCGAGTGCGCTGGGACTTCGCCTTGTGGAGAACTTCTTGCGTGCTCATTGGTTGAGCTGAAATGGTTGCTGGCGAAGAACTTCCCGCAAGTTTGTTTTGTTGCGCTTGTCTAGTAGTGCTTGTTGTTTTCCGGCTCGAGATACTTGTCGTTCCTCGGCTGGAGTTTTACCGGCTACGGACCGGTGGCCCACCCGCAAGGTGTGAGCGGTGATTGAATCCAACCACCCACAGTAAGTGACTCCTTCCCAGGAAAACTTGTTCTTCGTTCGCTTCAGCCAGTACATAACAACGAATTCTTTCCCGGGTGTAGCGCAGTAACATGGGCTCTAGCGCGCATCCCCGAGGCAGATTCCGGACGCGACCTTCACCCGGTGGAGCTGGTAACTAACGGTTGTTAGCGAGGAGGCCAACCGGCTGCGCAGAGCTGCTCTGGATGTCTGTGCCTACATCTGGCCTGACACCAACTTCCCCACCATCATGCAAGCTTTGGCCATCAAGCTTACCGATGCTCCTAATCTGATGGACGCGTTGTGGGAGTGGGCGACACGTGGCGGAGATGGTGTTGGTGCTGTTGAAGTCTTGGTATCCTAGCACAGACCTTCAGAGCCTTTTTCGAGGAATTCAGCAGGGGACCCGCTACAACCAGCTTTGGGATGAGGTTCCTGACATCCGCTCTTGCGGTGTTAAGACCGGGAGCTTCGTCTAGCTGGACCGGGACTTCAGCGACCGGCTGGCATGGAGCCATACTCCCACAACCCCTTGTCGACTACAGCACCTACTGAATCTCCGGCTGCCCCAACCCTTGACCATGCTGATGACGCCTCCAATAGCCCAGCTCCGGCGGATGTTCTTGCCCCTTCAGTTGACCCTTCAGATTGATCACTGGTATGCTGGAAGTAGGAAACTCATCCTTTGGTGGTACTGCCTTGTCTTGTGTGAACAGTTTGTCTTTGTTCCGTACTGAACTCTAGTGGAAGCATCGTCTCCCTTTTGTGATGCTGTCTTGTGCTTTTTTTCTTGCACTTGTTGTTTGCTTGATTGGCACTTGCTATGTGCCTGTTTCTATGTGGGGGCGTGCGAGTGCACCCACAAGGTGTAGACCCCGAGGTTCGGGCCGACTGGAGAATTCAACCGGGTCGAAACTCCTTTGTATTGTTGCTAGTTGCAGGTTGTTGTGTGGGGGCGCGCGAGCGCACCCACAGGGTGTAGTCCCCGAGGTATGGGCCCGCTGGAGAATTCAGCCGGGTCGAAGCTCCTTATCTATTCTTCTGCTGTCTGGAAGGCGATTAGCGTCCGGCTTTGGTACTTGGTTTGTACTTTGGCTCATGCGAAAATGAAACACAATTGATGGTTTGTTGCGTTAGATATGTATAAGAGGAGCATAGTCTGTAGTTCATTTGTTAGGTTGGAAACTCTGCTGTTTCGGACTAGACCAATGACTTTGTCCTTTTCCTAGTGAGCATAGGCCAGTTTTAAGCTGTGCTCTTGCTGGCTGCGAGCCGGCATCGAGGGGGTAGCTAGTAGGCGTACTGCACGGTACTTCGGATTTTGTTCATTGGCATTGAGCGAGCGAGCGCAACCGGAACGTCCAGACGTTTTTGCTTTCTTCATGACTTTTTGTGTAGGGGTCCTCGAGCTTTCTGCTCTTGCGGGATCTGTTATCTGGCTTGCGGTCTACAACCGGAATCGAAGAGTAAGCCCTTAGAGCCGCATACAATACTTCGCCGCTTGGAGTACGCGGCCGTCTGGGAAAGCCGGCGAGTCCCTAGGGGAGACTGCCGGATCCGGGGTTAGAAAAAATGCAGCCAGAAAACATTAAATTATGCAGCAGAAAATGCCAAATGATTATGGAGTCCCCGAAAATGTACACGGTCTCCATGATCAACTTGATTTCCTTGCACATGGCCGGCTCGGGCTTGTCGGGTGGCCTACTGGGTGGAAGAACGGAGCTGGCAGTCCCCGGGATGCTGGAGCCGGCTGGGAGTGGCTGATACGTCCAAAACGTATCTACTTTCCCGAACACTTTTGCTATTGTTTCTCCTCTATACTTGTGTGATTTGGATGCAACTAATGCGGACTAACGCTGTTTTCAGCAGAATTGCCTTGGTGTCAACTTTTTGTGCAGAAAACCAACTATCAGGAAAAATCCCGGAAAATGTGCCAAAAATCCTATTTCACCCGAAGATTGTTAGGGCATGGTGCCTAGTATCTTTTATTAGTGCTTTATGACTTTGTTGCAACTTGTTGTGCTTAATGCTTGTCAGTAGGGCCCAAGTGCCATGATTTCAGATCTGAACATGTTATTGATTCATTATGATAGTATTGTTTTTGGTCTTATCTACAAGTTGTATACACACGTTGTTGTCCGGAACCAATGGCCCTGAAGTGACATAAATCGGGATAACCGGAAGGGAAAGGCTTTGATGTGAGGATCACATGTGTTCATGGAGTGTTAATGCTTTTCGCCGGTGCTCTATTAAAAGGAGCACCTTAATTGCCAGTAGTTCCCTAGAGGCCTCACTGCAAACGGGCTGGCAGGACAAAAGATGTTGTGCAAGTTCTCATTGTGAGCACGTATGACTATATATGGAACACATGCCTAGGATTGTCTAGTAATTGGATGCTTTATCTTATTTATCTGCAATTGCCCTATGTTCTGATTGCTATTTGAATTGTCTTGTCCGTGCAACGCCCGTCCATCCATCCCTATGCCTATCGCACTCGAATCCCACGTTTACTGCTTTTGTTACTACTGTCTTTGCTTTACTACTGCTGTTACTTTACTATTCCAACTACAAAACTGTTGCTACTGATAAACTGCTGTGAGCAAGATTATTTCTAGGTGCAGCTGAATTGACAACTCAATTGTTAAGGCTTATAAATATTCTTTGGCTCCCTTTGTGTCGAATCAATAAATTGGGTTTCACTTCCCTCGAAAATACTGCGATACACCCCCTATATTTGTGGGTCATCAAGACTATTTTCTGGCGCCGTTGTCGGGGACCATAGCTTTATTTATCAAGTTCACTTGGACTCTCTATTGTTTGCTGCTATCCATCCATCATGGGTAAGTCTCGTGATGGCAAAGTTCCTATATTACCATCCACTAGAAGAAGAGGTACGGTTCTGAACACCTCTGCTGCTCTTGATTCACTATCTGTTTTGAGTAAGTTCCTTACACCACCACATACACATGCTACACACACTGCTACTACTGCTGAATCTGAAACTTCTGATGCTTATGATGCTGCTTCTACTGTGCTTGATAAGAGTGGTTCATTAGGTCCTTTCCTAGATGCTACGATTGCTAGAACTATAGTTGGAAATATCGAAAATCCTAATGAAGACACTACCACACCTGTTAGCTCACCTAAGTCTAGTGAAAGTTATGATATTGAAGATGGTTATGTTGACATGACTGATGAATTTATTAAAGAATGTAAGAACATCCATGATAGGAGCGCTGCTAAGAGTCTCCTTGAGAGGCGTACTATTAGACCCAAATTATCTCCTGATGCTAAGTTTGCTACTTCTCCCATAAACATTATAGATGAAGATTATGATTTCTCTCTCGATCTATCTTACATAGCTATTGTCAAGAAAGAACCTTTTTGTGGGACTAAGAATGAAAGTGCGGTAGCACATATGAATGAACTTTCTACCATGAGTGGCTTGTTTTCTGATGATATTAAGATGCGTACTTACTTTGTTGCTAAGATTTTCCCTTTTTCACTGAAAGGAGAAGCTAAAACTTGGTTTAGTAATTTACCTCTTGGATCTATTGATAGCCCTGAGTGCTTGATTAGTACTTTCCTGCAGAAATATTTTCCTCCCAGTGCTAGACATGCTATTTTGCAGGAACTTTTTGATTTTAAACAGGGAGAAAAAGAGGTATTGCCCGAATCTTGGGCAAGGTTTTGTGCTTTGATTCATGCACAGGCTGGAAGTCCATTACCTAAGAATGAGCTTCTTGATATATTTTATAATGGACTAACTGAAGAATCTAGGACATACCTAGATAGTTATGCTGATTGTGTTTTCAGGAATAGGACTCCTAAGGAAGCTGAGGAATTAATGGCTAAAATAAGCAAGAATTATGAAGATTGGACTCCTCCTAAACAAGCTATACCTAAAGTAATTGTACCTGAACCATCTATTCCTGTGCCTATTCCAACATCAAAGAAAAGGGGAGTTATTGAATTAAATGATGAAGTGATGAAGGAAGCTAAGAAATGTCTTAAGGAGAAGGGAATTAAAGCTCCACATGTCAAGAATTTACCTCCTATAGAAGAATTATGTTAGCCTATTCCCTACTCATCCACTATCGAGGTACACTCTCTCCAACACTTTGATGAAGGTGATATCCCTTACTCTAAACCTCCTATTCAATGCTTAGAAGAATTTGATATCTTTATTGTTAAGCAAGATAGCTTTAATAAAAGGGTGCAAAATCATCTAATGGAAAACACTAGAGCTATTGTTGAGTTGAAAGATATTGTGGAAAGAACCTCTAATGATGTTAAAATGATTGTTAAACACTTTCAAATGGTTCAAACTCAAATAGATCAACTCGTTAAAGTGCAAAACGACTTGCTAGTTAATGCTGCTAAAGAAAAACATGCTTATTAAATTAGAACTAGAAGTAGAGCTGCTACCCAGGATCCTCTATATCCTGAGGGGCATCCCAAAAGAATTGAGCAGGATTCTCAACAAGCTGAAAATAGTGGTTCTACTCGTAAGAAAAGGAAAATGAAACATAAAACTATTGTAGAACCCTCTGAACCTGCTATAGATCCTAATAGTATATCTATCTCTGATGCTGAAACTGAAAGTGGTAATGAAGAAAATGTTGTTCCTAATGAAGAAAAAGTTGAAGAAGAACCTGAAAACCACACTAAGAATACTAAATACACCAAAGAGGATTTTATTGCTAAGAAATATGGTAGTGAAAGAGAACCTTGGGTCCAAAAACCTATGCCTTTCCCTGATAAGAAACACAAGTCAAAAGAAGATGAACACTATAATAAGTTTTGTGAGTGGATGAAGCCTTTATTCTTGCAAATTCCTTTGACTGATGCTATTAAATTGCCTCCTTACTCAAAGTATATGAAGGATATTGTCTCGAATAAAAGGAAGATCCCTAATTAAGAAATTTCTACTTTGCTTGCTAATTATTCCTTCAATGGTAAGGTTCCTAAGAAACTTGGAGACCCAGGGATTCCAACTATCCCTTGCTCTATTAAGAACAGCTATGTTAGAACTGCTTTGTGTGATTTGGGAGCTGGAGTTAGTGGTATGCCTTTCTCTCTCTATAAGAGGCTTCAACTTGAAAAATTAATACCAACTGATATATCTTTGCAAATGGCTGATAAGTCTACCACTATTCCTGTGGGTATATGTGAGGATGTACCTGTTTAGGTGGCTCACAATTGCTTGATATTAACTGATTTTGTTGTGCTTGAGATGCCTAAAGATGATAATATGTCTATTATTCTTGGGAGACCTTTTCTTAATACTGCAGGAGCTGTTATTAATTGTAATCAAGGAAAGGTGACCTTCAATGTTAATAACAAGGAACATACTGTCTATTTCCCCAAGAATATTGAAAGGACTTATGGTTTGAATTCAATTGAACATGTTGAAGGCATTCAAGTTGGAGAAATATATTGTCCCATACCAAGAGAAAAATTTGAAACTATTATGATTGGGACCATTGCTATCAAGGTTGAGGTAACATAATCATTAGTGGAGTACAAAGTTTTGTCTCATATGCAATTGTTTTGGTAGCAAGACTTGATCAACCTTGTTAGCAGAAGGATTCCATTGAACAAAACAATGTTTTCATTATGATTATCTCCGTTTATATCTATCCTTTGCATTTTAGTTTTTGCTTTCGTTTAGTTTTCTTTTTGTTGTTAGTTGCTTGCATGTTAGAACTTCTGTAGTTCTAGCCTTGTTTTGTCCTTGCATCATGGTTCCAAAAGAAAAAAAATCTGTCTGTCATAAAAATCATTCTTCTATTTCTGAAAATTGCCCAAAAATATAGTGTCTCGAAAATTCCAGAAAATTCATATTAAATTTTTACGTGAAAAAGAGGGCGGAGGAATACCTGGGAGGTACCAGGGGGCCCACCAGGCAGGCACACCACATGGTGGCGCGGCCATCCCTGGGTGGCGCCATGCCCTGGTGTGGGCCACCCCTGGCCCCCCTAACTCTCTCACCTGCCACTTTCTTCTCTCTCCCGAGTAAGCTCCAGTTCATAGCTCAAAATCGCATTCTTGCTGTGCTTGCTCTCGATTTTTTGATCTCCTTTCTCAGCCCATCTTTCTTGCTGAAATTTGGAGCATTTGTTCCCTGGTATGTGACTCCTCCCCTTGTCCAAGTAGATTTGTGTTTAGTGGATTATATGTTGAGTATTTTGCTGCTGTAGGTGACTAGTTATGAGAGCTTGTAAGCTTGTTTGATGCTTAGAGATATAGTTTTGATGCATGTTTAGGCCTCTTGCAAGTCCCTATGAGTAGAATCCTTCATTATAATTACTTTGCAATCACTTGTTTAATAGGTGTTTAAATTTCAGAATACCAAGCATGAACAACCATACTTTTGGAGAGATATTTGAGAACCTAGGAGGTCAAGGCCCTCAAGAACAGCCTCTCAAGCTAGGCCATCATACAATGAAGACATCATTGCAACTCGTATTGGCAGTGAAAGGGATGATGGGGATGCTCACCCATCCTCTTTTCCTTGTTTTACTTTCTTGCAAGCTGCAGGTATTCTTGATGATTTCTTGCTAATGATTGAGAGGGTTGGTTTAACCTCATATATGCAATATGAGAGTGCACAATATGCTATGCTCACCAAAACTTTTGTTGAGAGCTTCATGTTTACTAACACACCCTATCGATCTACTGTCTCTTTTAAAATCTATGATCTGCCCTTCACCATGCCTTTGGAGAGATTTTGCAGTATTGTAGGTGTGCGTATGACAGGGACCGTGAAGAAAATTCAAGGGCGACCCACTGATTTGTTGGAGCTTTACCGAGGGGTGACCAATGATGATGATCGCGTGGCGCAGCGCGGAAAGATAAGAAATATCCAACTCCCTGCTCTTAGATACTTTTTATATTATCATGCTACTAGTGTACTGGGTAGGGAGAACACAAGTAATATCTCCAACTATCATTTAGCATTCCTTGCTGCTGCGCTTAACAATGATACTCGGTACAATCTTGGCTCGCTTATTGCTCGCCGCCTAGCTGCTAGGGGGCCTATCTATGGGGGCATTATTGCATCGCGCATAGTCAATGCATTAGATCTTTTAGTGGATCCCTATGATGCTATGATGGCACCACAGAGGCTTGACCTTGTTGCCATGAAAGCTCATCACTTTGTCACTACCACCTCTGATTTGAACAATCTAGTATATAGGATGCTTTTCACTGACGGGGATGAAAGGGAGATCCTTTTGCCACAGCCTGCTTTGTTTAGTGTTCACAGGAGACCGTGGTCACGCTCCAAGGAGGAGGTGGACGAGCAGCTTTGCCTGCTGGGTTTCCACGAGCAGCACCAGGAGGATGTGCCCTCCTATGATTACTCCGCGCATTACGGAGGGACGTACTCGAGCTCGCACCAGGATGAGGGGACCTCTTCATCGTACCAGGGTGACACTTCATCCTGGCCGGCTTGGGATTGATACCCACTTAGGCCAAAAGCCTAAGCTTGGGGGGAGGTACACCGACACGGCACTCATCTCCATATCATGTTGCGTCGGTACTTTGTATATTCATGTTTTCGTTCTCTTTTTACTTTTCATTCTTCTTTGTTTTTGCTTTCTAAAAACACAAAAAGACCAAAAATATTTCTGTTGTTTCTCTTGGTTTGCTTCTTCTTTTTGCCTTGGTTTGCTTTTCCTTTTTGCTTTGTTTGAACTATTTGAAAAACCCAAAAAGATTTTGCTTTGTTTGTTTCTCCCTTTTGGTTCTTGTTTAAAAATCGAAAACACCAAAAATATTTGTCGTTCTTCTCTGGTTTTTGCGAGTTTGCTACAGGGTTCGGCAGTCCTCAGTGGATATTGGTTTCATATTATTATTCAAGTTACACGAGTGAAGAGCAATAATGAGGATCAATGACAACTTGAGGCGTGGTAAGAGGCTGGTAACGAACTCTATTTGTCTTCATTTTTGTACATATACTCATCATTGTGAGCTTGCTTAGTCCGTTCAAGCAGGGTGTATGTTATCTTTGGATGCTTAGTAGTTCTTGCCTTCTTATGATTAGCTCCAGCTTGCTAATAGTTTGTAGCATGTCTTATGAATATTTGCTTGCATTAATCTATTCATAAATTGGTATGACACCGTGGTATCCTCCTCTGAATGTTTTCATTTGATTGACTTGGCACATGCTCACGCATGCACATGACTGTAATAGACAGTTAAGCCTCGATGAATTATTTTGCCTTGAGGATCTTGAATCACTTTCATGCCATGAGTAGTCCTGTTTTGTTGCAAGCATGATAATGACAGCTATTGCTCTCTCATTTGTCGCTCCCTTACTATTGCTAGCCTTCACTTTCACTGAGTATGTTTTACTCAAGTTCCCAACTCCCTAAACCAAATATTTCCAAAGTGTCCACCATACCTACCTAGTAGCATCATTTGCTACTCCCGTGCATATTCAATATGCCTTGTTTTCTTCCGAATAAAATGTTTGCTCGTTATGGAAAATTAGTTAGTAAAGCTCTCACGAACTTGATGGCACACTTTATTTTCTTGCACTTAATAAACCTGAACCATTGCGTCCTTCTTTGTTGCGCATATGCTTGCGCTTTATGAGTTGAAGTTAGCAGAACCATGTATCATGGGGACCACTTTCAACACTTCATAGGTACTTTGTACCTAGTTGATATCATGTTCTTTTGCTTATGGATCCCGGTGGTGTGAAATAAAATTGGAACTTGTAAGATCATGGAGTTTGTATGTATGTTAGAGAAACGCCTGGGCCGCTAGCCTAAGTCATGCCTAATCATGGTGGAAACTTGCAGCATAACCATAATGAGCATTCTATGAAGCATCCTCAATAAAAATCTATGCACATAGTAAATAAAGAGATCGCCGAGATGCTCATTGTCTACTTGCCTTGTTATTTTGATTATGGGATAGCTCCCGTGTCATGTGCAAGGGGTACCCCGTTGGCGGTTCTCTATGATACGTATATACTTAGAATGACAAGAGCTTACTTGTGACTGAAGTTGAGTAGCATGAGGATCGGTCTTCGTAAGTAAGGGGCATGAGACTTCGATTTATAACTTGTCAAACCTATCCTCTTAGTTGTGTCACTTTAACCTTAACCATTTAAAGATGCTTATGATAGGGGCAATGAGAGCTCAAAGCTAACAAGTACCATACTTTCAGCATTTGGAAGCCTTTCAAATTATTCAAAACCTTTTCTTCTACTTGTGGAGTCTCCACATATTCTTTGAGCACCTTCTTGAGAGCATAGTTGTCATCTTCGTGTTTGCTCCATTACTTGATTATTTGTGTTATGACTTTGATGCTTGTATCCTTGATATCTTTACTTCTAGTTATCACTTGAACCTCAAAGGTGCCTTGATATTCATAATCAAAGGCAAGCGAGATACCACTCTATCATACCTTTTTATGAGCATTGTAATGTTGCTTATGTTTGTGCCTCATGCTACTTATTACTCTTGAGTTGGAATCTCTTCATAGCTTGCAATGACTATTAAGTAGACTCAGTTGCATAGTCTTTATTATGAATTGTCTAAGTAGTTGATCACATTGCTGAGAATATTTACATCATATGAAGCAAATGTGTTCGTGAAAGTTCTTTTATCGCACTCAGTTTTCAACTGAATTGCTTGAGGACAAGCAATAAGCTAAGCTTGGGGGGAGTTGATACGTCCAAAATGTATCTACTTTCCCGAACACTTTTGCTATTGTTTCTCCTCTATACTTATGTGATTTGGATGCAACTAATGCGGACTAACATTGTTTTCAGCAGAATTGCCTTGGTGTCTACTTTTTGTGCAGAAAACCAACTATCAGAAAAAATCCCGGAAAATATGCCAAAAATCCTATTTCACCTGAAGACTCCAGGAGCCAGAATACGAGACAGAGAAGAGCCAGGGGTGGCCACACCACCTGGTGGCGCGGGCCAGGCCAGGCCGCGCCAGGGAGTGGTGGGCCCCCCAGGCACCCCTCGGCCTCTCTCTTTGCCTATAAGGAGCCTTCTGACCTAAAACTTCGGGGGGTTCGACGTTTTTCCAGAAGGAGTTCCACTCTGCCGCCACCACCAGATTCCACGAAACAGCACCAGAAACTCTGTTCTGGCACCCTGCCGGGACGGGGAATTGGAGGAGATCATCGCCATCATCATCACCATCGCTTCTACATCGACCATCCATGTTTCCCCCATCTATGAGTGAGTAATCCCCCGCTGTAGGCTATGGGGATGGTAGGGATTGGATGAGATCGTTCATGTAATGGCATCAGATTGTTAGGGCATGGTGCCTAGTATCTTTTATTAGTGCTTTATGCCTTTGTTGCAACTTGTTGTGCTTAATGCTTGTCACTAGGGCCCGAGTGCCATGATTTCAGATCTGAACATGTTATTGATTCATTATGATAGTATTGTTTTTGGTCTTGTCTACAAGTTGTATACACACGTTGTTGTCCGGAACCAATGGCCCCGAAGTGACAGAAATCGGGATAACTGGAAGGGAAAGGCTTTGGTGTGAGGATCACATGTGTTCCCAGAGTGTTAGTGCTTTGCTCCGGTGCTCTATTAAAAGGAGCACCTTAATTGCCAGTAGTTCCCTAGAGGCCCCGCTGCAAACGGGCTGGCAGGACAAAAGATGTTGTGCAAGTTCTCATTGCGAGCACGTATGACTATATATGGAACACATGCCTAGGATTGTCTAGTACTTGGATGCTTTATCTTATTTATCTGGAATTGCCCTATGTTCTAATTTCTATTTGAATTGTCTTATCCATGTAACGCCCGTCCATCCATCCCTATGCCTACCGCACTCGAATCCCACTGTTTACTACTTTTGTTACTACTGTCTTTGCTTTACTACTGCTGTTACTTTACTATTCCTACTACAAAACTGTTGCTACTGATAAACTGCTGTGAGCAAGATTGTTTCTAGGTGTGGCTGAATTGACAACTCAGTTGTTAAGGCTTATAAATATTCTTTGGCTCCCCTTGTGTCGAATCAATAAATTGGGTTTCACTTCCCTCGAAAATACTGCGATACACCCCTATACTTGTGGGTCATTAGTGGCGCGGACTTCGACCCGACAGTCTCTGGGATGGAGGCGGCAGTCCCCGCGTGTGGCACGGTAGTCCCGCAGGCCTTGGTTGCAGCTTCAGGCTGCTTGGAGTCGGCAGTCCCCGGGTCCACACCCAACATGATGGAGTGGGATCCCGGAGATGGCATGATGGAGGGCTTGCGTAGGTGCTCGAGGGCGACCCCATGCGGAATTGCTGCTCTTGTTGACCCGACGCGGGTGAGTGCGTTCATGGCTTCGTTGCTTGTTCGTGGCACATGGTGGAACTCGCACCCTTCGAAGCAGGGGCATAACTGTTGTACGAAGAAATGGTATAGCACCATATCCGCGTCCTTGGCGTCCCAATCGCCCGACACTTGTTGCACCACCAGGTCCAAATCGCCAAAACATAGGATGCACCTGATGCCGATTTCCTTTGCCATCTTGAGGCTGTGGACGAGCGCTTCATACTCGGTGACGTTGTTGGATGCGCGGAAGTGGATCTGCAGCACATACTCTAGCCGGTCTCCTTTTTTAGAGGTGGTGATGACCCCGGTTCCGAGTCCCCCATACATCTTGGAGCCGTCGAAGTGTAGCTTCCAGTGCGTGGAGTCAGGGCATGGAGGAAGGTACATCGTCTCTGCCTAATCGACAAGGAAATATTCCATGACAAATCCGGCAGGTACATGCGCCAAGTTTTGTTCTTTTTCAGCACCAGCACTGGGTTTGCCAGCCATTCTGGGTGGAAAACTTCCATGATGAATCCGACTGCGAGTAGCTGGGTGATTTCTTCACCAATGGTTCTTCTTTTCTCCTCAACAAAGCGGCGTAGTGATTGTTTGACCGGCTTTGCATCTGCCCTGACATGTAAAGAGTGCTCGGCGAGCTCCCTCGGAACAACAGGCATGTCCTTGGGGGACAATGCGAAGATATCCCGATTCTCATGGAGGAATTTGACGAGCGCGCTTTCCTATTTGCTATCAAGGCCGTCTCCGACCAAGAGAAACTTGTCCGGCTCAGCCTCATTGAGCAGGATCTTCTTGGTGCCCTTTGATGGCTTGAATTGCGCCTCTCCGGCTGGCTTTGGGTCGCCAGCTGGCTTGTCCGCCTGCAGGGCCGCCATGTTTTGCATGATGATGCGCTTCTCTTCCGTGATGATCATGGCTTCGACTATCTTGGAGCCGTCAGTGGCGCATTCCATCAACCGTCTGTAGTCACCCGCAATGGTGTTTACTCCCTTTGGGCTAGGGAGCTTCATCTTGAGGTACACGTAATGCGGCACTGCCATGAATTTGGTTAGTGTTGGGCATCCGAGGATGGCGTGATATGTGCTGCAGAGGTTGACCACCTCAAACCAGATGGGCTCACGGCGGAAATTGTCTTCTGTGCCAAAGTTGATGTCTAGCCAGATCCTGCCGATGGGAGAATGTGATGGACCCGGAACGGCTCCATGGAAGGGCGTACTGGATGGCTCCAGCTGGGACTCGCTGATGCCGAGCCGGTGTAGAGAGCTGCGGTATAGGAGGTTGATGTTGCTGCCTCCATCAACAAGGATGCGGGAGAACCTGCACGAGTGCTTCTTGGAGATGATGATGGGGTCCAGGACCATTGTGTATGTGCCCGGGTGCGGCAGCACGTCCGATTGGTCCTTCTGGTTCCACGTGAACTCTTGCTCAGACTAGTTTAGGTACTGAGGGACGGGAGGGACGATTGCGTTTACCTCTGCCTCGCGGTGCCTCTTGCTTTTCTTGTTCTCCGGCTCGGTGGTGAAGATGTGGTAGTTCCCCACCCGGTGATGATAGTCTCCTACATCCTTGTCCTGGTGGTTATGGCACTCACGGTTGTCCTGCTGGTCGCCGGCTGGTGGAGGCGGGGGTGGCGATGGTAGCCCACAAACCTCAGCCATCTTCTTTGTCTAGGTGCACTCGCGAGTTTTATGCGTATCCGACTTGTTTCCGCCACTGTGGAACTTGCATGGGCCATCAAGCATCAATTCGATGGTGTATTTGGGCCGGGGAGGACGGTCATCGGGCTTCTGCCTTCGGCTGCCGCCTACAGCCGGGTCCTCTTGAATAGATGCCACCTACTGGAACCATATTGGTTATCCAGCTGGTCATCCTTCCTATTGCCATGGCGGTTGTCATGCCGCCTAGAGTTGTGGTTGTTTGCGTTCGGCTAGCGCTGGTCTGTGGAGACATCCACGATGATCTTCCCCTGGTCGTCCACCCGGATGGATCTCTTCATTGCCGCGTCGGTGGTGGCATACTTGTCCACGATGGCCATGGTCTTGGCCATGGTGGTGGGCTCCACCCCGGCGGAGCTTGTACTTGAGCATGGTGCCGTCTCTGCAGCCGTTGATGAAGAAGTCAACTGCTTGGTGCTCGCGCACCCCCTCGTAGGAGTTGTGCATGCTTGTCCACCGGGTGACATAGGAGTGGTCGGTCTCGTCCTTGCCCTGGATGCAGAAGGCGAGCTCACCGGGGCGACCTAGGCGCTTGTACGTGACGGTGAAGTTGCAGACGAATGCCCTCTCAAAGTCAATCCAAGCGTTGATGTTGTTGTCAGGGAGACTGTTGAGCCATGGTCTGGCCAGTTGAGGAGCATGAGGGGGGAGGGGGATAGCGCACGGCTACCCAGTGGTTGCCGTTTGCGATGCCCACCGCAGTGGTGTAGTCCACCAACCAGTCCTCCGGCTTGACCTTGCCGTTGTACTTCGGCGTATCCCTTGGGAGCGAAAATCCATTTGGAAACAGTTCGTGCCAGATGCGTGGTCCGAAACACCTTGGGCCAGCCAGACTTTCTTTTTCCAGCGCACATGACTAGACCAGCAGATCGAGGCGTGCGCGTGCATCCCGTGGCTCGTCCGGCTCGAGCGGGCCAAGCCGCGCTGAAAGGCGGGACTTGGGTGGCGCATTTCCTCTTCCGGCTTCGTCAACCAGATCACGGTTTCTGCTGGTGACAATTGTGGCTTCGCGTGGATTTTGCCCATGGCCGACTGATCCACCGTGTGGATAGCTGTTCTGCTTTGTAGTGTTTGGGAAGGAGGCCTTGCTGCCTCTTGCAGCAGGATCCGCCACCCGACGAGGCTGCTAGCTCTTGCTGTTTCCTCCGAGGCTTACGCCCGCCTCGACCTACTTCTTGTTGGTCGTAGCGACGAGGAGCTGGACGTGCGAGTCAGCAGCACGGTCCAGTTCTGAGCCCAAGTTACGGCCCTGGGGCGGAACCTGCTGCACCGGGTAAGCGGGTGAAGCCGTGCGCGGTGTTGTATTTATGCATGGTCACGTCCAGGCGATGTTGGCAGGCAGCGACCTTGCTGGCTTCCTCCAGGAGGTTCTAGCACGTGGCCTCCAGTGCAGCCGCGGTTGTCACTGGGTCCACCTCGGGGATGATGGGGATGCGAAGGTTCTTGATGGAGGCCGCCAGGGGATCCGCGTCTTGCTCGCGCGGAGCAGGGTCATTGTCGCCTGTGTCGCGCTCCAGAGGCGGGCGGCGGCCTTTGCCTGCACCATCCATCATGACCTCGACGCTGCCGCTGGCAAGACGCGGGGCGAAGAAGCCAGGCGGCGTGCCGGAGACGGTGATGACCTCGTGGGGAAAATCCTCGGCAATGGTGGCGACGTAGACACGATGCTCACCTAAGTGCATGACGGAGCCGTCGCTTAGGAAGGTTTCCCCATTGAAGCAGGACGCGTTGTCGAGGACACAGTCGAAGGAGCCGAAGGTGATGACGAGGCCAGAGGCGACTCGTTCACCGGCGACGAGCGGAAGTCCCGTGCGAAATATGATCCTAGACGAAACGTTGTGCCCCATGGTGGGTGCCAACAGTCGTGGTGTGGAACACGGCAGTCCCATCGGGGACGGCATGAAGGGGACAATCAGGATGCTATCGGTGGCTACTCGCAACGGATTGGGCACAGATACTGCAAACACAGCGATGTACCTAGGTTCGGATCCCTCTGGATGAGGTAACACTCCTACTCCTACGATGATTTACTATATGGAGAGTTGCTCAGTACAGGTGCTCTTTGAGCTGTTTTCCTAGCTGCTATGGAGAGCTAGAGGAAGATGAACTACTGAACTGGTGGAAACTAGAGAACTTGAGTTTGTAATCATTCAATCTCTTTCTCTCTACCTAGAACCCTAGCACTACCCCCCTTATATATAAGTCGGGAGAAGTAGGTTACAATGTGGGCTCTAGGATTTACTGTTTGGGCTTAGGGTTTATAAAGTGCGCTAGTTGGCTGGGTAAAGCCGGTGGGCCAGGACCAGTCAAGCCTTCAGTACAAGGGGTATAGCGCTAAAACGTCCCAGCGCCGTTGCTTTGGGCGTCACCCGACGATTTACTCATTAGCTTGGTGCTTTATTCGTTAGCCGATGCTTTACTCGGCAGCCGGTGCTTTACTCGTCAGCTTCTAGCCTTGGCGCTTTGACACCTTCGCTTTGTAGCGCCGTCAGGGCGGGGCGCCAGCCTGTCAGGTCAAGGGTATGCTCAGCAAGGAGCATCACCCCCTCCGTATCTTTGGCCAACGGATCTGAGGCGGCCTGGTAGAGGTGGCCACCGAGCCGGCTCTTCTGGTCACCCGGTTAGACGTGCCAGCCGGGGATTCTTGAGGGCGGACCGAATGGAGCGGTCCACCCGGTTGTGGCTCTTTATCTTGCGGCCATCCGGCCAGGCTTTCCTAGAGCCGGCTAGTTGGGCCTGGCTTGGCCTATCCGGGGGTCATCTTCCGGTCTCCACCTGTACTGTCCTGGGAAAACCCATTGAGGTGTCTGCGATCGATGTAATCATGTTGGTATTGGGGAGCAGCGTGTCTGGACGTCTAAGGTGAGATCGCTAGCTATCGGGACTTTCCCTTTTATTTGCACACACAGCAGAGGCCACAAACCACGAGTTAGTTAGCGACACCTCGATCAGGGCGTTCGATTAGATAGGAGAGAGAGGACCGAATGTTGGTTCTGGAGCCTCCTCTTATGTTTTTCTAGAACGTTTTGTTGACCTGGTTTTAAACCGTGCAGATCAACCAACACTCACACCCTATGTCAATTGACATGTGGTGGTCAAATTTCTAAGTAAAATCATATTGCAGCCACCCTAAACATCTACTCCCTCCGTTCAGAAATATAAAACGTTTTAGGTTTGTGAATCGAATGTATGTAGACGTCTTTTAGTGTATAGATTCATAGAGGTTCGGAGCGAACCTATAGACTAAAAGCGTCTAGATACATTCATTTCACAAAGCTATAATGTCTTATATTTCTGAACGGAGGGAGTACTACCATAACGTTTTTTTCTTTCTTGGAGCTGGCGGCAAAGTTGTCTTTTTTTTTCTTTTCTTTTCTTTTCTGGGGATGATGCTTGAGTGTGGTAGCGTTTGTCAGACGTACAAGTAACATTTGTTGGTGGCATCGGTGACTTTGTCTCCGGCAAATTTGTTGCACGAGTTCACAACAAGTATAAGACACCCTAAACATAACAAAATTTATATCGAGGTCTTTAAACCATCTAACGATCACTACTGCCACCAGAGCCAGCTGCCGACAGGATCCCTTACCAGAACCGGCACGACGTTGTTGATGATATTCAAAGTCCTCGTGCACATGTCCCTAAGGACCATCGCCCAGATCCAAAGTTGTCATTGGACTCTTGAACTCCTGAATTGATCCAAAGATTTAAACACTAAGATATAACGCGCGTAGACCGAACAAAATCGACCACTCCATAGAAGTAGTGATCAGACGAATCCTCACCCTTCTTAGAGCATCTCTAGCAGAGCCCGTAAACACGCGAACTGAAAACCCGGAGTTTAGTTCACCGAACTCGTGTTTACGGGTCGAAAAATTGCTCGCACAGAACAGAGCCCATAAAGCAGGATTCTTTATAGAATTTATATGCAAGACATACAACAATCGACCATAATTAATCAAATAATCATCCAAATTATTGTAACACATAAATAAATGTCTGAACCAAATTATTACAACAGTTTTGGAAAAATTGAACAAATGAAAAATGTCTCAACCAAATTACAACAATTCTCGAAAAATTGAACAAATAAACAAAGAGAAGTAGTCCTCGGCAGATAGGTAGGTACCTCAGCGAAGTAGTCCTCCATCAGCTGCTCGTGGCCGAGGAGGCGATTCCGTTGGATGTGGTTCCGGCCAAGCACCGACCCGTGCCTCCGATTCAGCAGCTTCGCGCGGTCCTCCAGCTCCTTGATGGAGAGAAGGAGGATGGTGGCCTCCACCTCGTTGTCCATGAGCAGCTCGTCGAGGTCGGAATCGTCTGAGCTCGACAAATCGGACAGCTCGATATCGATGAACTCGTTGCCCGAGCTCATCCTCGATTCGGACGGCGCGGCGGCGGCACCCGGTGCTGGGCGAGGAACCGCAGGCGGGGTGCGGGGCGACCTGCGCTAGCTCCGGGATGCCGGGCTCGGGCGAGTCAGGCGGTGCGGCGGCGACAGAGTGTGGTGGCGGCGCGGGGAGGAAGAGAGCGAGCAGTTGCGTGCGGTGAAATTTCAGCGTGCTCTAGATATGGATCCACCGTTCGATTCACTCGAGCGGCCCCTACAAATACAGGCCGATTTGGTTTTCGGTCTTGGCCCGAAAAATAAATTCGGTTTTGCCTCGTTTACGGTTACTGATCGACCCCCTTTTTCAGCCCCAAACCCGTAAACTAGCGGTTAATTTCGATTTCGGCCCTTTTATGGGCTCTGCTAGAGATGCTCTTATGGCCAACAGCGAGATCACCGCCGACGAGGTGGACGAGGAGGCGGTTATACCTTATTCTTGTCCTGCACAGCGCCACCATAGCCAGCATAACATCAATGCCGGTTGACCAAACTCTAACTTAGGGACCCTTTTACAGCGCCGAGTACATATCCGAGGTTACCATCCCTTCCCGCCGCTGGAGCGGCAAGATGAGAAGGGAGGGACCCGTCAATTTTCGATTGCAACGACGAACACGAGGCACAAATGGCGTCGACGGGCTAGCTCATTTTTCTTTGCGGGAGAGGAGAGCCTTGACCGTGTCATATGTATTTATTTCTGTTGTACAGCTACTCCTAGATTATTGTGGCGGCGGGCTAGGAGTATACTATCAATAATGAAAGATAATTAATTACTACTGTTTCATTCTTAAGTAATTTGGATTTAAGAAACACTTGTTAACACTCGTAGATTTTTGGATGTTGGGAGGTCGTGTGGCATGAACTCAAGGTGTGTTGGTTGCACATGCATGTTAGAAATTGTGCGGAATCATATGTTGAAAAGCATATAAATTTACGTGAGAAGAGATGAATAAACAGCACGAGAGAGTACGTAGGAGTACATCTCCCTAACCCACATCACACCATTACAGAGCTGTTGCAGGCTGACGTGGTATCTTTTCTTTGATCATCATTATAACCGGAAGAGCATCGATGGACAGAGTGGTCAGGCGGTGGACATGGATGCGACGACGGCGTGCGCGACGATGGCCATGGAGCTGAACCGGTCGTTCTCCCTGGGCATGGCCGCCTCGCCGGCCATCCCGGCGCACCCGGACGCGACGTACTGCGCCGCCTCCAGCACCTCCCGCGCGCCGCGGTACCGCCCCGCCGCCACGGCCCGCGCCGCCCAGCGCAGCGCCGGGACGGCGCCCGCGTAGAGCTGCAGGCACGAGCGCATGCCCTTCCTGGCCTCGGCCGACTCCGGCGCCTCCGCGGCGGCGAGAGCGAGCGCGGACTCGAGGCTGGCCTTGGCCGCCGTGGCGTTGGCGGCCACCAGCCTGGTGGCGAGAGCCGCGAGCTCCGGCGTGCCGCGCGCGGAGTGGCAGGCTGCGGGGTCGACGCCGCAGAGCGCGGAGGCGCAGAGCTCCGGCGTGACGTAGAAGCTGCCCAGGCTCCCGCACAGCTGGTCCAGCGGCGCTGAGGCCCCGGTGCTGCCGTGGACATCGGCCGAGAAGAAGAGGAGGAGGAGGAGAGCGGCGAGCAGAGCAGAGGAGGTGGCTGCCATGGCCATGATGTGGGTGTGTCTGTCTCTCACAGGCTCAGTAGCTCGATCGGTCCCCTTTGTTGGTTGGTTTTATGCTTAAGGCAGCAGTATGCACTTGCATGCTTATGGTTCGACCGATCGGAGTAACCATGCTCACGTTCTCTCTGCTCTCTCGTTCCATACGTACTACTACGTAGACGTACGTGAGTGCCATTGAATGCCACCTACGCAGAGCAGCGCAGTAATGGTGAGTGCCGGAATAATGTGACCCATCCGTCGTGTATCCATCAATGCGGTCCGGGACGCACCGTGGTCTGCCCTGCCCTGCCCTGCCCTCAAGGCGCTCGGCTCACGTCTCGTGCTCGAGCTCAGCCAGAACGCAGCAGCCACCCACCCACCCACCACCCACGACGAAACATAAAACGCAATTCGGATGAGACTGCGATGACATGCACGCAAGCCTCGCTCGCATCGCATGCTCCCATTCATTAGCTAGCTCAGCTCACCTAACCACGCCAAACAAATACCAGCTCTCGATCACACTTCCCAGCTACTAGCTCCCCGCAGCAGCGTCGGGCGAACAACCACACGACCATGACGAGCCGCTGCAGCGCACCGCTCCTCGTGCTGACGCTGCTGGCCGTCGTCCTACAAGTCAAAGCTGCAGCTCCCTCCCCCGCCGCTGCCACCCACGTCGACACGGTGTCCGACTCCTGCGACGCGATCCGCGACTTCGTGGACTACGCCTTCTGCGCCGCCGCGCTGCGGTCCAGCGGCCCGGGCGCGTCCACGGCGGACCGGCACGCGCACCTCCTCATCGCGGCGGACCTGGCCGCGGCGCGCGGGGCGTCGGCGCGGGACGCCGCCGACGCGATGGCGCGCGCGGAGCGGGACCCGGCGGCGCGGGACGGGATGGAGGCGTGCGGGATCCTGTACGGGGCGACCTCGGTCCCGGCGCTGCGCTTCATGCGCGGCTACGCGGCGGCGAGGGCGTGGGACCGCGCGCGCCCGCTGCTGGCGCTCACGGGGCAGGCCGGGATCGGGTGCGAGGCGGCGATGGAAGGGGCGCCCGAGGGGGAGGACAAGGGGAGGATGGCCAAGGCCAACAGGGAGTTCGGCCAGCTATCCACCATGGCCACCGCGCTGCTCAACAAGGTCGATAGCCGAGGCTAGCTGGGATGTAGTACGCCGTAGCTGTCGTGGCGCCAGCAGCTGGTACAAGTGGAGTTCTCTTCTGTGTGACCGTGGGCAGCCCGAGTTTGATTTGATGTGATGGTCTGGATGGATGTTAGTGATTGGTAAATAAATTAGCAACGATCCGTGTGTTATCAAATTCAAATCAGTGGTGTACGGTGAATCTTTCATAGTCTTGTCTCTGCAACCATCCCAGGTCCGCAAACTACCGACAGGTTTCACCCACTCAATTATTATGGTCGCGGTGTCGATGAGATAGTGTTTCCACAAGTACATTCAGCTCACACTGAACTGCGCATGAAAAAACTTTCAATCGGTGCTTTTCTAAACGCACATCCTGGGCACCATTAGCATATCCGTCCGATCTGGCCAAGAAAAACCGGCCAATACGCATTTTGTTGTTGATGCCTTCTCTAGAGTCTAGAGGATTAGCCGACCAAAACGACCTACCAGTTTGTCTATCCATTTCCCGACAGTGTTTAGCCGAAACATAGGCTTACTTTTCACAGCCACTAAAGTGACACCACACACTCTAGAGTTTCCCTTTTAGTCGCACCTAAGCTGGAACAGTTGGATTTTGCATATCAATATGTAATTAAACCTTCTTTCTGTTTTCTATTAGACCATGTCCTTCTAGGCGGAGGTATGTTCGCAAACCAAAATCAGTTAGCGAAGTCGAAGCTGTGTGTACAAGTTAAAGAAAAGTCTATATGATCCGAAACAAGCACCAAGATAATGATACATGAGTTTGAATTTCTCACGAGAGCACTACTAGAAAATAGGGCTTCCATCCGGACCGTCCCGAAGCGGTCCGTCCCGGTTCAGATTAGTCCTGGTTCGTTAGGCCAGGACGCCGCACGGGGCTGGACCACGGTTAGTCCCGGTTTGTCTGGGACCTTAGTCCCGGTTTGTGCCACGAACTGGGACTAAAGGGGTTTCACGCCTGCCTCTAGCCCTTTGGTCCCGGTTCATGGTAAGAACCAGGACTAAAAGCATCTCCACTCGTTCGGCGTTCCAGGCCAAAATTCAGAGCTAAGTAGGGCCGGGCGAAGCGAGTTTTCGGCCTGGGAATGGCCCGTTTCCCAGCCGCGTTACCAGGCCGAGTTCCCGGGTTTGGCAAAATTCAAGAAAACTCGGCAAACTTTGGCAAATCTAGGCGAAAAAACTAAAAAAACTTAAAAAAGGCCGAGGTCGATGCCGATGCCGCCGGACGCCGACTCACATGCCGAAGTTGCGGTAGAAGCTGCTGTAGTCGGGGTCCGCCTTGCCATCGTCGTCGTCGTTGCTCGGTGTCTGCGGGGTGCGCGAGCTTCCCTGGCCTGCGCCGCCGTACCTCCACGGCTAGTGCGAAGGGCCAACGTCGTCATCGTCGTCATTGAGGACGACGAGAGGCGTACCCTGGTAGGCGGGCTCGCGGCGCGCTCTGGCCAGGCGCTCGGCCTCCTCCTGCTGGCGCTGAAAGCGGCGTGCCTCCTCCTGCTCCCAGTCCGCCCTAGACCAGGCAAGGATGTTCGGCTCCGACATCAGCGGTGGCGGCACGGCGTCCTACAGAGAACGCTCAATCGCCATTTTGATGGCGAAGGAGTCCTCGTCGACTGCCACACCCCAGTCCACGGGCTCTGGCTTCGGCTGGCGCAGGCGAAGGCGGCCGGTCGGCAGCGTCGCCGCGCGGGGTTCATTGATGACGATTCCCCGTGAGCGTGTCCTCGGCGGCGAGAACACCGGCGTGTCGGCCTCCCATTTGGCGGGCCAAAAAACCTTGTCGCTGCTACGCGGCGTCTGCATAGGAGCCGGCCCAGATGAGCGCGAGGCGGCGGAGGAGGAGGAGGTGAGGCTGCCCATCCTCCTAGGCAGCCAGTTCGCCGGAGGTTGGCGCCTGGCCCTCGCCGCGGGTACCGGAGAGCGCGGGAAGACGAGCCGGGGATTGTTGCCTGCGTGGATGTGCTCGAGGACGTAGGCGAGTGTGTGTGCCGGCACACTCCACCATCGACAGCGACTCACCATGTTGTTGCGCTTCGGCGTCGTGTCGGGTGGACCTTGATGCGCGGCGAGCTCCTAGGCCCTTCGCTCGACGAAGAACTCCTCCCAGTACATGAGGTTGCTAAGGTCTTCGGCGAGCTCGGGAACCGGCATCGCTGTGATGGCGGCCTAGATCTCCTCCACCATCTAGTCGTGCTCCGGCACCAGCGAAACCGGTATGCCGCCGACGCTGAGCTTCCAGCCGGGCGAGCAGCGGAAGTCCGCCGGCGCCATGTACCCGGCGTCGTGGAGCATCCGAGCCTCCTAGTGCTGGAGCGTCCGCCGGCCGTAGCCATTCGCTGTTGCGGGATCGCCGGGGAACCTCTCCGCCATGGATTTCGCCGAGTGCTACTGCTCGCCAGAGTTGGAGAATGCGGTGGATAGGAGAGGAGAGGTTGTGTGCGAGTCGGCGATGGAGCCGGATTTTATAGGCTGAAGTGGGCAGCGAAGGTGGGAGGGGTGTAGACGCGTGGGCGGGAAAAGGGGAATCGTTGGGAAGCCGAGGCGGCGGTGTCGCACCATCACGGCGACACGTGGCCAACGAGGCACGCCATTATTTCCCATGGATTCGATGACTGAACAAGGAGCCCATATTAACTGTGACAACAAGACTGTCTCGATCAAGACTCTAGGTGGAGGGAGGATAGTGTAACATCTCAAATCTTTAATCAAGGTTATCAAGATCCTAATCACTCAATTTAGGGTTAACAAAAACTTTTTATTACTAAAATAATTATGAATGCATGTGTATGTTGCATTAGTATAGAATTGTGTGTAAATGCCATGTTTGTTTGTTCTAAATGATATGAAATGCTTTAAAGGTGAATGCCACATCATCTAGACCATTTACCAACAAAATCCAAAGAAAAAGAAATCAAATAAGAGTTAATATTGCATATGGTCACTTTAGCCATTTTAATCCACTACGCCACTTTAGGTGTTCCTAGACATCATTTCCCAACAAAAACTTTCTCAACTCTTTTCACCCCTTGATAGTACGAGTAAAGATCTACCAAGGTCCACTTTAAAATCTTACAAAAACACTTAACCACAAATTTTAAATGGCATTTGAAAATGGAATCCAAATCATATGAGAAGATCTCACTTTTTCAAAAACCCACTAAACCAACTCCACTTGACAATCCCAAGCAACCACAGATGATCAAGCTTATGACCAACACACCCACCAAAAATCTTTCCAAAATTCAAATTTAAACTTCATACGGGCATTGTGTCGAACAGTTGGTGAGCACAAAATAACCTGCCTAACAATTGCCCCCCATTTGGCTCAATCCTTGTCCCCTGGTCACCCCAGCACCAACCAAAGCCTCTAAGCCTAGCCCCTTCACTGTATATGCCAGTGTCGAGCCACCCGAGCGCCATGCCGCCGGTCGAGCATGGACAACACCAAGCAGACCATCCCGCTCTCTCCCGTGGTGCCTAGGAGGATCGCCGCACCCTACCGCCCCTCTCTGTCCCTTCCCCGAGCGCAGCCACGCCCTGGACCACCCCCAGCACGCCACACCCACCGTGTCTGCACCATGCTGAGCACGCGCCAGAGCGCTGCGCCCGACAAGCGTGCACACGCCGCGCCTCGACCGTAGCCCGCGCGCACCGCTTCGCCACGACCCCACGACGCGTCCGCACATGCCCGTTCGTCGCCGCTTGACCTGCAGCCCCAATGCACCGCGTCGAACGCCACTTCTGCCGCGCAGAGCACCAACCACGCCCAACCAAATACCACCGCCCCTAGCCATGCCTTTACGCCGTAGATGACAGCCAGCAGACCACGCACCGTCTTCCTACCTCCGCCCCAGCAATAGCTGCCTGTACCATCGCCTCCGACGAGCCGGGCCCATGCCGCTCTGCCCCTTCGTCGAGCCTATAAAAGGAGGCCTCCTCCGTCCAAATTTCTCACACCAATCCACTCCCCTCTCGCCACTGACCACCCCACACTTCTCCCCGGAGCCAATTGAGCCATAGTTTGCCAGAATTCCACCGGAGCTTGCCGCAGCAGAGGAGAAGAGGGGTCGTTGATTGCGACTTCCCCAAGAGCCGCCGTGACCACGCCTAGAACCGCCGTCGTCCACCAGCTCGATTGCCCCCATCGCCACGTCAAGCTGGAGCCCTAGTAAGCCCCACGTACCCCCACCGTGCCGCATTAGGGTTTGATCTCGCCGGAGTTGTTGACCGGAAAACGATGAACCACGGCTGTCGATTTCTGTTCTAATCGCACAACTGAGATTGCCCCGTACCATTTCGGGTTTTAAGTGCCGCTGACATGCGGACCCCCTTGTCAGTTGCCCTCTGCGCCGCGGAGCGCCACTGGGCCGGCCCGTTAGTTTTCCCGCGCTAGCCCACAGATTTAAATAAAGATTTTTCTATTTAGGTTTAAAACTAGATTCTATCCACTTGTTTAAAAATCGTTTCAGAGAGATCCACTTAACCAAAATGCATGATTCAAATTTTGCTAGAAAGATAATTAAAATATCTATCCAAGCTCGTTGGATTTAAATCATTTGGAGTTAGAGATCACACATAGCAAAAATAATAAGATAGATACTTTTCTACATTCAAACATTTTTCAAAAAACCAACCATAATAGCTTTTGAGTTGATTCCAACTCTCAAAAATCACATTTGATAATATCTATCTGAATATGTAATAATATTTAGGATTGCATGCAGTGACTTTGGACTAGTACCAAAAAGGCTATTAGGGCATTTCTAGTCACTTTAAATGATAAACTTAAACTTATTAAAATATGATCAAACATTTAAATCACATTCCCATGCATTAGAATATGTGGTGATGACATGTGTCCACATGATGCCATATTTTAATTAGAGAATATTAAATCTTAATAAATTTCAATGAGTAGAAATTACTTTTCTCAAATAAAATAAATGAAACTAGTTCATTAAATCTTGTGATGATTGTGATGATGCTAGATCACCAAGTGTGTGCCTTAGTGTGATAAATAGACTATTTAAGTATTGTTTGGTGATTGTGTATCCCGTATTTATTTATAGACAATAGTACCGACCAAGTCTACGAGGAGGAGAAGTTCTACCCTGAAGAAGACGAGGAGAATTTCAACCACTGCACCAATCAAGGCAAGCTAATACTTGCAAGCCATCACTAGAAGCAAGTTAACCTAAGCAAGATGCATTAGGCATGCTTGGTTATACTTTTATTTATACCCATCCCAAGTTTTACTTGCAAGCTTTACTTTCTTACTTTACCAAAGTTCTTTACTTCTAGTATAGATAGCTTAAAGAGTATAAAACTTGACCTATCTAGATATACTTAGATGTCATTCTATGGCATGAGATTGAGATTAGCATATCTCATTAGTGAACACTCTTAACCTTAGTGGCTAGTGCTAAGCATAAAACTTGATCACTTTAGATGGGAATACTTGGTGAAAATGCTTATGAAAACCTTGGAATGATGAGTCATTCTAATGAGATGTTTTGACATGTGTTGAGAAGCACAAATGGTTTATGATGATGAAAATGTTGAGGCATGAGCCTTAGCCCTTTATAAAAACTGATGGTTGGGTTCGGATGTGATACCATTCAAATTTTACCGGACAACCACAATACCTGAATTGGGTAAGGCTTAGCTAGAAGTTTATATACATTAGTATGGGTTCCCTCGTGGAAGAGGTTTGAGCTGAGGTTACCTCTTGATGATGTCCACTTATGTAGTACCCAGGATGGCAGATGGCCATGGCTGGGAGGCCAAGCTCATAGGAGAGGTTCTTATACTAGAGTGTGTAAAGGAAAGGTTATGATTGATTATCCACATACTAAGTATGATTGATTCAGGGTTATCCCTGACGGATGTATCGAATTTTGTGGTGAAAGTGTACCACCTCTGCAGAGTGTTAAACTATTCGAATAGCCGCGTCCGCGGTCATGGACAGTTGGAGTGGCCATACTGTTCCATCGTCAGATGTTTTCAAAATGACTTATGAATTGAATGGTGACTTTGACTTGACCACAACAGGGTTGTGACTATGAAAACTAAGTTCCCACTTAAGTGCTTTAAAACATTTCCTTAGCTTTCTTTGTTTCTGAACTCAGCTTAGGTTTCAAATTAGCTTTTGCAAATGAACTTAGAACTTAGCATTCCTACTATAACTACCTTACTTGTTAGTAGTAGTTTGCGAGTACTTAAAGAGTACTCATGGCTTTGTCCCTGGCTATTCCCGTGGCCAGACTATGAGGAGGACTACCCTAAAGATGGACAGCAAAACGACTACGACAACTAGGACTATCTCCCATCGTGAGCATTGCCTGTGACACTGAAGATGGAGCCCACTGCTATGCTTATTATTATTCCGCTGCTTGTTTGTATTAAGACTGGATCACGAGATCCTATATTTGTGTAAGACCTTATTATGGTTTGTAATGGATGATGTACTGTGATATCCAATCCGTTATGTCCCACAAAAATGGTAATCCTGGGATTACGATGTATGACATAACAGGCATCTGGGATTAGAAATCCAGGTGTTGACAAGTTGGTATCAGAGCCATCCTGACCATAGGAGACCCTAGTTAGAATAGACGTCCGAACAAAAACTTAGTTTCAAAAACAAATGAAGTGAGTATTTATGAAAATATATTGCCACTCTTATCCTTGAGATTCTTTCAAAAAAAATCATGTTCCTAAAAAATTCTTACATTAATACATAAAAATTGACACACTTGATCACTTCACTAACTTACTCATCCTAAATTCTTATAGATGGAAGTTCAGTACTGCAAGTTCTACCAGTTGGGCAACGGAGGCCAACTAATCTTTGAGAGGGATCTTGATGCACTGTCTGAGTACCTTGAGCGTCCGCATTCGTAATTCTTCGGAGCTCAACTCAATGATCACCCAGGAGGAGATCTACAAATGGCTGATAGTTGCTGATCTTCGAGGCAAGAAGGAAGCACCCCTTTCTGAGAAGATTCAATTCACCGTGAGAGAGAATAACTGGCTAGATGGATTAGCCAGGGCAATGCATGAAGCTCTCTCCTGTCTTTGCAGACATAACATCAACTTGATCTAGGGAACTCGCTTTGCTCACTATGCAAGGCGTGATTCTATGGGAATGCCATTGGAGAAGCCAAGTCACCCGGAGATGAAGCGCCACATGGAGAACCTTGACTTCCTACTGTATGATAGACAGAAGGAATTGGACAATGCTCGAGCTTATGCCAACCACAACCTTGCCATTGCCACTTGCAAGGCCTAGACTTTTGCCCTGCTTGTCAAGGACCGTCAATCACTTCGGCGTCAAAGCGAGAAGAAGGATCGCACCATCGCTTGTCTTCGCAAGAAGGTGGCCTACCTCGAGAAGACCATCCAGGAGAAAGAAGCACAACTTGCAGCAAAAGAAGAAGAGGAAGAAGGTGAAGACATCCAGGGAGATATTCACTCGTACCTCAGTGATGACAATGATTACCTGGAGGATGATGCCATGGACTTCTACAACGATGATGATGACTCCGACTTCATCGATGATGAGTAGATGCACTTGATCACTATCATAGGAATGAGTTGTATCAGCCCCACTGTATCTTAGTTTACAGAATGGTTCTTAAAACCATCTGTTTACCTTTCATGTTGTGATGTGTGCGTCTGTATCGTGTGCTATGATTAACTGAATGAATGAGAAGTTGTTAGTTTGCCAAACCTGAGTTCAAACTCAAAGTTTAAAACTTTTGAAAAAAAAACTATGAACCTTAGAACTTTCCCTCTTACCCCATTATTTACCTCAATCTTCAGATGACTCGTGGAAACCAAGGAGGAAGCAGCTCATCGCAGGACCCAATGCTGCAGATTCTGCAGATGCTAGTTTCCGACCGTGAAGCTAGTAGAGCAGAGCGCCAAGCCAACCTAGCCACCCTGCAATAGATCGCTCAGATGGCCCACAATAATCAAGGCCAAGGAAATCAGGATCATCATGGATCCAAGCTTAAGAACTTCCAGAATACCAATCCCTATCTTTAGCAAGTTTGAAGACCCATTTGATGCAGATGATTGGTTACAAACCATGGAGAATAACCTAGAAGTCGCAGGAGTTGATGCCAACGAGCAAGTACTGTTTGCCACCCACTATCTGGAAGGAGATGCAAGAGCCTGCTGGAATAGCACCTGTGCTATGAACCACGGTCAAGTGATGATGTGGGAAGCTTTCAAGACCAAGTTTAGCCGCACCCATGTGCCGCATGGATTAGTCACCAGAATGAGAGATGAGTTCAGAGATCTGAAGCAAGGCAGGATGACGGTAGTGGAGTACCGTGACAAATTTTTGTCCCTCGCAAGATATGCCCCTGATGAAATCAACACTGAAGCCAAGAAGAAGGAGAGATTCCTGAACGGACTGCATGATGAGATGCAGACTATCTTAGTCAATATCCGTTTTGATGACCTAGAAGAGCTAATCAACTCTGCCATCTAGATGGAAGGGAAGATCAACCAAGCCAACGACAATCGCAAGCGCAGAATGATGCACCAGAGTGGATCCAACCATGTCCAGAAGTATCGCCCCAACCCGTTTGTAGGATATGCCCCAAGGAACAATAAACCCCCAATGTCTCGTCCAAGCTACCCCAATCATAGCGGAGGAAATGTGAAGTCCGGAGGAAACCACAACAACAACCCCGGCAACTCCAACAATTTCAACCGTGCACCACCGAAGTCTAATAACAACAACAATACTTCCCCAAGGACTGGAAGCAATGCCGTGCCTGTTGCAGCCTAAGACAAGTCTCAGATTACTTGTTTTGAGTGTGGAGTGAAGGGTCACTGCTCCAATGAGTGTCCCAAGAAGCTTGCAGCCACCACCAAAGGAAATGCCCTAGCTCAGCAGCAACGCCATGTTCAGCCCGGAAGAAGATTCGCCCCAGGGAATTCACTCAAACACAACGGCTGTCTGTTCCACATGAATGCTGAAGAAGCCCAAGACGCACCTGATGTCGTGCGGGGTATGTTTTATGTTAACTCAATATTATCAAGAGTGTTGTTTGATTCTAGAGCATCGCACTCGTATGTTATAGAAGAATTTGCATGCACTAGTAAGATTCACCCAACCAATTTGAAGCATGTTATGATAGTTCAAATTCCCGATTCAACCATCAAAGCTAGAAAAATTTACACGGTTGTACCTATCAGAATACATGGGATATATTTTTATGCCAATCTAATAGTACTTGGAATCAAAGGTTTGGAAGTAGTACTAGGAATGGATTGGATGTCAAAACATAAAGGATTGATCGACTGTGCCAAGAAAGCCATAACCATGACCAGTAGCTCTGGATTATCAGTAGAGCATGTATCTGAGACCTTGCCCCGTCAGTTCAAATGCAACAAGAGTCTAGCCTAACCAACCCTAGACCAAGTCAGAGTAGTTTGTGAATACCCTGACGTATTCCCAGGTGAATTGCCCGGTATAACCCCAGATCGGGATATCGATTTCATTACTGAACTAATTCCTGGAACTGGACCCATAGCTCAGAGACCTTATAGTATGAATCCACCTGAACTAGTGGAGCTAAAGAAGCAACTTGATGCTATGCTGGCGAAAGGTTTGACTCAACCAAGCGCATCGCCATGGAGATCACCTGTACTGTTTGTCGACAAGAAAGATGGAGGTAACTGTTTGTGCACAGATTACCGGAAGCTGAATGATGTCACCATCAAGAACAAGTACCCACTGCCCAAGATATAGGATCTGTTTGATCAGTTGACTGGTGCCAGAGTGTTCTCTAAGATTGATCTTAGAACTGGTTATCATCAACTCAAGATTCGTGCAACGGATATTCCAAAGACCGCCTTTACCACCAAATATGGATTGTATGAGTATATGGTCATGTATTTTGGATTAACAAATGCCCCCACTAATTTCATGAATCTCATGAATAAGATCTTTACGAATTTTCTGGATAAGTTTGTCATTGTGTTTATCGATGATATTCTTATCTATTCCAAGTCAGAAGAAGACCATGAGCAACATATAAGAACCGTCCTTGAAACCCGGAGGGAGCATCAGTTGTATGCCAAGTTTAGCAAGTGTGAGTTTTGGCTGAAAGAAGTAAGATTCCTTGGACATATTGTGTCGGCGGGAGGAGTCGCTGTCGATCCTACCAAGATCAGAGATGTTGAAGCATGGAAAGCCCCAACCACTCAAACCCAAGTCTGTGCATTTCTCAGATTAGCGGGATACTACCGCAAGTTCGTTGAAGGATTTTTGAGCATCGCAAGACCAATGACCCAACTGTTGAAGAAAGATAAGAAGTTTGAATGGACAGACAAATGTGAAGCAAGTTTCCAAGAACTCAAGAAGAGATTGATTTCAGCCCCAATATTGATTATGCCAGATATCAAGAAGCCTTTTGATGTGTATTGTGATGCATCCAAGATTGGTCTCGGATGTGTGTTGATGCAAGAAGGCAACGTCATAGCATATTTGTCAAGACAACTGAAGCAGCATGAACAAAACTACCCTACCCATGATCTTGAACTAGCAGCTGTAGTTTTAGCCTTGAAGACATGGCATCATTACCTTATGGGTAACCGCTGTGAGATTTATTCGGATCACAGAGTCTGAAGTATATTTTCACTCAGAAGGAGCTGAATATGAGGCAAAGAAGATGGATAGAGTTAATCAAGGATTATGACCTTGACATTCACTATCACCCCGGCAAAGCCAATGTGGTAGCGGATGCTCTTAGCAGATTGCCGTGTATATTAAACACCATGATCAAAGAAGCTCAGCCAAGTTTGCATGAAGAGTTGGAGCAATTTAGAACGGAGCTAGTTAGCCAAGGATTTCTAGCTAGTATTGAATTTCAACCCACTTTGATTAGTCAAATCAAGGAAGGCCAGAAGGGAAATGCAAGTATCGACGGAATCAAGCGTCATATCAGTACAGGAAAGGTACCTAGATTCACCGAAGATGAAGAAGGAGTTTTGTGGTAGAAAGGACTTATCTGTGTGCCAGCAGATTCGGAGCTGAAGCAAGTTATCATGCAAGAAGCTCATGATACTCTTTATTCTATCCACCCCGGAGGAACGAAGATGTATCCGGATTTGAAGGAGCAATTCTGGTGGCACAAGATGAAGAGAGAAATCGGAAGCTACATAGCCAAGTGTGATATCTGTCAGAGAGTCAAAGCGGAACATCAGAGACCCGCAGGACTGTTGCAACCATTGCAGATTCCAGAATGGAAATAGGATTCCGTCGGAATGGACTTTATCACTAGTTTGCCTACTTCTAGTAGGGGAAATGACTCAATATGGGTCATAGTAGATAGACTGTCCAAGGTAGCCCATTTTATAACGATCAAGACAACCTACCAGAGTTCGAAGCTAGCAGAGTTGTACATCGCTAGAATCGTCAGTTTGCATGGAACCCCTAAGACCATAGTGTCGGATCGAGGAACCCAATTTACCTCAAGATTTTGGAAGAAAGTCCAAGAAGGATTAGGAACCAAGTTGAATTTCAGCACAACTTATCACCTGCAAACCGATGGACAGACTGAAAGAGTCAACCAAATCTTAGAAGATATGTTGAGAGCTTGCGTGTTAGAGTATGGATCAAAATGGGAAGATTGTCTGCCTTTCGCAGAATTCTCATACAACAACAGTTATCAAGCCAGTTTGCAAATGGCCCCATTTCAGTTCTTATATGGAAGGAAGTGTCGTACCCCTTTGAACTGGTCACAAGTAGGAGAGAGTGAGATCTTTGGACCCCACATCCTACGAGAAGCCGAAGGGAAGGTTCAAAAAGTCCGTGAGCACCTCAAGACCGCCCAATCTAGACAAAAGAGTTATGCTAACAAGAGACGTAGAGACCTGACTTTCAATGTCAGAGATTTTGTGTATCTCAAGGTCTCACCGTTGAAGGGAATGCAACGTTTTAGTCTGAAAGGAAAGTTAGCCTCCAGATATATTGGACCCTTCAAGATTCTGAATCGCCGAGGAGAAGTATCTTATCAACTGGAACTACCAGAGGAGATGTCAGCCATACATAATGTGTTCCATATCTCGTTACTTGGGAAATGCCTAGAGGTGCCGGAGAAGACCAAAGTTTTCAAGAACATCGATCACCGAGCCATTGAAATCAACAAGGATCTGACGTATCGTGAAGTGCCCATCCGTATTTTGGAAGAAGCTTTCAGAACCACCAGGACCCGGAGTATCAAGTTTCTCAAGATCCAATGGAGCAACCATACCGAGGAAGAAGCTACTTGGGAGCGAGAAGATTACATTAGGACAGAGTTCCCCGATCTCTTTAGTTCCTAGCTTTTTCTTAAATCTCGAGACGAGATTTAGTTTAAGGGGGGAAGGTTTGTAACATCCCAAATCTTTAATCAACGTTATCAAGATCCTAATCACCAAATTTAGGGTTAACAAAAACTTTTTATTACTAAAATAATTATGAATGCATGTGTATGTTGCACTAGTATAGAATTGTGTGTAAATGCCATGTTTGTTTGTTCTAAATGATATGAAATGGTTTAAAGGTGAATGCCACATCATCTAGACCATTTCAAACAAAATGCAAAGAAAAAGAAATCAAATAATAGTTAATATTGCAAATGGTCACTTTAGCCATTTTAATCCACTACGCCACTTTAGGTGTTCCTAGACATCATTTCCCACAGAAACTTTAACAACTCTTTTCACCCCTTGCTAGTACAAGTAAAGGTCTACCAAGGCCCACTATAAAATCTTACAAAAACACTTAACCACTAATTTTAAATGGCATTTGAAAATGGAATCCAAATCATATGAGAAGATCCCACTTTTTCAAAAATCCACTAAACCAACTCCACTTGACAATCCCAAGCAACCACAGATGATCAAGCTTATGACCAAAACACCCACCAAAAATCTTTCCAAAATTTAAATTTAAACTTCGTGCGGGCATTGTGTGGAATAGTTGGTGAGCACAAAATAACCTGCCTAACAATTACTGTTTTGATCAATGTCTTCCCCCCCATTTGGCTCAATCCTTGTCCCCTGGTCACCCCAGCACCAACCAAAGCCTCTAAGCCTAGCCCCCTTCACTGTATGCGCCAGTGCCGAGCTACCTGAGCGACATGCCACCGATCGAGCATGGACATCTCCAAGCAGACCACCTTGCTCTCTCCCACCGTGCCTAGGAGGATCACCGCACCCTACCGCCCCTCTATGTCCCTTCCCCGAGCGCAGCCACGCCACAGACCACCCCTAGCACTCTGCGCCCACCGTGTCTGCACCATGCCGAGCACGCGCTAGAGCGCCACGCCCGACAAGCGTGCACATGCCGCGCCTCGATCGCAGCCACACGCACCACTTTGCCACGACCCCAGGACGCGCCCGGACATGCTCGTTCGCCGCCGCTTGACCTGCAGCCTCCGTGCGCGGCGTCCAATGTCGCTTCTGCCACGCAGAGCACCAGTCGCGCCTGACCAAATACCACTGCACCTAGCCGTGCCTTTACACCGTAGATGACCGCCAGCAGACCGTGCACCGTCCGCCTACCTCCGCCCCAACAATAGCTGCCTGTACCGTCGCCTCTGACGAGCCGCGCCCATTACGCTCTGCCCCTTCATTGAGCCTATAAAAGGAGGCCTCCTCCATCGAAATTTCTCACGCCATTCCACTCCCCTCTCGCCACTGACCACCCCACACTTCTCCCCGGAGCCAATTGAGCGCTAGTTCACCGGAATTCCACCAGAGCTTGCCGTAGCAGAGGAGAAGAGGGGTCGTTGATTACGACTGCCCTAGGAGCCCCCACGACCACGCCTAGAACCACCGTCGTCCACCAGCTCGATCTCCCTTATCGCCACGTCTAGCTGGAGCCCTGGTAAACCCCCACGTACCCCCACCGTGTCGCGTTAGGGTTTGATCTCGCTAGAGCTGTTCACCGGAAAATGATGAACCACGACCGTTTCGGGTTTTAAGTGCCGCTGACATGTGGACCCCCCTGTCAGTTGCCCTCTGTACCGCGGTGCGCCACTGGGCCGGCCCGTTAGTTTTCCCGCGCTAGCCCATAGATTTAAATAAAGGTTTTTCTTTTTAGGTTTAAAACTAGATTCTGTCCACTTGTTTAAAAATCATTTCAGAGATATCCACTTAACCAAAATGCATGATTGGAATTTTGCTAGAAAGATAATTAAAATATCTATCCAAGCTCATTGGATTTAAATAATTTGGAGTTAGAGATCACATATAGAAAAAATAAAAAGATAGAGACTTTTCTACATTCAAACATTTTTCAAAAATTCAACCATAATAGCTTTTGAGTTGATTCCAACTCTCAAAAATCACATTTGATAATATCTATCTGAATATGTAATAATATTTAGGATGACATCTAGTGACTTTGGACTAGTACCAAAATAAGGATATTAGGGCATTTCTAGTCACTTTAAATCATTTAAATGATAAACTTAAACTTATTGAAATATGATCAAACATTTAAATCACATTTCCATGCATTAGAATATGTGGTGATGACATGTGTCCACATGATCCCATATTTTAATTGGAGAATATTAAATCTTAATAAATTTCAATGAGTAGAAATTAATTTTCTCAAATAAAATAAATGAAACTAGTTCATTAAATCTTGTGATGATTGTGATGATGCTAGATCACCAAGTGTGTGCCTTAGTGTGATAAATAGACTATTTAAGTATTGTTTGGTGATTGTGTATCCCGTATTTATTTATAGACAATAGTACCGACCAAGTCTACGAGGAGGAGAAGTTCTACCCTGAAGAAGACGAGGAGAATTTCAACCACTTCACCAATCAAGGCAAGCTATTATTGGCAAGCTAATACTTGCAAGCCATCACTATAAGCAAGTTAACCTAAGAAAGATGCATTAGGAATGCTTGGTTATACTTGTGTTTATACCCATCCCAAGTTTTACTTGCAAGCTTTACTTTCTTACTTTACCAAAGTTCTTTACTTGTAGTATAGATAGCATAAAGAGTATAAAACTTAACCTATCTAGATATACTTAGATGTCATTCTATGGCATGACAATGGGATTATCATCTCTCATTAGTGAACAGTCATAACCTTAGTGGCTAGTGCTAAGCATAAAACTTGATCACTTTAGATGGGAATACTTGGTGAAAATGCTTATGAAAACCTTGGAATGATGAGTCATTATATTGAGATGTTTTGACATGTGTTGAGAAACACAAATGGTTTATGATGATGAAAATGTTGAGGCATGAGCCTTATCCCTTTATAAAAACTGATGGTTGGGTTCGAATGCGATACCATTCCAATTTTACCGTACAACCACAATACATGAATTGGGAAAGGCTTAGCCAGAAGTTTATATACATTAGTATGGGTTCCCTCGCGAAAGAGGTTTGAGCTGAGGCTACCTCTTGATGATGTCAACCTATGTAGTGCCCAGGATGGCAGATGGCCATGGCTGGGAGGCCAAGCTCATAGGAGAGGTGATTATACTAGAGTGTGTAAAGGAAAGGTTATGATTGATTATCCGCATACTAAGTATGATTGATTCAGGGTTATCCCTGACGGATGTATCGAATTTTGTGGTGAAAGTGTACCACCTCTGCAGAGTGTCAAACTATTCGAATAGCCGCGTCCGCGGTCATGGACAGTTGGAGTGGCCATACTCTTCCGTTGTCAGGTGTTTTCAAAATGACTTGTGAAATGAATGGTGACTTTGACTTGACCACAACAGGGTTGTGACTATGAAAACTAAGTTCCCACTTAAGTGCTTTAAAACATTTCCTTAGCTTTCTTTGTTTCTGAACTCAGCTTAGGTTTCAAATTAGCTTTTGCGAATGAACTTACCACTTAGCATTCCTACTATAACTACCTTACTTGTTAGTAGTAGTTTATGAGTACTTAAAGAGTACTCGTGGCTTTGTCCCTGGCTATTCCCGTGGATAGACTATGAGGAGGACTACCCTGAAGATGGACAGCAAAACGACTACGCCAACTAGGACTATCTCCCATCGTCAGCATTGCCTATGACACTGAAGATGGAGCCCACCGCTACGCTTATTATTATTCCCCTGCTTGTTTTAGTAAGACTAGATCACGAGATCCTATATTTGTGTAAGACCTTATTATGGTTTGTAATGGATGATGTAATGTGATATCCAATCTGTTATGTCTCGCAAAAATGGTAATCCTGGGATTGCGATGTATGGCATAACAGGCATCTGGAATTAAAAATTCGGGTGTTGACAGATAGTATACCAAGCGGATAAACACACTCATATAGTTTTGGATTTGCAACTCAATTCCCTGAGAGAAGTAAAGTTGGAAGACATCCCAGTAGTGAATGAGTTTAAGGATGTATTTCTAGCAGAATTACCAGGAAAGCCACCTGATAGGGAAATATAAATCACTATTGATCTAGTACAAGGAATAACACCTATCACACAAGCACCATACAAGATGGGTCCTAAAGAGCTAAAAGAGCTTAAAGAGCAAGTTGATGAGTGATCTGGTAAAGGTTTTATCCAAGAAAGTGTATCACCATGGGGAACTCCCGTTATTTTTGTTCATAAACGGGATGGAGGACGGCGGATGTGCGGAGATTATAGGAATCTGAACAATGTTACTATCAAAAACAAGTATCCTTTGCCAAGAATTTAGCATTTATTTGATCAAGTTAAGGGAGCTAAAGTATTTTCCAAGATTGATCTGAGATCAGGCTATCATCAAATAAAGATTAAGCCTGAAGATGTTCCAAAAACTGCATTTTTCTCAAGGTATCGATATTATGAGTACTTATTCGTACCTTTTGGATTGACTAATGCACCTGCAATTTTCATGAATCTAATGAACAAGATCTTTATGCCATACTTAGACAAGTTTGTCTTAGTGTTCATCGGTGATATTCTAATATATTCCAAAGATAAGGAAGAGCATGCTGATCATTTAAGGATAGCATTACAAATTTTGAGAGAGCACAAGCTTTATGCTAAGTTCAGCAAATGTGAATTCTGGTTGGACCAGGTAGAATTCCTTAGTCATGTTATCAACAAAGGTGGAATTGTTGTGAATACAAAAGAAGTTCAATTAGTTTTGGATTGGAATACACCTACCAATGTTAAGCAAATCAGAGGTTTCTTTCGAATGGTAGGTTACTATAGAAGGTTTATTGGAGGTTTCTCCAAAATAGCTGGACCAATGACCAAGTTACTAAGAAAGAATACTCCATTTGTGTGGAATGATAAGTGTGAAGCCAATTTCCAAGCGTTGAAGACTCGATTAACCACAACACCAATTCTAGTAGTACGAGAAACCGACAAGGATTATACAGTTTACTGTGATGCATCTAAGGAGGGATTAGGTTTTTTTCAAATGCAAGATCACAAGGTAATTGCTTATGGATCTAGGCAACTCGACCCTCATGAATTTAATTATCCAACACATGATCTGGAATTAACAACAATTGTGTTTTCTTTGAAAAGTTGGAGACATTTTCTTTATGGAGCGAAGTGTGAACTTTACACTGATCATAAAAGTCGCAAATACTTCTTCACTTAGAAGGAATTGAATATCAGGCAGAAACGATGGCTAGAGTTGATCAATGATTATGACCTTACAATAAACTATACACCAAGAAAGGCTAATGTTGTAGCAGATGCCTTAAGTCGAAAGAGTATAGATACTTAACCAGCAAATTGGGAATTGGCAAAGGAATTAAGGATGGATCTAGAAAGATTGCAAGTACGACTAATAAGAACTAAATCTCTAGGAGGTTTAGCTACCATGAGAGTTATTGAAGAAAGGAGTAGTGATCTTCGTAATGAGATAATTCAACATCAACATGGTGATCTTTTCATTTTAGAAGAAATACAAAGAATTTTTGAAGGTCAATCATCAACATTTCACTTGGGAGATATTGGATCTCTATGGTTTCAAAATAGAAATTGTGCACCCCGATGTATCTGAGATCAAAGAGATAATACTTCGGGAAGCACATGAAACACCTTACTCAATTCATCCAGGAAGTATTAAGATGTACATGGATCTTAAGGAATTATTCTGGTGGAACAACATGAAAAGAGACATTGCAATATATGTGTCGGAATACCATACTTGCCAAAGGGTGAAGGCTGTACATCAAAGTCCAATAGGACCAATGCAACCTTTGGAGATTCCAGAACGGAAATGGGAGGAAATTGGGATGGATTTCATCACTGGATTACCAATGACTAAGAAGCACAAAGATATGATTTGGGTGATTATGGACAGACTCACTAAAAGTGCACATTTCATATCAGTGAATCACAAGGACAATGCAAAGAAGATAGTAGATATATATGTCAAGGAAATTGTTAGCAATGAAGGAGTACCCAAGAAGATAGTGATAGATAGAGGATCTGTGTTTACTTCAGCATTGTTAAAACCACGACAAGGAAATAACAAAGAACAAATAAGGAAATCACAGCAAGGGAACACAGATTTAACGTGGAAAAACCTCTCCCATAGAGAGAGGAAAAAACCAGGGGCACCAGCCAGGGAAACTTCACTATAATAGGGAGTGTTCACACAACACCGAGGATTTTCACATATGCAACTTATCCCAGCCGGCGGCTGATGTATATATAGCGGTGTAAATCTAGGTCTTCAACGATCCATATCGCGGCCTCGCTCCGCTTCGTCAGAAGTTAGCCTCCTTAATTGAATTTGGATCATACTTCAACAAACATTTTGGAAGTAACTACATGAAGCACTTGGATCAAAACTGGATTTCAGCATAGCTTACCATCATGAAATAGGAGGTCAAACTGAAAGGACCAATTAAATTTTAGAAGATATGCTTCGAGCATGTGTCTTAAATTTTGGAGGTTTGTGGGAAGAATATCTACCATTGGCAGAATTTTCTTACAACAATAGTTATGAAAGCAGTTTGAAACCAACACCATATGAGGTACTTTATGGTTAAAAATGTGGATCTCCAATATGTTAGTATGAACCTAGAGGAAACAAAGAGTTCGCACCAGATTATATCAAGAAAAAGCAAGATATTATTGATATTATCCGAGGTCAATTAAAGATAGCTAAAAGTCATCAGAAAAGGAGCATCGGGCGAACAACCACATGACCAAGAAACCATGACGAGCAGTTAGCGCACCGCTCCTCGCTGCCCTCCTCCTGCTGACACTGCTGGCCGTCGTCCAAGTCGAAGCTGTTGCTCCCTCCCCAGGCGCTTCCACCCACATCGATATGGTGGCGGACTCCTGCGACGCAATCCGCGACTTCGTGGACTACGCCTTCTGCACCGCCGCACTGCGGTCCACTGGCCTGGGCGCATCCACGGCGGACCGCCACGCGCACCTGATCACGGCGGACCTCGCCGCGGCGCACGGGGCGTCAGCGCGGGACGCTGCCAACAAAGAAGACCACATGACTGCTTCGAGAGCTTCCATCGCCATGACGTCCTCCTTGTCTGCCATGTTTTCCCACCACCGGTACCACCGTAAATTTCCTCGCTCCCTATCACGGCCACCAAGGTGGCACATGGCATAGATACCGACACCATCGAGCAAGGACTGCTGGGAGGGTTGCCTCGCGGTCAGCACCATGGGACACCATGCATGTTGCCTAATAAGGCCATTTTTTGGGACCCACATTTTGTTCTCTTAGCATGTTAAACAAAGGATCGAAGAGATTTTAATATCGGCGACACAATGGCACACGAGTCTTTGCTGCCTATACGACAAGTGATGTTTCATAGTTCGAGGCAAGCCTGGAGGCGCACACCTTCGCAAAGATCCGCATGATGACATTTCTGGTGGGGTCTCCGGTGAAATCGGTCTTTCTCTTCTATTTTTGGATGAACTTTTTTTTCTACACACAACAAAAACAGAGTATTTTTTTGGTACATAGAAGCAAAAGTGGGCTTTTAGACAAAATATGGACATGTGTCACCGGGAGGAGTCGGAGGCTAGGAGGGTTCGCATCATCCAGAGGACGCTCAGTCTCCCCCTTCACTAAAACCGGTAAAATTGAAGTCACGAAACACTCCAACACTCCTGACCACTCCTCCCTTCTCGCTGCTTCCCACCGCTTGAGAGTCAAAGGTCGCCTTCCACGCCGGGGCCCGGCCCCCGCCGGCGACGATGCCGCTGTGCGTGAGCTGGGGTCGCCGCCGCGGCATGTACATAGTAGGCATAGGTGTTTTGGCCTTGTGCCAGGTTTGGGCTTGATGCCTAGTAGATGCGGCGGTGCCGAGTATCGTGGAGTCTAGATCCTAGCACTACTGGAAAATTGCTTATCAGTGGAGCATATTTTTTGTTATCAATGGTGCATATGGAATGCGCCACTACTGTTGCGCCACTGATAATTAGATATCAATGGCGCATATACAATATACGCCATTGATAATAGGCCCACCAGTGGCGCACCTTAGATATGCGCCATTGATATTTTACCAGTGGCGCATATAGCCAAATGCGCCACTGATCCTAGATGCGCCACTAGATGAATAAAATATGCGCCACTGATGTTTCGTACATGTATACACAATACAGGGCTCTCAGGTATTTATACAGGTACATATACAGGTACATATACAGGTATTTATACAGATACACAACGGTGTAAAAACAGAGATAATAATACCACTAGAATTATACATTATCACATCAATTAGAACCCGACATAGTGACACGTGCCTGAATATTATACAAGTCTAGAACAAATTGATCTCATCTTCTCATACATTACACATTACAACAAGTTGATCATCACGATCATTAGCCAAGTCCTAAACTACTAAAGGACCGAGTAGAGTACAACCGCAATGGCGGTGATGAGCAAGACGGGGAGCACGATCATCAAGGTCTTCATCTGGTTCCTGTCTCTCTGCTCTCCAAGGAGGTGGTTCCTCCACCTAGCTTCCGCTTGCTCTCTCGTCGGGTACCCTTTGTATCTGTTGCCACTAAACTTGTTCACTTGCTTATGACAATCCTCCCACTCGTCGTAGCCTCCTGGGACCCTCCCGCTGAACACCACGTAGCACGTCATCTCTATACACAAGGCATATAGGTACTATATCATGCAACAGAAAGAATTAAAAGGTTCATCACATGCATCTCCACAAAAAAGAAGGTTTTGATCTAAGGCAAGCTATTAAGTTTCATACATATGGTAATAAGTAAACGAAGTCCAACAACGACCGTTTCGAGCTAAGGCAAGTTAAAGTTTATGACACACACACACATGAGATACACAAACCGGCTGAGTGCTAGCAGCTAGGAACACTACATCATGAAGACTTTGTTTTACACAGTGCCGGGAACGGTTTGTAGCCGTCTTTCGTTGTCCATGTCCTACGGTCACCCTGCGCCGTGCTTCGATCTCGCGCTTACTGAACGCTCTTTTGCAGGATAAGGCCCCCCTTGTGATGACATCTTCTTGAACGATGGTCGCAATCTGAGTCTGGATGCATAAGAAGTCATCCTTAAGTTCATCATCGTCCATTCTTGCCTCAGCTTCGGCCCATGCTCGGAGACTAGATGGCAACGTAATGATGTGTGCATCCCGGACGATCGCTCGCAGGTGATGGAGGGCGTAGTAGGCCTCCTTGACACTGTTATCCGGCTGCTTGACGCAGGCGAACTTCATTACGTGTTTGAACACGTGTTTGCCATCCCTGAAATTTTCCGCCCCTTCTTGAATTCGCCTCCATTTTCGGCGTATACCTCGAGAGCATCATCTAGAAGACTCCTTATGTTGGTGTAGTCTTTCTTCTTTTGCTCGCTCCCCGAGTCCAAGTATGTGGCTAGCGAATAACTCGGGTGAATGAGGATCCGTGTGTAGTATTTGTCTCTGCCCAAAACAATTGAAATGAAACAATGTTGGAAAAAGAGCAAACGAAAACTAAGAAAGGACAAGTTATGGTGACGAGCGAGTGTGTGCACTTACTCGGGAAAGAAAGGCAAAATAAGCTCTTTTCCACTCTTGTTGTCCACCATGAAATTTTGGAGGTAGTTCCTTGCGCTGGCCCGGGTCACTGGATTCACCAACTGGCTATCACGCATGAAGTAGGGGTCCACTATCGCGATGCCAGGGGTCTTCTTTCTGTTGACCTTCATCGCCCGATGGAGCGCGTATAGGCGGACCAAGTTATAGTTCATCCTCTTGCCATGGAAAAGCTTAAAGATGTCCTCATACGATATGAAGAAGATATCCGCGGGGGCATTATCGACGAAGCCCGCGCCCGTTGGAACATTGACCGTGAAAACAGGGTACGATGGATTTGCTTCTTTAAGAAGGCACTCCTCTAGATATAGAATACCATGCTGCAGGTTAGCCATCGCTCCACTTGCATTTTTGATCAGCTCCTCACTCAGAATCGGTTGACCAGCTATGTGAACCCCGGTCAAGGTGCCCTCAGGGGGCTGTGTTAATGGGTCGTCCTGAGCCCGAGGCCTCTTCGGAACCGGCTGGATCAAAGACTACTTATTATTGTTCTTGGTTCTCTTGCGATGCTTCTTCGTCTCGACATTAGCAGCCATCTGCTCATCCGCTGCCTTATGGAGTGTGGTGGGGCTGAAAATGATTTCCTGGGTGCCTTTATAAGGACCAGCGGCACCAGCATCCGGAGGCGTCTCCTCTAGGGTACCATAGAAGTCTAGACGCGTGCATGTTTTGGTACGAGCATTTGGGTCATCGGCAACGCAATAGGGCTCGTCCATGTTTGGCATGAACAAAGAGTCTGTGACGCCACTGTTGATCTAGTTATCTTGGTTGTCATCATCATCATCATCGTTAATGTTGTCCCCAGGTGCATCCTTGGGCGGTGGCAGCGCAACGGCGGCCTTGCCATGTGGAGGCGGCAGTGCGGCGACAACCTTGCCATGTGGAGGCGGCGGCGTAGCGGCGACCTTGCCATGTGGAGGCAACGGTGCAGCGGCGGCCAACAATTGCTGGTGAGGAGAGGTGGTGGCGGTGACTGGTTGTTGTGGCCGCCGCGGCAAGGGCACATTTGGCCACTGAGTTACTTGTTGTTCCTTCACAAGCCACATCAATCTAGGTCTTTGGCCATGTCAAGACCCAGCCATAGCAATCTTGAAGGTTCTTATGATCATCAGCGCCTCGAGGTTGGCTAGGGGGGGTCCATGTCTTCGCACCCTGGCAACACCCGAGCCAGCCGGATCTTGAACACGTCATCCTCCATCGACTTGTGGTGCATCGTGTGGCTATTTGGTTGAATAATTGAGCCCTTGCCAACATCCTTTAGATCGCCGTCCACGTAATGCAGGAGCGTGCAAGGAGTGTCCTGCGGAAGAACAAGCATTGTGAGATGGCGCTAGCTAGTCATCAAAGGAAAAGGAGATGAAATGTTATCAACATGCATGTGTTGGCCGGCGTCATTACCTTGGAGATGGCGTTGAGCTCGGCTAATGTCAAGACACCGGTATCATCCTCCCGCTGAGATGCCTTACGAAGCACCGTCGGTTGCGCCTTAGTTTTGGCGGGAGGGGCCATCGGTGTGACCTGCGGCTCTGTGTTGGCGCCGGCGGGAGGTGTCACCAGAGCGACCTCTCGCTGCACGTTGGTGTTGGCTCCGGCGGGAGCGGGCACCGGAGCGACCGGGTGCATCTCGACGTTGGCAGACTCGGGCGTCACCATGTTTGGTGACACATGCTGGATCGAGTTGCTACCGGAGAGGCTGGGCACCACGAGCGGCCCTCGTCGACCTGCCGCATTCCAAGCAGCGATCCCCTCCCACAGCTCATTGGGAAACATCTCGCGGATCTTGTCTTGCACTTTCTCATTGATCAGCCTCGACATCTATTGCATCTACTCTCGGAGGACTTCAACCTCGTGTTTTTCACTTGCCGCCGCCGCCACGGCCTTCCTCTCTTTCTTCGCCTTTGGGTCTTCTTTCCTAAAGTCGCCAACCTTTTCGTACATACCATAGACGGACACGTGGCCAAATGAAGTCGGCAGCGTGGACTTGACCCTCCCCTTGAACACGTTTGTCGCCCTGGTGAAGGGCGTGTCCTACCGCGGGTCCGTCGTCGACCCTTGGTATGAGCTCGCACTTGACGCACAAGACTTTTCTTCGGATCTCTGAAGAGAAGGAAAGTGATACCATTTAGAAATTCAGCTTCATTACTTAATTAGAAACACAGATGTACTCCGAGATAAATTCCTTACCAGCCTTTTCTAGAACTTCCTCACATCATCGTTGTCGGTAACGAATTCCTTGAGTTCGGGGTGGAGATAGTAGCGGGCGCAGACAAACTGCATCACCTGCTCATCCGTGAATTTGTGCCATGGGTTATCTTTCCCTAGACGGGCATACTCGGCGTCCTCCTTTGCCCAAATGGCCTTTTTTCCTCGGTAACCGCCCCTTCCGCAATGTTGGTCACCTATGTTCAGCTCCCGCATACGCCTCCCCCATTCAGTCCATTCCTGACCTTCCGGTGAAGTGTAGTTCGCCTTGAACTTGATGAATTCATCTTCGTCGAGCATCGGCTCGGCCTTCTTTACCTCCTCCCAACTTTTACCCTCGTTAATCCTCCTCCTCACTCGGCTTTTCCAGCTGCTCAAGGCGGTGCTCATCCTCGTGAGGGCTAACTTGTTTACATTGTTCCCTATGAGCTTTTGGTTATCGTACTCATCTGGGAACTTGTACCGTTTGTGAAGCTTCCCAATGAGGAGTTCTCACAACCGTTTGTTCTTCCTTATGTCCTTCTGGTTGGTGCTCATGCTCTCCCGCACGATGCACCCGAGTTGTAGGCCGTACCCAGCGGCAAGCTTCGTAGGCTCCAAGGGTTGGCCACCCGGTTTCACAAGGGTGAACTCTTCACGGTTGGTGCCGAGTTTCGGCAGCGTCCGCTCCTGCCTTTCCGCCTTAGTCTTCTTCTTCCTAGCGGGCGGGGAGGTGCCATCGCCGTCCACGCGTTCACCGCCATGACTTGCTTCGGCCTCCTCATCACCATTACTGCTTCCGTTGTCGTCGCCATCTCCAGCCTCCTCCTCATATTCAGAGTCCTCGTCCTCTTCTTGGTCCGCAGCTTGGGCCTCCTCGTCAACTTCATCGTGATCCGTAGCTTCGGCCTCCTCGTCGGACCCGCTTAAGTCATCGCCAAACCGCCAAAACTTGAGGTTGGCTCTTCTTGCTCATTCTTCGACGCTCATGGGCTGAGAAGGGCCAGCCCCGACGTCTTTGTCTCTGCTCGACATGTTTGCTCTTCATAGAAAGAATGCAACAATGTAATTAGTACAAGCTAGAGTCGACCGAAAAATTCGGCATGAGCTTTGCTGTTTTTTGACCTAGGAGTGCCCATTTCTCAACCGAAACGGAAGTGAATCAACACTTCGGGAGAAACGAGCAACTCAAATGAATTCCCTGCAACAGCTTTCATACAAAATAATTTGCTCCAGTTTTCAAATTGATGACAACCATCCAATCACACATATACAGAGAGCAAAAAATAGCTCCAGGTGCAGCAAAAAATAGCACATTATGCCTTGCATAGCTCCAGGTGTACCTTAGAACATAGCAAGAACAGTAGCAGCAGCCTTAGAATAGAAGCTAGCACAACCTTAATTAGAACAGAAGCTAGCACAGCAAGAACAGTATAGCAAGAACAGAAGCTAGCACAACACAAGCATTTGAAATTCAATACATGGATAACTGATTCATTTGAAATTCCAACAGACTCAGGAAAATCAACACCAACAGATTCACCATAGTGGCAACAGCCATCACACTGAATATTCGAGCAGTGAATTTATTCAGATACTAAGTATTCCGCAATAATACAATCGTCATAGATATTAACAAAATACACTCCTCCCGATTATTACTATTTACTGGAAACAAGGGAAGCCCATATTATTACAAGTTTATCTCTTTCTGGACAAAGTGATTGGGATTTCAGAAGGTATCCATGGACAGAGACATCCATCATGATACGGACAGAAATTAACAACATATATGTCGAGAGAAATTGAACACTACAAATTTCAGATGGGTCGGATATTTTCTTTTTGAGGTGGTGTGATGGCTACAGATATTATTTTTGGGGGATTGTTATGGGATGCATATTTTTGGGGGTTTGCTATGGGCTGCATACTTTCATTTTGATGTATTAAGATGTACTGCATAAGTTTGAGGTACTGTGCCGCGCGGCATGGTAAGAATGGACCTGCATATCAGTCTAACTGTAATTAGACATATGCTTACCACCAAACAAACCTGACTGACACTATAATGGACTAGTAAAATCAAGCCCCCCACTATTGATACCACCACACTAAGGAAAATGCACAATCCAGGAAAAAAATGGAAAAGAGAAACCTATACTTTCCCTAGAGAACAGATCTACTTTGTCATCGAACAGATCTCTATGCTTTCTCCACGCGTGATCCTTTGGAAGCCACATTCGAGTCCGTTGGAACATGGCCTTTGATGACCCGGGATCCCTTGGTAGCTGGAGATGCGGGGTCTTATCCATGCACTTGACACATGCTTTGTGTCCGTGGTTCACCTGGGCAGACACGTATGTGTAACCTGGATAGTCCTGCACCGTCGTGAGCAGCGCGGCTCTCATAGGGGAATAATCTCCTGTGTATGCGTCCCACGTATGGGCTGGCGTCTCCCACAGCGTGGCTAACTCTTCTTTCAGCAGCCCGAGATACAGATGTATGTCGATACCTGGTTGTTTAGGCCCCTGAATCAGAATACACATGTGTACGTATCTCTGCTTGGTGCACATCCAGGGAGGGAGGTTGTACGGCCATACAAACATGGGCCAGGTGCTATGTGTGCTACTCTGGTTGCCAAACGGATTGAGTCCATCGGTGCTCATACCAAGCTTGACGTTCCTTGGATCGCCCCCGAAGTCTGGAAAGTCAATGTCTAGTGCGTTCCACTGGCTAGCGTTGGAAGGGTGTGTGAGGATCTTGCCCTTATGTGGATCATCTTCGGCCGACTTCTTCCTTTCCGCGTGCCATTGCATGAGCTTTGCTTCCTTAGGGTCCATGAAATATCGCTGCAGACGGGGAGTGATAGGAAAGTACCATACCACTTTCCAAGGAACTTTCTTATTCCCTCTCTTGTATCGTCCTTGGCCACACACCGGACATGTGGTTCTATCCTTGTACTCGTCCCGATAAAGTGCGCAGTCATTAATGCAGGCGTGGTACTTAACATACGGTAGGTCGAGAGTACATACGACTTTCTTGGCCTCCTCGATACTAGTTGGACACGTGTTCCCCTTGGGAAGACGTTCTTGCCAGAATCTCATGTTTTTGTTGAAGCTTACGTCGGTCCATTTGCTTTCTGCCTTCATCTCCAGAGCCTTGAGCGTTACGTTCAAGCGGGTATCCTCGGGCCAGCACCCAGGATACAATGGAGTTTTCCCGTCTATCTCCAGCTACGCTAGCTTGGCTTTCTCCCTGGCAGCAACTTTGGTGTTGCTCGTCTCCCTGAGAAGCGGTTCTTGAACATGAGGGTCCTGCAAGGCCGAGGTTAGCCGCATCGTTTGTGTGTTTGTGTCTTCTCCACCGGCACCTCCTTCGTGATGATCATCATGTCTGTCACTGCCATCATCTCCTTCGTGTTGATCATCATGTCCGCCGCTGCCGACATCTCCTTCATGATCATGATCATGTCCGCCGCCGGCATCTCCTTCGTGATGATCATCATGCCCGCCCTCGTCTTCAGGATCGTTAATGTGTCGTCGGATTGAGGACAAGTACGCCATGAGGGGGTCCTTGAGGCGTGCGGAAGAGAGGGGTGTGAGACGTACGGTATTCCGGGACGGTGAGCACACAAGTTTACCCAGGTTCGAATCCGCCGGCTTTGGACGGATCCTACTCCTGCTAGCAATCAGTAATACGGCAGAGCCGAAATATGGGTTACAAGGGTATCGCCTGTGCGAGTTGAGATTGTAGACTATTGTGTTATGCCCTAAAGGCTCTCCCTAGGCCGGCTTATATAGATATCCGGCCTAGGGTTTACAGGAGAGATCAATCCGGCTACGACTAAGAGTTGGTTACAGAGTACATCTTGAACTACAAGTAACATTATGGGCCTAAGTCGGTAAGTCTTCTGGGCCTTCCCGTAGCCGGATTGGACTCCGTCTTCTCTCCCTGATTGGGCCGCTCGTGAAGCAAAGCTCTAACCCGAAGTGGGCCACCCTGGTCAGTGAGGAACTGTGAGGATACCCGGAAAGTATATCCCCAACATGACGTCCTCGTTATCTTCAGAATCATAGCTGCGCATGAAACCACACGTGAGCAAGTGATTCTCCAGGTCTCTGGAATCAGGGTCAACCAAGCTCCCTAGATTGCATGTTCGACACAGACATCTTATGTAGGTCCTCTTGTTCAGAATCATGTCGGCCACCGCGCGTTTCTTGTATCTAGCTGCTCACCTTCACTCATGTGTCTAACCATGGTTTCCTGCGCGGTATAGAGCAAAAAGAGAGAGTATCTTAGAACCACAGCACCATCGTGCACACACACACATGCATGCATGGCCGCCGGAAAAATTCGGCATGACATCTAAAAATGGGACATATGCATAGTGCAAAAATTTGCCGAAACAGAAATTAATCGACATTTCGGCAAACATCCATGCACCACCAGAGCAAGCAACATGCTTTCTTGTTCGTCACGTGCAAACATTCATGCACCACATCCATGCAAACGCACCATCCCTCTCGCAATTAATAATAAGGCTTCACAAACATAAGCATGCACACACATACACACCGCACCGACGTCCACACTCCACACAAAACATCCACATGCATGTCCTCCAACAACTCACCTAGTAGAATCGTTACCGAGCCAAGTCCGCGATGAGATAGTGTGGTTGTTGTTGGAGAAGAAGATGGATGTTGGAGGAGGCTTCCCCTCACAAAACTATGAAGCAAGGTAGGTTCAACAACCAAGAATGGAGAAAATAATGGAGAAATTGAGGTGGTGGGGAGGAGGAGGACGAGCTAGATCTAGTTTGGGGTGGTGGGTAGAGAAGAATGGAATGGTGGTGGTGGGTGGGGGTGGATGCCACTTGTAGATCTAGGCGAAGTTATCAGTGGCGCATATTACAATAAATGCTCCACTGATAAGTCTGCCATCTTTTCAGGTGGTGGGCCTAAGACTTATCAGTGGCGCATTTAATACTATATGCGCCATTGGAGGACCAAGTATCAGTGGCGCATATACCAAATGCGCCATTGATATTCCTTCCACCTTTCAGAGTGGTGGGGTCCAGGTGGGGCCCACTTAGTTACCAGTGGCGCATTTACTACTATATGCGCCATTGGTGAGGATAATATCAATGGCGCATATTGCATATGCGCCACTGATAATAATATATCAATGGCGCATATGTATATATGCGCCATTGATATTTGGTCCATAGGCCTCCAGAGTGCCGGGCCCACATTATCAGTGGCGCATTATTTGTGATATGCGCCATTGGTTATAAATAATATCAGTGGAGCATATTTTTAAATGCGCCACTGATAATTATCAGTGGAGCATATTCAAAACAATGCTCCACTGATAATAAATCTATCCATAAGCCTTTCTCTACTAGTGTAGGCTCAGGGTTCATCCTGCGCGCGGCGGCGCTCCTCCGGTCGGAGATCTGCGCGGCGCTAGATGGCACCGCCCTGCAAAATAAAGCTTGGACTTCGTAGCATCGACATTGGCTCGGCATCAAGGTGCTCTTGCCTTCTCTGGCCAGCGGTGGGCGCGAGGGGCCGGTGTTTGCCTGGCTCGAGCTCCGTGGCTTTGGTTGTGCTTGTATGTGCCGGTGCTCAGGCGCATCACCGCGTGGTCTCCAAGATCCTTCCGTGTCAAGCTCCTGAGGTGGGAGTCGATGGCGAAGGGGATTGGAGCGGGCGTTTCAATAAAGCGCCGTTCTGGGCCGCGCGCTGCCGACCTCCTTGTCTTCGTCTACGACCTGGCCGACCGAGGTGGCGAGGGGAAAGCGACTGAAGACGAGGATGCTGGTGGAGTTCGCGGTCTGCTGCTGCGTGGTTGGTTCCTGGCCAAGCCGATCTCTTTCGCCGGTGCCCCTCCACCAGTGGCAGGAGTGGGATTGGGGGTTGGCCGCGTTTTCCTGTTGACGATGGCTAGGGTTCTTCCACGCGTAGCGGCGGGAGATGTGGAAGCACTTCTCACGAGCTCTCTATCTGTGGCGATTTCTCGCCCATGGTCGACGCCGGTGAGTTCCGGCAAAGCTAAACCTCCATCGGGAGGCCCTCTTCTGGATCGGCGGCCGCGCTCATCGGCGACATCGAGGCAAGTGGTTCGTCCCCGCAGCGATGCTCGACGGCGACCCTGCCGTTCCTTTTTGCTCGGCGGTGGAGAAAGAGGAAGATTCGGTTTCACCGGAATTTTTTTTAGAAGGGTCTGTCCTGCAAATATTGGGGGATCTAAGTGTAATTTTCTTTTTTTATGGGGTCCTCTATGTAATCTTGTACCTCCATTGTTTATTTTAACGTGAGCTTCCCGGCCCTTCCGGGCCTTTCCCGTTCAAAAAACGGTCCCGTTCAAAAAACGAAACACTCCAACTAAATGCTGACTCAACCTACCTGCACAACCACCGAACATATCTCTTCAATCAAGATGTTAAATAATCTACTATCATATTTTATCAAAGAGTGTCTCTAATTCTCACCAGATTTCTTTCGCGGTAGAATGGAGGGAGTTGAACGCTCGGGCTGGGGCCGGCTCGCCATCGACGACACTGCTCAGGTGATACCCACGGCAGGGGCTCTGGAAGCCGGGAACTGTGGCCCTAGGAGGTGGAGGGCGGCAGCGATGGTACATGCATTTTATATTATTGTATTTGGATCATATAATAATACTCCTTCTGTTCAAAATATAAGCTGAATAAAGTGTATCTAGACCACTTTTAATGTGTAGGTGCACTCCAAATCTACATGAACCTATACACTAAAAGGGTAGATACACTCTTTTCTCAAAGCTAAAACATCTTATATTTTGAAATGGAGGAAGTAATTTATAATATTATATGCATTGATTGATAAAAAAAACTGCATGCAAGGGGTGCAACCTGAGATCAGAGATTTTTTTTGAACAAGGCAAAATGTTTGCTATTTTCCTTAATTAAGGAGAAGTTTTTAGAGCTCTTACAAATTTAGCCTTGACCAAAGAGGTCAAAGGAGAAAAAACAAAAGACTACTCTCGCAACAATATTACACTCAAAGCTTTCAGGCCCGTAAGGCCCCATAAGTCCACCTCCTCTTTAATCTTTGTTACAAACATCATGAAGGTAGAAGCATCATTTCGGAAGACCCGTGCGTTTCTTTCTTTCCATATCTTCCAAGATATAAAACATCGCAAGTGAAGCTAAGGCCTTCCTTGATTGGCCTTGCTTATGTATCTTCTCCTTCCACCATTTTTTGACGGATCGAATATCCTGCCAACTAGTTAGATCAACATCATGAAGACATAGCCACTCTTTGATTAAGCTCCACACCAGAACCTTGTACCTACACTTTGTCTTCAACTCCGTTGTGGATGTCCTGGCGGAGATTTTGGATAGAGAAATAATTGTAATGCCCCAGCATTAAGGGCTGCAAAAGAGAGTTTGTGCATTTGCATTCATGCATAAGGAAATTTGGGATAAATTTTTCGCAAACTAAAACCCTGGAGAGACCAGAGTTTCTTTCACTAGGTTGAGTTAGGGTTTAGCTCATCCTTGTGATTGTTATAAATTTTGACATGATATCTAGGTATTTTGAATTACTTTGGGATCAATAATTTAAACTAACATTTGAATTTGAAATGACTTTTGAATTCAGATCATAAATATTTAATATTAAAGTTAATATAAATAACATTGGTTTAGTTGAGAAGTTATAATATTTTATTAGCTAAGTAAAGAGAGTTTAAGTAAATGAAATAATACAAATAAGATTATATTTGCAAAAAGAATAATTACAATAAAGAAAGAAGAAATTCTTTATTGAATAATAAATATATATTACAATGTTCTTACACAAGAATAAAAATAAAATTACAAAAGGTTAAATGAAAAACCTAGACTATTGCCTAACTAAATCCTATATCTACATTTACTTGATCTTCTCTGCAGTAGTTTGTACCTGCAAGCAAACAAAGAAGAAAACTAAAATAAAAGAAAACGTTATGTTAGAAGAATTACCCTCACATCCTTAATAGTAAATTGCACTATTGTAACTCATCATTGAGAAAATACAAGTTTAGGGGCAAGTTTCACCAAAAGGATAGCATCTATTCTTTTAACAAAATGGTTTCAGTACAACATCATTAACCACACAGGGCAAGTTTCACCAAGGTAGATAGAATTAAAAGGGTAAGAAATCAGATATTTTGACTTGAACTGATCCACAATCACAATACACAAGCACACAACTCAGTCACCCATTCAAAAGTGTGGTGTTGTCGACACCAGGTTAAAAGGAGGAAGTTGATAAGGAGCACATCCATAGCAACACATGAAGTTTCTCCCTACTAATCAAACTTTCACCTAGCAAGAACATCATACACACACCTCTATTCTCCACCAGATTTCCACCATCTTAACCAATAAAACACCCCAGTAGTCCATTAGTTCACAAGCTAGAATGGTTACCAAAGGAGGGGGTGGATCAGGTGTTGGGCAAGAGCAGGCCAGGAGCAGATCAAGGAGGGGAAGGCAAGCTAGTCACAGGAAGGAACAACAAGAACAACATAAACATTAACAACCACAGTAGGTTGGATATTTCCAAACCAACCCATATTTTGTACTTGTTCTTATCAAATATACAGACAAGATCTGTTGGATTTGGATGAAATCCTCAGAGATACACCTAGATGGGGTGTAAGCTCATCACTGGACACTTTAAAATCCACAAGTAGTATCTAATCTTTATCTAATCCACATATTAGGTCTAAGTTTGTGCATCATTGACCTAATCTGGTGCCATCAAATATTTGTTGGGTTCACAGTATAGAAACAAAAAATTCCTACGACGGGAACTATTATACGCCAAGATCTATATACTAGATACAAGCAACGGGTGGATATACATCCATAAAGAACTTACACTCGAAGAAAACAAAGCTTTGTTAATAAGATGAAACTCGTGGATGATGTAGTCGAACGTTTGTCGATCTCAAGATCGTGTGGAAGTCCTAGCGCCGCAAATCAGCAGCACATTCGTCCTCGCACACACGTTCAGGCCACCGAACAACCTCCACCTCCTCGCTCCAGCAAATCAGCGGAAGCAGCAACTCCTTCCAGACGAAATGCCATCGGGAACATGTATCTCGCTAATCCGAGACTATGAGGGAATATATCTAGAGGGGGAGAGAGATCCTTCACGAAGAGGCGTGCTTTGAGAGGAAGAAGAGGGGGGACTTCTATAGGGAGAGGGGGGAAGCCCCCTCCCATGGCCGGCGCCAAGGGTAGGTGCCCCCACCTCTTCCTTCATTCATGTGGTGAAGCTCCACTCACATAAATCTAGCCTCCACTCAAATTCCCACTCAACCATCCATAATGTGTTCCATATCTCGTTACTTCGCAAATGCCTAGAGGTGCCGGAGAAGACCAAAGTTTTCAAGAACATCGATCACCGAGCCATTGATATCAACAAGGATCTGACGTATCGTGAAGTGCCCATCCGTATTTTGGAAGAAGCTTTCAGAACCACCAGGACCCGGAGTATCAAGTTTCTCAAGATCCAATGGAGCAACCATACCGAGGAAGAAGCTACTTGGGAGCGAGAAGATTACATTAGGACTGAGTTCCCCAATCTCTTTAGTTCCTAGCTTTTTCTTAAATCTCGGGACGAGATTTTGTTTAAGGGGGGAAGGTTTGTAACATCCCAAATCTTGAATCAAGGATATGAAGATCCTAATCACCCAATTTAGGGTTAAAAAAACTTTTTATTACTAAAATAATTATGAATGCATGTGTATGTTGCATTAGTATAGAATTGTGTGTAAATGCCATGTTTGTTTGTTCTAAATGATATATAATGGTTTAAAGGTGAATGCCACATCATCTAGACCATTTACAAACAAAATCCAAATAAAAATAAATCAAACAAGAGTTAATATTGCCAATGGTCACTTTAGCCATTTTAATCCACTACGCCACTTTAGTTGTTCCTAGACGTCATTTCCCAACAGAAACTTTCTCAACTCTTTTCACCCCTTGCTATTACAAGTAAATATCTACCAAGGCCCACTATAAAATCTTACAAAAACACTTAACCACTGATTTTTAAATGGCACTTGAAAATGGAATCCAAATCATATGAGAAGATCCTGCTTTTTCAAAAATCCACTAAACCAACTCCACTTGACAATCCCAAGCAACCACAGATGATCAAGCTTATGACCAACACACCCACCAAAAATCTTTCCAAATTCAAATTTAAACTTCATGCAGGCATTGTGTCGAACAGTTGGTGAGCACAAAATAACCTGCCTAACAATTACTATTTTGATCAATGTCTTGCCCCCCCCCCCCATTTGGCTCAATCCTTGTCCCCTGGTCACCCTAGCACCAACCAAAGCCTCTAAGCCTAGCCCCCTTCACTGTATGCGCCAGTGCCGAGCCACCCGAGCGCCATGCTGCCGGTCGAGCATGGACATCACCAAGCAGACCACCCCGCTCTCTATCGCCGTGCCTAGGAGGATCACCGCACCCTACCGCCCCTCTCTGTCCCTTCCCCGAGCGCAGCCACGCCATGGAACACCCCCAGCACGCCGTGCCCACCGTGTCTACACCATGCCGAGCACGCGCTAGAGCGCCGCGCCCGACAAGCGTGCACACGCCGCGCCTCGACCGCAGCCCGCGCGCACCACTTCGCCACGACCCCAGGACGCGCCCAGACATGCCTGTTCGCCGCCGCTTGACCTGTAGCCCCCGTGCGCCGCGTTGAATGCCGCTTCTGCTGCACAGAGCACCAGCCGCGCCTGACCAAATACCACAGTACCTAGCCGCGCCTTTACGCCGTAGATGACCGCCAGGAGACCGCGCACCGTCCGGCTACCTCCGCCCCAGCAATAGCTGCCTGTACTGTTGCCTCTGACATGTGTTGAGAAGCACAAATGGTTTATGATGATGAAAATGTTGAGGCATGAGCCTTATCCCTTTATAAAAAATGATGGTTGGGTTCGGATGCGATACCATTCCAATTTTACTGTACAACCACAATACCTGAATTGGGTAAGGCTTAGCCAGAAGTTTATATATATGAGTATGGGTTCCCTCGCGGAAGAGGTTTGAGCTGAGGCTACCTCTTGATGATTTCCACCTATGTAGTGCCAAGGATGGCAGATGGCCATGGCTGGGAGGCCAAGCTCATAGGAGAGGTGCATATACTAGAGTGTGTAAAGGAAAGGTAATGATTGATTATCCGCATACTAAGTATGATTGATTCAAGGTTATCCCTGACGGATGTATCGAATTTTATGGTGAAAGTGTACCACCTCTATCGTGGTGGTGTCACGGCAGATGCCATGGATAGGCTAAAGGTGGGGACTAAATGCACTAGGGGAATCCAGGGAGGGATAGTGTGGTGATTCCAGACACGGTAGCTTTGTATTTGATTCACTTCCACAGAATACAAGTGCTCCCTAAGCTGTATTGGGGAGAGGAGGAAGAAGAACTCTCTTACTCTCACTACTAGTAAATACAACCCTCTAGGGATCAACCAGAAAGACCAACCCTTTCTACAAAGGCTCTAGCCCTCCTTATATAGGGGTGGCTAGGACTCCAATTAGGGTATACGTGGAGGCATATTCCAAGGAATATGCCTCTTCCCAAAATAGTAAGCCGACCGGGTCACTTTAGCCTAGCGTCACCCATGCAGAGGCTACGTGAGCCTCTGCGGCGCCAGCGTCATCTGACATTGGCGTCGTCACCTTTGTCGGCCACGCCTTGATGGTCCTGGCCTCTGTCCGCTTCGCTCATGCTCTGCGTACAGTGGTCATCTTTGACCAGCGAGATACCTTCCTTCTCTTACAAGCTTGATATAACCCGGATCGTACCTAGTTGATCCGGCCACACTTGTTCCTACACATAAGTTAGATTCATCTGTCCGACATACGGCTTAAGTCGGTTGAGATCCAGTTAGGTGGACATCCCCTGGTCCGGGTTACTCCGTGATTCGACCTACCTTGAGGTGACTCGGCCAGCACTTGCTTTGACCTAGCCGTACCTCGGCTAACTTAGCCTTTATACCCCGGCGTGACCCTACCCGGGGATATCCCCCCAACATTAGTCCCCGAAGCTGGTGCGGTCTTAGCCGCCTTAGCCGCTAAGGCCACATCAGGTTCAATTTCAACGAGCTTTGTGCTCCATTTCCGAGTTACCTCCTATCTCGGATTCCATAGGTTTACTTTCCCTTGGCACATTCCAAGTTTTTACTTACTAGCCGGGTTACCTCATACTCATCCCGGTCATTCTTCCTTCTCTCGTACGCTTCCCACGTGGAGGCTAATCATTACTTTGCCTCATTTTAAGGGCCTGCGACAGTAACCGCCGCAGTTATTGTCACAAGTTACTGTAGCACATGTCACGTCGTGCCTGCCTCCTTGTTAACTGTATCATAACGTCGCGTCATGGGATCCGATGCGCCCTGTGGCCCTTCCTATGGCTCATCGCTGATTGGTCGATCCGGGTCATACACGGCCACACCGTGTGGCCCGCCCGCACAACGCGATCCCACTACCCTTCAAGGGAGTGGTTAAACAGGGGAGGGGTGCGCCCCTTGGGTTCTTTCCCCACTTCCGCGCCCCTCTGCCTCTGCTTCTTCCTCTTCCTTTCCAGCGACAGCGCCGCCGCCACCGCACCTGTGCAGCTGCGCCGCCGCCGCACTGCTTCCACGCGCACCAGCGCCGTCGCCACCTCCACGCATCTCCTCTGCCACGGGTCCTCGCTAGTCCAGGCCAGTGCCCCCACCGCCGCTAGTGCCAGTGGGGATAGCGATCTTGAGATGACTGAGGAGGAGCTCGCCGTCGCAGAGCAAGAAATGGAGGAAGATGCGGTGAACACTGACCGCGGCGCGTGGGCTAGATCCTGGGTCTGCCAGGATGATCTTGATTGGCTGTATCGCACCAGGCGTATCCCGGAGGGCGTCACCGCACGCCTCGCTGCCGCTGAGCTTGCCCGCTCACCCAATCCGGGTGAGTATGTGGTGTTTCTATCCACTTCCAACGCGGGTTTGGTCTCCCAGTTAGTGATTTTTTCCACGACTGGCTCAATACGTATGAGCTTCAGCCGCACCATCTTCCGGCTAACGCCATCACGTCTCTCTCTACCTTCGCTTCCACTATCGAGGGCTATGTCGGACTATGGCCCACGAAGGAGCTCTGGATTCGGTTCTTTGGCCTCCGCCGGAATGTGATTCCGAACATAGATCTTGAGCCGGAGGACAAGCAGCTCACGTAGTTTGGCGATGCGTCTATCTCTCCCCGGAAGCAGTCCATCTTTCCCCGAGTCATGGGACTTGACTCTTGCAAGGGATGGGCCCGGACCTTCTTCTATGTCCGGAACAACAGATCTGAAGACCTGATCCGGCTGCGCCCCTATGCTCCGGGTCCTCCTAATCCGAACCTATGGGACCAGATCCCCAAGAAGCCCACTGTCCTGGCAAACCAGGTCAACAAGAGGTTCCAGGAGCTGAAGGATCTTGGATTGCACAATGAGACGCAATGATCATGTTCGTCCGCAACCGGATCTCCCCCCTCCAGAAACGTACGCACAAGCTCTGTCATATGAGCTGGGGTCGCGACCCCAACCGGACCTCCTCTTTTGAGTTGAGAAACACCGAGATCTACCGCCGGGTCAAGGCCCTGTTCACCACCCACAAAGACTTCTCTTCTGAGTGGACGTGGGGGATTGAACACTTTTGCCGAGATAGGCTTCCTCCCGCGGTAAGTGTCGTGCCCCAAACCTTTTCCGAATTAAATCATATGTCGGTCTTTGTTGTAGGTTTAATCCTGTTTCCTCTTCTTTCCCTTAGATGTTTCTTCAGCAAACCATTGAGGATGGCACCGAGCCTTCTCTCAAATGGGCGCCTGATCGCGATACCTCGGATGAAGAGGAAACAGATCAAGAGATGTTCCTGCCGATGATTGATGCGACCCACCGATAAATTCTCTTCCATTAGAGATTGGCCCGACGATGAAGATGATTCGGAGGTTGAGGTGATGGAGGCATTTGACGCTGTCCCCCTTTCTTATGCTTTTTCAGCATCAGCTAACCCCGGTGGGCAGATCCATGAAGACCCTCCCCTTGCCGTGGGTGAGCCCGTCCTGGTCGCGCCGAAGAAGAAGAAGGGAGCTGCATCCGCCTCTTCCTCTGGACCTTCTCAGCCAGCTAAAAGGCGAAATAAGTCCGGGGACAAAACTGCCACCAAGCCTGCAACCAAGGCCACAACCCGGAGGGCTGAGCCCCTGACCTCGGATGAGTAAGCCTCTTCTCCCTTTGCTATTTATTTGTTCTTCCTTTGTTATAGTTTCTCATCATTTATGACTTGATTCGGCAGGGCCGCGGTGGAGGTCCCCCAGAGTGGATCCGGCATTGCTTCACCGCTTCGACATAGCCCTTCTCCCCCTCGTGGTGATGATTCACGTCCGTTGAGCCCCATTTAGGAGAGCTCAGTGGCTGCTCTGGGTTCTAGCCCACCTCGTCAAGAAGAGGGCAACCTCGGAATAGGGGGAAGCGGTTCTGCCGAGGCTGCAGCTGCTCCTTCTTTGGCACAGCCACAACCAGCCACCACCGAGGTTCCTTCAGCACCCCCGCCGAAATGGAAATCAGTACCAGTATCAGCTCCAGCACCAACAGCAGCACCAAGCCCCTCCGCCTCGTCCGAGTCTTCCAAACCTCGGCGAGAATGCACCAGCAGCAAGGGAAGCAGTAAGGCAGCTCCCAAGGGCAAATCCGTTATAGCAACTTCAACTTCTCAGCAACAGCCTAAGGGAAAAATGGCTCCTGACGCCACCAGGGCAGCGTCAATCGAGGCTGGACAGTGCACACTCGCGTCCATGCTCTCGAAAAAGACCCCACCGCCGAAGGACGCCCCTGCCGAGCCAGTTGATACGCAACTTATTTTGCACACCAGCCCCGCCATTGCCCAGGTTGAGAGGAGGGAAGCTCATGCTAAGGGTCTAGTTGCACCCCACATGCTCAATGGCGAACGATATCCTCCGACCTTGATCGAGTTCGTGAACAACTGGAACAAGGCGGAGTTTGTCCACAATGACGATCTCCCGGAGAAGTTCGGTCCCGCCGAATTTGCTGCCCAGATGAATACCGCTGCCAAGGCAATTAACCTTGCATGTCGGATGATGGAGGTGCGTTACTTCGCCTTTTCCTTAGTATGTAGAAGATATTAATGATATAACCGTTAGTCCTCGAGCCTCCGGGGGAGTAACCCGTTACTCGGCCGGATGCTCCTTAGAGAATTAACGTAGCTCCTTAATAACTTCAAATATGCACACACCTAGAGCCGGGTTAAGTTCCACTTGGCCTAGATTTTGTATACTTCGAATATGCACACACCTAGAGCCGGGTTAAGTTCCACTTGGCCCGGATTTTGTACACTTCGAATATGCACACACCTAGCGCCGGGTTGAGTTCCATTTGGCCCGGATCTTGTACACTTCGAATATGCACACACCTAGAGCCGGGTTAAGTTCCCCTTGGCCCGGATCTTGTACACTTCGAATATGCACAAGACTAAGCTATCTTTTTGTACTTTTTTTAGGTGACCACCAACCGCCGGAGCGCTGAGTTTCAGCGTCTCTTGGATACTCACAAGATGCTGCGCGCGAAACATACTGCACTTCTCGCCGAACACGATAAAAGGGGTAAGTTTTTTCCTTTGAATTTTTCCATTTCTCTTCATATTTTTCCGCCGAACTAATCCCTCATTCGGATTTCGCAGCTGGGGTGGAGGCTGAGAATGTCCTTGCTATGCTGGGTCAACAAACTATTTCAGCTTCTCTTGAAGATAGTGTGCCCGTGCCTGATATGATGCTGCATTTTCTCGAACAAGCAGGGCAACACCAAGCTGAACTCAAGAAGAAAGACGACGAGCTTGCCCTCCTTCGGACCAAAGATGAAGAGATTGCCCAGCTTAAGGCAGATATGAAGAAGCTCAAGGCGCAGCACAAATCCGAACTGGAGGAGGCAGACCAAGACTTTACTGAAGAAAGAGAGCGCCTCAACCTCTAGATCGCCAAGGACCAAGAACTTCTCAAGGAGGCCGACGTCAAGCTTGAGTCGGCGAACACTGAAGTTGTGCAACTTCGGAAAAGGCGTGATGACTGTACCAAGAAGTTGACCCGGATCCATAGCCACATTTCTCGTAAGTTCTTTTCCTTCATCTGGCATTAACTTCTCCGGGTTGCTTAACATGTCTTTTCCTTACTTGCTTCACTTGTCTTGTTTTCAGGAAAATTTCTAGAGGGCAATGCCATTGCAACCACTACTATTGCCAAGTTCCGCCATGAGAGGGGTACCCCCATTGGTCCTGACGCTGGTGAAATTCCCTATGATATGGAGGACCTGCTGGTCAGTTTGTCTTCTCGTGTGGAAATTGTGAAGAACTATGGCAAGGATATCCTTGATGTGGCAATCCAGATCTTCAATGCCTTTTGGCCTGATGAAGATACTCCGGAAGGGACCGCAGCTCTTGTTGACAAGTTAATTGACTGCGAGACCCAGCTCGACCTTTCGAGGGAATCTGCTGCACGCGCTGGAGCTGAGATTGTTCTCCACTACGTGCTTACGTGGTATGATAAGATTGACCTCAATCTCCTTGAGCGCATGCGCACCGGATCAAGGTGGTCCACTGGCCCGGATTGGGTAGCTCGGCGCAAGGCTTGTGCTCATAGCTTCATCCAATACGCCCCCATTCATCAATGGAACGAGGGACCAAGCTTCCTAGATGCTGTCGACAATGAAAATGCCAAAGATGGTTCGAGTGGGGATGAAGAGGACGAGGCTTCAGACATCGAGGAAGACGAAGATGACACTGAAGCCGAAGTTGGGGCTGCACCCGCTGGCGCCGAATTACCTCCTCCTTCTGCTCCTTGAGCAAAAAAAACTTTTAAATTTTATTAGATCCCCGGAATGCCAGGTGCAATTTTATTAAGCACTCAAGTGATATTTTGCAACTAAGTTTATGTGCCAGATTAACTTGGGCGTAGTCCCCGAGTTTCATTTTCTTGTTCCTCCAATTTCTTGGCTCGGCTCGTCTACCTTGGTTCTGTTTAATGACTTACGAGTCCGAGCTTCAAAAATTGACTTAACAATACTTGGAAACTTTAGGATTAGCTCAAAATAATTCAGCAAATTAAATATAAGATAAACACAAGGTTAGTCTGAATAACAGATGTTGGCTCAATTAAGTTTCTTTCCTTAGTCGTTTTTCATGTGCTACGCAATTCTAAACTTGTTCTCTTGCTTGCCATGAAGCCAAATCTTGTTGGACAGCAGTAAGTCGAAGAGTTGGGTTTTTGGTGCTCACACATTACTAATCCGGCTTAGGTAGAAGCAACTTTCGCCAGCCGACATATAAATGATAAATACAGAAGATAACAAATATTATTAAGGCAGTCCCCGAGTTACTGCTCGAGGTGCCAACACTTCATTGATAAGCTCATTGTTGGCATACATACCGACATATGAGAGACTCGGATACATACATTTCTTTGCAAATGTAGAAAGGACGAAGTAGAGCTACATTCCATGGACGCTTAGATTCCTCGCCGAACCTGTCCGCCTTGTTCTTCTCTTGTGGTTTTGCATCTATGAGATAGTATGAGTCATTGTGCAATGCTTTGCTCACAATGAATGGCCCTTCCCATGGGGGGGATAATTTATGCATGCCAGCAGTACGTTGTACCAACCGGAGTACCAAATCGCCTTCCCGGAAAACTCGGGGGCTTACTTTCCGGCTATGATAGCGTCGGAGATTTTGCTGATATATGGCGGATCTGGACAATGCCAATTCTCTCGCTTCTTCCAGAAGATCAACATCGTTTTGCCGGGCTTCTTGCACTTTGACTTCTGTGTATTGGGTGACCCTAGGCGAGTCATGCTCTATGTCGGCTGGTAATACAGCTTCTGCCCCATATACCAAAAAAATGGCGTATAGCATGTTGATCGATTCGGAGTTGTTCTTAAACTCCACAGTACCGCTGGTAGTTCTTCTATCCAGCACCCCGTTGATCTTTGCAGCGGCTCAATGAGCCGGGGTTTTATCTCGGACAATACTAATCCGTTGGATCTGTCCACTTGTCCGTTCGATGCGGGGTGAGCTACCGAGGCTACGTCTAGTCGGATCTTCTTATCTCGGCAAAAATGTGCAAATGCTCCTTCAGGAAAATTTGTGCCATTATCTGTTATGATACTGTGAGGATAACCGTATCTCAAGATGATATCTTTGAGAAATGTTACGGCCGTAGCTCCATCACATTTTCTTATTGGCTTCACTTCAATCCATTTCGTAAATTTGTCAACCATGACCAAGATGTGGGTCATGTTTCCTCTTGCTGGTTTAAACGGGTCAACCATATCCAAGCACCATACGGCAACTGGCCATGTAATTGGTATGGTCTTGAGCTCAGACATTGGCATATGCGTCTTGGTAGCATATCTTTGACAGCCATTGCATTTTCTTACTAGATCTTCTGCTTGTTCCAAGGCACTTGGCCAGCAGAACCCATGACGGGAAGCTTTTGCTACCAAGGCTCTAGACGAGGCGTGATGCCCACATTCCCCTTGATGTATATCTCGGAGGATGTCCAGTCCTTCCTCCGGATCAACACATCGCTGGAGAACATTAGTCACACTCCTTTTGTATAGCTCGGAATTGATGATCGTGTATGCTTTTGCTCTCCTCTGAGTTTGCCTAGAAAGTACCTCCTCAGCGGGTAAAGTTCCATCTTTTAGGAATTGAAATATTGGCAGTGCCCAAGCTGGTACAGCTTGCACTAGGAACACATCCTCATCAATTTCCATCTGATCCACCGACATAACTTCAACCGGATCATGCTACGTAGTCCCCGGGTTTACCGAGGCAGTCCCCGAGTTTCACGTTCCACCTCCCACGTCAATGTCCATGGGTACGGCTCCGGACTCCGGATCTTTCGGGACGTAGATTGAGTCGGTTTCTGGGGATGGCCTGATAGATGGTTTTCTGAGGTGTTCTAATGCTACACCCAGTGGAATCGCTTGTCAGGTTGATCTGAGCTTCGACAATACGTCGTCAACCTCATTTTCCACCTGGGGTACATGGTGAAATTCGCATCCCTCAAAGTAACTAGATATCTTCTGCACATCAAATTTGTACAGTGCCATGTTTGGATCAAGAGCGCCCCAGATCCCTGAAACTTGTTGAACTACCAAGTCCGAGTCGCCAAAGCATTGGATCCGATGTATCCCGATTTCTTTTTCCACCTTGAGCCCATGCACAAGTGCCTCATATTCAGCGACGTTGTTCGATGCTGCGAAGTGAATCTGCATCACGTATTTGAGCTGGTCCTTCTTGGGTGAGGTAAGCACAACTCCGGTGCCTAATCCGGTTTTTGTTTTTGACCCATCAAAGTGTATTCTCCAGTAGTTCGGATCTGGCAATGGTGGCTCATATTGCACCTCGGCCCAATCCACAAAAATGTCCACCACAGCCTGAGATTTAATTGCTTCTCTTATGTCATATTGTGGCACATAAGGAGCTAGCTCAATCGCCCATTTTGCAATCCTTCCACTTGCGTCCTTGTTACTCATTATCTCGGATATGGGAGCTTCACATATTACCTTGATGGGGTGCTCCTCAAAATAGTGCTTTAGCTTCTTTGCCAACATGTACACACCATACGCCACTTTCTGATAGTGCGGATAATTTTGTTTTGAGGCTGACAATACCTCGCTCAGGTAATACACTAGTCTTTGCACCGACTTACCCTCTTCGTCGCGCTCTACCACAATCACTGCACTTACAACTCGGTTGGTTGCGGCTATATAGAGCAACATTGGCTCCTTTGATAGTGGAGAGGCTAAGACTGGTGTAGTGGCTAACATTTTCTTTAATTGGATAAAGGCTTCATTGGCCTGCGCCGTCCAGATGAACTTGTCCGACTTTTTCATAAGTTGATAGAGAGGCAGTGCCTTTTCTCCCAACCAACATACAAACCGACTTAAGGATGCCATGCAACCAGTGAACTTCTAGACATCGTTAAGACACTTCGACAGTTCCATTAGCTCTATGGCCTGGATTTTAGTTGGATTAACTTTGATACCTCGGCTGGAGACAAGAAATCCGAGTAATTTTCCAGCCGGGACACCGAAGGTGCATTTCTCCGGGTTAAGCTTCATTCGGAACCTCCTTAGGTTCGCGAATGTCTGCCTGATATCGTCAAGGAGTGTTTTGCGTTCCTTGGTCTTGATAACAACATCATCTACGTACACTTGCACATTTTGACCAATTTGGTCGTGTAAACATTTTTGCATACATCTCTGGTACGTTGCCCCTGCATTACGTAAGCCAAATGGCATGGTGCGTTAGCAATAAGCCCCATACGGGGTGATAAACGCAGTCTTTATTTGATCACTTGGGTTCAGAGGTATCTGGTGGAAACCAGAATATGCATCGATGAACGACAAAAACTCACACCCAGCAGTAGAATCGATGATTTGATCTATCCTTGGCAGTGGGAATGGATCTTTTGGACACGCCTTATTCAGGTTCGTGTAATCGATACACATGCGCCAAACTACTGCCACGTTCGTATTGTCTTTCTTCTTCTCCACCAGCACTGGATTAGACAGCCAATCCAGGTAAAGCACTTCCATGATAAATCTAGCAGCCAACAACCAAGCTATCTCATCTCCTATGACCTTTCTCCTATCTTCGGCAAAGCGGCGGAGAGGTTGCTTCACCGGCTTTGCTTCAGGTCTCACATTCAAAGAGTGCTCGGCCAACTCCCGCGGAACTCCTTGCAAGTCCTGTGTGGACCAAGCAAAAATATCCCGATTCTCACGGAGGAAATTTGACGAGCTCGCTTTCCTATTTGTCATTTGACCCGGCACCAATTGTTACGGTGCGCTCTAGGAACATATCATCAACGGGCACTTTCTTGGTATCCTTTGTCGCTTGGAATGAGACACTACCATGTGGGTTACTCAGCGCCGGCATATGCTGCTGCGCAGACTGAGCCAATGCCTCCACTTCCTGGATTTTTCTCTTTTCTTGCGCAATCACGAGTGACTCGGCCAGGTTAGACCCGGCGGACGCGCACTCAATGGAACGTCGGAAATCACCAGTTATGGTAATCACACCATTTGGCCCGGACAACTTCATCTTCAAGTAACTGATGTGACAACTTGCCATGAATTTGTTCAGAGCTGGCCTGCCGAGCAACGCGTGATATGCGCTCTCCAAATTTACAACCTTGAACTCCAAATTCTCAGTCCGGCAGTTATTTCTTGTGCCGAACAATACGTCAACCTGGACCTTGCCTATGGGCTCACAAGAAATGCCTGGCACAATGCCATGGAAAGTTGTCCTCGTAGCTTGGAGCATGTTCTCCGAGATACCCAACTTGCGCATCGTGTCCACATACATGATGTTAATGCTACTACCATTGTCAATCAGCATCTTTGAGAACCTCACATTGATGTTAGGACCAATGAATGTCGGATCCAGCACTAGCACATACGAACCAGGACTTGGCATAATCTTGGGATGATCTTTGATGCTCCGGGTAATTTCCTGGTCTGACCAAGGCATATACCTCGTTACTGCTGGCATTATCGCATTCACTTCCATATGTCGGCGCTGCAAGCTCTTCCTGTCTGTCTCTTCTGTGGTGGACACACAGTAACTTTGATGATGCTCCATGTACTCATTCCTCCCCTCACTTCCGGGGTACCTCTGATCCGGTTGATGCTGGTCTTCCACTTGATGCACCGCATCCCTTCTCTCATGGTTGTCATACCTCGGCGGAGGGGGAGGCAACATTAACTGTTGCGTGTTCGCTCCGGAGAGCAATTGCTGCCGGGGTAACTCCTGCCGAGGTTGATCATTCCGAGGTGCCTGAGCATTCCCCGAACCACCTTGTTCTATCTTTCACATCCACTCACACTGCCGGGTTGTGTGACCCGCTGGGTTACTCGGATTTGGCGTATGGAACTTACACGGCTGATCCAGCATTGCCTCATAGATATACCTCAGACGGTCCTTCTTTTCATGCCACTGTTTCTTCTGCTCTGGCGTCCAAGTTTTCTTTCCATCATTCCTTGGTGTCCATTGTTGTCCTCCAGTTTTCTAACGTTGGTTGCTTCCTGCTCTAGGCTGATCTTGATTCACAGCTGCAACTTGTTGCGAACTGTACCGGTAATCCGGTCTATCATCTCTTCTTTTACCCCGGTAATCATTTCTCCAGGATGATCTGGCTCCATCTCGCTAGTAGTACTCTTCGCTTGACTCGTTTGACACGAGCCTAGGCTGAGTAGGATCACCCAAGGCATATGAATTAGCGATTCGGATCGTTTCTGCCAAGGTAGTTGGCATATCCCTTTGCAACCCTTTCCATAGCATGCTTGCACATCTGCATCCCTGAGCAAACCAAGCTATGGCCTATGACTCAATCACGCCCTCACAGGAGTTTCGCACAGTGCACCAACGGGTTAAGAACTCCTGGTCAGTCTCATTCAGTCTCTGCTTGCACATTGCTAGGGTTTGTGGCCTGTTGGGCCTCTGATACGTACTCGAGAAATTGCTAACAAACATTTCCTCCAAATCGATCCAACAGTTAATACTTCCGGGTGGCAAGTTGTTTAGCCATACACTCGCTGGCGCCTCCAACATTTGGGGTACATATCTCACAGCCCATCTCAAGTTGCATGTGGCAATTTTTATAGCAGTTGCATAGTTAATCAACCAATCCTCCGGCTTTGTGCTGCCGTCATATGTCTTTGTGCCTCTAGGTAACTGGAAGTTAGGTACCGGAGGTTCCTTCATGATCCAGGGCCCAAAACATGCTGGACCCGGAGGACCTTGACACTCAATTTGCTGCGACCTATACAGCCGATCCAGTTTTAACCTGGCGTCGTCAGGCATCAAGTTCCCGCTTCCCAATCTTGACCCTATCACATGATAGTCCGGTCTGGGATAGCCAGCATTCACCATTTCCGAATCACCATCATTGTATCTATCTTGCTCCGGTGGAGCTGCTCTTTGCTGCATACCTTGGCCGGCACTACGCACTTGCCGTGGTATATTCCGCTGCTGCGGTTGAGCTGCACCTACCGAATTACGCTGTCTGGCATTGCCATTTACAGCATTCCCTTGACCGGCATTGCCTTGGTCGCGGTTACCTCGGCCAGCTTCACCTCGGCTCACACTTCGTCGATCCTCATTCCTTTGCACCTCTTTTCCTTTCCCTACCCTTGCCGGGTCATATGGGACTATCTGCTTATTCCTCCTGGCCGAGGTTACTACCTCTTCTCTCCTAGGACCACCATGAGGCGACGATGCAGCTCCAGCGGATTTCTCCGGGTTACCCACCGCCAAATGAACGATCTTAGAGGCCCCAGCTCTCTCCAGGTTAGCCCTGAGCAATTCCTCATTTTGCATGTTCGCGATCCGAACCAACTCATTGACCCTATCTTGCTGTCTTTCGCGGGCTTCACCTATCAGACCTTCTAACTCAGATGCAGCTGCATCTGCTGCCCTGAGGTTTTTTGCCGGGGTACTATACTTCGGCAGCCCCACGGACAAACAATTTTCTGATTCCTCGATCCTAGTATCACCCTCTCTGTTCATTTCACTCATGAGGTTCCCCCCTTCACTTTTACAACATCTACTTTATTTGCCTTTGCGTACTCTCGCAGTGTCATGTTCAACGACTGCTGAGCCGCAGCTATCTTTTTTGCACCCTCTAGTATCTTTTGCCTAGTCTCCTCTAGCTCGGCCTGTGCCTGAGCCGGATCTACTATTGCCACTACCGGGTTTGCTAGGCTATCCATCGCCTGCTGCAGCACATTCTCTGGCCTCTCTAGAGGAGGACCCCTACTTTTCCTCGGTGCCTTAGGCGTTACCTCCGTATCTGGTGCCGGATCCTTGCTTGCGCCAACGCCAGGTGCGGTCATCATCACCTCTGCGTGGTTCGGGGAGCGAGTGATACACGCCCCGTGAGCCGCGCTAAGGGGTGGCTCGCCTCCTTCGACGACGTGCCGCGGATGAGCGCACGACACATCGACATCAACGTAGATCTTGTGCGCGCCGAGCTTGACGAAGAGGCCGTTGCGCGGAAGAGGACGCTTGCAGAAGCAGCCAGCGTTGTCGCTGACGAAATCTAGCGCTCCAAAGCGCTGAACGAGCCCGGAGACGATGCGTTCGCCGATGCCGATGAAGTTTCCCGTCCGGATCTTCACCCCTGCCAGCGCCGCTAGCCCCACGGTGGGCGCCAACTGTCGTGGTGGTGTCACGGCAGATGCCATGGATAGGCCAAAGGTGGGGACTAAATGCACTAGGGGAATCCAGCAGGGATAGTGTGGTGATTCCACACACGGTAGCTTTGTATTTGATTTCCTTCCACAGAATACAAGTGCTCCCTGAGCTGTATTGGGGAGAGGAGGAAGAAGAACTCTCTTACTCTCACTACTAGTAAATACAACCCTCTAGGGATCAACCAGAAAGACCAACCCTTTCTACGGTGGCTCTAGCCCTCCTTATATAGGGGTGGCTAGGTCTCCAATTAGGGCATACGTGGAGGCATATTCCAAGGAATATGCCTCTTCCCAAAATAGTAAGTTGACCGGGTCACTTTAGCCCAGCGTCACCCATGCAGAGGCTACGTGAGCCTCTGCGGCGCCCGCGTCATCCGACATTGGCGTCGTCACCTTTGTCGGCCACGCCTCGGTGGTCCTGGCCTCTGTTTGCTTCCCTCACGCTCTGCATACAGTGGTCATCTTTGACCAGCGAGATACCTTCCTTCTCTTACAAGCTTGATATAACCCGGACCGTACCTAGTTGATCCGGCCACACCTGTTCCTGCACATAAGTTAGATTCATTTGTCTGACATACGGCTTAAGTCGGCTGAGATCCAGTTAGGTGGACATCCCTTGGTCCGGGTTACTCTGTGATTCGGCCTACCTTGAGGTGACTCAGCCAACACTTGCTTTGACCTAGCCGTACCTCGGCTAACTTGGCCTTTATACCCCGGCGTGACCCTACCCGGGATACCCCTAACAACCTCTACAGAGTGTCAAACTATTTGAATAGCCGCATCCGCGGTCATGGACAGTTGGAGTGGCCATACTGTTCTGTCGTCAGATGTTTTCAAAATGACTTATGAAATGAAAGGTGACTTTGACTTGACCACAACAGGGTTGTGACTATGAAAACTAAGTTCCCACTTAAGTGCTTTAAAACATTTCCTTAGCTTTCTTTGTTTCTGAACTCAGCTTAGGTTTCAAATTAGCTTTTGCAAATGAACTTAGAACTTAGCATTCCTACTATAACTACCTTACTTGTTAGTAGTAGTTTGCGAGTACTTAAACAGTACTCATGGCTTTGTCCCTGGCTATTCCCATGGCTAGACTATGAGGAGGACTACCCTTAAGATGGGTAGCAGGACGGCTATGACAACTAGGACTATCTCCCATCGTCAGCATTGCCTATGGCACTGAAGATGGAGCCCACCACTACGCTTATTATTATTTTGCTGCTTGTTTGTATTAGGACTGGATCACGATATCCTATATTTGTTTAAGACCTTATTATGGTTTGTAATGGATGATGTACTGTGGTATCCAATCTGTTATGTCTCGCAAAAATGGTAATCCTAGGATTGCGATGTATGGCATAACAAGCATCTGGGATTAAAAATCCGGGTGTTGACAGATAGTATACCAAGCGGATAAACACACTCATATAGTTTTGGATTTGCAACACAATTCCTTGAGAGAAGTAAAGTTGGAAGACATGTCAGTAGTGAAAGAGTTTAAGGATATATTTCTAGCAGAATTACCAGGAAAGCCACCTGATAGGGAAATAGAATTCACTATTGATCTAGTACCAGGAATAACACCTATCACACAAGCACCATACAAGATGGGTCCTAAAGAGCTGAAAGAGCTTAAATATCAAGTTGATGACTGAGCTGGTAAAGGTTTTATCCAAGAAAGTGTATCACCATGGGGAACTCCCGTTATTTTTGTTCATAAACAGGATGGAGGACGGCGGATGTGCGGAGATTATAGGAATCTGAACAATGTTACTATCAAAAACAATTATCCTTTGCCAAGAATTTAGGATTTATTTGATCAAGTCAAGGGAGCTGAAGTATTTTCCAAGATTGATCTGAGATCAGGCTATCATCAAATAAAGATTAAGCCTGAAGATGTTCCAAAAACTGCAATTTTTCTCAAGGTATCGATATTATGAGTACTTATTCGTACCTTTTGGATTAACTAATGCACCAGCAATTTTCATGAATCTAATGAACAAGATCTATGCCATACTTAGACAAGTTTGTCATAGTGTTCATCGATGATATTCTGATATATTCCAAAGATAAGGAAGAACATGCTGATCATTTAAGGATAGCATTACGAATTTTGAGAGAGCACAAGCTTTATGCTAAGTTCAGCAAATGTGAATTCTGGTTGGACCAGGTAGAATTCCTTAGTCATGTTATCAGCAAAGATGGAATTGCTATGAATCCAACAAAAGTTCAATCAGTTTTGGATTGGAATAGACCTACCAAAGTTAAGCAAATCAGAGGTTTCTTTCGAATGGTAGGTTACTATAGAAGGTTTATTGAAGGTTTCTCCAAAATAGCTAGACAAATGACCAAGTTACTAAGAAAGAATACTCCATTTGTGTGGAATGACAAGTGTGAAGCCAGTTTCCAAGCGTTGAAGACTCGATTAACCACAACACCAATTCTAGTAGTACCAGAAACTGACAAGGATTATACAGTTTACTGTGATGCATCCAAGGAGGGATTAGGTTTTGTTCAAATGCAAGATCACAAGGTAATTGCTTATGGATCTAGGCAACTCAACCCTCATGAAGTTAATTATCCAACACATGATCTGGAATTAGCAGCAGTTGTGTTTTCTTTGAAAAGTTGGAGATATTTTCTTTATGGAGCGAAGTGTGAACTTTACACTGATCATAAAAGTCGCAAATACTTCTTCACTGAGAAGGAATTGAATATGAGGCAGAAACGATGGCTAGAGTTGATCAATGATTATGACCTTACAATAAACTATACACCAAGAAAGGCTAATGTTGTAGCAGATGCCTTAAGTCAGAAGAGTATAGATACTTGACCAAAGATTACAATAAACTATACACCAAGAAAGGATGGATCTAGAAAGATTACAAGTATGACTAATGAGAACTAAATCTCTAGGAGGTTTAGCTACCATGAGAGTTATTAAAGAAAGGAGTAGTGATCTTCGTAATGAGATAATTCAACATCAACATGGTGATCCTTTCATTTTAGAAGAAATACAAAGAATTTTTGAAGGTCAATCATCAACATTTCACTTGGGAGATATTGGATCTCTATGGTTTCAAAATAGAATTTGTGCACCCCGATGTATCTGAGATCAAAGAGATAATACTTCGGGAAGCACATGAAACACCTTACTCAATTCATCCAGGAAGTACTAAGATGTACATGGATCTTAAGTAAATTATTCTAGTGGAACAACATGAAAAGAGACATTGAAAAATATGTGTCGAAATACCATACTTGCCAAAGGGTGAAGGCTGGACATCAAAGTCCAATAGGACCAATGCAACCTTTGGAGATTCCAGAACGGAAATGGGAGGAAATTGGGATGGATTTCATCACTGGATTACCAATGACTAAGAAGCACAAAGATACGATTTGGGTGATTATGGACAGAATCACTAAAAGTGCACATTTCGTACCAGTGAATCAGAAGGACAATGCAAAGAAGATAGTAGATATATATATCAAGGAAATTGTTAGCAAGCAAGGAGTACCTAAGAAGATAGTAATAGATAGAGCATCTGTGTTTACTTCAGCATTGTTAGAACCACGACAAGGAAATAACAAAGAATGAATAAGGAAATTGCAGCAAGGGAATATAGATTTAACGTGGAAAAACCTCTCCAACAGAGAGAGGAAAAAACCATGGGCACCAGCCAGCGAAACTTCACTATAATAGGGAGTGTTCACACAACGGCGAGGATTTTCACATATGCAACTTATCCCAGCCGGCGGCTGAGATATATATAGCGGTGGGAATCTAGGTCTTCAACGATCCATATCGCCGCCTCGCTCCGCTTCGTCAGAAGTTAGCCTCCTTAATTGAATTTGGATCATACTTCAACAAACATTTTGGAAGTAACTACATGAAGCAATTGGATCAAAACTAGATTTCAGCACAGCTTACCATCATGAAATAGGAGGCCAAACTGAAAGGACCAATTAAATTTTAGAAGATATGCTTCGAGCATGTGTCTTAGATTTTGGAGGTTCGTGGGAAGAACATCTACCATTGGCAGAATTTTCTTACAACAATAGTTATGAAAGCAGTTTGAAACCAACACCATATGAGGTACTTTGTGGTTAAAAATGTAGATCTCCAATATGTTAGTATGAACCTGGAGGAAACAAAGAGTTCGCACCAGATTATATCAAGAAAAAGCAAGATATTATTGATATTATCCGAGGTCGATTAAAGATAGCTAAAAGTCGTTAGAAAAGGAGCATCGGGCGAACAACCACACGACCAAGAAACCATGACGAGCAGTTAGCGCATCGCTCCTCGCTGCCCTCCTCCTGCTGACACTGTTGGCCGTCGTCCAAGTCCAAGCTGCTGCTCCCTCCCCAAGCGCTGCCACCCACGTCGATATGGTGGCGGACTCCTGCGACGCAATCCGCGACTTCGTGGACTACGCCTTCTGTGCCGCCGCGCTGTGGTCCACTGGCCTGGGCGCATCCACGGCAGACCGACATGCGCACCTCCTGATCGCGGTGGACCTCGCCGCGGTGCACTGGACAATCGGTGCGTGACGCTGCCAACAAAGAAGACCACATGACTGCTTCGAGAGCTTCCCATCGCCACGACGTCCTTCTTGTCTGCCACGTCATCCCACCACCGATACCACCATAAATTTCCTCGCTCCCTATCATGGCCACCAAGGTGGCACATGGCATAGATACCGACACCATGGAGCAAGGACTGATGGCAGGGTTGCCTCGCGGTCATCACCACGAGACACCATGCACGTTGCCTAATGAGGTCATTTTTGGGACCCACCTTTTGTTCTCTTGACATGTTAAACAAAGAATTGAAGAAATTTTAATATCCGCGACACAATGGGATACAAGTCTTAGTTGCCTATACGATGAGACATTGCAGATGTATCTATAATTTTTGATGTTCCATGCTTAGGTTTATCCACTTTCTTGTGTTTTGTCCACACTTTGGAGTACTTTTCATATAATTTCTGGGACGAACCTATTAACAAGAGCCATAGTGCCAGCTGCCTGTTTTCTGCTATTTTGGTTCCAGGAAAGTTAGAAAATGAATATTCTCGGCATTGGACGGGACAAAAGCCAAAGTGCCTATTTTTCTGGAAGTCATCAGATGCCAGAATACGAGACAGAGGAGCCAGGGGGCCACCACACCACCTGGCCGCGCGGGCCAGGCCAGGCCGCGCCAGGGGGTGGTGTGGCCAGCCCAGGCACCCCCTCGGCCTGTCCTTCCACCTATAAGATGCCCTCGGGACGAAAACCCTAAGGACCCGATCAAAAATCCATGAAAGGGTCTGTAGCCGCTGTCGTCTCTATCCCTAGATCGGGAGGGATCTGAAGCTCTTCCCGGCACCCTGCCGGAGAGGGGATTTCACCCTAGAGGCTTTCTTCATCACCATGCAAGCCTCCGGTGTGATGCGTGAGTAGTTCATCCTTGGACTACGGATCCATGTAGTAGCTAGATGGCTGGTTCTCCTCCTTTGTGCTTTCATGTCTAGATCTTGTGAGCTCCGTTCATGATCAAGATCATCTATTTGTAATTCTGCATGTTGTGTTTGCGGGGATCCGATGGATATTGAGATGTTATTTCAGATTGATTATTGATTCTATCATGTCTTTGTTATTTGTGATCTTGCATGTTTTCCATTGTTAGTAGCTATCTTGGCCAAGTAGATGCTAGCAACTCCAAGAGTTAGTATTTATGCTCGATAGTGGGTTCATGCCTCTGGTAATCTGGGGAAGTGACAGAAATCTCTAAGGTACTAGATGTGATGTTGCTACTAGGGAGAAAACAACAATCCGTTGTTCATAGAACAATCGTATTGTTTACTTTACATGCAATTCGTAAAGCAATAATCTGTTGCTTGCAACTTAATACTGGAGGGGGTTCGGATGATAACCTGAAGGTGGATTATTAGTCATAGATGCAGTTGGATGGCGATCTATGTATAATGTTTTAATGCCCAATCAAGTCTCAAAGGAGTCAAGATGATTAGTATATGCATGTATTGCTTTCTCGATGTTTGTCAATTGCCCCGCTGTAATTTGTTCACCCAGCATGTTATCTATCAAGGAGAGCCACCTCTAGTGAACTATGGATCCCGGTCCTTTTTCTTTACATACAATCTACAAAATGTTCACTGTTTTGTGTTTACTTTCTGCAAACTATTACTTCTTTCCATTCGATACGTTTAATCCTTTGTTTTCTTCAAAACACGGTGAGATTGACAACCTCATCGCAAGTTGGGGACAAAGTTCTGTGGTTGTATTGTGCAGGTCTCCACGTTGCTACTAGCACCGGTAGTGCGCCCTGCCAAGGCTCAGCTAGCAACACCTTTGGGGTGTTTCCTTGCTCCTACTGGTTCGATTAAACCTTGGTTTCATAACTGAGGGAAACTTGCTGCTATGCTCATCATACCTTCCTCTTTGGGGTTCCCAACGAGCTCTACATCAACATTTAGCCATCAAGCATTTTTCTGGCGCCGTTGCTGGGGAGTCAAGGACATCTTCACAAAGGGAGTCCCTCATAACCAATCTCTTTACTTTGTTATTTTTTTTGCTTAGTTTCTTTTTGCTTTGTTTGCTTGTTTTGTTATCAAAAACACACAAAAAAATAGTTTTACTAGTTTGCTTTCTTTATCAAAAACACACAAAAAATGACTACTCTTGAAAACACTAAGTTGTGTGATTTCACTAGCACCAACAACAATGATTTTATGAGCACACCTATTGCTCCACCTGGGCCTGAAGATACTTTCTTTGAGATAAAACCTGCTTTACTCAATCTTGTTATGAGAGAACAATTTTCCGGTATTGGTAATGAAGATGTTGCTGCCCATCTAAATAACTTTGTTGAACTTTGTGAAATGCAAAAGCATAGGGATATAGATGGTGATATTATTAAGCTAAAATTGTTTCCTTTCTCTTTGAGAGGAAAAGCTAAAGAATGGTTGAACTCCTTAACTAAGAATAGTATTGATTCTTGGACTAAGTGCAAAGATGCCTTCATTGGAAAATACTATCCTCCTGCTAAGATTATATCTATGAGAAGTGAAATAATGATGTTTAAACAATCTGATAATGAGCATGTTGCTCAAGCTTGGGAAAGAATGAAATCTTTGGTAAAGAATTGTCCCACTCATGGACTGACTGCTTGGATGATCATCCAAACTTTTTATGCAGGATGAGTGGGGCTATGTCCATCGGCCTTGGCCTCGGTGATGGTGCGGCTCACTCACCCCCTCTAGTTTTCCTTCTTAAAAGGGAGACTAATCCATGACGGAGTCCTATCCCTTCATGAGATCATTCATGAAGTGAAGAATCGCCGCCATAAGGGCGTGTTCTTAAAGGTAGACTTCCAGAAGGCTTATGACCGCTTGGACTGGGCCTTCTTCTGCCAGGTGCTAGAGAGGAGGGGCGTTGATGACCGCATGATCTGCTAGATCAGCAGTTTGTCATGAGCGGGAACACCGCCATTAACATTAACATTAATGGGGAGGTTGGCTCGTACTTTCGGCCAACCTGTGGAGTGAGACAGGGAGATCCTATATCTCCCCTTCTCTTCAACTCCGTTGTGGATGCCCTGGCAGAAATTTTGGATAGAGCCAAAATTGTAATGCCCCAGCATTTAGGGCTGCAGAAGAGAGTTTGTGTATTTGTGTTCATGCATAAGGAAATTTGGGATAAATTTTTCGCAAACTAAAACCCTGGAGAGACTAGAGTTTCATTCACTAGGTTGAGTTAGGGTTTAGCTCATCCTTGTGATTGTTATAAATTTTGACATGATATCTAGGTATTTTGAATTACTTTGGGATCAATAATTTAAACTAACATTTGAATTTGAAATGACTTTTGAATTCAGATCATAAATATTTAATATTAAAGTTAATATAAATAACATTGGTTTAGTTGAGAAGTTATAATATTTTATTAGCTAAGTAAAGAGAGTTTAAGTAAATGAAATAATACAAATAAGATTATATTTGCAAAAAGAATAATTACAATAGAGAAAGAAGAAATTCTTTATTGAATAATAAATATATATTACAATGTTCTTACACAAGAATAAAAATAAAATTACAAAAGGTTAAATGAAAAACCTAGACTATTGCCTAACTAAATCCTATATCTACATTTACTTGATCTTCTCTGCAGTAGTTTGTACCTGCAAGCAAACAAAGAAGAAAACTAAAATAAAAGAAAACGTTATGTTAGAAGAATTACCCTCACATCCTTAATAGTAAATTGCACTATTGTAACTCATCATTGAGCAAATACAAGTTTAGGGGCAAGTTTCACCAAAAGGATAGCACCTATTCTTTTAACAAAATGGTTTCAGTACAACATCATTAACCACACAGGGGCAAGTTTCACCAAGGTAGATAGAATTAAAAGGCTAAGAAATCAGATATTTTCACTTGAGATGATCCACAATCACAATACACAAGAACATAACTCAGTCACCCATTCAGAAGTGTGGTGTTGTCGACACCAGGTTAAAAGGAGGAAGTTGATAAGGAGCACATCCATAGCAACACATGAAGTTTCTCCCTACTAATCAAACTTTCACCTAGGAAGAACAACATACACGCACCTCTATTCTCCACCAGATTTCCACCATCTTAACCAATAAAACACCCCAGTAATCCATTAGTTCACAAGCCATAATGGTTACCTAAGGAGGGGGTGGATCAGGTGTTGGGCAAGAGCAGGCTAGGAGCAGATCAAGGAGGGGAAGGCAAGCTAGTCACAGGAAGGAACAAGAAGAACAACATAAACATTAACAACCACAGTAGGTTGGATATTTCCAAACCAACCCATATCTTGTACTTGTTCTTATCAAATATACAGACAAGATATGTTGGATTTGGATGAAATCCTCAGAGATACATCTAGATGGGGTGTAAGCTCATCACTGGACACTTTAAAATCCACAAGTAGTATCTAATCTTTATCTAATCCGTAGATTAGGTCTCAGTTTGTGCATCATTGACCTAATCTGGTGCCAGCAAATATTTGTTGGGTTCGCAGTATAGAAAACAAAAAATTCCTACGACAGGAACTATTATACGCCAAGATCTATCTACTAGATACAAGGAACGGGTGGATATACATCCATAGAGAACTTACACTCGAAAACAACAAAGCTTTGTTAATGAGATGAAACTCGTGGATGATGTTGTCGAATGTTTGCCGATCTCAAGATCGTGTGGAAGTCCTAGCACCGCAAATCAGCAGCACATCCATCATCGCACAAACGTTTAGGGCACCGAACAACCTCCACCTCCTCGCTCCAGCAAATCAGCGGAAGCAGCAACTCCTTCTAGACGAAATGCCACCAGGAACATGTATCTTGCTAATCCGAGACCATGAGGGAATATATCTAGAGGGGGAAGAGATCCTTCACGAAGAGGCGTGCTTTGAGAGGGAGGAGAGCGGGGACTTCTATAGGGAGAGGGGGGAAGCCCCCTCCCATGGCCGGCACCAAGGGTAGGTGCCCCCGCCTCTTCCTTCATTCATGTGGTGAAGCTCCACTCACATAAATCTAGCCCCCACTCAAATTCCCACTCAGCCATCCATAGTGTGTTCCATATCTCAGTACTTCACAAATGCCTAGAGGTGCCGGAGAAGACCGAAGTTTTCAAGAACATTGATCACCGAGCCATTGGTGTCAACAAGGATCTGATGTATCGTGAGTGCCCATCCGTATTTTGGAAGAAGCTTTCAGAACCACCAGGACCTGGAGTATCAAGTTTTCTCAAGATCCAATGGAGCAACCATACCGAGGGAAGGTTTGTAACATCCCAAATCTTTAATCAAGGTTATCAAGATCCTAATCACCCAATTTAGGGTTAAAAACACTTTTTATTACTAAAATAATTATGAATGCATGTGTATGTTGCATTAGTATAGAATTGTGTGTAAATGCCATGTTTGTTTGTTCTAAATGATATGAAACGGTTTAAAGGTGAATGCCACATCATCTAGACCATTTACAAACAAAATCCAAAGAAAAAGAAATCAAATAAGAGTTAATATTGCAAATGGTCAATTTAGCCATTTTAATCCGCTACGCCACTTTAGGTGTTCCTACATGTCATTTCCCAACAGAAACTTTCTCAACTCTTTTCACCCCTTGCTAGTACAAGTAAAGATGTACCAAGGCCCACTATAAAGTCTTACAAAAACACTTAACCACTAATTGCAGGGATCCGATGGATATTGAGATGCTATTTCAGATTGATTATTGATTCTATCATGTCTTTGTTATTTGTGATCTTGCATGCTATCCGTTGTTAGTAGATATCTTGGCCGAGTAGATGCTAGCAACCCCAAGAGGGAGTATTTATGCTCGATAGTGGGTTCATGCCTCTAGTAATCTGGGGAAGTGACAGAAATCTCTAAGGTACTAGATGTGTTGTTGCTACTAGGGACAAAACATCAATCCTTTGTTCATAGAACAATCGTATTGTTTACTTTACACGCAATGCGTAATGCAATTATTTGTTGCTTGCAACTTAATACTAGAGGAGGTTCAAATGATAACCTGAAGGTGGATTATTAGTCATAGATGTAGTTGGATTACGGTCAATGCATAATGTTGTAATGCCTAATCAAATCTCATAGGAATCAAGATGATTAGTATATGCATGTATGCTTTCTTGATGTTTGTCAATTGCCCTTCTGTAATTTGTTCACCCAACATGTCATCTATCTTAAGGAGAACCACCACTAGTGAACCATGGACCTCGGTCCTTTCTTTTACCATCAATCTACAACTGTTTACTGCTTTCTATTTACTTTCTGCAAGCTTTTTCTTTCTACCACACAATACGTTTAATCCTTTGTTTTCAGCAAAACAGGTGAGATTGACAACCTCACTGTAAGTTGGGGGCAAAGTTCTGTGGTTGTGTTGTGCAAGATTCCAAGTTGGCAACAACACCTTGGAGGTGTTTCCTTGCTCCTACTGGTTCGATAACCTTGGTTTCATAACTGAGGGAAAACTTGTTGTTGTGCTCATCATACCTTCCTCCTGGGGTTCCCCAACGAGCTCGATATATTTTGGGCCATCAGTCCTTCATCGAAAATTTGCTATTTTGATAACTTTTAACACTGTTTAAAAGATCTATATCATTTCCAATCAGTAATATGTCATCCACATATAATATTAGAAATGCCACATTCCTCCCACTCACTTTCTTGTAAATACAAGCCTCTCCACAAGTTTGGACAAATCCAAACTCTTTGATCACCTCATCAAAGCGGAGATTCCAACTCCGAGATGCTTGCTTCAGTCCATAGATGGATCACTGAAGCTTGCATACCTTGTCAGCATCCTTAGGATCGACAAAACCCTTTGGTTGTATCATATACAACTCTTCTTCAATGTTACCATTGAGGAATGCAGTTTTAACATCCATCTTCCATATCTCATAATCGAAATATGCAACAATTGCTAACATAATCCTAATCGACCTTAGCATCGCTACGGGATAGAATGTCTCATCGTAGTAAACTCCTTGAATTTGTCGAAACCCCTTTGCGACAAGTCTTGCTTTATAGATGGTTACATTACCATCAGCATCAGTTTTTCTTTTGAAAATCCATTTATTCTCAACGGCCTTTCGGTCGTGAGGTAAGTCCACCAAGGTCCAAACCTGGTTTTCGTACATGGATTCCATCTCGGATTTCATGGCTTCTAGCCATTTGTTGGAATCCGGGCCCATCATCGCTTCTTCATACGTCGCCAGGTCATCTATTTCATCAACCATGAAATTCATAACAGGATTTCCGTACAGTTCAGGAGCTGACGTGTCATGCTTGACCTGCAAGGTTTAGTAGTGTCCTCTTTCGGAGTTTCATGATCATTATCATTAGTTCCCTCTTCATTCGGTGAAGTCAACTCTGGAACAATTTCCGGCGGTGCGCTACTCACCGTTGCATGAAGAGAAGGTTCAATAACCTCTTCGAGTTCTACCTTCCGACTACACATGCCTTTCGTGAGAAACTCTTTCTCTAGGAAGGATCCATTCGTGGCAAAGAAAACCTTGCCCTCGGATCTATGATAGAAGGAATACCCAATAGTTTCCTTAGGGTATCCTATGAAGACTTAGTTTTCCGCTTTGGGTTCGAGTTTATCCGGTTGAAGTTTCTTCACATAAACATCGCAACCCCAAACTTTAAGAAATGATAGCTTAGGTTTGTTTCCGAACCATAATTCAAACGGTGTCGTTTCAACGAATTTAGATGGTGCCCGATTTAAAGTGAATGCATCAGTTTCTAGTGCATAACCCCAAAATGACAGTGACAAGTCAGTCAGAGACATCATAGATCGAACCATATCTAATAAAGTACGATTACGACGTTCTGGTACACCATTACGTTGTGGTGTTCTGGCAGGTGTGAGTTGTGAAACTATTCCACACTCTTTCATAAGTGCGCTAAACTCGTAACTTAGATACTCACCTCCACGGTTAGACCGTAGAAATTTGATCTTTCTATTATGATGATTTTACACTTCTCCCTGAAATTCCTTGAACTTTTCAAAGGTTTCAGACTTGTGTTTCATCAAATAGATATACCCGTATCTACTCAAATCATCCGTGAAAGTAACAAAATAACGACATCCACCTCGCGCCGACACACTCATTGGACCACATACATCTGTATGTATGATTTCCAATAAATCTATCGCCCATTCCATTGAACTGGAAAACGGCGTTCTAGTCATCTTGCCCATAAGGCCTAGCTCACATGTATCAAATGATTCAAAATCAAGTGATTCCAAAATTCCATCAGAATGGAGTTTCTTCATGCGTTTAACACCAATATGACCTAGATAGCAGTGCCACATATATGCAGATATATCGTCATAAAGTTTAATCCTTTTAGCATCAACATTATGGATATGTGTAATACTATTATCGAGATCCAACAGAAATAAACCATTCATCATAGGTGCATGACCGTAAAAGATATCATTCATATAAATCGAACAACCATTGTTTTCGTACTGAAATGAATAACCACTTCGCATCAAACACGGTCCAGATATAACGTTCATGCTCAGTGCAGACACCAAATAACAATTATTTAGACTTATCACTAATCCCGATGGTAGGTGGAGATGCAGCGTTCCGACAACGATCACATCAACTCTTGATCCATTGCCGACACGCATCATGACCTCATCCCTTGTTAGATGTCGCTTGTTCCGTAGCCCCTGAATCGAGTTACATATATTAACAACCGATCATGTATCAAATACCTAGGTGCCACTGTGAGTACTAGTCAAGTACACATCAATAACATGTATATCATATATACATTTGTTTGCCTTGCCGGCCTTCTTGTCTACCAAATACTTGGGGCAATTCCGCTTCCAATGGCCAGTCCCCTTGCAATAGTATCACTTGGTATCAGACTTAGGACTAGCTCAGGATTTCTTTTCAGGCGAGGCAACAGATTTGCCGTCCTTCTTTCCCTTCTGCTTACCCTTCTTGTCTTTTTTGAAACCGGTGGTCTTATTGATCATCAACACTTGATGTTCTTTCTTGATCTCCACCTCTATAGTCTTAAGCATTGACAAAAGCTCAGGGAGAGACTTCTTCATGCCCTGCATATTATAGTTCATCACGAAGCTCTTGTAGCTAGGTGGGAGAGATTGGAGAACACGATGTATGCCTAAGTCAATGTGAATCGTTATTCCCAAGCACACAAGCCTATCGGAGTACCCAGTCATTTTGAGTACGTTCTCGCTAACGGAGCTGTTCTCTTCCATCATGCAGCTAAAGAACTTTTCAGAAGCATTATAACTCTCTACGGCAGCATGGGTATCGAAAATCATTTTCAATTCACCCATGGTATCAAAGGCATTGCCATTTTCGAAAGGCTTTCAAAGTTCCAGCTCTAGCCCATACAGTATGCCGCAATGAACTAATTTGTGGTCCTCCTGACGAGTCAGATAGATGTTCTTTTCCTCGTCAGGGGCATCAAGAGCTGGTGGGGGGCCTAGCAGCGCTTCTAGCACATATAGCTTGTGTGCATCATTGAAGAGAATCCTCAAATTCATGGCCCAGTCGGTAAAGTTGCTACCATTCGTTGCAAGTTTCTCTTTCTCCATGAACACATTGAAATTAAAAGAAGGTGGTGCCATCTACAACAGAATTTTTAAAGTTTAGACTAAGTTTATGATAGATCGAGTTCAACTAATCCAAATTACAAATGAACTCCCACTCAAAAACAACATCCCTCGTGTCTTTTTCGTGATTACATGAACCAAATCCACTATACCAAGTCCGATCATCACGTGAGTTAGTGTAGCTTCAAAGGCGAGCATCAATATGCGCATCATATCAACTATATGACTCATGCTTAACCTTTTGGTCTGTGTCCGAGGTCATGTATTTACATGCTAGGCTCGCCAAGTAAGAACCTTAGTACTCGCATGTGTAAAACTGTCTTACACCCGTTGTATGAAAGCACAAAGTCAAGTACACCCGATCATCATGTGATGTCTCGAAACACGATCCATAGAACGGTGCATACTTAAGGAAGAATACATTTTTATCTTGATATCTAAATGAGGGGTCATATTATAATGCTACTAAAACGCCAAACTAGCAATATAAGATGCAAACATCATATGTGTAAAGTGGAATGATATGGTCCATGCATTTGATCACTATCATGTGCATCGTGGTATGATCTCTATCATTCCTTTGTGTGTAAGGCGAAGGTCTACGGAACTTACACGTTAGGTGTGTTGTAAGAGTATCAACTATACATCAACTTATTACAACATTACCATATCATGACACTAGCCCAACGACAATCTAAACTAGACGCTTCTAATTTATCCATTACAGGTTTTACGTGGATTAGGGATTTTGAAGATAGAACCGGTCTTACCTATGAACATGGAACCACAATGATGATAACTAAGTTATTAGCAACTCGCTGTAAATCAGATATTGACTATAGTAGAAGAGACAGACACCCGCTAGCCACTTATGCAAATCTAGTTGCATGTCAAGCGTGGAACCGGTCTCATGTGCGAGGACATGTAAAGTTAGTCCGGGTCGCTTCATCCCACTATGCCACCAATATACAAAATACATGAAAGAAGCAATAACATGATCATCATCGCCCACATAAACATATGTGTACTACCCGTGCAAAGCACCTACACATAGACCAAGTCTAATACCACTGTTGGGTTCGCAGCATAGAAAACAAAAAATTCCTACAATGGGAACTATTATACGCCAAGATCTATCTACTAGATACAACCAACGGGTGGATATACATCCATAGAGAACTTACCCTTGAAGACAACAAAGCTTTGTTAACTGGATGGAACTCGTGGATGATGTAGTCGAACGCTTGATGATCTCAAGATCGTGTGGAAGTCTTAGCGCCGCAAATCAGCAGCGCATCTGTCCTCGCACACACGTTCAGGCCACCAAACAACCTCCACCTCCTCTCCCAAGCGAATCAGCGGAAGTACCAACTCCTTCCAGACGAAATGCCACCGACATGGGAATATATCTAGAGGGGGAGAGAGATCCTTCACGAGGAGGTGTGCTTTGAGAGGGAGGAGAGAGGGGACTTTTATAGGGAGAGAGCGGCATCCCCCTCCCATGGCTGGCGCCAAGGGAAGGTGCCCCCACCTCTTCCTTCATTCATGTGGTGAAGCTCCACTCACATAAATCTAGCCTCCACTCAAATTCCCACTCACATGCATTAAATTTCCACCAAATTTAATGCAACTCTCATTTAATAAAACTCTTTTATTTATTTTATTCAGAAACATAAAACACCCTGCAATATTTCAATATCACATGCAAAACCAATTTCAGCAATTTCACCCGAAACAATTCTGGTGTCCATTGAAATAATTCTAGCGCTTTTGCAATTCTTTCGTCTGAAACATATTTGCTCCAAATGGTGTTTGGCAACCCTTAAGTGTGTCACCCTAAGGTTCATGAATAATGCAGACATGATCGAGAGACCTCTCAGATCAATAATTAGAAGCGGGACCTAGAGATCCATTCTGTCTCCTACACATTCAATGATGACTTCTGTGATCATGAGAACCTTTAACGCTAGTAACTTAATCCCTTTGTCTCGCGATATATTACATGTACGAGATTCGATCATCGGTATCCAAATACCTAGTTTGATCTTGTTACTGACATGCACTCTTTTCTCGTTCCCGTGATATAACATTCTAGTGATCACATCACTTGCTTGCAAGCTATTCTTAATGTGATATCACCGAGAGGGCCTAGAGTATATCTATCCGTCATCGGGATGGACAAATCCCACTCTTAATCCATGAGCCTCTACATAACACCTTCATAGCACTGAACCCCACTTTATAGTCACCCTTTTACGGTGTGATGTTTGATGTTATCAAGATACTCTTCCGGTGTTAGTGATTAACATGATCTCATGGTCTAAGGACTAGGATTACTTCGTATGATGTTATAGCAATATAAACACAATGACTTTAATCGTAATGCTATACTTCGGATGAATGTTCATCACATCATTTAACAAATGTTGTGACCTCGTTATTAATGACATCCAATGTCCATGATCAGGAAACTTTGATCATGTTGTTAATGAATGAGTTAGTTCAAAGAGAGGCATAACTAGGAGCTTTCTATTTGTTTATTAAACACACATGTATTAACGTTTCCATATTAATAAAATTATAGCATGCAAAATAAACATCTATCATATACTTGGAATACACATAATAACAACTTTATTATTGCCTCGTAGGGCATATTACCTTCAATATTACCAACTAGAACAAGGCAAATCCATTGGTTGGTTGCTACTAGGCACATTCCATTATTGGTAGCACCTCAGTAGCAAACCAAGCCTGATAAGTATTTCTCAATTATGAATTCACAGTTACAAGCTTCAACAAGAACATACTAAAATCATGTTCCTAAAATACTTGGAATCATTAGTAATTAACTATCTATCATAAGATAGGCACATCATGGTAATTTGACCACAAGTACAATTCCAGAAAATGAGTAACCATCACTAATTCATTTTCATACCATGCAATCAATCCAATACAGCAAGCTTTGGTTCACAATGCACAAGCCAGTATCATCTTACTAACCCAAAAGCAAGGAATCAATCTTACTACAACAGCAATAATAGTAGGATAACCACAATATCATTACTATTCCCAATTTGGAGCCAAAAGATTAAGATCACACAGGTAGCAGTAGTGAACAAATAAGGCCAAGCATGAACATCACTATAAGATAAACCCAAGACAAACTTCATAGAACATACAACCAGAAAATAGAGCATAGGATAATCCATCACAAAATTCTGGAATATAACATATATTATCCAAGAGCTACTGGGTTCACGATTGCATATGGAAAGAGGTAGAACCCTAGAACGAGCACCAACCCTAATTAGGGCTAACAGTCATCACTCAGTGATGTAATCAGAGAGAAATAAAGAAAGGAGATTGAGAGGAAAACTCACCTTAGAGCCTCGCTCAGCAAGAAGAAGTAGCAGATGGAGAGAGAGTGCCGAAGGCAAAGTCACAATGGCATAAGGAGAACCAGAAGGAGCTGCAATCCACGCCATGCCGCAACCTCGGTGGCCATAGGAGAAGGATGGCGGCGTTGGGCATCACCGCACCGCCAAATCACCAGCACATCAACAGGGGGTCGCCGGAGCACGACATCGCAAGGGAAGCCATAAACCCTAGCCACTAGAGAGGAGACGACGTGGCCAGAGGAGTGCTCGAGTGGTGAATCAAACAGGACCAGTCAACGTGACGTCGTCAACTGCATCGGCAAGAACGGCGGCGGCGGCGGCCGGAGCCGGCCGGAATCGAGTGGCGATGATCGCGGCGACGCGGAGTCACGAGAGGAGAAAGGGAAAGAGAGGAGAGAGCACGTGTGTGGTCTAGGACACCGACCCAAGGCACCACGGTGGGTTAAGCCCAACCCACTATGCTGAACTGGGCTAGGCCGGTCTAAGGGCTAGGCCTGGTTTTAAAAAGTAAAATGACTAAATCATAAAATACAAATTACAAAAATACCCCTACGAATATATTAGCTCTAGGAAAATAAATAAAAATCCTAAAATGCAAATTATATCTCAAAATGTTCATAGAAATGTAAACTATTCAATAAAATAATAACTTGTATTTTAGGATGATGAAAATTAATTTAATTATTTTAAAACAATAATTCCTTTATGGAATTTTATAAAAATAGGGATAATACTTAAAATAAATAAAATTATTTTTAAGATCCTAAATAAATAATTTATGTAAGAAAAATACTAGATTGTATGTTAATTTGATAAAATTAAAATGTGTATTTGAAAACACCAATTCCTTTATGGAATTTTGCTAAAATAAGATTAAGACTAAAAAATAAATAAAAATCACTTTTAAGATCTTGAAAAAGTATATTTTACTAGAAAAATGCTAATCATATTATTCCAAAAGGTTTTAAAATTTCTAAAGTAATAAATTCTTAGTTATCTATTTTATTCTAATAAAATACTTGTTTTATCATCAGTTAACTCTTCAAAATTATTTCCCAAGTAAGAATAAACATATGATCCTATAAAATATTGTATTTCTAAAAAGAACCCTTGAAGTATAAATACTAAACCTAAAACCATGATTATGGTTTATATTAAAACCTAAGTGTAAGTTGCTAATTATTTAATACTCATTTAGAGTATTAAATCAACTATAACCAATAACTTCAATCTAACCTTTAACATCATTCACTTATATTAGGAATGATTGATCTCATTCCTTTAACCATACTTAACATAACTATAAAGCCTAATAGAAGTTAAGCCAACTATAAAATGAGATCACCATATCTCATAATTAGCTCTAATTCTATAACTAACCTACCTCAACTTGCTAGGTATATATTGGTAGAGATATAATCAATATCTATATGATTCCATCATCGATCGTATCAAGGAAAACTTTTGAACTCGACCACGATATAAAATTACTATATCTTAGTTCTAGTTATATTTTATAGTCAACTTTGGTCTGTCACTCAACCAGCGAGGAGCACATTAACTTAAGACTGTTAGAGTTATTCAAATAACCATTGAATCTGTTCCAAGAACACTACAAATTGTTAAACTTAATGTAATAAGTATTTTCTTCAAAAGTTATTCTTTTTGCCACTACAAACAAAAGGTTTAGCCATTCTGCTAAAACCCACCAAATTGAAATACGATTATCCTTAAGAATATTTACTAATCAACATATACCCTCAACTATTATAGTGCTTTACTTTCATCACTTACCAATTCATTTTAGAATCTTAGTATGTATTTATTTGTATAGTAAACTTGATTGTAACACAAATCTTTCATAAACCACCAAACTCAATCCATACTTAAACATGAGGATTTACTTTGGTATTTATACAAAATGCATATTATCTATGCATAATAGAATGTTGCTTCTTTAAATATTAGTCCTTACCGAACCAATGATGTTGTTTTCGGTATTGGAGTTTATACCGACTAGAAGACCTTGCCTACATAATCTTGTAGTCAAAAAGGCAAGTTCACACTTGCTCATGTACTTTGATTATTTTCTATCAAGTATTTGCAAACTGTTACTGTTAACACCTGCATTTCAAAAAGGACGACAACAAACACTATTTTCTTGATTAACATGAACTAATGGTTACTTATCCAAGGTGATCAGCTAATCAATTATGATTGGAAATGGAAGCACCATTGTTCAGAAATATATCATCTAGGATTTACAACAAATGTCACCAGTGATTCTTGCGTTGTAGATTACGCGTTAACCATGAGATCTATATGGGCTCTAGGGAAGTCAGCTGGATCTTCCTCCTTTCATATGTCAACAGATGGTCATATCGTGGCGTTGATGTACCTTTCGAGGACCAGTACAAGGGTGGGACCCCTCAATTCCCCACGATCTTGGTATCTAGACTATTCTGAGAGATCTGAGAGACTATCTTTGGTAGGTCCACCAACTTGTTGGGGCGACCAGGACATTGTCTACTCACTAGAGTCCTCAAGGAGTCAACCATAGTTATATCTGCTTTGCAGAATTATAGAGCTCGTTCTGCTTGGGGTCGCGTTGGCATGTGGGGTCATGGAGAAGGGCAATGATCGGCTTGGATTCTTATACTAGGCCTCACACCAAAGGAAGTGTGAACGGAAAAGTATGTCTAGTTGTGCAACATGGATAAGAATCTCTTATGGGTAAAGCAACACACCTCTACAGAGTGTATAAAAGTTTGAGATGTTACTCCCTATTATGGGAAGGAGCTATGAACATTGCAGGAAAGGAACTCTACAAAGTTCTAATCAACTTGTGAAGACTGACGGACATAGATTTTTAGAATAAAATAAACCTTTGAAGAAATGTTTACGAAAACCTACATAACCTATGACCTTTGATCTGTGGTTGTAGCTAGTGCATCAAACGCTCCTTTTTAGTGAACTTGCTGAGTACGCTCGTACTTAACCATATCTTCTTAACCCTTGCTATATTCTGGAGTAATCAATGGCAAATCTAGGAGGAGAACTACTTTGAAGTGTTGAAGATACTCAGTGAAGGTCCGCGGAGTCGACGTCTACATCAGAACTTTTTAAGTATCGGAAGGAGTTCTTTATAAATAAATCCCTAGTACTAGAACCTACTTTTAGAGCACTGCTTTAGCAGCAATAGTAAGCCATAGACTTATAGTAGTGGTATTTCTAGAAAAGACTCCGAGTTTCTATTTCTGGTTCTCTTTTGTAATTATAATCCTTGTTGTGTCGAGGAAGTTCTTTGAATCTTTTGTAATGTGATATATGCAATCTAGTGTTTTCTAGGCAGGGCCTAGTAATACGTACTCCTTGGAGATATTTCTAGGACGAAAGCGCGTCTCCTCCCACGATGCTCCCCGCGAGCATGGGGGGGATCCTCGGCCACCGCCTCCAGGCCTCACCTCCCTGCCTCCTCCCCTCATTGCCCCCGGAGGGCGCAGCCGGGCAAAGCCCATGCAGCGCTGGCAGCGGCGGGGCGTCTCCTTCCTCTCCTCTGCGTGGAGCTTTGGGAGGCACGTGGCGACCCTCCATGGCGGGGAGCTGGGCTCCGGGAGGCCTCCAGTGGTGGGGCGATCGGATCCGGTAGAGGCGTGGCTCCAGGAGGTCGTGGTGCTGCGTGGCGGCGGGGGGCCTCCTTCTTGCGGCGCGGTTGCTTCTTGCGGCGACGGTGCTAGCTGCCTCATGCGGCGGCGATGGGCGGCACCACATGCGCCATGGTGGCGGCGCGGTGATGTTGGTTGCGGCCGGGAGGGTGATGATCGGTGGGTATCCCTCCTCAGGTAGCTTCGGTTGGCCCAGATCTGGGCCCACTTGGGACTGATCTAGGTTTGAGGCGGGCCCTGCGTGGTGCTGACACCCTCTGAAGGTGGGGCGGCGGTCTGGGGCATGTAGGAGGGTGGCGGTGTTGGCGACTGCGATGTAGCAGCATGCTAGCGGGGACTTTATGGGCCCTTTTTTGGGTCCGGACGGGCCCGAGACCTAGTGTGCCCCTGCTGTCGTGCCCCGATCAGCAACCGCCATCGGCGGTGGAGGTTGATCTCCTCACGCAGTTGTGCTGCTGCCATCATCCTGTGCCAACCAGTCCTCTCCCTGCCTTGTAGGTCACGCAATGAACCTGGCCCAGTGGGTGCGTGTCTACGGATGCCGGGGTGGTGGCCCCGGAAGGTGGTCTGGAAGACGTCCCTTTGTCGGAGGCGGCTCCAGGAGGCGACTTGTGATGGTGTTCCTTAGACCGGCGGAGGTCCGACAAGCTTGGGTGAGCTCGATGGCGATAGAGTTGTTGCTTGAAGGCTAGGACTTGCCGAGGTGGCGGTTCCCCGGGTGGATGATGGAGTTGGTCCTGGTGCTGGGGTTGGCGTGTACGGTGGCACCCTTACTGCAGTGCGGCGGCGAGACTTCACGAGCCTACTCGGGCTCGGCTGGGCCTAGAGGGCCTGGTTTGTCTTGCTGCTACATCCGGTCAGCTACCTCCTTCTGGCGGTGAAGGTAGTTCCCTCCTGCGTGCTGATATCATGCCGACCCTCACCGAAGTTTTCTCTCTCTCGGTCTTACTGGCCTCGCCCCATGGCTCACGATGTGACGACTGGTGATCTCAAGACCGTGCTGGCGCGTGCAGGTGGGCGGCGAGTTTGGTGGAGCATTACAAGGGGTCCGGGAGCGTGACTGTTGAGATATCGGGAGAAATCCTTGTCTATTTGACTTCGACACGGTGACGCCCGCGGGTATCACCTTCCTTCCTGAAGGGCACCAGGTGTATCTCTCTCACAACTCCTGGGGCGTATCGGGGGAAACCCTAGGACCTATCCAGGCAGCAGTGTCATTGTCGTCACTCCCCTTCTTGGAGGTGTTGCTTGGTGCGCGAAGCTTTGGAAGGCAGGATGTGTGGTGGTACTTCTCCGGTGGGCACAACGGTGGCGAGTTACCTTCATTCTTGTCACACCTCCAATGTCGGCTTTATTTTCTTTTCTTTCTTTTTGTATTTTCTCTTAGGCTTGGCTTGTGTTGTTTGGTCCCAGCTTTGTTCGGCACGTCGTATCAGGTGATTGCTATATTAATATAGCGGGGAGTAAAGCCTGTTTCGAGAGAATCTAAAGACATGCTTAGGACCTGCAATGTTACTATTGTGCCATTCCGAGGGATGTACTACTAGTGAATGGTGTTTCAGTGGTGTTATGTCAACGCTTATAGTGTATTACATCATGTAGTAGTATGCTAGGTCACGGCAAAAATCGACGGCCACCTCCTTGGGGTGGTAGGGCACCTCATCCTGGGGGAGGGGTAACCCACCTCCAATATGACAAAGATACCATGATTATGGTCCAGGTATCCAAGCTTGACATCATCAATCTCAAGTTCATGATCTTATGCTTTGAATCCATGTTAGGACTCGAGATCAACTTCGACAAGAGCAAGGTGGCGATCTTGGGTTACTTTGATGAGGAGCGGCAGCGGATTGCTGACAACTTAAACTGCATACTTTCCGATTTCCCCACCACCTATTTGGGGATCCCGGTGTGGGACATCTCAGTACTTATCAAGGACCTTGCCCCCTTGATGACGCGAGTGAGGTCTAAGGCCGAGCCCTAGAGGGCCCGACTCATGTCTAAGGGGAGCAAGACGGTCTTGATTGATTCGTGCATCTCCAGTCTCCCCATCTCCAAACTCCACCTTCTACCTAAAGGAACCCATGCTGACTTCTCCAAGGAGTTGTCCCGGTTCTTTTGGGTGGGAAGGGATGGACACCAAAAATACCACATGGTGAAATGGGAGGACATCTACGTCCCCAAGGACCTTGGGGGCATAGGCATTTAGGACTCCCGATGTTTCAACATTGCGCTCATGCTGAAATGGGTGTGGTGTATACTCTCGTAGGATGGAGGTCTCTGGCTTCAGCTAATAAAAGCCAAATACCTCCAAAGCCGGCCCTCTTGTCGTGTGAAAGGAGGGAAAGGTCCTAGTTCTGGAGGGCCATCTAGGATATCAAGCAGGAAATTCGATGAGGGATATCCTTCTCCATCGGTAATGGAGAAGGGACCTTATTTTGGCTCGACCCGTGGATATTATCCTCTCCTCTTAGGACAAAATTCCCCTCCCTCTTTGCAATTTTCTCGGACCCGTTCCTTCTGGTGGTCAAGGCATACCTTGAGGGTACCTGGAACATCCCGTTCAGGCGTACCTTTGGAGTCGCTAAGGCCTTAGCCTTTACGGCCCTACGAGGATCCCTACCTATGACTCTCTCGGATACACCTGGCAGTGTTTCCTAGAGATTGACTCTGGTAGGAACATTCTAGGTTAGCTCGGAATATAGGGCCCTCGATGAGGGCCCTCCTTGTCATGGATCTCCCCATGTGGAAAGCCCCTATGCCCTTAAATATTAAGATATTTGTTTGGCAACTTCTACGGGACCGTCTTCCCTCGGGCATGGAGGTGATGAAGAAATAAGGCCCCGGGAATGGCCTATATCCGCTATGTGGGACCCCGGAAACAAGGACCCACATTATGTTCTCCTATCCCGATGTCCAGTCTAGAGCTTTGTCCGCAAAGCCCTTGGGCCCGCCTGGCAGGCTCAGGAGCTAGGGGACTTCCTAGAGACTGAGGCAAACCGTATTGGTAGGGGGCGCCGCCTCTTCTAGTTGGTGTTTGCTGCGATGATCTAGACCCTCTGGAATATTCGTAATAAAATGGTTATCGAGAGAGTTTTCCCGAGGTGGCCCTCTGACTCAATCTTCAAATTTCTGGCTTTTCTTCAGCAATGGCACCTGCTCTCTAGGCAGCAGGATAGGGAGGACCTGATGGAATTCTTTGCGACATCTTGCTAGCGGCACATGTGTACTCTTCACCACTAACCCACTGAGCCCTTCCCTTGGGCGCTTGTATTTGGCTTGTGCTTCCTTTTCTTGTGTTTTCTAGGCATTGTTACGCTGCTGCCCCAGCGGACCTCTTTTTTCAAATTTGCGTTTTTCTTCGGCACATGTATCGGACTTGGATGGTTGTGCTTTATATATAAAGTGTGGCGCAAGCCTATTTCGAGGAGGAGGAGGAGACCTTATCGGAAACCACGTAGCAAAAAATGTACGCTATTGTAGCAAAATCACATGACGGTTGTAGAAAAAAGTTCTCACCAGAGAAATCAACTGAGTCATCGCTGGAGATATCTCCAAAAAAAGGGTAAGCTATTGTAAGAAAATCACATGACTCGGTTGTAGCAAAAAAAATCTCCACCGAAGACCTCGTTGGAGAACTCGTAGCAATTTTTCTTGCTTTTGTAGCAAAACCGAATTCGTCGAAGATATAGTGGCAAAACGTTTGAACTATAATAGCAAAAAATTCAACATATACGTTGCAAAAATTACAGAATATCTATAGCAAAAAAAATCTACGAATGATGCAAACCTAAAGAAATATTGTAGCACAATATTTTATCATAAGATGCAAATTCATAAAGCTATGATAGCAAACATTGGCACCACAAGCAGCACCACCGACTCTGGTCGGCAGCACCAGCCCGCCTCCGCCATGACTCGACTACCTTGCAACACTACTGTCTACTCCTTTCTTCTAACAATGGGTGTCACGGCTGGTAGCATTGCTGATATCGCTTCATATCACCAACTTCGCAGATCTAGCTCACGTGTTCCTTGATGCTCGCTTTATATCATCCGGTCGGCTACCTCCTTCGAGCAGTGGAGGTAGTTCCCTCCCGCGTGTTGATGTCATGCCGACCCTCACCGAATTTTCTCTCTCTCGGTCTTACTGGCCTCTCCCCATGGCTCATGGTGTGACGACTAGTGATCTCAAGACCGTGTTGGCACGTGCAGGTGGGCGGCGAGTTTGGTGGAGCATTACATGGGGTCCGGGAGCGTGACTGTTGAGAGATCGGAAGAAATCCTTGTCTATTTGAATTCAACGTGGTGACGCCCGTGGGTATCACCTTCCTTCTTGAAGGGCGCCAGGTGTATCTCTCTCACAACTGGGCGTACCGGGGGAAACCCTAGAACCTGTCCGGGCAGCAGTGTCATTATCGTCACTCCCCTTCTTGGAGGTGCTGCTTGGTACGCGGCGCTTTGGAATGCAGGACATGTGGTGGTACCTCTCCGGTGGGCACAACGGTGGCAAGTTACCTTCGTTCTTGTCGCACCGCCGATGTCGGCTTTATTTTCTTTTCTTTTTTTTTGTATTTTCTGTTGGGCTTGGCTTGTGTTGTTCGGTCCCAGCTTTGTTCGACACGTTGTATCGGTTGATTGCTAGATTAATATAGCAGGGAGTAAAGCCTGTTTCGAGAGAATCTAAAGACATGCTTTGGACCTGCAAAGTTACTGTTGTGCCATTCCGAGGGATGTAATACTAGTGAATGGTGTTTCAGTGGTGTTATGTCAACGCCTATAGTGTACTACATCATGCAGTAGTATGCTAGGTCACGGCAAAAATCGACGGCCACCTCCTTGGGGTGGTAGGGCACCTCATGCTCGGGGGAGGGGTAACCCACCTCCAATATGACAACGATACCATGATTATGGTCCAGGGATCCAAACTTGACATCATCAATCTCATGTTCATGCTCTTATGCTTTGAATCCATGTTAGGACTCAAGATCAACTTCGATAAGAGCAAGGTAGTGATCTTGGGTTACTTTGATGAGGAGCGGCAGCGGATTGCTGACAACTTAAACTGCAGACTTTCCGATTTCCCCACCACCTATTTGGGGATCCCGGTGCTGGACATCTCAGTACTTATCAAGGACCTTGCCCCCTTGATGACGCGATTGAGGTCTAAGGCCGAGCCCTAGAGGGCCGACTCATGTCTAAGGGGAGCAAGACGGTCTTGATTGATTCGTGCATCTCCAGTCTCCCCATCTCCAAACTCCACCTTCTACCTAAAGGAACCCATGCTGACTTCTCCAAGGAGTTGTCTCGGTTCTTTTGGGTGGCAAGGGATGGACACCAAAAATACCACATGGTGAAATGGGAGGACATCTACGTCCCCAAGGACCTTGGGGGCATAGGCATTTAGGACTCCCGATGTTTCAACATCGCGCTCATGCTGAAATGGGTGTGGTGTATCCTCTCGTAGGATGGAGGTCTCTAGCTTCAGCTAATAAAAGCCAAATACCTCCACGGCCGACCCTCTTGTCGTGTGAAAGGAGGGAGGGGTCCTAGTTCTGGAGGGCCATCGAGGATATCAAGCAGTAAATTCGATGAGGGATATCCTTCTCCATCGGTAATGGAGAAGGGACCTTATTTTGGCTTGACCCGATATCGTCCTCTCCTCTTAGGACAGAATTCCCCTCCCTCTTTGCGATTTTCTCGGACCCGTTCCTTATGGTGGTCGATGCATACCTTGAGGGTACACGGAACATCCTGTTCCGGCGTACCTTTGGCGTCGCTGAGGCCTTAGCCTTTACGGCCCTACGAGGATCCCTACCTATGACTCTCTCGGATACACCTGCCAGTGTTTCCTAGAGATTGACTCTAGTAGGAACATTCTAGGTTAGCTCGGCATATAGGGCCTTCGGACGAGGGCCCTCCTTGTCATGGATACCCCCCTATGGAAAGCCCCTATGCCCTTAAATATTAAGATATTTGTTTGGCAACTTCTACGGGACCGTCTTCCCTCGGGCGTGGAGGTGATGAAGAAATAAGGCCCGGGAATGGCCTATTTCCGCTATGTGGGACCCCGGAAACAGGGACCCACATTATGTTCTCCTATCCCGCTGTCTAGTCTAGAGCTTTGTCCGCAAAGCCCTTGGGTCTGCCTGGCAGGCTCAGGAGCTAGGGGACTTCCTAGAGACTGAGGCAAACTGTACTGGTAGGGGGCGTCGCCTCTTCTAGTTGGTGTTTGCTGCGATGATCTAGACCCTCTGGAATATTCGTAATAAAATGGTTATCGAGAGTGTTTTCCCGAGGTGGCCCTCTGACTCAATCTTCAAATTTCTGGCTTTTCTTCACTAGTGGCACATGCTCTCTAGGTAGCAGGATAGGGAGGAGCTGATGAAATTCTTCCCGACATCTTGCTAGCGGCACATGTGTACTTTTCGCCACTAACCCGCGGAGCCCTTCCCTTGGGCGCTTGTATCTGGCCTGTGCTCCCTTTTCTTGTGTTTTCTGGGTATTGTTGTGTTGCTGCCCTAGCGGACCTCTTTTTTCATATTTGTGTATTTTTCTTCGGCACATGTATCGGACTTGGATGGTTGTGCTTTATTTATAAAGCGTGGCGCAAGCCTATTTCGAGGAGGAGGAGGAGACCTTATCGGAAACCACATAGCAAAAAAGTATGCTATTATAGCAAAATCACATGACAGTTGTAGAAAAAAGTTCTCACCGGAGAAATCAACTGAGACATCGCTGGAGATATCTCAGAAAAAAACTATTGTAAGAAAATCACATGACTTGGTTGTAGCAAAAAAAACTCCACCGGAGACCTCGCTGGAGAACTCGTAGCAATTTTTCTTCCTGTTGTAGCAAAACCGAATTCGTCGAAGTTATAGTGGCAAAATGTTTGAACTATAATAGCAAAAAATTCAACTTATACGTTGCAAAAACTACAGAATATCTATAGCAAAAAAATCTACGAATGATGCAAACCTAAAGATTTATTGTAGCACAATAATTTATCATAAGCTGCAAATTCATAAAACTATGATAGCAAACATTGGCACCACAAGCAGCACCGCCGACTCCGGTCGGCAGCACCAGCCCGCCTACGCCATGACTCGACTACCTTGCAACACTATTATCTACTTCTTTCTTCTAACAATGGGCGTCACAGCTGATAGCATCGCTGATGTCGCTTGATATCACCAAGTTCGCCGATCTAGCTCACGTGTTCCTTGATGCTCGTAGACCAAACTTGAAGCAGCGTCAGATCTCGCTCACACGCCGATGTTGACCATGATTTGAGCCGGAGAAGGAGATGGTGTGGCAGCCCTCGGCAGCGCGGGCCACTCGCTAGCGGCGAGGATGGTGCTGACCGGAGGCGGGAAAGTGTTCTAGCAGGCGGCGACGCGGCGATGGGGTGCAGGTGCCAGCACGACAATGGGGTGCAGGCAGGGACGCGCATGGGGACTGTTTTTCTTCACTGGTTGTCTATCGTGCGGGGAAAAAGATAAGCGGTACACTCTTGGTGGGCCCCAGGGGACACACGTCGTAAGAGGGAGGCGGAGGACGCGTCCTCCTATGGTTTACACGCATTTTCCTTTAGTGAAACTTCATTTCCTAATATATCGAAAAAAGAGAAGACTCGTATTCACACAATATACACTGCGTCCATAGCGCAACATCTTTTCTACTACCTCGATCCATAATATACAACTATTTGTTTCTCAGGATACCTGCTTACTACTCCCTCTGTTCAGAACTGTCATGGGGGAGAATATTTTTGAACTAAGTCCATTTTACATAAAAACCCACATAATTAAAAGAAAGACAGATCACCCTACAATTCAAATTTGAACTGGTCGATCAATCTCCAGATCCGGCAGCTCCCCTCGATCCCAGGTTCGGCAGCTCCGATTGATCACCCAATCCCAGGTTAGACAGCTCCCAAGCAATCTCTACCCCATGGTCAGCACCACCATCTCCGGTTCCTGCAAGCACGCACACACGCACAACCATTACCTGCAGCTCTGGCAAGCACGCACGCACAACCATCGCCTGCAATGTCCCTAGCAGCTCCGACAAGCACACACGCACAACCATCTCCATGCAAGCACGCACAGCCATCACCAGTAGCATCCTAGTCAGATCCTGCAAGAACGCACGCAGATCCATCTCCATGCTGAAGCCATGTGTCGGCCTCTGCGCGTGAGGTCTGTGAGGTGCAGGCTCTGCCGGCGCCCTCCCGCCGTCGGGCTGGTCAGGTGCGCACTATGTCGGCGCCCTCTCCGTGTCAGGCTGGTCAGGTGCATGTTCTGCCGGCAGCCTCTCCGCACCGGGCTGCAAAGGTGCACGCTATGCCGGCATCCTCTCCGTGTCGGGCTTGTTAGGTGAGCGCTCTGCCGGCGCCCTCTCCTCGTCGGGCTGGTTAGGTGCGCGCTCTACCGGAAGCCTCTGCATGTCAGGCTAGTAAGGTGCGCATGCTGCCAACAGCTACTCCGCGTCGAGTTGGTCAGGTGCGTGCTCTACCATCGATCTCTCCACGTCGGGCTCGTCAGTGCGCTCTCCGCTGGCACCGCTCGTGTCCTAGTCCTCCGGCGGGGCCTCGGAGACCACCGACATCTGCAGCTCACCTTAGACAAGAAGAAGTAAACTTCGCCGGCTCCCGTCATCAGAAGTGTGACTAGCCCCAGAGACTACTGGCCTCTACAACTTCCATCAGACAAGACAAGAAGAAGTAAACTTCGGCGGTTCCCATCATCAGTAGTGCAACTGGCTGGAAACCATCATCAACACATTGCCGGCATGGTAACCGGGGAGCTGAATTATACTCCAGCTCAACAAGAAGGTACTCCTGAAGAACAAGACAGAGACATCATCATACAAGAAGTATCAAAAGTTGATCAAAATGTAGGTACGATTATGGAAAAACTTGAAGAAATTGTTGTTATTCTTGCTATTTCTCAGACAGTAAAAATGAGACTAGGAGCCATCTATAGTTTAGTAAAAGCACCAAAAGTTCCAAAATAACTTTACTAATACTCCTACTGTTACTAATACTCATGATTCCACATTGACTTATTAGCAATAATACTATAGAGTTCTCTTAACATAAACAAGAACCTACACTATTTTAGTTAGTCATTTGAAGCATTTATTTAGGAAAACAACCACATGAAAATCATCAAGAAGCTATTCACGAGGAGGAAAATCATCAAGAAGCTATGCATGAGGTGGAAGCAATTCATCAAGAAGCTATGCATGAGGAGGAAAATCATCAAGAAGCTATGCATGAGGAAGAAAATCACGAGGAAGAAGCAGGTAATAACAACAAACATGGTTTAGTACTACTTGAATGATCTACTACTACTTGCATGATACATATTCTTGCAAATAAAAGAAATAATTATGATCTGAAAGGGAGGGAATCAGGTGGATGAAGCAATCTTCACGAAATGAATAATTATGCAGGAACAAACATACAAGTAGCATTTCGTTGCAGGCTGGAGGGTATATTTGAGCTGTCATATCCTCCATGTCGATCTAGTGAATATATCCTTTCCTTGCATCTGCATTTTTATAGAATCCAAACACCTGTTGCTTTTGCCATCCTGCAAAATAAAGAAACTCATTTAATTGAGGTGGCTACAACTTTCATTTACTGTAATTTTAATCTACAACGGTAAGGATGTTCCTAAATTTCCTTTTGCTCCTTTTTGCAGGTCCCGATCATTCAATAAGAAATGCAGTAAACCCGACAGATGAGCAAAGATTTGGTGCTTATTTTGCTTTGATAGTAATCAAGAGCAGAGATGGCGTGATTCAAACAGAGGACAAGGTGCTCGTTGCAAGCCTGTTGAATACAAGTCTACAAACAGTTGAAAGAATATGGGAAGACACACGGAAACAACTTGCAGAAGGTAAAGAAGTTGAAGAAGTTGACGTTTCAAACAAAAAGAAAGGTAGAAATGGCCAAAAGCGAATTGATCTGGGGCTATCGAGGATAATAACAATCCCGCTGAATAGAAGGAGGACACTTTGAGGATAATAAAAATCCCGCTGAGCCCTTCCCTTGGGCGCTTGTATCTGGCTTGTGCTTCCTTTTCTTGTGTTTTTTGGGCATTGTTGTGCTACTGCCCCAACGGACCTCTTTTTTCGTATTTGTGTTTTGCTTCGGCACTTGTATCGGACTTGGATGGTTGTGATTTATTTATAAAGCGGGGCGAAAGCCTATTTCGAGAAGGATACCTTGTCGTAAATGACGTAGCAGAAAATGTACGCTATTGTAGCAAACTCACATGACAGTTGTAGCAAAAAAGTTATCGCCGGAGAAATCTTAGCAAAAAAGGTAAGCTATTGTAGCAAAATCACATGACTCAATTGTAGCAAAACAAAATCTTCGCCGGAGACCTCGTCGGAGAACTCGTAGCAATTTTTATTTCTGTTGTAGCAAAACCGAATTCGTCAAAGACATAGTAGCAAAAAGTTTGAACTATAATAGCGAAACTATACAACAGTTGTAGCAAAAAAGTTCAACGTACATTGCAAAAAATGTATAATATCTATAGCAATAAAAATCTACGAATGATGCAAACCTAAAGAACTATTGTAGCATCAAAATTTATCATAAGACGCAAATTCATAAAACTGTGGTAACAAACGTTGGCACCACTAGCAGCACCGCCGACTCCGGTCGGCAACACCAGCCCGCCTCCGACATGCCTCGACTACCTTGCAACACTATTGTCTACTCCTTCCTTCTAACAATGGGCGTCATGGCTGGTAGCATCGTTGATGTCGCTTCATAGCACCAACATCACTGATCTGGCTCACGTGCTCCTCGATGCTCGTAGCCCAAACTTGAAGCAGTGTCAGATCCCGCTCACGCGCCGCCGTTGACAATGATTCGAGCCGGAGAAGAAGGAGATGGTGTGGGGGCACCGGTGCCCTTCCCACCGAAGTAGTCGCGGGGGACTAGAGGTGGGTGGCGCCCCTCGGTGGCGCGGGGCACTCGCTAGCGGCAGGGAGGGCGCTGACCGGAGGCGGGAAAGTGCTCTAGCAGGTGGCGTCGCGACGATGGGTTGCAGGCGGCAGCGCGCGTGGGGACTGTTTTCCTTTACTGGTTGTCTATCGTGCGGGGAAAAGATAAGTGGTACACTCTTGGTGAGCCGCCCAGGGGACACACGACGAAAGCGGGAGGCGGAGGACGCGTCCTCCGACGGTTTACACGCATTTTCCTTTAGTGAAACTTCATTTCTTAATATATTGAAAAAAAAAAGCCCGTATTTACACACAATATACAGTGCGTTCATAGCGCAACATCTTTTCTACTACCTCGATCCATAATACACAACTATTTTTTATCTCCGGATACCTGTATACTACTATATACTACAACTAGTAGTGTTTTTAAACTGCACAATACATATTCCGTCGATCGCCCAGACGTCATTATTTCTGGCTTCCACTGCTGTCGGATGAGAAAACAAGCACGCACACTCAAGGAGCATGCACGCCAGCATTTGCGTGCAGGTGTGTGCTTGTACCGCCGGCCGCTAATTCTGCAGTCTGTACTCTACGAACGCCACGTACACGCACTGACCGACCTGCTGATCACGCGCGAACTGAACCTGCTCACCTGTGGCTCGGCACGGCGAGGTCGTTCGGGGCCAGACGACGGCCGTGTGCAAGCTGCTGCGTGGCAGATCCAGATCCACCTGGATAACAATGCTGCGGCGGCGGCGGCGTGCTGTGTCCGTGGTAAGGGCAGGCGAACACCGCCGCCGGGACAAATGGGTACGGAGGGAGGATCACCGGCGCCGGCCCCGGAGCCGGCTCGCCCAGGGCATCTCCTGCAGCTCGTTGCATGCATGACGGTGGCACCACCCCTGGCGGCAGGATCGGCATCGCGTACCCGCTCGCAGACAGCACCTGCAGGGTGAAACGAATCAGCAGCGGGCGGCAGCGGCATGGCACAAAACTCAAGGATACATGCATGAGCTAACCAAGAAAATTCAACGGTTCATAGGCGTGTAGCTAGGTATATACTTTTTGCACCGTTGGTCACGCTAGACTAGATGAGACCATGTGAACTTGTGAAGGATACTATTTTTATGTTGCCTTGAAACGTATCAAGCCGTCAGATTTTGATTTCGCAAAAAAAAAAAAGCTGTCAGATTTTGCTAACTTCCGTGTCAACTCATTCCATGTATAATTCACAAAAAAAAACTCATTCCATGTGTACAACTTTCATGATAAAAACTGCACACACATAAGGCTGCACCCTTTTCGGAAAAATTACTTAGGCTATAACTTTTTGTTCTCATGTATGGTTAAAAAAAATAGTGTGTGGCAATGTGCAATTTTAAATGACTGGATTTCTTTTTGGAAACTTTAACAAATCTTGAATTAGCAAAAGCACAAAAGAAGATTTTGTCAAGACACAATCTGGAGGTCATTTGAAGGCGAAGGACATCTCGAGAATTTTGTTGTAGTTTTCGTTTTCCTTGTTGTGCTTCGTACTGTCGTATGCTTTTTTAATGGGAGTGGCCCTTCTGCAAATAAAAAGGAACTATCGTATCTGTAATACCTGCAGTTGGTGCTGGAGTGATTTCACATACTGGATGACCTCCTCCAGCGTCGAAGCCTTGTCCCTCTGATGAAAAACCATAGATCTATCATGTTCATGTATGTCAAAACTCCCTAAGGCATGCGTGTATGCTCTACCTTTAGGTCGGAAATGATGTAAGTTGTGCCCTATTTTCATGGTCTGGAATACAATATTTGAACCGTACTAGTTTGTAATCATGGCATGCCAGTGAAAAAGAAAAGGAAATAAATATCATAAAACAATTTACTTGGCATATCAAATATTTTCATGGTCTGGAGTACAGTACCTTGCTGCACCTGGGCATCAGCTGCTGCAAAGTCCTCATCTTATCGTTGATCTTGTCGCGTCGCCTCTGCGCGCGTGCATGCACACGTGCAAATGTCATCAAATACACATGCACACATAGTATGCCTGTATATATGTGCATGCCTGCCTACGTACGTACCTGCTCCGCGGCCTTTCCCGAACCCGATCTTCTCCGGCTGCTGCTGCTCCGTGGCCTTTCGTCGGCCAGCGTGCCGGCAGACGCAGCAGCGCGGCAGTGTTCACTGGCGCCGCCGCCGCTGGTACCTCGCATCATCGTGGTTTCTCCCTCGGTCTTGGTCGTCGCGGCGATCGGTGGGCTAGATGCCTCCTGTTGGAAGACCTGGCAGAGCCACGACGCCATCTCGGCCCCGCCCGCGACCTCTTTCGCTGGAAGGTTCAGCGAGGGCTTCTCGTCGACGACGAAGGATCCTTGCGGCATGACGGAGCTCCCGGCCCTGGTGTCGCCACGGTGCAGAAGCTCGAGCAGCTCATGGCTGGAAAGCTGGGCCATGAGCACATTCCGGCCTGAACAAAATGCACAAAACGGAACTGTACTCACGTGAGGTAGTAGTCGTCGAGCGCGCGCAGGGAGCCGTCGCGGTCGCGGCTGACCCCGCCGTCAAGATACTCGGGTACCTCGCCGTCCATCAACACCCGTACAGTGGTCGAGACGATGAGTTGGAGATGATAGAGTCAGAGATCGGGGTGAAGCAGGTATATATATGTGAGAGCTTGAGGCACCTAGCTAGCTAGGGCACGCGCGCGTACATGATCTGTCTAGCAGGGCTACGCTGCTAGCACAAGTACAGTTTTGGCGGCGTGCGGCGGCAGTCGGCAGCGCATGGCATGCATGATCTGTGTGCGGCGCAAGGTGGTTTTGGTGCTCGTCGGCGGCAGCGGTATTCCATCACCATCGGCCGTGGTGCATATCGGTGGCGGTGTCGGCCGTCGGGCACATCCGAATCGGTGGTCTGATGAGTCGCCACATTATTCCGTTTGTCGACGCGCGCGAGGGTTCGACGCCTCGCAGATCCGACAGGATACGGCTTTACTACTCTAGGTGCTTGCGTGGACGACGTGGGCCGAGTCTTGCCTACCACGTGTGTGCCTTCGTGTCGAAGAAAAGCTGACTCGTACCGTCGTACGTGTTTGGGAGGTGCTATGGGCTGAGGCCCGACACACCCACGGACGCCCTTGGTGGACGGCCCATTCTGGTCCGTTCAGACCTGGACAACACTACGGATCCTATGGTACAAAGTCAATTTGATTTCCTTAAGAGCCCATTGAGAAATATCTGAGTATGCCGTCTGGCGTGGGCAAATCCAAGAGCGGTGCGTTCAATGTTTAAATATTTGAAAGACAAAGTGTGGAAAACGGTTCTTGTGTGGATGGAGCAGCTATTGTCAGTTGGAGTTAAAAAAATCTTAATTAATTCAGTAGCGCCCTACCTTCTCAATGTCGCGTTTCAAGTTACCTCAAGGCCTATGTGATCACATAAACGCCATGCTACGAAAGATCTGGTGGGGCTGCAAGGAGGAAAAGAGAAGGACATGCTGGGTAACTTGGGAGAAGATGACACAACCAAAGTATGCCAGAGGTTTGGGGTTTCGTGATATTGAGCTCTTTACTAGCTAGACAAGCTTGGCGGATTCTGCAAGAGCCTACCTCGTTGAGTGCCAGAGTTCTAAAGGCTGTGTATTTTCCACAGTTCGACTTTCTTGCAACCGAGATAGGATCACACCCATCTCAGATTTGGAGGTCTATTCTGGAAGGAAGGGATGCTCTTAAGCTTGGGCTGATTCGGAGAATTGGCAATGGTGCTTCAACGGATGCTTGGAATGACAATTGGCTTCCACGTGATATGCGGTTGTCCTCGGTGGCTCCATTGAAGGAGGGTGCACCTTCCAAAGTGAGTGAGTACATTGACCAGGCACTTGCTGCTTGGAATGTTCAGAAACTGGAGGATTTTTCCTTCCTATGGATGTGGAGGTGATTAGAGGGATTCCACTATGTACCTGAAATCAACACGATTTTTGGGCTTGGCATTTCGAAAAGAGGGGCCTATTCATGGTCCGCTCTGCTTACAGAGTTCCAGCTAACATGAAGAGAGTAAGAGAAGACTGGTTGTAGGGGCGCTCGGCAGCGTCAGGCTCTGAGGAGAAACTCTGTACGAAGTTCTGGCAGTACAAAGTGTATGCGAAAATCAGAATCTTCCTCTGGCACTTGGCGCATTGCTCCCTTCCGACTGGTGATGTTCGCCACCACCGGCGGATGGCACCGTCGAAGGCATGCTCAGTGTGCGGCCAAGAAGACTCATGGTGCCACTCATTATTAGAATGCATGATGGCACGGTGTGTGTGGGCACTAGCAGACCCGGTAATTGGTGAGCATATTAGCATGACCTCGGACCAGTCTCCACGGCAGTGGCTTTTCTCAATGATGGAATCGATGGCGCATGCTGAGTTCATATGGATGGTAGTTACACTTTGGGCCCTATGGCATGCCAGGCGGAAGTTGATCCACGAGGAGATCCATCAGAGCCCGATGGCAACGCATCTGTTCGTCGAGTCTTTCCTCCAAGACATGGGCGAATGCAAGATGTAGCATCCCATCTGTCTAACATATGTAATGCTACATGGTCTAGTAATATAATGGCTACTTCCTACATATAATTGTTGCATCATAATTATATCATGCTCATGTCATCATGCCACATTGTATTTGAGCATCATATAAAACCCTTTCCATTTGGTTCTTCTCTCATATGCATTAGTATTTGTATTTGGCTCTTGATATATTGTATTTGGTTCTTGATAAATGCTTGATGCCCAAGTTGAGTTGGGGGCATATCTTTTATTCAACTCCATCACCTTTCTTTGTCACCACCTTATAAATCCACCATCCTAACTAACCATGAGCTTTTACTTTCTTTTGGCATTTAATCTAGCTCATGTGGGATGGGATGGATCCAATTCTATTTTCCTTTAGCTTGGCCTTAATCCATATTTTGGAATGCATGTGTATAAATCCCATGATCATTATTTTGTTTTCACAAGATAAAACATGGCATTTAATGCCCATGCATGGGCCATGCCAATCACCATCATTCTATTCTTTTGGGATTTACTTGGATTTTTGAGTGGAGCTTGGTCCCTTGGGAATCAATTCTTGTTGGCTCTATTCTTTTTGCTCTTACCCTAACCCCTCCTCCTCGGGAACTTTGTTTCTTTACCATGTGTATCAAGACCCCAACTTCTTTTCACCTTTTGCTTGATCTTGTGTGGATCATGATAAAACCCTCACACCACCTCTTCTCTCATCTCACTCTCCTTATCCATCATCACACCCCTCCACTTTTGCTTGATCTAGTCGACATGTGGAGAAAAACCTAAAAACCATAACCAAACCCTAAACCCTAGCCTCTCCCTCTAATATCTCTCTCTCTCTAAAACCCTAGCCTAATCCACCCCATGATCTATCCCTCCATGCCGAGGCACCACCCTAACCTAGCCCTAGCTACCCCTCTCTAACCTAACACCAACCCTAACCCGAGCCCCTCCTAAACTCTAGCCGAGGCTAACCCTAACCAATCCCCCTCTAACCCAACCCTAGCACGAGCCTCCCATGCTCTACATGCCGAGCCTCTCCCTCCTCTCTCTTTTCTCTCTGCCAGCAAAGCCTCCACCCGAGCCAGCTCTCCCTTCTACTCCCTCGGGCCCAGCTGCAGCCTCTACTCCCCTTCCTAGCCGGCCGAGCACGTGCTCGAGGTGGAGAAAAGGTGGCCACCACACCACCTTTCCACCCCAATCCCCCACGGCACCTCTCACCTCTCCCTCTCTTTATCTACTCCCTCTCTGTCCTAGCATCGCCCAGATCCAACCAGGGCCGTGCCCTACCTCCTCTCCCTCCCCTTCTACCCCACAGCCACCTCGGCGGCCACCGTCGGCCTCCACTTCCTCTCGGCGTTACACATCGGCAGGCGCGACGCTGGGCGTCGAGGAAGACCAAGTAGAACCCTAGGAGCCTGCCTGCACCCGGAGTCGAGGAGGAGAAGGGCGGGAACCACCAGAACCATCGACGCGCCGCCCGAAACCCTAGCTTCGCCGACCGTCTGCTTCGTCGTCGTCCTGCTGGTCCCCGGCCCGATCCGTCACCACCGTCCTCTCCGCGGTGAGCCACCCTCCCTCTCTGACACCCTCTCGCTCGCCGTCGCTGCCTAGCCTCGCCGGACGTTGTGCCGAGCACTCTCTGTGCGCCGGCGAGCACGTGCTTCTGCACGTCTCCGCGCCGCACCACGCCTCACCTAGCCGCCTATCCCCCCTCCTTACAACACCCTCCAAGCCACCGCACTGGTTCCGTCTCGCCGCGCGCACGCACGAGGTCGCCGGATCAAACCCCCGCGCCGCGCTCTGTCCCTGCCAAGCACGGACCGCTCGTCAGACATTCAGAGAAGATCAACAGTGGGCCTATGGCCACTTTGCAAATAACCCCCCACACTTTTTCTTTGCCTCAACCCGCAGTACCCCAACCCCACTAGAGAGCCTCCCGAGGCAGTTTTGCAAAAAGGCTCCTAGGTTTTTGGAAACCTCAGCCCGCAGCCCCTGATCCCCCACGTGGCACCCCCTGGTTCGCTCGCTGTCGTGTGGGCCTGCGAGCCGCTGGCCCCACCTGTCAGCCGCCTTGGCTAGCACAGCTCGCGGTCCAAAAGGTTTATGCGCGCAGTTTTCGTCAGCTCAGCGCGGCCCCACATGTCTGCGTCTGTGGCTAGGCGATGCTGGGTATAAAAAGTCTGTCCACTTTCCTGTTTTAACAAAACAATTTCAAAAATGTTTAAATACAAATTTAAATCTGGTTTTAATAACTTTTGATTTATAAATCCTAATAATACAAATGATATATGTTTTTGAATCAAAAAAATGTGAGGATTTCAAATATGCCATTCAAAATAATGTTTGAGCACTTTAATTTTTCGAAATTGTTTAAATCCAATAAAATGCCCTTTCTTAATAAATTAATAACTTTAAATCTATAACTCCAAATTTAACAAATAATATGTCTAAATCGATCAGCGCGACGAGCCCGTTCTATCTATGCATTCCATATTACGAATTGAAGCATGCATCATGTCATTATTAAAAATCAGAACTGTTTATGGCAATAAAACTTGACTAAATAAATAATAGAATGAATTATTCTTGTCCCCACACCTCACCCTTGCCATGCTACATTATTGCCATGTAAATTGTGCATCATTCATCATGGCATGCTTGTTTGCTTGTCGCATTTTATTCATATGCTTGTGCACTTTATTTATGTTGGCCCTTGTTTGTTTGGTTCTTCTACGAATAGACGTCTAGCAGGAGAATTATCAGGAATCACAGGAGTTCTACCCAGATCCATCTCTCGCTTCAACTGAGCTACCAGGCAAGCACTACCACATGCTTGCATACATATAGTACCTATTGCCTCTATCTTATTCTTGCATCATTGAGTCACGATTGCATTAAATTGAATCCCAAGTACTGCATAGCCTTTACTTTTAAACCCCACCGAAGCTTGTTTCCTCCATCCCATAAGCCATGACCACAGGAGTTGTTTGAGCCATGCGAGTCGTATAACAGCATGTGTAGGGTATGTGAGTGTTTGATGGATAACGAGGCACCTAAACAACTTAACCTGAGTAGTAATGGAATAACTAATGAAAGAGGCATCGGTGAGCAATATCTGCTATTTATGCTCACTTGTGTCCCGTAGGACCCCGAGTACTTGATTCTTGTTCCTTGACTATTCGCACTATCCACATCCGGGAGGCCTTATGGACCCCCCTGAGCCAGAGCTTGATTCATTTCTATTTCTTGGGGCCACAATTAGTTTGGGGTTTTATTACTATCCTGTACTTATGCCATATTTACTGTTTATTTACGATTGTGCGTGGAGCACCTGTACTATTTTGGATCGTGACACGTTTTCGCTGTATTGACAAGCCCAGTCACACTTTCGGGTTCCCAGTCGTTTACCGCCGTCCACACATACCTTGAGTCCGTCTCGGAGTCAGCTAGCTTCGTTGCGGGTAGCTTAATGGGGTGGCCCCTGAAATATTTCTGAATCCTGTGATCGCTTTGTCGTGAATGCCTCGTTGGGTTTTGAGTTGGTTTTTCCGAGGTTGATCGAGTGTGTGTTGCTATTTGTGCACCCTTGCAGGGTAAATCTTTCTGAAAGCCGTGTCCGCGGTTATGGACGACTTGGAGCACAGTTTCTCGATCATAGAAAAGTATAACTAAAGTACCGCTTTTAATCTAACTAAGTACCTGATTAGTAAATAGTGCAATACTCATGGAATGGTTAATCAAACTGCCAACGGATGGGTTGTTCGTCCGCTTTCTCGTTGGTAAGCGAGAAGGAGGATGGATCTGTTAATTATATTGTTATAACTGTTGTTACTAATTAACGGACATCTGTCTATCATTGGTTAGGCGGATGGTTAGCAAGTATCTCTAGGCTTGTTAGTTATTATCTTTTGCTGCAATTGCGTCACCCCAGGTATATGTCCCCTTTAGAGGCATAAAGACTTGCTGAGTACCCCTAGGTTCTCACACGATAAATTGTTTGATTCAGATGAACAGGTGTATCGCAAGATGGATACTGGGTGGAGGAGACGGATGATGGGGCAACGATCACTCGGTGTAGAGATTCCGGGAACGGGGATCCGTGAGATCTGTGGGCAGGATGTGTTTATTTATGTGGCATCTTATGCCGATTTGCTTCTTATCCGTACTCGGATCTTATTTTCCGCTTCTGCCTGATACTTTGATGTTTGATGTATGAGGAGCTATCCTAAACTATTATCTCTATCTAGGATATTTGGATCTTGCCGTATGGCATTGCAATATTTCTATTTCTTTTAGATGGAATGGCTCTGTGAACAGTCGTATGGTGGCTTGCATACATACTCACTTGTGTATGTAGTTGATCCCTTCGCCTGCCGATTACGCCGCTCGTTCTTGTCCCGATGTTCTGGAAGTGGTTAGGACGGCCGAAAGGTCTACCTATGAGTGGCCCCTGGGCCCCACCGTACTATCTTAACCATTTTCGCCCATCCAGGCATGCAACTAAGAGCGTAATTCATCGAGGTAGTTACAATTGGTATCAGAGCCATCCCGCCCTTCAGGGTCTCAGCCAAATGGTCGTTGTCAGTCTAGCAAATATTTTTGGTAGCTATGTATACTAGGGAAAAACAAAATGTGAGAGTAGGATTGCTTCCCTTTTTTTCTTGTTACCCACCCACCCTTTTCTGGTAAGGAAGTGTAACGTTTTCAATCCTTTTCTAAAATTCAAACTAGGATTCACGTGTTCTGGGTTCCGTAGTACCATAGGTTGTGTGTGTGTGTGAATTTCTTGTCTATCTGTTGCATCCAACTTGTTATCACTATCTGCCTTTTGGTTATCAACTGTTGGTACATTACATACCGACAGGCCTTTGTAAACCGACGCGATCTATCCGATTCGTTGTATACCGGTGCGATCTGTCTTACTCTATGTTATCTGACGTTATCTTGTTTGGGGTGTTTGTTTCCGTAGTTACTAATCTTTAGGTTCATCTTAGGAAGAAGGAAGTTGGGGTATGTGTTTTACTTATTCATGTGCGGAGTAATGATTCGAGTGTGGGATGGAGTCGCGACCATACCACCACTTTGATCATTCGATCTTGTATATTGAATTGGTAGAGTTACTAATCTTGATTCGTTAAGTGGTTTTGTGCATATAGTGGTATTTTAATGCCGAAATTTGCAGAATTTTTTTCTTTGTTAGCTTGTGTACCACACTCTTTGTTCAGTCGCGTGCGATATGCTTAATATCTTCTAGGTGCTTTGAACTTTGTTGATATTTTAATATCATCTTAGTGAATTGTATCCTTTAATCTTGGTTAATTCCATTTTGGTACTATTTTCGATTATTATTCTCCATTATAGTACTGACTTGTGTTTTATATCAATCACAGGATGGCGCCACCACGCCGTTCTGAGGAGGACATACCACCTGAACTTGGGGCTGCTTTGGCAAGTATTGCTAATGCCTTGGCAAGTATTTTTCAGAATCTTGAATACTGTCATCGCAAACACATGCATAGCTTGTGCAACCGCTTTGTTAAGAACTTCCTTTCCACCCATAGAAAGTAACTTTTTCTTCCATCCATTGATTTTAGCTAGGACCTTCTCAATGAGATGTTGAAAACGGTCACTTCTATCCGCCCAAACCATGGCCGGTAAACCCAAATATTTTTCATTCAGAGATTCAGTCACAATATTTAATCTTTCACACACAACAACCTTCTCATCAACCAATGTATTGGGACTTAAAAAGATACTTGATTTTGCATCGCTTACCATTTGTCCCGAGCTATCACAATAGAGATCCAGGATTTATTTCAATACCATCGCATTTCTCTCATTTGCCTCCATCAAAATAAGAGAATCATTCGCAAATAACAAATGTGTAATCATAGGAGAATCTCGACATACCTTAACACCAACAAGCTCATCATTTTCTGCAACATGTGTAAGCATACTCGAGAGCCCTTCTATACAAATAAAGAATAAATAGGGTGACGAAGGATTTCCCTATCGAATACCTCTTGATGGAGAGAAAGATTCGGTTGCAGTTGAGTTAAACCGAACTGAATACTTTACCGAAGAGCCACATGACATAACTAGGGACACCCATCTTGCATCAAATCCCAGCTCCACCCATCTTGCATCAAATCCCAGCTCCAATAAATAGGGTGACAAATCATTTTCTTCAAAAAACATCACTCCACTCTATCATAAGCCTTATGCATGTCTAACTTCACAGCACACAAGCCATTCTTACCCTACTTCTATTTGATCTTATGAACACTTTCATAGGCCAGCAGAATAATATTCGTAATAAGTCGCCCTGGAACAAAAGCACTCTAGTTTTCCCCAATAATATCAGGAAAAATCACTTCCAGCCTATTAGCTAGCATCTTTAAAATAACCTTGTATACAACATTGCATAAAGTAATTGGGCAATATTGAGTGATATTTTAAGGGTTGTTTACCTTTGGGATTAATACCACCATCATGCCATTCCATCCAATAGGGATAGTACCTGAATTGACAGCTTCTATCACCTCCTTGGTTAGATCATCACCAATTGGCCAAAATATCTTATAGAAAATTGCATGCAAACCATCTAGCCAGAGCTTTAAAGTCTCCGGTTTCTAGCTGGAGCTTTAAAGTCTCCAATTTGGAATAGGGCTTTTTAACTTCCTCCACGGTGAATGACACTAGGAGATCACTATTCATCTCCTCAGTAATCTTTGGTAGAAGTTTATTTAGGACCTCAACACTGGGCTCATGTACTTCTGAAGTAAACAAACCTTCAAAATAGAACTTAATCAAGTTGCTCATGCCATATGGGTCTTCCCATTTAACACACACCTCATCAATAAGATATTTGATTTTGTTCTTCTTCCTCCCAGCACTTGCAAAATTATGGAAAATACTAGTGTTGTTATCGCCATGCTTAAGCCAATTTTCTCTACCTCTTTGGACCCAATGAATTCCTCTTGCTCTAATAAAGCCTCAATTTGCAGCAATAAATTTGTTTGGGTAGCCAAAGACTCATCATTCATCGGATCCCGTCTAGCATCCTCCATCTTCTTTTTGACAAGCTCGATCTTTCGTCGAGGCCCTTTAACTCACGCTGATCCCATGCATGTAATTCTTCATAAACCCGATCAGTTTTTTGCATAAGCGTCGGATCCACTATACTTCCTTCCACCTTCTGCGACGCAGCGTGCACAACTGCCTCCACCCGGTCCTCCTCCAGCCAACGTGCTTCGAAGCGACGAGGCTTTGGCCCAGCAGAAGCATGGACTCCCGCCAAGTAGTCCATATTAACAGTAATGGGCCGATGGTCGCTCTTCGTAGCTCCTTCATTTATCAACATTGCCGATGGTGACAACTTTACTCCTTGTAGTTTTTCATGTTTAGGATGTTGTAGGCAACGACAAGAAAATAATTTCTTAAAAGGAAACACATTTTTGGTTAATTTCAAACATCAAATATTCACCTCCCTCTAGTCGATGTAAGTGGTATGTCACAAACATTAGGTCACCACTGACAATCCTTTTGCCCTGAGATTGTCCCTGGAAACTAAGGCATTTGGGATGAATCTAATCCCAATTTTCATTCACCTCGGATGGTTGCGACCTCATTTATTTATCATAATTTCTATCACAATAAGGTGAAATTTACTCATGATGAGAATGACAACGGAGGAAGACTCTACATGAAGGCGAGCCACTTGAGGCCCCTCTCCTGCATCTCGTCGATATTCTGGTCTTAATTACTCGACAAACTAGATAAAAATTCATGTCATAGTCGTCACAAGCCGGATTTAGCGAAATCGGCACGAGTGCGTTCTTCCTTCTTGAAGGCTTTACTGTGGAAGAACAATGACTTAGTCGCACATGCTTATTGGTCATATTTGGCCATGGTTTGACCATATCGATTACATATATTCTACCTGTTTGATAATTTAGGCAGCAAAGAAAGGGATGTTCGACTTTCTAAAAAGAAACACCGCAAACATCAGAAGCTCCTTAAGATAATCTTCAAGAATTTAAGATATGTCTTGTACAACGAATATTTCATGTATCAAACGAAATAAAAGCTCAAAATCATAAAAAGTGGAATCCTAAATCCAAGTAAAAAAGGCAAAAAAAACTTTAAATCAGGGTGAAAAATATTAATTAGTTCAACTAGTAGTACATGAAAAAAAAAGACTGAGTATGAACTCCCTCCGTCTAAAAAATATACTCCCTCGTCACAAACTAAATGTCGCTGTTTTGTCAAAAATTGGATGAATCTAGAAACTGTTTAGTATATAGATTTTTCATCCAATTTTTGACAAATCTTCGACATCTATTTTAGGACGGTGGGAGTAAGATGTTTTAGCTTTTTGAAACGAATGTATCTAGACAAATTTTGTGTATAAATTCGGAGTGAACCTATACAAGACATCTAGATACATTCGTTTGAGAAAGCTAAAATGTCTTATATTTCTGAAGGGAGGGAGGGAGGGAGTAGCTAGGAGTATCTAGCCAGATTAACCACATGGAACTATCGGAACAGCTGCTGGCCGTCCGATCCTTCAGAACATCGATCTTCGATTCAGTCTCACAATCTCGTTTTCCCTTTCTCCTTCTTGTGCCGCCGCTGCTGCTCCGTGGAGATCGAGCACTGCCCCTCTGGAGCAGCAGAGGTTGCCGGTGCCGGCATCATCACCGGCATCGCCGATGACGCTGCAGCAGGCATCATCACCGCGTGGTAATGCGCGCACGGAATCATGGATCCGTACGGGACCATGGGAACCACTGCTCCCGGACGGACTTGTCCTGTGGGGGTAGGCAGAATCGGCATGGCGACAGCCGCTGTCGGCGGTGGCTGCATCACGGGGTACATTGCTGCTGCTGCTGCCGATGCTGACGGGCTCATGTTCATTGACTGGACTTGCTGCTGCAGGGACTTCATGTACTGGATCGTCTGCTCCAGTGTCGACGCTTGGTTAGACTGCAGAGATTAGTGCCCATCAGATTCAGAGTGCTCAGGTGGCAGTTATAACATTACATTTTATTCTGGGCTCAGAAAAAATCATGAGAAATTGCAGAAAATATCGCAGTAAAAGTAAGAAATTGGCCCTAGCTGAGCTGACCTTGTCGCATCCAGGGACGAGCTGCTGAAGGGTCCTGAGCCTGTCACTGATCTTACACCGTCGCCTCTGCATATACGTTCATTGCATGGAAAATGTCATGGGATGCGTGATATATAGGTACATGTGTGAGATTCGGAACATAGGAAGTGAGCAAAGGATTACCCTTTCTGTACTGTTGTGTGTTACCGAGTGCTGTGACGATCTTGTCCTGCTTGACCCTCCTGATGCTGCCTTCCTCCTATCGCTGGAGCCGCTCCCGGTGTTTTCGTTCTGATAGGGCAATGAAATAGTAAGAGATAATAAGAATACTAATGCAAGCAGTCTCTTCCATTTCTAAGAACCTGCTTGTAATTTTGATTTTAGTGCTACGGAAAGCACCATGTAATGTTCTTATGTAGTCAAAGAAACTCAAAGGTGACACATCGGACATACATGCCGCCGAGGGTGACTGTATATGTACGTATCACAAATCACGATAAGAAGAACAAGATTGATATAATTGCAAGGATCTTGGCAAAGTATAATGCAAAAAGTAATGAAAAATTGAATCCGTGACTTGCTCGAGAAGGCATTGTTCATATACTTCATACTTGACATGATAATAAGACGCATGGATGTTACAAGAAAAGGAATCATATAAAAAATCTAGAACGAATATCTTGGCATATGGTACCACTTCTTGTGAACCCATATATATTGCATTACCAAGTTGAGGTTTCCAAAGGATGCTATGAAAATAAGCGTGGCTAGAACGTGTGAAACTACAGAGACTTTTCTAGGGCATCTTAAATTTTAACGAAGAAATCGTGGAAGAAGGAAAAATAAGTTAAGAAGAGAAGCAAGCCTACGTTGTTGGCAGGAGACATGTCCTCCGTTGCTAGAAGCTTCCCCTTGCTCTCGGTGCCCAAACTCACCGTGGCCATCGTCGACGGCTCGCTCTTCACCTCGGTCGGTATTCTTGCACTGTCAACCTCGCCACTGACGATCGGGTAGAGCCACGCCGCCATCATTTCGTCCGAAGGTGGCAGCTTAAGGGGCACACGTGGTAGCTCTGGTGTGGGTATGATGGTGGTGGTGGAAGCTGCCGGCTGACCAGTGGCGTCTCCTTCCCACAGTAACTTGAAGAGATCTTCGCTGCAAGGAAAGTACACACATAAGCGTGTGCATATTTACGGAGCATTAATTGCTGAAACAGTCGGATCTACTAGCTGTATGGAGTACGTATATAGCTTCATTTCGGTCATGCATACGAACACCCCATGGACAGATTCTGCATGCCCTCACGTACGTACGTGGAGTTACCGAACATGGAGAGGAAGTTGTCCTCGGCATCCGTGGCATCGACGGCGGGAGCCTCGCCGGGCGGGTTGCCGTCGTCGTCGTTGTACCACCAGTAATGGTCTCGAGCTGGATCGTCATGGCCGTCCATCGTTCAATGGAAGAAGAAGAAGGTAGGTAGCTATAGGGAAGTGGTCGTTCCTACAGAGAGTGTATGCTTCATAGCTGGACACCGCGCAAATCCTTTATATAGCAGCGGTAGCAGGCGACTATTACACGACATGTCCGGTCGAGGGCACGTTCCGTGTTGTGATTGGAGGTGCCGCCGCCTCCATGAGATAGCGTCGTCACGTAGCTAGCAGCTCTGGCGTTGAAATGTCCACGACTCCACGTACGTGGTAGAGATCGAGCAACCCTAGCTAGCTAGAAGACGACCATGCACGCTTGCGTACGTGCAGTCTAGCTAGAAGACAGGCCGTGAACGGTGGAGGCTATCAATCATCATTATTTCTATGTAAATGTAAATACGTCTAACTTGGTCCGTGTCTGCTGCCAGTAACGGTGTATGCACTGCACATCGGCACATGCATGGATATCTTTGCTCGTTTGAGTCATTCCAATCCGTAGGATCGATCAAGCCATGCATACACGTGGAAGGTGGGTGGGCATGCCATGCTAAATTTGTGGCTCACAGGCACGCACGCACGCAACGCCCAGCCCAATGGGCTTCCCCCGAGTGGCACACACACCTTTACTTATGCCTCGAGATCCCCGGCAACTTATAGCATCCCACGCGCGCGCACACACACCTTGGTCCTTGGACCTTGGAGTGCTTCTCCCGCAGGTGCATTTGGCCGTACCTCCAGGCCAGCCGATGCACCCGCCATGACCAACCACTTGACCAGTTACTCATGCATGGTGTTCAGGTCGGTACCCTGTAACCCTGGTGCGATGAATCGATAACCCATGCTGCCATGCATGCGTCCAACAATGGCGGTGCTGGCTAGTGGTTAGGGCAGGAGACGTTGTGTCGTCTCCGGCGCTGGGCAGTACGTGCGTGGCCTAACAGCCGCAGCTACGTACGCATCTTTATCACGACAAAGGGGTGAGGGGAGCGTTGGGCAATAAGCACGAACAATTTATTAATAGATTATTAATGGAAGCATTGTTCTTTATCATATTCTAAATGTCGTTGGTTCATTTTCATCTAGAAAAATGACATGCTTTCTAACCATATTTTAGACAAAAAAAAAATTGGCATAAAACAGTGCAGGAACATAAATAGCATAAACATTATAATCTATTAAACCGCTCCGCAGTATACAAAAATGAAAAGAAACAAACTTTTGGCACCCCAGAAACAAAACTTCTATGCAACAGCCCATCCTCCTATTAGGACCGAGAAGCAATGGCGGAGCTTGGCAGAAACAGCAGGCGGGCGAAACACAAAATCTAAGAGTTGTGTGTGTGTGCGGGGTGGGGGGGGGGGGGGCGCTGACTTGTACTAAGCTTCGCCACTGCCGAGAAGGAACCATGACCCATTTACTTGCCCAGACCATTGGTTAAAAAACGACGACCAGGATTCATCCCAGTGGGATCAATACCAACGGATCGACCAACCCTGATCCCCACTTCTCCTCCTCCTCCCTGATTTCCACGCGTGCGACGAGAGAGGCGACGACAGGGCGACCATGCACCTCCACGACAACCATGGCAACTTGGTGGTGGCAGCCAAAGCACTCCCATTTCCGGTGGTGTTGTGGCTCCGCTCGCCGAACAAACATGGTGCAGATTGGATCCCCCACACTACTTTGTTTAGTGTGGCATGTGCGTCGCATTGGTGACAACGACGACTGCAACCGATGGCACGATGGCCAACGGTGGTCTCGTTTGTTCCTCGGCTTGCGACACGTCCATCTGTGTGCTCCTCCGTCGAGAGAAGTCGGTGATGCGACACCGTCGCCCTCGCACATCAATGGGCGGTGTGCGTGCCCCGGAGGGAAAGACAACGACGTCACGGCATTAGAGACAATCTGGAAATTGCAATCTTTTGCTCGTGTTGAATTACAGAATGTGTGCAGAATAGGGTTCATCCGACAATTTTTTGTTGTTGCTAGGGTTAGGTACATCCGACGACGTTCGCTCGCGATTAGAGTCCATGGACCATGGATAAAACCTTTGGTCAAATGGCAATCAAATTTAATAGAGTTTAATCAAGTGTACAGAAAAAATTAAAATCACAATGCAAAATGCATACTACTAATATGGAACATTTTTCATGACTACTTTTAATCTATGTCCCGATCGACCAGAAATTAGCTCCACAATATAGAGTTTATTGTACCCAAAAACAAATAGACAGCAGCAGTATTCAAATTTACTTTCTTCATACTAATAAAGATTGTATTTTCCTCCAAAATAGTACTACTGACAGCAGCCGGCGGCTAGCGTGAGCTGCAAGCGGCGGTAGTGCGGCGGCTTACCTTGACATCTTGCTTTCTGCTCTCCTATGGGTCGGCCTCGATCGGGGAAACGCCTGCGACATGCCAAATTCATCATGCATGCCAGGGACCACGCATCAAGCATGCGTATACGCGTACGCGCGAAAGCGACGGCCGGCTTCCGATCGCCACCACGTGCGGGCACGTGAGGCTTTCCGATGTTCTCGCACCACCGGTACTTACGCGCTTGTCTTCTACTAGTGGACGATGCTATCTCGCGCGAACCTAGGCAGCTAGCTACTCCTAGTCCTACATACCCGGCCGCCGCCGGGTTGGAGATGACGTCGACTCCGCCACTCGGTGCTGTTTACTTTGCGTCTCCGGGGACGGGCGGCGACCGTCGTCGTCGCATCAGCGTGTGCAATGATGATTAGGTCTTTCATAATGGGTGTTTCTTAGAATCGTATCGTAGGCAATTTGTTTATGTGGCACTATAGTTAATGAGGAAAGAGATTGAGGTTGTATCTTAGCTAAGAAAAACCTCTTGCACGCAACCATAGGCAAAAGACATTGCTAGTCCAATCACATGCATACATGTCTTCTAAATCATTAAATGTAGAGACACCACTAAAAAACAATGCATTGAAGAGGTTGTATCTTAACCATTTATTTTTTCTATGATAACGTGCTAAGATACAATCCATTGTGAAAGGCCTTAGCACCTCACCATTGGCTTCTCCGCTAGTACCTAAGGCTTTTCACAATGGGATGTATCTTAGCACTTTTTCATAGGAGCAATTAAAACTTAAGAAATAACTATGACAATGAAGTGTTTCTTAGTTGGTGTTTCTTAGAAGAGTTGCATTAATTGATTTTAGTCTCATGCATGAGTATGATTGGATTAGGCATTCTTTTTGCCTATGATAGCGTGCAAGGGCTGTATCTTAGCTAAAATACAACAACCATCTTTTTCTTCAATAAATGACATGCCACATAAGCAATGTACCTAGAATATCACGCCAAGAGACACCCATTGTGAAAGACCTAACACCAGCCATAGTTCTAACATCAGCGTGTGCTAATACTATTAATTAAAAAGAGGAAATAAAGAGAAGAGGAGTGATTAGAATAATTAGCGATGGGGAGAGATGAACGTTGTTGCGGGAGGGCAAACGGGCAAAAGAAGGCAAAGTATTGCAGAACACAGAGTAAACTGAAAAATCCGTGAAAAACTATAACGCTGACTAAATCGGGACAGATGGAGTAGCACCTTTAGACTAGCCCAAGAGCAATATTCAAATCCGTATTATTATGGGGCAGGCCCTAGCGAGATGTCTCATGCACTAGCAATATTCAAATCCGTAGTATTATGGATGAAGATGGAGGTGTAGGGGAGTCGTGTGCACACGGGACTCTCGCTGTCCATGATAGACCGACATGTCTTAGAAACCGAGCGATAAGGGGAGCCACGTGCACATGGGACTCTCGTCGTCGATGATGTCTTGTCATGCCTTGCAATACAGAGCAAGAAGGGGAGTCGTGTGCATAGGGAACTCCTATCGCCAACGATGGCTCGCCACGCCTTGCATACCGAGTGGGATATGGCAAGCCAGAGTGGCATCGCCGCTAGACGACAGAGCACGTCGGTAAGCGCACCCACTAGTAGATGTAGACGAATACATATAGGTTGATGCTTCCATGGATAGTCGTGTCATCGGCTCGCTGTCTCCTTCATCTTCGTCGCTACCCACGATGTCGTCATATCCATCTCAGTTCAAATAAGATGGATGAGGAGGTTGTTTACGTGTGGCTGTTAATGCTTAATCACGGGCAACCAAATTTACTGCAGCAAACCAAACAATCGGCGCACCTATCTCCATATGGCCAAAAAAGCCATGTAAGTAACCAACTGAAGTATCTCCATATGGCCCAAAAGCCATTTTGACGGCGACACGCCCTTGGGCCTTACCCAAGGAGTTCGGAAAGTGATGCAGCCTACAGACACACCCTAAATTTTTGGTCCCTCCATTCATACCCGGTCTATTAATTAAAGCACACGTTCTTACACTATTCAAAAATTCTCACGGCAAAAATACCTCCAATTTTTGGGGGTGGCACAGGTAAAAATCGTCTGCAAAAGTTGGTTAGCCAGCGGATGAGAAACTGCGTTATTCGCGGGGGCCACGTATACCTGTGGTACACACAATACCGGTATATATTTGTACACACAATACGGGGGCCATGCAAATTAAAGAACCTAACTTAATTAAATTCATCAACGCACACGCAAGGTTCCTCGCTAACAGTCATAGCAAGTGTGTAACGTACGCCTTAAACTGATCGATGGAGTCACATACCTAGGAGTAGGTACGTACACAGGTTTTTCCGGCAGGTCGTCGTGGACCTCTCCTTGATCCACCATCGTCGTCATCGTCGTCGTGTCCACGCCGGCGTCGTCGGCGCGTGTGGTTACCGAGCCTATTTTCTTCCCTTCCATCATCGCCTGGCAGTGGCACCCGGCCGATCTCTCAGCTCAGCTCAGTGTGAACTGGAGCCGGAATGATGCAGGCGGTATAGCTGGCTGACTTGCGGAGATATCGACGTAGATAGGCAAGGCGGAGTCCACTTGGAGGCAGCGTATGGCTGGAGCCCAGCGTACGTACGTATACGTACCAAGGAGATGAGCCAGCTCTGTGTCCAGCTCGGCGAGCCACATCTGGCGCCCACAAATGCATGCCTGTATACGTGTCACTCCATATCAGACACCTCTAGATATGCCACGTCGACGAGGCATCCGATCCGAATATGCGGCGCCCTTAGGGGCCTTCACCCATGCACGCGTCTATATCGGAAGCATATATACGAGTCTATCCACTGTATGTACGGTATGTTTGTAACGTAGAGTTGATCTACTGTTTCATGAACGTGCTGACATGCACGCGTGCAGTACCCAGAACCTAGCTATGTGCATGTTTAATTTGTAATTAGTACCTACTCCCTCGGTTTAAAATATAAGATGTTTTAGCTTTATGAATAAAGTATATCTAGACCTCTTTTACACTACAGGAATAAACAGAGGCGCTGACGGCCGGCCTCCGTCGGCACAACACCATTTTACCGTCGGCACAAGCTGTGCTGACGGTGGCCGTCGGCGTAGTCCCCTCGGCATAGCTACTTGTCGGCGTAGCCCACGGCCGTCGGCGTAGCGGTTCCCCCTCGGCATAGTCTTGAAGTGGGCCCCACGATGTCAGACAACAGCCGTTGGGTAACGGCCTAGATCTGGAGCTACGCTGATGGCCAGGCCGTCGGCACAGGCCTTGGTAACGGCCTAGCCCTGGAGCTACGCCAACGGCCAGGCCGTCGGCATAGGCCTAGATTATTTCAAAAAAATTCAATTTTTTTAATTTTTTTAACTTTTTTGAATTATTTAACTCATTAATCTCACATGAATATTTTTAGTTCTGATTACACTTAATCTAATGTCAAATTACACTCGTAGTCAAACTTCCCAATCGGTCACCCATCCTAACACTACTCTAACCCTAGCACGCTTAACTTCTAAGTTCCTTCCATATAAGCTTCCAACAAAGAAATTAGAACTTATTGTTAATACTATGATACCTATCCTATTAACCATTAGACTATAATGTTAGACATCATTATTTTTTTATATTCCATGCAATTATTTAAGTAAACAACAATGAATTAGTAATAATAATCTTGAATACAAATAAAAATAATTTTATTTATTTATTTTGCCTTTTTCCATTTAATATTGAATAATTCATATATACAAATCCGTAAATCGTAATTCGACAAATAATATATCTAAATTGATCAGAAAAATGAGAGAAATACAAATATGATATTCCTATCATCTAATTAGTTATGTATAATATCTTTTTAACACTAGACCAACCGAAACTATGTCAGGATTCATGAAACACCCATTTTTGGCCCTCGAAAAATAAAAAATGGCTTTTTGGTGCGATGAAAAAGAAATCTTCCTTCTGAAACATTATTCGCCATCCCATGATGCACATGTATGCATAATATGGACAAATTATCACAAACTATGCCTTCATTCTAGTCATAACATTGGTCATTTGACCCGAAAATCAGGAAACCTCCAACGAGATAGGTCATTTTGTGAAGGTTTTTTTGAGACATAATCAATATACCAAGTTTGATATTTTTTCTTCTAACTATGTCACATAGTATGACACCATGCGAAGGTTTTGTATTGTTTGGATCGTTTTTGAATTTCTTATCCCCGTTTTAAACTATCGTCAAACTTTTTCGAACGACGGGCATGAAGATTCTTAGCTCGGGGCTGAGACTCGCTAAACTTGAAGTGGATCTCTGATAAAATAACATATTGTGAACCTAAAAATAATTTTTGTGAAACATCATGAGCATTCGATCATGTACCTGTAGTTTCATATCTGACCCACTTTCTACCGATTCAGCATGAATTTGTCTTTTTTAGCAAGGGATAGACGGAAATGTTTAAGATCCTCCTGTTAGGACATTGTCCATGTAAGGTGGTCTTTTTGAAAAATGTGATGGTAGCATTTTGAATTAGTCATTTGGTGGTTGCTTCACAAACCGTCCGTTTTTTGCACTCGGAAAATAGAAAACGCCTTTTTTGTGCGATGAAAAGGAAAACTTCCTCCTGAAACATTGTTCGCCATCCCATGATGTACATGTATGCACAATATGAACACATTATCACAAACTATACCTTCATTCTAGCCATAACATTGGTCATTCGACCCGAAAGCCAAGAAACCTCGAACGAGATAGGTCATTTTGTGAAGGTTTTTTTGAGACATAATCAATATACCAAGTTTGATATTTTTCTTTCTAACTATGTCACATAATATGACACCACGCGAAGGTTTCGCATTGTTTGGATCGTTTTTGAATTTTAATGCCCGTTTTAAACTATATATAATGTTTTATGTTTCACTTAATTTTTGTTCACAAATATGTAATATTTGAGTGTAGATAGATAGATCTTATTTTTCTACAAATTTTGATATATTATTTGTATTTTTCTGAATTAGAATAATTTAGTTATGATTTTTCAAAAATTAATGAGGTAAAAGGAAAAATAGCTATTAAATGGAAAAGAATCTGGAGGCCTACGCCGACGGCCTAGCCGTCGGCACAGACCCTGGCCGTCGGCACTGTCTGGCTACCTAACGCCGTTTCCGTCGCCGTGTCTGAACTGGGGCTACGCCGAGGGCTGTACCTACGCCGTGGGCCACCGTCGGCACAACCCTCTCTACTATGCCGACGGCCATGCTACGCCGAGGGCTACCCTCGGCACCGTCATCTACGCCGACAGCCGTCCTACGCCGACGGCCGGGCTGGTCTGCTGGCCGGGAGAGGCAGCTATGCCGACGGCCCCGACATTTGGCCGTCGGCGTAGCCGGCCGGCCGTCGGCACCTCAATTCTTTCCTGTAGTGTTAGTGTGGAGGTCCACTAAAAGAGGTCTAGATACACATCTTTTACAAAGCTAAAACATCTTATATTTTAAAACAGAGAGAGTAATTGTTTTTGTTTTACCATAGTCCTGACATTCTAGACACGACCACAGGCTAGCGTCCAGCTGATCTGGCAATTCATATCTTCAGATACTACTCGCACGGGCACATAACGCGTCTTCACACGCGAGTAGAGAAAAGCCTGCTCAAGGCGCACCTGAAACCCCATCTGAGGCGCATATGGTATACGTCTCTAGCGCTGCACATCTAGTATTTGCTACGCGAGGCGCATAATATGCGCCTCTAGTATCTGTTATGCGAGGCGCATATCACATGTGCCTCCTATACTTCATATACGCGAGGTGGTGGTATGCTACTTCATATGTGGTGGTATGCGCCTCGGGTAATATCCAATATGCGCCTCCTATACTTCCCATATGCACCTCGGGTATATTTTCGAAATTCAAGTTTTACAGCAATTTTAATTACAGTTTACAGGTATTTAAATATACAATAAGTCCAGAATACAGTATAAACATCACATAATTTTCTAGAAACTTGCAATTGGCAAAATCATAATAGAACCAGCATGAATACAAGTACATTACACATCAATCGTGACATACGCGTTCATACATCAACAAGTGCCAAGTTTTCACACAACACCAAGTGTTTGTGCCACAAGTTCACACCTCCGAGTACAAGTTCACAATCACATTACAACTCCGACGACGAAGCTCTATCTAGATGAAGTAGAGCACATAACCTACCATGAAGAGCAACAGAGGAAGTTCCTCCACTTCTTCCGCACGCGCCTCCTCCATTTCTCTTCCGCCACCTCTCTAGTCTTGTAGCCTTTGTAGTTGTTGCCCGAGAATTCGTTCACTTGTTTCTGGCAGTCTTCCCATTCCTCGTACACACTTGGAACCTTGTCGGCATACACGACATAACACTTCTTCGCCATCTCCTATACACAAGATAGATGATATTATCCATGTCAGTGCAAAGCAATAGCAGTTCACAAGATAAGATCATGCATATATATATGGGTCCAACAAGATGTAAGAAATCACATTCTAATCATCGGTATTTTGAAGAAAGATAAAAAAAGCAAACCAAGAATGACTTGTATTAGTGCCTCATACTTAGGTTGGGCATGGAAATAACAATGCTCGATGTTTGATTTTGTGCGGCAAGTAGAGTATATGTCCAAATTACTAGTCTACTTGGCACACGAGATCAAACAACGACATAGTCATACACATAACGCCAACATGTTCTAATCATCGGCATTTCAAAGAAAGACCAAAAAAAGCAAACCAAGAATGACTTGCATTACTGCCTCATACTTAGGTTGGGCATGGAAATAACAATGCTCGTTGTTTGATCTTGTGCGGCAAGTAGAGTATATACCTAAATTACTAGTCTACTTGGCACACGAGATCAAACAACGGCATAGTCATACACATGACGCCACAACACGTTCTAATCATTGGCATTTCAAAGAAAGACCAAAAAAAAGCAAACCAAGAATGACTTGGATTCGTGCCTTATACTATTCGTATCACCAAAGACAGAAGAAGAGAAATACTTTCACGATTCATATAGCATGGACATGTTATGTCCAATGGTAAAGCAAGGAAATGATTCGGTCTCCACGACAGCGACTCATTTCGAGTTTGATGTGTCGAAAGGAGTCGTTGTCGTGGACCCGGAACCCTTTCCTTGGCCTACCATTGAACATATTATGTCTTATGTATATGAATCTCGAAAATATCTGTCCTCTTTTGACTTTGGGGCTACAAGATGAAATAGTTTATCATTTCATTATATCGCCAAAGATGAAAGGAAAGAAATCATTCCACGATTCATATAACAATGTCACCAATGCTATACGAATAGTTCAGTGTCTTTCCTTTCGACTTTGGGGCTACAATGAGATATTTGAAACTAAATACTTCACCATTTCATTTAATTCACGCTATCTAATCTATTCGTATCGCCAAAGACAAAAGAAGAGAAATACTTCCACGATTCATATAGCTGTTGGAGATATGCCCAAGAGGCAATAATAAAAGTGATTATTATTATATCTTTTTGTTTATGATGAATGTTTACATCCCATGCTATAATTGTATTATTAGGAAACACTAATACACGTGTGTTTTGTAAACATATAAAAGTCCCTAGTAAGCCTCTTGTTGAACTAGCTTGTTGATTAATTGATGATTATGGTTTCCTGATCATGGACATTAGGATGTGATTAATAATAAGGTCATATCATTAGGAGAATGATGTGATGGACACACACCCATAGTAAGCGTAGCATAAGATCAAGTCATTAAGTTCGTATTGCTGTAAGCTTTCAAACACATAGTAACCTATTCCTTCGACCATGAGGTTATGTTAATCACCATCACCGGATGGATACTTTGATGACATCAAACGCCGCTTCGTAACGGGGTGGTTATAGAAGTGTCATTGGGTATTCTGAAAGTATGTGTTGAAGCGCATGAACCAAGATTGGGATTTGTCCATCCATATGACAGATAGATATGCTCTGGGCCCTCTCGGTGGAATGTCATCTAGTTAGCTTGCAAGCATGTGACTAGGTCACAAGGGATGACATATCACGGAACGAGTAAAGAGTGCTTATCAGTAACGAGGTAGAACTGGGTATGGAGATACCGACGATCAAACCTCGGATAAGTATAGTATCGCGAGACAAAGGGAATTAGTTTCGTATGTAAATGGTTCAATCGATCGCGAAGTCATCGTTGAGTATGTGGGAGCCATTATGGATCTCCAGGTCCCGCTGATGGTTATTGATATGAGATGTGTCTCTATCATGTCTACATATTCACGAACCGTAGGGTGACACACTTAAGGTTCGAAGTTGTTTTAAGTAGATATGGAATGTGCGTTGGAGACCGAATGTTGTTCGGATTCTCGGATTGGATTCGGGACATCACGAGGAGATCCGGAATGGTCGGGAGAATAAGATTCATATATAGGAGATCATTTTATGAGATAGGAAATGTTCCGCAGTGTTTGTATGAGAGTTCTAGAAGGTTTCGGAATGTTCTGGAAGATATCTTGGAGTTTGCTTGAAAATCAAGATAGGGATCAAGGAGTCCTGGTGGGTCAAGATACGGATTCGTGGGGGGAGGAGGACTCCTCCCCCCACCTCCAACCCGCCGGCCTAGGGAGGAGAGGAGTCCTACAAGGACTCCCCTCCCCATGGCGCCATCCCCTCTTTAAATAGAGGGGCAGGGGGCGCCCCCTCCTCCCTTGCTCTCATAATCCCCAATCTCTGCCGCCTCTCTCCTCCACCATCTTCTGCACAGGCATAGGCGAAGCCCTGCAGAATTCTCTACTCCACCACCACCACCACGCCGTCGTGCTGCTAGGATTCCGTGGAGAAGATCTACTACCTCCGCTGCTCGCTGGAACGGGGAGAGGAAGGTCTGCTTCGACTCCGCACGTGTGACCGACTGCGGAAGCGCTGCCGAATTGCGGCGCCGGAAGGATCGTCTACTTGACCAAGGGCGGAAGCGCTGCTGGAACGCGACGCCGGAAGGATCGTCTACTTGACCGAGGGCGGAAGCGCTGCTGGAACGCGACGCCGGAAGGATCATCCACACGATCTTGAGATCGGCAAGTGATCTACTACATCAACCACGAGATCTAATCTCGTTAACGCTTTCGGATCTACGAGGGTTAGTTCCCATTTATCTCGTTGCTCATGTCTAATAGATTAGATCTTGGCTTTTATCTAGATTAGATCTAGGTTTTGTTCGTTCTTGCGATAGAAATTTTTTGTTTTCCATGCTACGAACCCATCAGTGGTATCAGAGCCGTATCTATGCGTAGATCTGTTGCACGAGTAGAACACAATGTTTTTGTGGGCGTTGATGCTTTTGTTGTCGGTGTCTTAGCGTGTACTTTGCATCTTGCGGCATGGTGGGATGAAGCGGCTCGGGCTAACATTACATGTCATCGCACATGAGACTTGCTCCACGCTTGACGTGCAACTTGCTTTGCACAAGTGGCTTTGCGGGTGTCTGTCTCTCTCACCATAGTTAAGATTCAATTTACAATGAGCATCTTGACAACACTTGTATCAACGTTGTGGTCCTTGTTCGTAGGTAAGATCGGTCTTATGCGAAAGCCCCAAGCCACGTAAAACATGCAAAGAAAATTAGAGGCGTCTAACTTGTTTTTGCAGGGGTTTTGTGATGTGATATGGCCAACATGTGATTGTGATTGTATTTGATGTATGCAATGATCCTTGTTGTAATATGGCAACCGGCAGGAGCCTAATGGTTGTCTTTAATTCTGTTAAGACCTGTGTGTCTATTCATCTTGTAATAGCTTTATTCCAAGTAGTTGTAATAGTTGCTGGTGATGATGGACAACCATGAAGCGGCGCCACTGACCTTGACGCAATGCTGGTGATGATGGAGATCATGTTCGTGCTTTGGAGATGGAGATCAAAGGCGCAAGAAGAAAAGGCCATATCATATCACACTAATTATGAATTGCCTGTGATGTTAATCCTTTATGCATCTTGTATTGCTTAGATCGCGACGGTAGCATTATAAGATGATCCCTCTCACTAAATATCAAGTAATAAAGTGTTCACCCTTAGTTGGCACCGTTGCTAAGACTCGTCGTTTCGAAGCATCTCGTGATGATCGGATGTGATAGATTCTACGTGTGCATACAACGGGTGCAAGCCAGATTTGCACATGCGGAAACTAAGGTTATCTTGACGAGCCTAGCATGTACAGACATGGTCTCGGAACACGGAATACCGAAAGGTAGAGCATGAGTCATATAATTGATATGATGAACATGAAGATTGTTCGCCGATGAAACTACATCTTCTCTCGTGAAGATCGGACTTGGTGTAGTGGACTTGGTTCGTGTAATCACTAAGACAATGTGAGGGATGTTGTTTTGAGTGGGAGTTCACCTAGTTAGTTTAATAATTAAATTTGAACTCAATTTGTCATAAACTTAGTCTAAACTACTTGCAAATTGTTGTAGATTATGGCGACCCCCTCCATCAATTTCAATGCGTTCCTAGAGAAAGAAAAGCTTAAAAACAATGGAAGCAATTTCACGGACTGGTTCCGTGGACTGAAGATCGTCCTCAGGGCTGGTCAGTTGACCTATGTGCTCGATGCACCGCTAGGTGACCCACCTGCAGATAATGCCACCGATGACGAAAAGAATGTTTTCGCCACTCGGAAGAATCATTACTCCACAGTTCAGTGTGCCATCCTGTACGGTTTAGAAGCGGAGCTCCAACAGCGTTTTGAGCACCACGACCCGTTCGAAATCATTAAGGAGCTCAGGCTAATTTTTGAGACTCGCGCGGCCATGGAGAGCTATGAGGCCTCCGAGAAATTCTTTAACTGTAAGATGGAAGAAGGAAGCTCCGTTAGCGAGCACGTGCTCACCATGTCTGGGTACGCTAAGAAGCTCCAAGAGTTGGGAATATCGATTCCTAATGAATTGGGGATTCACCGTCTCCTTCAATCACTGCCACCAAGTTATAAGAACTTTGTGATGAACTACAACATGCACTGCATGAACAAGACGTTGCCTGAACTGTCGTCCATGCTGAAAACTGCTGAAGTGGAGATCAAGAAGGAGCAACAAGTGTTGATGGTCAATAAGACCACCAATTTCAAGAAACGGGGCAAGCCTAAGAACAAGGGCAACTTCAAGAAGGACGGCAAGAAAGCTGCCGCACCTGCTAAGAAGCCCAAGGCTGGTCCTAAACCTGAAACTGAGTGCTTCTACTGCAAGGGAGCTGATCACTGGAAGCGTAACTGCCCCAAGTACCTGGCGGATCTGAAGAACGGCAACATCAAGAAGAAAGGTATATTTGATATATATGTTATAGATGTGTATCTTACTAGTAATCGTAGTACTGCCTGGGTATTTGATACTGGTTCGGTTGCTCATATATGTAACTCGAAACAGGAGCTGCGGAATAAACGAAGACTGGCAAGAGATGAGGTGACGATGCGCGTTGGAAATGGCTCCAAGGTTGATGTGATCGCCGTCGGCACGCTCCCTCTACATCTACCTTCGGGATTAGTTTTAAACTTAAATAATTGTTATTTGGTGCCTGCGTTAAGCATGAACATTATATCTGGATCCTGTTTATTGCGAGACGGTTACTCTTTTAAGTCTGAGAATAAAGGTTGTTCGATTTATATGAGTAATATCTTTTATGGTAACGCACCTGAGATGAATGGTTTATTCTTGCTGAATCTCGATAGTAGTGATACACATGTTCACAACATAGATGCTAAACGAATTAAATTAAATGATAATTCTACATACATGTGGCACTGTCGTCTTGGTCACATTGGAGTGAAGCATATGAAGAAACTCCATTCAGATGGACTTCTTGAATCACTTGATTTTGAATCACTTGAAAGATGCGAAGCATGTCTAATGGGAAAAATGACTAAGACTCCATTCTCTGGTACAATGGAGCGAGCTACAGACTTATTGGAAATAATACATACCGATGTGTGCGGTCCAATGAGTGTAGCATCGCGTGGTGGATATCGTTATGTTCTCACTTTCACGGATGACTTGAGTAGATATGGGTATGTCTACTTCATGAAACATAAGTCCGAAACTTTCGAGAAGTTTAAGGAATTTCAAAGTGAAGTGGAAAATCATCGTAACAAGAAGATTAAGTTTCTGCGTTCTGATCGTGGGGGTGAATATCTGAGTTACGAGTTTGGCATGCATTTAAAGAAATGTGGAATACTTTCACAGTTGACACCGCCGGGAACACCACAGCGTAATGGTGTGTCCGAACGTCGTAATCGAACTCTCTTAGATATGGTTCGGTCTATGGTGTCTCTTACAGATTTACCGTTATCATTTTGGGGCTATGCATTAGAGACAGCCGCATTCACTTTAAATAGGGCACCATCTAAATCCGTTGAAACGACACCGTACGAATTGTGGTTTGGTAAGAAACCTAAGTTGTCGTTCCTTAAAGTTTGGGGTTGCGAAGCATATGTAAAGAAGTTGCAACCTGATAAGCTAGAACCCAAAGCGGAGAAATGCGTCTTCATAGGATACCCTAAAGAAACAATTGGGTATACCTTCTATCATAGATCCGAAGGCAAAGTTTTCGTTGCAAAGAATGGATCCTTTCTTGAGAAGGAGTTTCTCTCGAAAGAGGTGACTGGAAGGAAAGTAGAACTCGATGAGGTTATTGAACCTCCTCTCGGATTTGAGAGTAGCGCAGCACCGGAAGATGTTTTTGTGCCGCCTGCACCAATTGGAGAGGAAGCTAATGATAATGATCATGAAACTTCGAACGAAGTTACTACTGAGCCTCGCAGGTCAACGAGGGTTCGTACCACTCCTGAGTGGTATGACTCTGCCTTGAACGTCATGTTGGTGGACAACACTGATGACCCTGCGACGTATGAAGAAGCTATGGTGAGCCCAGATTCCGACAAATGGCTAGAAGCCATGAAATCCGAAATGGGATCCATGTACGAAAACCAAGTGTGGACTTTGGTGGACTTACCGGATGGCCGTAAGGCTGTCGAGAACAAATGGATTTTCAAGAGAAAAACAGATGCTGATGGTAATGTTACCGTCTATAAAGCTCGACTTGTCGCGAAAGGGTTCCGACAAATTCAAGGAGTTGACTATGATGAGACTTTCTCACCAGTAGCGAAGCTAAAGTCTGTGAGGATTTTGTTAGCAATTGCTGCATATTTCGATTATGAGATTTGGCAGATGGATGTCAAAACGGCGTTCCTTACTGGTGACATTGAGGAAGAGTTGTATATGGTACAACCCAAGGGTTTTGTCGATCCTAAAGATGCTGACAAGGTATGCAAACTTCAGCGCTCTATTTATGGACTGAAGCAAGCATCCCGGAGTTGGAATCAACGTTTTGATAAAGTAATCAAAAACTTTGGATTTATACAAACTTTTAGAGAAGCTTGTATTTACAAGAAAGTGAGTGGGAGCTCTGTAGCATTCCTGGTACTGTATGTAGATGACATATTGTTGATTGGGAATGATATAGAACTTCTTAATAGCGTCAAAACCTATTTGAATAATAGTTTTTCAATGAAGGATCTTGGCGAAGCGGCATATATTCTAGGCATCAAAATTTATAGAGATAGATCAAGACGCCTAATAGGGCTTTCACAAAGTACATACTTGGACAAAGTTCTAAAGAAGTTTAGAATGGAAGATAGCAAGAAAGGGTTCGTGCCCATGTTGTCAGGTAAGACCTTGAGTAAAACTCAAAGTCCAGCTACGGCAGAAGATAGAGAGAAAATGAATAATATTCCCTATGCCTCAGCCATAGGTTCTATCATGTATGCCATGCTGTGTACAAGACCGGATATAGCACATGCTGTTAGTTTGACTAGCAGATATCAAAGTGATCCTGGAATGGAGCACTGGACAGCGGTCAAAAATATCCTAAAGTACCTAAATAGGACTAAGGATATGGTTCTTTCTTATGGAGGTGATGAACAGCTTGTTGTAAACGGTTACACCGATGCTAGTTGGAACACCGATCCTGATGACTCGAAGTCTCAATCAGGATACGTATTTATTTTGAATGGTACTGCAGTGAGCTGGAGGAGTGCGAAGCAAAGCGTTGTGGCGAAATCTTCAACTGAATCGGAATACATAGCCGCTTCAGAGGCTGCACAAGAAGCCGTTTGGATGAAGGAATTCATTACTGAACTCGGCGTGGTTCCCAGTGCGTTGGACCCGATGGCCATTTACTATGACAACAGAGGTGCCATAGCTAATGCGCAGGAGCCAAGGTCACATAGCAAGCTGAAGCACATCAAGCTACGTTTCCACGCTATTCGCGAGTATGTCCGAGATGGTGACATAAAGATTTGCAAAGTACACACTGATCTGAATGTGGCAGATCCGTTGACTAAACCTCTCCCTAGGGCAAAGCATGACCAACACCAAAACGCCATGGGTGTTCGGTATATTACTATGTAATCTAGATTATTGACTCTAGTGCAAGTGGGAGACTGTTGGAGATATGCCCAAGAGGCAATAATAAAAGTGATTATTATTATATCTTTTTGGTTATGATGAATGTTTACATCCCATGCTATAATTGTATTATTAGGAAACACTAATACACGTGTGTTCTGTAAACATATAAAAGTCCCTAGTAAGCCTCTTGTTGAACTAGCTTGTTGATTAATTGATGATTATGGTTTCCTGATCATGGACATTAGGATGTGATTAATAACAAGGTCATATCATTAGGAGAATGATGTGATGGACACACACACCCATAGTAAGCGTAGCATAAGATCAAGTCATTAAGTTCGTATTGCTGTAAGCTTTCAAACACATAGTAACCTATTCCTTCGACCATGAGGTTATGTTAATCACCATCACCGGATGGATACTTTGATGACATCAAACGCCGCTTCGTAACTGGGGTGGTTATAAAAGTGTCATTGGGTATTCTGAAAGTATGTGTTGAAGCGCATGGACCAATATTGGGATTTGTCCATCCATATGACGGATAGATATGCTCTGGGCCCTCTCGGTGGAATGTCATCTAGTTAGCTTGCAAGCATGTGACTAGGTCACAAGGGATGACATATCACGGAACGAGTAAAGAGTGCTTATCAGTAACGAGGTAGAACTGGGTATGGAGATACCGACGATCAAACCTCGGATAAGTATAGTATCGCGAGACAAAGGGAATTAGTTTCGTATGTAAATGGTTCAATCGATCGCGAAGTCATCGTTGAGTATGTGGGAGCCATTATGGATCTCCAGGTCCCGCTGATGGTTATTGATATGAGATGTGTCTCTATCATGTCTACATATTCACGAACCGTAGGGTGACACACTTAAGGTTCGAAGTTATTTTAAGTAGATATGGAATGTGCGTTGGAGACCGAATGTTGTTCGGATTCTCGGATTGGATTCGGGACATCACGAGGAGATCCGGAATGGTCGGGAGAATAAGATTCATATATAGGAGATCATTTTATGAGATAGGAAATGTTTCGGAGTGTTTGTATGAGAGTTCTAGAAGGTTTCGGAATGTTCCGGAAGGTTCTGGAAGATATCTTGGAGTTTGCTTGAAAATCAAGATAGGGATCAAGGAGTCCTGGTGGGTCAAGATACGGATTCGTGGGGGAGGAGGACTCCTCCCCCCCACCTCCAACCCGCCGGCCTAGGGAGGAGAGGAGTCCTACAAGGACTCCCCTCCCCATGGCGCCATCCCCTCTTTAAATAGAGGGGCAGGGGCCGCCCCCTCCTCCCTTGCTCTCATAATCCCCAATCTCTGCCGCCTCTCTCCTCCACCATCTTCTGCACAGGCATAGGCGAAGCCCTGCAGAATTCTCTACTCCACCACCACCACCACGCCGTCGTGCTGCTGGGATTCCGTGGATAAGATCTACTACCTCCGCTGCTCGCTGGAACGGGGAGAGGAAGGTCTGCTTCGACTCCGCACGTGTGACCGACTGCGGAAGCGCTGCCGAATTGCGGCGCCGGAAGGATCGTCTACTTGACCAAGGGCGGAAGCCCTGCTGGAACGCGACGCCGGAAGGATCGTCTACTTGACCGAGGGCGGAAGCGCTGCTGGAACGCGACGCCGGAAGGATCGTCCACACGATCTTGAGATTGGCAAGTGATCGACTACATCAACCACGAGATCTAATCTCGTTAACGCTTTCGGATCTATGAGGGTTAGTTCCCATCTATCTCGTTGCTCATGTCTAATAGATTAGATCTTGGCTTTTATCTAGATTAGATCTAGGTTTTGTTCGTTCTTGCGGTAGAATTTTTTTGTTTTCCATGTTACGAACCCATCAATAGCATGGGCATGTTATGTCGTCTGGCAAAACAAGAAAAGGATTTGGTCTCCACGGCAACGACTCATTTCGAGTTTGGTGTGTCTAAAGGAGTTGCCGTGGACCCAGAATCCTTTCCTTGGCTTGCCACTCGACATATTATGTCTTATGTATATGAATCTCGAAAATATCTGTCCTCTTTCGACTTTGGGGCTCCGAGATGAAATAGTTTATCATTTCATTATATCGCCAACGATGAAAGGAAAGAAATCATTCCACGATTCATATAACTATGTCGCCAATGCTATACGAATAGTGAAGCAATGTATTTCTTCCTTTCGACTTTGGGGCTACAATGAGATATTGGAAACTACATTTAATTCCCGCTATCTAATCTATTTGTATCGCCAAAGACCAAAGAAGACAAATACTTCCACGATTTATATAGCATGGGCATGTTTTGTCTAATGGAAAACCAAGGAAAGGATTCGGTCTCCACGGCAATGACTCATTTCGAGTTTGATGTGTCGAAAGGAGTCGTTGTCGTGGACCCAAAATCCTTTCCTTGGCTTGCCATTAGACATATTATGTCCTATATATATGAATCTCGAAAATATCTGTCCTCTTTCGACTTTGGGGCTACGAGATGAAATAGTTGCCTCATACTTAGGTTGGGCACAGAAAATGACAATGTCGCTGATGGATCTAGTGCGGCAAGTAGAGTATATGCACAAACCTCTAGTCTACTTGGCACACCAGATCCAGCAACGACATGGTCACACACATGAAACCACAACATGTTTTAATCATCAGCATTTCGAAGAAAGACAAAGAAAGCAAACCACTAGAAGTAGGGAGGCAATAACGAATGAAAAGCAACAAGCACTTAAAATAGTTCATAACAAAAATAACTAGCTAGTGTCGCTCACAATCAAGTTCAACGGTTGATGAAACATACTCTAGTGCTGCTCTGGCTTTCGAACGGATTGAGTCCGTCGGTGCTCACGCCTAGCCTGAGGTTCCTTGACTCTTTACCGAAATGTTAGTAATATTGGAGGTCCAATAATGCCTTCCACTGGCAAGCATTCGAAGGGTGCCTCAGCATTTCCTCCTTCTTCGGATCATTGTCTTCCGGCCTCTTTCTTTCCGCGTACCAGCGCATGAGCTCTGCTTCCTTAGGGTCCGCGAAATACTGTTGTGGACGAGGAGTTAGAGGAAAGTACCACACCACCTTTCTAGGAGCTTTCTTGGTCCCTCTCTTGTATCGAGAGGTCTTGCACACCAGACACGTGGTCTTCTCTGTGTCCTCGCCTCGGTAGATGATGCAATCATTTATGTAGACGTGGTATTTCACGTGCGGTAGATTGAGAGGGCACGTGACTTTCTTGGCCTCAGTGATACTAGTCGGACATGTGTTCCCCTTCTTGGGAAGAATATCGTGCCAGAATGCAATTTTGTCATCGAAGCATTCGTCGGTCATTTTTTGTTTCGCCTTCATCTTCAAAGCCTTGAGCGTTACATTCAGACGGGTATCCCTGTTGTTGCATCCATCAAACAATGGAGTGACCGTGTCTTTCTTCATTTGCTCTAGCTTAGATTTCTCTCTAGTGGCAGCTCTGGCGTTACTCGTCTCCTTGAGAAGCAGATGTTGGACATCAGGGTCTCGCAGCCAGCTCGAATCATGGTCGACACCTTGATCTTCGTGTTCATGCCCGGCGCCACCTTGATAATCTTCGTGTTCATGCCCGGCGCCACCCTGATCTTCATGATCATCACCTGCCCCACCGTCGGCGCCTTGATCTTTGTGATCATGACCGACATATTGATCTTCACCATTATTGACATCCTCATCATCATCTTCGTCATCACGTATCCACCGAGTGTAGCCATCCATGAAACTACGTCGGAGCAGGTGCGACTCCAGCATTCCGGAATCGTGCCTTATCAGATACATCAGCTTGCAGTCGCGACACGGACATCTTATCTCCATCTTGTTTGCGCGTGCCATATCGGTCCTCACGCATCTCATCCACCTATCCACGAGGGCTTTGCGAATCAGTTGTCGGACCATGGTCGCCTACACGTGGTACAAAGAGCAAGAGAATAATTAGAGCATATATGGACATCTGGATCGCCCGAAAAATTCGGCATGACCTCCCCTAAAAATAGGACATCCGCGAGTGCCAGAAATTCGTTGGAAAAGAAATTAATCGACATTCTGGCAAAACATTGGTATCTCAAATGAAATCCCTACACAAAAAGAAGCATGCACCACAACACAACCATATAGTCGCGGTGTCGCCGACAACGCACATGAGCATACAAGCAACGCCTTCAGGCTTCCTCTAATGACAACTTGCGCAAGAGAGACGGAGGAGAAGTAAAGGGACATGTTGTAGATCTAGAGGAGCAAGAGACTTCACTTACATATGAGTGTCAACCAATGGAAATTGAGCAAGCTTCTATGCAATGTGGGAAATGAGGTGGGAAGAAGGAGGGGGCGACCAAATCTGTCTTTTGGTGGAGAGGAAGAAGTGAGGCAAGTGAGTGGGGTGCATGTACCAAAAAGGTGCAAAAAAGTGAGCTAGATTATGCGAGGCGCATATTGCAGTAAATGCGCCTCCTATAGTCTGAACTATCTGAGGCGCACATGCCAACATGCGCTTCGCCTATGCGGCCACCCGGGCCCGCAGGGGTTACTTGAGGCGCATGTTCCCTAATGTGCCTCGCCTGTTGTAAGTATCGGAGGCGCATGTTACTATATGCGCCTCGCATATTGGATCACCGATCTCCACCCGGGCCCACCCAAGATATGCGAGACGCATTTGTCACATATGCGCCTCGCCTGTTTAAGTACTAGAGGCGCATGTCTGGCTGGTGCACCTCGCATAAGATGGGGGTGCCAGATTTCCTCCATATAGATGCTAGAGGAGGTGCATCCTGCAGATATGCGCCTCGCCTATTTAATTACTAGAGGCGCATGACTGGCTGGTGCGCCTCGCCTATCTTATTAGAGGCGCATATAGTATAAATGCGGCTCTAATGTGCATGTCTCCTGTAGACTTTTTTCTAGTAGTGACACATGGTTAAAATAGTTTGTTACACACGATTTATTCAACCGTCACTCTAGTCCTCCCATTGGTATGGGTTGTAGGGAACCGTCGGGACGCAGGAGACCAATCCACAGCCTCTCTCTCACGCTAGAAGACGCTGAAGAAAAAGAAGCCCCATATTCCTACAACTAAGAAGTTAGAAGCACACGGTTTACTAAACTTTGTGGGAAAGGTCAAAATTTTGCGCACGATTACGTTTTCATGAATTGTGTGCGACCGAGATGGTCTTCGCCCACACTTAGTCTCGACCATTGGTGAATTGGCTTCGCAAGCAATAAATGTTGAACTTCTTGTACATAACCAGCTCATATGGAACATGCTGGTTGTTTCAAGCAGCTGTATGCTTATCGCAAGCATCACACACGATTATTAGCTATGCAACAACAAGCAGTTTGAGAAGAACCATGCATCATATGTATACCTACTTGTATCGAAAACTCGTAATCTTGGAGAAAACATCAAAACCTAGATAGTATGACCCATGACACCCCCCCCCCCCCACTGCGTCCCTCTCTAAGGTGACACGGGGGAACCAACCCGGACATCTTCGCCAACCTCTTCTCCACCCTCCACCCTCCCCCGCTGACACCGAAGGAGGTCGTCCGACGTCCGACGGATGATGGCGGGAGGCCCCCTTTTTCCGTTTTGCCATCACCCTAGCATCCACGTGATACCCCATCTCTAAGATCTGATCGCCCGCTAGATCAAGCTTTCTCTGGTCTAGATCCCCAACATTCCTGGTGTGGCAACCGTTTTTCTTACTGTGCTCGTCCAACGCAGGTGAGAGGCGAAAGAGCGGAATAGCGAGTCATGCGGCGGCGACGGCGACACAAGTGGTCGACAGGGGCATGTACGCATCAGCTAGATAAGTATGCATCCATGTATGCACCAGCAGGATGCACACATTGGCTGAGCTGAACCGCTGAAGCATTGTTGGGCACGATCTGTTGCCTACAAGCATCTGCATCATGTATGCATCGGCTGTTGGCCCTGACATTCGATCTACAAGTTGTGGTAGATTGCAAGGTACTCTGCCTCCCTTTCTGCAGATTGGTATCGGGAGGAGCACCACCAGTGGCAGCTCCAGGAATTTGCTTCTCGGTATTCATTTTGATAATTTGGTATTCATTTTGCTAAAATCTTCGCTATCTTGCTAAAATCTTTGCTTCATTGCAAACAATTTAGTTGTTTTGCTAAAATCTTTGGTATTCACTTGAATACCTAGGAATACCCCTGGTGCCGCCCCTGAGCACCACAGGTGCCCATGCGGCTGCGACCATGGCAAGCAGTAGGGCGTCCGTTCGTTTGGCTGTGGATTTAGACCTGGTGTTTTGGCTGATGATTTGTTTGCCGAATCTAGGGGCCTTAAGGTTGTGCCATCGTTGCCTTCGATGTTAAGATGCAGACGGACGCGTTCGCGTTGTCCATTTTCACCAATCGCATCAGCAGCGTATACGAATTCACACATCCGCGGTGTCCGTATAAATTAGTGCACTTGGCCGTGGACGTCTGCCAGTCCTATGCGGACAGAACAAGCATACACTCTATAGTTGTTCGCGGGATGCTCTCTCGCAAGACAGTTAACTCACCGACCAAATTACAAGCCGGAACAACCACGAGGAGGAGGACCCCTTAGTCGGAGGGCGCTCCACGATGATCCTGAGATGATGGTTGTCCACTGCCATTATTTCGGCGAGGGCTCCTCTACCGCGCGCTAGGAGGATGGCCCCTCTAGGATCAACGACATCGGTCTCACCACCGTGTGCCAGGCCTCGTACCCCTTCAAAGTGGCACTTCTGTACTGCTATGGGAGGATGTCTGGGAAAATGATACCGAACTAAATTTAAAATTAGCAATTCCTCACTTATTTTCCTTTGCAAAGAAAGACAACTTGTCAATTTCTTCAACCAAGTAGCAAGGGGATCTTTCTTCAGTATTCCATTTGCGTCTCTCGGAAGTAGCCCACACTAAATTCTTGCAACTCCAGGACATTGTTCATAATCTACAACCAACACAAGAAAATGATGCTTGGACTTATAACAATAGTGCAACAAAATTTGAGGTTGGAGCTGCATACTGAGCCTTGATTGGTACTCATGTGTTTCCTAACGCAATCACTTGGTCTTGGAAATCTTGATGTCACAACAAGCACAAAGTATTCTTTTAGTATCTTATGCATGATAGACTCAACACAAGAGGTTTACTATAGAGGAAGCACTTCTTCATCTCAGACTATAGCTATGTTCTATGCTCTTCTCCTCAAGTGGAAACAAGAAATTATCTCTTTTTCCAATGCCCATTTGCCAAAGCCTGTTGGAACTACATCTGCCCAAATTGGAATTCTCAATCAAATGATATCTAGACTATGGTGGAGAGCCTAAAGCATGCAATAAAACTCCCTTTCTATATGGAGCTTATTATTCTAGTGGCATGGGCTATGTGGACTCAATGCAATGATTTCATTTTCAGGAGCATCCAACCTAACTTATATAGATGCCAGAAAAAATTCAAGGAAGAACTCAAGATGCTGACTCATCGAGCAACAAGGAAAGCCTATACAAGCTTCGATTCCTGGTGTGATCGTTTCTTTTAGAGAGCCTTTTATTTCATTTGCTTTAGCTCAAGATCTAGAACACTTTTTTAGTTCTGGGTCTCTTTCTTGCCAGTTTCTTAGTTTTTTTAGCTTTTCCAGCTTGTTTCTCTTCCTTGCCTGTACAGTCCTTTTATTAAAAAAAATGAAAATAACCATTAGGGAAACCTACTGTTCAGCCTAAAAAAAATTCACCAACAAGCCGACTATCCCCTATTCGGTGGAGCTACATGGACAAAAATTGTCAATGACTACGAGATGGATGTCGGGGAGACCCTCATATTCACCCTCGACCATGTGCTCTCTAAAATATAGTGATACACTAAAATATGCTCTCTAAAATATAGTGATGCACTAAGAAAATTATCATGAATTCTTGTAATGTGTGTGGGGAACACGCATTCCTGAAGTATAGGCAAACACGTTCAACATGCATGTTTCATCTTTCATCTGAGATCGATGCAGTAAACATCTGCCAGAAATGAACGACACAACTATCAATACATACTGATATTTACGGTAACTACGTATTGGCGTACATTAGATAAGCCACCTGTTATACACGCATGCAGTAAGCAGCAGAGTTGGTTCTTGCTAGGTACGGTCAGTCCTTGTGCCGCTGGCTTATGCTATTACCAGCTTCAGGTATATTGTATTTGGAGTAGTCGCCGGCATCCGGTGGATCAATGCATGGCGCCACAGGCATCATCACTGCAGCATTGTGAACCGATGGAGGCAGCATGGGTGGTCCAGCAAGTGAAACCATTCTTGTGGGATCAATGTCACCACCTGCCGCCGGCGGCAGCGACGGCAGGATACAGTATGGAGGTGGCGTGACAGGGTACACAGCCGCCATTGGTATCATGCTGCAGCCTGTGACGGACGACATTGACTGGAGTTGCTGCTGCAGTGACTTCATGTACACGATAGTCCGGTCCAGCGTGGAGGCTTGGTTAGACGACTGTCAAATAGACGCGTGCAAGTCACTTAGCTTATAGATGTACTTATTACTTCTCCGCTGTCTATGTATTTTATAAACGCGACTGCATGTCGATCTGTGACCCTAAAATTATTGTAGTGTTCACTGTGCATCTTCAACAGACTGTAACTGCCATTATATTTTTTGGTGACTGAGGTGGCTAGGTTTTGAGTTTTTTACGACCTGATTAAAGGCTTAGTGAGAAGGGACATTACAATGAAGTTCAGGCTAAAAATTATCAATTGCAAACTAAAATCGTAGGTTGTAATCATACCTTGTCGCATCCTGGGACGAGTTGCTGCAGAGTCTTGAACCTCTCATTTACCTTGCAACGTCGCCTCTACAATACATACGCAAGGCGAAGTAATAGACCACATACGAAGTAATACAAACTGAACTTCACAAAGGAGGAGGAGTCCTATATTCTGGATAAGGCAACACATCAACCGCTAATTAAAGTATCAGCCCTACCTTTTCGGTGAGCCTGTGTGTTTCTGAATAATTAGACTTCCTTGCTCGTGTTCCTGATGCCGTCTTTCTCCTGTCTCCCGAATCACTTGTTGTGCCCTATCATACCAAAATATCAATGGCATTGTCGCGTTGGACTTCGCTCTTAATTTTTTTTATCTACATGTAGGTTTAGTTGATTGCTATGTTTATAACCGAGTGAAATGAACAATAGAACAATATGGTAGATTCCTTAAAAAAAGATTAATATGGTAGATAACCTAACCCTATGGGCTAGCCGATGTACGGATTAGGTTCAAAATTAAGGTACATGCCGAACTTTAGTTTGACTATGTTTCTTCAATGACGTTGGTGAAATCTTTTGATTTATAATACTGTATGTATATTCCGGTGGAGAGACTACCGACTGCCACCGGTCATTTTATCAAAATAACTGATCAACTAGATCGAGCATAAAATAACGCATCATGAAAGACCACCAGACAGGGTATCCCAATTCCTAATAGTGTATGCCAACCATTCATCGTACTCAGCTACTACCTTTGTGGCTCTGTCGGATCAGCGACCACCTTCGAACCATGGAGGGCTACAGTTTTTGCTCTTTACCTTCTTCATCGTCTCAGCACAGCTCAGTATCCGGCTATCACCATTATATCCTTGTCATTTCAAATTCAAATCAACTATATCTTTCTGGTAAAAGTTCCACATGTACTTGTGCTACATTTTATAAACATTAAAAAGTAGTGGATTATGATAGATGAAAATCCGAAAGAATTTGTGAATCTAGTAAGGCCCGAATCTTTTTTGTTGCCACAATTTTGAACATTGTTTCCAAGAAGGCAAAACAAAAAAATTCTGACAGACTTGAACAAACTTTTCCAAGCGGTAAGGTGTGTATATACAAGAAGTCATGCTGTCATATATACCTCGGCACACTTCAGTTTCGGTGCTTTAACCCTAACCTTCTCCATCAGCTGCTTGATTGGCTCCTTGGTCGGTACCTGCTGATGACCCACCGCCATGAGACCTGCAGCAACGTCGCTATTGCCGCCAGCATGGTCGGCGACGAACTCCTCTCCACAAACAATCGGGTAGAGCCACGCCGCCATCTCTTCCTCAGAAGGCGGCTCAGGCAGCACCTGGGGAAGCTGAGGGGGCGACATGGCCAGGTTCCCTCCTCCTCGCCTCACCAACTCGAAGAGATCACCGCTGTAACAAAGAATTCTACGTAAGTACGAGGAGCTTATTCCATGCACGCTCACTCATGAATTAACACAACCGAGACCAATCTAACGCGGCCGGCTTATGCCATGCCTAATCACGTACGTGGAGTGGTAGCCACTGAACATCTCGTGGATATCGCCGAGGTGAACGTCGTCGGAGAAGCAGTACTCTCCTGCTTGAACAGGATCTCCGGAGCCCGTCATATCCATGCCCAGTCTCCCTCTCACGGCCTCACCTGAAAATGAACACTCAAGAGCGACAGAAAGTTGCTTCTGGAACATCGTTGAATGAGTGTGTGGCTATAATATACAGTAGTGGAGAAGGGAGCCAACTGATGCCTGACGTGTGCTGATTGGGATTGCATGGGCATCCATGCAAAGCTCTTTTGCAATTTGGATATGCTTGTTCTAGCAGTTTGAAATGTCCGCGCTGCTGAGGTCAAGGGAGGAACAATGAAGACGACGATGGCCTAGACCATAGCTAGCCAGCTAGGTATTATGGTTTTTCCCAAGATCCAAATTTTGGCCTAGACCTAGCTAGCCAAGCGATGTCTTCTATAGATAATTAATGAACGAGGTTGGCTGGAGTATGTTTTCACTCTCGAAATAGGATTTCGTCCCGCTAAATTAATATAGCAACGATACGATACAAGTTTGAGACCACAGCTAGGGCAAACATGACAAACCAGCCCAAAAGAAAGAAAGAGAAAGTAATGCCGACATCGCCAGCTCGACGGAAGCGCTGATGACCCGCCACCGCTTCGCCCTTCGGAGAAGTCCCACTGCGTAGCTAAGTCTCTGAATCATCGTGTACCAAGCAACACCTACAAGAAGGAATGTGACGCCGACTGTTAGAGTATACGTGTACGCGATAATTGAGGTACTGTAGGATAGTTAGGACTCTAGCCTAACTTGTCTTGTACTCCAAGATGATCCCCTGTACGTCTATATATACTCGCCCATGATGCTCAATAATACATCCAACATATTACACCAATCTCATACTCTTACATGGTATCAGACCCCACTACTGCCCGGACTGATCATAAGATTTCTCCTGGTACGCTGAGGAGAGTGGGGAATGTTAGCTTTGCGACAAGTAACAAGTAAATAACAAAGAACGAAAATAAAATCGTAGCAAGGGGGACATAGATTTAACGTAGAAAACCCTCTCCAACAAAGAGAAGGGAAAAATCACGGGCGCCAGCCAGCGAAACTTCACTATAACGAAGAGTGTTTTCACAACGCCGGGGATTTCGCAGATGCAACTTATCCCAACCGGCGGCTTACAAGAAGTATATATAGCGGTGGTAACCTAGGTCATCAACGATCCGTACCAGACGCAGCGGCAAGAACACACCAGGAAAACATTGGAGCCAGAGGATGGCAGCAACACATCCACCTGGAGAATGTCCTCCAACACCATCGACAGGTGCCGACTGACGCGGCCGCAGAGATACACCAGGCCGAGCAGGCCCACCCGGACCTAGGTCGGGTCCTGCCGCCGCACTGCCACACGTAGGCCACCGCCATTGCTACCCTCTTGTACTACACCATCGGCCTGGCCGAGCCCAGACTGGACCGTGAAGCTTCCACCACCGTGCTGCAAAAGATGCGGCGCTGTCGCCGCCACCCCCATCACGAGTTGCACTCAGTCCAACTAGAGGAAACCACGCGCAAGCCCGAGCCAGCAAGCCCGTTGACCCAGATCGGGCCCCCAAGGGTATTGTTTTCCTAGGATCCTAAACAAATCCATAACACCATTGTAACAACGTGCCCTGCAACCTAGCTAAAAGATGTCTTTGACAAGTAAGTGACTAAGACCACAAGTACACAACTATTTTAATAAATAGTAATGGTTCGCTAAGCTAAAAGGACTCTCCACCGCGTGGCTATCAAGGGGGGCGGCTCGGGGGAAACCCTAGCTGCTGCCACCCGCAGCGCCTCCTCTCACATGCTCCTCCACTGACGCTGGTGGATGCTAGCTCTCAAAGGCCTCTGGTCGACAATGGCAGTGGGGCAGCCTCCTTGCATGGATGCCTCTCCTCCGTGGCGAGCCCTTCGGTGGCATCACCTCATCATCCCAGACGGCGTGCTCATGATGGCGAAGGATGGGAACTAAGGCAGCAGCCCCGGAGACGGTGTTGGGCCTCGCATGGCAGATGGCGGCGGGGGTTGAGTTTGCTGACCGAGATATGGCACTTGGCGAGGGGCATTGCGGCGTGGTCCTGCGTCGACCGCGTGGTGGTGGATTTCCTCTTGCATGATCAAAGTTGTGACGCCATCTAGCGGAGGCCTCAGGCGGCGTGGGTAGCCTACGCTATCGGTCGTGCCTTTGGGATGCCGGTGGGGTTTAGGGCGGACGGTCCTGGTGGAGGCTAGCGAGCGGCATGGGGGATTCCATCTTGGTTCTAATAAAGTCGGTGGTCTTAGGGTTCCTCTCACATCAAGATGTCGTTCTTCTTGATGCCTGTCTTCGATGATCTGGTCGGAGTGTCGAGTTCCGAAAGGTTCTGCTAGGGAACTCCCGTAGACGAATCATGCCTAGAGATTACGGGGTCGGATGTGATTCGTCGCACACAACCGTCTTTTTTTGACCGTTTAGTTTTAGAGGGAGCGAGGCGAAGCTCTACGGTCGGTTGCCATCATGGGCATGTCTTTAGTTCCATGGTGATGTCAGTGTGCGCAGAATGTCATGGAAGCCGAGACCCAAGGACTAGTAATGTTGGTTCGAGTCCTGGTGGCGATGAGGAATTGGCTTGATGATTTATGACTTGTAGTAGCATCATCGGAAAGCGGGGGCGATAGCAAATGAGAAGTTCAGTGTCTAAGATTTCAGGGTGAAAACCCAACGTCTGGTCTTAATTGATTGTGTCGTCCTTGTTGAAGGCATTATTTTGAGAGCATGGATTTTACTCCAGGGTGAAAGTCTATGATCTATAATCTGGCGACGATGGTGCTTGTGCACTATTTCCTTCTTGGATGCGTTGTTTTTGGAGCAATTCGATTTTTGGTATTGTTTTGGTGGTGTTTGGTCAGCTGTTACAAGGAATAGATCCCTCTTCTTTATATTTTTGGGTGTGTGTATCCGTATTTCTATTAGTACGCTGAGTTGTTGCAGAGTCTGGGTGTAATTGGTATTTTCATGATATTAATATATTCCCTTTGTCGAAGAAAATAATGGTTCGCTAGATCTTGAGCTTGAGACATCTCTTTAAATGGCATGCATAAGTAAGTTCACACAGGAGTCCAAATGGATGGAGAAGAGAAGACATTAACATTCCAACCAAGAAATTATTTATGTTTATTGGGTGACATATTTTTGGTTTCTGCATTACAATATTTCTCAAACTTTACAGGTGCATATATTGTTCTCATGATGAGAGAGTGTTTAAGTATAAGTGCATTGCCCAATGCCATATTTCTCCATCTAAGTGAGCCTTTGGGTGAACAAGTTCAAGTACATCCAATTAGAAAAATTGGTTGCTTAAGTTTTTCGAAAATATATATCATGCATCGTGTACAAACTCCTACAATCAGGTCTCAATATAATATACATGGGTGAGGGGTTTTATGTTCATCAGCTGCCTCAAATTTATTTAAATCTCAGTCACATTTGTAAGCTTTCGGACCAACATTCAGCTAGCTAGAATCATGTTAAGGGACTCAATGTTCCATGTGCAACTTACAAACAGAAAATAGTCAGCGACACTTTACAAAGCATGCAAATCTTTACAGGTCATAACAACTTCTGTAATGGAGATGGCGTTACAATGTCTAAAATTACATGGTTTGAAGAACTGAATGGTTTCTCTAATTAGGGGTACACCTACACACCCACTTCTTATAGAGATATTTGGTGTACAAAAAAATTGAAAAATATATACAGAGAGGTGATGTTTTGGCTCGTGTGTGCATATGAATCTATTATGAAAGATGTATAAAAAGCAAATTTCAAAATGTCAAAAAATGATTTTTTCCCAATAAACATCTAGACATTTATGTTCGCACATAAGTTTTCAGAAAAAGTAACATTTTGTGTGGCTAATGTAAAAAGACAAAAAAATTGTCTATGAATAGTCCTGTTGGAGAATTAAAATTTGTCGTTTTATACGGGACACGATTTTTTTTTTGAAAACTTGTGTGCATACATAGTACCGTCAGGATGTACATATAAATACGTTTTCTCCAATCTTTTATATTTTAAAATATATTTTCAAACAATAAATTCATACGCATAACATGAGCCGAAATGGATTACCGTTTCTAGACAGCCTTATCCCTTTTTTATAGGGTAGCTAGTTGTTGCTAGAGAGTGTGGGTTAGGCCCCAGCCGGATCTTTCCGAGCATATTCCAATTGCAGCATTTCATCTGCGGAAACTGTCTTTGGCTTCAGCGCTCCAGTGCTTTCCTCCGTTCAAACAAAATTGAAAAAAAAATATTTATAACTTTCAAAAAAAATCAAAAACTAAATTCTAGGCATAGTCAATGTTGTTGAAAGTTATATTGTCATAAAATCGCAACCTAAATTCTAGTAAAAAAATCAAAAAATCAAAAAAATAAAAACCGAAGTAAAAGTGACAGGAAAATATAAGTTTAAGTCATGTTGGATGTGCTATCCATGCAACAGGAATCAGCATGAATTATAAAGATATATTCCGTCAATTTTAAAATATAACATGTTTTAGCTTTTGTGAAACGAATGTATATAGACATCTTTTAGTGTAGGTTCACTCTGAATCTATATATAATACAAGGTATCTAGATATATTCGTTTCACAAAAGCTAAAACATAATATATTATTAAATGGAGGAAGTAATATACGCCCTCTAGAAATAACTGACGTGAATTTGTCTAGATTCAAACGTATCCAGACGCATTTTAGAGTATAGATACATTTGAATCTAAACAAATTCAAGTACTCCCTCCGGCCCATATTTGTTGACTTGGATTTGTCTAGATTTAGATGTATCTAGACATGTTTTAGTGCTAGATACATCTGAATCTAGATAAATCCAAGTCAACTAATATGGGTGGGACGGAGTAAGTTATTTATGAAAGGAGGGTAGTATAACTGAGTCTAGTCTATCGTGGGCCGTCATTAACTTGAATTGCCCAACAACCGGCCCTATGAAATGTCAAACCGTGAACAGGAAAGGCCACACACTGTGGCCAATATGGCCACAGGCTGCGTCAACAAATGTCTAGATGTATCTCATCTACGATAATATCGTTCAAAATTTCCGAATTCTATAATTTAAGTTTGACGGACAATTAAAAAACAAGACGAAATACCACAAGATGTTGTGATATAACTCTAGTGATACAATTTTTGTGTCGTTTGGCTCACACTTCATTACTGTACTTTAATCACCGCTGGTCAAGGTTAAATGATGGGAGCATGGACGCCTTTTCATTTTTCTGTGAAGTTAGTAGAATAATGCAAAGAAAACCAATATCACAATATTATACATGACCCTGCTAACAACTCCAATTTCGAAGATTCACCTGGATCAAAATTAACTTGCAAGCATTACTTTACTCTAGTTTCTAACTTTTTTATTTAATACTATTCTTAACTAGAAATAAGCATATTTATATGTTCTTCTACGAAACAGTCTCTATCTCTCATATCAGCGCGTACCATTAATAATTTTTGATAAGCAAAGTGTTATTAAATGACCAGTGTGCATTTTTGGCACAGACTAGCATCGGCAGATCATTTTTTTTCCACCACTTGGACTTCCTCTCGTTCTATTTTGGTACTAAAAATTTCAAAATTATATTTATATATATTTTTTTGTAAAAAACACTGTTTCTCCCGATCCTATGAAAGATGTACACGTACAGAACTTGGTGCTAAGATGTGAGCAGTATATATTGAACTGATGCATTGGTCAACTCAACCGAAAGTCCGAACTACACTTTGTCCTTTGGCGTATGTTTAGGAGTAGTAATATTTCCTTTTAATTATGCATTGTTCAAATCCGACCTCCTGCTCTCATACCATTGTTAAATTGTATGGACCAGGCAACTCAAACAAAAGTCGGAAGTAATCCATAATAAATGTCATGATTTAGTACAAAGTAATTTTACAGAGTTTAACCTCAATCGACGCTAGCTAAACTGATTTATTTTACATAAACGGACGTAAACAATGGCATATGTAGAAAACGTACCTGCAGATTGCAGTACCCAGCAATCCTCCTTCAGCTGGGACACGTACGTCGCACACGGCCGCCGGCCGGCCGGTGAGCCGGCCGGCCCTTGACGTCTACCCTTTCTACGGCAGTAGTGGTCGATGAGATAGATCAATGTGTCTGGTGGAAGCGGGACTGGCTATGAAATCTTGGTCTCAGTTGACTATATATTTGGCTAGCTTTCATTTCCAGGGTAGGTGGATAGACACGCACCTCAGTGTCACAAGTGTGCGTCTTCAACTGCACACTTGGTGCGTAGCTGCCTTGTGCACCACGTGGTCGAAGAAGCACGTGGCTCCCATGCACGCACATTGAACCTGGACGCAATTCCCACGTATTCCTACACACGCAAGCATGACGCAGACGATGCTGATCTATGCATCCTTGAGAGCTATGGCTTAGCGGAAATCCATTTTGGCTCTCAGGTTCACTGAGCTAATCATGTTCACTCTGTTCCTGGTTTTTTCAGTATATTCAGACATGTATCTCCTCCTCTATCTTCTCGTCAACGGTGTACAAGCCCATGTGTTATCATTGTATTGTGCCATTATCTCCTTCTCTATCATATGTTCCAGTCTTCCAGGCCTAGACCATTCCTGTTATCATTGTATTGTGCCATTATCGTCAGATTCTCTCTAAACAGGCCCATCAACATGTAGTAAGCTTCCGTGCTTGCATGGCCAAAGCCTGGCCAATTCGACTGTTGGCTTTGTCAAGGGTCTATAAGTGAACGATCAAGTAGTGGCATGATCATTCTGTAACACTCGCAGGTGCTCCGGCAACACATCCTTGGCATCCCTCCATCATTTTAGAATGTGTCTCTGGTATCTCTGCCACAACGAGGTAGTTCGTCACCTATTTGCAAGTGTTTCTGCAAAAATAAAATTGAATTAAGAGTAGTGCTTCAGTGCGCACCGCTGTTTAGGAGGAAGTCCGAACTGCTAGGGGTATTTTAGTCTGGCGCGATTTGTTGGCTTCGTTTTTTTTGTCCTAGGCAGAACCCTTATCAAACCCAGTATAGTCTCGTATCTATATACAGGGACTGACGACGCCGTACAACACGACCCCACGCGGGGTCCACCTAGACCTAATCACCGCGATTAGCTCCCACATCCATGCATGCACCATTGTTCGGCGTAACTGAAGCTTTCTATTCTCTGCCGCCTGGTAAAACTCGGTCGCTCGTACCCGCGGATCTTCTTCCCCTCAGCGCTGCCGATCTACCCCGTGTCCGCCGCCGCAGATCCTCGCGTCCGCCGCCGTAGATCCTCGAAGGTAGAAGGCGCGCCAGCGGCTCGGCGTCTTCGTCACTAGGGTTTCTAATCCAAATCGTCGGCTTTATCTTCCGATCTTGTAAGTCCCCATGATAATGCTTCGTCTCTATCAATTGTTAGATACACATAGCATTGGTGATTCAAACAATGTGGCGCAATCACGGATAGAGGAGATGGAAGACTCTAGATCTAGTATGAAAGATGATCAAATCGGGCATGTCGGTGATGATTCCATATCCGTCAATACGCATCCAAAGACGGCTGGAGCGAAGATGAGTTTTATGTGAGGACACATTAGCTTATTCTTTGATATTTAAATGTTAAATTAAATAATATATGATATCTCATGGTTTGATTTATTTAGATTGTCTATGCAGACGATTTCCACAATGGCCTTAACAATCATGAAGAAACGGACATGTTTGATGATACTGAGGTATGTGTAGTGGTGTACAATTTTATATGTCATGCACCGTATGATGCAATTGTATACTAAATATTGCTAAATTGTTCAGGTAACAAATGACTCTAGTATGGAGTATGACTATTTAGGTGAATCAGACTTGGAGATGGGTAATTATGATGATTGTGAAGATGCACCAAATTTTGATATCTTCGTTGACACGCGGGGGGGGGGGGGGGGGGTATTATTTATAGGCTGTTTTTTAGCAATCCACGAACCGACATGCATACTACTATAGGCTAGTTTTGAATTTGTAGCAGGCACCATGTAATCAGACCGAGAGTTCAAATAAATGTAGCAATGACACTGGGTATCCTGATGATAAGAGAGAACTATACTGCAAGATAATGGAAATGACATTTCATAGTGAAGCAGCAGACTATTCTTTCTACAACAGATATGCCAAAGATCATGGGTTCGACATTTGGAAGCACCAAGTGAGGCGGTTTGATGATGGACTTGTTCGTCTAAGGCGCTTTGTGTGTTGCAAGCAAGGGAAACGTGACAAGAAGTTACTGACAATGGAAGGCCGCAAATATAGGCTCAGAGGTGAGTCTAGGTGCAACTGTAAGGCACGTATGGTGGTGAAGTTTGATGGAAAAACTGGCCTTTGGATCGTTTAGAGTTTTGATGACACTCACAATCATGTGTTAGCGAGACCGGATGAAGTCCCTTTTCTTTGGTCCCATAGGAAGATCAACGACTCCCAAAGAGCTGAGATATTATCGCAGTGTGACATGGGGGTTAGGAAGCATATCATCATGCGATCAATGATTAGCAACTCTGGGGGTTCATTTGCCAGTGTGGGATTTACAAGGAAGGATTTGTACAACATGTGCTCAAGGGAGAGGGCTTGTTCGTCTGCGGTACCAAAGTTGGCAGGCCAGCGCATGGCGGTATCTAAGTTTCCTGAAATTACCGTGTTTCGAAAAGTTGGGCCGCCAACTACTAAGAGGGGCCATTTCGAGGCAAACTCATCTCACCCCTGCCAAATTTAAACATTCCGTTAAACCGCCCCGTGAAGTAGACGGTCGGGACCCACATGCCGGTCATCTGTCCGTGACGCGGGTGCCAACGCGGCAACCTCTTAGGCAAATCGAGCAGCTAAGTGGATTGGATGCGTTGACCAAATTCACAAATTCATTCCCAACTTTCCCCTAGCACCGGCGGCATCGGAATCCACCCTCCAGGCAGGACGATCCCTTCGGACATTTGACTTCCGGGGCCAAGTTGCTGCGCCCAGTCGCCGATACCGAGCTCCAATGGCGCATGTCGTAGCCGCTTTTGTGAGGCTCTAGCCCGCCTCCGCCACCGACGGGCCGAGCAGTTCGGAGGATGGCAAATCCTACTATCAAGGAAGAAGAAGTTCTGGCTACAAGCAGGTGAGCTACCCTTCTCTTTGCTATTCGCACTAATTATAACTGCTAGCTGGCTATTGAACCTCAAATTGTTTGTTAGCCCAACGCTGACAAACATATTTTTTCCATAGTTTTCTGTCAAGTGGGATCTGTGCGGACCCCCCTTACCTAGTTACGGTAGTCCTCTACAGGTACGACTCTAAGGGCAAGTGGTATGGAAGTCATTGTTTCACGATGGAAGAAGCGCATGCGCAGTTCTACACTATATCTGGTATGGTTGCTGCTCTACGTAATCATGTTGAATCATGGCCGAAGCAGACAACAAAGTTTAGCTTCATGGATGAACGTGGCATCATGGTTCCTATAACGTGTGACAGTCAGCTAATTAGGTTGATGAAAAGGTATGCTTCGGCTGCCATGTTTGACCTGAAATGTCATGTACTAGATGTGGAAGCTGCTGCAACTGGGAGTCGCCCTTCTATTCTTGGACAGGGTGGTTGCTCGAACCCAATTAGCTCCTAGTAAGCAAAGGTCGCTTGGGGTTCGCATGTTTGTGCTGAATTGTAATTTTTGTTTTATTTACTCTGTAGATATTGGGCAGTTATGCAACAGTCTTGTTTCTTTGACAAGAAGCGCCGCAAGGTTAGAAACATGACTACCGGATCAGTCATTTTGCTGCCCGAAGAAATTAAAAACGAGTAGAAAGATGATGCTGGACATGATTCTGGTGCCCATTGTCCCGGCGATGCAGAGTACGTGAAGCTAAGAAAATTGGCACCGAGGAAGAGGAAGAAGGCAGGAAATGAAGAAGCTAGTGGACGTGAAGGCTTGGCACCCAGGCTGCGGAAGAAGGCTGCTGGCAATGAAGATGCATAGTAATGTGTTGAACTTGAACCTATATATGTAATTCTGTTAAATTCTGATCGCTCTGTGTGTGGCACGTTGCTGGGCGAAACAATCTACCCACATTCTCTGAGTAAAATGTACCGCGACTTAGGGTTTGGAAACGCCCGAGTCAGTAGTTGAATCCGAAATTGTGATTGTGCCACTGCTATCTGAAAACAAGGATCCATCAGTTCCATGATTGCTGAGGGGCAGGAGGTCTCCAAATACGACGGAATGTAAGTGGCACATAAATAAATTATTTAAGCTGCCACACTCCATGAAGGAGCAACTTATTTCAGATGCTGCACAATGACGTGGCAACATAAACAACAATGTTCTCACCGATAATGCCCAGACGAGGAGGAAATGGGTACCACTTTCTGGCCTAATCTTGAGCCCGTCTATCTCACCGCCTCTCTGCTCCTGCATCCCTTGCATCTGGCAAAGCTCCCGGATCTCCAGTAACCGGGTGTATGTGCTTTCACTTTATAAATTGTGGTTGTGCCATTTACATGCGGCACAATCCACGTAGATTATGTTTAAACAAACCACCAATGTCAGAATACACTAGTAGAAATGGTGTCTTTGGTCCATAGTCACGTTCCCAATCCGGGACAGAGATCTAAATCGAGGCAGAAATTGATCTAAATCACAAATTCTTCCACAAATTAATCGAGACAGAGATCTAAATCGAGGCATTGCATTAATTCAACCACAAATTCTTCTAAACAAAGGTGCGATTTTACATCCTACATTAATTCAACCACTAGTTAACAATTTCACTTCCACTGCCGCTGTCCTCCGAGCCGCCGGCTTCCGCGTCGTCGTCGGACGGAACCTCCACGATTTCCGTATTGTTCGCGAGATGGAGCACCTCTTCGCGGCAGTGATGACGGTGAACTTGGTCCGTCCAGGGACGGACCAGAACCTCTCCCGCCCTTCTCGGTTGCGGAGATCCCGGTGTACCACGTGTCCGTAAACGATGTTGTTGCCAATATTGGCCTTCCGCTCCTTCTTGAATAGCGTCGGCCAGTACGGGCTGGCCGCCGTGTACCGGGGCAGCGCCCTCTTCCACGCGGACATATGGCCGTGGCGCGCCACGATTTTGCTCTCCATCACGGCTCCGTCGGGGACGAGGAGCGGAGCCACCGGCACCCCCGCATAGCTGATGCGCCATCCGTGGGGCACCATCGCGGCCGGCGGCGCGATGATGTCGAAGTGCGCGAACATCACCGCCTCGTAGAAGTTCAGCAAGGGCATCTCCATGGCGCCGCAGTGGAGATTGGAGAGGGAGCGAGGAGGTGGACGACGAAGCGACTGCGCGGTGGAGATTGGAGAGGGCGATGAAGCGATGCGCTGTGGAGCCTCCTATTTGTACACGAGGACGACGAAGCGACGGGCGGAATATCCAAGGGGCATTGGTCAGACAAAAGGAAGTAATGCAGGGTTAAGATAGATTAACGGGTGACCAATTTTTTTACTCCCAGGACTCAGGGGCCAATAGTTCAGACCGCTAGGTCAACAAGTACAACTATTACAACTTAAAAAAGGCACGGAGCTTAAGATAAATAGAACTAGTTATCACACATCTCCTTGATCTTCCTAATTTTAGCCCTATGCGCATCTTCCCGCGAGAGCAAGGATCGAATCGTCTGCTCCTTCCTTTTAGCATCTTCGTTGCACAACTTCAATTGTTTCTCTGCATCTTTCCTCATGCACTTGTCAATACTCACAGTTGTGAACTGCAGGACTTTGGCCTAGTGAAGATCCTTCCTTGCTTGAGTCAGTTCTTGCTTTGCTTTAGCCTTCAGGGCCAACGCCGCGTCCCTCTCCTTCTCGACTTTGCTAACCTTGTCTTCCACCCCCATGAGATCTCGCTTATGCTTGGTCGTGTCAACTGGTTCCCATAGCTTCATCTCAACACTGTCAAGAAGTGAGCTGAATGCGGATTCTTTCAACTCAACAGTCATTTCCCATAGTTTGTCCAGCGTTTTCTGCATCGATTTGGGCCACTCTGGATCTACCCATTTGACAACACCGCAACTTCCGCCTCGCATCATTGCACGATGTCCTTGACACCGTAGAAACCTCCTTCCTGCGTTTCGTCCTTCGAACGCTACAAATTTAGCGGGCACATATCCATGTTTACATAGCAGAGGATTGTCTTCATCCGCTAAACCGTGATAGTCGGCGTCATACATCGTCTAGTTGGCCTAACACATCATACGCACATGAGTAAACAGAGTAGATCTGGCTCAAGAAATAGATAACTGGCCAGGGATGATAGAGATAGAGATGAGACGACTCACATCGAAATCACCGTCCCTGTCGTCACGACACGTTTCCTCATCGTCTCCCCTTGAACCCATGGCGAGAGGGGAGGGGGTGGCTGCCGGAGAGGGGATTGGGATGGAGGCGCCGTCGGCTTGCGGCTACGGCAGGATGGGAGTGAAGTGGGGAAAGTGGCTTCGAGGGGAAAGAAGAGAAGTACAAGGAGGAAGAGAAGTAATGGGGACGTGACACTGGGATATGGCCCGCTCAACTCGTGAGACGTGACACTCGCAGCAGGGGAGCCCCCGGTGTTGCCAGTTTGTCCAGAGCAAGCGTGGCCAATCATGCCGCAGAACAGACTACTCGCGGATTGATCTCACGAAAACCATCCCAATCGTCCAGGCGCCCCGATCGATCGGTGTGTAACAATCGTCAAGCGGAACAACTGTGTTAGGGCGTGCCTTCTAGAAGACTCGGTCTAACGGTTAGGGCTCTAATAAGGTTAATTAGGATCCATATGCGGTTTATGAAAAGAACATGCATCCAATGACACAGCTGGATCCATATGTGGTTTGTGAGAAGAACACACATGCAATGACACTGGTGGATCCATGTGTGGTTAATGAGAAGAACACACATACAATGACACTGGGTGTGGTTCATGATATGGTTTGTGAGAAGAACACACATGCAATGACTCTAGCCGTGGTTCATGAGAAGAGCAGACATGCGATGACTCTAACTGTGGTTCATGAAAAGAGCAGACATGCGATGACACCGGTGGATCCATGTGTGGTCTATGAGAGGAACACACATGCAATGACTCTTACTGGATCCTTACGTGGTTTGTGAGAATAACACACATGCAATGACACTGGTGGATCTATATGTGGCCTGTGAAAAGAACACACATGCAATGACACTGGTGGATCCATGTGTGGTTCATGGGAAGAACACACATGCAATGACACTGGTGGATCCATGTGTGCTCTGTGGGAAGAACACACATGCAATGACACTGGTGATATGTAGTTTGTGAAAAGAACAGACATGCAATGACTCAAACTGTGGTTCATGAAAAGAGCACACATGCAATGACACTGGTGGATCCATGTGTGGTTCATGGGAAGAACACACATGCAATGACACGGGTGGATCCATGTGTGGTCTGTGAGAAGAACACACATGCAATGACACTGGTGATATGTGGTTTGTGAAAAGAACAGACATGCAATGACTCCAACTGTGGTTAATAAAAAGAGCAGACATGCAATGACACTGGTGGATCCATGTGTGGTTAATGATAAGAACACACATGCAATGACACTTGGTGTGGTTCATGATATGGTTTGTGAGAAGAACACACATGCAATGACTCTAGCTGTGGTTCATGAGAAGAGCAGACATGCCACGACTCTAACTGTGGTTCATGAAAAGAGCAGACATGCAATGACACCGGTGGATCCATGTGTGGTCTATGAGAGGAACACACATGCAATGACACCGGTGGATCCTTACGTGGTTTGTGAGAATAACACACATGCAATGACACTGGTGGATCCATATGTGGCCTATGAAAAGAACACACATGCAATGACACTGGTGGATCCATGTGTGGTCTGTGGGAAGAACACACATGGAATGACACTGGTGATATGTGGTTCATGAAAAGAACAGACATGCAATGACAGTGGTGGATCCATGTGTGGTCCATGGGAAGAAAACACATGCAATGACACTGGTGGATCCATTTGTGGTCTGTGGGAAGAACACACATGCAATGACACTGGTGATATGTGGTTTGTGAAAAGAATAGACATGCAATGACTCTAACTTTGGTTAATGAAAAGAGCAAACATGCAATGACACTGGTGGATCGATGTGTGGTTAATGAGAAGAACACACATGTAATGACACTAGGTGTGGTTCATGATATGGTTTGTGAGAAGAACACACATGCAATGACTCTATCTGTGGTTCATGAGAAGAGCAGACATGCGATGACTCTAACTGTGGTTCTTGAAAAGAGCAGACATGCAATGACATCGGTGGATCCATGTGTGGTCTATTAGAGGAACACACATGCAATGACACCAGTGGATCCTTACGTGGTCTGTGAGAATAACACACATGTAATGACAATGGTGGATCCATATGTGGCCTGTGAAAAGAACACACATGCAATGACACTGGTGGATCGATGTGTGGTCTCTGGGAAGAACACACATGCAATGACACTGGTGGATCCATGTGTGGTATGTGGGAAGAACACACATGCAAAGACACTGGTGATATGTGGTTTGTGAAAAGAACAGACATGCAATGACTCAAACTGTGGTTCATGAAAAGAGCACACATGCAATGACACTGGTGGATCCATGTGTGGTTCATGGGAAGAACACACATGCAATGACACTGGGTCTGGTTCATGATATGGTTTGTGAGAAGAACACACATGCAATGACACTGGTGATATGTGGTTTGTGAAAAGAACAGACATGCAATGACTCTAACTGTGGTTAATGAAAAGAGCAGACATGCAATGACACTGGTGGATCCATGTGTGGTTAATGAGAAGAACACACATGCCATGACACTAGGTGTGGTTCATGATATGGTTTGTGAGAAGAACACACATGCAATGACTCTAGCTGTGTTTTGTGAAAAGCATAGACATGCGATGACTCTAACTGTGGTTCTTGAAAAGAGCAGACATGCAATGACACCGGTGGTCCATGTGTGGTTAATGAGAAGAACACACATGCAATGACACTGGGTGTGGTTCATGATATGGTTTGTGAGAAGAACACACACGCAATGACTCTAGCTGTGGTTCATGAGAAGAGCAGACATGCGATGACTCTAACCGTGGTTCATCAAAAGAGCAGACATGCAATGACACCGGTGGATCCATGTGTGGTCTGTGAGAGGAACACACATGCAATGACACCGGTTGATCCTTACGTGGTTTGTGAGAATAACACACATGCAATGACACTGGTGGATCCATATGTGGTCTGTGAAAAGAACACACATGCAATGACACTGGTGGATCCATGTGTGGTTCATGGGAAGAACACACATGCAATGACACCGGTGGATCCATGTGTGGTCTGTGGAAAGAACACACATGCAATGACACTGGTGATATGTGGTTTGTGAAAAGAACAGACATGTAATGACTCTAACTGTGGTTAATGAGAAGAACACATATGCAATGACACTGGGTGTGGTTCATGATATGGTTTGTGAGAAGAACACACATGCAATGACTCTAGCTGTGGTTCATGAGAAGAGCAGACATGCGATGACTCTAACTGTGGTTCATGAAAAGAGCAGACATGCAATGACATCGGTGGATCCATGTGTGGTCTATGAGAAGAACACACATGCAATGACACCAGTGGATCCTTACGTGGCTTGTGAGAATAACACACATGCAATGATACTGGTGGATCCATACGTGGTTATTGAAAAGAACACACATGCAATGACACTGGTGTATCCATGTGTGGTTCATGGGAAGAACACACATGCAATGACATTGGTGGATCCATGTGTGGTATGTGGGAAGAACACACATGCAATGACACTGGTGATATGTGGTTTGTGAAAACAATAGACATTCAATGACTCTAACTGTGGTGAATGAGAAGAACACACATGCAATGACACTCGGTGTGGTTCATGATATGATTTGTGAGAAGAACACACATGCAATGACTCTAGATGTGGTTCATGAGAAGAACACACATGCAATGACTCTAGCTGTGGTTCATGAGAAGAGTAGACATGCGATGACTCTTACTGTGGTTCATGAAAAGAGGAGACATGCAATGACACTGGTGGATCCATGTGTGGTCTATGAGAGGAACACAGATGCAATGACACCGGTGGATCCTTATGTGGTTTGTGAGAATAACACACATGCAATGACACTGGTGGATCCATATGTGGCCTGTGAAAAGAACACACATGCAATGACACTGGTGGATCCATGTGTGGTCTGTGGGAAGAACACACATGCAATGACACTGGGTGTGGTTCATGATATGGTTTGTGAGAAGAACACACATGCAATGACACTGGTGGATCCATGTGTGGTTTGTGAAAAGAACAGACATGCAATGACCCTAACTGTGGTTCATGAAAAGAGCAGACATGCAATGACACTAGTAGATCCATGTGTGCTTCATGTGAAGAACACACATGCAATGACACTTGGTGTGGTTCATGATATTGGTTGTGAGAAGAACACACATGCAATGACACTGGTGATATGTGGTTTGTGGAAAGAACAGACATGCAATGACTCTAACTGTGGTTAAGAAAAAGAGCAGACATGCAATGACACTGGTGGATCCATGTGTGGTTAATGAGAAGAACACACAAGCAATGACACTGGGTGTGGTTCATGATATGGTTTGTGAGAAGAACACACATGCAATGACTCTAGCTGTGGTTCCTGAGAAGAGCAGACATGCGATGACTCTAACTGTGGTTCATGAAACGAGCAGACATGCAATGACACCGGTGGATCCATGTGTGGTCTATGAGGAACACACATGCAATACACCGGTGGATCCTTACATTGTTTGTGAGAATAACACACATGCAATGACACTGGTGGATCCATATGTGGCCTGTGAAAAGAACACACATGCAATGACACTAGTGGATCCATGTGTGGTTAATGGGAAGAACACACATGAAATGACACTAGTGGATCCATGTGTGGTCTGTGGGAAGAACACACATGCAATGACACTGGTGATATGTGGTTTGTGAAAAGAACAGACATGTAATGACTCTAAATGTGGTTAATGAGAAGAACACACATGCAATGACACTCGGTGTGGTTCATGATATGGTTTGTGAGAATAACACACATGCAATGACCCTAGCTATGGTTCATGAGAAGAACACACATGCAATGACTCTAGTTGTGGTTCATGAGAAGAGCAGACATGCGATGACTCTAACTGTGGTTCATGAGAGGAACACACATGCAATGACTCTAACTGGATCCTTACGTGGTTTGTGAGAATAACACAAATGCCATGACACTGGTAGATCCATATGTGGTGTGTGAGAAGAACACACATGCAATGACACTGGTGGATCCATGTGTGGTCTGTGGGAAGAACACACATGCAATAACACTGGTGGATTCATGTGTGGTTTGTGGGAAGAACACACATGCAATGACACTGGTGATATGTGGTTTGAGAAAAGAACACACATGCAATGACTCTAACTGTGGTTCATGAAAAGAGCAGACATGCAATGACACTAGTGGATCCATTTGTGGTTCATGGCAAGAACACACATGCAAGGACACTGGGTGTGGTTTATGATATGGTTTGTGAGAAGAACACACATGCAATGACACTGGTAATATGTGGTTTGTGAAAAGAACATACATGCGATGACTCTAACTGTGGTTAATGAAAAGAGCAGACATGCAATGACACTAGTGGATCCATGTGTGGTTAATGAGAAGAACACATATGCAATGACACTGGGTGTGGTTCATGATATGGTTTGTGAGAAGAACAAACATGAATGACTCTTGCTGTGGTTCATGAGAAGAGCAGACATGTGATACATTGCAAATGTATCTATAATTTTTGATGCTCCATGCTTGGTTTTATTCACTTTCTTGTGTTTTGTCCACACTTTGGAGTACTTTTCATATGATTTCTTGGACTAACCTATTAACAAGAGCCACAGTGCCAGCTGCCTGTTTTCTTCTATTTTTGGTTCCAGGAAAGTCAGAAAATGAATATTCTCGGAATTGGACGGGACAAAAGCCAAAGTGCCTATTTTTCCAGAAGACTCACGGAGCCAGAATACAAGATGGAGGAGGGCTAGGGGCTGGCCACACTCCCCAGGTGCGGGCTAGGTCTGGCCGCGCCAGGGCCTGGTGTGGTGGCCCCAGGCACCCCCTCGATCTCCCTCTTCGCCTATAAGAAGCCTTCTGACCTAAAAACTTCGGGGGTTCGATGTTTTTCCACGAAAAGTTCCGTTGCGCCGCCGCCACCGAAGGGGAGATTCGGGGGACAGAAAGTCTCTTTTCCGGCGCCCTGCTAGGACGGGGAAGTGCCCCGGAGCCATCTCCATCGACCTCCACCATCATCTTCATCGACCATCCATGTTTCCCCCATCTATGAGTGAGTAATCCCCCACTGTAGGCTATGGGGATGGTAGGGATTGGATGAGATCGTTCATGTAATGGCATCATATTGTTAGGGCATAGTGCCTAGTATCTCTTATTAGTGCTTTATGACTATGTTGCAACTTTGTTGTGCTTAATGCTTGTCACTAGGGCCCGAGTGCCATGATTTCAGATCTGAACTTATTATTGATTCATTATGATAGTATTGTTTCTGGTCTTATCTACAAGTTGTGTACACACGTCGTTGTCCGGAACCTATGGTCCCGAAGTGATAGAAATCGGGGTAGCCGGAAGGGAAAGGCTTTGATGTGAGGATCACATGTGTTCACGGAGTGTTAATGCTTTGCTCCGGTGCTCTATTAAACGGAGCACCTTAATTGCCAGTAGTTCCCTAGAGGCCCCGCTGCAAACGGGCTGGCAGGACAAAATATGTTGTGCAAGCTCTCATTGCGAGCACGTATGACTATATGGAACACATGCCTAGGATTGTCTAGTACTTGGATGCTTTATCTTATTTATCTGCAATTGCCCTATGTTCTGATTGCTATGTGAATTGTCTTGTCCATGCAACGCCCGTCCATCCATCCCTATGCCTACCCTACTCGAATCCCATTGTTTACTGCTTTTGTTACTACTGTCCTTGCTTTGCTACTGCTGTTACTTTACTATTCCTACTACAAAACTGTTGCTACTGATAAACTATTGTGAGCAAGATTGTTTCTAGGTGCAGCTGAATTGACAACTCAGTTGTCAAGGCTTATAAATATTCTTTGGCTCCCCTTGTGTCGAATCAATAAATTGGGTTTCACTTCCCTCGAAAATACTGCGATACACCCCCTATACTTGTGGGTCATCAAGACTATTTTCTGGCGCTGTTGCCGGGGAGCATAGCTTTATTTATCAAGTTCACTTGGATTCTCTATTGTTCAAGCTAAGTTTATCTTTCTCCTTGTTTGCCTGTTTCTTTATCAAAAATACAAAAAAATTTGTTCCTACTCTAGTTGTTGTTTTCGTTGGTCTGTTATTGTCTTGCTTTATCGTGCTTGTTGTCAATGGTTGATTTCTTTGAAACTGAAGCTTATTGGCAAGGTGGGTTCATGGAAGATCAAAAATATTATTATAAGGAACACCGCTTGTCACAAAAAGGGAAACACTTATGGGAACAAATTGATAGATTGTATACCATTGGTAGAAATGTGTGCTCTACTTATAATGTTACTTATTGCTGTGATGAGTCTTGTTGCAGAAAGAGGTATAAACACCTCCCTTTTTAATGTGAGTATAGTGATAATGATACCATATCTTCCTATGCTAAAGGAATTTATGACTTTTATGATGCGGAACAAATTGAAGAATTTATTGCTTGGAAGGGTGCTTTTGAACTTGCTAGTTTGCTTGAAAATATTGATGATTCACCTTACAAATATGAGGTGTATGGTATACTTAAATTTTGCTTTGATAATTACAAGGATGAAAATGGCTATATTCTTGAATATTTTAATAGATGCTCTCCACAAATGGAAGAGACTAATGCCTTGCAGGATCCTATGGAAGAAGAAATTGATGAACCTGAAATCCCATTAGATGAAAAAGAGGAGGAGAGTGATGAACAAAAGGAGGAAGAATGGATTAGATACCCATGCCTACCTTCTAATGAGAGTAACTCTTTATCCCTTACATTATTTGATTGTCCCCCTTGCTTACTAAAGGAGAATGAATGTTATGTTCCTGAGGTTTCTCTTGAAACTGTTTATAATAAAGCTCTAGTGCTTGTAGATCATGAAGAGCATGCTTTATGTGATAGTTATATTGTTGAGTTTCTGCATGAGGCTACTGAAAATTATTATGAGAGAGGAAAATATGGTTGTGTAAGTTTTCATGGTATTGAAACACCTCTCTATGTGCTAAAAGTTTTGAAGTTCCTCTTGTTTTATCTTCCTATGCCTGTCACTTTGTTCTTTGCAAATTTATTTGCATACATGATTCCTATGCATAGGAAGTGGGTTAGACTTAAATGTGTTTTGGATTTGCTCCTTGATGCTCTCTTTTACTTCAACTCATATTTCTTATGAGAGCATCCTCTCAAACTTTTATGCCTGAAGATAATAATATGTCTATTATTCTTGGGAGACCTTTTCTTAAATACTGTAGGAGCTGTTATTAATTGTAATCAAGGGAAGGTGACCTTCAATGAACACATTGTCTATTTCCTCAAGAAGATTGAAAGGACTTATGGTTTGAATTCAATTGAACATGTTGAGGGCATTCAAGTTGGAGAAATATATTGTCCCATACGAAGAGAAAAAATTGAAACTATTATGATTGGGACCATTGCTATCAAGGTTGAGGTAACATAATCATTAGTGGGATACAAAGTTTTGTCTCATATGGAATTGTTTTGGTAACAAGACCTGATCAACCTTGTTGACAGAAGGATTTCATTGAACAAAACAATGTTTTCACTATGATTATTTCTGTTTACTTCTATTCTATCCATTCTAGTTTTTGCTTATGCCTAACTTAAAGGCATTAAAGAAAAGTACTTGTTGGGAGATAACCCAAGAGTTTTAGTTGAGTCTTGGAAGTTATTACCTCTGTAATAACCTCTCCTTATCCTTTTTATTTGCTTTTTGTGCCAAGAGTAACCTCTAATGAGAGAGAAGTAATGATTGGGAAAGTTGCTGTCCCGAAACAGATTTCTGTGCTTCACCGTAAAAATTCCAGAGAGAGCTCTGTAAATCGGATTGAGCTGTAATTGTTTGTGCTTCTGACCCAGGTTGTTATCTAATTTTCGTTAGTTCAACACTTTTTGATTTGAGCAACAGAAGGTCTTCGAAAAAATTCGTCTTTACCTGCTGGTCTGTTTTGACAGATTTCTGCCATTTGGTCCATTTGCTTCTTGTTAGTTCCTTCTTGAGTTCCTTCTTGAGTTCCTTTAGGTAATTGAGCTTTTTGAGGGAGGTGCTACAGTAGCTAGTGTTCTAGTGGAAGTTTATTTGGTGTTATAACTGAACCTTGAGACTTATTTATCTTAAGTGCACTAATGTTGCTAATGAGATTGTGTGAAGTTTTGTATGAAGGAAAAATTTCAGGTGTATGGAAGGAATGAGTAATGAGATGAAGGATGGACTAAAGCTCAAGCTTGGGGATGCCACGCGTGTCACCCCAAGAAAATATCCAAGAAGTACAAGCGTCAAAGCTTGGGGATGCCCAAGGCATCCCCTTCTTCATCAATAAAAATCCCAGGTTTCTTCCAAACACTTTATTTTTATTGTTTCATGCACAGTTGTGTTGTTCTTGGAGCGTCTTATTTTTCATTTTCGTTTTGGTTTTAGTTTGCGTGGTTTGCTTAGTTTGCTGAATAAATTGGTTGGACCACCTCTTTCATACATTGGCTTTCAAATAGTTTGGTTTGGCTTGGAAAAGAGTAGGAAAGTTCTTGCTTAAGTGGTAAAGAGAGCTTGTTGTTGACTATGGCCTATGCTTTGTCATGTCATGGTTGATATTGTTTTGGCTTTACACTTAGTATTCTTTGCTGTAGCATGAGTTTTTGTAAACAATTGAGATTGCTTAATGTGCCTTGGATGAATCATGCGTTGTTTTAGCATATTAAAGCATAGTATAGTGGTATTCTCCTTTGATGCTTTATTTGGGTTGACGTGGAACATGCTCACACCATGTTATGACTATATCAAGTCACCATAAGCCTTTATGATCCTTTAGTTTTCAACTTGTAGTATCACTTTATGCTTTGATCAATGATGTTTTGTCGCTCTGCATGATTATGGCCATTATTGCTCTCTCGTTTGTCGCTCCCTTACTATTGCTAGCCTTCACTTTCAATAAGTATGTTTTACTCATGTTTCCAACTCCCTAAAACCAAATATTGCCAAAGTGTCCACCATACCTACCTATTAGCATCATTTGCTACTTCCGTGCATATTCAATATGCCTTGTTTTCTTCCAAATAAAATGTTTGCTTGTTTTGAGAAAGTTAGTTAGTAAAGCTCGCACGAACTTGATGGCACACTTTATTTTCTTGCGTTTAATAAACCTGAACCATTGCGTCCTTCTTTGTTGCGTATATGCTTGCGCTTTATAAGTTGAAGTTAGCAGAACCATGTATCATGGGGAACGCTTTCAACATTACATTTGTACTTAGTACCTCATTGATATCATGTTATTTTGCTTATGGATCTCGGCGGTGTGAAATAAAAGTGGAACTTGTAAGAACATGGAGTTTGTATGTATGTTAGAGAAACGCCTGGGCCGCTAGCCTAAGCCATGCCTAATCATGGTGGAAACTTGCAGCATAACCATAATGAGCATTCTATGAAGCATCCTCAATAAAAATCTATGCACATAGTAAATAAAAAGATCGCCGAGATGCTCATTGTCTGCTTGCCTTGTTATTTTGATTATGGGATAGCTCCCGTGTCATGTGCAAGGGGTACCCCGTTGGCGGTTCTCTATGATACGTATATACTTACAATGACAAGAGCTTACTTGTGACTGAAGTTGAGTAGCATGAGGATCGGTCTTTGTAAGTAAGGGGCATGAGACTTCGATTTATAACTTGTCAAGCATATCCTCCTAGTTGTGTAACTTTAACCTTAATCACATTTAAGATTCTTATGATAGGGGCAATGAGAGCTCAAAGCTAATGAGTACCATACTTTCAGCATTTGGAAGCCTTTCAAACTATTCAAAACCTGTTCATTTCCTTGTTGAGTCTCCACTTATTCTATGAGCACTTTCTTGAGAGCATAGTGGCCATTCTTAGTTCTATGTGCATTGTCCCAAGACTTGTTGATTGATGCATACCTTGATATTGCTTGTTTTAAACTATTTGTATCTAGTCACTCTTGTGAGCTTTGAAGGTGTCCTATGCATTTATATTTGCTACTCTATGAGGGACAAGCTGATTACCACTATGCTATGTTTTCTTTGTGTGAAACAAACAAACGTCTTGCAAAGCATTGTTACTCATGAATCTTTTGTTTGTGCCTTTTCATGTTGCATCATAGTTTCTTTGTCTTATTGCTAGAACTTTGTCTTTCATGTTATGATTGAAGTATTATGATCCCAGCTTTGAATGTTTACAAATACTTTGGTCAAGTCTTTGATGGTGCATGTCACCTCAAAAATTATTCTTTCTTTTTATCACTTACCTACTCGAGGACGAGCAGGAGTTAAGCTTGGGGATGTTGATACATTGCAAATGTATCTATAATTTTTGATGCTCCATGCTTGGTTTTATTCACTTTCTTGTGTTTTGTCCACACTTTGGAGTACTTTTCATATGATTTCTTGGACTAACCTATTAACAAGAGCCACAGTGCCAGCTGCCTGTATTCTGCTGTTTTTGGTTCTAGGAAAGTCAGAAAATGAATATTCTCAGAATTGGACGGGACAAAAGCCAAAGTGCCTATTTTTCGAGAAGACTCACGGAGCCAGAATACGAGACGGAGGAGGGCCAGGGGCTGGCCACACCCCCCAGGCGCGGGCTAGGTCTGGCCGCGCCAGGGCCTGGTGTGGTGGCCCCAGGGACCCCCTCAGTCTCCCTCTTCGCCTATAAGAAGCCTTCTGACTTAAAAACTTCGGGGGGTTCGACGTTTTTCCATGAAAAGTTCCGCTGCGCCACCGCCACCGAAGGGGAGATTCGGGGGACAGAAAGTCTCTGTTTCGGCACTCTGCCGGGACGGGGAAGTGCCCCCAAAGCCATCTCCATCGACCTCCACCATCATCTTCATCGACCATCCATGTTTCCCCCATCTATGAGTGAGTAATCCCCCGCTGTAGGCTATGGGGATGGTAGGGATTGGATGAGATCGTTCATGTAAAGGCATCAGATTGTTAGGGCATAGTGCCTAGTATCTCTTATTAGTGCTTTATGACTCTGTTGCAACTTTGTTGTGCTTAATGCTTGTCACTAGGGCCCGAGTGCCATGATTTCATATCTGAACTTATTATTTATTCATTATGATAGTATTGTTTCTGGTCTTATCTACAAGTTATGTACACACGTCGTTGTCTGGAACCTATGGTCCCAAAGTGACAGAAATCGGGGTAGCCGGAAGGGAAAGGCTTTGATGTGAGGATCACATGTGTTCACGGAGTGTTAATGCTTTGCTCCGGTGCTCTATTAAAAGGAACACCTTAATTGCCAGTAGTTCCCTAGAGGCCCCGCTGCAAACGGGCTGGTAGGACAAAAGATGTTGTGCAAGTTCTCATTGCGAGCACGTATGACTATATATGGAACACATGCCTAGGATTGTCTAGTACTTGGATGCTTTATCATATTTATCTGCAATTGCCCTATGTTATGATTGCTATGTGAATTGTCTTGTCCATGCAACGCCCGTCCATCCATCCCTATGCCTACCGCACTCGAATCCCATTGTTTACTGCTTTTGTTACTACTGTCCTTGCTTTGCTACTGCTGTTACTTTACTATTCCTACTACAAAACTGTTGCTACTGATAAACTGTTGTGAGCAAGATTGTTTCCAGGTGCAGCTGAATTGACAACTCAGTTGTTAAGGCTTATAAATATTCTTTGGCTCCCCTTGTGTCGAATCAATAAATTGGGTTTCACTTCCCTCGAAAATACTGGTGATATGTGGTGATATGTGGTTTGTGAAAAGAACAGACATGCAATGACACTGGTGATATGTGGTTTGTGAAAAGAACAGACATGCAATGACTCAAACTGTGGTTCATGAAAAGAGCACACATGCAATGACACTGGTGGATCCATGTGTGGTTCATGGGAAGAACACACATGCAATGACACTGGGTCTGGTTCATGATATGGTTTGTGAGAAGAACACACATGCAATGACACTGGTGATATGTGGTTTGTGAAAAGAACAGACATGCAATGACTCTAACTGTGGTTAATGAAAAGAGCAGACATGCAATGACACTGGTGGATCCATGTGTGGTTAATGAGAAGAACACACATGCAATGACACTCAGTGTGGTTCATGATATGATTTGTGAGAAGAACACACTGTTGGGTCCGCAGCATAGAAAACAAAATTTTCCTACGGTGTGAACTATATGCCAGAATCTATCTACTAGGTACAAAGCAACGGGTGGACATACATCCAACGAGAACTTACCTTCGAAGACAACGAGTTTTGTAAGGATGAAGGAGGGAATGGGTGGCCTTTTATAGGAGGAGGGGGATGCCCCCTCTCTCCATGGCCGGCGCATGGGGGGTGACCCCTCACCTGCCCCATTCATGTGGTGGTAACCCGTCCACATTAAAATGCCTCTTCACATTCCCTTTTAAAGTCTCCACTTTAAATGCATTAAAATTCTCCAAGTTTAATGCTCTCTCATTTAATAAAACTCTTTTTATTAAATTTATTCAGAATTTTTGTTAATTACTTTAATTAACAAACATTCACAGATAGCCCTTGCTATATTTCAATATCACATGCAGAACCACTTTCTGCATTTCACGCGAAAAAATTTCCGATTTCTATTGAAACAATTCCTGCGCTTTGCAATTCTTTCTCTGAAACATATGTGCTCCAAAATGGTGTCCGGTAACTCTTAAGTGTGCCACCCTACGGTTCGCGAATAATGCAGACATGATCAATACCCTTCTCCAATCAATAATCAGCAGCGGGACCTGGAGATCCGTACTGACTCGTACACATTCAACGATGACTTCTATGATCGTGAGAACCTTTAATGCTTGTAACTAAATCCCTTTGTCTCTCAATATATTACATGTCCGAGATTTGGTCATCGGTATCTCCATACCTAGTTTGATCTCGTTACCGACATGCACTCTTTTCTCGTTCCTGTGATATAACATTCTAGTGATCACATCACTTGCTTGCAAGCTATCTCAATGTGATATCACCGAGAGGGCCCAGAGTATATCTATCCGTCATCGGGATTGACAAATTCCACTCTTGATCCATGAGCCTCAACATAACACCTTCGTAGTACTGAACCCATCTTTATAGTCACCCTGTTACGGTGTGACGTTTGATGTTATCAAGATACTCTTCTGGTGTTAGCAATTAACATGATCTCATGGTCTAAGGATAAAGATTACTTTGTATGATGTTATAGCAATATAAACATAATGACTTGATCGTAATGCTATACTTCGGATGAATGTTCATCACATCATTCCACCAATGGTGTGACCTTGTTATTAACAACATCCAATGTCCATGATCAGGAAACCTTGATCATCTTGTTCATCAACAAGCTAGTCTATAAGAGAGGCATAACTAGGAACCCTTTTTGTTTATTAAACACACATGTATTGATGTTTCCGATCAATACGATTCTAGCATGTAAAGTAAACATCTATCATATATAAGGAATACATAATAACAACTTTATTATTGCCTCTCTGGGCATATTTCCTTCAGTCTCCCACTTGCACTAGAGACAATAATCTAGTTCACATAGTGATAAATCTAACACCCATGGAGTTCTGGTGTTGATCATGTTTTGCCCTAGGGAGAACTTTAGTCAACGGATCTGCTACATTTAGGTCCGTGTGTACTTTACAAATATTTATATCTCCATCCTTGACATGCTCGCGGATGGAGTGAAACCGGCGCTTAATATGCTTGGAATTCTTGTGAGACCTCGGTTCTTTTGCGTTGGCTATGGCTCCATTGTTGTCACAATAGATCACCATTGGGTCCAACGCACTGGGAACCACACCTAGTTCCGTAATGAACTCTTTCATCCAAACCGCTTCCTGCGCCGCTTCTGAAGCAGCAACATATTCCGCCTCCGTCGTTGATCCAGCCACCACAGGTTGTTTGGAACTCCTCCAACTAACTGTTGCTCCGTACAAGAGAAATACGTATCCGGATTGAGACTTAGATTCATCCAGATCGGTGTCAAAGCTAGCATCGACATAACACTTAGCGACTCGCTCTTCTTCACCTCCGTATAAGAAACATATCCTTAGTTCTTCTCAAGTACTTGAGGATGTTCTTTACCGCTATCCAGTGTTCCGAACCTGGATCAGATTGGTACCTACTAGTCAAACTAATAGCATGTGCCACATCCGGTCTTGTACATAGCATGTCATACATTATAGAGCCTATGGCCGAGGCATAGGGGAACTTATCCATCAGCTCTCTTTCTTCCGCCGTAGCCGGACTTTGAGTCTTACTCAATGTCTTGCCTTGCAACATAGGTAAGAACCCCTTCTTACTTTTGTCCATATTAAACTTCTTTAATATCTTATCAAGGTATGTACTCTGCGATAGCCCAATTAGGAGCCTTGATCTATCTCTATAGATTTTAATGCCTAATATATATGATGCTTCACCAAGGTCTTTCATCGAAAATTTGCTGTTTAGATAACTTTTAACACTGTTTAAAAGATCTATATCATTTCCAATCAATAATATGTCATCCACATATAATATCAAAAATGCCACATTGCTCCCACTCACTTTCTTGTAAATACAAGCCTCTCCATAAGTTTGGACAAATCCAAACTCTTTGATCGCCTCATCAAAGCGGAGATTCCAACTCCAGGATGCTTGCTTCAGTCCATAGATGGATCGCTGAAGTTTGCATACCTTATTAGCATCCTTAGGATCGACAAAACCCTTAGGTTGTATCATATACAACTCTTCTTCAATATTACCATTGAGGAACGCAGTTTTGACATCCATCTGCCATATTTCATAATGAAAATATGCAGCAATTGCTAACATAATCCTAACCGACTTAAGCATCGCTACGGGAGAGAATGTCTCATCGTAGTCAAATCCTTGAATTTGTCGAAACCCCTTTGCGACAAGTCGAGCCTTATAGATGGTCACATTACCATCAACATTAGTTTTTCTTTTGAAAATCCATTTATTCTCAACGGCCTTTCGATCGTGAGGTAAGTCCACCAAGTTCCAAACTTGGTTCTCATACATGGATTCCATATCGGATTTCATGGCTTCTAGCCATTTGTTGGAATCCGGGCTCATCATCGCTTCTTCATACGTCGCAGGGTCATCCATTTCATCAACCATGAAATTCACAACAGGATTGCCGTACAGTTCAGGAGTTGCACGTGTCCTGCTTGACCTGCGAGGTTCGGTAGTGTCCTCTTTCAGAGTTTCATGATCATTATCATTAGCTCTCTCTTCACTAGGTGAAGTCAACTCCGAAACAACTTCCGGTGCTGCGCCACTCGCCATTTCATGAAGAGAAGGTTCAATAACCTCTTCGAGTTCTACCTTCCGACTACTCACACCTTTCGCGAGAAACTCCTTCTCAAGAAAGGATCCATTCTTGGCAACAAAAACCTTGCCCTCGGATCTGTGATAGAAGGTATACCCAATCGTTTCCTTAGGGTATCCTATGAAGACGCATTTTTTTCCGCTTTGGGTTCGAGTTTATCCGGTTGAAGTTTCTTCACATAAACATCGCATCCCCAAAATTTAAGAAATGACAGCTTAGGTTTGTTTCCAAACCATAATTCATACGGTGTCGTTTCAACGGATTTAGATGGTGCCCGATTTAAAGTGAATGCAGCTGTTTCTAGTGCATAACCCCAAAATGACACATGCAAGTCAGTCCGAGACATCATAGATCGAACCATATCCAATAAGGTACGATTACGACGTTCCGACACACCATTACGCTGTGGTGTTCCGACAGGCGTGAGTTGTGAAACTATTCCACACTCTTTCATGTGTGTGCTAAAATCGTAACTTAGATACTCTCCTCCACGGTCAGACCGTAGAAATTTGATCTTTCTATTACGATGATTTTCCACTTCATTCTGAAATTCCTTGAACTTTTGCAAAAGTTTCAGACTTGTGTTTCATCAAATAGATATACCCGTATCTACTCAAATCATCCATGAAAGTAACAAAATAACGATATCCACCTCGCGCCGACACACTCATTGGTCCACACACATCAATATGTATGATTTCCAATAAATCTGTCGCCCGTTCCATTGAACCGAAAAATGGCGTTCTAGTCATCTTGCCCATAAGGCATGGCTCACATGTATCAAATGATTCAAAATCAAGTGATTCCAAAAGTCTATCAGAATGGAGTTTCTTCATGCGTTTAACGCCAATATGACCTAGACGGCAGTGCCACATATATGCAGATATATCATCATCAAGTTTAATCTTTTTAGCATTAACATTATGAATGTGTGTAATATTACTATCGATATCCATCAGAAATAAACCATTCAACACAGGTGTATGACCATAAAAGATATTATCCATATAAATCGAACAACCATTGTTTTCAGATTTAAACGAATAACCACTTTGCATCAAACATGATCCGGATACAATGTTCATGCTAAGTGCAGGCACAATTATTTAGGTTTATAACTAATCCCGATGGCATATGGAGAGGCAGCGTTCCGACGGCGATCACATCAACTCTTGATCCATTGCCGACCCGCATTGTGACCTCATCCCTTGCTAGTTGTCGCTTGTTCCGCAACCCCTGAATCGAGTTACATATTTTAGCAACCGATCCCGTATCAAATACCCAGGTGCTACTGCGAGTACTAGTCAAGTACACATCAATAACATGTATATCACATATACCTTTGTTTGCCTTGCCAGACTTCTTGTCCGCCAAATACTTGGGGCAGTTGCGCTTCCAATGGCCAGTCCCCTTGCAATAGTAGCACTCAGTATCGGACTTAGGGCCAGCTCGGGGTTTCTTTTCAGGCGCGGCAACAGATTTGCCACCCTTCTTTCCCTTGTGCTTGCCTTTCTTGTCCTTCTTGAAACCGGTGGTTCTATTGATCATCAACACTTGATGTTCTTTCCTAATCTCCACTTCTGCAGTCTTAAGCATTGACAGAAGCTCAGGAAGAGTCTTCTTCATGCCCTGCATATTATAGTTCATCACGAAGATCTTGTAGCTAGGTGGCAGAGATTGGAGAACACGATGTATGCCTAAGTCAATGGGAATCGTTATTCCCAAGGACACAAGATTATCGGCGTACCCAGACATTTTGAGTACGTGCTCACTAATGGAGCTGTTTTCCTTCATCATGCAGCTGAAGAACTTTTCTGTAGCATTATAACTCTCTACGGCAGCATGGGTATCGAAAATCATTTTCAATTCTCCCATGGTATCAAAGGCATTGCCATTTTCGAAACGCTTTCGAAGTTCTGGCTCTAGCCCATACAGTCTACCGCAATGAACTAAGTTGTGGTCCTCCTGACGAGTCACATAGACATTCTTTTCCTCGTCGGGTGCATCAGGAGCTGGTGGGGGGCCTAACGGCGCATCTAGCACATATTGATTTTGTGCAGCAGTGAGGAGAATCCTCAAATTCATAGCCCAGTTGGTGAAGTTGCTACCATTCGTAGCAAGTTTCTCTTTCTCCATGAACACATTGAAATTAAAAGCAGGTGGTGCCATCTACAACAGAATTTGTAAAGTTTATTTAGACTAAGTTTATGAGAGATTGAGTTCAACTAACCCAAATTACTAATGAACTCCCACTCAAAAATGACATCCCTCGTGCCTTTTTGGTGATTACATGAACCAAATCCACTACACTAAGTCCGATCATCACGTGAGTCGATGTAGCTTCAAAGGCGAGCATCTATATGGGCATCATATCAACCATATGACTCATGATTAAACTTTCGGTCTCTGTTCTGAGGCCATGTCTGTACATGCTAGGCTCGCCAAGTAAGAACCTTAGTACTCGCGTGTGTAAAACTGTCTTACACCCGTTGTATGAAAGCGTAGAGTCGAGTACTGTTGGAGATATGCCCAAGAGGCAATAATAAAGTGGTTATTATTATATCTTTATGTTTATGATAAATGTTTACATCCCATGCTATAATTGTATTATTAGGAAACACTAACACATGTGTGTTTTGTAAACATAAAAGAGTCCCTAGTAAGCCTCTTGTTGAACTAGCTTGTTGATTAATTGATGATCATGGTTTCCTGATCATAGACATTAGGATGTGATTAATAACGAGGTTATATCATTAGGAGAATGATGTGATGGACACACACCCATAGTAAGCGTAGCATAAGATCAAGTCATTTAAGTTCGTATTGCTGTAAGCTTTCAAATACATAGTAACCTATTCCTTCGACCATGAGGTTATGTTAATCACCATCATCGGATGGACACTTTGATGACATCAAACGCCGCTTCGTAACTGGGTGGTTATAAAGGTGTCATTGGGTATTCTAAAAGTATGTGTTGAAGCGCATGAACCAAGATTGGGATTTGTCCATCCATATGACGGATAGATATGCTCTGGGCCCTCTCGGTGGAATGTCATCTAGTTAGCTTGCAAGCATGTGACTAGGTCACAAGGGATGACATATCACGGAACGAGTAAAGAGTACTTATCAGTAACGAGGTAGAACTAGGTATGGAGATGCCGACGATCAAACCTCGGATAAGTATAGTATCGCGAGACAAAGGGAATTAGTTTCGTATGTAAGTGGTTCAATCGATCGCGAAGTCATCGTTGAGTATGTGGGAGCCATTATGGATCTCCAGGTCCCTCTAATGGTTATTGATAGGAGATGTGTCTCTGTCATGTCTGCATATTCACGAACCGTAGGGTGACACACTTAAGGTTCGAAGTTGTTTTAAGTAGATATGGAATATGCGTTGGAGACCGAATGTTGTTCGGAGTCTCGGATTGGATTCGGGACATCACGAGGAGATCCGGAATGGTCCGGAGAATAAGATTCATATATTGGGGATCATTTTCTAAGTTAGGAAATGTTCCGGAGTGTTTGTATGAGGATTCTAGAAGGTTTCAGAATGTTCCGGAAGGTTCTAGAAGATATCTTGGAGTTTGCTTGAAAATCAAGATAGGGATGAAGGAGTCCTGGTGGGTAAAGACTAGGAGTCGTGGGGGAGGAGGACTCCTCCCCCCACTCCCAATCCGCCGGCCTAGAGAGGAGGGGAGTCCTACAAGGACTCCCCCTCCCCAGGCGCCCTCCCTTCTTTAAATAGAGGGGCAGGGGCGCCCCCTCCTCCCCTGCTCCATAACACCCAATCTCTGCCGCCTCTCTCCTCCACCATCTTCTGCACAGGCATAGGCGAAGCCCTGCAGAATTCTCTACTCCACCACCACCACGCCGTCGTGCTGCTGGGATTCCGTGGAGAAGATCTACTACCTCCGCTGCTCGCTGGAACGGGGAGAGGAAGGTCTGCTTCGACTCCGCACGTGTGACCGACTGCGGAAGCGCTGCCAAAACGCGACGCCAGAAGGATCGTCCACTTGACCGACTGCGGAAGCGCTGCTGGAACGCGACGCCGGAAGGATCGTCCACACGATCTTGAGATCGGCAAGTGATCGACTACATCAACCACGAGATCTAATCTCGTTAACGCTTTCGGATCTACGAGGGTTAGTTCCCATCTATCTCGTTGCTCATGTCTAATGGATTAGATCTTGGTTTTTATCTAGATTAGATCTGTGTTTTGTTCGTACTTGCGGTAGAATTTTTTTGTTTTCCATGCTACGAACCATTCAGTGGTATCAGAGCCGTATCTATGCGTAGATCTGTTGCACGAGTAGAACACAATGTTTTTGTGGGCGTTGATGCTTTTGTTGACGATGTATTAGCGTGTACTTTGCATCTTGCGGCATGGTGGGATGAAGCGGCTCGGGCTAACATTACATGTCATCGCACATGAGACTTGCTCCACGCTTGACGTGCAACTTGCTTTGCACAAGTGGCTTTGCGGGTGTCTGTCTCTCCCACCATAGTTAAGATTCAATTTACAATGAGCATCTGAAAACACTTGTATCAACGTTGTGGTTCATGTTCATAGGTAAGATCCGTTCTTATTCGAAAGCCCCAAGCCACGTAAAACATGCAAAGAAAATTAGAGGCGTCTAACTCGTTTTTGCAGGGGTTTTGTGATGTGATATGGCCATTATGTGATTGTGATTATATTTGATGTATGCAATGATCCTTATTGTAATATGGCAACCGGCAGGAGCCTAATGGTTGTCTTTAAATTTTGTTTAAGACATGCGTGTCTATTTCATCATGTAATAGCTTTATTCCAAGTAGTTGTAATAGTTGTTGGTGGTGATGGACAACCATGAAGCGGCGCCACGGACCTTGACCCCACGCTGGTGATGATGGAGATCTTGTCCATGCTTTGGAGATGGAGATCAAAGGCACAAGAAGAAAGGCCATATCATATCACATATTATGAATTGCCTGTGATGTTAATCCTTTATGCATCTTGTATTGCTTAGATCGCGACGGTAGCATTATAAGATGATCCCTCTCACTAAATATCAAGTAATAAAGTGTTCGTCCTTAGTTGGCACCGTTGCTAAGACTCGTCGTTTCGAAGCATCTCGTGATGATCGGGTGTGATAGACACTACGTGTGCATACAACGGGTGCAAGCCAGATTTGCACATGCAGAAACTAAGGTTAACCTTGACGAGCCTAGCATGTACAGACATGGTCTCGGAACACAGAATACCGAAAGGTAAAGCATGAGTCATATGGATGATATGATGAACATGTTGATTGTTCGCCTTTAAAACTACATCATCTCACGTAATGATCGGACTTGGTGTAGTGGATTTGGTTCATGTAATCACTAAAACAACTAGAGGGATGTTGTTTTGAGTGGGAGTTCATTTGTAATTTGGATTAGTCGAACTAAATTTATCATAAACACAATCAAAGTGAATTTGCATAGTTTATTATAGTCATTGGCATCCGTTCACCACCTTACGCTTAGTTATAGTTGAGATAGTGGAAATATAGAAATTCTGGATATTTGCTTTAGGAACTGGTATCGTATTGTTTTGAGTGTCAATTTAAAATTTATAAGTCCTATTGCAAACTTTCAGCAAACTCCATTTACTCCATGAAGTTTAATAAATAGTATTAAATCAAGAGTAACAATTCCAGTGTTAGTATCTAATGTATCATGTTTGCCTCCATGATTCTTGATACTCAAAAGATTGTTTTTAATATCAAGTTTATCTAAGAGCTGAAAGCAATGTTTCAGAAACCATCATATGTGAAAGGTATTGCGATATCTAAAACAATGTGTTGGTTACAACATGATAGGGTATACGTCCTCATATTTGATGAGAATTTGTGAAGGTTGGAGATGCTAGTCATCCTAATCCTCCAAAATGTTTTGAAAAAGAAACATTATACTCACAATTCACCTTTATAAGCTATAGCAGCTTGATCATGAAAGTTGTCATGATAAGGATGAATAGAGAATATAAGTAAAATGTTTACTACGCTAAAAGATTACTAAAGAATAGTTTTTTGAAAGAACACCAAACATTTGATGATGGTGATCCACCTCAAAGTGCAAGTCCAAAGGTATTAGTAGTTGACTATATACGCTTTGTACCATGTGTCATGTTGATGACACCGCTATTGATGTTGATAGATTCTTTTAAAAGAAAAGAAATTGCTGAAAGAGAATCTATAAAATATTTGGCAGAAAAGAAAAGATTGGAGATGTCCAACTTAGGCATATAGAAGATATACATGTTATGGTTGTATTCCTTGCTTGTTAAACAATGTGCTTCTCCGGTATTGGATACCGAATTGGTTGGTATGCTATGTCTTACAGGACAACGTAATTCATGAACTACAATGGCCTAAGTAACTAGCAAGAGAATAAGTGATGATGTTCATCGAAAACAAATAAAGTGTTATTGTGTTTTTCGTTGACATCAAACCTAGCCTTCAAGATTTGTTATTTTGTTCCGCTATTACGAGAACAATGGTTGTTCAAATAATTACCGTATTCCATAAAGGATGGATGAACTTTTACAAGTCTGGTGGAAGAAATCACATCCATAAACACTATTGCTAAAATGTCGCAAGACAAATGATTGAAAGATCACTTGCGAAGTGACATCGCCGTTTAAATTATATTGAAAGGGATACATGAAGAAACTCCATGTTGATGGATTTTTGGAGTCTTTGATTTTGATCAAATGACGCTTGTGATACTTTCCTGGAGATAATTAAAACTCCGTTCGTAGGCCAAAAGAGGAACGGACGACTAACTGATTGGAATTTGTACATATTGATGTATATAGTCCATTATGTGTAGTCGTGGGCGATAGATTTCAACTTCATATGCTTTCTCCGAAGATTTGAGTGAGTATATGTATATACTTATTCAATAAGGAAGAAGTATGAAACATTTGAAAAAATATTCAAAGACTTTCAAGATGAAGTGGAAAATCATTGTAACAAGAAAATAAAAGAGTTTATGATTGGATCATAAAGAAAGATGTTTGAGTTACAAGTTTAGCAAAACACCTAAGATTTGAGGAATCGTTCCATGGATTTGCATTTCCCAAAACACCATAGGAGTATGGAGTGTTCAAGATATGTAATGAAACCTTGTTTGACATGGTAAGATCAAAGGTGTCATTTATAAAACTGCCATTATATATTAAAGATTAAAAGCTTTAGTGACTACCGCTTTTACACTGAAAAGAGCTCCATCATGATCCGTTGAAATGACACCATATAAGTCATGGTTTGGGATCAAACCCGAATTGTCTTTTCTTAAATTTTGGTATGTTATGCATAAGTAAAATGTTGACAACCAAAGTCGGATAAGCACGTCTTTGTAGGTTATCCCAAAGAATTTGTTGGTAATTTCTCCATAACACTGAGGACAAAAGAGTTTGTCACTTGGAACGTCAAGTTTCTTGAGAAGGAATTTTTCGTGAAAAGTTAAGTGGGAGGACAATAGAACTTTGATAAGGTTGTTGAACCTTAGCTATATGTGCTAAGTAGTGTAGCGCCGGAAAGTGTCCCGGTGACGGCCACAATGCTCATGGCTCTCGTGATTACAAAAGGTGTGATCTCGGAGATTAGAGTTCCTATAGAACTGTGTGGGTCGGTAAAAATCAAATAGTAAGATTTGATAAGCAAGTCGTTATTGTTTTGACAATGATGAACCGACTACATGCAAAGAAGCGATGATGGGCCCTAACTCCATAAAATGACTAGAAATCATAGAATCCGTGATAGTATCCATACACGAGAAATCAAGTTTCTGAACTTGGAAGACCCTCCGGAAAGGCGTGAAGCCTATCGGTCGTGTTTGGATTTATAAAGAAATAAGACATGGATGTTTAACATCTATGAAATAGTCGACATGTCAGAAAGAAGTTTACGACAATGTTCAAGGAATTGACTATGATAAGATTTGATCTTTCATAGCGATATTTAGTCTGGACGGATTAATGTAGCAACCACTACATATATTTTGGTATATGGTAGTTGAACAAACAAAACAAGTTCTTCTAATAGAATGGTTACCTAGGACGTGTACATGACACGATCCAAAGGGTTTTGTTAATTCAAAGGATGCTAAAAGAGTATGCAAAACTTCAATGGTTGAAGTAAGCATAGCGGAGTTGGAATCTTCACTATGATGAAACTGTTAAAAGAGTTTAAATTCATCGGAGATGATGAAGATGCTTGCATTTGCAAGAAATTAAGTGGGAGCGCTGAGACATATTTCTAATACATTATGTAGAGGACATATTGTTGATTAGAAATAATGTATTTTTTTATTGACACAGGTTAAGAATTTCATTTCGATGAAAGACTTAGGCATAACTCGAGAATTAGGCATCAATGTCTATATGAATAGATTGAGGCGCTCATATAGTTTTGCCAAATGTACATAGATATGATGTTGAATGAGTTCAATATGGAAACAACAAGAAAGGTTCTTGACGCACGGAAAGGACTGAATCAAGATTCAAGTGTTTTGACACTTGGTGAAATCACAAAAATATTTTGATCAATCATTCTTTGAGATGTACACATCCAGATATGTCCTATGCTCTAAATGTTATGAGCATATACCAGAATGATTCATAAGATAATCACTGGACAATAGTAAAGATATTCTTATGAGCTTTGGAAAAACTAAGAATATACCATGTATAAGTGAAAAATAGTTAAAGGTAGTTCATTGTAAAGTATTACATTGATACTAGTGTTGTCACAAGATACAAATTAAATTTATCTCAATTTAGACTATGGGTAGCACAATATAATGGAAAGGATGTTCCGTGATGGATTTGGATGAGTTCCAACGTTGAGATATTGTGACGGATACTACAACAAAAGGCTAAGTATATAACTGCTATAGTAACAGTAAAGGAGGGCATTTGTGTCAAGTAGTTTGTTATCAAACTAGGTGTGGTTCATAGCGAGATAATACTATGAAGATACATTGTACGACAATTGTATCAACATGATTTAATCCCAAGGAACTAAAGGTCTCACCAAAGGACCATATTTACACAATGCCATCTCATTGGAGAATGAGTAATGCGTAGAGACGCAAGGACATGCAAATACACACGGACCTGGAAATGTCAGATCCGAAGATTATGTTTACCACTAGCAATAGTGTCTATACAACACCAGAAAGCCATAGGTGTTGAATGCACAAGTTTTTAACTAGATTATTGACTCTAGTGCAAGTGGGAGACTGTTGGAGATATGCCCAAGAGGCAATAATAAAGTGGTTATTATTATATCTTTATGTTTATGATAAATGTTTACATCCCATGCTATAATTGTATTATTAGGAAACACTAATACATGTGTGTTTTGTAAACATAAAAGATTCCCTAGTAAGCCTCTTGTTGAACTAGCTTGTTGATTAATTGATGATCATGGTTTCCTGATCATAGACATTAGGATGTGATTAATAACGAGGTTATATCATTAGGAGAATGATGTGATGGACACACACCCATAGTAAGCGTAGCATAGGATCAAGTCATTTAAGTTCGTATTGCTGTAAGCTTTCAAATACATAGTAACCTATTCCTTCGACCATGAGGTTATGTTAATCACCATCACCGGATGGATACTTTGATGACATCAAACGCCGCTTCGTAACTGGGTGGTTATAAAGGTGTCATTGGGTATTCTGAAAGTATGTGTTGAAGCACATGAACCAAGATTGGGATTTGTCCATCCATATGACGGATAGATATGCTCTGGGCCTTCTCGGTGGAATGTCATCTAGTTAGCTTGCAAGCATGTGACTAGGTCACAAGGGATGACATATCACGGAACGAGTAAAGAGTACTTATCAGTAACGAGGTAGAACTAGGTATGGAGATGCCGACGATCAAACCTCGGATAAGTATAGTATCACGAGACAAAGGGAATTAGTTTCGTATGTAAGTGGTTCAATCGATCGCGAAGTCATCGTTGAGTATGTGGGAGCCATTATGGATCTCCAGGTCCCGCTAATGGTTATTGATAGGAGATGTGTCTCTGTCATGTCTGCATATTCACGAACCGTAGGGTGACACACTTAAGGTTCGAAGTTGTTTTAAGTAGATATGGAATATGCATTGGAGACCGAATGTTGTTCGGAGTCTCGGATTGGATTCGGGACATCACGAGGAGATCCGGAATGGTCCGGAGAATAAGATTCATATATTGGGGATCATTTTCTAAGTTAGGAAATGTTCCGGAGTGTTTGTATGAGGATTCTAGAAGGTTTCGGAATGTTGCGGAAGGTTCTAGAAGATATCTTGGAGTTTGCTTGAAAATCAAGATAGGGATCAAGGAGTCCTGGTGGGTAAAGACTAGGAGTCGTGGGGGAGGAGGACTCCTTCCCCCACTCCCAACCCGCCGGCCTAGAGAGGAGGGGAGTCCTACAACGACTCCCCCTCCCCAGGCGCCCTCCCTTCTTTAAATAGAGGGGCAGGGGCGCCCCCTCCTCCCCTGCTCCATAACACCCAATCTCTGCCGCCTCTCTCCTCCACCATCTTCTGCATAGGCATAGGCGAAGCCCTGCAGAATTCTCTACTCCACCACCACCACCACGCCGTCGTGCTGCTGGGATTCCGTGGAGAAGATCTACTACATCCGCTGCTCGCTGGAACGGGGAGAGGAAGGTCTGCTTCGACTCCGCACGTGTGACCGACTGCGGAAGCGCTGCCAAAACGCGGCGCCAGAAGGATCGTCCACTTGACCGACTGCGGAAGCGCTGCTGGAACGCGACGCCGGAAGGATCGTCCACACGATCTTGAGATCGGCAAGTGATCGACTACATCAACCACGAGATCTAATCTCGTTAACGCTTTCGGATCTACGAGGTTTAGTTCCCATCTATCTCGTTGCTCATGTCTAATGGATTAGATCTTGGTTTTTATCTAGATTAGATCTGGGTTTTGTTCGTTCTTGCGGTAGAAATATTTTGTTTTCCATGCTACGAACCATTCAAGTACACCCGATCATTACGTGATGTCTCGAAACACGATCCATAGAACGGTGCATACTCAAGGAAGAACACATTTTATCTTGATATCTAAATGAGGGATCATCTTACAATGCTACAGAAAGCGCCAAACTAGCAGTATAAGATGCTAACATCTAATGTGTAAAGTGAGATGATATGGTCCATGCATTTGATCTCTATCATTTGCATCGTGGTATCATCTCTATCATTCCTTTGTGTGTAAGGCCAAGGTCTATGGAACTTACACGTTGAATGTGTTGTAAGAGTATCTATCATACATCTACTTACAACAATACCATATCAATACACTAGCCCAGCAACGATCTAAACTAGACGCCTCTAATTTATCAATTGCAAGTTTTACGTGGCTTAGGGCTTTCGGAGATAGAACCGTTCTCACCTACGAACATGAACCACAACGAGGATAACCAAGTTATTAGCAACTCGTTGTAAATCAGATATTGACTATAGTAGGAGAGACAGACACCCGCCAGCCACTTATGCAAAACAAGTTGCATGTCAGTCGTGGAACCGGTCTCATGTACGATGACATGTAAGGTTGGTCCGGGCCGCTTCATCCCACTATGCCACCAATATCCAAAATACATATAAGATGCAATAACATGATCATCATCGCCCACATATACTACCCGTGCAAAGCACCTACGCATAGATCAGGCTCTGATACCACTATTGGGTCCGCAACATAGAAAACGAAAAATTTCCTACGGTGTGAACTATACACCAGAATCTATCTACTAGGTACTGATGGGTTCGTAGCATGGAAAACAAAAAATTTCTAACACAAGAACGAACAAAACCCAGATCTAATCTAGATAAAAGCCAAGATATAATCTATTAGATATGTGCAACGAGATAGATATGTACTAACCCTCGTAGATCCGAAAGCGTTACGAGATTAGATCTCGTGGTTTATCTAGTCGATCACTTGCCGATCTCAAGATCGTGTGGACGATCCTTCCGGCGCCACGTTCCGGCAGCGCTCCCGCAGTCGGTCACACGTGCGGAGTCGAAGCAGACCTTCCTCTCCTCGTTCCAGCGAGCAGCGGAGGTAGTAGATCTTCTCCACGGAATCCCAGCAGCACGACGGCGTGGTGGTGGTGGTGGAGTAGAGAATTCTGCAGGGCTTCGCCTATGCCTGTGCAGAAGAAAGGAGGAGGAGAGAGGCGGCGGAGATTTGGAGTTGTAGAGGAGATCTTGGAGGTGGCGCCCCCACCCCTCTATTTAAAGGGGGGAGGCGCCATGGGAGGGGGAGTCCTAGTAGGACTCCCCTCCCTCTCTATGGCCGGTGGATTGGGGAGGGGGGGAGGAGTCCTCCTCCCCCACGACTCCTTGTCTTGTCCCACCAGGACTCCTTGATCCCTTTCTTGGTTTTCAAGCAAACTCCAAGAAATCTTCCAGAACCTTCCGGAACATTCCGAAACCTTCTAGAATCCTCATACAAATACTCCGGAACATTTCCTAACTCAGAAAATGATCCCCAATATATGAATCTTATTCTCCGGACAATTCCGGATCTCCTCGTGATGTCCCGGATCCAATCCGAGACTCCGAACAACATTCGGTTGTTCGGTCTCCAACGCACATTCCATATCTACTTAAAACAACTTCGAACCTTAAGTGTGTCACCCTACGGTTCGTGAATATGTAGACATGACAGAGACACATCTCCTATCAATAACCATCAGCGGGACCTGGAGATCCATAATGGCTCCTACATACTCAACGATGACTTCGTGATCGATTGAACCATTTACATACGAAACCAATTCCCTTTGTCACGCGATACTATACTTATCCGAGGTTTGATCGTCGGCATCTCCATACCTAGTTCTACCTCATTACTGACAAGTACTCTTTACTCGTTCCGTGATATGTCATTCCTTGTGACCCAGTCACATGCTTGCAAGCTAACTAGACGACATTCCACCGAGAGGGCCCAGAGCATATCTATCCGTCATATGGATGGACAAATCCCAATCTTGGTCCATGCGCTTCAACACATACTTTTAGAATACCCAATGACACCTTTATAACCACCCAGTTACGAAACGGCGTTTGATGTCATCAAAGTACCTATCCGGTGATGGTGATTAACACAACCTCATGGTCGAAGGATTAGGTTACTATGCATTTTAGAAGCTTATAGCAATACGAACTTAATGCCTTGATCTTATGCTATGCTTACTATGGGTGTATGTCCATCACATCATTCTCCTAATGATATAACCTTGTTATTAATCACATCCTAATGTCCATGATCAGGAAACCATGATCATCAATCAATCAACAAGCTAGTTCAACAAGAGGCTTACTAGGGACTCTTATATGTTTACAAAGCACACAAGTATTAGTGTTTCCTAATAATACAATTATAGCATGGGATGTAAACATTCATCATAAACACAAAGATATAATAATAACCACTTTTATTGTTGCCTCTTGGGCATATCTCCAACAGTCTCCCACTTGCACTAGAGTTAATAATCTAGATTACATGGTAATATACCGAACACCCATGGCGTTCTGGTGTTGGTCATGCTTTGCCCTAGGGAGAGGTTTAGTCAACGGATCTGCAACATTCAGATCAGTGTGTACTTTGCAAATATTTATGTCACCATCTCGGACATACTCGCGAATAGCGTGGAAACGTGGCTTGATGTGCTTCAGCTTGCTATGTGACCTTGGCTCCTGTGCATTAGCTATGGCACCTGTGTTGTCACAGTAGATGGCCATCGGGTCCAACGCACTGGGAACCACGCCAAGTTTAGTAATGAATTCCTTCATCCATACGGCTTCTTGTGCAGCCTCCGAAGCAGCTATGTATTCCGATTCAGTTGAAGATTTCGCCACAATGTTTTGCTTTGCACTCCTCCAGCTCACTGCAGCACCATTCAAAATAAATACGTATCCCGACCGTGACTTCGAGTCATCCGGATCAGTGTTCCAACTAGCATCGGTGTAACTGTTTACAACAAGCTGTTCATCACCTCCATAAGAAAGAACCATATCCTTAGTCCTATTTAGGTACTTCAGGATATTCTTGACCGCTGTCCAGTGCTCCATTCCAGGATCAGTTTGATATCTGCTAGTCAAACTAACAGCATGTGCTATATCCGGTCTTGTACACAGCATGGCATACATGATAGAACCTATGGCCGAGGCATAGGGAATATTATTCATTTTCTCTCTATCTTCTGTCGTAGCTGGACTTTGAGTCTTACTCAAGGTCTTACCTGACAACATGGGCACGAACCCTTTTTGATCTCTTCCATTCTAAACTTCTTTAGAACTTTGTCTAAGTATGTACTTTGTGAAAGCGCTATTAGGCGTCTTGATCTATCTCTATAAATCTTGATGCCTAGAATATATGCCGCTTCGCCAAGATCCTTCATTGAAAAACTATTATTCAAATAGGTTTTGACGCTATTAAGAAGTTCTATATCATTACCAATCAACAATATGTCATCTACATATAGTACTAGGAATGCTACAGAGCTCCCACTCACTTTCTTGTAAATACAAGCTTCTCCATAAGTTTGTATAAACCCAAATTTTTTGATTAGTTTATCAAAACGTTGATTCCAACTCCGGAATGCTTGCTTCAGTCCATAAATGGAGCGCTGAAGCTTGCATACCTTGTCAGCATCTTTAGGATCGACAAAACCCTTGGGTTGTACCATATACAACTCTTCCTCAATGTCACCATTAAGGAACGCCGTTTTGACATCCATCTGCCAAATCTCATAATCGAAACGTGCAGCAATTGCTAACAAAATCCTCACAGACTTTAGCTTCGCTACTGGTGAGAATGTCTCATCATAGTCAACTCCTTGAATTTGTCGGAACCCTTTCGCGACAAGTCGAGCTTTATAGACGGTAACATTACCATCAGCATCTGTTTTTCTCTTGAAAATCCATTTGTTCTCGACAGCCTTACGGCCATCCGGTAAGTCCACCAAAGTCCACACTTGGTTTTCGTACATGGATCCCATTTCGGATTTCATGGCTTCGAGCCATTTGTCGGAATCTAGGCTCACCATTGCTTCTTCATACAATGCAGGGTCATCAGCGTTGTCCACCAATATGACGTTCAAGGTAGAGTCATACCAATCAGGAGTGGTACGAACCCTCGTTGACCTGCGAGGTTCATTAGTAACTTCGTTTGAAGTTTCATGATCATTATCATTAGCTTCCTCTCCAATTGGTGCAGGCGGCACAAAAACATCTTCCGGTGCTGCGCTACTCTCAAATCCGAGAGAAGGTTCAATAACCTCATCGAGTTCTACTTTCCTTCCAGTCACCTCCTTCGAGAGAAACTCCCTCTCAAGAAAGGATCCATTCTTTACAACGAAAACTTTGCCTTCGGATCTATGATAGAAGGTATACCCAATTGTCTCTTTAGGGTATCCTATGAAGACGCATTTCTTCGCTTTGGGTTCAAGCTTATCAGGTTGTAACTTCTTTACATATGCTTCGCAACCCCAAACTTTAAGGAACGACAACTTAGGTTTCTTACCAAACCACAATTCGTACGGTGTCGTTTCAACGGATTTAGATGGTGCCCTATTTAAAGTGAATGCGGCTGTCTCTAATGCATAGCCCCAAAACAATAGCGGTAAATTTGTAAGAGACATCATAGATCGGTCCATATCTAAGAGAGTTCGATTACGACGTTCGGACACACCATTACGCTGTGGTGTTCCCGGCGGTGTCAACTGCGAAAGTATTCCACATTTCTTTAAATGCATGCCTAACTCATAACTCAGATATTCACCTCCGCGGTTAGAACGCAGAAACTTAATCTTCTTGTTACGATGATTTTCCACTTCACTTTGAAACTCCTTAAACTTCTCGAAAGTTTCGGATTTATGTTTCATAAAGTAGACATACCCATATCTACTTAAGTCATCCGTGAAAGTGAGAACATAACGATATCCACCACGCGATGCTACACTCATTGGACCACACACATTGGTATGTATTATTTCCAATAAGTCTGTAGCTCGCTCCATTGTACTAGAGAATGGAGTCTTAGTCATTTTTCCCATTAGACATGCTTTGCATCTTTCAAGTGATTCAAAATCAAGTGATTCAAGAAGTCCATCTGAATGGAGTTTCTTCATATGCTTCACTCCAATGTGACCAAGACGACAGTGCCACATGTATGTAGAATTATCATTAAATTTTATTCGTTTAGCATCTATGTTGTGAACATGTGTATCACTACTATCGAGATTCAACAAGAATAAACCATTCATCTCAGGTGCATTACCATAAAAGATATTACTCATATAAATCGAACAACCTTTATTCTCGGACTTAAAAGAGTAACCGTCTCGCAGTAAACAAGATCCAAATATAATGTTCATGCTTAACGCAGGCACCAAATAACAATTATTCAAATTTAAAACTAATCCCGAAGGTAGATGTAGAGGGAGCGTGCCGACGGCGATCACATCAACCTTGGAGCCATTTCCAACGCGCATCGTCACCTCGCCTCTCGCCAGTCTTCGTTTATTCTGTAGCTCCTATTTTGAGTTACAAATATGAGCAACCGAACCAGTATCAAATACCCAGGCACTACTACGATTACTAGTAAGATACACATCAATAACATATATATCAAATATACCTTTCTTCTTGATGTTGCTATTCTTCAGATCCGCTAGGTACTTGGAGCAGTTACGCTTCCAGTGACCAGCACCCTTGCAGTAGAAGCACTCAGTTTCAGGCTTGGGATCAGCCTTGGGCTTCTTTGCAGGTGCGGCAGCTTTCTTGCCATCCTTCTTGAAGTTGCCCATGTTCTTAGGCTTGCCCTGTCTCTTGAAATTGGTGGTCTTATTGACCATCAACACTTGGTGCTCCTTCTTGATCTCCACTTCAGCAGTTTTCAGCATGGATGATAGTTCAGGCAACGTCTTGTTCATACAGTGCATATTGTAGTTCATCACAAAGTTCTTATAACTTGGTGGCAGTGATTGGAGGAGATGGTGAATCCCCAATTCATTAGGAATCGATATCCCCAATTCTTGGAGCTTGTTTGTGTACCCAGACATGGTGAGCACGTGCTCGCTAACGGAGCTTCCCTCTTCCATCTTACAGTTAAAGAACTTTTCGGAGGCCTCATAGCTCTCCATGGCCGCGCGAGTCTCAAAAATTAGCCTGAGCTCCTTAATGATCTCGAACGGGTCGTGGTGCTCAAAACGCTTTTGGAGCTCCGCTTCTAAACCGTATAGGATGGCACACTGATCTGTGGAGTAATGATTTTTCCGAGTGGCGTAAACATTCTTTACGTCATTGGTGGCATCATCTGCAGGTGGGTCACCCAGCGGTGCTTCGAGCACATAGGTCAACTGACCAGCCCTGAGGACGATCTTCAGTCCACAGAACCAGTCCGTGAAATTGCTTCCATTGTTCTTAAGATTTTCTTTCTCTAGGAACGCATTGAAATTGATGGAGGGGGTCGCCATAATCTACAACAAATTTGCAAGTAGTTTAGACTAACTTTATGATGAATTGAGTTCAAATTTAATACTTAAGTTAACTAGGTGAACTCCCACTCAAAACAACATCCCTCACATTGTCTTAGTGATTACACGAACCAAGTCCACTACACCAAGTACGATCTTCACGAGAGAAGATGTAGTTTCATCGGCGAACAATCTTCATGTTCATCATATCATTTATATGACTCATGCTCTACCTTTCGGTATTCCGTATTCTGAGACCATGTCTGTACATGCTAGGCTCATCAAGATAATCTTAGTTTCCGCATGTGCAAATCTTGCTTGCACCCGTCGTATGCACACATAGAATCTATCACATCCGATCATCACGAGATGCTTCGAAACGACGAGTCTTAGCAACGGTGCCAACTAAGGGTGAACACTTTATTACTTGATATTTAGTGAGAGGGATCATCTTATAATGCTACCGTCGCGATCTAAGCAATACAAGATGCATAAAGGATTAACATCACAGGCAATTCATAATTAGTGTGATATGATATGGCCCTTTCTTCTTGCATATCTATCCGTCATATGGATGGACAAATCCCAATCTTGGTCCATGCGCTTCAACACATACTTTCAGAATACCCAGTGACACCTTTATAACCACCCAGTTACGAAGCGGCATTTGATGTCATCAAAGTACCCATCCGGTGATGGTGATTAACACAACCTCATGGTCGAAGGATTAGGTTACTATGCATTTTAAAAGCTTATAGCAATACGAACTTAATGACTTGATCTTATGCTACGCTTACTATGGGTGTATGTCCATCACATCATTCTCCTAATGATATAACCTTGTTATTAATCACATCCTAATGTCCATGATAAGGAAACCATGATCATCAATCAATCAACAAGCTAGTTCAACAAGAGGCTTACTAGGGACTCTTATATGTTTACAAAGCACACAAGTATTAGTGTTTCCTAATAATACAATTATAGCATGGGATGTAAACATTCATCATAAACACAAAGATATAATAATAACCACTTTTATTATTGCCTCTTGGGCATATCTCCAACAGGTACAAAGCAACGGGTGGACATACATCCAACGAGAACTTACCCTCGAAGACAATGAGTTTTGTTAACGAGTAGGAACTCGTGGTTGATGTAGTCGTACACTTGCCGATCTCAAGATCGTGAGGAAGTCCGAGCGCCGCAACTCAGCAGCGCATCCTCACTCGCACACACGTTCAAGCCACCGGACAACCTCCACCTCCTCGCTCCAGCGATCCAGCGGAAGCAACAACTCCTTCCAGACGAAATGCCACTGGGAACATGTATCTCGCTAATCTGAGACCATGGGGGAATAATTCTAGAGGGGGAGAGAGATCCTTCACAAGGAGGTGTAAGGATGGAATGGCTGGCCTTTTATAGGAGGAGGGGGGTGCCCCCTCTCACCATGGCCGGCGCATGGGGGGTGACCCCTCACCTCCCCCATTCATGTGGTGGTAACCCCTCCACATTAAAATGCCTCTTCACATTCCCTTTTAAAGTCTCTACTTTAAATGCATTAAAATTATCCAAGTTTAATGCTCTCTCGTTTAATAAAACTATTTTTATTAAATTTATTCAGAATTTTTGTTAATTACTTTAATTAACAAACATTCACATATAGCCCCTTGCTATATTTCAATATCACATGCAGAACCACTTTCTGCAATTTCACCCGAAACAATTTCCGGTTTCTATTGAAACAATTCCTGCGCTTTGCAATTCAACATATGTGCTCCAAAATGGTGTCCGGTAACTCTTAAGTGTGCCACCCTATGGTTCGCGAATAATGTAGACATGATCAAGACCCTTCTCCGATCAATAATCAGCAGCGGGACCTGGAGATCCGTACTGACTCCTACACATTCAACGATGACTTCTGTGATCGTGAGAACCTTTAATGCTTGTAACTAAATCCATTTGTCTCTCGATATATTACATGTCCGAGATTCGATCATCGGTATCTCCATACCTAGTTTGATCTCGTTACTGACATGCACTCTTTTCTCGTTCCTGTGATATAACATTCTAGTGATCACATCATTTGCTTGCAAGCTATCTCAATGTGATATCACCAAGACGACCCAGAGTATATATCCGTGATCGGGATTGACAAATTCCACTCTTGATCCATGAGCCTCAACATAACACCTTCGTAGTACTTAACCCATCTTTATAGTCACCCCGTTACGGTGTGACGTTTGATGTTATCAAGATACTCTTCCGGTGTTACCAATTAACATGATCTCATGGTCTAAGGATAAAGATTACTTCGTATGATGTTATAGCAATATAAACATAATGACTTGATCGTAATGCTATACTTCGGATGAATGTTCATGACATCATTCCACCGATGGTGTGACCTTGTTATTAACAACATCCAATGTCCATGATCAGGAAACCTTGATCATCTTGTTAATCAACAAGCTAGTCTATAAGAGAGGCATAACTAGGAACCCTTTTTTGTTTATTAAACACACATGTATTGATGTTTCCGATCAATACAATTCTAGCATGTAAAATAAACATCTATCATATATAAGGAATACATAATAACAACTTTATTATTGCCTCCCAGGGCATATTTCCTTCACACACATGCAATGACTCTAGCTGTGGTTCATGAGAAGAACACACATGCAATGACTCTAGCTGTGGTTCATGAGAAGATTATACATGCGATGACTCTAACTGTGGTTCATGAAAAGAGCAGACATGCAATGACACCGGTGGATCCATGTGTGGTCTATGAGAGGAACACACATGCAATGACACCGGTGGATCCTTACATGGTTTGTGAGAATAACACACATGCAATGACACTGGTGGATCCATATGTGGCCTGTGAAAAGAACACACATGCAATGACACTGGTGGATCCATGTGTGGTCTGTGGGAAGAACACACATGCAATGACTGGTGATATGTGGTTTGTGAAAAGAACAGACATGCAATGACTCCAACTCTAGTTCATGAAAAGAGCAGACATGCAATGAGACTGGTGGATCCATGCGTGGTTCATGGAAAGAACACACATGCAATGACACTAGGTGTGGTTCATAATATGGTTTGTGAGAAGAACACACATGCAATGACACTGGTGATATGTGGTTTGTGAAAAGAACATACATGCAATGACTCTAACTATGGTTAATGAAAAGAGCAGACATGCAATGACATTGCTGGATCCATGTGTGGTTAATGAGAAGATACACACATGCGATGACACTGGGTGTGGTTCATGATATGGTTTGTGAGAAGAACACACATGCAATGACTCTAGCTGTGGTTCATGAGAAGAGCAGACATGCGATGACTCTAACTGTGGTTCATGAAAAGAGCAGACATGCAATGACACCGGTGGGTCCATGTGTGGTCTATGAGAGGAACACACATGCAATGACACTGGTGGATCCTTACGTGGTTTGTGAGAATAACGCACATGCAATGACACTGGTGGATCCATATGTGGCCTGTGAAAAGAACACACAGGCAATGACACTGGTGGATCCATGTGTGGTTCATGGGAAGAACACACATGAAATGATACTAGTGGATCCATGTGTGGTCTGTGCGAAGAACACACATTCAATGACACTGGTGATATGTTGTTTGTGAAAAGAACATACATGTAATGACTCTAACTGTGGTTAATGAGAAGAACACACATGCAATGACACTTGGTGTGGTTCATGATATGGTTTGTGAGAAGAACACACATGCAATGACTCTAGCTGTGGTTCATGAGAAGAACACACATGCAATGACTCTAGCTGTGGTTCATGAGGTAAGTAGACATGCGATGACTCTAACTATGGTTCATGAAAAGAGAAGACATGTGATGACACCGGTGGATCCGTGTGTGGTCTATGAGAGGAACACACATGCAATGACTCTAACTGGATCCTTACGTGGTTTGTGATAATAACACACATGCAATGACACTGGTGGATCCATATGTGGCCTGTGAAGAAAACACACATGCAATGACACTGGTGGATCCATGTGTGGTCTGTGGGAAGAACACAAACTACAAGAGAAAAGAGTTTTTGTGACAAATCACTTTCTTCACCAAAAATGCCATTTCCGTCACTAAGTACTCCCTCGTGACGAAAACGTGGCATCACCAGGGTCGTCACGGAAGCTCCGTCACAGATTCTTTTATAGTGACGGAATACAAATTTTCGTCACGCAAGATTGAGCTTCGGTGACGGTCCTTACGGCGTCACCTAAGATAGGTTATCCGTGACGGACCTTCTACGTCACCTAAAATAGGAAAATCTGTCACCGTTTAGCATATTCGTTGAAGAAATATGCCGTCACGGAAGATTTATGGAGTCACGAGGATTCTGGCAGGTGGGACCTGCAATGCTGACGTGGCAGCTGGCAGGTGGGTCCCACCATGATGACGTGGCATCTGACAGGTGGGTCCGACGATGCTGACGTGGCAGCTGGCAGGTGGGTCCGACGATGATAACGTGGCAGCTGGCAGGTGGTTCCGACGATGCTGACGTGGCAGCTGGCAGGTGGGTCCAATGATGCTGACGTGGCAGCTGGCAGGTGGGACCTGCAATGCTGACGTGGCAGCTGGCAGGTGGGTCCCACCATGATGACGTGGCATCTGACAGGTGGGTCCGACGATGCTGACGTGGCAGCTGGCAGGTGGGTCCGACGATGATGACGTGGCAGGTGGGTCCCACCACGATGACGTGGCATCTGACAGGTGGGGCCAATGCGATGCCGTGTCACCTTCGTGTGGGATCCGCGGGGATGACGTGGCAGCTGGCAGGTGGGTCCAGCGACGCTGACGTGGCAGCAATTAGGTGGGGCCGTCAACGATGATGTGGCGTCTGCATGTCAAATTTTTTGGGCCGACCCATTCGGAGCTGCCTTGTGGGCCGGGAGGAATGTGACGCCGTCACCAATTTTTTTACACGGACAAATTTGATTAAAAATTGAAATTCCACGCAAATTACGAAACAAAATTAAATGGAAGCAAATATTTGAAATGGCAGAAAATTTATAAATATGAATTGTATCACACGCAAACTTTAAAATTCTGGTAGACTGAAACTGCTGTATCAAACTCGAATGACTAAAGGAATACAAAAATAATGTTTCGGCCCACCCGGCCCATTAGCGCGCAGAGATTTTTGGCCCAAGTCACGGGGACTGGGACTGGGAGTTCTGCGACATCCTCAACAGGTAACTAAACATGCCAGCCATTTCCTTCTACCTCTTCTCAAATGCCAGACGATTTGCTTCGCTGGACTTTTTCACTGCTTCAAGTTCATCATCCTGCTTCTTTCTCATCTCTTCAAATCTCCTTTCCTGCTCTTGCATCCGTTCCTCCATCTCGCGTTGAACCCTTTTAGCTGCATTCAACGAATCTTGCTCCTGACTTGATAACTTTTCTTCTAAATCACGGATGCGCCCAGCTGAGACGCTAGACCTCTTGGAAGCAGATGAAACTTCGATGCTGGAAAGGAAAGTAATTGACCTTAAATTGTTCTGGTCTCTCAGGACTTCTTCAACAATCTCTAGATCAGTTTTGGGAATCCAATCTTCTGGGTGTGGTCCCATTTTCTGAAGCACCATCTTAGTCTACAATAGGATAAAAAAATAGCAAGTCCAGAGTTAGAAGAAATCAAATAATTAGAAAAACTAATGAGAAATGCGTAGCACATAAAATAATTTACTTACATAAGCTTCTGCTGATTTCTGGGACATCATACCATCCTTGTTAGTGTGGCTTGCTTTAAAGAAAGCAATCAGGGAGGTATCGATGTCCTCGATCTTCTGAGATTTCTACAAGAATTATGACACGATGAATTATAAGTGTGTATGGTATGTTCACAAAAAGAAGTAGGTGTTGCATCTGAAGAGTTCGAATACTCACAAGTGCATGGTAATGTGCAACAAAGCTTCTTGAGCCAGTGGTGTGTTTCTTCGTCACAACATCTCTGTTCTTCTTGTTACTCTCGCAGATTGCCTATGTACAGATGCATGAATTTAGTATTCCACAGTACAGTAGTATGTCTGCGAGAGATGTAGCTGAAACAACAAGAAGCGTGTACCTTGTAGTGCTCATCATGCCATATATCAAGAAGCTCTGCCCAGCTTTCCTCGTATACCTCTTTTGGTTTCAACAATAAAGCTTGCTCGCGGGTTAGATCTTTAACTTCTTTCCAGTAGACCTTTTTCAGCCTCCAACGTTGTTGGCGAATACCTTTCTGTAAAATGTCGGTGCAAATGTCTTTGCCAAGGTCACCACTACTGTCCATTGCAAATTTTCCCTGCAGATAATATGGAACACAAATTCATATCAGCATCGAATGACAGAATTGTTAAAAAATCATCCACCAATGAGACATTTTATATGGAAAATGAATAAGAGGTGAACGGACTTACAGTCATAGACTTAATGGTTTTCGGAATAGTATCTTTCAGACGACCTTCCTTGTCACGATACTGCTTCCAGTGGGTTGCCAGTGGCATCTTGCTGCGTATGTGAATGCCACACTCTGAACTCAGTTTTGCTGCTTGTACAGGATCAGTGGGTCTCCTCATGCCAGGAGTGAAGTTGATCTGCATCTTAGCCCCTCCATTCCTTCTAGACCACTCGTGTACCCCATGCCCCATAGTAGGTTTGCGTACATTACGCTTTTCCTTTAGAGCACCCGTGTCTACAATTGCAACTGAAACTAGTGACAAAACGAGAGTCAAGACTTCAATTGAAAATTTTGCAACTAAACCAGTGAATAAATTGTAAGACATGCTGTCAATACCTTCCCGTTCGCTGCGGACAAGTACATTCTCCTCAGGTGAGTTGCTACCTCTAGAGGTTTGAATTAGCATGGGCGAGGATTCATTTCCATTAGTACCCCCTTCCCCTGCTTTCTGGGTAGGGGTCTCTGTTTCACCATCATCTTGAGTCTCTGCATTTGCTGCTGACCTTGTTACAACATTTGGAGGCACAAAGGTTTTGAGCGCTTCTGCTTCTTTTCTTTTGTAGAACCTTCCATCACTTGCATTTTAATAGATCAAGCCATAAATATTAAAGCAATCTGTACATATCCTACATGTGAAGGCAGGAGAATGCTGCATTTCTTCACCTTAGAGGAAGATTTAACAACATCATGGTCCTCTCCATCCGGAACAAACACATCATCATCAGTGGGCTCGTCGGCAGGATTAGGTTCATAATTAGGGTCCTCGGTGATATCCTTCTCCTGCGGCTGTGCCTCTTTCCGTGTTATCACTGCCACCGGTTTCTTAGCAGTACCAAACACAAATTCACGCGCCATCGTCATGAAATCCAACATTAGCTTGCCATGTTCAATAGCATTCTGCTTCAGTGCTTTAGACATACGAGACACGTTCTCATCCATCACTTGTTTCCTAACATTTTCATATTCGACTGCTGTTTTGACTTGAGTAACTAAAAACAATCAAGCAAGGCAAGTCATGATCATACTCATTAGTACAAACAGAGTAGACAAGATCATTAAAGCAAAAATTATGTGATCCATGCTGTAAAATTAACATGCTCACAAAACATTATTCTATTGCCTCCAAATCTCGTATCGTCATTCAGTTAACTGTCTAAACCCTACTGTCAACAAGTTCAGTTCAGTGTCAGGTTTAGTGTATTAGGTATCAAGTTGTTGAGTTGCGTCAGTTAAGACGCCAAGTAGCAGGGTTTATCCAGCAAGTTGTGCCCTATTACCTGAACCATTATGTAGGAACAGAAACCTAAATCTAACATATAGTTATAAGATCAGATCATAGGGTGTCATGCTCAAGACATTCATGGCATCTGGAACCATGATCTATGAAATTAAAACCCAAGACAAGCAAATTGTTGAAGGATTCGGATCATAGGGTGTCACGTTCAACACGTGCTGGCATCTCGAACCATGTCTATGATCTAAAACCTAGATCTTGCACATAAGCTGCAGCATCTTGAACAACGATCTACACATGTTGATCTACTAGAACTTATGCTTGACTGATCTAGAAAGAGGCATAGACCTGGGGCCGCAGAAAAATGACCTGGGCGTTTACGCTTTTGCTTCGGTGTCGGTGGTAGCACATTCCGGCGTGGTGTGCCGCTTCGAAGACTGCCGGACATGTCGCCCGCCGCAGAGGGGAAATCCGCCGGCAACCAATGCCTTGCTTGATGGATCTGGGGTCGAGGAAAGTGGCGATGGGGTTCTAGGTGGGCGGTGAACAAGGAACGGAATTAGGGGATGGGTATGCGGGAGGTCAGGGCACGCCGTTTTTAAAGTGTCGTGGGGGCGGCAAATTGCTAGCGCCAAAATGAGCGGGCGGGTGGAAAACAAAAGAGGTGGGAACGAAATTTTTCGGTACACAAGTGGAGGGAACGAAAACCATTCATTGTAAATTTGATTGGAAAAAACAGAGGGAACGGAACGGGAGGTTTACAAGCGAGGATTATCTCTAATTACATATTGTAATTAAATAAATCCTAACACATGCAACGGCTTAGGTTTTGCCACTACTTAGACCTCCCGTGCGGAATTTGTAATATTGTTTACAAGCCGGGATTATCTCTAATTCATTGTACTATAAATTTATTTGGCCATGAACCATATTAAATTATTTGAATAAGTCATTTGTTTATATATGAAAAGGAAAACAAAATATGTTCATTCACGTACAACAGTTGGATTACTGAGCAAACAATACCATGAGTTTCCTTCATTCCACAACACCAACTTGAAAGCTGAAGCACAATATCACTCAAACAAGTAAACCTCATTGATTCGAAAAACAAACAGAAGAGCAGAATTATTTCACATATTAGATATGTAGCCAGCAAAATTTTCTAACATCCACCAAAAGGTAGGTGATCTCATTAGACTTTACACCTAGAAACTCGGCAAATAGTTTTGCAACTAGGAACAGGGGCGGATCTGCTTGGTCACACCCTTATGCACATGCAACAGGGTAGAAAAAGCATTTTTAGTCTTACATATTAGACTTAAGCATAGTGTATCAGGAAAATTTAAACAGAGTGCATCAGGGTAAGTTTAAGCCTAGATCCTCTTCCTAGTCTAGGCAGAGGCAGACATGGAAATCTGATAGGGTTAGGACATGGTCTGGACGTCCGTACTAGCCCTATGACATCTCCTCCTCCTTGACGGGCATGGTCTGCGTGTCCCTGTCACCGCCACTTCCATCATCGTCGCTGCTGGTGGCGTACTCCCGGCGGGACAGCCTACCGCCGTAGATTGTGACGACCAGCTCCCTGTTGCCAACATAGTAGTCAAACGCCAGGATGTTGCCTAGCGAAATAGTGTAGCACTTGACGAACTTGGGCCAGCCCCTGCGGAGGTACAAGCGGCCGTCACGATGATCGAAATACATCTCCACATTGAAGGTCAGCCTGCTGTTTAACTCCCGGACGCACACAGTGTTGGGATGGTCGCCGCTGATGTAATCTTTGAAAGCATGGCAGAGGGAGAGCTTGTCCCACTTGTCCTCGTGAAGGATGCGGATGAACATAAAGTCGGGGTTCGGATACAGCGGCAGATGGGGTGGTGGAGACGGTGATGGCGATGACGATGGTGACGGCGACGGCGACAGCGATGGCGATGGCGATGGCGATGGCGACAGAGAAGTGGCCCTGCCCTTGCCACTGCCCCTGCCCATACGACGGCGCCTCTTCTTGATCACGCGCATTGCCGGCGTACGCATCTGTCCTTCACGTCCCCTACCCGCCGTCGCCTTGGCACCCCTGAGCATGGACACCGGCGTAGGCGACAAATCATTTATTATTCTCAATATGAAGACGAAACCCTCTCGGTTACGCCACCCTTATGCGCTTTCTTCGAGTATATGAGAACAGCTTGTCCCTCTTCTAGATTTGTGCTCTGTACGAAACACTTCCACCCATCTGGATCGAAGAAGAGGCAATCATCGTTTTCTATCTTGAAGTCGATGGGGTGATCTCCTCTTTAGGAAGACACACTCCAGTTGAGCCTCCCTCACAGATTTGTAGAGCATTAACAACCTTCTTAGGCAATTTCTGATCAATACAAAACAAGATATATAAGTTAGTAAGTCGATGTCATAAACCACATAGACAAATTGCATACACGCATGGCAACAAAAAATAATTAAAAGAAAGTTATATGAATGTACCATGTGGTACAGCTTAAGATTCGTTTTGGTCAAGCGGGTTACGAATGGCAACCCGACAATTTTTCCCATGTTCGATTGAAGTTCCAGCAAATGCTCTTGCTCACTCTCAGTAAGCCGACATCTTTGGGCGATGACGGCTCCGAGATCACGCTTCTGCGAAGATGCTCCTGCCATGTTAAAGAATGGGTTGCGCATACAAATTTAGCACACATTAACAAATGGTAAAAGTGTAGGAAACACATTATAGGTATTACAGCGTCACAACAACGTATTTCATCACAACAATACAAATATTGTTTCTGCAAATACTTGCAAGTTATTTCAATGCTACAAGCACTAGTCATAGCATAGGAAAGCTCCAGACTCCTATTTTGGCTTGTTAGTATTGTACATTAGATTTACTTTTTCATGCCTGATGTGCTAAGTTATAGCTATAGTGTATTCCTACCTATTAGGAAAACATTTATTCACAAGTGTTATCTGTTGCTCACCCTAGGCTAAGATGTTCAAGAAGTGGCACATGTTCTAACATGTTCTAGTTTCTCTTATTTGCAGGCACACGACGATGCAACTTCCTATAAGTACAAGGTTATCAAGTATTGGGATATAATTAGCACACTTTACTCAAGGGATCGAGCTAATGAGCGGGGGCTAGGACTGCAGCTAAAATCCGTGCGGGAATGGCAGACGAGAACGCTAACAATGACAACATCATTGATCAAGCTGTGTTGATATAATGAGCAGACAAGTGTATTTGTGGATACATTGATCTTTATTCATGTTGAAGTTGATTTTTATTTTGAAAATATCATATTTTATTTACATTAAGTAATTGAATTTTGAAGCCAAATGTGTTGTTGATTTCACAATTGGCTTAAAATGGCTGCCAAACAGAAGCTGTAAATCATTTCATTTCAGAATTCCAGGTGGCAGCCAAACATAAAAATTCATTAAGGAATTTAAATTCCATCCAAATGAAGTGACATGGGGATTTCATTTCAACCAAATGAAATGAATGCATGGGAGCCAAACGAGCCCTAATATATTTTTCTACACATGCATTGTAGAGTTCAGACGTTATGCAATGTTTCCTTCCAGTAGTGTTTGATTCATGGGATTGTAATGTGTAGGAATTATTCCAGTAGGTACACTAGTGTATTTTCATGGGAAATCTAGCTTCAGCACATAGCTCATGGAAAACCCTACTGGACAAACAATGCAGACATGATTTCAGTGGGCAGCACAAGTAAATCCAACATGATTAGGCTCACCTTCAGCACGGAGCAAGGTTGCGGAGATGCGGTCAACGCCGACGGGCCGGCATCGCGGTGGTGTGGCCGGAGTCGATGCGGACGTGCACGTCGTTACGGGCGGCGGATGCGTTGCGGAGATGCGCTGCAGCGTGGCTGTGGAGAAGCGCGGTGGCGGGGTTGTAGAAATACGGTCGTCGGTGGCTGGACGATCCTACGGAGGCGATGCGGACGGCCACGGCGGTGCAGAGATGCGGCGGCGATGCGGAGATGTGGATGGAGAGGAGCAGTTTGGGGAAAGTACGAGAAGGGGCTAGGATATCTGCAGGGATAGATTTTTTCCCTAATTAGGTAAACTATTATTTGTACTAACATTGGTGCATGTTGGACCCACTTGTACTAACATTGGTGCATGTGGGACCTACTTATCAATGTTTAAAATAGCGGGCTATTTGATTTAGCGACGCCGATTTTAAAAGCTATCAAAAGCTATAGCGGAGCTATAGCGCGCTATGCCCATTTAGCGGGTTTGCTAAATAATGATTTTTTTTTAAAAAGAGCAGTACATATTGGTATATATATCAATAATTTACAAATATTTGATAGTTTTACAGATCAATGCTCTGATCAACTCACTTATAACAGATTTGAGAGTGCATAGTGCATATTACATAGTAAAAGTTGAAACAGAGCCACTTATACTAGTTGCATGTGGGACCCAATGGCATCTGTGGTTCCTGTTTGGCTGAGTTTGGGCAAAATTTGACCCTGATGACACATGTGGGTCCAGTTACACTAGCATCGGTGCATGCGAGTACCGATGGCATCTGTGGTTATAGTCTTAGTGAGTTTGGGCAAAAGTTTGACTGAAATTGTGCTTAAGTTGACCCTGATGACACATGTGGATCCACATACACTAGCATTGGTGCATGTCGGCCCAATGGCATCTGTGGGTTCTATGTTGACTCATATCGCCGCAAAAGTTGACCCTGATAACACATGTGGGTCCACTTAGCTAACGTTGGTGCATGTGGGATCCTATGGCATCTATGGGTCCAGTTTGACTAAGATTGGGCTTAAGCCGACCCTGATGACACATGTGGGCCCACATAGCTAGCAGCGGTGCATGCGGACCCTATGGCATCTGTGGGTCCAATTTGACTAAGATTGGGCTTAATTTGACCCTGATGACACATGTTGGCCCACATAGCTAGGAGTAGTGCATGTGGGACCCTATGACATCTGTGGGTCTAGTTTGACTAAGACTGGGCTTAAGTTGACCCTGATGACACACGTGGGCCTAGTTTGACTAAGATTGGGCTTCAGTTGACCCTGATGACAAACGTGGGTCCACATACACTAGCATTGGTGCATGTGGGCCTAGTGGCATCTGTGGGTTCAATGTTGACTCATATCGCCGCAAAAGTTGACCCTGATGACACATGTGGGTCCACTTAGCTAACATTGGTGCATGTGGGACCCTATGGCATCTGTGGGTCTAGTTTGACTAAGATTGGGCTTAAGCTGACCCTGATGACACATGTGGGCCCACATAGCTAGCAGCGGTGCATTTGGGACCCTATGGCATCTGTGGGTCCAATTTGACTAAGATTGGGCTTAATTTGACCCTGATGACACATGTTGGTCCACATAGCTAGCAGCGGTGCATGTGGTACCCTATGGCATCTAGGGGTCCAGTTTGACTAAGATTGGGCTTAAGTTGACCCTGATGACACATGTGGGCCCACATAGCTAGCAGCGGTGCATGTGGGACCCTATGGCATCTGTGGGTCCATTTTGACTAAGATTGGGCTTAAGTTGACCCTGATGACACACGTGGGCCTAGTTTGACTAAGATTGGGCTTAAGTTGACCCTGATGACACACGTGGGTCCACATACACTAGCATTGGTGCATGTGGGCCCAATGGCATCTGTGGGTTCTATGTTGACTCATATCGCCGCAAAAGTTGACCCTGATGACACATGTGGGTCCACTTAGCTAACATTGGTGCATGTGGGACCCTATGGCATATGTGGGTCCAGTTTGACTAAGATTGGGCTTAAGCTGACCCTGATGACACATGTGGGCCCACATAGCTAGCAGCGGTGCATGTGGGACCCTATGGCATCTGTGGGTCCAATTTGACTAAGATTGGGCTTAAGTTGACCCCGATGACACATGTGGGCCCACTTACACTAGCAATGGTGCATGTGGGACCTAATGGCATATGTGGTTTCAGTTTGACAGAGATTGGGTAAAAGTTGATCCCGATGAAAAATGTGGGTCCAATAACACTAGCTTAAAATAACTTTGTAACGCTTGCTTTTACAATTCTAGACTTTCGTCAAGGCAAGTTTATATCTGTTGACAATCATATTCCTTTGAACTAGTATTGCCAGTGCACAAACACAACTGAACACACATATAACATTACATAGATATGTTTGCTAGCTCACGGGACTTTACGAAACAAGCATACTAAAGTAGTTCAACTTAGAAAGTAAAAAGCAACAAACTACCACGATTTGTACTACATAAACAACATACAACATCACGAATATAACTAGCTATAGTCTAGTAACGTGCTTTAATTCCAGCCGGTGGCGTTGGAGGCGGTGGGGTCGGTGGCTGTGTCGCCCCAGGCAGTGGTGGTGGTGTCGCCCCAGCCAGCGGTGGTGGTGTTGCCCCAGCCAGTGGTGTCATTCTGCTCGCCGTCTTGGTCATCTTCGACCGCTTCACGTTTGTGTTTGGCGACATGAACCACCTCTCCATCTGCCTCTTCCGCTCCCCAGACCTCCTGCTGCTCTTCCTAGATCGTCGTCGCCTGTTACCTTTCAGCCTACTGCGTTGCATCATCCTGCTTGTCATCTGCATCACTCTGGTCTGCAGCAGCTGCCGCCTCGGCCGCAGCTTTTGCCGCCTCGGCCTTAGCTGCTGCCGCCTTTTCTGCTGCATTAATTGCAGCCTTGCGAGTCCCCCGATCTAGCCCGTCCCTTGCGGTAATGAGCCTACGATACAGCTCGTAGGCAACATACCCGTCTCTTGCTGCATACTCTAGGTTCATCGCGGAAAGTGGCTTGTTCTCCCATACTTCGTGGCCATCCTTCGGGAGTGCCTTGCAATTCCCGAGATCTCTGTCAATGATGATCACTGCTAGAGATAACATCCCGTCCCTGTCATACGGCTGATTCCAATGGAACCGTTCTTCGGTCTTAAACATGTCTTGGATGTCGATGTGGTACTGTTCTGGAATGGTGATATCCTCATCTGCAAGCTTCTCTTTATCACTCCTGATGTCCACGCTAGCGAAAGTGATCCCCTTTTCCTGAAGGAACTCTGCCAGTTTCGGACAAGGTTCCCTTCTCCTACAGTATAAATGCAAATTAAGACATGAAACTAATTTGGATGATGTACAATTATTTGATGATAATGTTAAATAAGGTAATTGCATAACCGTACCATTAGGCCATGTACAACACCCACAGATCATGCATAATACTTGAACTAACATGTCTAAGTATTTGAAATAAACGAGTGCAAGCAATGTATTTGCATTGGCTAATTATACATAATCTCAAATGGAAAATAAAAATATGCACATAACCAGTTTCGGACAAGGCTCCCTTCTCCTGCAGTATAGATGCAAACTATGACATGACAATAATTTGGATGGTGTACAATTATTTGATGACAACGTTGAACAAGGAAATTGTGAAACCGTGCTATTAGGCCATGTAAAACGCCCATAGATCATGCATAATACTTGATCTAAAAAAATCCACAAGGACTTAAACCTATAGGAATTAAACAATGCACACAGGAAAAATTTCTAAGGATCAAAATCCTCCAAAATTCATATGAGATTCCTTTGAATCAAACAAGCCCTGCATCAAAGGAGGCCTGATGTGAAAACGTTCGTACAGGGTACAATCCTATAAATCAAACATGTGCTGATGGAAAAAACATAGGGATTGAATCCTGTACAAACCCATAGGAAATCCTTTAAATCAAAGGAGGCCTGAAATAGAAATGCCCATCCATAGTACATATATTACCTGCAGTAGTGGAACACGAGGACAGTCTCCTTCAGGGCGATCTGGACGACGACGAGCTTTTGTGACGGAGCTTCGTCCCGCCTATTCCTTGTGTACTCGAGGTCGAGTACGAGGAAGTTGTAAGTCTCTTTCTCGAGCAATTGCTCAAACTTCTCCAGCATGTTATTCAAGTAGTTCACATCGTTGGTGTACACCACCTCCATAATCTTCGTGCCATAGGCACAGATGGGCTTGATGTCAACCGTGGTTTTCCCGTCATCGAGGATGTCTCCATAGGGATCCATGGATGCTGAGTTCCCCGTCGTGTGGAGGAGGAAGACGCGGGAGGAAGAAGAACATACGAGAAGCGGACGCGTTGCGGTTATTGTGGTGTTACGACGGCGGTGGAGTCGAGGCGGAGGGCCCGTACATCGATGTAGTCGACCCGTTACGGTGCAATGCGGTTAGTGCGGTCAGTTTTGTTACGGTGCGACGCGTTTAGGATTGGTGCGATGCGGTTATTGCGGTGCAGTGGGGTAAGTTTTAATTTATTACGGTGCGACTTGTTTAGGTGTGGTGCATGCGATGCGGTTATTGCGGTGCAGCAGTGGGATCAGTTTTCTTACGATGCGATGCGTGTAGGTGTGGTGCGGTCCGGTCGTGGCTGCAAACTTTCAACAATTGAACGCACGGGGCTTTCACCAATCCTCTGTTCGTGGCTGCAACTTAATTTCAAAAATTGAACCCACGGCTTTCCTACAACTATCAACTCAAGTTTGACCTAAGCTTGTACAGTGCATAACTAATTCAAAATATCTCATAAAAATTGAAAACCTACACACTGCTAAATTTTACGTGAACTAGTTGACACGAACAATTTTAAACTTGAAACATTTCATTCTCATCAAAATAACAATCCCGCATATGAGCTTCCACATAGAATGTACCATGACTCACGTGGGTCCACATACACAAGCATTGGTGCAAGTGGGCCCAATAGCATATGTGGGTCCAGTTTGACTAAGATTGGGCTTAAGTTGACCCTGATGACACATGTGGGCCCACATTGCTAGCAGCGGTGCATGTGGGACCCTATGGCATCTATGGGTCCAGTTTGACTAAGATTAGGCTTAAGTTGACCCTGATGAGACATGCCGGCCCACATAGCTAGCATCGGTGCATGTGGGACCCTATGGCATCTGTGGGTCCAGTTTGACTAAGATTGGGCTTAAGTTGACCCTGATGACACATGTGGGCCCACATAGCTAGCAGCGGTGCATGTGGGACCCTATGGCATCTGTCGGTCCAGTTTGACTAAGATTGGGCTTAAGTTGACCCTAATGACACACGTGGGCCCAGTTTGACTAAGATTGGGATTAAGTTGACCCTGATGACACACGTGGGTCCACATACACTAGCACTGGTGCATGTGGGCCCAATGGCATCTGTGGGTTCTATGTTGACTCATATCGCCGCAAAAGTTGACCCTGATGACACATGTGGGTCCACTTAGCTAACATTGGTGCATGTGGGACCCTATGGCATCTATGGGTCCAGTTTGACTAAGATTGGGCTTAAGCTGACCCTGATGACACATGTGGGCCCACATAGCTAGCATCGGTGCATGTGGGACCCTATGGCATCTGTGGGTCTAGTTTGACTAAGATTGGGCTTAAGTTGATCCTGATGACAAATGTGGGCCCACATAGCTAGCACCAAGTGTTTCCACGAAGCCGTGGATTTTTGCCCGGTTACCACGTTTTGGTCGTTCGGTCCAACGTATCGCCTAGTTTTGGCATGTTTTGAGCGTATAGTGTGCGAAACCTCATGGAATTCAGACAAACATAGCTTCTCAAATCCAAATCTGAATTTTTCTAAAATTCATGTCAAAACAACCTATTTGATGTGTTTAACTGAATTTTCACATTTGTACATGCACCAAGTTTTGAATCTGAAAAAACTCTACAAATAAACAACTTACAAGTAATATTGAAATAATAATAAAATGTTTACAAAAGGAACTCAGCCCAGCTAGGCCTTCTGCCCGGACAAGCTACCTACGACCGAACTGGGCCACTTTCAGCCCATTATGTCCCCAATGCCGCACGACGTCAGACGGGTCGGACGGCTAGCAGTTTAGTCCCACCTTGCCAACTAGAGAGGATTCCGACCAGCTTAAATAGCCGCGCGTTCGGCTGCTATCAACAGCCTCTCTGTTCTATCTTACTTGCTATTAGGAATTCTACTTTGGGCCGTTGGGCCTACTGGCAGGTCACAGGCCTGCATCCTGGCCATTCATTTGGTTTCTAGTCGTATGCAGGCCGTGATTCCCTTGAGAAATATCCTGCCAGTGGGTGGCCTTTTTTTTTGCTTTATTTGATCTGTTTTGTCCTATATTTTAACATAAATTCATACGTTTTTAATACAAATTTACATGGCATAGTGCATATACATCACTATCTCTGCACTTAAATGGCCCAAACCATTTCAAATTTTGAAACACTACTACAATTTGCTACACCTATTAAAACCTTGCAATTTAGAATTGACGCAATGAAATACATTTTTCTAACTGGCAGCACAACTATCATGGCACAACACAGATACATATGTAAGAAACAAGCAATTAAGAGCATGTAACCATAACCTTACTAGCAGCATAATAACATAGTAGTCTTACTGGAACTTCACCGTACCATCACAAGGTTACCGCTTATAACCACAGTACCAAAAGAACATAGTTCTCAACCACTTCTACCTAGTTAACCAGTTCGACATATTAACCATATATACATAAAAATCATCACTATACTGATGATGTGACCATACGTGCCAGCAGCTGATATCAATATTCACTCCTCTTCAGTCTCGGAGTCGCTGAACACAAACTCATCTGGCTGGAGGACCCTGAGTAGAGCTTCGTGCCTGCCACGATCACGCAGGTCACCCTCAAAGTAGTCCTCACCCAGACGTCCACGAGTGGCTACCTCTCGGACATGCTGCACAAGCCCCACCCTCAATCCCCCATGTGGCTTGAAGTGGTTGAATGGGCACCTGTAGAACTCGGTGCTGAATGGCAAGTAAGAAGAAATCCCCTTGCGCCTGAGCTTCTTTTCTTCTTTCCTCACAAAGGACTTGTATGTCCATTGCTCCACTTCAACATCTGAACCAGAGAAGTATTGAACAATAAATAAACAAGAAAACAGTTAGTACCTGCTACTAAATATAAAAACCTACTACTTTTGTGCATGTCCAAATGCACTACAGCTTCTTGGAATAACATACCTCCTCATCAGGCCACGGGGAGAGTACATCATAGGCATCACCTGGGGTTGGTGCCTGCCAGACAATTAAGATAAATGAACACTAGCATTTAAGGTAATTACTAAAAGCATTCAATATTAATAAATGAAAAACACTAGCAAAAATTAATAGCACAATAATTCGACTTCACAAATCTGATCATAAAAACAACATTGATTCAAGAAACAAATCATTAAACTACATCAATGCTTTTTATACTACATTTCATTAAATTACAATGATTATTTGGAGGTTGGAATTGAAGGTAAAGAAACTAGACTATACATTCAAACAAAAAAATATCAAGGATCAATCAGTTTAGTATCAGGTTGCATGAAGCTCCAGCAAGTCAAAATAGAGTAGTACAAAGTCTGTAAACTAATTAGTCTACACAAATCTGTTCATACAAGCATAAGCATCTAAAGAAATGTGTCTTAAAATCAATTGGTACAAGTAAAGGAAAACAAAAGTAAGTACACAGATCACTGATTTGCACACTATTATGAGGCACCACTACAATCAATTAATAACATACATGCCATATGGTTATAACCACATTGTTCAGATCTAGTGCTAGAAGTTAATAAAATTCTATAAGTAATTTTAACACATTTCCCGTAAAAGCAATTAAAGCAAAAAAAAGGAAACTACAAAAGTATACCGAAGCTAGATAACCACATTATATCACAGCAGCTAATTCAGACTAGTTGAATAGTTGTAGCTAGCTAACCACATTATACCACATGTACCAAAAAAAAACAAGCCATACTATTAACTAGTTGAAACTAACTAATCACATTATATCACAACAGCTCAAATGAGAATCATGTAAACCATGTTCCTTCAACATAATACGAATTAACTACAAATTAAACTCTGTCAATTTAACAACAAATAAACCATCTTCATACTAATTGTAAAAACTTCACCAATGGACTATCAGCATTGGTCATCTATACAAAATTACACAACGAATCTACAGACCCAGCCTTCCATCCAATAAATCCCAAGTTTTACTTTGGATTGTCCTGGTTTGACATGGATTGATGTGGTTTAAATCCTATCTAAGTCAAAATATACTCTAATCCAATCTAATCCAGTCCAATCTAATGTAGAGGTGGGTTAACCAAACATAGCCCAAAGGATATGAATCCCTAACACTGAAAGAGCTGAATCTACAAAACACATCTTACTTCCAAATAATTTGAAGGGATTGAACAGAAATTAGAAGAAAATAATACTAACCTGCATCGCGGCGACCTGTGGAGAATGGACCGGCGCCAGATCCTCCACGCCACCGACCGACACGTTCAGATCCAGCATTTCCACCTCGCCGAGGTCCGCATGCACCAACTCCTCCTCTCCGAGCGCCGCATCGACCAGAGCGACCAGCGCGGACCGACGACCTCCTCTACCGCCATGGCCCTCCACCACCTCGACCGCATCTGGGCGGCTCACGGCTCCAAACCCCGCCCTTGCAGAACCGCCTGCATCGCCACCGGACCCCACTCCCGCCATAGTCGGCATCGAAATATCGCGGTATGGGAGAGCTCGAAGGCCTCAGGCAGAGGAGACGATGGGGAGAGCTAGGGTTTTCTCCCGCGCTCTTCTTTCCGTATCTGCTGAGGCAAAAGCGGGCAAATGGTGGGGATGAGGCCAGGCGAAGCGGCAGAGGGAGCTCTTATACGTCGCGTTGGTTCGTTTCAGCTAACGTCACCCGCGCACGTGACACCCACCGTACAAAACTGATTTTTTGCAGCAGACTACTTCTATTTTCTGGATAACTGAATTTTCAAATTTCTACATGAACCAAGTTTTGAATATGAAAAAACTCTACAAATGGAAAATGTGTCCCTTGGAGTCCTTCAAACAATGGTGAAAACCTCATGGAATTCAGACATACACAACTCTTGAAATCCAAATCTGAATTTTTAGGTCAAATTCGCGTCGAACGCAGAGGACGCATATGTACGCACCAAGCTGACCTAACAATATATCCATGATTAAACCACATCTTGTGGACCTAAAAATGATTTTTGTCAAAACAAATTAGGTTGCAATGATGTAGATGTAGATTAATATTTCAATGTTTTGACCATATTGACCAAAATTTGACTTGAGGTAAAATTTGAGCAAACAATCATTTGACAATGAACAAAGTGGTCACATTCCAACTAAATGACCACAAATATAATACCATGTTGGTGAAATACAAATTTTATTCAAATTTTTGAACTACCTTTACGAAATGTAGTTGAATTTCAATTATTAAAATGGAAAATGGTATTTGAAATCATAATTGGACCAAAAACCCAAAAGATGAAATGTGTGCTATGACAAGATACACCTACATGCCAAATATTAGACCATTATGAGAAAGTATGCCATGGAGTTGGGCATCTCCTAGGTAATTTGGGTACTTACACATGAGACTCACACTTGAAACCAAGTGTGAGAGAGCAACCTCAACTTTCATTCAACAAACTCAAGGTTTATTATTTTTTGTGCAAACTAGGGTACAATGTAAGACACATGGCCAATGTTTTACTTTTTTTAATTTTTTTAATTTGCTTAATTTGTATCAATTAGTATCCTGTTTGCTTAATTTTAATTTACTTTTCTACCATTTTCTTAATTTTCTGCTTATTAATGTGTTGATTCCATAGTGCGTATCAATTAGTATCCTGTTAAGTGTAATGATCAATGCGTTTGAAACTTAAATTCATCCGAGTCTTGTTTCATTCTAGTGATTATGATTGCTCATATGATATCTGTCAGTTAATAGTTATCAGATTACATTCTGAATTTATATAATATAGAATTTGTAGAGATTTCCGATGCAACGCGCCACTCTCCCAAATGTCATGCGTGGGTCCAATGTGAAAGGAATGGGAAAGTGGACTACATATGCAGGACTACACGATTCCACACCCACGCGTGCACCAGAGGAAACCGAACCGCCAGCATCTATATAACACATCGGTCTCATCGTCTCTCCCACCATCGTCCACTTCTTCCCCAATCTGCCGAAAACCCCAATCCGCTCCCACCACCGCACCACCAATCTCATACCTTAGTGAATATGCAAGATGAAGCGCGCTCGCGAAGACGAGCCGGAGTCGAAGGCGGTCGGCGGCTCTAGCGATGCACCCATGGTCGTCGCCGTGGTGGCGGGCGAGGAGTCTTCTTCGGGAGCACCAGCCGCTCGTCCGCGCGCCGTGACCGTTGCAGACTCCACCGTACCGGTCGTGGTCGCCGTCGATGATGAGAAGAAGGAGGACGTCGTGGCTCCCGCGGCAGATCTACAGAACCCGCATGCAGGCTGCTAGGTCATCGTCGTGCCGGACGATGAGTACTACGATAGCGAAGACCCTGACTCCATCGAGTACCTCTATGAACAAGCCCGCAAAGAAGATGTACCGTTCAAGGAGGAGGCCTCTGACGACGGCACCGATGTTCTGAGCTGTTCTGTTCGATCTCCTCTGTTCATCTTACTATTCACATAGGGTTTGTTCGTAGAGTAGATTGATTTGTGCTGTCTAGGTGGTCTTCTAGATATTCTTGATTCTAGGGTTCGTACGGTTCCTTTGTAGTTGACTTTGATTTGATATGCCTTAAATTCATCCGAGTCTGATTTGATTGTAGAGATTATGATAACAAAGATTTTTGTTTGGGAAGAAAAGATTGATCTTATGCATAGAATTTATAATTACCATTTTCTTAATTTGCTGCATATTAATGTCTTGATTCCATAGTGTGTATCAATTAGTATCCTGTTAAGTGTAATGATCAATGCGTTTGAAACTTAAATTCATCCGAGTCTTGTTCATTCTAGTGATTATGATTGCTCATATGATATCTATCAGTTAATAGTTATCAGATTCCATTCTGAATGTGTTAAGGTAGTTACCTTGCACCTGATTGATCACCACAAGCGACTTAAATTTATTTGAGTCTAATTTGATTATAGAGATTATGATAGCAAGAATTTTGTTTGGGAATAAAGTATTGATCTGATGCATGGAATTTATAATTACCATTATCTAAATTTGCTGCTTATTAATGTGATGATTCCATAGTGTGTTTGAATCAGTATCCTGTTTAGTGTAACGATCAACGCGTTTAAAACTTAAATTCATCCAAGCCTTCTTTAATTCTACTTATTATGATTGCTCATATGCTATCTATCGGTTCATAGTTATCAGATAACTTTCTGAATGTGTTAAGGTAGTTAACTTGTAAATGATTCATCATTAAGTGCCTTAAATTCATCTGAGTCTAATTTGATTGTAGAGATTATGATAACAAGAATTTTATTTGGGAAGAAATGATAGATCTGATGAATGGAATTTAATGTGTAATGATCAATGCGTTTGAAACTTAAATTCATCCGAGTCTTCTTTCATTCTAGTGATTATGATTGCAAGAATTTTATTTAGGCAAAATTGGTTATTTGCCCCTAAAGTTCACATGCCTTGAATTATGTCCCCAAAGAATATTGTTCTTTAATAAATTATCCATTATGGACTTTGAAGCAGATAGAAATGAACGCTCAGGCGTTCCAGCGCTCACTAGACATGATAAGACAAAACTGTCCTCGATTCATCAAATATTGGTCACACAACATTATCCTCGATTCATCAAATGTTAGTACTATCACCGCAACACAAAACTGTCCTCAATTCATCAAATGTTAGTACTATCACCGCAAAAATTTAGAATAATTTTGGCAGCATTATTAATTTTTGACAGCTTATTTCGTTTGCTCGTTGTTGTGCTCCTGTTTATCTCACTTCTTACGTATTTCAAAATTCACAAGAAAACTCTGATGACGTGGGCCACGGCAAGGACGACAGGGACAGCAAGAGCCGCTTTGTTCTTAAGCGGCTGGTGAGTGGCCAGATACCTTTCCGCAGCCGCAGGGAGCTATCTTGCCCATTCTGCGGCAGGGTCATCACCAAGAACTTAGAGAGCATGATCCAGCACGCGGATGGCGTTGGCGTAGGCAGCAGGCAGAAGCACAAGGGCCACAGCAAGGTGAAGCATGCCGCCTTTGGTAGATTCCTCGACAAGTACGCCAAGGGTGGCCTCATCCCGGTTATCGGTCCTGCTGTTGGCCCTGATGTTCTGTTTCCACAAGTTTAGTTTATGTTTGTGTTGTCCCCCTGGAGATAAAGAGAAATTGTGTGCTGTTTGAAGACTAAGTTTTTATTATGTATGGTGGAAGCTAGGCAATCATACCTAGTTGTTTAAGACTATGTTAATGTGTATGAAGTTTGCTGTTGCGTTACTGGTGCACTTGTTATCTGAATTCTCATGTTGATGCACACTGCATTTGTTTACTAAATTAGATGGTTTGATGCTTTATTTTGTAGCTAAGAAAGTTTGAAGTAAGTTTGGACTATAAAAAGTTTTTGAAACCAATCTCAAACTAGAAACTTATGTACTTTACATACTGATGATCCTTCAGAATGTCTAAAAACAACCACAAACATGAAAGGCAAACTCCTTATTTCCAATACTTTTCATAAAATTTGCAAAATATTCTAAGTAAAGGATTTAAATAATATAGCTAATTCTTTCCTTGTTAGTCTCAAGATTCTATTTTAGAGGATCTTACAGGACCTAACTATGACGACTAAGTCAGAGTAATAAAAACCAAATCAATTTCCTTGCTCTGCGCACTAAATGTGATCAATATATTTCCTTGTTTTGCCAAACGGCTAAAGCTAATCACATCGAGCCCACGAATTAAGCTTACAACTGGGTCCAGGCCTGGCATGCAAGCATAGTCAGACCATATATATATACGCTCTCCCTCCAACAAACCCTAAAGGCATAGTTGGAGTCAGCGCCGCCATCTAAACCACCTTTGCCTAGGCCGTAGATCTGTCGAGAGAGAGGGATGACGACGGGCAAGATCGTTGCGGTAAAAATCTAACCTATCTAGTTCGCATGTACTGAATCTATTTGGACAGAAATGTACGGCCAGTGATCTTTAAATTTTATTTTTTAATTCGTAGTGTCCTTGGTGCTTTGACACCAAGGGTCTGTGCGGCCTGGGACAAGATCAAGTCCTTTTTCGTTCTCACCCTTGTAGAGAATTTTCAAGAAATGATGGTACTGGTTTTATTTTTTTATTATCATCAGTCTTTCCTGTTCCACCCTTTTGTCATGAATTATAGCATCTATTAGTTTGTCATGTAGTAAACATGTTCCATTTTTCTTCAGTTAATACCCTGCTATGCTAGAGTGAATTTCCTTAAGAAGTTTGCCATCGACTCTGTCGACCACGAGAATGATTTTGTGGTCGAGGTGGTTACGGAAGAAGGGTTCGAATTCAACGTTGATTGTATCAACAAGGATGGCAGAACATATCTTGAAGGCCAATATTGGAGAGAATTTGCTAGAGTCTACAATCTGGATATTGGAATGGAGCTTGTCTTCTCTACCGACACACAAGGTCCATCTACCCCTGTGACGTCGATCAACCTACCGATCACCCACCCATGTAAGTAACTGCTTATTTGAAGTACTCCCTCTGTTTACAAATATACGAGGTTTACGAGTTTTTATAAAATGGATGTATCTACGTAGATCCACTAAAATATTTAGGTTCACCCATTTTGCTCGGTTTCTAGTCTACTTTGTAATGTGTAGAATGTCACCGATGGAATTTTCACTAGTTTTTTCCTTATGAAAAAAGTAGTAGTTGCTTTGTGTTTGGCATGATATTTTTTCCTTGTTCCTAAACAATCTTAATGTTGACGTACCTACCATGCATTAATCTTAATTTTGATTCAGTAATATTCATTTAATTAAGTATTTGAACTTGTACAGCATATTACAATCTGACCCAGGATAAGAAAAGCATACTTGACGCTATGCATGCCACTGATGGAACCATAATTAACTGGAGAATGATGGAGTCAGTGGTCAGCAATGTTGACATCATTGACACGCTGGTTGATAAACATGGAGCTGGGCCTTATCAAGTTGGAAAATGTGAGTCTCTAATCCACACATTAAGCTGGACAAATTGCAGGAAGAAAGAGCTGGTAAGTATGAGTGATCAACTTTGTTGTGCCTATAATTTTCCAATTAACAAATGTTCACATTGTGCATGTGGACCAAGAACAGAAACTCCCGTGACGCCTTGTCCCTGAAGACATGGATGAATATGGTGATATCACAATTGTGTGTGATAAATACACAAAGGTCAAAGGGTCGTACTCAATTTCTCCTGAGGATGGCTGAGTATGCTGCGCTGGGTGGAGGGAAGTGATGTCACAGGAGGAGGGTTTTTGGCGAATTGGAGACAAGATGTTTTTCATGCTGTACGTGGGACGTAAGGGGGCTTTCCTATTTGCCTTCTATGTTCCAAATGTGGAACTTTAGTAGCCTTGATCATTTTCACTATGATGCTCATGGGTCATTTGTCGACCTAATAATATGAGATGTTAAGACAATATTTTACGGTCTTTTCATTATGTGGCATTAGTATGTCTAAAGACATGGTTACGTGTAATGGTACTATTAAATTTTTTATGAGCTGAAATATATTATGCCTGTCGTTGCTGCCAATTATAGTGAAATCGTGTTAATTGAGTTCATTTCATCGGTATCTATGAATATTTTATGAGCTACAAATTTTATGCGTGCACAACTTACTAGACGGAGATGTCTGTCGCGTAAGTTGTGTCACGTAAAGAAGTATCTATCTCTAGTAAATCTATTTTGCTGCTCGAAGTAAGTATGACAAAAACAAGCAAAAACATCTAGGTACGACCATATATATCATTGTAATTAATAATTTTGTGTATAACATGGTTACTGGGAATTGAATGCAACAGTCTCCATAACTAGTATCAAACAGTACAACTGCGTGCTAGTATTTTAGTAACGCATTTTCACAAGGTACTAGTCAATATCACTATCAACATCGGAAATGCTCCTCCCAAATTCATCGACAACCGGTTCCAAGTCTTCTTGTTCTTCGTCGCTCAGGTCCATATCATTGTTTACACCATTTTTCCCTGCTAGTTGTCTAACAGTCTGAGAGTCAACAAATATCACATCATCAGAGCGATCAGCCATGTCGTCTTCATGATCATCAACATATTCATCTTCCTCGTCCTCAATTTGGTGAACAATGGGATCTTCCGAGCCTAGGTCTTCCTTGTATGCACCTGCATTGCCTTCATCATATTTTTCTGGAACATCGTATACATTCCTGTGCTTGAAAGTTTGCACCACCTTCCAAGGATCACCAAATTTTGTGTCTTCCAAGTAAAAACAAGTTTCTGCTTGGTGAGCTAATATGAAAGGGGCGTTCTTGTACCACAATACAGACGTATTGATGCTTTTAAAGTATCCATCATGCTTCATCTCCGTGGTTTTCCTACTTCCAAGGTCAAACCAATCACAGCGGAACAAGAACACGGATCTGTCGCCGTCCTTGTTTCTCGGGTACTGTAACTCAAGAACCTCCTTCATCACACCGTAGTATTCTTGATCTTGTTCGTCAGAAACGGATCCCCTTGTCATTATGCCTGAGTTTTGAGTACTCATGTTCTTCTCACGCTCGACGGAACAAAACCTAGCGCCATTTACATTGCACATAGGGTGTAAAACTACACGAGCATCTTGACCAAGTGCTAGTGATTTTAAATCTTCTGGAGCATTGTCCAAATTACTGACATGTTTTTCAAACCATGCAGGGAATTCTTTCTCTAGTTCCGCCACAATGTTGTTCACACCCCTGTTCTGTAGTTGTTGTCGGAAATTCCTAAAAATCAAAAACAAATTAGTAATGGTACTGCTATAACACAAAATATTACTGAAAATTTTGAATGATTAATAAAAAGGTAAATAGACCTACCGAATTTTGTGCCTCATCACAGTTCTGAAGTACATACCAAACCATACTGTCAAATTCTTTGGGAAAATACTTCAACTTGGATAGTCCTAAACCTCTGGCTCCATCTGAAAAAATATCAAACTCTAGCGGATCAACTCTTTGTTTCTTATCTTGGTTCCTCTCAGGCTTGTTATGTCTGGTTTCTATGACATCGCCCAAAAATTTAGAGCAATGATGCAAGCACTCATCCACGATATATCCCTCAGCAATTGAACCTTCAGGCCTTGATTTGCTACGCACAGTTGATTTCAGGTACTCGAGCCTTCTTTCAACTGGATACATCCAACCATATTGAATAGGCCCCCTCTGAAGTGCCTCATCAGGTAGATGAATAGCCAGGTGCACCATTACATCAAAGAATGAAGGGGGAAATAGCAGCTCAAGCTTGCAAAGAATTATGACAATTTCAACCTTCATTCGACGCAGCACAGATGCTCTTAGAGTTTTCGCACACAACTCCCTGAAAAAGTTTCCCAGTTCAGCAATGGTCTCATACATCGCCTTTGATGCAATCCCTCTCTAACCAGCTGGCAACACACGCTGCATAAGTATGTGGCAGTCATGCGTCTTCAGACCGTGCACTTTACCCCCTGGGATGTCCACACATCTTGCTAAGTTTCCAGCAAAACCATCTGTGAACCTAGTGTTGGCCAAATACTTGCACAATTTTTATTTGCCTTCCTTTTGAAGTGTCCACAGTGCTTTCTCGTTTGAAAAACCCTTGGCCTCAGGTTTCATCCAGAACTTCTTCCTGACATTAAATTTCTCTAAATCCATTCTACCACCAACAGTGTCCTTGTTCTTTCCATCAAGCTCAAGAAGGGTACCAAGGATATTGTCCAATATGTTCTTCTCAATGTGCATCACACCTCGGTTGTGAACAAACTTCAATCTTGACCAGTATGGCAGATCATATAAGCTGATCTTGAGGTGCCAGGTTGGCTCACCAGTCATGCCACGCTTTCGCTTCCTAGTTGATGGATTTTTCCCTGGCCTGTAATCCTGAACTCTATGTACCCTCTCCTATCTTTCTGCAAGTGTGAAACTTGTTGGTGCATCCTTAGGTTCATGTTTTCCATTGAAGGCTCTGCTACTCCTCCACTTGTGATCGTGAGGCAGAAATCGACGATGACCAATATAACCAATTTTATTATGCAAAGCCACGTAGCAAGGGTCCTTATCGTAGTGCGCACATGCGAAAACCCTCTTGTGCTATGACCAGACATCGTGGCATATCCAGGATAGTCATGAATCGACCAAAGAAACGCAGCATGCAACGGAAACTCTCTACTTGTGCACGCATCATATGTGCCCACACCACTCCATAGCTTCATCATATATTTTATCAATGGCTGCATAAATACATGAAAATCCTTTCCTGGTGATTTTTTCCAGGGATTAGCAGTGACATCATGAAGTTAGATTGATCCACGCACATCCATGGTGGGAAGTTGTATGGAATGACAAAAACTAGCCACATACTGTATGAACTACTCATGTTTCCGTATGGGTTGAATCCATCTGTCGCAATACCAAGCCTTATGTTACGGGCATCTGAAGCAAACCATCCAAACTCCTTGTCAAAGTGCTTCCATGCTTCACCATCAGCTGGGTGCCTCAAAATACCCGGTTGTGCAACCCTCTTATCCTTGTGCCACTTGGTGTTCATCGACGCTTCCTTGGAAACAAAAAATCTCTGTAACCTTGGGATTATAGGAAAGTATTGAAGCACCTTGTGGGGAATCTTTCTCTTTGCTTCCGGATCTTTCCACCTTGAAAATCCACACTCGGGACAATGAGTTCTTTTGGCATGATCTCCCCAAAACAGAGCACAGTCATACTTGCATACATGAATTGTGTCACAACCAAGCCCAACCTCAGAAAGAACACTCTTAGCTTCAGCATAGGACTTGGGAAAATTCACTTTAGGCAAAGCAGCACATAAGATAGCCATAAATTGATCAAAAGCTCTATTTGTGACCCGGTTGTATGATTTCACGTAAAGCATCTTCATAATGAATGACAACCTCGTCTCAGTGGTGCATCCCTCGTGAAGCTCTTTCTTAGCTTCTTCGATGAGTTTCGCATAGAAATTAGTGTCACTTGGGCCTCTGTCACCAGAATCATGCAGCTCATCTAACATCTTGTCAGCATGATCATTATGATTCTCATTTCCATCATCATAATCATCATCATCATCATCGCTTTGATACAAACTATGATCATAGTTTTCATCAGGACCATCATCTTCTCCATGACAACTCCACTTTGTGTACGAAACGGCCATACCATTGACGTGTAAGTGATACTCAACAGTGTCCTGAGTCTGCTGCGTAATATTAAGGCATTTTTGGCATGGGCACAATATTGATGCACCTTCGTTGCAATTTGCGCGCGCAAACTCCATAAACTCACGGACACCTTGTATGTAAAAAGGGGTGAACTTGCGCCCATGAGTAATCCACTGTCGATCCATCGCCTACAAAAATATATATAATGTGTTCCACTCGAGTCATGATGCCATTCAATTTGTACTAATCGATGTGAAAATTGTTTACCAAAGTCCAAATAAATCACAATGTGTAACATAAACACCAATCCAAATCAATTTCATAACAGATCTCAAAGGAACTCACATGTGCTTCCTATCGCTGTGCGCCAGATCCAGGGAAGCTTATAATAAAGGGCTTCGACGGGCTCGATCTCGGCGGCGAAGCGCAGGATGGGCGCGATGCTGCTGAGCATGGACGGGACGACCTCGTTGTCAAACCTGCAACTCGCAATTTTCGCGAGAGAACCTGAAGATCGTGATTTGAGCCTGCCGTGAAGCCTCGATCGTGATCGATCGTCGTGATCACGTCGGGGATACCCTTGACGGCGCTCGTTCGCAAGAACAGAGAAGAAAACAGTTTGGAAGATCGCACAAGACCTAACTATAACGATCCATGTTTGCACATGCCACGTACTCCACATAGAGTTTACAAAAGGGTAGGCCAATCAAACAATACAAAAACCGAACGGTAGCCCAGCGGTAACGTACCGTTTTACTTTGTACTAGGTCCTCGGTTCGAAACCCATCTTTGCCCTTTTATCTTTTTTAACACAATTGCTAACTCGTTGGTCCCACGAACAATCGATGACGGCTTAATCTACGACGCTCTAAAATCCGTCGTGCGGATTATCGGTGACGGTTTGCCGTGACGCGAAACGCGACCGTCACGCATTATCAAGCATACGTGACGCCCAAAACTAATCCGTCACCTATGGTTACTTTCGGTGACGGTTCTGAATTTTGTCACCAAGCAATTCGTCACCGATTCTAGGATATGTTGTAGTGACACATGCAATGACACTAGTGATATGTGGTTTGTGAAAAGAACACACATGCAATGACTCTAGCTATGGCTCATGAGAAGAGTATACATGCGATGACTCTAACTGTGGTTCATGAAAAGAGCAGACATGCAATGACACTTCATGAGAGGAACACACATGCAATGACAGGTGGATCCATGTGTGGTCCGTGGGAAGAACACACATGCAATGACTGGTGATATGTGGTGTGTGAAAAGAACAGACATGCAATGACTCTAACTCTGGTTCATGAAAAGAGCAGACATGCAATGAGACTGGTGGATCCATGCGTGGTTCATGGAAAGAACACACATGCAATGACACTAGGTGTGGTTCATAATATGGTTTGTGAGAAGAACACACATGCAATGACACTGGTGATATGTGGTTTGTGAAAAGAACATACATGCAATGACTCTAACTATGGTTAATGAAAAGAGCAGACATGCAATGACATTGTTGATCCATGTGTGGTTAATGAGAAGATACACACATGCAATGACACTGGGTGTGGTTCATGATATGGTTTGTGAGAAGAACACACATGCAATGACTCTAGCTGTGGTTCATGAGAAGAGCAGACATGCGATGACTCTAACTGTGGTTCATGAAAAGAGCAGACATGCAATGACACCTGTGGATCCATGTGTGGTCTATGAGAGGAACACACATGCAATGACACTGGTGGATCCTTACGTGGTTTGTGAGAATAACACACATGCAATGACACTGGTGGATCCATATGTGGCATGTGAAAAGAACACACAGGCAATGACACTGGTGGATCCATGTGTGGTTCATGGGAAGAACACACATGAAATGACACTGGTGGATCCATGTGTGGTCTATGGGAAGAACACACATTTAATGACACTGGTGATATGTTGTTTGTGAAAAGAACATAGATGTAATGACTCTAACTATGGTTAATGAGAAGAACACACATGCAATGACACTCAGTGTGGTTCATGATATGATTTGTGAGAAGAACACACATGCAATGACTGTAGCTGTGGTTTATGAGAAGAACACATATGCAATGACTCTAGCTGTGGTTCATGAGAAGAGAAGACACGCGATGACTCTAACTGTGGTTCATGAGAGGAACACACATGGAATAACTCTAACTGGATCCTTACGTGGTTTGTGATAATAAGACACATGCAATGACACTGGTGGATCCATGTGTGGTGAATGAGAAGAACACACATGCAATGACACTTGGTGTAGTTCATGATATGGTTTGTGAGAAGAACACACATGCAATGACTCTAGCTGTGGTTCATGAGATGAGAAGACATGCGATGACTCTAAATGTGGTTCATGAAAAGAGCAGACATGCGATGACACCGGTAGATCCGTGTGTGGTCTATGAGAGGAACACACATGAAATGACTCTAACTGGATCCTTACGTGGTTTGTGAGAACAACACACATGCAATGACACTGGTGGATCCATATGTGGGCTTTGAAAAAAAACGCATGCAATGACACTAGTGGATCCATGTGTGGTCTGTGGGAAGAACACACATGCAATGAAACTAGTGATATGTGGTTTGTGAAAAGAACAAACATGCAATGACTCTAACTGTGGTTAATGAAAAGAGCAGACATGCAATGACATTGGTGGATCCATGTGTGGTTAATGAGAAGAACACACATGCAATAACACTAGGTGTGGTTCATGATATGGTTTGTGAGAAGAACACACATGCAATGACTCTAGATGTGGTTCATGAGAAGACCAGACATGCGATGACTCTAACTGTGGTTCATGAAAAGAGCAGACATGCAATGACACCGGTGGATCCATGTGTGGTCTATGAGAGGAACACACATGCAATGACACCGGTGGATCCTTACGTGGTCTGTGAGAATAACACACATGCAATGACACTGGTGGATCCATATGTGGCCTATGAAAAGAACACACATGCAATGACACTGGTGGATCCATGTGTGGTCTATGGGAAGAACACACATTCAATGACACTGGTGGATCCATGTGTGGTCTGTGGGAAGAACACACATGCAAAGACACTGGTGATATGTGTTTTGTGAAAAGAACAGACATGCAATGACTCTAAGTGTGGTTCATGAAAAGAGAAGACATGCAATGACACTGGTGGATCCATCTGTGGTTCATGGGAAGAACACACATGTAATGACACTAGGTGTGGTTCATGATATGGTTTGTGAGAAGAACACACATGCAATGACACTGGTGATATGTGGTTTGTGAAAAGACAGACATGCAATGACTCTAACTTTGGTTAATGAAAAGAGCAGACATGCAATGACACTGGTGGATCTATGTGTGGTTAATGAGAAGAACACACATGCAATGACACCGGTGGATCATTACATGGTTTGTGAGAATAACACACATGCAATGACACTGGTGGATCCATATGTGGTTTGTGAGAATAACACACATGCAATGACACTGTGGATCCATATGTGGCCTGTGAGAAGAACACACATGCAATGACACTGGTGGATCCATGTGTGGTTCATGGGAAGAACACACATGAAATGACACTAGTGGATCCATGTGTGGTCTGTGGGAAGAACACACACTCAATGGCACTGGTGATATGTGGTTTGTGAAAAGAACAGACGTGCAATTACTCTAACTATGGTTAATGAGAAGAACACACATGCAATGACACTCAGTGTTGTTCATGATATGGTTTGTGAGAAGAACACACATGCAATGACTCTAGCTGTGGTTCATGAGAAGAACACACATGCAATGACTCTAGCTGTGGTTCATGAGAAGAGCAGACATGCGATGACTCTAACTATGGTTCATGAAAAGAGAAGACATGCAATGACACCGGTGGATGCATGTGTGGTCTATGAGAGGAACACACATGCAATGACACCGGTGGATCTTTACGTGGTCTGTGAGAATAACACACATGCAATGACACTGGTGGATCCATATCTGGCCTGTGAAAATAACACACATGCAATAACACTGGTGATATGTGGTTTGTGAAAAGAACAGACATGCAATGAGACTAACTGTGGTTAATGAGAAGAACACACATACAATGACACTCGGTGTGGTTCATGTTATGGTTTGTGAGAAGAACACACATGCAATGACTCTAGCTGTGGTTCATGAGAAGAACACACATGCAATGACTCTAGCTGTGGTTCATGAGAAGAGCAGACATGCGATAACTCTAACTGTGGTTCATGAGAAGAACACATATGCAATGACTCTAACTTGATCCAAGTGTGGTCTGTGGGAAGAACACACATGCAATGACACTGGTGGATCCATGTGTGGTCTATGGGAAGAACACACATGCAATGACACTGGTGATATGTGGTTTGTGAAAAGAACAGACATGTGATGACTCGAACCGTGGTTCATGAAAAGAGCAGACATGCAATGACACTGGTGGATCCATGTGTGGTTCATGGGAAGAACACACATGCAATGACACTAGGTGTGGTTCATGATATGGTTTGTGAGAAGAACACACATGCACTGACACTGGTGATATGTGGTTTGTGAAAAGAACAGACTTGCAATGACTCTAACTATGGTTAATGAAAAGAGCAGACCTGCAATGACACTAGTGGATCCATGTTTGGTTAATAAGAAAAACACACATGCAATGACACCAGGTGTGGTTCATGATATGGTTTGTCAGAAGAACACACATGCAATGACTCTAGCTGTGGTTTGTGAAAAGAACAGACATGCGCTGACTCTAACTATGGTTAATGAAAAGAGTAGATATGCAATGACACTGGTGGATGCATGTGTGGTTAATAAGAACAGACATGCAATGACTCTAGTTGTGGTTCATGAGAAGAGCAGACATGCCATGAGCCTAACTGTGGTTCAGGAAAAGAGCAGACATGCAATGACACTGGTGGATGCATGTGTGGTCTATGAGAGGAACACACGTGCAATGACACCGTTGGATCCTTACGTGGTTTGTGAGAATAACACACATGCAATGACACTAGTGGATCCATATGTGGCCTGTGAAAAGCACACACATGCAATGACACTGGTGGATCCATGTGTGGTCTGTGGGAAGAACACACATGCAATAACACTGTTGATATGTGTTTTGTGAAAAGAACAGACATGCAATGACTCTAACTGTGGTTCATGAAAAGAGCAGACATGCAATGACACTGGTGGATCCATGTGTGGTTCATGGGAAGAACACACATGCAATGACACTGGGTGTGGTTCATGCTATGGTTTGTGAGAAGAACACACATGCAATGACACTGGTGATATGTGGTTTGTGAAAAGAACAGACATCCAATGACTATAACTGTGGTTAATGAAAAGAGCAGACATGCAATGACACTGGTGGATCCATGTGTGGTTAATGAGAAGAACACCCATGCAATGACACTGGGTGTGGTTCATGATATGGTTTTTGAGAAGAACACACATGCAATGACTCTAGCTGTGGTTCATGAGAAGAGCAGACATGTGATGACTTGAACCGTGGTTCATGAAAAGAGCAGACATGCAATGACACCGGTGGATCCTTACGTGGTTTGTGAGAATAACACACATGCAATAACACTGGTGGATCCATATGTGGTCTGTGAAAAGAACACCCATGCAATGACACTGGTGTATCAATGTGTGGTTCATGGGAACGACACACATGCAATGACACCGGTGGGTCCATGTGTGGTCTGTGGGAAGAACACACATGCAATGACACTAGTGATGTGTGGTTTGTGAAAAGAACAGACATGCAATGACTCTAACTATGGTTAATGATAAGAACACACATGCAATGACACTGGGTGTGGTTCATGAGAAGAGCAGACATGCGATGACTCTAACTGTGGTTCATGAAAAGAGCAGACATGCAATGACATCGGTGGATCCATGTGTGGTCTATGAGAAGAACACACATGCAATGACACTCGGTGTGGTTCAAGATATGGTTTGTGAGAAGAACACACATGCAATGAACTCTAGTGGATCTATCTTGGCATAATTTGATGTATGCCACGATGTATTTCATTGTACAAGACACTCACTTTCCATTTTTATACTAGTATCGCCCTTGGTTTTATGTGGTACTACTCAGTTTTGCCCCCCTCTCTCTCTCTATCTTTCGTAGAAGCACAAACCTATGCTCACCCTGTATGCTACTCCGTGATTGGTTATCACAGTTGTCACGCGGATCGTGCGCACCAATCTTTGATTATGTGTGATACAACGATGATCGTTGCACACGTCGTGCCCTTCACAGTACAGCGTGGCCCCAGCGTGAGACAGCACGGATGGAGTCTCCCTCAGCGAGACTTCTACAAGAAGGAACACGATGCGTCCATGGAAAAAGTCTTCGAGCGGTCATGTCATGTTTAATCAAGTCTGAAAAGCCTACTATTGCTACTACTACGCCACAACGCATGCGTCATCGAGTGCACGGTCGTCGATGGACAGCTGCAATTTATTGCCACTTGATTTTAATAAGACATATCCCATTTTTTACGCAGCGGCTCTCAATCTCACTTCCAACTGGGCCCGACCGTAAGAAGCTTGCACGCGCTAGCCAGAGACCGAAGAGCTGAGCTCGACGAGACCTAACGTCTCCGCCTTCATCAACACATCCCTCTACCAGATCTAGCACAACCCCACAAATCTCGCCATACAGCCACCTACCTTCCCCTCTATATTTCCTCTTTTAACTATCGCCAATTTTAGGGCCGTGTCAAACTTCGTACATAGAAATTGTGTATGCGCCCTTTGCATGCAGCTCAATACAGAAATGCCATGCATGGCCCGAGAAAAAATGTGATGTACTGTGCGCGTGTCACGGTACACGGTGCAGTAGACTGCGCAGCGCGTTGTGCGGTGGTGCAACGAAACGTGCCTTGCTTCTATCCACCTTAACTATACAGCCCCCTCCGCACACCCACTCCCACTCTCGCTCACTGACCCCACGCAACCCTCTCCACTGTCCCACCAGCATCCGCAAACTCCCGAGAATACCCCATCCGCGCCGGCGATGGCCGAGGAGGATAAGGTGGCCATCATCGCCTCCGTGGTCGTCGACGAGGAGGCCCCCATCTCCTCGCCGGTCCCGCTCGATGCGTTGAAAGCAGCCGCCGTCCCTGTCCAGGCCCTAGTCAAGGCATCGATGGCAGCCGCCGTTCCCGTCCAGGCCCCCGTCCCCGCTACCGACGGAGCCGCCGAAGCGGAGCCCCCACCAGCGAGGAGGCCACCGCCGGTCATAAGCGGATCACACACTTCTTGGGCACCTACAATCCAGATAAGTACATCGCTTCGCTGAACCCCTACGACACCGGCATCGACGACCCATGGTCGGAGGTAACTAGGGTTTGCTCCCCTCCCCTGATTCTTCTACCGTTTGTTAGAAATAATGGGCTAATCTATTTAAAATTTAGCTGGTATTGTCAGGTTTAATATTCTGGAATTAATCATGGAAGTGCCTAATTATCCAACACCATTCCCATCGTTGGATGCTAGATCTTGGTTTATTAGGATTCGCTTGTTCGCATTTCGATTGCTCGATCTTCTTACATCATCTACTCCCCCATTTTCCTTTTCTTCCAATAGGTTTCCGGCAGCGACGCCTGCAGCGATGATGAGTCCATTCACACCAAGGCTCGTCAGGTGCTGAGGAGGCTGCGGGCCGGCCAGTATGACGACTACCTCATGGGCCCCTACTACAGCTACCCCTTCCGCAAGGGGATCGCCTACTGCTTGACGAGTTGCACCACCGATAGCACCGACTTCAACACCTTACTGAAGCATGCAGAGGCCACGGGCTCTGACATCCACAAAGGCGGCAAGCGCGAGACCGTGAACATCAACGCCTACATCGCTGAACACCGGGCTCTCGGCATTCACCTCCGAAACCTCTAGCGGGTGGCCATCAAAGAGGGTCTCATGCCTCCAATCAGGCCCAAGGCCCCCAAAATCAAGGGACTGGGCAGCAAGAAGTGGCGGAGGCGCCGAAGGGAGGTGGAGGCGCTAGCGAATGAACAGGTTGGATGTATCTGCATCTCCGGTGGCTGCTGCTGCTAAGCAGCTTCTTTTGATTTTCTATATTTTGCTTGCATCCTATTTCTGGCTAAATGCATTGAACCTCGTTAAGTAACCTACAACTTTCTATCGCTATATCCTATTTACCTACGCACAGCTATATCTACATTTGTTTTGTTTTCTAAATGAATGTATTCTGCCTGCTGTGATATGCTGCTTTAGATTTGCTACCTGATCGCAGGCAAAAAGTGGTCCAAAAGGGAATGAATTATCGAAGAGAGAATCTTCTCTAGATTTGCTACCAATTTGGGTAAAATGAAACATATCTTTTTAGCTAGAGAGGTTAAGGGTACTCTTTCAAACTGCCAGTTAAGGAGCTACCATCTTGACGAGGCCCCATCTTGACGTCTCCCTCTACAAGAAGGAACACGATGCTGTCCATGGAAAAAGTCGTCGAGCGGTTATGTCACGTTTAATCAAGTCTGAAAAGCCTACTACTGCTACTACTATGCCACAACACATGCGTCATCGAGTGCACGGTCGTTGATGGACAGCTGCAGTTTATTGCCACTTGATTTTAATAAGACACATCCCATTTTTTACGCAGCGGCTCTCAATCTCACTTCCAACTAGGGCCCACCGTAAGAAGCTTGCACGTGCTAGCTGGAGGCCGAACAGCTGATCTCGACGAGACCTAACATCTCTGGTTCATTGAGTCACTCGCAGCCATCAACACATCCATTTACCGAATCTATCACAACCCCACAAATCTTGCCGTACAGCCACTTACCTTCCCCTCTACATTTCCACTTTTGACTATCGCCAATTTTAGGGCCGTGTCAAAATTCGTACATAGAAATTGGGTCTACGCCCTTTGCATGTGGCTCAATACAGAACTGCCATGCATGGCCGGGAAAAAAACGTGATGTACCGTGCACGTGTCGCGGTGCACGGTGCAGTAGACTGCACGGCGCGTTGCACGGTGGTGCAACGAAACGTGCCTTGCTTCTATCCACCTTAACTATAGAGCCCCTCTCTGCACACCCACTCCCACTCTCGCTCACTTTCCCCACGCAACCCTCTCCACTGTCCCACCAGCATCCGCAAACTCCCGAGATTACCCCATCCGCGCTGGCGATGGCCGAGGAGGATAAGGTGGCCATCGTCGCCTCTGTGGCCGCTAGCGACGAGGCCCCCGTCTCCTCGTCGGTCCCCCTCGATGCATTGAAAGCAGCCACCATCCCTGTCCAGGCCCCAGTCGAGGCATCGATGGCAGCCGCCGTTCCCGTCCAGGCCCCCGTCCCCGCTACCGACGGAGCCGCCGAAGAGGAGTCCCCCGCCGGTCACAAGCAGACCATGCACTTCTTCGGCACCTACGATCCAGATAAGTACATCGCTCCGCTGAACCCCTACGACACCGGCATCGATGACCCATGGTCGGAGGTAACTAGGGTTTGCTCCCCTCCCCTGGTTCTTCTACCGTTATCAGCGTTGGATGCTAGATCTTAGTTTATTAGGATTCGCTTGTTCGCATTTCGATTGCTCGATCTTCTTACATCATCTACTCCCCCATTTTCCTTTTATTCCAATAGGTTTCTGGCAGCGACGTCTATAGCGATGACGAGTCCATTCACACCAAGGCTCGTCAGGTGCTGAGGAGGCTGTGGGCCGGCCAGTACGACGCCTTCTTCAGGGGCCCTTACTACAGCTGCCCCTTCCGCAAGGGGATCGCCTACTGCTTGACGAGTCGCGCCGGCGGCGTCACTGACATGAACACCTTATTGAAGCATGCAGAGGCCGCGGGCTCCAGCATCCACAAAAGCGGCAAGCACGAGACCGTGAATATCAACGCCTACATCACTGAACACCGGGCTCTCTGCATTCACCTCCGAAACGTCCAGCGGGTGGCCATCAAAGAGGGTCACATGCCTCCAATCAGGCCCAAGGCCCCCAAGTCCAAGAAACTGGGCAGCAAGAAGTGGAGGAAGCGCCAGAGGGAGGAGGCAGAGGCACGAGCGCTTGCAGGATGTGCCTGCAGTTGCGGCGGCTGCTGCAGCTGCTAAGCAGCTTCTTTTTAGCTATATCCTATTTCTGGCTGAATGCATCGAACCTCGTTACTTTCTATCGCTATATCCTATTTAGTTGTGCACAGCTATATCTATATTTGTTTTGTTTTCTGAATGAATGTATGCTGCCTGGTGTGATTTTCTGCTCTAGAGTTGCTACCTGATCGGAGGCAAAAAGAGGTCCAAAAGGGAACGAAATATCGAAGTGAGAATGTTCTCTAGATTTGCTAGCAATTTGGGAAAAATGAAACACATCTGTTTAGCGAGAGAGAAAAGGGCACTCTTTCAAACTTCCAGTTAACAAGCTACCATCTTGACAAGCTACAAAACACATACATAAATATAACACAACGAGGGTTAAATTTATTTTACTAGTATCACTTGAGGCGCTAGACATCTTGGCAAGCTAACTGAGTTCCACAAAACAGAAACATAACACTGACAAGTAAAATTTAATTCACTCCTCATCAGACCACTTGAGGCGCTTGCCATCATTCCTAGGCGACGAACTTTGACCATTCCAGGTACTCCACAGCTCACGAACTGCTTTGTCCCACCTGGCATCTGACTTGTCTTCCCTATCTTCAGCATCCTGCGGCACAATTAGCGGTGCATCACAGGCCTGATTGTTGCCGCTAGAAGATGCTGCCTCTTTGTTTGCCGCTTCAGCTGCAGCCTCTCTGTCAGCTGCTTCTTCAGCTGCAAGCTCTCTTTCAGCTGCTTCTGCAGCCTCTCTAGCAGCTGCTTCAGATGCAGCCAATTTCTTTGCATATGCAGCTTCAAACTCAGCTATTCTGCATTTTCTACAAAGGGCTCCCCTAAGCTCGTCTTCCCTCTTGAAAATAGGGTAAAACACAAGGTAACGTAGAAAAAAATGGATCTTCTTGTACAACTGGTAGGTCACGTAAGTATCTATGGCTGCATACTTCAGGTTTATATCAGACAACGGCCACTCGTCCCAGAAATCCTGCCTATCCGTAGGGAAATATTCCTTCATTTTGTCGTACGACTCATCGAGGATTCTAGTTGCGAGTGATGCCATTCCATCCTTCCTCGAGCCCCCTAGGATCTTGACAAGACTCTGAATATCGATCCAGTTGTGCGCAGGAATTATAATTTCCTCTTGATAAAATTTCGAAAAATCAGTTGTTTTATCGACAGTGCAGAAAACAATTCCCTTTTCTACAAGGAACTGGCGCAGCGTCGGACATTTCCTGTAGTCCTGAAAGTATGTAGTTTGTGATCACCAAAATTTGTAACTACAAATATTTTGTCAATGCAAGATCATCATCTCAATATAATTTTGAAAAGTTTAGTAAATGCAAGATTAAGACTCTCAACATTGTATTGTCATAATTTATTCGGTTTTGCTATTTCTCAGTCGACTGAACGAGTTGCACATTTCTTTTAACTACGGTTGTACTTTTCTTAGGTGATTAAGACTAAAGAAAATCTCAGTCGATTGAGACATAGGCAAACCATAATTTATTTGGTCCTAAATAAAATCCAGTAGTTGCCAGATGAGCAAGTGGATAAAGAACAAGAGGAGAAAACCCTAAAAGCGGTTAGCTACAGAGAGCAGATCTACAAACTGGGGAGGTGGTAGACACGGATGTGTTTCCGCATGGCCAGTTGAACAACGGTGACTTCACTCCCTTCATATGGGTGCTCCGGGGTGTACTCGAGGTCCAATCCCACAAACTAGTCCTCGTTTATCCCAAGCCAACCCTCGTACATCCTCAGGACATGCACCACTGTCTCCTCCTCGTTGGTGTAGACCGCGTCTATCTTCTTATTGTCATGGGTAGTGAAGCTTGTCTCTAGAGTGCGTAGATCTTCCATGGCGGCAAGGAGAAGACATGAAGAAGATAGATGACAGGAAGAAGAAGAGTGGTTTCTACGAGGCAGGGGAACGGTGGAACCGTCAATGCGCTTTTAAGGTAGTGGTTAATAATTGGTACAAAAGTCCAAGGAGAGACGCGTGGCGGTGGCCGTTCCAGCTTCTGAGTAAAAATATAATTATAACGCCGATACATGTGACCTGTTTTGTCACGTCAATATACTGGGTAAGGGGTGTTGTCCTATCCACTATGCCAATGCTGCAAGCCTACGTGACAGCCACCCCGCCTAAGCGACGGGAGCGACATAACAGCGAGAACTGACAGGGGGGCCCAACTTGACGGCCGTTAGCCTAATTTTTTGTATTGAAACGTAAAGTTGAATTCGTGCCGAAAAAGACCCTCTGAGTATTTGGCACACCAACTGTAGTCATCCCGGCTGATTTCAGGGAACTTGGGTGCCACATTGCCTTTACACCCCAACTTTCGGGCCGCAAAATGATATTATCCAAGGGAGAAGAGGAAGCTGCTTTATAAAGGTGATGCTAACACAACCTTGGGCATCATGGCGGAGAGAAAAAAGAGGGACCCTGAATTTTTTTATGATTACACGCTACATGAAGGCCGTCTGTAGCACTTGTTCTGGTGCGATTCTCAATCACGTCGAGACTACCAGGACTACGGCGACGTCGTTGTGTTTGACATCACATACAAGATGAATAAGTATAGAATGCCATTTGTTCCCTTTGTCGGCTTGAACAATCACCGTAAAACAACGGTATTTGGATGTGTCATCCTATCAAACGAGACCGAAGAAACATATGCCTGGATGCTCCGGACTTTCTTGAAAGCAATGTGCCAGCAGAAGCCAAAGGCAGTAATCACGGATGCAGATGCCACGATGATCTCCGCTGTCGATGAAGTACTTACTGGTGTATACCATCGTATTTGCACCTTTCACATTGAAAAAAATATGGAGATGCACCTACCTAACAAGTCACTGAACGAGTTTAGGACTCTTCTATATTACACCACGTCGGAGCAAGTATTCGAGCAGCGATGGAACACTTTTGTTAGGAAGTGGACGCCACCCAAAACTACAATTTGGCTTAAGAGAATGTACACGAAAAAGAGATTATGGGTCGCCGCGTATCTTTCAGAAGGGTTCTGGCTGGGTATGAAAAGCAACCAGAGGAGTGAAAGTTTAAACTCGTCTCTTCACCTCCACCTTGATGGGGAAATGAACTTGGTGGACATTGTTAGTCACTACGAGAATGCCATCGCACGTCTAAGTGAGAAGGAGGCCAAAGATGATTGCACGGCTTCAGAGGTATTTCCGGTGCCATTTACTAATTTCAAAGAACTAGAGGTAGATGTTGCGACAGTCTTCACTCCAGCTGTGTTCTATATTTTGCAAGGTGACATTTCGAAGATTGGCGGCATGCAGATTTTAGAAAGAAAGCTAGGATCTGACTCGTACACCTTTGTTGTCGCATGGAAAAATAATCTTGACAGCAAGTTTTACGTGGAATACACTCCCAACTCGTCAGAAATTATAAGGTGCAGCTGCCGAAGGATGATTCGCAAAGGGATCCCTTGCAAGCACATACTGCGTGTGCTCAATCACTTAAAATTAACTGCAATACCAGACTACTGTGCTCTGCGGCGTTTCACTAAAAATGCCAGGTTTGGGTTGCCTACTAGACACACGAGCGATACGTTTGGTCGGGGTTGGTCTGGGCCAGAGGAGCGGAAAAAATACAGCAGTATAAATGTGTTGGCCTCACAAGCTATCCATATTGCATGCAATGACACAGCGGAGTACGATCTTCTGAAGAGTACCATCGATGGAATTATTTCTAGAAGACAAGGGTATGATAAATGCAGAGCATATGGTCCTCGTAGTTCAGTTAATGAAAATGCAGATGCAAGTCAAGCAAGCCAGTTTGATGTTGGTGATCCTAAAAAAGTGTCCACCAAGGGCGCGCCTAAGAAAAACAAGAAAGTTCCAGTTGAGAAGCATTCTCCCATGACCAAAAACGGTCCACCGCTAGGATACAAAGAGCGGAAGAAGCGGGTGTGCAGCACTTGCCAACAGGAGGGGCATAACAGGAAGAACCCAAAATGCATATGTCATCCCAAGTACGGTTTTGAAAATTAGCTTGATATGTTTCCTACATTTTATTAGACTTTATTATCTAATATTGTGTGTCAAATGTCCTACAGCAGTAAGGGTAGTCATTTTTCAAGTATCATACATGGAAATTATTTTTTAGATAGTTCGTGTGAAAATACGTATTTGTGATGTACATTTATAATCTGCTGATATTTGTTCGGGCAAATAGCTCTCGTGTGACGTTTTTTCATGGAATTGTAAGGAGAGCAACGTCCTTGTAATTTCTCTCTGTTTTGTTTATCTCCTGATCATTGGTCGTTAGACAACACAATCAGTGTTTGAGTAAAAATCATGATGCTTTGTTATCCTATAACCCACTGACATGGATGTTATGGTCTATGGCTTTGTCTTGAATAAAATCAACTCGAAATCTAGCAAATTATTATGAGATGCTCTGTTTTGCTTCTTCAGTTCGTCAGTGTTAAGAAAAACCCCGCTGATAGTTTTGTTTTATACTCTGTTTTGTTTCCAACCTTTTGATGCACGAGTTGTTATCACATTTTGAGCCTTTTGTTTTATGCACTTGTGTATCCGTTTTGGTAGTATGCACAAGTGTATTTTTACACGAACTATAAGCACATATATTAATAAAACACGATTAGCAGCCATTACATAGTAGAAAAGCAAGTCCAACAGACACAACAAACACGAACAGACACGACACGACACGAACACAACAGTCTTCTTCCTCCGGCCCGGCCGCTCCCTGACTCCTCCTTGGCCGCTCCTTACGCGTCATACCCCTCATCATCCTCCGCCATGATGTACGGGAGAGAGTGGGGTGCGTTGTTGATGGAGAAGATGCCGTGGAAGTCGGTGAAGATATTGTACGTCGTGAACGCGATGGACTCGCATCCACGCCAGAACACTTGGCCGAGGAGGTGGTAGGCGTCATAGTGGTTGACGAAGGTGACGTAGAGGCCGATGCATAAGTTGTTGTTTCCATTTGCACCGTCGAAGTGTTGCTTGATCTGGAACATGGGTGGAGTGTCGGGAGGGAGGTGGCGGTAGCCGGTGGCAAGGAAGAAGCGGGCCAGCTCCAGAGGTCCCCTCCACCTTGAGATGGCCCAGATGCGAAGGCAGTTCTCCACGACTCAGCCGTGCGGCCACTCTCTCTCCCGCACGATGGCAGGGCGGCGGTACGTCGGACCGTTGAACTGCATCTTGGCGGGGGAGGGGGCGGGGGCAGGGGCGGCGAGCGCTTGCTTTGAGTGGTGGCAGTACGCCGCGGCTAGCGGTTTCCTGAGTGGTGGCGGTGCTCGGCGGCAAGCGGTTAGATGGATTGGTACGAGCGAGTGAGAGAGGGAGATGTCGAGGGGCAGATATATAGGCACGTCGTGATCACTTCGTTCTCCCCTCGTGTTTAAGGCGCACTGTTTCGATGAGGCACGGGCGCACGGTATCGAGGAGGCGTGGGCGCACGGTATCGAGGAGCATTGACACTTCTCTATGGGCGTGTGACAGAAATTTGTGCCCTGTGTGAAATTTTTTGGCGCGTGACCAACCGAGCGACACGCTCGTGTGAATTCGCAGCAAAAAAAGACGTGCAAGTAGCTAGGCTACGAGGCTGCAGCGATGTGCACTAGACAGGCTACGATGCTGCATGGCGCATGCATGGAGAAGGCCCACCTCATTAATACACATTCTAATGGAGCGGTCGTTGGACCGTTGGGCCGTGGGATTCCTGATTAGGCCATGTACCCACCATGGATGCATGCATGGGCGCGCAGCTGAGCGGATACATCGATCGACTTAGCATGCATCGCTCGTTTCATACTTTATGACACAACGACTGCGCTCGTTTCAGACTCGTTGAATTGGTGCATCAATTAGCGATGTAGTGATTCAGAGAGCATGGAAACCGAGACGACACGCGTGATGGATATGGCCACGCCTCGTTTCGCACCAATACACGCGCAGAGCATCCGACGCATCATGCAGTTACTCGCCGATCTTGTTCAAGCGGCGCTCGAGGCTATTTAAAATTCCATATCTCCACAGCATCCTCTCCCACACTCCACCCCATCCATCTCCCAAGCCCTTCTTCTTCACTAAGGTCTACCGTCCGCCGCCTAGCAAGATCCATCACCCGCCGCCACCATGCAGTTCAACGGTGCTACCTTCCATCCGCCTCGCACCGTGCCGGAGAGGACCTACCCCGCCGGGGTCGTTGTTGAGGGGTCCCTCCATGCAAGGGCGAACTCAAGGTTGAGGTCCCCGAGGGAGTTTGCCTACGCCTTCCTTAGCTTCGGCTATCGCCACCTCCGACCCAGCTCTCCGGCCATGTTCCGCCTCGAAGATCACTATGCCCTCAGAGGCCTTGTGGTAGGGCTCATGGTGCACTTCACCAACCAGTATGATGCATATATTCTCCTCGGCAAGGTCTACTGGTGTGGGTGCGAGTCGATCTTCTTCACCACCTTCAACATCTTCACGAACTTCGATAATACCTTCCCCACCTTCAACGGGATGCCCACTCTCCCATACAACCCTTAGGAAGAGTGGGGCCTGGGGCAGTGCCGAGGAGATGGGATTGAGGAGGGGAGCAAGAGCAAGAGGGAGGAGAGAGTTTATTTTCATATTTTTTGCTTGGGCATATATGCCCCTCTATGTATGTTTTCTATGTTGTAAGGGATGCCCCCTCCTATATTATATCTATCTCGTTGTTTTTATACTTTGTTCGCGCCCTTTTAGTTTGATTTCACCGAAATATGCAGATCAAGCTAAGTATATTAAAATATGCAGAGCACTCTATGTATATTAAAAGGCGCTTGGTTGAAAGAAATGAACTAGTTTTTCAACGTGAACAACTAATTTGGGTCGAAACAAACAAGTTAAACAACCAAACCATGTCTTAGTTTTGAGTTGACCCGACACAACAGGATATGGACTGTTGTCGTAAAATGCAAACAATAAACTGTTTTACAAATCAATATGAATTTACCAGGTATGAAAACCTCCATGGACTAGTAAATTCTCAAGGTACACTATTATTAATCACTGATCTGACTTTCCTTTTCACAGCATCTAGTTTGTTTCTTCTAGACAGAAGAATCGTTGCAACGGTAGGTCCTCTTGATTCCTCGATTGTTGTCTGCAATACCATATAGAAGAGCTTATAAATTGAATTGTAATCATATTGATTTTTGCGACTATACAAAGGAATGGTGTACAGACCTGAGAAATGTTCTTAGTCATATGATCTCCGTCCCAGTGCTCTAGACATTGCAATACCCATAATCCGCATGAGTTGCTGCCATATAGGATGAAATAAAATTCATTTACGACATCAGTAGTGCTAAAGTGATATGATTCAAAAGTACTTACGAATCATCTTGCTTTCCAATTTCATATTTTTTAATAGGCGAAGTATCGACGTCAGGAAATTGTTTGTGTGTAGTTTTGTTTGTCCACCATATGTCTAGTGCAATTTGTCCTTACTGCAAAAGATTAAGAGTTAGTGAAACGCCAAAAGAAAACACGGTTTTGATGAGAAAAGTAGATAATACCAAGTAATCCACAGCTACATGCGAATAGGTTAAATTGTACTTAGGGTTAAGGACTTGGAACTCCTTCTTGTTGTTATGCATTACAACTGTCACATAATGTTCTCCGCGTATATTCAGAGGGAAATATGCCTACAAAATAAGATCACTAGCATGTACTATGTAGGATTCCAAATAGTTAACAATAACATTAACTTTATAAAACAACATTGTTTACCTTGTCACGCGCAAAATATTCATTCATAACCCTTCGTACAACTCCTAGTCTTGGCACTTCTTCTATGTCAAACTTTTTCAATTTTTTTTTCGTTTTGTACATTTTAATGGCTTCATCGATAAGATAGGTTGACCTCAACGGTCCACATATGTGCCGATAATAGTCAAGACAGGGAGCTAGCTCTAGAATCTAGGCATCAAGTATCTGCAAATAATAGTTGTACAATGATTGCATGTTCATACTGCTTTGTTTTAAAATAACAATATAGGTTAGCGAATAACTTACAACAGTACTAAGCCATCTTTTATAAGGACATCGTTAAGATTTTTCGAAAACAAGATAACCTCATCTACGTTTTGGTACGCCCTTTTTACAGCTTCTTTGGGGATCTTTGCCAAAGTTGAAACATATTTCACAGCACATTCTATTTCAGCAGGTGTTAACATAGTGTAACATTCCCCAATATCATGCTGTTCAAATAACATCGCTGCATAACATTTATGAAAACAAACAAGTTATCGCGATGAACCATTTTCTTTGCTGCATAAAAATAATTAATAAAATCTATAAAGCTTTATACCTTTCGTATTTTTTGATTTATGTTTCGGTTGTTTCTGTCGCTCATATAATGGGGAGCCATACTTACTATTACCCTTGGGTACACGTTTCCTTTTGCCTAGACCATTGTCAATTTCCTTTTTACCGCTATCAATAGAATTACCATACTTTGTTGCATCTTCCTTCCCCGCGGTATAAGTCATATCGTTCATCGTTCTGCACGACACCGCTCTGTGCACCATTTAGTGTATCCTTCTGAGTACCAAGAATGCATGACGGTACCTCCGATGATGACACAGACTTGGTATTTTCATTTACATCCCACGGATTCCCCTATGTACCATCCATCTTCCGAAGGTGGTCAGGTGTGTTCATTGACATGTCAACAGCAGTCATCGTCATACGTTTTTCCTTCAAGGGTGTGACGTAATTGTCACCACCAAATGGATCATCCGCAATGGTTGCTTCAGAATTAGCCGATGTTTTTCTTGGAATGTCATCAAGCTTGACTTCTTTATTACCATGTTTATAGACAAATTCTTTGCCTGATTGTGATTCACTGGGAACTGATTTTACATCTTCACCATCTTCTCCTTTGCCCGACTGTGATGCTTCAGTTGGTTTGTACATGATACCATTTGTATTTAACAATTTTAGAACCTCCTGCATAACAAAATATATTAAGTACTGAGTTTTCATTCATAGTGTAGTATCGTTATGATCAACATGAAACAACACATAAAATATAGATCGTATCACCTCTATACATATCTGCGGTACAAGTGCTATCTTCATGTCCATGTGATTTTTCAAATCTGTCGTCATACATTCGAATAGGAAGTCCATGTTACTGCCCCATTTGTTTGAACTTGACTGTTCACCATTCATTGATGGTTTTTGCACACTCTTTTTCTTATATTGCTCCCCAATATTATTATAGATCTACATGTCACAAAAATGAACAAATTATACAAATTACAAACAAACACGAGCTACATATGGTGGCATCTCAAAAGAATGATTAAACTGACTACCATCACTTTAGCGTTGTTTCCGAGGCCTCGACCATTGTTATAATCATAGCAACATCTCCTTTTTGATTCGTCTTCTGTCCATTTTTTCATTAGTGGCCGAATGGACACAGGGAGAATATAAGTAGGATCATCAACGATCACCAACTTCTCCCAGTAAAGAAACTGCAAAAAAATTATACAGACAAATGAATTTAGTTTTACATTGAGAGCTAAACATAAAAACTGATGATTGTTTGACTTAACATATATACCTGTGTTAGACCTAGATTTCCTTTGCGCCATGCTCTCATAGTAGATCCTACAAAGCTATCCTTCAAACTATCTATGAGAAACTTCAGTGTGAAGTAATTCCAGCTAATCTGAAAAATACGAGGAACGTCTTCCACTAAACAGTAGAAGGTCTTAGGTACAGTTACGTTACTCGATGGGGCTATGACAAGACCAATTAGTGCAAGCACTGCTTTGTGGACGAAGTTGTCATCGGACGCCTTCTCTCGTCTTTATGTCATTAATCAAATCTCTTATCACTATATTACCGCTTGACTTGCTGAGAAAACATGGGGGTATGTTATGCATATTATTTTGACCATCTTCCTTTATAATTTGAAATGCAGAATAACCTTGGTTACGTAAACCATAAATATGTTCTACCTCCTCACAAGTTCCTACTATTTCTCTTGATCCTTCTTTTATGACGAAAGTGCTAGACGATGGATTAAACAACTCAATGATGAATCTGATTAAGTTTTCCCGCATCGTGATTCGTGGCACGTCCAACATCGGCCGCAAAGAAGTGCTGGTAAATAACGCATGTTGCGCGCTTGTAAAGTCGGCTACCAAATCTGACCATCTTATGTAGTACAAAATAACTCCCCATCTAAATCTTTCATTCTACACGAATCATTCTATACAAAATAACTCCCCATCTAAATCTTTCATTATGTAGTACAAAATTTCTCCATTTAAATCTATAGCAGATTCCCACAAACCTAAATGAGCATCTTGTATACACGACAAACAATCGATGAGACATGAAATCATTACCTAGACAACAGATGAGAAGAGGCGGCGAAGGGTGGCACGAATGAGAGACGGCGAAAGGGAGTCCTGCGAGGATGAAGTGGTGACATGCGGCATTGATCCCTAGAAGACAGACGAGATGGGTTGCAGAAGGGAGGCGGCAATGTGGGACGTGAGGGCGGCTCGTAATGGAGGCAGCGGTGAGAGGCGGCCTACCTAGGTTGAGTCATGAGTTTATGGACGATCGACGTGCCGATAACTACGCCCTCCGTGATTACAGAGACGTTGGGCCAGTTGTAGGTAGTTAATGGGGCCTACAGGGTTAATAATTTTTCGTGGCTTGTTTTTTATATTTTTATATGTTTTTTTCTTATTTCTAAGAGTTTTATTGTATTCTTTAATGTCTTAACATATTTAGGGTTTTTCTGAATTTGATATGCACAATACGAACTTTAATTAATAAATAGATCAAATCAACTTCATACGATGAGAGTGTTGCTCCTATATTTAAAGTAATTTTAATACGTACATCGCAAAGGATGTGTAAGGCGTATACGAGTCCTACCGAAGGATCACCGACACGTGTTCACGGCGAGAAACCCCAAATGAAAAATCTGCAATATAAGAAAAGGTTTAGATAAAACGAGATGCAAAACTGTAACATGGGTTAACAGCGAGAAACCCAAATGAAGCATCAACAATTGTGACATAACATGAAATGATGATTACTTAATAATTTCATATAAACCAAACTTAGTAAGCCATAATCGTTACATAAGTGTTTTACAAACATGAGAGTACATAAGCATAATATAAAACCAGAACACGAATTTGAGGTTGATTTAACACTTGATCAACCAGTAGCTTCGTAGTACCATCATCCCCACGACAGAACCAGAACACGAATTTCTGGTTAACTCTCATACCATTCTGCCTGACAAGGTCCATCCAATTTGGTTTAATCATGGCACCTCCTTTAGGTACTCCATTCACTTGGGACTTTTTCATCACCAACTTAACGTGTGCAACTTTTCCATCTCTGAAATGGGCTTTTATAACTGCTGGCAATAGAATGTTTGTAACAATATGCTTCATGGTGAAGCTCCTTGAAAAATACTGCACATAGATTTGACAAACCAGTTATACAAATTATTTCACATTTACGCAAACAAATAAACATAAAAAAGTTCGTATATACGGAAGAGTTATCATTTTAGCTTTATTTTTCACTGTGTTGGATTTTTTGATGGTGCATACATAAAACGGGTCTTTGGCATGTGAGCCTCGACTAGTCGCTCAAGTTCACCAAATTCTTTCTCAGTCATTTTCACGCGATTGCCAAACTCAAGGAAACCTTCAAAATCGTGCTCGCGTTTTATTCCAGGACCTTAGTTAATTTTTGCACATATTAGCGACATCCAATATATCAATTGCTTACAAAATAAAATTAGCACAAAATGCTTACCCCTAACAAAAACAGCTTTTTTCTTCCTTTTGATTATAGCACGGATCTCAGCAGCGGTAACACGTAATGGAACCTGGCGGAATATAGAAGAATAATAAAGTCTCATGTCATATTACGGCATGAATAATGCTAAACTTTTACATGCACGCTAAGAGATACAAACAGTATGAATTGAAAATCAAAAGTAGCCGAGCATCCCATCGCCCAATTGATTTTCGCTCCCTAGGGCACTGTCCGCATGCGATAACACCGGTCATTCGCCTACGTGGAAAAGGAGATGGAGCGGCCGGCGGCTAAAATTGCGTCGACGCTAAAATGCACTTGCGTGATTAGCCTAGACTAGATCTACGACGAACACATTTAGATCTGTATTTTCAAACAATTCAGGTAATTATAAATCCGAATTTTTCACGACGAAATAAAAAATTGTGAGGATTAGATCTATGTCCTCTTAGATCTATCGTATGTCCGTGCTGTCCGTGGACAGTAAGTTAACCTAAATATAGATCGTTGACCGGGCTTCGAATTTACGTACCTACGCCATGGCGACCGAGGATCTCCAAAACTACCTCCTAGCGACCGTCGTTGACGAAGCTCTCTCCCGTCCAGTTTCAGATGAGACGAGGTCTTTTGATGAGGTGACGGCTAGATCTAAGGGAATGTGTATGTGCGGTAGGTAAATAGTCCTGGTTTAATAAGGCAGTTATCCTAATGGGCGAGTTTACCTTTGGATCCTCCTAGTGGGCCGGCCCAACCTAATATATTTAATTTTGAATTTAAATATAAATCGAATAATCATATGTTTGAAAATAACAAAAAAATTACGGTTGTGTTTCTAATAAAATGGACATCTTAGAGTATTTTTTATAATATTTAAAAATAATTGAAAACCTAGACTTATTAGTAATGGCCCTCTCAAGTAGCATAAACGGTCTATTTTGTAGACATGTGATTTTTTCAACGATCTTAAAATTGCCTCCATTTAGTAGTACATGCTTGTGAGGGCATGGTGGAGCAATGTGCAAAAGGAGTGCACATTCCTTGAACACTTGGCCTGACGATCCGTCCGTACTTGTGCGAAACACCCATAAAACCCTAGATTTTAGCCATCTACCGTGCCGAAGGCATGCCCAAGCATGCCATCACAGCTCATTGAAGTGATATAAGTGTGTGGTGTGTCATTGTGAGCCATTGTGCCAAGTTTGAGGCCATTCATCAATAGTCATGCCGCTATCCCGACGGGTAGACGCGTTACACCCTACTACCCTAGACCGAAGCTGGCCAGTGTGGGAAGTGCATGGCCAAGCAACATGTTGTTTGTAGAACAAGGTATGTGAGTGCTTGTGAGGGAATGGTGGAGCAATATGCAAAAGGAGAGCACATTCCTTGAACACTTGGCCTGACGATTCGTCCGTACTTGTGCGAAACACCCCTAAAATCCTAGATTTTAGCCGTCTACCGAGCCGAAGGCATGCCCAAGCATGCCATCACTGCTCATTGAAGTGATATAAGTGTGTGGTGTGTCATTGTGATCCATTGTGCCAAGTTTGAGGCCAGTCATCAATAGTCATGCTGCTATCCCGACGGGTAGATGCGTTACACCCTACCACCCTAGACCGAAGCTGGCCAGTGTGGGAAGTGCATGGCCAAGCAACATGTTGTTTGTGAAAAAAGGGATGTGAGTGCTTGTGAGGGCATGGTGGAGCAATGTGCAAAAGGAGAGCACATTCCTTGAACACTTGGCATAACGATTCGTTCGTATTTGTGCGAAACACCCCTAAAACCCTAGATTTTAGCCGTATACCATGCCAAAGGCATGCGGAAGCATGCCATCACTACTCATTGAAGTGATATAAGTGTGTGGTGTGTCATTGTGAGCCATCGTGCCAAGTTTGAGTCCATTCATCAATATTCATGCAGCTATCCCGACGGATAGACGCGTTACACCCTACTATCTTAGACCGAAGCTAGCCAGTGTGGGAAGTGCATGGACAAGCAATATGTTGTTTGTAAAACAAGGTATGTGAGTGCTTGTGAGGGAATGGTGGAGCAATGTGCAAAAGGAGAGCACATTCCTTGAACACTTGGCCTGACGATTCGTCTGTACTTGTGCGAAACACCCCTAAAACCCTAGATTTTAGCCATCTACCGAGCCGAAGGCATGCCCAAGCATGCCATCACAGCTCATTGAAGTGATATAAGTGTGTGGTGTGTCATTGTGAGCCATTGTGCCAAGTTTTAGGCCATTCATCAATAGTCATGCCGCTATCCCGACGGGTAGACGCGTTACACCCTACTTCCCTAGACCGAAGTTGGCCAGTGTGGGAAGTGCATGGCCCAGCAACATGTTGTTTGTAAAACAAGGGATGTGAGTGCTTGTGAGGGCATGGTGGAGCAATGTGCAAAAGGAAAGAACATTCCTTGAACACTTGGCCTAACGATTCGTCTGTACTTGTGTGAAACACCCCTAAAACCCTAGATTTTAGCCGTCTACTGTGCCGAAGACATGCAAAAGTACCATTACATCAGCAAACAGATACAACAGAGACAGCACAGAGGTATGTTCACTTGCTTTAAAAATTATTCAACACACGGATACAGCAGAGACACACAGAGGATATACCATTACATCAACAACGCACATGGATTTTCATTTCTGCTGAATAAGCAACAGACAAAGGACAACTAACAACCCTATTACGCATTTTAGAAGAAGCACTGCTTCTGTAAGAAGATCAACCATAGAGACCAACTTCATCAGTACCAGTTCCTCATTCCTAGGCTTTAATGCTGCTCTTTCTTTTTTCCTTAGCTCCAGAGTTTCCCTCCTCTCCTCTGCCCATCCATAAGCATCTATTGCTGCATCACCAGTCAGAATACCATTCTCACACAAGTACTCCACATACTTCAGCTCCCACCGCCAAAAATTACATTCAGTCTGTAAAATTAGGAACACTGAATATCAAACATTTAATTTTGTATGAACACTACTCATAGTGTAGGTACATGCGCAATCGACTGCATGAAAATCAAACCAAAATGCTTACCCCATGAGTTTTGCACTTGTAAAAGACCCAGCCATCATGGTCATCGGTGCCGGAGACGTGCCTATTGACGACAACGCAGTCGGAGAAGGGAACCAGGGGAATGTAGCGCGGACGGTTCCGATTATGCGACGTGTGGGACGACCTTGAAACAGACATGGCGGCGACAAAGGATCCAGACCAGGGCGACAACTCTGACGGTAGATGGCTCCGGCGGCAGCGCCACAATTATTTTGGGAAGGCGGTGAGAGGAAGTTAGGGTTTCTATTTCTCTTATAAATTGCCAGGCCGCATTACCTGGGTGTCTTATTGGGCCGGCCTTCATAGTTGTATTCCTCTTATAAAACCCAAACGCTATCTCTACACTGACATACATTTCTTAGAGTCTCACATAAGACTGTTACCACAAATGCACCGTTGATGCCAAACTAAAAGTGAAACTTTAATCAATGTAATGCAGCTAATCATTTAATTTAACCCATTATCAACTAGCTAAAGAAACCCAAATACATATACATTCTATAGATTTCCTTGTTTTCCCTTTATGCCACCATTTCCCGCAAATACACAACCAGAGTATATATGCACAGGATTAAAAATATCAAGAACAAACCAGGTTAAACATAAAACAACCTTGTTAAGCACGAACATTAGATTGTTCAAACACAAGTTCAACCACAGTAATTAACCAACTGCATCAAGTTCAACACATCACAGATAAACATAGTCTGAACATAACAACCATATTAGCAAAGAGACAGACAAGACACAATCTAGGCCCGGGGAAGGTGCTTCAGCAGGAACACGCCATAAGCGGCATGTTTGGCCTTCATGTGAGGCTTATGCTTCTGGCTGCCAGTTCCATAGTAGGTAGCATGCTGCAGCATTCCCAGGTTGTCCTTTGGCATCTCCTTCCGAAAGCACCACGGGCACTTGTACTGCCCTGGGCCTAGAAGATAGGGGACGTCCCCAGCCTTGAGCTTCTTCAGCACAGCATGGCTCTTGCGGTCCCTGTCCTCCACGTCACTCCTGACATCGTCTGACTCTTGTAGAAATTTGTGAAATGAAATAAGGTTTACAATAATTACTCTGTGAAATAAGACTATATGTGCCACATATTATACAACGGTAAACTTAGACAATTGCTTTTTAATTGAACATTTAAAAATCATAACAGAATAGTTAATATGTCACACATATGAAGTTAGATCAGAGTAGCGTTATGTACAAATCAAATGTGTGCAGCAAAACAAAACATGATGGAAGCATTAGTGCAACAAAAAATTATGCCTTACAAGCAGATTGATCTATCACACTTATTAATCTTAAATTGTATCACTGCAGCATTAAATGCCAACTTAAGTTTGCAGCAGAACAACCCATGTGGTGAAAGCCGTAGTGCAGTAAATATTATAATCCTATGAAGCAGAATGTTGTATGACACATAATAATGTTAAGCTAGATCACATCAGCATTAACTACCAACTTATGTGTGGAGCATAAGAAAACAGATATTGAAAGTAGTAGTGCAATAAAAAGAATAAACCAATGAAGCAAGACAACAACAACTGTTACTAGCAGTACTACAACCATGAATTTATGCATCTGTAACAAAACACATAAACTTTCAGCTCCAGAACTGCAACTACACAAATTCTTGATATGTTACAAATATTTTACAAATACAAATACAAATCAACTATCATGAATGTACTAGAACCATATGATCTATGTGAGACAAGCATTTCAAAAGACTAGCAAATTACCAAGGTAGACCCTCTGACTATAAGTATAGATAGAGTATATTTAGCTCAGTATAAAATGATCAAATGATGTAATGAACTAAATTAATAAAAAAAGTAAATGATACCAAATACATTCTATACAACAGTACAACAGTATAATGACATGCACCTGGTACAGATTTTCATGTCTCTTTTACTTAACTACTACAAGCAAATTCACAAACTAGATATCCATGGTCACATTACCTAAATTTACAATCTCGAAGGGGTCGCATGTAGAATCCATACATCAATTATATGTGTAGATCAATAGGCAGCAGCCCCATTCCATTTTCATTGCAAACAACATGCCAGGTTCTTACTTGTCAGATCGTTCAAGACCAAAAACTCAAGCACAAACGCCAATCATAAGCTACATCATCTAGGCGCATGTAAACCTGGCACAGATTACATATATCATAATATTCAAAGTAAAAGGAACCACTCGACGACCTAGCCTGCCCAATCAGAAGCCTACTTGATCCTACATCCATCAGAACGTCTCCAAAGGGGTCCTGGGGAAATCAGTAGCTAATCTACAGGGCATCTAACCTGGCACAAACTAGCATCGCTAGGCGCATCTAACCCTACTAGCACCACAAACCCTAGCAAGAACAGGACGCGGCAGACCTCGGCAGCAAGAACACTAGGAGAGAGAGATCTGGACTTACCTCATCGGTGTCATCGCTGTCAGACTCGCGGAAGGTCTCGACGTCGGCAGGCGAATAGATCTTCTCTCCCCTCTCCTTCCTCTCCTGACGCAGCCTGTTCTTTAGGTTCTTCTTCTTCTTGCGCCTGATCTGCGCCTACGTCTCGAACTTCCGTTTCATTGGATGCACACCGGAGTAGACGGCCAGCACACCCAAGCCGGAGCTCCCATTGCCGCCCTCTGCATCCGCGACCTGCTTCCCCTTCTCCGCATGCTCAGCGCCCACAACCACCTGCTTCCCCTTCTCCGCGTTGTCAGCGGTCGCCGCCACTTGGTTTCCCTTCTCCATGGATGGCCGCCGCGGTCGAGGGTTTGTGGAGAGACGGCTAGCAAGGGTTTGCTATCCGATTTGGCGAATTTCTGGAAGTGGTTGGAACACAGACCAACTGACTATGCTACTTAAGGAAGCGGATGGTTCGGCACCCACGTGCATACGTGTATAATACACGCCGGTGAACGGGCTGTACGGGCTTCTACGCGGGCTTCTACGGTTCGGTTTTTTTTCCAGAGCAGCTCCGAAAATTTCGGAAGGACGATCGTGCCCCCCGTCGTTGAACTGTCCGCGCGTATCCCAGCCGTCTATGTGTTTTCCCAAACTTTTGGTTTCCAGGAGGGTGTGCGCTGAAACAGAAACGTTGAATTAATGCCACATAAAACGAAACAATTGCTCTCAGTTTTAACTCAGGTCAGCCGTCAGCATACTCATCTTCAGAGAAAAGCAACAGAGTATGCTCATCAGTTCCAACCCACACTCAAACTCAAAAGCATCACCGCTGTCTATAATCTTGCCCTCAAATACCACCCCTTGTTTGGCATGACAATTTTAATAACCACCACCATCGCCAGGTTCTTATCTGCACATAAGAAAACAAACGCACGATGAGTCTAGAACTACTTACAAGGATCATTTCACCGATTAATTCATAGGTAACAAAACAAAACTACTTGTAAGAATATTCCTCAGTGACCCATCATCCTAACAAACTCCATGACCCACTCGAAACTATTCTTCTGCTGCTCTCTTAGCAAGATACCACCAAGGATAATGCTCTAAAAATGGTTGTTGACACAGATAAATAGGCCAAGCAGGAAGTCATAAAGAAACATCCCTAAGCGTGATGGCCAGAACACCTCTTCGCCACAATTTTCTGTCATCCTGTGGTTGTGCTTGACCCTATGCTCTGTAATATACCACCCATCGTCTGGTGTCCGTAGCAACCTGACCACAGTGGGGCATCTCGCACCTACACGACTTAGTATTTTCTTCATTCGGTTTCCCCTGCAGAGAATTCAACATGACAGCCCAACAATTACATGTTTTTAGAGAGCCAACCAAGTCGATCAATCATCCACACATACAGTAGCTATGCCACCATAAACTTACCGAGCATCGCACACTATTTCTTGCATGCATTTTGTCTTCCCCACATTCAGACGGCTCTTACCATATCTGATCCCCAAACCATGCTCCCACGAGACAGGTTGTAGAAGTCGTAAGCTTTACCCAACGAATCGATCATAGTCCCTAGACCCTAGGCAAGGATCTATTGGGCTTGTGGTAGGTTTTGGTGGCGATATCGCGGTGAAGACAGCTTCGAGTTTATCGATGTATTTTTTCTACAAAGGTCATATATTAATATCGCAAAGATACCAATTATACCCAACCTCTGCAACAACGCATTGCCCTAGTGGCCTTATGAATGCACATAGCCACAAAAAAGAAGAACTACAATAAAAAAAGTCCCACTAGAGTGATATATATTTGTAGCAGCATTACTAACACCACCAAGACAACACTAGAAATGCAGCTTGGCAAAGAAGGAAGTAATGCACAAGCGGCGGACCGCTAGGATAGGAGAAGGGTCTCCGGAGTCACCCAACGCGAGGAGGCCCAGGAGGAAGGGGAAAGGAGGGGAGGAGGGAGGCGAACAACGGTGGACTAGTGGTGGCAGCGCTGGTCGCGAGTTGCGCAAATGTATGGCCTTAGCAGACTTTATTAAATAAATTAATAATAGTTTCTTGTATGGATATATCGACGCGGAGACGGGATATCCTTCTTCTCAAAAAATAGAACAATTTTTGTACGTGTGAGTGCAACTTATTCATAATATACACGAGGTTGTGTAGAATCAAATTTTAGCACAATATACAAATTCCATCGCCATGTAGTAGTATCGAACAATCCCATGCCTCTAGCTATTCCTTCGTTTTCTATTCAACATCTCCTTTCTTTCCCTATTTTATGGATGTTTCTGTTTCTATGTTTTCTGGCCGTGTAATGCAAACCAAAGAAGAGGAGTCGAGTCTCGGCCTTTTTTTTTTCTGAGAACAAACTCAACTGCTGCTGCACTAGTCCATGACGGGCACCACGCTGTCCACGACCGAACCAATTTGCAAATTCTCAGAAAAAAAAGGCTGAACAGCTCTTGCCCCTTGCCGATCCGTATTTGATAGCTGGAATTGTTCTCAGGCAGCAGGCGCGCGGACGCCAAGCCCGGGCAAGCGCCGGCAATAGGACCTTGCGTCCGCCCGTGTCCCTAGGCAAGGATCTATGACCGCATCCCCCAGCTTTTCGGCATACCCCGTATCGATTTCTCATGCGCACTTGGTCTTGACTAACATATTTTTCGGTCAGGTGGTGCTCGATCTGGTCGCGTCACTAGACCTTTGTACATAGCATTAGTCCGTTCTGGTAAAATCGGGACTAATGCTCTGGTCTCAACGGCTAGAAATAGCCGCAGGGTCCAGAAAACATTAGTCCCGGTTCGTAGGAACCTTTAGTTCCGATTCATTTAACAAACCGGAAATAAAGGGTCTGGCGCTGAAAAGGAGCGGATGTGTGGACCTTTAGTTTCGGTTTGTTAAACGAACCGGGACTAAATGGCTCGACTATATCTTCTTCCTCTCCCTGCCCGAGCCATTTCAAGCTCACACAAGCATCTCCCTCAAATTTCTTCCCTCAAGCTCGAGTTCTTGCCGATTTTTCTCAAGATTTGTGAAGATTTTTTGGCTCCACATCTATCTAAGGGTCCTAGGAGGTTAGCAAATTCATTCTTTCATCCTATTCTTCATTTTCTTTTGCAGATTACAACGGCTTGAATCTAAATTCAAATAAATATATGCATAAATTCAACTTCACCAAATAGATACTCTCTCCGTTTAGCAACGTAAGAGATTCTAGTCTTTTACTAAATCACATGTACATGGACGTGTTTTTGTGCGTAGGTTCACTCGTTTTAGATAGAGTGTATCTAGTCTAATTTAAAATATCTAAAAGATCTTGCATTAGTGAACTGATAAAGTATCATTTTAGTAATACAGTACTTTTTTTTTACAAAGGAAACATATTAATATTTGGAGATACGGTTATATTCAGCCTTTGCAATAACGAAATATCCTAAAGACACTACGGATGCACACAGAGCTAGAAGAAGAAGAAGACCACGACGACGACGACGATGATGATGAAACAAAAGATTTCGCTACAGTGATCGGAACATTGTAGCTCCTACACAAACCACTACCAAGACAACACCTGAAATCTAAATTCTCCAAAAGCGACATTTTCAAGAAGGAAACACTGCACAAGCATCGTAGTCACGCAATCATAGATCTTAGGTTTTCATCATAGAGAAAGTCCGCGCTCTCAAAACAATACATTTAACAAGGCCATTGCGAGGCACCCGATCGAACCCCATTTGATACAGAAATGTACAAGCATGAAGCGTCTAATGGACAACTCCGGTGGAGCCTTACGAAACTCCTCACCGGCCATATCAATGAGGTCAGGCATCAAGCAAAACACCATCTTGATGCGAGAAGAACCCTAAGATCACCTCTTCTATTTAGCTAATAGACTCTGTGCCACAAGCCGGCTGCAGAGGAGACGATGAACCAGATCTTCACCGACCTCGCTGGATCTGCTGCCAAAGGGCTCATGTCGCCGCCACCCAGGGCAGCAACATGTCTAGTCGATGCTCACAGTGGACGATGCGACACCTTGGCCTAGATCAGGACCAAGATGGGCCCGTTGCCGCCGCATTCGCACTCCATGGCCGTAGCGCCTCAAATGGTGTCGCCGAGAACGTCACCTTGCCTGATCTGCCTTACTTCACCGCCACTACCATCATGCCTTCTGCTCCACAAACCACCATCCGCACATGCTTGCCACCATGCATCTCCACCCTGATGCGTTGCCGGGGCGTGCCTCCTCATCCCACCACCCTTGGCAAGACGGGGGCCACCACTACCGTCGAAGCTGGCGCTGGCAGCGGCCAGGGGGATTGTCCTAAGGGTGGTGTAGGCTAGGGTTCGGTGGAGGCCTCCAGTGCCTCCTGAGAGGGAGCGGCACGGGAGTAGCGGGGGCGGAAGAGGCACAAAAGTTAACAAGACTAGGAAAATGGCTATAGGAGAAAACATTAAAGTGACGCTCCCAAAAAGAGGCATGCTACTGGTATGCTACTGGTAAAGGTTGTTTATGGCATTCCAATAGAAAACAAACACTACCAGTAAGTGGGGCGTGAGCATGCGTCTGCCCCTCTTACTCATAACATGCAACATTGAACGAATGTTACTAGTAGAGTATATTTTAAAGGTCACACTACCAATAATTAGGCCCGAGGCACGTTCATGGCCCCACGGGGCCCACTTACAGGTATGTTCTACAAGTTAATTGTACTAGTAGAGATGACTATTTTGGCATGCCACTGGTAGTCGCAGATTTGAATTAATCTGAGGCCACCACCTACCATTCCCCCTTCTTCTTGCTCCTCCACTTTTTTCCTCTCCCACCTCCTCCCCATGTCATGGCCTCCACTTCCTCTTCATTCTAGCTAATGGAATCAAGTTAGATAGATAGATCTAATCAAATATCCCTCTCTCACTTTCTCTCTAACTACTCCCTCCGGTCCGGTTTATTAGACACACACGTAGTTTAAGAATAAGTTTAATTATCAATTTTGACCAATAAAATATGCAATATATGTCCTAAAAAATATACCATTAGAAAGTACTTTTGAAGATGGTCCATGGTATAAATTTTATGACATATTATATAAAATTTATTAACCAAAATTAATGGTCAAAATTGTTTTTAAACTACGTACGTGCCTAATAAACCAGACCGGAGGGAGTACCTACCACTCCTAGATCTACTTAATTTTTTACACATACTCCTAGATCTAATTAGTTACATTCACTCCTCCACTCTCACTCTCTCTCCTCCATCAATTAATGATGCTTAATTATATTACTTTGCACACTTTCCTAAAAAAATCACAACTCTCTTGACCAAAGTGTCATTTATCTTCTCGTTTATATCTAATAGGTGAATAGGTGAATAAAATTGTATGACACTACAAGAAGACCACCCCTACAACAACGCCTTTATGCGTATCTAAATGTCAATATAGGAGTTGCTAGGGACTTTACCAACGGATAAAAATGCGTTGCATTTTTTGGCTTTGCAACGGTACAATACAACACATATTTGTGCGTTGCTGATGCAATGGAATAGGCGTTGCAAATTGGCTACAGAATCGAAGCAACGCATGTATATGTTGGTAGATTCATCAAAATTCTATTTGACAAAATATATTTTATGGCATTTTTTTTGTTAGTGAGAGAATATAGTTCATATGAGACATGCCATAGTATACACAAATCGTAGAATATGGATGCATTACAACGCAAATAATTCATTATTTATTATTCTGACACCATTCCATACACAAAAATCATCTGTACAGTAGACAATTTACAATCTTGTACCAAAAGTTGATATTCTATCTAGTCCTATGTATCCTTTTTGGAACATCATTCCATACACGAAATTCATCTGAAGTGTAGACAATGTACGAAGTCAAAATATGATATTCCACCTAGTCTATATATCTTCTTTGGCCTAACATATCCAGAGCTGATATCCAAATAGTAAGTCTTGTTGACGTATGTGGTCTGAAAATAAAAATTCAGTTTTCAGTATCAAAGTGGCATTCCCGGTGCACTTAGAATCCAAAGTGGCCTGAAAATAAAAATAATGCATTATGTGTGACATGCCAAAGCTGATATCCTTGCAGATCGACGAAAACATACGAGAAATAGTGCTTGGAAATTACCGTGACAACACTACCTGATATCCTTGGTGGACTGTCCAATACAGCCAAAATATTGTTGATGGTACCACTACCGCACAAAAATGAAGCTATGGCACTGTTGCTGCTTCTGTACCTTCTCAAGCACAAGGAAGATATAGGGCACCTTCCACAGCCGAGTGCTGATAAACCTACATTGGTAATGTCAGTTATCAACATGTAACTAGAAGCAGTTGAGCATACATCAAAGGGAGTAACACAGACATGGACTAAAGTGCTCGTAGGTTCGTAGCAAAGAAGCAACCAACAGAAATCTTATAAATTCTTAAAAAGGAAGTAAGGTTTCCTTACCAACAGAACAAATCGATCTGAAGTCTGGATGCATCCGATCAATGATCAACCTGGTCTGTATTCCGTGTTCAGATTTCGAATATGCACACATGCCCCCAAGATAAACTAGACATCTACTCCCTCCGTTCCAAAATATAAGATGTTTTAGCTTTATGAAATGAGTGTATCTAGACCCCTTTTAGTGTCTAGGTTCACTCCAAACCTAGATAAACCTAGATACTAAAAGAGGTCTAAATACACTTCATTCACAAAGCTAAAACATCTTATATTTTAAAACGAAGGGAGTAGTATGATGTAAAATCCATCAAAAAAATGGATTTCAGGAGCTGCGACAATAACCATGTGTTCTGAAGCGTACCATGTGAAACAGAAAAATGTATCGGTCAGATTGATTTTATACTGAATACAATGAAAAGTAAAAGTAAATCTATACTCAGTACATGAAAACTAAAAGGTATGTCTATGAAAAAGATAAAAGTACTCTCTCGGACCAACTAATATGGATCGTAGGGAGTATAAATTCGTTGGATCTATACTAAATAATGGATACGATGGTAGCCTATGGCGCGACGGCAAAAAGGTGTAAAGAGTTACAGTGTCGAGCTATTTTAGAAAGATGCTAGATGCAAACCAGGCTAGAGCCGGCAAATTCTACTACAGCATCGGTCAATCCAAACATTAAAAATATATAACTGCACGTGATGAGCGGCCGGCCACACGAATCTTGGAAAATCGGTGAACACGAGTCAAGCCATGGGAAAAAAGTAGAGAGCAGTCTGACAGGGAAAAGGATAAATTGTACCTGGAACCTGAACCTCTGCTGTGGTCTTGCTCCGCCGGGTCTCCTTTGCTCCAACTTGCCGCCGCGGCTCTTCAAAAATTCACTGCGCCGTGGAGTATCCAAAATCTATCTTGGCTGCGCTACGAGTGTTTCCTGGATATAGGGGATCCAGTGGTAAGCAATGAAAATTTGAGGTCGAATCATCTCGTCGGCACATCGTTGATCCGAATCATATGAATAGGAAGCAATGAGTGGGAGGTCGCAGCGTGAGCCCCGTCACCGGCGACGGAGTAACTTCTTGCCAATAGCCGAACGCACCCAGAGGGAGAGGAGGGAGGCGGCTAGGTTTGGGAAGGCGAGGAACGAGATGCCGGTTGCGGGCGTGTGTTCGTGCCCGTGTCGTGGGATTAAAGGAGACCTAATGAGCGTGCTTAGTGGGCTGGGCAATAAAGTTTTCTCTATCTATTACAATTTCTGTATAACAAACAATAAATGTAGACTGCAACACATGCATCTGTATCTATGATAAACTAGCCATCGTTGGCGCGGCGCACGCGGCGCTGTATTTTGAGCCTGTCATGAGGAGCCCGTGGAATGCATCGCACATGGTTAATAGCCTGATCGTACCCTTGTCAGGATATGTACGCTAGTTTGTAGGATCTATGCCTCGTGAGGCCAATACAATACTATTTCGAGGGAGAGAGGAAGATAATATTACGAAAAATCGCATTGTAGCTCGTCCTACAGATAGCTCGATATAGCAGCCCCAAGCCAGCCATCATGAATACCAAACACATCATATTCCCATTTTGTATCCCTTTGCAATCGAGTGAAGATTTTTGGATCCAAGCTCCAGTGCTATTGTTATTATAAAAAATTCAAAATTATATTTGTCAGTTTCAAAAATATTTAAAAACAATTCCGGATGTAGCCCATTATTTATCCCACAAACATGGAAAAAAATCAATTTCAAATACTTTAATAACAACAATCTAGATCTGTTCAAGTCTTATTTCAAATCCCTAAATTTTATCATATTGTTGTGTGGGTTAAAATACAAATAATTTCACGTCACGATTTTACATGCTTGTGGTATACAACATTGGCTATGTCCAGAATTATTTTTAGATATTTTTGAAACCTGTAAAATATGATTTTTATTTGTTTTAAATGAAGAGAATTGGTGCTCGGAAGGCAAAGACACTTTCCATCTGCCATCCGTGTATATCAAGTATTGATTCATTTTGCATAGTGCTAGATCCACTGGGTCGCCCATGTGGAGAGCAGAAGCATATCAATGGACATGGGACTATTGTTTTTGCCTCCATCTGAGTTTAGTTTGAAGTGCAAAACCGATGATAAAGCCATATAACTGGTTCCTTTTACAAAATAATAATTCGGAGTTGCCACTAATTCACAGTGATTAGCAGGACAAAAGTAAAATAATATGATACCATCATGCCACAAGCAAGAACAATTACAATGAATATGGACAAAAATCCACCACAAATTTACTTATTGAGCATTTTTGTATGTAAATATAAATGCAAGCATTATACAGGGGAACCAAGTGCGCTAATCCATGATGATTAGAAGATAAACGAATAGGACCTGCATACTGTAAATTTGTGTTTAGTTCATGAACAAATCTTTCACTAGTGGGACAAATTAATTCAAGGAACAAAATTACAAGATCATGATCACCTCTCATCCATGACAAAAAAATGTAAAAATATTGCTCCAAACTGTATGCTACAAAATATTCAAATCATATAGCATTTGTTTAGCGATTTGTCACCAAAGTCAGTGTGAATACCCAAAGAAAGGAAAAAAGATCCGACAAAGAGCTTTTGTGCTTATAAATTGGATTTGTCAAAGGCGTATGAAAAGGTTGACTGGACTTTCTTAAGGCAAGTGATGCAAAAGATGGGTTTTTCTCACCAGTTTGTTGATCAGATAATGACATGTGTTACGTTGTGAGGTATGCGGTAAAATTTAACGGAACCTCTTGGATTCATTTGCACCATTGTGTGGGCTATGGCAAGGGTGATCCATTATCCTCATTTTTAATTATTGTGATGCCTCGATCCCTTGGAGTGTTCATCATGACTTTCTAGGTTTAACCTGATCTGCTTCTAGGTAATTGGATAAATATTTTTAAGAAGTATACACTAGATGAGCTAGTAACTTATAGAAGCAAGCACCGCTTGATGCCTATGATGCCTACTCTAAGGCTAGGTTGGATGAAACCATAGATCAAGATGGTTAAGGATCTCAACTATCTTCCAAGATGAATTGTATTGATTTGCTATAAAGATACGGATCTTGGTTAGCTCCTTCTGATGTTTATAGTATAATCCTTTGAGAATCTTGATGTTCTAGTGAGATATGCTTATCCTTCCGGTTATCCCCTAGTTGTTCCGATGCTTGGTTCATCCTGTGGTTGGATCCATGCTTGATCTATTTGATGTCTATGGCTGAATCACTCATATAACCAAGAATTTGTAGCTTGTGTGGTTATGTTTGTGAGAGAGGATGAGGAATGTGGTGTGGCTCCTTTCGTGCTACTATTGTGGCATGCTTCTTATGTGTGGCTGCTTTCACTGCTGTGATGACACACAACCGTGTGTATGCTTGTTTAGGCAGTCTTCCATGTGGGCTTTGGTTTAAATTACCAAGTTTGAGATATTTTGTTCAATATGGATAAGCTCAAATAATAAATTTTCTACCACCACTGAAGTTTAACTTATTATCTCTTATTTTCATGGTGAAACTTACCCCTTTTTAGCCAATATAATAAATTGAACCAAATTATAATAAGAGAATATTCAAATATTGGCCCCGAATTCCTGGAAAACTATGTGATGATTCAGCAATGCATCTCATAAGCCGTTGTACGCGGTCGATTCCATCATCGGTGTCGTGGACATGGTCATGCCATCGTCGTGCCTTGCATTTGTACTATCAGAGCGCGGCGCAGATGTATGTCCATCATGTGGATAGTTATATCGGCGGCGACGGTGTGTTGACGAAGATGTTGGTGAAGACCGTGATGATAGACCTCAGCGATGATCTGTCGGTGATGTCGCATCATGACGGCCATGTGATAGAGGACAGAGTAAGATGTGTTAATTACACATGCATAAAGTTGTCTTTGTAGCGGGAGCTGGCTTTTGTTCTTCTCCTCCTCTTCTCCCACCCCTCCCGTGCGTAACCATTGACCCGCACGGAACAAACTAAACCCGAGATGTCTCCGGTGGCTTTTCTGACTGAAGATGGCGAAGGGGAGGCGATGAAGTAGTTCGTAGGAATAGTTTTAGGTGTTTCAGATGTATGTCAGTGTTCTGGAGTAAGGCATCGATCCTTTTCGGCCGAACCTAGTGCAGTTCGCGGTGGAGGTTGCCTATAGTTAAGCTTTGATGGATGGAGCCGGCGGAGGGCATCGTAACCGCTAGGATCTCCACAAATAAGGTTATGCCCTACCTCTCCTTGATTTTGGGCCACGTTTTGCTCCATTATCTCTCGATGCACGGTCGTGGTGGCGAAGGGGAGAGAGGATGCACAAGTGGCGTTGGTGGATTGGAAGCCGGGTGTCGGTCCTCTATCGTCTTGGCGCTTTGGTACGGCTCCAGATGGTCATCTTCAACTCTCGCCGATGTGTTTCCTTGGTGGATGACAGTGGTTTTCGTGCTGGAGATGAGCGACCGGATCAATAAAGGCCTCAAGTGCTTCTGCTATCAATGCGGTTGCCCCACCTTCCCCTGCCTCTTCTTGGCCAGCCTCGGTGGCGAGCGAGCGGAGGTTGTGGGGGCACTGCTGGTTGAAGGGAATATGCCCGAGAGGCAATAATAAAGGGGTTATTATCTTATTCCGTGTTTATGATAAATGTTTATTTTGCATGCTATAATTGTATTGATCGGAAACATCAATATATGTGTGTTTAATAAACAAAAAGGGTTCCTAGTTATGCCTCTCTTATAGACTAGCTTGTTGATTAACAAGATGATCAAGGTTTCCTGATCATGGACATTGGATGTTGTTAATAATAAGGTTACAACATTAGTTGAATGATGTGATGAACATTCATCTGAAGTATAGCATTACGATCAAAGTCATTAAGTTTATATTGCTATAACACTATACGAAGTAATCTTTATCCTTAGACCATGAGATCATGTTAATTGCTAACACCGGAAGAGTATGTTGATAACATCAAACGTCACACCGTAACAGGGTGACTATAAAGCTGGGTTCGGTGCTACGAAGGTGTTATGTTGAGGCTCATGGATCAAGGGTGGAATTTGTCAATCCCGATGACGGATAGATATACTCTGGGCCCTCTCGGTGATATCACATTAAGATAGCTTGCAAGCAAGTGATGTGATCACTAGAATGTTATATCATGGGAACGAGAAAAGAGTGCATGTCGGTAACGAGATCAAACTAGGTATGGAGATACAAATGATCGAATCTCGGACATGTAATATATCGCGAGACAAAGGGATTTAGTTACAAGCGTTAAAGGTTCTCACGATCACAGAAGTCATCGTTGAATGTGTAGGAGTCAGTACGGATCTCCAGGTCCCACTGCTGATTATTGATCGGAGAGGGGTCTCGATCATGTCTGCATTATTCGTGAACCGTAGGGTGACACACTTAAGGGATATCGACACCGTTTGGAGCAAATATATTTCAGATAAAGATTTAAGAAAGCGCTAGAATTATTTCAATAGACACCGAAACTATTTCGGGTGAAATTGCTGAAATTGGTCCTGCATGTAATATTGAAATATTGCAGGGGGTTTTATGTGAATGTTTGTTAATTAAAGTAATTAACAAAATTCTGAATAAAATTAATAAAAGAGTTTTATTAAATGAGAGAGCATTAAATTTGGAGAAATTTAATGCATTTAAAGTGGAGACTTTAAAAGGGAATGTGAAGAGGCATTTTAATATGGAGGGGTTACCACCACATGAATGGAGAATGGAGGAGGTGAAGAGGCACCTCCTCCATGCGCCGGCCATGAAGGAGGGGCACCCCCTCCTCCTATAAAAGGCCCCCCTCTTCCTCCTTCATCCTCACACCTCCTTGTGAAGGATCTCTCTCCCCCTCTAGTATTATTTCCCCATGGTCTCAGATTAGCGAGATACATGTTTCCGGTGGCTTTATCTGGAAAGGAGTTGCTGCTTCCGCTGCTTTGCTGGAGCGAGGGACGGAGGTTGTCGGGGTACCGGACGTGTGTGCGATCACGGATGCACCGCTGCTTTGCGGTGCTGGACTTGGTGGTGCTGGAGCTGGATCTGATGGACGTGCTAGAGCCGGACCTGCTGGACTTCATCACGATCTTGAGATCGGCAAGTGTACAACTACATCAACCACGAGTTCCTACTCGTTAACAAAACTCGTTGTCTTCGAGGGTAAGTTCTCGATGGATGTATGTCCACCCGTTGCTTTGTACCTAGTAGATAGATCTTGGCGTGTAGTTCACATCGTAGGAAATTTTTTGTTTTCTATGCTGCGGAACCAACAGTGGTATTAGAGCCTGATCTATGTGTAGGTGTTTTGCACGGGTAGTACACATATGTTTATATGTGGGCGATGATGATCATGTTATTGCATCTTCTATATATTTTGGATATTGGTGGCATAGTGGGATGAAGCGGCCCGGACCAACCTTACATGTCATCGTACATGAGACCGGTTCCATGACTGACATGCAACTTGTTTTGCATAAGTGGCTGGCGGGTGTCTGTCTCTCCTACTATAGTCAATATCTGATTTACAACGAGTTGCTAATAACTTGGTTATCCTCGTTATGGTTCATGTTCGTAGGTAAGAACGGTTCTATCTCTGAAACCCTATGCCACGTAAAACTTGCAATTGATAAATTAGAGGCGTCTAGTTTAGATCGTTGCTGGGCTAGTGTCTTGATATGGTATTGTTGTAAGTAGATGTATAATAGATACTCTTACAACACACTCAACGTGTAAGTTCTATAGACCTTGTCCTTACACACAAAGGAATGATAGAGATCATACCACGATGCAAATGATAGAGATCAAAGGCATGGACCATATCATCTCACTTTACACATTAGATGTTAACATCTTATAATGCTAGTTTGGCGCTTTTGGTAGCCTTGTAATATGATCCCTCATTTAGATATCAATATAAAATGTGTTCTTCCTTGAGTATGCACCGTTCTATGGATCGTGTTTTGAGACATCACGTGATGATCGGGTGTACTCGACTCTACGCTTTCATACAACGAGTGTAAGACAGTTTTACACAGGCGAGTACTAAGGTTCTTACTTGGCGAGCCTAGCATGTACAGACATGGCCTCGGAACACGGACCGAAAGGTTAAGCATGAGTTATATAGTTGATATGATGCCCATATTGATGCTCCCCTTTGAAGCTACACCGACTCACGTGATGATCGTACTTGGTGTAGTGGATTTGGTTCATGTAATCACCAAAAAGGCACGAGGGATGTCGTTTTTGAGTGAGAGTTTATCTCTAATTTGGATTAGTCGAACTCAATTTGTCATAAACTAAATTGAAGTGAATTTGCATAATTTGTTGTAGTCATTGGCGTCTGTTCACTACCTTATGCTTAGTTTTAATTGAGATAGTAGAACTATAGAATTCTGGATATTTACTTTACGAATTGGTATCGTATTGTTTTGAATGTCAATTTAAAGTTTATAAGTCCTATTGCAAACTTTCAACAAACTCTATTTACTCCATGAAGTTTAATAAGTAGTATTAAATCAAGAGTAAGAATTCCAATGTTAGTATCTAAAGTATCATGTTTGCCTCCATGATTATTGATATCCAAAAAGTTGTTTTAATATCAAGATTATATTGGAGCTGAAAATTGTTTCAGAAACCATCATGTGTGAAAGATATTATGATATCTGAGACAATGTTTTTGGTTGCATTATGATAGAGTATAATTTAGCAAAATACATGTTCTCATATTGTATGAGAATTTGTGAAGGTTGGAGACGCTATGCGTCCTAATCTACCAAAAAGGTTTTGGGAACTGATATTATACTCGTGATTCTTCCTTATAGGCTATAGTAGCTTGATCATGAAAGTTGTCATGATAAGGATGAATAGAAGATGTAAGTAAAATGTTTACTACACTAATAGATTACTAAAGAATGGATTTTTTAAAGAATACCAAACATTTGATGATGGTGATTCACTTCAAAGTGCAAGCCCAAAGGTATTAGTATTTGACTATATACGCTTTGTACTATGTGTCATGTGAATGACACCACAATTGATGTTGATAGATTCTTTTAAAAGGAAAAGGAATTGCCGAAAGAGAATCTATAAAATATTTGTCAGAAAATAAAAGGTTGGAGATGTCCAACTTAGGTATATAGAAGATATACATGTTATGGATGTATTCCTTGCTGATTAAACAATGTGGTTCTGAGGTATTGGATACCGGTATTGGATACCGAATTGGTTGGTATGAAGTGTCATACAGGACAACGCAATTCATGAACTACAATGGTCTAAGTAACTAGCAAGAGAATAAGTGATGATGTTCATTGAAAACAAATAAAGTGTTATTGTGTTTTTTGTTGTCGTCAAACCTAGCCTTCAAGATTTGTTTTAATAATTCTTATTTTGTTCCGGTATTACGAGAACAATGGTTGTTGAAATAATTACCATATTCCATAAAGGATGGATGAACTTTTACAAGTCGAGTGGGACAAATCACATCCATAAACACTATTGCTAAAATGTCGCAAGACAAATGATTGAACGATCACTTATGAAGTGACATCGATGTTTAAATTATATTGGAAACAAAACATGAAGAAACTCCATGTTAATGGATTTTTGGAGTCTTTTGATTTTGATCAATTGACGCTTGTGAGACTTTCCTCGAGATAATTGAAACTTCGTCCATAGGCTAGAGAGGAAGGGATGACTAGCTTATTGGAAATTGTGCATGCTGATGTGCATAGTCCATTATGTGTAGCCATATGCGATGGATCTTTTTGCTTCATATGCTTTCTTCGAAAATTTGAGTGAATATATCTGTATATTTACTTAATAAGGAAGAAGTATGAAACATTTGAAAGTTGTTCAAAGACTTTCAAGATGAAGTGAAAAATCATTGTAACAAGAAAATAAAAGAGTTTATGATTTGATCGTAAAGGAAGATATTTGAGTTACATGTTTTGCAAAACACCTAAGATTTGAGGAATTGTTCCATGAATTTGGATTTCCCGGTAAACCATAGGAGTATGGCATATTCGAGAGATGAAATCAAACCATGTTTGACATGGTAAGATCAAGGGTGTCATTTATAAAACCGCCATTATATTTTAAGGATTAAAGCTTTAGAGACTACCGCTTTTACACTGAAAAGAGCACCATTGTGATCCGTTGAAATAACACCATATGAGTTATGGTTTGGGATAAAACCCGAATTGTCTTTTCTTAAATTTTGGTATGCTATGCATAAGTAAAATGTTTACACCCAAAGTCGGATAAGCACGTCTTTGTAGGTTATCCCAAAGAATTTGTTGGGAATTTCTCCATAACACCGAGGACAAAAGAGTTTGTCACTTGGAACGTCGAGTTTCTTGAGAAGGAATTTTTCACGAAAAGTTAAGTGGGAGGACAATAAAACTTTGATAAGGTTGTTGAACCTTAGCTATATGTGCTAAGTAGCGCAGCGCCGGAAAGTGTCCCGGTGGCGGCCACAATGCTCATGGCTCCCGTGATTACAAAAGGTGTGATCTCCAAGATTAGAGTTCATATTGAACCGTGTGGGTCGGTAAGAATTAAATAGTGTGATTTGATAAGCAAGTCGTTATTGTTTTGACAATGATGAATCGACTACATGCAAAGAAGCGATGATGGGCCCGGACTCCATAAAATGACTAGAAGTCATAGAATCCGTGATAGTATCCATACACGAGAAATCAAGTTTCTGAACTTGGAAGACCCTCCGGAAAGGCGTGAAGCCTATCGGTTGTGTTTGGATCTATAAAGAAATAGACATGGACGTTTAACATCTATGAAATAGTCGACATGTCAGAAAGAAGTTTACGACAATGTTCAAGGAGTTGACTATGACAAGATTTGATCTTTCATAGCGATATTTAGTCTTGACGGATTAATGTAGCAACCAATGCATATAATTTGGTATATGGTAGTTGAATAAACAAAACAAGGTTCTTCTAATAGAATGGTTACCTAGGACGTGTACATGACACAGTCCAAAGGGTTTTTGTTAATTCAAAGGGTGCTAAAAGGGCATGCAAACTTCAATAGTTGAATTAAGCATAGCGGAGTTGGAATCTTCACCATGACGAAACTGTTAAAAGAGTTTAAATTCATCGGAGATGATGAAGATGTTTGCATTTGCAAGAAATTAAGTGGGAGTGCAGAGACATATTTCTAATACATTATGTAGAGGACATATTGTTGATTGGAACTGATATATCTTGTATTGACACATGTTAAGAATTTCATTAAAATAAGATTTCGATGAAAGACTTGGGCAAAACCGGAATATTTGGCATCAATATCTATATGGATAGATTGAGGTGCTAATATGGTTGTGCCAGACATACATATATGAGATATTGAAAGGGTTCAATATGAAAACAACAAGAAAGGTTCTTGCTGCATGAAAAAGATTGTATCAAAATTCAAGTGTTTCAACACTTGGTGAATAAAATCACATGAAGATTTTGATCGATTATACCATGATATATATATCCAGAATGTCCTATGCTCTAAATGTTATGAGCATATACCAAATGATTCATCAGATGATCATTGGACAATAGTAAAGATATTCTTATGAGCTTTGGAAGAACTAAGAATATATCATGTATAAGTGACAAATAGTTAAAGGTAGTTCATTGTAAAGTGTTACATTGATACTAGTTTTGTCACAAGATATAAATTAAATTTATCTCAATTTAGACTATGGGTGGCACAATGTAATGGAAAGGATGTTCCATGATGGATTTGGATGAGTTCCAAAGTTGAGACATTATGACAGATACTATAACAAAAGGCTAAGTATATGACTACTATAGTAGCAGCAAAGGAGGGCATTTGTGTTAAGTAGTTTTTTATCAAACTAGGTGTGGTTCAAAGTGGGCTAATACTACGAAGATATATTGTGTGACAATAATATCAACATATTTTAACCGGAACGAACTAAATGTCTCACCAAAGGACCAAATTTATACAATGCCATCTCATTTGAGAATGAGTGATGCGTAGAGACGTAAATACATGCACTAGCAATCGCGTATATGCAACACCAGAAAGCCATAGGTGTTCAATACGCAAAGTTTTTCAAACTAGATTATTGACTCTAGTGCAAGTGGGAGACTGCAGGGAATATGCCCGAGAGACAATAATAAAGTGGTTATTATCTTATTCCGTGTTTATGATAAATGTTTATTTTACATGCTATAATTGTATTGATCGGAAACATCAATACATGTGTGTTTAATAAACAAAAAGGGTTCCTAGTTATGCCTCTCTTATAGACTAGCTTGTTGATTAACAAGATGATCAAGGTTTCCTGATCATGGACATTGGATGTTGTTAATAACAAGGTCACAACATTAGTTGAATGATGTGATGAACATTCATCCGAAGTTTAGCATTACGATCAAAGTCATTAAGTTTATATTGCTATAACACTATACGAAGTAATCTTTATCCTTAGACCATGAGATCATGTTAATTGCTAACACCGGAAGAGTATCTTGATAACATCAAACGTCACACCGTAACAGGGTGACTATAAAGATGGGTCCAGTGCTACGAAGGTGTTATGTTGAGGCTCATGGATCAAGGGTGGAATTTGTCAATCCCGATGATGGATAGATATACTCTGGGCCCTCTCGGTGATATCACATTAAGATAGCTTGCAAGCAAGTGATGTGATCACTAGAATGTTATATCATGGGAACGAGAAAAGAGTGCATGTCGGTAACGAGATCAAACTAGGTATGGAGATACAAATGATCGAATCTCGGACATGTAATATATCGCGAGACAAAGGGATTTAGTTACAAGCGTTAAAGGTTCTCACGATCACAGAAGTCATCGTTGAATGTGTAGGAGTCAGTACGGATCTCCAGGTCCCACTGCTGATTATTGATCGGAGAGGGGTCTCGATCATGTCTGCATTATTCGCGAACCGTAGGGTGACACACTTAAGTGATACCGACACCGTTTGGAGCAAATATATTTCAGATAAAGATTTAAGAAAGCGCTAGAATTATTTCAATAGACACCAAAACTATTTCGGGTGAAATTGCTGAAATTGGTCCTGCATGTAATATTGAAATGTTGCAGGGGATTTTATGTGAATGTTTGTTAATTAAAGTAATTAACAAAATTCTGAATAAAATTAATAAAAAAGTTTTATTAAATGAGAGAGCATTAAATTTGGAGAAATTTAATGCATTTAAAGTGGAGACTTTAAAAGGGAATGTGAAGAGGCATTTTAATGTGGAGGGGTTACCACCACATGAATGGAGGAGGTGAAGAGGCACCTCCTCCATGCGCCGGCCATGAAGGAGGGGCACCCCCCTCCTCCTATAAAAGGCCCCCCTCTTCCTCCTTCATCCTCACACCTTCTTGTGAAGGATCTCTCTCCCCCTCTAGTATTATTTCCCCATGGTCTCAGATTAGCGCGATACATGTTCCCGGTGGCTTTATCTGGAAAGGAGTTGCTGCTTTGCTGGAGCGAGGGATGGAGGTTGTCGGGGTACCGGACGTGTGTGCGATCAGGGATGCACCGCTGCTTTGCAGTGCTGGACTTGGTGGTGCTGGAGCTGGATCTGATGGACGTGCTGGAGCCAGACCCGCTGGCCTTCATCACGATCTTGAGATCGGCAAGTGTACGACTACATCAACCACGAGTTCCTACTCGTTAACAAAACTCGTTGTCTTCGAAGGTAAGTTCTCGATGGATGTATGTCCACACGTTGCTTTACCTAGTAGATAGATCTTGGCGTGTAGTGCACATCGTAGGAAATTTTTTGTTTTCTATGCTGCGGAACCAACACTGCTTGTGTTTACGTGCGAAGTGGGAAGACTTCACATGCTGCATCCTCGGCAGCAGTTCCCAAGCGGTTATGCGATCTCACCATCGCTATCTTCGACTGTACATAGGGACGGCCCTGCTATGCTCGTTTGTTTCACTTCGAGCTTCTTCCTCTAAGTGGCCATATTTGCACAAGAGTGTGAGCAAGTGCTCGACATGAGGATCTTCTTCGACCTCAATCTGGGATTTTTCATTGCTGTTGCCCCAAGTGGCATGTTCCCCGGTGGCGGCAGTGCCCTGTCTTGTAGGTCGCCCACTTCCGGTGGAGAGGCCCTAGTACTTGATTGCTTTTTAGATTTCTACTCCAATGACCTTTTTGCAAATTTAGAGGCCTTCTGTCCAAACTTCAAGTGTCGATGTGCAATAGATGTTAGCAGGGACCTCTATGTAATTGTGTACCTGCATGTGGTCATTATTTGGAGGTGGTGGCGATTCTCCGGATGAGACAGGAACTGGTGTAGGTGCTGGCTTAGTCGGGGCATTATTCTCCACAATGAAATTAGGTTGCCTTAGGGAGGACGCCCATCAAAGTATCCTCCACTTGTAGTAGCGATCATTCCCCCGCTAAGTGTCATCCCAGACCAAACCTTTCATTGTTGGTAATTGTGCTAGTGTCCCGTTTATACTTTGAGATCTATTATACTTCTGTGGTTCGACTTGTGAAGTACGGTAGTGAGGAAAATTTGGATAGTTGGGCTCCCCTGGTGGTGCTCGTCTAGTGCTGATATATGAGATAAGATAATCATAACTATGTGGACAGAATTAAAGAAGAACACTTATCTAACAATACATGCTCATGTACAAATTGATTGCAAAGTTCACCGCGTTAGGAAACATAAGAAGCGGTACATTGCAAGCCATGGATTCCGCTAGACCAAGATGACTTTCCTGGTATGTTTTTCTGTCTTGGTAAACATCAACATTCCAATTCTTTGCCTTCATCATCACAGGAGAGCACATCACCTCCTTCCCTTCGGAGGAGTTGTCTCTATGGTGGTGCTGGTCTTAGGTCAATTTGATCGACCCTTCGGCGGCATAGTTGATGTTCGTCTTTTCTTCTTGCTTGATTTGTGTCCCCTCCTTGCTGACAGATCGGCAAGAGTTGCACCTTCTTTGTCTGTATCCATAAAAATAAGAATAGTCTCATGTAAGAGTTAAAATAGATTAATCTTTATCAATATACAGTACGAGTCGACTGAATCAATGCTATAACTAATAATGCGTGCGATAGTTTAATCTACACCAACCACCTTGTCTAAAGATGCAACATCAAATTATCCTGCACCCTTATTACAAAAGACCACATAAAGAATCAACTTGATGTTCTTATATAGAGTGAACTGATGTAACGATTTCTCTCACTAATACAACATAAATGTCTAAGCATCCCTAGACATCATGTGTCTAATGCTCCCATATTGAGATGTTTATGCTTCCCGATGCCTAATTCTTCCAAAATACTATGGTGTAGTGCTAAATAGAAAAAAACATACTTCTGGAACAGGAATATATTCAACACAATATGAACTCATCATTTTCTTAGAGAACTAATAAAAACTCATAACAATTCAAACTAATCCGCAAGAAAAAATGCACCAATAAATAATATTAGCACACACCTAGACGGATGAAAAAAGCGGATGGACACTAATAAGCTGTATATTTCTCCCTTTCGCAGAAAAAAGAGTACATTTCAGATTTGCCAAGATTTGTTGGTATCAGAGACAGCTGACACCAGTAACAAAGAGAGCCAGCGTCGTCCTAGTTAATAACAAAAAGAAAAACTAAGAGCAGCTCTGTCCCTGCTCTCTGGTCAAGCGCCCTGTCACCTAATCCCACCGTTGTTTCCCATTCCATGGTTGCTAGCTCCCTCTTTCCTCCGTTAGACCAAATGACAATGGAATGTATTAAGCAGTAAACAAATGTGCACACGCCGACTATAATGAAATTCGAGAATTCTGGTTCCGTGCCACAAGTACACAAACACAAACATTTGTGTTTCCTAAAAATTGAGTATGCACTAACCAAAGCATACCAATGAACTCCGACAGATGATTTCTGGCCCCTAAAAAAATCATAACCATCTGATGAAGTGGTGCCCAATTTCAAGAAACTTGCTGCTTGAACCGAGTTAATAGCATAAAACCACCACAATTGTAGCTAAATTTATCAATTGATACCACTTTACGTTTTGTGTACTAAAATCTACCACTCAAATAGTTAATTGTCTCAAAAAACACCAATTCGGCGCTGCACTCGAATTGATCACGAATTAGACGATATTGACTGGTGGGACCCACATGTAAGTCTGACGTGGCAAAATCTGAGCAATTTGCTAAGATAGAAATATCTAAATATCTAAAATAAATCAAAAGTATAAAAAAATTAAAAATAAAACTTAAGCCCTGGTCCTCACGAACCCTCTGCCCAACCCACCGCCTCTAGGGCCCCGCTCCACCTGCCGCTGCCTAGGGACGACCTTCACTGGCGCCGCCGGCCCTGCTCAGCCCCGCCGACGCGCCTCTGCTCTACTTTCCCAGCCGGCCTGAGCTCGTGACACGGCGCCTCCTGCTCCACCCCACCTCCGCGGCGGCCGCATCCCATCTCGCCGGAATCAAGCGCCGCCGCCACGCCATGGCTGAGGGCCTGGCCGCCTCCCTGCCCCATCCCCGCCTCCTCTCGATGTCCTGGCTGCCTGGACCTCCTCCCCAACGATGTTCACGTCGTCGTCCATGGCACAGGCGGCGCCTCTTCTCCACGACATCCTCCCTCCTGGACGTTCTCCACAGGGACCCGCCGCGAGCTTCCTCGTCCTCCGGCAGCGCGGGTGGTGCGACCGCCGCGAGCTTCCTAGAAGCTGCATTGTTTCTTGTTCCTCCACGCCCCCAAGAATCCTGCCGGGAAGCCCCCCGATGCGTCGTCTTCTTCCTCGTCGTCCCAGACGTCCGAAGACGGCGCGGGTCAAGCAGGGCAGCCCTTCTCCCAGACGAGGCGTGGGTGAAGCCAGGCCTTTCCTCTCGTCGGCGGCCGTGGGGACAAAGGCCTACCCTTCTCACCGCCGTAGTTAGAGACGATGGAGAAGAGGCCAGCGTCAGCCTCCCAGATTTTTTATTAGATTTTTGATTTTTTTAATATGGGCCATCATACTTTTGATTTATTTAGATACTTTTATTTTAAGATTGTTCAGAATTTAATTTTTTATTTGGACTGACAAGTGGGCCCGAGGCCACATCATCAATTTGCCCCTGGTATTGGGTCCCACCGGTCTGAGTTGTGCCACGTCACCTCTGTCAGTGGGCCCAACAGGTCAGAAATGGTGTCAATTCGAGTTTAGCACCGAATTGGTGTTTTTTGAGACAATTAACGATTTGAGTGGTAGATTTTGGTACACAAAACGTAAAGTGGTACCAATCGGTAAATTTAGCTACAATTGTGGTGGTTTTATGCTATTAAGTCGCTTGAACCTAATAATTAAAATGCTAGAAACAAATGATGATCGCCTTTCACATAAAAGCATGTCCTCTTCCTAAGACAACTCGTCGTTCTTGCGCTCTGTTCAAACAATTTACTATATGCAGCAAAGGCCATAGAAAAAACGAAATTGACTTTGTTCATACTTTGCTCTCTGCTCGTAATACAAAGCTAGCAAAACGACAACACTGTCACACATATCTTCAGTGATGTGTCACCTGCAAGTTGCAGATCATCTCTAGTGTCTTTCTTAAAATTGTTTGCTCCGTTGTTCTCAAGTACAGTACATTCCCCTAAGAGTACACATGGATGATACATGGTATGCAGCAGCACACATTATCTATGTTCTCTGAACTATGTGGAGGCTCCTATCGAGAAGTCTCGTCAGAGTCGGAGTGCTCTACCTTAGTAGCGTCTTTAACATCAGATGCCTCCACCTCAATAGCCTCCTCAGAGTACGGTTCCTTTTCAAGCTGCAGGATCACATTGAACCCGAATAACGAAGCCGGCATCAACGGCGACTCAAGGTCACCTTCTGATTGCATTGGTGAGATTTCAGGGTTCACCGTCAGGTTTTCCTGGATTAGTTGCAAGCCAGTGTCAATTTCTGAATCCAAAAACTTAGAGCTTGTCTGATATAATATTACTCCCTCCGTCCCAAAATAAGTAAATTTGATTTGTCTAAATTCGGATGCACCTAGATGCGTTTTACTGTATAGATACATCTGAATCTAGACAAACCCAAGTCACTTATTCTGGGACGGAGGGAGTACTTGAAATGGCACGAACCTTCTTGACAAAATCTCCGACAGTGACACTGAGTATTTCCTGAAGGATGAACTTTGTGACCCGGCCTTTGCCAAGCATGAACAGGAGAATGCTGCTTTGTATCTGAATACATTACAAAGATTCAGAAGCTGTGGTCAGAGTTTTGATACTAATAAATTATTTCCAGCCGTGTAACTTCTTGATTGCGATTTAGTATTTAGTATCCATTACTTTCGGCTGAAAATTTTAGCTGGTAACAATTGCGTGTACTCACGCTCGACGGGAAACACTCCCATGTGCTTTTATTTCTGAAGAAGTACAGTGTCTTAAGGAGTTCTCCATTCTGATGAAAAGTTGGTAAACAACCACGTTGAGTAGTTATGTATACATGAAAGAAAATGGATCCTTGCAATTATATGTGACAATCGCAGCCATTTGAAACGGAAGAATTCCACGCGAATAATTCGAATCCTCACAGAAAATCAGGGAAACAAATCACGGGTTGCAGATGAGACGTAAAATGTTCATAGGCAGTTACATTTGATGTCTTCCCTTCAATGATCCAACATATGCCCATGAAGATAGAGTAAAAAGCATTGTTAGCTAATTCAATAACTTGAAGCAAGTGAATATATAAACAGTTCATTGCAAGGAAAAAACATGGGGACTAATACCTCCTTTGGACCTTCTGAAACGTGGAACTGGCGGCGCATCACAAGCCAAGCTCGTCAAAGCTTTATCAAAGACCTTCTCTGTCACCTGCCAGGTAAGTCGATTCTTAACTCCAGACAGCTAGCGCATTCCCAGCATTGGATGTATCAAGTATACTAACCTCATCTCTATGTCAGTATGTGTCGTAAAGTTCTACCACTGATGTGAACTGATGTATCATTAATTTGAAGAGAAATGTCTGTATAAACTAATGTCGTCACCGGTTTCCCTTCTGCCACTGGTTGCTGCAACAGTTAGAAGATGATGTGTGTGATTCTTGTACCTAGTAAAATTTAATTTTCTAACAACAACAACGGACCAGCCAGGTAACAATCAATTATCAACAGTGTCAAGTATATGTCAATTTAATCTCATCCTTACCAGGCTGCGAGTAAGAACTATACTCCCTCAGTCCCAAAATAAGTAACGTGAGTTTGTCTAGATTCGAATGTATCTAGACACGTTTCACTATATAGGTACATGCGAAACTAGACAAACTTAAGTCACTTATTTTTGGACGGAGGGACACTACGGGAAAAATTGTCGTTGCCGTCGCCCCCGTCCTTTGCCGTGCCTAGGAACACGGCAAAGCATTTCTCTGCCGTGAGGGGTTCGAGCAGCACACGGCAAAGAAGACCCACACGGTACATTACTGATAAAACACACGGCAACAAAAATGAACACGGCAAAGAAAAAACAAGACACACGGCAAACAAAAGACACACGGCAAAGACAAAACGCGGCACACGGCAAATCCGGCCACACGGCAAAGAGGTGGGGCCCACAGCGCACCCAGGCGAGCCTACTAACGGTGGCTGACGGTGGTACTTTGCCATGTGTCCCTGCAGTTAGACACACGGCAAAGACATGCCTTTGCCGTGTGCTTTGTGCTCTATACACGGCAAAGAATTTTTTTTATTTCTTACCTCCACCAAACTACGTTCACAATGACGAGTACGAAGATTCTTAGTTCGGGGCTGAGCCTGGCTAAACTTGCATTGGATCTCTGAAGAAACATCATATTGTCAACATAAAAATGATATTTACAAAAAACATTAGCATTATCAGATCATGTACCTGCAGTTCATATCTGACCCAGATCCGCGGGCCTCGGATCGTCTACCCCCCTAGACTTTCTTCTGACAGGGGTAGCCCGGTGTAGCCCTCACTTGTTTTAGGCTTGGTTAGGTCATGTGATGATGTAAAACCATGTTTGGGAACATGTTGTGACAAGATTTACCCCGGTTTCACCGAAACGGGGAGTTTCCCCCTAATAGTCAGATTGCAGACACTTTGTTTTTAGGGGACAACGCATGTCTGCGAAGGGGGTCACACTTGGAAACCAGGTTTAGGAGTTTTGAGCATGCCACCACACTTCATTACACATGCTTGGGTCACATGCATGGTTTGGATGTGTTCCGATTCCCTGAAGCGCTTCTTCCTGCGGAACCCAGATCCGCGGGCCTCGGATCGTCTACCCCCCTAGACTTTCTTCTGACAGGGATAGCCCGGTGTAGCCCTCACTTGTTTTATGCTTGGTTAGGTCATGTGATGATGTAAAACCATGTTTGGGAACATGTTGTGACAAGATCTACCCCGGTTTCACCAAAACGGGGAGTTTCCCCCTAATAGTCAGATTGCAGGCACTTTGTTTTTAGGGGACAACGCATGTCTGCGAAGGGGGTCACACTTGGGAACCAGATTTAGGAGTTTTGAGCATGCCACCACACTTCATTACACATGCTTGGGCCACATGCATGGTTTGGATGTGTTCCGATGCCCCGAAGCGCTTCTTCCTGCGGAACCCAGATCCGCGGGCCTCGGGTCGTCTACCCCCATAGACTTTCTTCTGACAGGGGTAGCCTGGTGTAGCCCTCACTTGTTTTAGGTTTGGTTAGATCATGTGATGATGTAAAACCATGTTTGGGAACATGTTGTGACAAGATCTACCCCGGTTTCACCGAAACGGGGAGTTTCCCCCTAATAGTCAGATTGCACACACTTTGTTTTTAGGGGACAGCGCATGTCTGCGAAGGGGGTCACACTTGGGAACCAGATTTAGGAGTTTTGAGCATGCCACCACACTTCATTACACATGCTAGGGTCACATGCATGGTTTGATGTGTTCCGATGCCCCGAAGCGCTTCTTCCTGCGGAACCTTGATCCGCGGGCCTCGGATCATCTACCCCCCTAGACTTTCTTCTGACAGGGGTAGCTCGGTGTAGCCCTCACTTGTTTTAGGCTTGGTTAGGTCATGTGATGATGTAAAACCATGTTTGGGAACATGTTGTGACAATATCTACCCCGGTTTCACCGAAACGGGGAGTTTCCCCCTAATAGTCAGATTGCACACACTTTCCCCCTAATACTCAGATTGCGGAACCCTAACATACGAGTGACCTTCGCTCCGAAACCCTGATATGTGGGGGGACATGAAGATTAGACTATTTTTCATGTTGCAACAAGTATGTGTATACACATTGTCACAATTAATACTAACAAATATTCAACAAAAAGTAAACTAAAAACTTAAAATAACTACAATCGTAAGAAAATAATAAATTAGCCAAAACACACGGTAAAGGGAAAAACACACGGCAAAGACGGTTCTTTGTCGTGTGTTTTGCAGATGTACACGGCACAAGGTCCTTTGCCGTGTGTACTTGTAGAGTACACGGCAAAGGGTCCTTTGCCGTGTGTATCCCTAGGGTACACGACAAAGATTCCTTTGCCGTGTGTACTCGTGTAACACACGGCAAAGACTCGGTATAGGGTACGCTCGCGGGCCCACGCGAGCCCTATCCACTCGCTCCGCTCCCTCATTGCCCGCCGCAGCCCCTTTGCCACTTCACCGCCGCCCAGCACCGCTGCCAGCTCCGCCGTAGCCCCTGCGCCGACGTAGCCCCCCCAGCTCCGCCGCAGCCCCTGCTCCCTCCATCCCGCCCAACGCCGCCGTGGTGGCCCGACGAGCTCGGTAGGCTCACGGGTGGAGCCCGGCGCGGTCGCCCTCCTCCTCCATCGAGCGACGCCGGCGACCCTTCCTCCACCGAGCACGCCGACCGCCCCCTCCTCCACCGAGCACGTCGGCCGCCTCTTGGTGAGTTTTTTTTTGTTTTTTTCTTCTTTTTATTCAGTTAGTAATTAGTAATATATATTTAGGGGTAGTTTTAGTTAGTATTATATTATATTTAGGTGTAGTTCCATCGAGCGACGCCGGCGGCCCCTCCTCCACCGAGCACGCCGGCGGCCCCTCCTCCACCGACACGCCGGCCGCCCCCTCCTCCACCGAGCACGTCGGCCGCCTCTTGGTGAGTTTTTTTTTGTTTTTTTCTTATTTTTATTCAGTTAGTAATTAGTAATATATATTTAGGGGTAGTTTTAGTTAGTATTATATTATATTTAGGTGTAGTTTTAGTCTTATATTGGATTTAGGGGTAGTCTAGTTAGTATTATTTTGGATTTAGGGGTAGTTTTAGTTAGTAATATATTGGATTTAGGGTTAGTTTTTGTTAGTCATATATTAGATTTAGGGGTAATTTAGTTAGTAATATTTTGGATTTAGGGTTAGTTTTTGTTAGTCATATATTGGATTTAGGGTAGTTTGTAGCTAAGTTTGTCCAACAATGTTGCTATGCTAGGTTATTGGGTTTGTAGTAATTTAAAAGTAGGATCATTATCAAAGTACTAGGAATTGTATGTTAAATGGAACTATTCTCTTTCGTGCGGGAAATGCGTTGTGTTTGAGGGGGACCGTCAGTCGGAGGGGATTTTGCCGGAGGGTCGTTGGTCTTCTTCGCGGGCAGTCGATCACGCTTCGAGGGTGAGAATACGTTCACCTCTTTTGTAATTAGGTTTTTTTCGTGTCTAGATCACCAAGTTTGTCGCGTTACCTAGGCGTCTCTTCCCAGCCGTAAGGGTTACGCTGATAAATATGCATTAATGGTCTCGCATATTTTGAACCGTAACTCTTACGGTATTTATCGGGACAACCGGCGGATGCGTAGTTTGGGTACGTTTTCCTTGTTCTACTCTGGCCCGAGATAGGATTTCGGCAGCGCCTCTCCGTTGTTCTCCGGATGCACATCCCTCTCGGCTTTTTGTCGAGATGTGTATCGGGAGAGCAGCGGGGAGGTGCTGCCGAAATTCTGTCTCGGATCGGGGTAGAGCAGGGAGAACATACTCAATCTACGGATCCGGCGGTTGCTAGGACCCTCTTTACCTATTAGAGGGATAAGTGTATATATGCATGCCGTAAAATCCATATTTACTAAAATTAACCGAACTAATAACGGATTTATTTAATGGCATGATTAATTGAAAGCATTGTATATGTCTATTTTTGTACTAATTAGAGGATGGAGAACCGTGACTGGATGTATGAGGGCTATGTCAGTAAGTGGGACTTTACCATGGAATGGAAGGAAAAGGCCGAGGACTTCGTGAACCGGGCGTTTGCTGTCCCCACCAGACCCAGAAAAATTTTCTGCCCCTGTACAAGATGCAAGAACCTGAATACACATTCGAAGGATGATGTTAGTAGGCACCTGGTCAATTATGGGTTCACACCTTCCTACAAGACTTGGACTTTCCATGGTGAAAAGTTAGCGAAACGTGCTAGGAGGGAGTCATGGCAGAGTCAGCAGCAAAGTCAGCCAAGGGGGAATTTGATGCTGGTTTTGATAGGTGCATAGAGAACTTTGTGAATGCTAATGCACCTGAAAGCCCTCATGTAGAGGCGGAGACAAGTGAGGAGCCGGAGGAAAACACGACAAAGTACTACGAGACTTTGTTTGCCTCGCAGAGACCCATTCATGCACATACAGATGTTAGCCAACTGGACGCCATCGCTCGCCTTTTGGCCTTCAAGAGCCACAGGAACTTGACCAGAGATGACTTCGATGATATGCTCGCCGTTGTTGGCAGCATTCTGCCGAAAGGGCACCTCTTGCCGGAGAACTTCTACTATTCAACCAAACTCCTCCATGACCTTAAGATGTCATATGAGCCGATACATGCTTGTCCGAAGGGATGCATGCTATTCAGAAAGGAGCATGCTAATACAAATTATTGTACCCACTGCAAATCCTCTAGGTACTTTGAGGTCGATCCCAATGGTGATGGTCAGAAGAGGCAGACTAGGGTTGCCCAAAACATCATCCGGTATCTTCCAGTGCTACTGAGGATCCAACGGCTCTTCATGACCGAGGATACTGCCCAGCAGATGCAGTGGGCAGTAGAAGGGAATAGATACACCGACAAGATGATACATCCGTCGGATGGTAGTGCATGGAAGAACTTTGTCAAGAAATATCCTGAGAAAGCCGGTGACAAGAGGAGCATAGCAGTTCCCATATCAACCGATGCGTTCAATCCATATGGTATGTCGGCTTCAGTATACAGTTGTTGGCCAGTGTTTGTTATTACCCTGAACCTCCCCCCTGGCGTCTGCATGAGATCAGAGAACATGTTTGTGTCGATGATAATCCCCGGACCGAAATACCCTGGTAAGAACATGAATGTGTATTTAGAACCGCTGGTGGATGACTTGTTTTGTGGCTGGGAAGGTCATGGGATCCGAACATATGACGCCGCAAACAAGGAGCACTTTGATATGTATGTCTGGTACCACACCTCCCTACATGACCTACCAGCACGTGCGTTGTTCTGCGGCTGGTGTACGCATGGGAAGTGGCCTTGCCCAGTGTGCATGCAGGATCTAACTTTCTTCTGGCTGTCGAAGGGAGGCAAGTATTCCTGCTTTGATGAATATCGAAAGTTCCTTGAGCTGAATCATCCATACAGGAATGATAAAAAGAGGTTCAAAAAAGGTCGTGTTGTCCATGATCCGAAGCCACGTCTAAAGACGGGAAAGGAAATCAAGGCTGAGTTAGAAGCTCTCCAGCCTAAGCCTGATGGGAATGGTTTCGTGGGATATGGGGACACGCACCAGTGGACCCACATTCCATGCTTATGGAAGCTCCCTTACTTTGAGGATCTCGAGCTCTCGCATAACATTGATGTAATGCACACTGAAAATAATATCGGCGAGGCCCTTTGGAGCACCATAATGCAAACTGAGAAGTCGAAGGATAACATCAAGGCTCAAATTGATCAAGAACAATGGTGCGATAGGCCAAAGTTGAAAATGCAGCCCCCCGGAACCAACGGCAGAAAAGGGTGGTCTAATCCAAAGGCTCCGTTCTGCCCAACAAAGCCCCCAAAAAGGGAGATCTTCCAGTGGATCACGCAAAGTTTGTTTTTCCCTGATGGGTACGCAGGCAACTGGATGAGGGGTGCGAACATGCAAACGTTGAGAGTACAAGGGCTCAAGAGTCATGACTACCACGTATGCCTTGAGCGAATAATGCCGGTGATGATTCGAGGCTATGTCGACGAGGAGACTTGGCGAGTGCTGTTGAGGTTGAGCTTTTTCTTCCGCCAGATTTGTGCTAGGGAGTTAGACCGTAAAGTGGTTGAGAAGCTACATGAACAGGCACCCCAGTAGCTTTGTGATCTAGAGATGCTCCTTCCGCCAGGGTTCTTCAATCCGATGCAACATATGATCTTGCATCTCGCGGACGAGGCTTTGAAGGGGGGACCTGTGTGGGCCCGTTGGCAGTATCCACCGGAGAGAGTAACACAGAGGCTTCGTACAAAAACAGGCAATAAATGCAAGATCGAGGCATCCATAGCTGAGTTAGTCCTTAATGAGGAGGTTGTAAACTTCACCACCAAGCACTATGATGCCAACATTCCCACAAAGCACAACCCAGTCTCCCGTTGAATTACGGTTTTGGCAAAGGGCTAAATCCCGTTGTATTCAAATGCCATTGGTTTGACCCACATCAGGTGAAACAGGATCCTGAAATTGGACTGGTCGAAGTTAAGAGAAGTTCCGTTTATGCAGGAGATGATGTCTATATTTTGGCTACTCAGGCCTTCCAAGTATTCTATCTTTCGTACCCATGCCAAAACCCTAAAAAACGTCTAAAGGACTGGGATGTTGTGATTACGGTACCGACACGCAACAGGCCGCCCTTTCCAAACAAGGATGATTACTGCCGCCTAGACCCTTCAACAAATGATGGCGAGTTTTATCAGGAAGAAGGGCTCCCTGGGCAATTCACTATCAACTTGTCCGCCGATAGTGACATGGTCGTAGATGATGACCAAGAAGCCGAGGAGGAAAACACTGTGCAAGATGAAGTTGAGGAGGTTCACAACCAACAAGATGTGAGTTTGCTCGAGGCGTTCCGTGCAGGCCATGACGTCAACGCTCCACAGGGACCACCTCCAGGTTTCATGGATGATTATTGGTGGCCCGAGAATGATAGCGATGATGAAACCTGTGTTCCAATTCGTAATCCCGACACAGGCTTCTGATGTATGTAGTAGTAATAATATGAGACTAATCTATGTAGTACTATTTGCGGGCTGTTGTATTTGTAAGAACTCTATGCTATCTAATAAATTTTGTTGCTTTTACTAATATCCATCGATTTTCATCGTTGTTGCTTTTACTAATATTCATCTATTTTCATCAGTGTTTCTTTTACTATTATTCATCTAATTATGTTCATTATTGCTTTTCATTCTAATATTCATCTATTTTCATCGGTGTTGCTTTTACTATTATTCATCTAATTAATGTGTACTAATAAACTACTCTTTTTATTCTGTTTTGCAGGTGATTGAAAGATGCTTGGGGAAAGGGCGTTACAAAAAAGCTGAAAAGCTTGGTTGACCTTGTGAGTGGTGGTTCAAAAAAGGGTGGTTCGAAAAAGGGTGGTTCGAAAGCTTCAACATCGGCTTCGAGAGAGCGTGCTAGTCCTCCACCGCGCACTTCACAGCGCCGGGGGCGTGGGAGGCGTGGGAGGAATCCTAGTCCCCCCCCCCCCGGCCGTGGTGGACCAGGACGAGGAGGAGGAGGACCAGGAGGAGGAGGACCAGGACCAGGAGGATGATGAGGCACAGTCGCAGCAGTCGGAGGATGAGAAGAGATGAAGGGTGGATCACACCGCCAAGGCAGCATCCCCATCGCCCTTGTCAAGCAAAAAGAGGTGAGCAAATGCTTTCTTTATTTTTATTTCTCATGTTATTCTTTACTCCACAAGGGAGTCCCCCTTCACTTATCTTTGTCCTCTCATTTGCAGAAAGTAGAGACAGGTGTGGAGCCGTCCATGTTTGCCATTTGGAAGAAGATGTGCACCTTGGACGAGCCTGTGAACGGTTCCCCGTGGATCAATGAGGGAGCCAAGATCCGGGGTACGAAGTACCCCGAGAAGTACAAGCAGGTGCACGGCGAAGATTCCAACCCTGACACCGCCCCCTTCGATCCTGAGGTTGCCGTGCTGGCGGGACAGGGCCAGAGGAATGGCCGCCTATGGATTGCTGACGGGTCCGTCGACCCTAGCACCGTTCCGTCTATGCGCCAGATCCGACGTGGCAGGACGAGCTCCATGCCTGCCGTAGAGACCCGTCCACGGCCTTCGGTTATAGCTGTCGACCAGTTACGGGTATGTTCTTCTTCCTCAGTCATCTTTGGTTTACTACATGTTTTACATTGCAATGTTCATGATATCGCGGCTACACAACGTAGGAGGAGATGGCCGCTGAGAGGGCAAGCAGAGAGGCAGCCGAGCAGCGGCAGCTACAGCTGGAGCAACAGCTTAGGCAGCAGCAGGCGATGCTGGAGCAGCAACAACATATGGCGAAGTGGATGGCAAACCAAATGCTCATGACTGCTCCATCAGGGTCTCTTCCTACTCCTCCTTTCGCCTTCTTGTGGGTAAGTGATCACATGTCTTTATTGTCTAATGCTCGTAATTTTTAATATTTTCTTATTGTCTAATGCTTACAATTTCCCATCGTGTAGATGGCTAATTTGATGCCGCCTGGTGGGTCGAACAACCAGGCGCCGCCTGCTGGGTCAGACGGTGGATCCAACAATCAGTCGCCTTTCACCGTCATCAATCCGTCGGTCGTCCGCAGGCTGGATCAGAGTCCTCCTGGTTAGTTCTCCTACACTTGACCTTGTGCATCCCTCGATATCGGTACTCGATACACTTGGAAATCGATTGTGAGAGTCTCATGATTGTGCTTTTGACCTTGTAGGAGGGCTTGGAGGTTGTAGCCATCATGTGTGCATCACGGTTAGTTCTCCTACACTTGTCAAATTTAGTCATGCCATCATACTTATAGAAAATTTAGTCATGCCATCACACTTGTAGAAAATTTAGCCTTGCCATGACACTTGTAGATAATTATATGCCATTCTCAAATTGTACTTGTCATTTTCATCACCTTGCCATGAGACTTATAGAAAATTTAGCCTTGTCATGAATTTTACTTGCCATATGGACGTACTTTTCTTAAACTTGTAGGATATCACGATGGATTCGGAGCATGAGCTTGTGGAGCACTTGGCGCTGATGGTCTTGTGGGTGGGAAGAAGAATAAACTTGTAATACTTGTGAATGGCTTATGACTTGTTCTTGTGAAGTTTGCATTGTTGCTTGTGTGGTGATGATGATATGATTTTGGTAGTATTTGTGATGATATATGATCATATTATTGTTATTTTGGTGTTGGTGGTGATCTTATGATCATATACATGTATTATGTGTTGGTGATGATCTATATGATCAAATATATATATTATGTGTTTCAAATGCAGGAAATGAAAAAAAAATAGAGAAAAAGTGAAAAAACCTTAGCCCTTTGCCGTGGTGACTTTGCCGTGTGCATACACACGGTAAACAGACAGGTGGCAACAGCTTGTGCAGCAGGCGCTCGGCAGACAGCACCTTTGCCGTGTTCCACCTAGAAGAGGCACACGGCAAAAGGGCAGTCTCTGCCGTGTGTTCTTCATCTGCGGCACACGGCAAAAAGGAACTCGTTGCCGTGTGGTAACTCCCAGAGGACACACGGCAAAGACACAACACACGGCACATAAGCGGCACACTGCAAAGAAAAGGGACACGGCAAAGGAAAAAACACACGGCAAAGCGAAAACACGGCAAAGTCCCTCCGGCTCCGTCAAACGGAGGAACCGTGAAGCTATTTTACTGTGTCGTGTACGCCTGCCAGACACATGGCAAAGGCTTTGCCATGTTTTACGCTGGAGACATACGGCAAAGCCTCTTTGCCGTCGCAAACGCTGCCGTGTGACTTTTGCCGTGAACACGGCAAAGCCGTTTTGCCAAATGGAAAGAAAGTTTTTCCCGTAGTGGGAGTACTTTAAATGTGCAGGGGAGGTCGCTGTGAAGATCGTGGATAATCAAAACCGCTGCCGCTAGCTAGCCGCTCACCCGCCAGCCCTGCACCATCGACAGAAGCAAATCGCGAGGATGAGCGAAGAGTGATTGGTCAGGGGAAGTGGATCAACAGACTGACATGGCGGCGATGCGGCGAGGGAGGAGGAAGATGGAGGCGAGGAGGAGGACGACGTTGAAGTGGATGGCCCCCAGCCAGAGCGCCAGCGCCACCGTGGTGCGCAGCGGCGAGTAGGCGGTGGCGCTGAACACCGTCGTCCCATCGGCCTCCGCCTCGCCCGCCGCGACGTTGCTCAGGCCATTCCCCGCGCCCATCCCTCCCTGTCCGCCGGGTCGGGAGAGGGGAGAGAGATAGCAAGAGGTTTCTTCTCGCGCGGAGCCCGCATCTCCTGCGTGTGTCGCGCGCTCTCTGGACTCTGGAGTCTAGCTTCTGCCTCGTCGGGAAGGCGAGAAAAAGGGAACTTCGAGAGAGGTGGAGACAAAGTTTAGAGGAGCCACGTAGGGGCATAGAAGGAACTGTCGGGAACCATACGTGTGAGACTCGTTCCACCGAAGTAAGCTGAAGCGACACGACCACATCGATCCAATTATTTTGATTTAGCGATGGCCCACCACACTAAGCCCCAAGGGAGAACTTGAAGTAATCCACGCGTCAGCTCCTCAAAAATCATGCTAAACCTAAGCGACGCAGCGCAACCAGGCAACCTCGCGTCGTAAGTAGAAAGAACTGGAACATGCAAACGAACAAAGTCAATACCCAGCCAAAATAAAACGTGCGTGGAGAGAAGGAACACACGCGCCAAAATAAGAAGTGAAGGAACATACAAGCAAACAAAATCGACGATCAAACAAAGAATTGAGTGTCAATCAATCGAAGACATGCACAACCTTCACAAAAAAGGCAATCAAACGAAGCGAAGCAAACCGTACGAAACAGAAACACCAATTAAGAGAGAAGGAGACCGCGTCGACAGTAGCACGAAACAAGAGAAGCAACGAACGGAATGGCAACCAATACACGCGTCAGCTCCACGTAAATCAGAATCAACATTCTGAGAAAAAAGAGAAGATACCGTGCATAGGATAGTATCTATTTTTGCAACGAATAACTAAGTCGTTGCCAGGTATGTATTGCTTTACGGGGGTTGTTCTTGTAGTGTGACCGGCCTGTCGGATATGCATCAAATTAACCATGTATAAAATAGCTTTGTGTTTTTGATCGAAAGACGATACATCGAATCATTTTGATGATTATGTACATGAGTGGCCCATGTTCATCAAAAATATTGATTAATTTCCATTTCGGCAAATTTCGGGACCTCAGTGTGTCCTATATTTAGGAAAGGCCATGCCAAATTTTTGTATGACCTTGATGATTCTAATTTTCTTTCTAATACCGTGCATGCAATCATGGATGGAAGAATTGCGGATAGATATTTTACATCTGCGGTAGTAGACATGCTTCAAAATAATCACAAAGAGATAAAGTTTGCTAGTAAAAATGCAAACAAATGTGCTGGTTGAGCCCCTTTTATTGCAAGTTGAAGGTGCCCCTGCTCATGCATAAGTTCATGGATGGCTTTAACATCGATGGAGCAAAATATGTGGAAGGGGAAGACAATAATGACAAGGGTCCATAAGAAGGATGGAATGGAGAGACTCCCGGGCATGAAGAAGAGACCGGACATGAAGAAGAGGTCGGACATGAAGAAGAGGTTGAACATGGAGAAAATGCGGGCACAAAGTCTTCGCTGATGATCTTAGTCGTGCAGGACCCTCATGTTCAAGACTTGCTTCGCATGAAGACGACCAAACGCCATATCTACTTCTAGAGAGGAATCCAAGATGATGCAATTGGATCTAGACTCGTAGACTCTATTGTATGCTGGTTTCAATCACACAGAGACATGGCCAAATGTCACGCTCAATCTTCTATAGATGAAGGAAAGATACAAATGAGATGATGCAAGCCTCGATGTGAATTTAAAGTATCTACACAAACTTCTTCCTGACAAGAACATGTGTCTTACTAGCATCGAGGAGGCTAAAAAAATTATATGCCCTCTTGATTTACTGCATGTTAAATATCATACGTGCATCAATGATTGCATCATTTATATGAACAAAGACGTGCACAAAACCATATGTTGAGTGTGTAAGGCTCCTCGATACAAGCCTAGAAGTAAAGCTCCTAGAAATGTGGTATGACACTTTTCGGTCACTCCTCGTCTACAACGGTGTTTCATAGACCCTAAGGATACAAAGCCCATGCATTGGCACACGAAAATGAACAAGGAAAATGATGAAAATAGTCGTCCAAAGTACAAAAAAACACAGCTAGGACACCCTTCTTATGCTAGCTAGTGGAAATTATTAGACATTGAATACCAAGGATTGAATGCGAGTACCGATGGTCTCAATCTGTTTGGCAACTAGAGCATCTCACATTACACCTAGCCCGTGTTTGTATAGATATACAACCTCTCTCTGGTTGTGCATGAAGAGAAAGTACATACACATGAGTATGCGTATTCAAGGGCCCATACAAACAGCGAACGATATTAATTTGTATCTTTGGCTACTGAAGGAGGAGCTATGCATGTTATGGGATGAGGGAAGGGTCAATACACGGGACACCATCGCACATGATTATTTCCCTAGGAAAGTCGCGTTGATGACGACTATCTAGGTTATGGATATGTTGTAGGAGGTGTGCCCCCCACTTGCTTCACTCTCTAAGTCAAACCCTGGACACATATATATATATATATATATCAAATATTTATTGACGGGTACATAATAGGATGTCACTGATACACCTAAGGCCTTAATCGTTTGTACATCTGAAAATGTTTGTTTGGATCAACTAGTAAATGGGCACGTGCAATGCACATCTTTATTTTAAAAAATCTTTGGATTTTTTGTCCAAATTTAAAATGTACATTGTACGATAATCTATATGACTCGATAGATGGTAATCTATATGTGTCTATATGTATAGCTAATCGACATGGAGAAAATTCATAAAGAAACATGAGTTGAGGACAACTGTTCAGGTGGAAGAAAACAATATCAAGAAAGTAAATGACACTGCAGGAAACGGTGGAGGCACCGACGGCCGGCTGCCGTCGGCACAGTCCAATATAGCCGTCGGCACAGGCTGTGCCGACGGTGGCCGTCGGCGTAGCCCCGTCGGCACAGTCCAATATAGCCGTCGGCGTAGCCCCCTCGGCGTACCACCTGGTCGGCGTAGCGAAAATCCCGTCGGCGTAGCAGAACCCTCTCGGCACAATTCTTGCAACGGGACCCACCTTGTCAGGCAATGGCCGTCTGCTAACGGCTCAGTCCTGAAGCTACATCGACGGCCGAGCCATCGGCACAGGTCCCGCCCAGGACGTAGGCAGAGCCCGCCGCGTGTCCCCCTACGCCGACAGCCCGGCCGTCGGCACAGGCCCAGCCTAGGGAGCCACGATGCCCATCTGTGCCGACGGCCAGGCCGTCGGCACAGGCCCATCTGCTACGTCGAGCGCTAGGCCGTCGGCACAGCCTGTGCCATATGGCACATAAAAGGCTTGGTGGCAGCAAGCTATGCCGACGGCATAGCTCCTGGCATTTTTTTTTTTGATTATTTTCAATTTTAGATCCATTTTAGCACCAGCAAAATAATTTCAAAATTCACAAATAAAATATTGAAGCAATCAACATGACATTACAATATCCATCATCATGCAAACAACAACACAATCAGCCACAAAACATATTCGTTATCCAAACAACATCATCACAAGTGCATACACAAGATCAAGATCTAGCTCTAGCTCTAACCATGTCCATGATCATGGTCTCGAACTCGGTGTATGTGTCGGTGTGTCAAGGAGCCCGAGGCTTCCCGTCCCGAGCTCAGGAGACGCACGTCGGGCCATCGGGGAAGTAGAACCACTAGCTGAACCACCAGGTGCCATGAGACGAAGTTGTGCGCCATCGCGTGGCGGACTAGGAGAGAGCGGGGCACGACCAAAGGGTGATGTCCCAGAGCGTCCCGTGCCCTACATGTTTGAGCAAAACTTAGCAACTTGCTAGGCATATGAAAGCGGTAACAAGTGGTTTGTCAAAGAACTTACCGGGGTCCATCCGTAGTATCTGGCAGCGAAATCTTCCATCGATATGCAGCGAGGCGGCATCCCAGGATCAGGTGGCTGATCACCTTCTACTGGAACCCGCTGTCCAGTGGTAAAGTAGTGATTCATCGCCTACAAGATAGTTATATGTCAGTCGTTGCAGAAACAAAGGCTCAAAGTAGAGGAAGTGGGACTTGTCATCATTTGCAAAAGTAAAGGTTAAAACTTACATCCGTCACTTTCCTAGAGTACGCATCGCACTCTGCTCTCAGCTCAAGCCATGCATCATACTCCTTGTTATAATTTGCCTGGATGGCCTTGTAGGCATCCTGGAAATCATGCTAAAATTCCAAAAATAAAGAATCTCGTCAGCTTAGCCATTTAGGATCAAATTGCGGAAAGACGATGAAAATGAGAAACACTTACATCGACGGTGGAGGTAGTAGGCCGAGGACGAGGCGCGATAGAGGGGTGATCGGGGGTGAGGGTAGCCTTGACTTGTGTGAGGGTCATGGTAGGCTGGACCACCGCATCAAGAATGTTGAAATGGCCATGCGGCTTGCCGTGGCTCGCCATGATCAATGCAGTCTCATCGACCTCAACGTGCATGGGCTCATCCACCTCCGGATGCAAACCCTTGAGCTTCTCGCAGTAGATGTTGAGCTTCTCCTTGGCGTTGCCGTAGTACTGGGCAAGCTGGGGTTGAGGCTGCTGTAGGTCGGGCTTCTTCGTCTTCATCTTCTCCCACACGACTAGGTCGGTAATAGGGCTATCAACCTCCCCCTCCGTATCCACCTGCATCGCCAAAGAAATGTTAATTATGTGTGTCAACTAATAACATGATAGGAAATAAATGCAGGTTGTTCCATGTATGTATATACCAAGTGCTTCTTGAAGAGACCATGGTTGCGGCTTCCTCCGCTGTGTGTTCCCATACTGCCGCGGTTTTTCTTGTTCCGCTTGCTCACGACCTCGAAGTCAGGGTCTTCCCCGATCCACCTACCATCCAACACCTCAAAAGCGTCTTCTTTGTGTTCACACCACATTGGCATAACCTGAAACCACAACACTTATTTGAAGAACAGATAATGCAATGGGAACTTAGCATGTATGGAACTTCTCATTGATAATCTACTTACCGTCATGAAATCAGCCACCGTCATTTTTTGCTTCTGACCCTTGGCAATCTCATCCTTCCGTATCTTAAGGCCGTGCTCAGCTTGGAAGTGATTGATCAACGTATTCTTGGTGTTGTACCATTGTTGCGTTTTCAACTTCCGACAAGCTGCAAGCAAAGTCTTCTCCGCCGCCACCTGATGCTCAGGTCTCACCTGATAGAAGACCTTCAATCATGCAACCCAAAAGTCATGAGTTAGCACGATGGTGGGCAAAATAATTATGAAAGTAATGAGTTAGCACGATGGTGAGCAAAAGTATGCCTTACCCAAAAGCTGCTAATCACAGCATCAGCAGCACTCCCGAAGCCCGGGCAATCGGTGGAGGCCTCATAGTCCGCCCAAAACCAAGCTAGCTTCCTCTGGCCGTTGGGGACTGTAGTGTACAAGCCCGGCCAATACTTCCTAATCAAAGATCCAAGCTAGCTATTAGGGTGGCGGACCCCCTTAGGATGTGTCCAATTGCTGCACAATAAACAAACATTAGTACATGCCAAATTGTTATGACCAAAAGCATGAGTTAGCATGATGGTGAAAAAAAGAACGATGGTGATCGAATTAGTAAAGTCACTTACTATTTGCCATAGGGCTCAATCGTAGGTCTCTCCTCCGGGCGAGGCTCCTTTGTAGGGACATGCGCCTCCCCACGAGTTGGCAACTTCTTCGGCGGCGCCTCACCCTCCGCCTCCTCATCCGACATCCCCTCCAACTCCTCGTCCGAATCTGACTGTGAAGCCACGGTGCCAGAAGCGGAGGGTAAGTCAGACAAACGAGCAACACGCCGCGGGGGAGACGAGTCTGGATCCTCTGAATCGAGTCTTGCACCTGCATTGAGAAAGAGTAAACAATATAGCTTGAAGACATAAAAAATATAGACGTAATTCATAAACAATGGGGGAGATGAGTATGTACTCGAGGCTACACCTCCTCGTCCTCGTGCTGCACCTCCCCGTGATGCACCTCCTCGTGATGCACCTCCTCGTGCTCGTCCTCGTCCTCGTCCTCCTATCGGGGGAAGTTCTCCCTATGAGGGAGGTGGGTCCTCGGCTCTCGGGTAGCGCGGGTTGGGATGATGTACCCTTCCCCTTTGGGTAATCTTCTCTTGGTTCATCAACTTGAGAAGGGAGGCCGTTGATTCCTTGCTCCCCCGAGGCATTGGTCAATCACCTGCATTGAGAAAGAGTAAACAATTAAGTATAAATAAAGACATAATGAAATTTAGAAGCATGTTGAGAAATAAATACTATGCATAAAGACATAAAAGACCCTCACCTCTAATCATCACTATCATAAAGTACTTGGTTGTTCTCATTTTCACTATCAGTATCACTATCACGTGAGTAGTAAGGCTGGTCGCACGGTGGAGGCTCATCAGTGTTGAAATTCGCCTGATGAAACTTGGTGAGCATATCAACGTCCTTTAAATCCACCACTGTCTCACCACGAGTTTGTGCATCATTCTCGAGGCCCTCATGACCCACTTGTATGTCAAAACCCCAGAAGTTCTCTTCCTATTGATAGAAAACTCCCTCGTATGTTACAGGGTCAATGTTGACGTAATCGTCGGCGTTGGGCCTAGGTAGCTTACCATGTGGCGATACCTGGAAGACGACTTCCCAACCTTGGAGTTCCTCTTTCTTGCATGGGTAGGGCAAATAATAAACTTGCTTGGCTTGGTGAGCCACTATATACACATCGGCTCCGCTATAGGTGGTTGAAGGCCTAACTTCAACTAACCCAATGGAGGGGGTACTTCTTTGTCCATCGATGGGGTCGAACCAGTGGCATTTGAACACAACGAGCTTGAGTTTTATGTTTGTCTCGAACGTCAGCTCGTATACGTCCTCTAATATCCCGTAGTAATCAACTTCATCGGTTCCTCCGGTGAAGACCCCGGTATTTATAGTTTTTGCATTAGGCCGATTGTTCTGGTAAAACTCTATATGGAAGCGGTACCCATTAACATCGTACTTCTGATACCTCATGACTCTATGGCTACAACCCTGTGAAACACATCGAATCTCATTCGTCATCTCAACGTTGCGATCAGCTCCCTACATGTCACGAATTGCAAGGTAAGAGGGATATGTGTAATAATAGGGACAAGTCATGGACTGCAAGGAAAGAGGGACATGTTAGAAATTACTTTGGCCCTGAACCAAGCCACGAAATTTTTCTTTCCCGGGGCACCATCTTTTAGAAGAGTGTCCAGCTCCGCGACACTAGGATCCCTCATTTCCGACCATTGTTCATCCTTGAATTGGCTAAAAGGAGAAAACGCGTGTTAGACCGGAACCGAGTTACTAGTTGGAATAAGTAATTTGTTCATCAGTTTACCTCATGAAACTGATAAGTTCATGCTTCATTTTCATGAGAACATAGAACATTATGCCCTCCTTTTCGTGCGGCTTCAATAAGTACTCTTTTCCAGCACCGGACTTGCCACCGGGAGATTGAAAGAGTGGGATCTTGGGGTCTTCCTCCAACTCGTCGACATTGTACCGAGTGATCGGGTTATGAAGAGTGGGAACATCATCGTCATAGTACTTAGTCGTGATGTCTGTTATCTCCCCGATTAGAGTTGCCTCAGCTATGCATGCTTCAATCTTACTTTTGTTTCCACATTTCATCCGAATATACTTAAACTCTCTCTCAATACAGAACTGCCAACGAAACTGCACTGGTCCACCCAAGAGTACCTCGTTTGCGAGGTGCACAATGAGATGTGCCATCGGAGTAAAAAAGCCAGGCGGAAAGATCGTCTCCAACTTGCATAGCAACTCTGGCACTAGTTCCTGCAGCCTCTCAATCAGCTCGGGAGATACCTGCTTAGCACAAAGAGTGCGAAAGAAATGGCTCAACTCCGCGAGCACTCGCCATACATGATCAGGGAGATACCCTCGAACCATCACTGGCATCAGCCGCTCAATCCATATATGATAGTCATGACTCTTTAGCCCGATGACTTTTCCCGTCGCAAGATTGACTCCCTTACTAATATTTGAACAAGAACCATCAGGGAACATCACGACGTATTTGAGCCACTTGAATGCCTCCTTCTTTTGGTCACTATCAAGGCAGAAGATGGCATGCGGCTTGAACCAATTTCTTCGATTGCGGTGAGGAGGCTGCATGTGTTGTTTCTTCCTATCACATAGCTTCTCAACATCGACCCTAGCCTTGACATTATCCTTTGACTTCCCAGGAATGTTGCAAATTTTGTGAAAGAGGGACTCTCCTACATTCTTTTCAGTGTGCATCACATCGATGTTATGGGGAAGTTCGAGGTCCTTGTAATACTCAAGCTTCGTTATGGCTGCCTCGTGAGTCCAGTTGTGCGTTTTACCATATCCCTCAAATTGTGGGCCAGGAATCTCAGTACGCTTAAGAGCAAGTAGCTCGGTTTTAACAGCTGCACCATCAAACGTTGGTATTGCTTTTTCTTCATTCACAACTATGCCCTTCATGAAGTTCTTTTTGTCTCGTCTGAATCGGTGCCCTCTTTTGAGGAAAGGTCGATATTTGTCAAAGGCGACATACTTGCCACCCGCGGTTAGCCAAAAGAACTCAAGTTTGAGCATGCAAACTGGGCAAGGCCACTTACCGGATGTACACCATCCGCAAAATAGGGCGTAGCCGGGCATGTCGTGCATGGAATACTGGTACCAAACTCTCATGAGGAAGTTTGTCTTAGATGCTCGGTCATATGTCAATGTCCCGTGGTGCCAAGAGTAGTTCAAATCATCAATAAGCGGCTGGATATAGACACTCAAATTCTTCCCCGGGTATTCAGGCCCTGGAATGACAAGTGATAGGAATATGGTATTCCTCTGCATTAGAACTCCGGGAGGGAGATTGAGCAGAATAACAAACACGGGCCAACAGCTGTAAGAGGCGGTCGACATACCATATGGATTGAATCCGTCGGTTGCTATCGCAATTCTGACATTCCGAGCCTCACTTGCAAATGTCTCGTGTTTTGCATCGAAGTTCTTCCATGCCTTACCATCAGATGGATGTCCCATCATTTCATGTCCGTGCTCGTCATGGCATCTCTTCCCTATCTTGTGCCACTTCATCTGTGTGGTAGACTCCTCGGTCATGTAAAGCCACTGGATTCTTTTTATGAATGGGAGATAACGAAGAATCTTCACGGTGACATTTGTTTGTGTCATCTGACCATCACGTCCCTTTCTCTCATGATACCTAGAGGCCCCACACTTGCTGCAGTACTTGTCATCCTCAAACTGTTTCCAAAACAAAAGGCAGCCTGCTGGACAACAATCTATCTTTACATAATCCATGGTGAGCGCTTTCATCATTTTCCGGCATTCATACATGCTTTTAGGTAGACAATGCCCTTCGGGCAACATGTTACCATACGTAAACAAATTACGTTCAAAGCTTGCTCGGGTGGTGGCGTACTGGGACTTGTCGGCTAGTATTTGCGAGATGGCATCGAGCTGAGACACTTTCGCACCCGGATATAGAGGCCTCTTAGCCGAGGCCATCATATCATAGAAGGCCTTCGCGGTTGCCTCCGGTTCCTCCGGTTGACCTGGTTCCTCTGGTTCCTCCGTTTCTGGCGATTCCTCCTGTGGAGGTGGCGAATCTGGCATGTCGGCATCACGAAGATCCTCTAGCAAGTTTCTAATCCCATCATTCTCAATGCCATCGATCCGCTATCGCATCACCTCGGCTCCATCACATTCGTACTGAGAAAAGTTGACTGAAGGCTCATAGTCAAGCATATACCCATACTGCCATAGGTGTTTACTCATATCATCCTTTGTCTGACGACGAAGCCTCATGCAATGAGCACAAGGACACCTTGCACAAACTACCTTTGAACCACGTGCTAACTCCTTCACCAGAAAATTGGTCTTCCATACCCACTCCTCTATTCTTTCAAGCGCATTAGTACGGCCACTATACATCCAACCATTACCAGCCATCCTCTGTTCATCGGGAGCCACAATACAAATATAACATTTCATTTTAATTAATGACATCAAGCTAAATACACAAATCTTGCGTTGTTATTCCATGCATACACCTAACATGTCTAATAGGAAAAGATATGTCCTAATCCCACCCGAAGATGTGTAGATTGGATACGTTCTCCACGGTCTACCCCGAACTGGGACAAAATTTCGGCAGCACCTCCCCGCTGTTCTCCCGATACACGTCTCGACAAAAATGCCGAGAGGAATGTGCATCCGGAGAACAACGTGGGGGTGCCGCCAAAATCTTGCCTCGGCTCGGGGTAGACCGTGGAGAGCATATCCAATCTACACATCCTCCGGCTGTCCAAAAAAAGTGGACAATCCAAAAGAGTTACAGTTTTAAATATGCGATCGAATGCATATTTATTCGTGTAACCCTTTTGAACGGGAGACGCCTAGGTTTCGCGACTGACTTGGTGATCTAGACACAAAAATAAAACCTAGGTACATTACAAGATGGGCGCAAGATTTATACCCTCGAAGCGTGAGCGAATAGTCGAGGAAGGTCGAGTAGCAGAATGGCGACCTCTCCGATGGCAACCTCCGGGACGGCGTCAGGATCTGATTTGCAGGGTGGTGACGACCTCCAGGACGGCAATCTCTCCGACGGGGCCTAGTGTCCACCTCAAAGTCTGCAGATTGCAAACACAAATAAATTAACCTATTTAGCTCACATAATTTATCTAAACTACCTTTTTTCGATAAACGGGTCACGAATACCGTCGGCACAAGGAGGAACCCTAGAAACCTAGAAACCCTAGAGACCTCAAGATCTGGCCTAGAAACCTCAAGATCTGGCCGCTCAGATCTGAAGCACCGTAGCCCCTACCGGGCAAAAAGCCCACTACCGGCAAAACGCCAAGCAACCTAAAACCTACTGCTACTACCTAAAATTATCTAAACTACCTGATATACTAACTGAACTACCTAAAATTATCATATATACTAAACTACCTTAACTACCTAATATACTAAACTACCATATATACTAAAACTATCATATATACTAACTTAACTACCTAAAACAGAGAACAAAAAAAAGACTAGAGGCTTTACCTTGGCGGCGCGGAGCTCGCAGCAGAGGAGGTTCCCGGTGGCGACCGCACGAGCAGAGGAGGCCTGCAGCAGAGGACGACGGCGCCCGCGAGCAGAGCTCCGCGGGGGCAGGTGAGGCAGTGGCGGCGGTGGCCGGGGGAGCTCCGCGGGGGCAGGTGAGGCAGGGGTGGCGGCAGCCGGGGGAGCTCTGCGGGTGCAGGTGAGGCAGGGGGCGGCAGCCGCCAGGGGAGCTCCGCGGGGCCGGGTCGGGCTCGAAGATCACGGCCGCGAGGCGACGGTGGCTCGGCAGCGGCGGCGGCGGTTCGGCAGTGGTGACGCGGCGGTTCGGCAGCGGCGGCGGCGGAGCGGGTCAAACCCTGGCTGTGCACGTGAGCAGTGTGCGTGTGGAGCGTGAGCAGTGTGCGTGCTGAACCGGATAAGTTGGAACCCTGGCTGTGCCAACGGCCAAACCGTCGGCATAGTCCAACAGATTTTTCACCGATCTGTGCCGACGGCATGGCCGTCGGCACAGACCAACATATTTTTTTCTATTTTTTCAAGTTTCATTTTTATTTTCTCATGTTTAATATATTTAATTTTATTTTTTCCTCCTTTTTCCATTTCCTTTCTATAATATATATTCCTGCGGTGCGATTTTCCTTTTCTGAAGAAACCCTAGTCTGAGGGACCCGCAGATCTACCCCTTTAAACCCGCGGCCCCTACCGCCTAGGGTTTCGCTGCGGGGTAGACCCGCGGCCCCACCGACTAGGGTTTCGCTGGAAAAGGACCGCCGGAGCTCCTGAATCCCCTGGAGACTTGCACGTGGACCTAGTATATGTGTCCAGTGTGGTGGAATGTCCATGTGATGCAATGTCTAGATCCCTGGTCTGACCTTCTTTCACATGCGTGCGATAACACTTAGTAGATTCCTGGACGTGTAGGGGTAACATTCCCGCTGCGGGTATAACCGGGGGGCTATCATGTTGCTATAAGGTCCCAACCTTTGTTTTCCATGTAGATATGACCTAACAAAAGCTAACCAACAAAAAAGCGTGTTGTCTGAACCTCGTACTAAGAAAGCTATAGGGGTAGACCCGCGGGCGATAACACTTAGTAGATTCCTGGACGTGTAGGGGTAATAGTCCCCGCTGCGGGTATACCGGGGGGCTAGCCATGTGCTTAAGGTCCCAACCTTTGTTTTTCCATGTAGATATACCTAAACAAATCTAAACCAACAAAAAGCGCGTTGTCTGAACCTCGTACTAAGAAAGCTACAGGGGTAGACCCGCGGGGCGATAACACTTAGTAGATTCCTGGACGTGTAGGGGTAACAGTCCCGCTGCGGGTATAACCGGGGGGCTAGCATGTGCTATAAGTTCCCAACCTTTGTTTTCCATGTAGAGATGACTAAACAAAGCTAAACCCAACAAAAAAGCGCGTTGTCTGAACCTCGTACTAAGAAAGCTACAGGGGTAGACCCGCGGGCCCCACCGACTAGGGTTTCGCTGGAAAAGTACCGCCGGAGCTCCGAATCCCATTGGAACTTGCACGTGGACCTAGTATATTGTGCCAAGTGTGGGTGGAAGGTCCATGGATGCAATGTCTAGATCCCCGGTCTGACCTTCTTCACATGCGTGCGATAACACTTAGTAGATTCCTGGACGTGTAGGGGTAACAGTCCCGCTGTGGGTATACTGGGAGGCTAGCATGTGCTATAAGGTCCCAACGTTTGTTTTCCATGTAGATATGACCTAAACAAAGCTAAACCACAAAAAAAAAGCGCGTTGTCTGAACCTCGTACTAAGAAAGCTACAGGGGTAGACCCGTGGGCCCCACCGACTAGGGTTTCGCTGGAAAAGGACCGCCGGAGCTCCGGAATCCCACTGGAACTTGCACGTGGACCTAGTATTGTGTCCAAGTGTGGTGGAAGGTCCATGGATGCAATGTCTAGATCCCCGGTCTGACCTTCTTCACATGCGTGCGATAACACTTAGTAGATGCCTAGACGTGTAGGGTAACAGTCCCGCTGCGGGTATAACCGGGGGCTAGCATGTGCTATAAGGTCCCAACCTTTGTTTTCCATGTATATATGACCTAAACAAAGCTAACCAACAAAAAAGAGCGCGTTGTTTGAACCGTCGTAACAGAAAGCTACAGGGGTAGACCCACGGGCCCCACCGACTAGGGTT